>CM031372.1:65444257-66929814 GCA_018208015.1 Medicago ruthenica | reverse complement strand
AAAAAAAAGACCCTATAGTTTATAAAATAGTTTTATTATGTAAGATTGAATTATTTTATTATGTAAGACTGAATTTTATCGTCTTCAAAGTTGTACTTTGTGAGTTGTGATAAATATTCTCTACTTTTGCATTGATGTTTTTGTGTTATTTATCCCTTATGGATGTTGATTTAATAGATGTTTTATATATCATTTAACTAAGTTTTTGGACACATTGATTTATTTGATGGATAATAATTTATATGCTATGTTTCTATTAGAAAAAAGTGATAAGTAGCTTATACGTTCATTGCATCTTTTTTTTATACAAAAATATAAAATAATACATTTTGAAATACGGGTGGGGCTAGCCTATCAGGTCATGTAGCCCGCTGCTAATTGGGTTGAACTCAAATTTGATAGCCCATAAATCAAGTTGGCCGACCCTTTCTAGCCCATTTATATGAGCTAGCCCACTAGGCCGACGCGGGTTGGGCTGGGTTGGCCCAATTGATAGCTCTACTCCTGAACACTAACGTGTGTGAGTTTCGCAGCTAAAATCTTTTGAGAAAAAAATATTCATTTTCATACATAATGTGCAATGCATAAATGAAGCAACTAATAAATGGAACTTGACTATTTTTCAAGATATATAAAAGGGATATATAGGAAAATATAGGACTTGCAAATGAGAAAAGACAAGACATGATAGAGAATTTAAAATTGGAGCGTGTTTGTCTATGTCGTGTTTGGAGTATGTTATATTTTTATTTTTAAAAGAGTAAATATTATATTTTTTTTGTCCCGTAGCTAGCTCAAATAACAAAATATTGCCATTTGCCCATATACCCATACATAAATAACTTAGTACTATTTTTCAAGATTTTTTTTTTTTGACAAATGGACTATTTTTCAAGATAAAAGGGATATAAAGGAAAAGAGAAATGATATTTATAAAACTATAGTTAAACAATTTTATGAACATCTCTCTCTCTCTCTCTCTCTCTCTCTCTCTCTCTCTCTCTATATATATATATATATTATTTTTATCCGAAAAGAAGAAGGTTTTCCCAAAAATGGTCACAAAATGTTGTACAAATATCATTGGTCATAGAAAAACTAGGACTTGTACATAGAGAAGAGACAAAACATGAGAGAAGTGAAAATTGGAGTATGCTTGTGTCCACTCCTTTGGAGCATGCTATGTTTTCAAAAGAGTAAATATCCAATTTTGCACATACATAATGTAAGATGCATAGATTATAATAACAATATTTTAAAATGATTTCTAAAATTGAAAAGATGTTAATAAGATGTATATCTTGCTACTAGTATATGGTTAAATTATAATAATGACATTAAGATCCTAAAAAAAAAAAAGACATTAAAATAATAATGTCAGAATTACATTTGAAACTAAATGAATATTGTCATAAGTGTAATTGATAACAAAATCCAAACATGAGACAAACCTGATTAACATTTTGTAATTCCATAGATATTTTAGAATACATATAACGTAGAGGATTAGATTGATAATGAGGATATTTAGAGAGCAAATGGTAATCAATAATATAGTTTCCTCTCTATTATCTGTTAGTGTCCTTAGTAAAAAGAAAAACAAATTAGTTCCACATGAAAATGAGGATATGTTTGCAGAATGACATGACTGTCATTTACTGTTTAAATTTGGAATTAAATAATTAAATAATTTATAAAGAAACGGATCTGAATAAAGTATTTTAAAAAAAAAAAAAGTTAATGTGTGTTGCTACGTTAATACTATATTAATACTAATAAAGGAAAGGGACAGTTTTGTTAGAAATATCTATTAAAAACTTGTGGCTCAAAAGTATACTATAACTTAACAAGTTGATGTTAAAAGTGTTCATAAAAAGCAGATATACATTATGCGGTTATAGCTTGCAATCAGTGGCGTATCTAGGACCCAGAGTGGTGTAAACTTTTTTAACTCATTTATTGTTATTATAATTTTGTCATCTAAAATGGATTAACAATATGCAACTTATTGTCGGTTTGTCCTTCATTTCTATTTAATTTTCTATATATATTATTTGAGTAAAATCAAGATCTTCAAAGATTTGTATAAATAAAAATGTTCATGATAAAAATATAAACACATAAATTCACACTTTTGTTAGTTTTACCCAAATAATCACATTAATTTTTATAGCTTATTATTTTACGAAAAATTATAAATTCAAGTATTTATCACTAGGAATTTGAAAGAATGATGTCATTTAATTTAAATTATATACAATTGATCATAAACATAGTCTTTATAGACAAAGGAAAAAGAATTGTCCAAAAGAAATGGACAAGAAATAAGTTAGAGAAGTAACTTTTTTTTTGGAGTAGTATACAATATATAATTTACTTGCAAAATGCTAAACATGCATTGATTCGTTGCAGTGGTTTAGCATTAGCAATTGAATTATCAACCTAGGGACATCAGTTCGACACTTATGTTTTTGGCCTTTATGATCCTACCAAATTAAATAACAGCACCTAATGATCAAAAGTCAATTGAACTAAGGCAGTGCAAATAGCAATTGTATCACAGTCTTCCAAAGTCTTGAGTCAGGTGCAAAAGGAAAAATTGAGGGTGTGCAAATAGCAATATCAGTATAATAATAGGCATAAATTGGAAAATTTCAGGGTGTGCACCTGCACACCCTCAAGCCCACCTGGCTCCGCCCCTGCTTGCAATAATGTGTTGGATATTTTGTAATATTTCAAAAGTATTTTAACTAAAATCCTTCAAAAAAAAATATTTTAACTAATTAATTAAAATTATTAAGATTAAGTATAACTCTTTTTTTTAAGGAAAGTATAACTCTTTTAGTACGAACAATTCAATATATAGGGATCGAGGTTCTAATTCTGGATTCCTCACTTATTCATCTTAAACGGTGAATTTCTAACCATTTAATTTTAATTGCAAATCATTTTAATTGGTTTCGAAAAAAATGTTATTGTTTTGCTCGGGCCTATCCTTGAGGCAAATAAATCTTTGAGGGCAGTGTATCTGCACACGCCTTAGGCCTATCCTTGTTTTATGATGATTATTTTCTAACTGTGTTTGTGCTATAGGCTTATGGATCGTGATTGATGTGTGTCCATTCATAAACTTCACCATCTTCGTGGTGAATTCAGAGAAAATGCAGAAGCTTAAGGAAGAAGAAAGAGAGAAAATGAGAGAAAATATAATGATTCATTCAACTTAATTGAGTTTGTTGCAACATAGTTATATATAGCATCATAAGATCCTAACTAACCGTAACTAACTACCAGCTAGGACTAGAATCATCTAAAGCTAGTACATAGTAAGGTTCCTTGGTATACAAGATAACTTGCTCTGCAAGCTATCCATTGTTGCTAGTAATCTCACAGTTTAACACCTTCCCTCAAGCTTAGCATGGTATAAATCAAGCATGTTAAGCTTGGATAGAAAGGAGTGAAAACTCTTAGGTGGAAATGGCTTTGTGAAGAAGTCTGCAAGTTGAGACTGCGACTTGATAGGAAGTAGCTTAAAGAGACCTTGCTGCAACTTTTCTCTAACAAAATGGCAGTTTATATCCAAGTGGTTTGTTCTTTCATGGAACCCTGGAGTACCAGCTATGTGAATAGCACTTTGATTATCACACTACAAAACAAGTGACTTATTACAAGTTACTACCAAATCCTATTGAAGATAAATAAGCTATTGTAGTTCACAACTAGCAAAGGAAAGAGCCTTATATTCTGCTTCAGCTGAACTCCTTGAAATGATATGCTGCTTCTTGGCTCTCCATGATATTAGTGAAGTACCAAGGAAGAAACAATAGCTTGAGGTTGACCTTCTAGTGTCAATACATCCTGCCCAATCTACATCTGTAAACCCAAGTAGTTGTAAATTGGATTCTCTTCAAAATAGTAAACCTTGACCAGGTGTGACTTTAAGGCATTTAACCACTTAAGTTGTATCATAGTGAGTAGTAGTTGGAGCAGACAGAAGTTGACTCAGTTGTTGAGTAACATAGGCTATATCAGGTCTAGTGGTGGTGATGTACAAGAGCTTTCCCACAAGTCTTCTATAGCTAAGTATGACTTCAAAAAGTTTGGAAGTGTCTCGATGCAACTTAACAGAAGGGTCAAGAGGTATTTGAACTGTCTTTGAACCAAGTACCCTAGTATCATTTAAAAGATAAAGACAATATTTTCTTTGGCATATGTTGATTCCAGATTTAGAATGAGCCACCTCTATGCCTGGAAAATATTTAAGCTTGCCAAGGTCTTTGATCTTAAATTCTGCATCAAGAGTCTCTTTAATTTTATCTATCTCAGTCATAGAATTTCCTACTAAGATAACACCATCTACATACACAAGTAAAGTAGTGAAACTGGAATCTGTATGTAGGGTGAATAGAGAATGGTCTGATGCAGACTGCTTGTATCCTTGACTAAGCAAGAATCCTGTCAATTTTTCATACCACTTTCTACTTGCTTACTTCAAACCATAAAGTGATTTCAACAATTTGTATACTTGATTTGGTTTAGGACTAATAACTCCTTGTGGGACATACATGTAAACTTCTTCATTCAAGTCTCCATGCAAGAAATCATTGTTTACATCTAACTGATGTAAGTACCATGAATTGATGGATGCCAAAGGAAGAAGAGTTCTGACAGTGGTTATCTTAGCTACATGTGAAAAAATGTCAAAGAAATCAAGTCCCTCAACTTGATTGTAGCCTTTGGCTACCAGTCTAGCCTTGTACCTCTCTATGGTGCCATCTGCTTTATGCTTCACCTTATAGACCCATTTGCTCCCAATAGGCTTGATATTAGGCGGAGTGTCCACAAATATCCAAGTCTTATTTTGTTTTTAGGCATTAAGCTCAGACTCCATTGCCTTAACCCAACAATCTTGATTACTAGCTTCTTTGTAACTAGTAGGTTCTGGAGCATTTGCAATTGCCAAAGCAAACTTTTGATGTGAATCAGAAAAACTGTTGAGTGAATGTAAATGATTAATAGGATAAAGTATACCTGAAGATGTTTGATTAGTTGATTCTTTGGAGAGATTGCAAACATAATCTGACAGGTGTTTGGGCTTCTAGATGTTTCTAGTTGACTCCTAAGAATCAAATTTTGTGGTTCAGGCAAGTTTTGAGTAGGTAATTGGAGATTATTCTCATTACCTGTGTCAATGTGTATCTCAGGTTCATAGATGTCAGGTTGTGGTGCTTTGGTTGTATCAGGTTTGTGTTGGTCAGGATCCTTTGTATTTGGTGGCTCAGGTTAAATGACAGAAGAAATTGGGTGATTTGAATGGTATTGACACTAAAAAGGTTGATTTGGATTATAGTATGGAAGTATATGTTCATGGTAGGTTACATGTATAGAAGCAAAAATGGTTCTAGTGTTAACATCAAATAAAATGGCTCCTTTGACACCATGCTTGTAACCTAAGAAAAGGGACTTTTTGGCTCTAGAATCCAATTTAGCTCTATGATTTTGCAAAGTAGAAGCATAACAATGACAACCAAAGACTTTGAATTCATTCAAATTGGGATTGTGACTAAATCTAAGAAAATATGGTGAGTTATTTTGTAATAGAGGAGTAGGAATACGGTTAATGATGTATATAGCATGTAAGATTGAATAAGACCAAAATTGTTTAGGTAATTTTGACTGAAAAAGTAAAGCTCTTGCTACATTCAAGATATGTTGATGTTTTCTTTCAACTCTCCCATTTTGCTGGGGAGTTTCAACACAGCTTGTTTGATGTTCAATCCCTGTGGATGAGTAAAAATCAGGCATAAGAAATTTAGGACCATTGTCTGTCCTTACAATTTTAACTCTGCAGTCAAACTGGTTTTCTATCATAAGAATGAATTTTTGGACAAAATTTTGAACTCCAGATTTTGATTTACAAAGCATGTTCCAAGTGAAAACGACTATAATCATTAAGAGCAGTAATGAAGTACTTATGACCATGAATAGATTAAATAGGAACAGGACCCCATATATCAAAATGAAACAATTCATAACAATGACTGGCTTTATTATTACTTATCTGAAAAGGTAACTTCTTATGTCTAGAGTAATGACAGATATCACAAACTGAATTCTCATCAATCTTTATACAAGGAAATGACTGTTATAAACTAAGTAACCTACGATTGGATAAATGTCCTAGTCTAAAGGGCCATAAGGCTTCTTGAGGCAGAAATGAATTTTGCAAACTGCTTGAGATGAAGCTATGATAGGTTGAGGTTTGGGTTGTGGAGAAGCTTGTATTGCAAGGAAGTACAATCCCTTAATCAAATCAGTCAAACTAATCATCTTTGAAATTCCTGGCAGGACTGGTTCTAAACCGTAAAACAGAGTATGAATATAGCAGTTCAGAAGCAGTAATATAAAGGACAGAAAGTAAAGAACACAGATAATTTGTTAACCCAGTTCGGTGCAAACTTCACCTACGTCTGGAGGATACCAATCCAGGAAGGAAATCCACTAAGTAGTATCAATTCAAAGACTCAAGACACAGCCCCTGTTCCCAGCCTTATCACTTAATCACTACCCGTATAGACTTCTACCTAGGAACTCCTAGATATAAGAACCCACTTACTTCCTAATCAAGCAATCACAGTCCCAGTGATTGTAAACTCTAAACAATTATGAAGACACTCTTCAAAACAGAAAAACAATCACTTGTGCTTAAAAGCTTTAAGTGATTACAACTGAAAAACAACCAACTCTAACAATTGAGTGGTCCACAGAAACAACAGAGCAACAGCTCACATACTCAAAACACTAAGACTCTTTTAATTCTTGAGATGAGTAAGTTCTTCAATAGCAAAGCCTTCTATTTATAATCTTCAGCTGCTCATAAAATTCTTAACAAATCTTCAAAGATATGATCTTAGAATTCTTTTAGAAGCAATAGAAGCTCTTATTTATTCAGAAATATATTTTCCAAAGATTTCTTTGAAAATATATTCACGAATAACTGAAACAAATCTTCAGAACAAATCTTGTGTGAAAACAAATCTTGAACAAATCTTGCGCAACAGTCTTCTAGAAACAAAGCTTGAATAAATCTTCAAAAAATCAAATCCAAGGCGCAAAGATTAAATGCAGAAAACAAGCTTCTGAAAACACATTGCTTGTACATTTTGATTTTAGCAAACATGTAGCCAACATCCAAATATCCAACAATCTCCCCCTTTGGCAAATTTTTGGCTAAAATCATTAAGACAAGTTCTTCACTCAACAAAAGTACTCAACCATGAAGAACTACACATATGTAGCAGAGTCAGCATCGGAACAATTCACTCAATTTCACACAAAACACTCCCCCTGCAACATACAACAACAGTTTCTGAGGTACAACATCTCCCCCTGAAACACATCACTCAGGAACTCCCCGTGAAACAGACATTCAGGAACTCCCCCTGAAACAGACTTTCAGCAACTCCCCCTGAATTGTTGAACAACTTCTAAAACAGACACATATTTCTCCCCCTTTTTAGCCAAACAATGTTGACAAAACAACCAGCAATCACCAGAAGCAGAGAAATACAAGAAACAGAGCACATCACTGAATTCTATTCAGAGTTTTATAACTAGCACAACACAGAACAACATACCACAGAACCACACACAGACACCACATCAGAATCAGAACCACACACAAACAGAGAACCCATACACAGAAGAACAAAGCAACAACTGCATACCAGAAGCACAAACAGAAATCCAAGACATCAGTCACAAAATTGACAGTCTTCAGACTCAGCAACATATGTTTTTTCATCATCAGACACAACATCAGAAGCTGTCTAGTTAATGTGTGCTTCAAGCACATTCACAGTAATCTTCTTCCTCCCAACAATCCTCTTCTGAAGTTTAGCAATCCTCTTCTGAACAGAGAGCTTGATGTCAACATCATCCTCAGATTCACTAGGATCTAGTCTCTTTACTACACTTTGTTCAAGCCTATTTCCAATGGGTTCATCATCAGACTCCACATTAGAACCTACGTCAGAACTAATTTCTTGAACTTCTTGGTCAGACACAGTATCCTGAGAATTCTCATCAGTCTCATTCTCTTGCGAATTGTCAGAAGGTAACACAGCAACAAACTCACTAGCAGACTTTCCAGGAGACTTTTCTTGACAGGCTTTAATAGGGTCATCAGGTTGAATCAGGAATGTTCCAACATCTGGTACAACTTCATGCTCAGACCCATCATCAGAACCCACATACTTTTTGATTAGCTTCACATGTGTTGCATCAGATGTTCTCTTGTGTCTTGCATTCATAAGAGCATAATTCTTCATTCTACTCTTGTCAACACTTTCACCTTTGTTGTTCCCATGAGATACTAAGAGGGCCTTGTTCCTAGTTACATTACCACCTTCAACAGACTTACTCTTATGGACCCTTTTAGTACCAATGGTATTCACCCCTTTAGGTCTCCATTCTTTCTTGACATTGCTTTTGTTCACAACTGGTTCCACTTTTCTAACTTGAACAAAAGTATGGCTGACCTTTGATTGAACATGAGGTTTTATTTGTTGAAAGTGCTTGGGGTATCCATGCAGCTTGTGACAGAAAGGCTTTATGTGCCCCTTTTTGCCACAATGATGACATATCCAAGGATGAGAATCCCTTCTGCTCTTAGATCCCTGTGGTTGGTTCTGATGTTCCATCTTAGGTTTCCCTTGGTTCTGAATCTTCAGTATCTCCTTTGTCCTCTTCATATGTTCAAGTTGAGAGTTCAATTGGGTTACCTCATCATGCAAACCAGAGATGGTTGATAGGAGTTTTTCTTTTTCAATGCGTAAATTAGCAATGATTTTCTTCTACTTTTCTCCTACTTGACAAGCCTCTTCAAATTTAACCTGCAATTTCTTGAATTGCCTAAGCACAGTTGCATCTGAGATCCTTTCTTCAGTATCTTTTTCACATTGAACAGCTTCCTTGTCCATTCTGCCAGAAAATAACTTCCCTGGAGCTCACCCTAAAACAGGCAGGGTGCCTGCTCTGATGCCAATTGAAATTCCTGGCAGGACTGGTTCTGAACCGTAAAACATAGTATGAATATAGCAGTTCAGAAGCAGTAATATAAAGGACAGAAAGTAAAGAACACAAATGATTTGTTAACCCAGTTCGGTGCAAACTTCACCTACGTCTGGAGGATACCAATCCAGGAAGGAAATCCACTAAGTAGTATTAATTCAAAGACTCAAGACACAGCCCCTGTTCCCAGCCTTATCACTTAATCACTACCCGTATAGACTTCTACCTAGGAACTCTTAGATATAAGATCCCACTTACTTCCTAATCAAGCAATCACAGTCCCAGTGATTGTAAACTCTAAACAATTATGAAGACACTCTTCAAAACAGAAAAATAGTCACTTGTGCTTAAAAGCTTTAAGTGATTACAACTGAAAAACAACCAGCTCTAACAATTGAGTGGTGCACAGAAACAACAGAGCAACAGCTCACAAACTCAAAACACTAAGACTCTTTTAATTCTTGAGATGAGTAAGTTCTTCAATAGCAAAGCCTTCTATTTATAATCTTCAGCTGCTCATAAAATTCTTAACAAATCTTCAAAGATATGATCTTAGAATTCTTTTAGAAGCAAATAGAAGCTCTTATTTATTCAGAAATATATTTTCCAAAGATTTATTTGAAAATATATTCACGAATAACTGAAACAAATCTTCAGAACAAATCTTGTGTGAAAACAAATCTTGAACAAATCTTGCGCAACAGTCTTCTAGAAACAAAACTTGAATAAATCTTCAACAAATCAAATCCAAGGTGCAAAGATTAAATGCAGAAAACAAGCTTCTGAAAACACATTGCTTGTACATTTTGATTTTAGCAAACATGTAGCCAACATCCGAATATCCAACAATCTTTAATCCTTTCCTATATTAAACATTTATAATTATCAAAAGTAACTATGCAATCATTATCTACACATAGTTTAGGCACAGATAGCAAATTCAAGTTGAATTCAACAACATATAACACATTCTTTACAACAAGTCCTAGTGCAAATTGCACAGTGCTAGGGAACTTTGCTATAACCATATTACCATTTGGTAATTTTATGTGAACTGGTGTAATTGACTTATAGGAATCAAAAACTCTAAGGGAAGAGCATATGTGGTCACTAGCACCAGAATCAACAATCCAAGATCCAATATTTGAGTGATTCAAAGAGTAAGATACTCTAGATATACCTGAAGTCACATGATTTGTGACATGTGAGTCTAGATTCACCTTGCTAGAAGAACCTTGTTGAGTCTGAAGCAAGTTAACAAGCTGATCATATTTGCTCCTTGCTGAATCCAAATGAATCATTCCCTCTGCAACTCTTTGAATCTTCCATTTCCTCCCTCTCTTCATTCATTTCAAGAGAAGAATTATTAGCCATAGCAGAATTTTTACCAAAATGTGGAGGAAATCCATGTTTCCTATAGCAAGTTTCAATAGTGTGGCCATTTCTTCCACAAAAGGAGCAAACACACTTATTTCCAGGAATGAAAGAAGAGCCACAATTGCCACGTCCTCTTCCTTGAGGCTTACGAAAATCCACTGAATTGATGAGAATCTTAGATTCATCAACTGGAAGAGAAATTTTGAACTGTCTTTCATGTTGCATCACCATTGAAAAAATCTTGTTGAGTGTTGGCACAAGATTTGAGAACGAATAAGATCAAAGTTATCATTGACTCTAGTAAGAAAACGAAGGGAACATGTAATCTCATGTTGATGTTTAGCATTAAGCACACCAGTGCTACACATGCAACGATGTGGACAAGCACAAATTTGAGTAGGAAGATATGCTTCAAGTTCTTCCCACAAAACCTTCAAAGCAGTGAAAAATTCTGAAACTGAACGCAAATCTTGCTTTAATCCAAAAATCTCACACTCTAATTCAAAAATTTGAATGTAAATCACCTTGAGAAAAGCGTTCTTTGAGTTCTTTCCAAACATCCACATCATTCTCAAGAAAAACAATGCTTTGTGCAATTGAATCTTCTACAGAGTTCATGATCCAAGAATGCACAAGCATATTGCATCGATTCCACACCTTGAAACTAGGATCAAATTTAGTTGGAACCGGAATTGATCCATCAACAAAATCAAACTTATTCTTCCCTCCTAATGCTCTTCGCATTGAATGCGCCCATGAATGATAATTGGAATTGTTAAGTACCAGTGAAATTGCGACATCGGAAGGTCTATCAGATGCATGAACGTAATAAACGTTCCCAGGTTGTTGAGAAGGATCGAGAATCGGTGGAACAACACCACCACCACCATTAGCTCCACCGTTAACGGCGGTGTTACCACCAGGAACCATCGTAAAAAAAAAGAAACGGATAGAAAACAACCAAAAGATAGAAGAAAGATAGAGGAACGATGCACAATAGAAGAAAGATAGCGGAACGATGCACAACAGAGCTCAAAAGAGCTCTGATACCATCATAAACTTCACCATCTTCATAGTGAATTCAGAGAAAATGCAGAAGCTTAAGGAAGAAGAAAGAGAGAAAATGAGAGAAAATCTAATGATTCATTCAACTGAATTAAGTTCGTTACAACATAGCTATATATAGCATCATAAGATCCTAACAAACTGTAACTAACTACCAGCTAGGACTAGAATCATCTAAAGCTAGTACATAGTAAGGTTCCCTTGTATGCAAGATAACTTGCTCTGCAAGCTATCCATTGTTGCTAGTAATCTCACAGTTTAACACCCACGATACTTAATCGATAGTACAAGAAATGTATGTGATTTATCATGATAGTTCGTGATATCTAGAGATGGTGGACAACATTTTTCAACAATATGTGCTACAGAATAAACTTAATTTAGTGCATACAGGTCGGTCTCAAGTCTGTTAGGATAACTATAGGTTCAAGAGACAAAACCTAATGCGTTTTATAGCTTACAATCATATGCATGTTCGACTTGGCACATCTAGAATTTCAATGGGGGTAAAAGAGGGTGACTAAGAAGTACTTTACTAAATCAGAGTTCTTTATTAACAATTCTTTTATTTACAAGAGGTCTATGCATGAGTGAATTTCATATCACTTTTTTCTAATCCAAAAGTTCATCAAAACAGAACACTTTTTCATGGAACCGTGCAGAATATATACATGTCTAAGACTTTTTGAGGAAATTCTTGAACCAGTGCGCCGAGAGTTTTGGGTATCTTTTCACGCCGTCTTTAAAATCCACAAAGGTGAGTCCAAATCGTACGGTGTAGCCAGAGTCCCATTCCATGTTATCCAACAATGACCATGCAAAATATCCCTTTACATTCACACCATCCCTGCTATGCATAAAGGTCAATAAAAGCAAAAGAATTAAACCCAAAAAAAAACTAGTTACACCTATAGCAGTTTTCTACACATTCATTTTTACACATAAAATGAGAAAGAAAGCACCTTCCATTTTTCTTGTAGAAAGTAAATGTAAAAAGAGAGGGTAGAAAACTTGCACGTAAATAAAACTACTATGAATCAATATGTATAAAATCGACAAATAAATAACTAGGCCTAGAGACTCATTTGATAAAGCATTACTTACTTGATTGCAGTTTGAAGATAATAAAGATGACGATAAAAGTAATCAATTCTGAGAGTGTCTATAAGGGATTCTTCAAGCGACAATGTTGGATCATTGAACTCATCATAACCTATCAATTGATTTTGTCAGATTTGCATTCGCGTTATCAAGTTGCCGCATGCTTTATCAAAGATAATAATATTTAAGTACACATATAATCTATCAACGTTTTAGCAAGTACAATAGATGTGTTACCATTTTCAGTAATGTAAATTACAGGGTTGTTGTACTGCTTCTTGATGTAAAGCAACAATTGTCGAAATCCTCGTGGATAAATGCACAACCAGCTGGAAGCAGCCTGCATATAATTATAAATAAAGTTTTCTTTACACTTGACACATAATCTTTTCGAGCACAAAACCTACAAATGAAAAGCATTTATATGTAAGTTAACTGCCAACGAAATCATGAAATACATACCATTGGACCAAGAGCCTTGCCATTATATTGATCTGTCATTGAAAAATAATAAACCATGCTTACACATAAAGTTCAGAATATAACTGAATTAACTAGTGAAAGCGTATAATTAACTTGATAATTACTTGTAACATTAACAAGATTATCAGTTTGTTGGGCTGGTTTAGCACCGCGTAACTGAGGTGCATTCGCAGCATAAAAGGATGAGTAATAGTTTAGGCCGAGAAAATCAAAGGACCCTCTAAGTTGCGCTGATTCTTCTTTGGAGAACTTTGGTAGCCGGTTTCCCACCATAGATCGCATGCTTTTTGGATAGTCTCCTTTTGTAAGTGGATCCATATACCTAACACAAAATGCAAATGTAATCAAAGTAATGAAATACTCTTCTCTGATTTGTAATATACTTTGCAGTTTGCACAAATGGAAGATAGCTGCATTTCAATTCAGCTGGTCATAAATAACTGTTTCTTTTAAATTCCAAAATCAGATGAACGGAAATCATATGAAGTTTAGCTTCAACTTTCAACAGGTTCCAGAGAAGACATATAGTTTATGTAAAGAATGCAAATCACTCCACATAAAATGAGTACCAGCACATCAATTTTAGTGGTATATCTGTTTATAGTGGTAATATTGGGGAACACTTTACAGTCATTATTATATCACATAAATGCACATGGATATGAGGTAGTTTTATTTTATGGGAGAATGTATATGATGAAGTTGGTCCGCAGTTTTCTTAGCAAGTGGAATGATACTCCATTAATCATATCATGATCATATTTTAAAAAATTAATATAATCTCTCTGTTAGTGTTGAGCTACGAATAGTTAAGTTTAATTTTTACCATCCAAACATGAAATCGAGGGCTCGTTGTGCAGCATCACGATCTGATTTCTCGTTAGAGACTGGCACAAACCAATCAGAGTTTAAGGTAATCCCTATTAAACCCTTTTGAGATGCCTGCATTTTTTAAAAAAAAAAAAAATTGGATATTAGATAGTAATAACTCCAATAAGTTCACACTAAAAAAAAGACGCATGATCACTACCAGAAAGCAATTGTGCATGGTTTTGTACTACTTGACCCTTCTATTAGAGAAGTTCAAGTCTCACGTTCTTTGAATTTAAAGAAAAAAAGATTCACTGCTGAATTCAAAACAAGTACTTTGCATTTTTAAACAATTCACTAATACAGAGGACCTGACCTGATACTTGGTCTTGTACAATTTTACAGCTGCAGCATGAGCAAGAAGTTGGTAGTGCGAAGTCATATATGGTTCAGTCCCAGAATCTCCTCCTGTGCAATTCAGTTTTAACCAATCTGAACATCGACCTGGTGCAAACCTTCCGACTGCATAGCCATTCTTACTCACACTCCTTGGTTCATTCAAAGTAGTCCAGCGTTTCACCCTATCACCAAATTCCTTGAAGCAAAGTTCAGCATAGTCCTTAAAATCATTTCTGCAACTCATGAATTTCAAATGTTAATCAATGAATTAGATTTACTGCAAACTTTCCCTAAATAGTCATAATGAAAGAGTTCTAGATGGAAAATTGGTGTTACTCACACAATGCGAGGACTCAAAAAACCGCCATACTCATCCTCTAAGGCTTGGGGAACGTCCCAATGGAAAAGTGTCACAAATGGTTGCAAACCTGCATTATTCTCAATGATTACTTACGAGTTATGATTAACAACCACATGGATACAATTCTAATACAATTTGAGAACTTAATAAATATTGATGAATCTTGACCATTAGCCAATAGTTCATCGATGAGGTTATTGTAGTAGTTTATTCCTCCATGGTTTACACCTCCACTAAGCTTTCCTTCTGCAAATAGTTGATGAGAAATTTATAATGGTTACTACAAATCAGCAATATCCAAGGAAGAATATTAACAAAATATGACTTACTTGGTAACACTCTAGACCAAGAAATGGAGAATCTATAAGCATCCATATTCATATACTTCATGATTCCAACATCTTCCTAAAATAAGTAAGCCAGTCTATCATGACTCTAAATATACGTCACGTCTCTCTATACATTTGCAAAACTATGATTTGGGCCATACCTTGTACCGATTATATGAGTCGTCAGCTACATCTCCAGTACTTCTATCTTTTATTTTTTCTGCATGCCATTCATTAATAAATATGAGGAATCTGTACATATAATGTAACTAAGAAGTTCAATTTAAAGTTAAAGCAGGCAATAACTGAAACATTAAAGTTATTATTATGAATCAGAGGATGTAGTGTATCAAGGTCCCATACAATGGAAAGATAGAATGCATAATGCTCTCTAGGAGTCATCACAAAGAAACAATTGAATAAAAGATGATGAAAATGGTACATGAGTGTTCCTATATATAGAGATTAGTTAAGTAACTAACTCTTAACCAAGCTTCTCAAACACTCTAACTAACACTCTAACTAACTATAGTATACTCTAACTAACTATAGTGTAATAGTCCCCCTCAAACTCAAAGTGGGAAATTTACCAATTTGAGTTTGGAATACAATGAAAGTACAAGGCAAATGAAATGCAAGCTTCTCAAACACTCTAACTAACTATAATGATGTAACTAAGAAAAAGGGGGTAAACTAAGTAAGAAAAAATGCGGTAACAAAAGCCCAATCTTCAGGAGGCCTAAGCCCAAGCAGTGAAAAGATCAGAAGACCCAAGCCTGAGAATCTCCAAAACAACTTAATGAAAACGAAATTCTGAAACGCACTTCTGTGATTCAGTGATTTTCAAAACCGCTTAAGGTGTAAAGCAAAGCCAAATGTGATTCTGAACAGAACAAAACACAACCAAAAACGGAACGAAAAATAACTTCAAAACGCGCTTCTGTAAGGAAAACGAAAATGTGATTCTGCCTATTCCTGCTCGAATTATCCTTTTTCTGATTGCAATCGAACTGGAGAGGAAGGAAGAAATAATATTCGGAACTGGAAAACCTTCCACATGAAGGTGTATGATGAGCGAGACTTAGCGTGCCATAGTAGAACAGTTTCTTCCCTTTGTCCCATGCTATCCACCATAATCGATTGATAGCAAAGCTTTTACGCAGGAAGAACGAAATTGGAAGAAAACTTGACAGAAAAGAGGGCAACGAACCACAAAGGTTTCCGCCGGGATCGAAATCGACGATGTGTTCGTCATGTAGATCGAAGCACTGAAACTTGTTCTTGATGGTGATTACGGCTGGTTCCTGTTTTCCGACGAAGAAAGAAACGTCGTAAACATGTCCAGAGCATGAGAAAACCGTATCGATGATGATATGCTTCGTGTTCTTGGTTGCGGCGTTAGAAACGTTGAACTCAGATTCGCGGTTGTTCAAATTCGTAGATTTGGCAGAAACGATTAACTCTGAATCAAGATCCTGTGTCTTCTGGTTTTCTACTGAAGCTTTAAGCACGGATTCGTGATCAGTGTAACATGAATCAGCAAGAAAACAAGGAATCTCACCGAACTTGATGGTGAATCCATCAATGGCTGGAGCGATCCATGGTGAAGAAGGAGGAGTAGAAACAGAATCGCCAAAACTACCGAAAACGATCGAAACTTGCGAAGCGGAAGAACACAAATTTTCTGATGCGGAAGCTTCATGATCTTCTTCGTCGCCATCAGAACCATCTTCTTCGACATAATCTGGATCGAAATCGCTATCTCCATAGCGCTCTGATACCATATTATGAATCAGAGGATGTAGTGTATCAAGGTCCCATACAATGGAAAGATAGAATGCATAATGCTCTCAAGGAGTCATCACAAAGAAACAATTGAATAAAAGATGATGAAAATGGTACATGAGTGTTCCTATATATAGAGATTAGTTAAGTAACTAACTCTTAACCAAGCTTCTCAAACACTCTAACTAACTATAGTATACTCTAACTAACTATAGTATAATAGTTATTGCTTCCAAGTTACACCAAAGTTGGATCTACAAGACATTCAGAAACTACTTATGCTAAAAGTGACCCTTGAACACCATTCTGGCACTAAATACATCATAAAGGAAAAGCTTGCAAGCTGTAGTAAATTGAAAGGAACTTGCAGGATCTCAAATGCATAAAGACATAGAGGACTTCTAGATATCTAGGTCAAAGGGCACTTCTAACACCGATCATTTAAAAGATGGTTCAAAAGTTTACTCATAAAGTTAACTTAATGCGTATTTGTCTTTAAATTTGTCATCCGAGTCACCGAGCGTCCAAGTTGAATCAAAATCTTGTAGCTTCGTATTCACCACGCATCTGTAAGCTTTCCAACGTGAAAACAAACATATGCTAAATATTTGTTTGTTTTCACGGTGAACTAGGGCCAAATGTACAGTTGACCCAACACTACAATATATAATAGCTTCACAGGAAATCCGCGACTATTTATGAACAAACATGAAAACAAACAGGCTATTAGTGAACAATTTTAGGACCAAGATTCTCTGCAATCATTGACTGCATCCAGTTAATGATTGAATGATTGTCCGGTCGAGATCAAACGGGCTCAGATCTCAAGTTCAGTAATTTTTATTTTTAAATAAAATAAAAATTTGTTTGAGATCTAAACCGTCTAATCAAAATTGGATAGTCACGTAGACACTGACCTCATGAAACCCAATTTCCATTTTTGCCCCTAATTAACATAAAATAACACACAATGATATTGATATCTTCAAAATTGAAAAGAAAAGAAAAAAGAAGAAGTAATTAATAAGAAACAACCTGGGTATTTATGAGCGAAAGTATCCCAAATACTTGGTCCTTTTCCATCTTTTTTTGCTGCACCTTCATACTATAAAAATTCAAATAACATGAAAATTAAATATCTTAGAACTATGCTTCTACATTGCACATTATTATTGAAGAAAATGATAACAAAATTGAAAAATGATTGTTCATACCTGAAATGCAGAGGAAGCAGTTCCAAAAATAAAATCTGGCGGGAAACTGCTACGATTGAGAAAAGGAACGTCGTGAACAGGAAAAGGTTTAACAGCGGCATTGATACGAGTTATGGATAAAATGAAGAGTAACAAAAGCACGTTGAAATCAAAAGCTGTCATTGTTAATTGATAATTCTGATTATTCACAAAAGTGATTATGAGTGTAAAGTGATTATGATTATTATCATTTCAATTTATAGGAGGAGGAGATTTTCTTGGCTAAAATTAAAAAATGTGTGAGTTTGTTTATTTTGGGAAACTCTTATGATGAAAGCTATTTATTGCTAATTTCTTCATTACCGTTTGTTTAGTTGAGCGTTAAGCCACTTTCACCGTACGGCTTCCCACTTCTAAGTAGTGATTGAAAAATATCCTTATCCTTTTTTCTTTTTTAGAAAAAAAAAATAAAAAAAAACCCTTATACTAAATTGTAAATTCTTGCAAATATCTCTCTCAAATTAGAGAAAAGGAAATACTTACTAAAACTGTTAAACGACTTTCAGTTTGCCCCCTTCATCAATTTTCCCATGTTATTCAATATGATGCTACATGATAAGGTGTACTGGTTAAGAGTACAATCTAGAAACTAGAGTTTTTGAGATCTGTTTAGGTCATGTTTTGGGAATGATCTCAAGGTTACTATTTATAGTCTGAATTGGGTTTAATTGGCCACGGTTTTGTGCCCAATTCGTTTGGGGCCAAAACCTTGGCTAGAACGCCCTATTGGGTCGTAGGAGCTCTTTTAGGGGGTGTCTTTAGCACGACCATCTAAGGTTATGTGAGATCTTTAGGTGGGCTATGTGTCCTTCTGGAGGGCGTCCAGCCCTACTTTAGGGCTTCTAGCCCTAAAAGGGCGAGGTTGACGGTACACAGCCCAACAAGCACGAGCTTTGGTACAAGGCGAAGTGGTTAAACTGTTCAGAGTGTTGAAATTTTGTAGTCTAATAATCATTAGACTGGAAGAGATGGAGTACTTGCCTATGGTCTGCGAAGGGCGACAACCCAACATGTCTATTGGTGCTAGCCCAACGTCTCGAGTATACGGAGCGACCACGCTCTGTTGATCAATTTGCTAGAGGGATTATCCATGAGCTTCAGCCCAACGAGCGTAGCCTTCCCAAGGGACGAAGCTATGTAAGGCATATTAAACCACTGGGCGTGCATAACGTGACATTTGTTGATACAACGGATAGCAACTGACTGATTGTAGCCCCATAAGTACTAAGCTTGGGGGGCGCGTTGTGGTCTTTTTCTCATAAAGATATTGATGGGCGCCAGCCCAACAAGTCTGTGCTCGAAGAGTGGTAACACTTGGCTGGGGCTAAGTTTTATGCATATGCGATGATCTTAACGATCAACAATAATCCATAGCCCAACAAACACGAGCTTTGGAACAAGGCGAAGTGGTTTTTTATCGATGAACGACTCGTTAAACGGCTTAAATCGCCATGCTAGAGCTAGCCCAACATGTGGTGTATTGGTTAAGGTTTAGCTTTCGGGCGAGCTCTAGTGAGATCTGACGGATGAGATGGGGCGACCGTTTGCAATCGCTGACATGTCCACATCGTAACGCTTCTCGAAAATCGTGCTCATTTGATGATGTAATCTGCGCGCTTTCCCAGGCTTTTTGTACGTGAACTGATTTCCGGATCTAACTCTTCTTTTTTTTGTTTTCTCAATCCTTTTCACTTTCCTCACTTTTGTCTTCTCTGTCGCTTGCGTTTTTGCTCCATACTTCCGGAATCGTTCGCTGCTTCTGGTGATCGTTACGCTTTTTGCTCTTCCATTGTTCGAAGCTTGCTCTTTTTTCTCAGTCCCACGTCATCACTTTAAACCAGGTAACTCCTTTGATCCCGTCTTTATAAATTAATTCTGTAATATGGTGGTGATTAGGGAGTGCGATGAGGCGGGTAGGGAGTTGTCTCCAGCGAATTCAGAGGAGAGGAATAGGTTGTGGAGGGAGAGTGTTAAACATGCAACGCGGTCAGATGGAACCACCGATTGGGTGGTGTTGAGAAAGCCTACTATGGCCATTCGCTTTTAAAGGAGTTTTCGAGTGATTCAGATGAGAGTGAAGGTGGTTGTAGTAGTGGGAATTCATTTGATTACGTTATTCTTTATGTTCCCCCAGGTCCTTTTTGTTGGAAAGGAATTTGTTACATGGCGTCATCTAGTAGTTCAGAGAAAGAGGCCTTCGCGGAGCAATTTCTCCGTTCGAAATCTATATACATGGATCATTAACGCGTGGCATTTTTTCGGAGCAAACTTCGTGTGTCCTCGGCAAGTTTTGAGGAGGACGTGATCTTGGAACATTGCTGCCCGGGCGAGAAGGTTTGCCTACGAAGGCCGAAGGGGGGTAAAGAACGAGATGTTCAACATGTACACGACCGTTTTTGAAGATCTAGGCGTGAGGTATCCCTTCACGCCCTTTGAAGTAGATGTCTTGAATTCGTTAAACGTGGGGCCATCTCAACTTCAACCCAACAGTTGGTCGTTTATACCCGCCTTCGAGATTCTTTGTGAGGGGCTAGGCTTCTAACCCTCGGTTGGGTTTTTCTTCCCCTTTTATGGTACCAAAGGGGTGGACAAACTGTCTTGGGTGTCTGTTAGTGCGCATCCTGGCAAAAGGTTATTCCCGCCTTATGCCTCTCATTATAAGAACTAGAGGCAGATCTTTCTTAGGACGCGGGGGGGGGGGGGGGGGGGGGGGGGATTGTGAGGCGGCTGCTTTGTGGGTAAACGATCAGCTGAGGTTTCCTATATGCTGGACGAGCGCTCCGGCGTCCAATACGGGTTTTGAGTATGAGAAACTGGACGAGTATGAGAAAGGTGTCGTCTACTTCTTGGATAAGATGTTGCCCATGAATTACCGAGAACTGTTGAATAGGGAAGGGGATGTGGAAAGACTGGAAGCTTACTTGCTTGAGTTAATGTGTATTTTTCTTATGAATTTATTTTGTTTGCTCGTCTTGTCTTCTTATCTTTGTAATTTTGATTGTTTTTATTTTTGTAGAGCCCATGGCACCCATAACTGGAGCAGAGAGGAGGAAATACTTAGAAGAAATGAAGGCGAAGAAAGCTGCTGAAGGGCTGGTCGGCTGATCCTTCTGGCCATATCACACGCAAGTCAAAAAGGAAGGCTGACAACGTTTCTGAGGTTCAGAATGAAAACGCTGTGGAGATTGTGAGGGAGAAAGAAACGACGTCGCCCAAAAAGGAGAAGGCGGTGGCTGAGAAGAGGAGGAAGAAGGCACACTCTCAGCCCTCAACTGGCGCTGCTGGGACCAGTGAGAGCGTCAAATCCTTCTAGGACAAGGATTTTGACTATGGTGCCTACGTAAAGGGAAGAATGGCTGTTGAGTCTTTTGGTGTTGGCTGCATGTTTTGGCAAAACCAATGTGTTGCTTAGTAGCATCTCCATGTCTAGAACAAACCTTCAGTTGCAAGTTTTTTCATTTGAAGCTGTTCAGAAGCTTATATCACCATCAGAAGCTGAAAGTTGCTTCAGAAGCACTGTAGCACTTCAGAAGCTGAATTCAGAGTCTGATGTCAGCGTTGACTTTGGTTGACTTCATCAGAAGCTGATCTTTTTCAAGTTGTTTCTGCGCGAATCTTGGCAAGATTTAAACAGGAATTATCCTTGTGTGTTGCTTCTAGAATGCTGTTTGTTTTGGAGAAGATCTTATTGAAGATTTGGTTCAGTTTCATGATCTTCGTATTTTTCTGTTACAATCTTATTAAGATTATTTCCTGGTTTATTTGTTTCCTTATTGGACTAATCATAATTCAGAAACAAATCAATTTAGAAGATTGGCTACAGAATTAAGAAGAGCTACTGAATTCTATAAAAGGAGATTGCTGCTATGTTTTAAAGAGATGAGAAAAAACAGAGTATTATTCAGAGAATAGAGTCTTTATTTTAAACTTAGAGTTTTTATTTGTGCACCACTCATTGTTTGAGTTGGTTTAGAGTTCTATAGAGTTGTAATTCATTCTAAGCCTTTAGGTACAAATGAAGTTTTGTTATTGAAGTGTTTCTTCAAAACAGGGTGTTTTTGTTAAGGGGTTCAGTAACAGGATTGTTACTTGAATAGGAAGTTAGAGGTTTTTCTAATACTCAACGTGTTGGGTAGAATTCAAGACTAGGAGGAAGTTAATTGCTTAGGCTGGGAACTGGGAGTCAGTGTCTTGAGTCATAAGGATTAATTCCTATAGTGGAATTCCTTCCTGGATTGGTATCCCCCAGAGTAGGAGGTGTTTACTCCAAACTGGGTTAACAAACCTTGTGCCTTTTTACTTTCCTGCACTTTATTCCTGCTGCTTCTGATTGTTTTGATTGTGCTCTGTTTTTGCAATTTATTTGTGCCCTGCATATTGTTCAGAACCTGTCCAGCCAGAAATTTCAATTGGCATTAAAGCAGGCACCCTGCCTGTGTTTTGGGTGAGATCCAGAGGAGTTAATATCTGGCAAGCATGGATAGAGAAGGAGGCTATGTCAATAGACCACCCCTACTAGATGGCACAAACTATGAGTACTGGAAGTCTAGGATGTGTGCTTTTCTAAAGTCTATTGACAGCAAGACTTGGAAAGCTGTGATTAAAGGCTGGGATCATCCTGTGTTTACAGACAAAGATGGTAATAAGACTGAGGTTTTGAAGCCTGAAGAGGAATGGACCAAAGCTGAAGATGATCTGTCACTGGGAAATTCAAAAGCTTTGAATGCAATTTTTAATGGTGTGGATCAGAATATGTTCAGACTCATCAAGCAATGTACAGTTGCAAAGGAGGCCTGGGAAATTTTAAAAACAACTCATGAAGGAACTTCTAAGGTGAAGATGTCCAGATTGCAGTTGCTGACCACCAAGTTTGAGAACCTGAAGATGAAGGAGGATGAATGCATACAAGATTTCTACATGAATGTGCTGGACATGGCAAATTCTTTTGATTCTCTTGGTGAAAAGATGTCTGATGAGAAGATAGTAAGAAAAATCCTCAGGTCCCTGCCCAGAAGATTTGATATGAAGGTTACAGCCATAGAAGAAGCTCATGACATCACCACCATGAAGGTTGAGGAGCTGATTGGGTCTTTGCTTAATTTTGAGACTGCATTCTGCAAACAGCCTGATAAGAAAGGGAAAGGAATATCATTTGCAGTTAATTCAGGAGCTAGTGATCAACAAGAGTCTGATGAGGAGGATACTGATTTGTCAGAAGCTCTAGTGTTGCTTGGAAAACAATTCAATAAAATTCTGAAGAAGGTTGACAGAAAATCCAAGACCAAAGGTCAGAATTTCAGATTCAATAACAAAAAGCAACAAACTGATGAGAAAAGTAACCAAGCCAAAGGTGTGCAGTGCTTTGAGTGTGAGGGCTATGGGCATATCAAATCTGAATGTCCTACTTTCCTTAAGAAACAGAAGAAAAGCCTAGCTGTTTCATGGTCTGATGAAGATTCAGAAGAAGATTTTGAAAATGAATCTGCTAAGGGTGACACTAGTTTGATGGTAAGGTCATGAGCTATCTTGAAGAAGGAAGCTGTTTTAGAGTCTGAGACTTTTTCAGAGTCTGACTCAGAGTCTGAAGCTTCATCTGTGTCTGAAGCTGCTAAAACCTCATATGATGAACTAGCTGACAACTACAGGAAGCTATATACCAGAAGTGTTGAGGTTTGCAAACAAGTTTTGGATCAGAAGGAGACTATTTTTCAACTGGAGGCTGAAAAAGGTGAACTGTTGGTTCAGAATTGAAAGAAGAAGTGAACCAGTTAAATTCCCAACTTGATAAGATGAAAAAGCAAGTTAGGATGATGAACTCTGCTACTGATAAGTTGGAGGAGATTCTAGATGTCCAGAAGCAAGGAAAAACTGGGTTAGGTTATGTTGATCAGAGTCTGAAGCTCAAGGAGAAAAATCCAGTTAAACAGTTTGTTCCTGCTACTCAGACTCATGATCCTATGATTGGAACATATCAGATGAAACCTCAGAAGGTAGCCCAGATGCAAGGACAGAAGCAAACTCAGATGAGACCTCAGAAGCATACTCAGATGAGACCTCAGAAGCATACCCAGATGAAACTTCAGAAGTATGTTCAGATGCAACCCCAGAAGTTCAACAGAAGAAGGAGGAATCATACCTGGACCTGTCATCATTGTGGTAAGAAGGGGCACATTAAACCTTTTTGCTTTGAACTGTATGGGTATCCTGAACACTTTCAATATAGAAGAGTACAACCAGCTGCAACCAGACAAAATGTACAGAAGGTGTGGAAACCTAAGGTTCAGAATGTAGGACTTATTGCTCATACCTCATTGAGAGCCACTTCTAGAGAGGACTGGTACTTTGATAGTGGTTGTTCAAGGCACATGACTGGTGTGAAGAAGCTGCTGAGCAATATCAGACCTTACTCCAGAAGTTATGTGACATTTGGTGATGGAGCTAAAGGTGAGATTCTGGGTATTGATGATTTAATCAGTGAAGGGTTGCCTAGATTGAATGATGTGCTGTTGGTGAAAGGTTTAACCTCTAATCTGATCAGTATTAGCCAACTTTGTGATCAAGACTTAAAGGTTGATTTCAACAAGCAAGAGTGTATTGTTACTGATCAGGAAGATAAGATTCAGATGAGGGGCTGCAGATCCAAAGATAACTGTTATTTATGGGTTTCTGAAAAAGATAGAAGTCTGACTTCTTGCCTTATGAGCTCAAAAGAGGAAGTCAAGCTCTGGCACCAGAAACTGGGACATCTGCATCTGAAAGGCATGAAGAAAATCCTAAGTACTGAAGCTATCAGAGGTGTACCTAATCTGAAGATCAATGAGGACAATGTTTGTGGTGATTGTCAAATTGGGAAACATACAAGAAAGTCTCATCCCAGATTAGTTCACCAGGTAACTACTAAAGTACTAGAACTTGTTCATATGGATTTAATGGGGCCTATGCAAGTAGAAAGTATTGGAGGAAAAAGGTATGCATTTGTAATGGTAGATGAATACTCAAGATTCACATGGATTAACTTTGTTAGAGAGAAGTCTGATACTTTTGAAGTGTTTAAAGACTTATGCACTCAATTACAAAGAGAGAAGGACTGTGGTATTGTCAGAATCAGAAGTGATCATGGCAAAGAATTTGAAAACAAGAGTTTCTCAGAATTCTGTGCTTCTGAAGGTATAAAACATGAATTCTCTGCACCTATCACACCTCAGCAAAATGGTGTAGTTGAGAGGAAGAATAGAACATTAGCAGAATGTGCAAGGGTCATGCTGCATGCTAAGAAACTGCCTTATATGTTTTGGGCTGAAGCCATGAATACTGCATGTTATATCCATAACAGAGTTACTTTGAAGAAGGGAACAACATCTACATTATATGAACTATGGAAAGGAAGGAAGCCAACTGTAAAATATTTCCATGTGTTTGGGAGCAGATGTTACATCTTGGCTGACAGGGTGTTAAAGCACAAAAGTAAGTATAAGTTTTATATCGTTCCTCAGGGATTATTGCGATATCATAAACCGTTCAACGTCGATTATCGTCTTAAGTTAGGGTTTAATCTTTTTCATTACTACACTACTCGACATTAAAAATATAAATAAATACTACGAGTAATAGGGCATAAAAGCGTTGGTATCAAAGTCATAAATCAAGCATCGATAATGGTCTAATGATCATGATAAAAAGGATTCTAGTTTTAACCTCGTTTTAACTATATTATCACACATCGCTCGACAACCTTATTCGTGTCCAAATAACATTGTGAGATCGATTGTATCGTTTAATGGATGATTTCCCAATCTATTAAACGATCCAAAAGCATTAAGCATTGATGTATTAAGTGATTATCAAAACATAGTTCTATGTCTAAAACACTTGTTTTAATAGAAAGGAATTCTAAACTTAGATTTAAATGTATTTTTCAATAGCACTAAACCATAAATAAGATTGAATATCAAGAACAACTTTCAATATATTAAAAAAATACTAAAATCAAATATTTACATGATCAAATAGACTATATCTAGCTAGATTTATTACCTCTAATCCCAACAAAGGATGTTTAGTTGATCATTCTCATGTCAACTGTACAAAAGTAGGATTAAAGATGAAGATCAATGATGGTTTTGATTTCTCAAAAACCCTTGAATGATCCAAACTTTGATTCCTTGTTTGTCCCTTGAAGTGCTCTTCTTTTAGCCCTATTCTCTGGTAATAATCTCTAGAATTTCGTTCAAAATGAAAGCAATACAATAGTAAGTTCTTAACCTAAAAGCTGTAAAAAGCTTTAAATACTATGACTGAAAGTTACAGTTTCGCTTAGCGATTCGTAACGTCGCTCAGCGAACAATCAAAAGTGCCCAATGGAATTCAGCCACGTCATCTTCAGCATTAAACCGCCTTGATGATTTCGCTGAGCGATCCATATTTCGCTGGGCGAAAACAGCTTCCCCTGTTTCAGAAATTCCCTGCCTCACTTCGCCAACCTTTCGCCAAGCAGTCGCTAAGCGAAAGTGTCTTTTACTGTTCCAGCTGAACTCTCTGTCTACCTTCGCCAAGATCTCGCCAAGGCTTCGTTGAGCGAAAGTGCTCATCAGAAACTCCTTAAAATCTCTGCCTGACTTCGCCAAGCTATCGCCAAGACTGCACTGAGCGAAAGTCTTCATGCATTCTTCAATAATCTTTGATATTTTCAGGTCCTGGCTTGCTTTTTCCTACACAAATGGGGAAGAATAAGATATATAAAGAATAATTGGCATTTATTCATAAATTCCATGCTTTTCCTAAGGTAACTTGCACAACAAGTAACTAAAAAGCTTTGTAAAAGACATGGATTTAATCATATTTTGCCACTTATCACAGGGAAAATAGAAGAAAACTGGATCCTAAGTCTGATGAGGGCATATTTTTGGGATATTCAGTAAACAGCAGAGCCTATAGGGTGTTAACTCAAGAACTAAAGTTGTGATGGAGAGCATAAATGTTGTTATTGATGATCTGTCTGCTGAGAATGAAAAGGATAAGTCTGAAGTTATTCCAGAGTCTGAAGCCTCAGAAGAACAAACTTCAGAAGCAGAGAATCATCCAGATTCTGAAGAAGCAGAAGTGCATCCAGATCATGATCCTACCAATAAAGGGCCATCAATTAGAGTTCAGAAGGATCATCCTAAGGAGCTTATCATTGGGAGTTTGGATCAGGGGGTCAGAACCAGGAGATCAGACTCAGCTGCTACTGATTCCTGCTTTGTGTCTAAGTTTGAACCCAAAAATGTGAAAGAAGCCCTAACTGATGAATTTTGGATTGAAGCTATGCAAGATGAGTTGAATCAATTCAAAAGGAGTGAAATTTGGGATCTAGTTCCAAGACCTGAAGGGCTGAATGTGATTGGCACTAAATGGATATACAAGAATAAAACAGATGAAAATGGTACTGTGGTCAGAAACAAGGCAAGGTTAGTTGCTCAACGTTACACTCAAATAGAGGGTCTTGATTTTGATGAAACCTTTGCACCTGTGGCCAGACTAGAGTCCATAAGATTGTTGTTGGGTGTATCCTGCATTCTCAAGTTCAAACTATTCCAGATGGATGTGAAGAGTGCTTTTCTAAATGGATATCTGCAAGAAGAAGTATATGTTGAACAACCTAAGGGTTTTGTGGATCATCAGTTTCCAGATCATGTGTACAAGTTGAAGAAATCTTTATATGGATTGAAACAAGCACCAAGAGCTTGGTATGAAAGGCTGACTCAATTTCTTGTTGCTCAAGGTTACAGAAAAGGAGGTTCTGATAAGACATTATTTGTGAAGAATGAACATGGAAGTCTGATGATTGCTCAGATCTATGTTGATGACATAGTATTTGGTGGAATGTCTCAGAAGATGGTCAAATTGTTTGTTCAGCAAATGCAGTCAGAATTTGAAATGAGTTTGGTTGGTGAGCTAACATACTTTCTTGGATTGCAAGTTAAGCAAATGGAAGATACCATCTTTATTTCTCAGAGTAAATATGCTAAGAACATTGTGAAGAAGTTTGGAATGGAATTTGCTGCTCATAAGAGAACACCAGCTGCTACTCATCTGAAGCTGACTAAGGATGAACAAGGAGTATCAGTTGATCAAAGTCAGTACAGAAGTATGATAGGGAGCTTATTGTACTTAACTGCAAGCAGACCTGATATCACTTATGCTGTTGGAGTATGTGCAAGATATCAAGCTGATCCTAAGATGAGTCATCTGACACAAGTTAAAAGGATCCTGAAGTATGTGAATAGCACAAGTGATTATGGGATCATGTATTCTCATAGTTCAAAGTCTGATTTAATGGGATATTGTGATGCTGACTGGGCTGGAAGTGCTGATGACAGGAAGAGCACCTCAGGAGGTTGTTTCTTTTTAGGAAATAACTTAATTTCTTGGTTCAGCAAGAAACAAAATTGTGTTTCATTGTCAACTGCTGAAGCTGAGTATATTGCTGCTTGGAGTAGTTGCTCACAACTGGTGTGGACGAAACAGATGCTTGAAGAGTACAACATTGAACAAGGAACTATGACCTTATTTTGTGACAATTTGAGTGCTATCAACATCTCTAAGAACCCAATACAGCACAGCAGAACTAAACACATTGATATCAGACATCATTTTATCAGAAATCTTGTGGAGGACAAGATTATTCAGCTGGAACATGTGGTTACTGAAGAACAAGTTGCTGACATTTTCACAAGTGTATCAGAAGCTGTATTGTGTGCTTCAGGGTGTTCAGAAGCTGAAGCTGTTGTTTAACATAGCTCAGAGAGTGTTTTATCCGCTGCCTATCTCTATGATATGTTATATTTTTGTGGAGTTCTTCATTGCTGAGTTAGTTTTATGGGAAATTGAAGAACTTGGGTGTGTGAACATTGTTTTTAGCCAAAAATTTGCCAAAGGGGGAGATTGTTGAGTATTTTGGTGTTGGCTGCATGTTTTGGCAAAACCAATGTGTTGTTTAGTAGCATCTCCATGTCTAGAACAAACCTTCAGTTGCAAGTTTTTTTATTTGAAGCTGTTCAGAAGCTTATATCACCATCAGAAGCTGAAAGTTGCTTCAGAAGCACTGTAGCACTTCAGAAGCTGAATTCAGAGTCTGATGCCAGCGTTGACTTTGGTTGACTTCATCAGAAGCTGATCTTTTTCAAGTTGTTTCTGCGCGAATCTTGGCAAGATTTAAACAGGAATTATCCTTGTGTGTTGCTTCTAGAATGCTTTTTGTTTTGGAGAAGATCTTATTGAAGATTTGGTTCAGTTTCATGATCTTCGTATTTTTCTGTTACAATCTTATTAAGATTATTTCCTGGTTTATTTGTTTCCTTATTGGACCAATCATAATTCAGAAACAAATCAATTTAGAATATTGGCTACAGAATTAAGAAGAGCTACTGAATTCTATAAAAGGAGATTGCTGCTATGTTTTGAAGAGATGAGAAAAAACAGAGTATTATTCAGAGAATAGAGTCTTTATTTTAAACTTAGAGTTTTTATTTGTGCACCACTCATTGTTTGAGTTGGTTTAGAGTTCTATAGAGTTGTAATTCATTCTAAGCCTTTAGGTACGAATGAAGTTTTGTTATTGAAGTGTTTCTTCAAAACAGGGTGTTTTTGTTAAGGGGTTCAGTAACAGGATTGTTACTTGAATAGGAAGTTAGAGGTTTTTCTAATACTCAACGTGTTGGGTAGAATTCAAGACTAGGAGGAAGTTAATTGCTTAGGCTGGGAACTGGGACTCAGTGTCTTGAGTCATAAGGATTAATTCCTATAGTGGAATTCCTTCCTGGATTGGTATCCCCCAGAGTAGGAGGTGTTTACTCCGAACTGGGTTAACAAACCTTGTGCCTTTTTACTTTCCTGCACTTTATTCCTGCTGCTTCTGATTGTTTTGATTGTGCTCTGTTTTTGCAATTTATTTGTGCCATGCATATTGTTCAGAACCTGTCCAGCCAGAAATTTCATGTGTGATGTTTCTTTGTGTGATGTTTCTTTGTGGTTTAGTTGCTGTTTTGATTATGTTTGATTTGTTGTGGAGGTTTGTAAAGAAAAAAAACAGAAAAACAAAGCTTCTTTCTTTTGGGAGGTTTTGTTATGATTTTTGCTGTTGTTTGGTTTTCTGATTTTGTCTCTCCAAAATCCTCCCATTTCATTCATTTTCGTCCCTCTTATATAGACAATTTTGTGATCATTTGTAATCATGAAAATCCCTTGAAAGTTGGGCCTTTTTGTGTGCTATGGCAAAAACTTTGGTTAACATTTATGGAGGAAGTGACCTTGTGATTTTGGTGAAGACTTTGTGCAGGATTTTGAACAAGTTGGGGCTGAGTTAGACAGAAGTTGATGGAAGAAAAACAGGAAAGGAGGGGTGCTGTCCTGAAAGAGGTTGGGAGAAAACAGGGAGAAGGGGCGCAGGACACAGGGGCAGCAGCTTACAACCTTCTTTGACTTGTTTTGATAGAAAAAAATGGGAACAAAGGGCAAGGAAGGGATGCTGGAAACAGGGGCAACATCTTGCAGCTTACTTGGACTTTCTTGACAAAGAAGAAAGGAAGAAAACGGAAAGGAAGGGAGAAGAGGCTGCAGCCTTCTTTGACTTTGTTTTTTTTTTGTATATGTTTTTTTTTAGAAAAACAAAACATAATAATAATAATAATAATAAAAAGAAAGATAAATTAATAAAAAATAATAATAAAACCCTTCTTTCTTATTATTTAAAAAGAAAATAAAAAAATTGATTTTTTTTTGCATGATGACGATTTTTTTGAAGAAAAGACTTGGACAAAATTAGGGTACAACAATAACCGGAATATGCATCCATGAAGCTGAGGGTCTGGTATCCTGAGGCATTATCAATTAAGTGGTCAATATTTAGGAGGAGGTAAGGGTCCTTTGGACAAGCAGTGTTCAGGTGTGTGTAATTGACGCACATACACCATTTTCCATTAGACTTCTTGACAAGGACGACATTGGCCAACCATGTGGGGTACTTGATTTCGCTTATGAAGCGGGCCTCTTTTAGCTTGGTGTCTTCTTCATCCACTGCTTTCATTCTCTCCTCGCCCAACTTTCTCTTGCGCTGGGTGACTGGCTTAACTCCTAGGTACAAAGCGAGATGATGGCACACTATGGCGGGGTCGATGCCAAGCATATCTGACGACTGCCAGGCGAAGAGGTCTAAATTCTTCTTCAGGAGTTCTGTCAGGCTCAGTTCTTTGGCGGGGTCTAAAGATGTTCCCATTTTGGTGGTTTGATGTGACTCCGGGCCTATCAAATTTTCCTTTAGGTCTTCTGTAGGCTCGAGGCGTTCATGCTGAAATTCCCCTCTTGGATCTAGGTCGATGGTGTTCACCTGGTGCACTTTGTGTTGTTGGCTCCTTTCTTTTCCTTTTGTGATTTCAAATTGTTGTGATAACACTCCCGGGCAATCTTCTGGTCTCCTCTGATAGTGCCGACTTGTCCGCTCTCTAGTGGGTACTTCATGATAAGGAATTTAGTGGATAAATAGGTGTCAAGAAGGTTGAAAGTTGGGCGGGCTCTGATGATGTTGTAAGAACAAGGCGAGTTGACGACTAAATATTTGACTTAGATGGTTTTGGTGTTGCTGCCTGTACTGAAGGTTGTTTTCAAAGTGATGTACGCACGAACGTGCACCTGCTCTCATGTGAAGCCAGCTAGGGTCCCCTTGAAAGGCTGGAACTAGTCCTCATCAAGTCCCATTCTTTCAAATGTAGAGTAATAAATGATATTCGCGGAGCTGCCGGGATCAATCAGTACTCTCTTGATGTCCCAATTGAAAATCTGTACAGTGATGACCATAGGATCGTCATCATGGGGAATTATTCCTTCACGATCATCACTTGAGAAGGTGATGTCTGGTTTGCGTTCTGGCTTTGCTCTGGCGTGATCGTCTAGGAGCATGACTTGTCGTACATATCGCTTTCGAGAAGCGTTGGACTCGTCGCCTCCTGCAAATCCACCAGATATAGTGTTGAGGGTATGGCGCTCGCCGTCTTTTGCGACATCTTTCTCTTTTGTTGAATCTTCAGGAGGGCTCTTGTCTCCCTCCCTGTTGTCTTTGACATAACCTCGCAGTCTGCCGTTTTGAATTAACTTCTCGATTTCCCTCTTCAGATGAATACAGTCATCCATGGTGTGGCACTTTATGCGGTGGTACTTGCACAAAGTGTCTCTGTCATTTCCCATCTGATTCCACTTTGGTGGCGGGGCGTCTGAAATAAGTCTAGAATGGTAGACGTCCTTCCAAATTTGCTCGTGTTGGGTATTAAGTGCTGTGAAAGATTCGGGCACAGCAGCGCGTCTGTCAGGTGCATGTCGCTTGAAGGGTGCTCTATTGTAATATCCCGCTTAGATGTAACAGTTATCAGTGTTAGAAGCTTTATATGCAAGCAATGGCAAAGTTGTAAATAGTGAGACAAGGACTAATTGGATAAATATGAATTTTATTCATGATTATCACTCATTTCTCTCACTCAAGAAAAACAAATTTTTCTTCCCTCTCCCTCTAGATTTTCGCCCCTCACCAATCCTCACCCCTAATCCATCAAAACTTCTTCCTTTACTCTTGTGATTCAAGCCTTCATCAAATTCTTGTGAAGTTCTTGCAAAGCAAGCTTGTTTTTGGAAAGGTAGAACTAGAGGAAGTAAAAGGAGAAAACAAGGAAGGATCAAGAGAAGAGGTAGATTGAAGCTTGGGTTTTGGAACTCAGAGTTTAGCAAGCACCAATTGAGGTTTAAGGTGAGCTCCTAGGGGTTTTAGAACCCACTTTGATGAGTTTTGTGTATTATGAGCAAAGTTGCAATTTAGTGCCCTAGTTCTATTTTGCTTGTGATTCCTTGATCATACATGTTGTAATCTGTCATTATGCCTTAGAATTTACCCCTTAAGCTATTATGATGTTTGGGTATGCTTGGATAAGCCAAGAATGGTTAAAATCACGTTTTGAACTTGCCCTATGCTGTTTATCTGCACGCAAAATCGTGTCACGATTTTGCGACGGTGTCACGATTCCATAGGCAGAACTTGCCACCATTTCTGGGTAGAAAATCGTGACACGATTTCCAAATCGTGTCACGACGGTACAACATACAGAACCACATTGTTTTTCATCAGTTCTTGCACCATTCTAGCTGTCCAATACTGCTTCAGACTCATTAAGCAACGTGCAATGGCTAGGTATCACTACTAAGTATTAGAAGATCTATCCCTTAGAGATTGTATGGAAGATTATGGGGGTAAGTGAAATTTCTGGCTAGTTCAGGTTCTGAACCAGAATAGAGTAACAAACACGCAGTTCAGAACCAAAAACAAAGTATGTATCAGAAGCAGAAATAAAAATGCAGAAGGTAAATAACACAAGGTTTGTTAACCCAGTTCGGAGTAAACACCTCCTACTCTGGGGGATACCAATCCAGGAAGGAAATCCACTATTGGAATTAATCCTTAAGACTCAGACACTGACCCTCAGTTCCTATCCTAAGCAATCAACTTCCACCTAGTCAGACTTCTACCCACGCATGAGTATTAGAGTCCACTAACTTCCTATTCAAGTAACAGCCCAGTCACTTGAACAGACCTTTGAACTAAACCCAGTTCTGAAACAAAACTACCCTGTTTTGAAGAACGCACTTCAATACAAAAACTTCATTCTTGCTTAAAAGCTTTGAATGAATTACAACTCAATAAAACCTAAACCAACTCAAAACATATGAGTGGTGCACAAAACAAAGCTTAAAAAGCTTACACACTAAGACTCAATTTCTGAACTAAAACTCTATATTTCGTGTCCATGAATAGCAGCAAAGCACTCCTTAAATAGTCTTCATCAATCAGCATAAATAAGATTCCAATCTTCTGCACATGATTCGTTTCTGAATTATGAATGATCCAATAAGCAAGCAAATAAACCAGAAATGTATCTTCATAAAGATTTTGCAGAAAAATACGAATTTCATAAAACTGAACCAAATCTTCATTAAATCTTCTTCAAATTAATCATCATTCTAGAAGCAATATGCGAGGATAAATCCTTGTTAAATCTCGCAAAGATTCGCGCCAAAACAATTCAGAAAAACCAGCTTCTGATGAGGTCAACGAAAGTCAACGCGGGCATCAGACTCTGATTCCAGCTTCTGAAGTGCTACAGTGCTTCTGAAGCAACTTTCAGCTTCTGATGGAATTTTCAGCTTCTGAACAGCTTCAAATCAAAAAACTTGCAACTGAAGAAATGTTCTAGACATGGAGATGCTACTATTCAACACATTGGATTTGCCAAAACATGCAGCCAACACCAAAATACTCAACAGTAAGTTGATAACTCTTAAGGAAGGCATATGACTTTAATAAGTCAAGAACCTATATTAGGTGAATAAGGTTATAGACGTATTCTGATTAGAATACACGAATAATAGGAATGCTTCGGCATTTGAAGTTTTAGTTAAGCTTATAGTGTTGGTTCTCCAACAAATTAATAGGTGGCTTATGAGAACGATAAGCCAAGAATCATAGGTTATAGGTTAAATATTACATGATTGTTATATGATTAAAGTAACAGATTACATGTTTATATGTTAAAGTTAAAGAATTATATATCAAAGATAATGGCGTGTTCACACGTTTTACAGTCATAGGGCGTGTTCAGCAGACTTCGGGATTCGCCGGATGGGACTTCTCCGAGAGGGTTGTCCACACGTTTCATAGTGGAGTCCGGTGTTAGCATGATTGTCGGGAATTTCACCGGGTTATAGGGAGATTGTCATACCCCATTTTTTGACTCATATTTTTCTTTGTTCATTATTATATTATTATTCATCATTCCATTATAATTTTCAATTTTCCATTATTGTATTTACCTTTTATTATTTTGCCTTCATTTTTAGATTTTATTTATTAATATGTATCACCATCATCATTACTACCATTATTATTAATATTATCATTATCCTTACTATTGATATTGCCTTGTAATATTATCATTATTATCTTCTTTTTATATATAAATGTTTTATTATTATTATTTATTATTTTCATTATTTTTAAATTACTAATATTATTATCTTTTCATCATTTATATTATTATCTTTATTACTATTATCATTACTATTTTTTGTTTCCATTATCACTTTCATTATTGCCATTATTATTATCATTATTGTTTTTTATTTATTTCATTTTAAAGAAAATACAAAAAAAAAAAAAAAAAAAGGGAGTTCGCAGAGCAAAGTTACCTTCGCAATGCGAACTCTGCGAATTTTCTGCAGATTTTTATTTCTGTGATTTATCTTGCTTTTGTTTTCATTTTAGTTATTGTTATTACTCTCTATCATTATTATTATCACTGTTATCATCAATTGTGGCTGATTGGATGCACAAAGCAAGGATTAAATGTGTGACATTAAAGGTTGAGGTAAGATGGCTTTTCTTCCAACCTAGCATGTGCTCAAGCAATTGGGCTGCCCTTGGTTAGCTCTCGTCCCTCCCAATTGACCTGCCTCTCACCCTGAGTTTGCCAGCCAACAGCTTGTTCTCTTTCCTCCCTCCTTTCTCCCCCAAAACCAGTCAAACTTAGATGGTTTTACTTGCAAAAAAGCTGTTTGTGCTGCCCTGTTTTCAGCTGTTTTTCTCCTTCCTCACACCAGCCCACATGCTCCCTTTTGTTTTCCCCGAACCTCTGTACATGACAATGCACGTTTTCATTGCTTGACCCCCCAAGATTGCAAGGATTGATCCCAAGAACCACCCAAGTGCAAGCTGCCTGTTTTTTCAGTTTTTTCTCATCATTGCTATCCAAGATCAGCTGCATTAATGGCTAGATTTGGCCAATCTCTTGACCAAGATTGCAAGGCAATGTCCCCTCTTCACTTTTGCATTAAATGCAAAGAAAGATAGCCTGGTTTTAGCACACAAATCAGCTGAACTCTATGGATTTTCCATCATTGCAATTGATCCTCATTTTGCCTATTTAAAGGAATGCAATGCATAAGGTTTACAGGACCAACTCACACAGCTAATGACCAACTCACACAGCTAATGACCAACACACACAGCTAAAAACACAATACACACACACCTTCAAGAGCTAAAATTACAACATTTTGAGAGAGAATAGAGAGTTCATACTCAAAGCAAAAACCAATTGGAGCATTAGAGTTATTTGTCCGTAACCTCTAACATTCCAACCTTGCAAAATCAATCAAGCAAGCCACTTCCTATCAGTTGCACAAGCATTGCTAGGAGTTCTGTAAGTATCCTAAAGTACTTATCTTTCATTTTGATTTGCTGTTTGCATCATTTACATTGTTTAATTTCATTTTGTGCAAAAACCCCCTTTTGAAACTCAAAAGGAATCTCAAAGTTGCAAAGCACTAAAACTGAGTTGTTATACTCCTTTTCTTCCAAATTTGCAAAGCTTTTTAACCCCCTTTAGGTTCTGAAGCTTGCTCAGGAGCAGCTTCTGAACTTCTGTTCAGAAGCAGCTTCTGAGCTCATTTTTTCGCATAGTTCGCAGAGCAAACTAATGGTCGCAGTGCGACCATGACAGAACCTGGGTTCGTAGAGCCAAGTTCTGGTTGCTCTGCGAAGTAGACAGAACTCAGAACATGAATTCAGGCTTCCAAAGGCCAAATTTTTAAAGGTTCTAACTGATGATTCAGAACCTAAGAGGGTTAAAATTCATTTTTTGTTCAAACCATATTAAAGGTTTTGCATGATATTGGAAATTTCACAAGTTTGTGCTATATTTTTTGAGTAACTTGCAAAACAAGTTATATTCTTAAACTTTCAAAATCAAGCTTGAGCAATAAGCTAAGTTCTTTATTTTCAAAACTAAACTTGAACAATAACATTGTTCATGATTTTCAATCAAAACACGAACTTGAGCCGAACTTGCTCACTTTTTAAAACTAAACTCAAAATTGAGCCGAACTTGTGCATTTTCCAAACTCATGCATATTTTCATCTTCCAAACTTGAATAACACTTGTTCTTGAGTTCCAATAACTTAAGCAACAAGCTATGTTCATGATTTTCAATAAACTCGAACAACAAATTTGTTCGTGATGTTCAATAACTTTAATTTAGGTTCTAACCAAGTGTTTTGTCCCTTTGAGATTTCTTTGGGTTTTCGACAAAATAAAAACTTGAATGAAAAAGGAATGGTTTGACGTATGTCTCTCCAAACCCCGGTTGCACGAATGCGTGACGTATGTCTCGTCGTTCGGGCAATCGTCATTCCATTTTCGACGCGTCTAACGCGCTTAACCTTTCTTTGGTCCCCCGTGACCGTTTTAAAACTTTTCTTGGCCCTTGTGGTCAATTCAAACTTTTACGCCTTGTGCTAATACCATCGCCTTAATGTGCGTCCGTCTTTTTGTCATTTAAACCTTTTACGCCTTCGCGCGTTTTCAAACTTTTTTTCACGCCCGAGTGCGAATCCGTCTCTCTTTTTATCAAACCCTTCTTACCTTTTTTAAGCTACCCTCATAACGGTAGTAGGTAAGAGGATTTTTTATCGGTCTTTATTAACCTATCAACATAACGATAGTAGACCGCGTTGTTTTGCATTTTTGAAGCAAAACTTTTTCGCTCGGGCGCGATCAAATCTTTTTTAATTAAAATCAACCAACATACAAGCTTTTTCTACCAAAGAACTACGTACGCTTTGAATTCTCCATCGTACCGGGAGATACGTAGAGCAGGATTCATATCTTGTCAAGCCCTTTAATAAAAAACTTTCTTTTTCCCCTTCATCGTATTTTATCTTTTCTCCCTTTATCATATTTTCTTTTTCCCTTATATATGTTCAAACACGCAAGCAAAACTTTGAAAACATTTTAAGCCTAAGTCAACTAGGAGGTTCCCGTTGAGTACAACGGATGTGAGGGGTGCTAATACCTTCCCCTTGCATAATCGACTCCCGAACCCAAAATCTCTAACATTAAGGTAATTTCGAACTTTTTCCCCTTTTCCCCGAAAAATTAAAAGTTCAGTCGTGATTTAAAATTAGTGATTCAACGCTTCTCAATAGCTTGACATCCGAAATTCGACGCGACAGAAATGGCGACTTCACTGGGGATACTTCCTCACTAGCGAGTCAAGCCTATCCTAGTTAGTTCTAGGCTAAAATGTTTTTACTTTGCTTACGCGTTTGTATCTTCTTATCTTTATTTGTTTCTATTCTTTTGCTTTATATATCTCATATTGCTTCATATCCATATATATATATATATATATATATATATATATATTGTGGGGTTTGTTACTTGAGCGATGTTACTCCACATTGTTCGGGTTAATGCCGGACGTGTGAGGCTCTCTACCCGAGCTTGAGAAAAAATTAAGTTAGGATGGTGGTTGTGTAGCGGAAGCCCGCGTTGACGTATGTCCGTGAGGTAGGATGCCAAACCCCGCATAGAGGAGATTTTCACTTGGAAGGTATTGAAGTCTTTCGAATTTTCGCAAACGACGACCTTAATTCCATGTGGGTCCGTGACTCTAGGGACCTTTTTAGAAAATCTCATCTTTAGAGCCTACACGCGAGGATGGGAGGAAGTTTTGAATCGTCACATATCATACCTTTGCATACCACCCATTGGAATTCATTCATAATTTTTGCATACAATTTCGCTTTATAAAAGGGGCAATCAATATTTTCTGTTTATTACTGCTTTTTAATAATCATAGTTGGGGATAAAAATGACCAATTTGTTGAAAGGTAGCAATTTTGAAAACTTCAGAATCTGATGACTTCGCAGAGCAAAGTATCTTTGCACTGCGAACATTTCAGAACCTGAGGACTTCGCAGAGCAACGGTTTGCATCGCACTGCGAAGTTAACTCTGAGGTTCGCAGAGCAAAAGTACTTCGCAGTGCGAAGTATGCAATTACTGTCAGCTCAGTTTTCAAAATCACTAACCCTCCATTACTCTCCCCAACCACCCATTTCACTCTCTCTCTCTCTTAACCAACCGTTATTCATTTTTTTTATTAACCCCTAAAATTAAAAACTCTTCATTTCTTTTCACAAAACTCTTCAAAAATAATAACCCTAAAACATACCCTTTTTTTTTCATAACTCTTCCATTTTTCTTAGTAAATTCGTGTTAAATCTTCCATTTGTGCAAACAGCAAGGTACAATTTCCTTCTCTTTCTCTTCTTTTATTCCTGATTCGTGTTAGAATAGCATGTGACTTAGGGTTTTGATTTTGAAACTTCTATTTTAGGGTTTAAGTTTGTGTTAAGCTTCATTTCATTCCTAGTTTGCTATGTTAAGTTGCGATTCAGTAAACATGCATTGTGGGTGGTTGAAACAGACCCATTCCTTTCCATTTTTAAGTGATTTTTGCACAACTTTATTTTACCCATTTTTGTAGAAATTGAAATAAAACTAGTTGTTGTGTTAAGTGTTTTTATACCCATTAAGTAAATCTGAATCATCTGTCCAAGCATGCATTGTATGACGCTTAACCAAGGGTTTAGGGTAGATTTCTGTGGGAATTTGCATTTTTCTGTCATGGTCGTAGAGCAAAGTTCAACTTCGCACTGCGACCTTTGTTCTGGGCAACCCATAATTGCGCGTTCAACTTTGCTCTGCGAAGTTACCTTCGCACTGCGATCTTGGCAGAACAGAACCTCTTCCTTTTTCATGTTTCCTTTCCAATTCAATTGGTTTCACCTCATATTGCTTATGATTATGTCTGCTATTTGCTAATTTTGTTTCTTTTCTTATAGATGGCGCCAAAACAAACCGGGAAGCGATCACGGGCCGAATCGTCCGGATCAAGACCACAAGGGGCATACGACGCTTCTAGATTCCTTAGCCTCCGGAATCAAGAAAGATATGAGGAGCTCCTCCGAAGGACATTCTGGGCCGAAAGGCAATTTATGATAAGTGAGCGGGGCACTTATCGGGAGCTAGCACGGTTGATAGATTCCCGCAATTGGGGAATTTTAGTGAATCCTCCATTGAACTTGAACTACGACATCATCCGGGAGTTCTATGCAAACGCTATTCCCGCAGATCCTGAAGGGGAATTCACCTACCAAACTATGGTTCGTGGTCGCGTCATTAGATTCGACCGCGAAGCCATAAACATCTACCTTCACAACCCCCTCCAACTTGATAACGAGGAGTTATTGCCTTCCATAGGCACCAAAACCGGGGAAAATGGAACCATGACCTCTATGCCCAAACCATTTTTCAATCCGGGAGAGGTTATGAGCTTAATGCATCGGGGCAGCCTACCAAAGCCCTCAAAAATAACCTCACCACATATGCCCAGGTTATTTTTCACCTCATTGTCCATAACATCAAACCAAAAAGCCACACATCCTCCACCACTTTAGATGTTACACCCTTGATTTACTACATCCTCACTCACAAACAAGTGGATGTAGCTCGGGTGATTGCCCAGGAGCTCAAAATTATGGTGGAAAGTGGCATAAAACCTCCGGCCAAGAAGATGTGCCCCCTCGCATTCCCGGGCCTGATTATGGGTCTCTGCCGGGATGCGCGTGTAGTGATCCCCCCACATGTTTCCGAGACTATTAAGAATCCGATCACGGATGATTACATTGCGAGGCATTGCACGGGGAGGAGAGCAGCGAGGGCGCAGCAGCCGCAACCTAGACCCCCACCTACATCACAGGGTCACCATACCTGTACTTTCTCTTGGGAGCAGAATGCTTCCAACCATAGATGCATGACCATGATGCATGACTCCATGTATCGGCTCCAGATACAGATGGGCATGCCAGCAGATCCAGCACTCCAGATACCGACATCGGAGATGTTTGCGGCTCATGCAGCTTGGCCTGGGGATAGGCCCGAGTACTCAGAGGGTGGTGGTAGCCGTACAGCTGCCGGAGGCCATGGAGGTGATGGTAATGATGATGATGATGATGATGATGATGAGGAGGATGAGGATGAGGACACCGAGGACGATGATGCCCGCACTCCTTGAGTTGCTCCTTTTTTATGTTTTTGATGTTTTTGTTCATTTTCCTTATGTATTATTATGTTTCCTGTTGTACCCTTTAAAACTTTATGTGTTTAATGTTTTGAACTCATACTCTGTTTATATTATTTATGTTCAGCACACTTTTATTATTTGGCTTTCAAATCGTAATTGATGCCTGTTAATTTTTAAATTTTCCAAAAATGCTTAAAATGTCAAAAATTTTGCTGTGGATCATTAGTAAAATGAAATGACACAATCATCATATGGATGGATCCCAAAGCATTCAGCCCCAGATGCATGGTAATTCGATTAATTTGCACAAAGCTAAAATACATGTTTCCTGTTTTTCTGTGATTAAACTCGAAATGAGAATATGTACTTAGTACAAAAGTTATATCATGCCATTTGTGTTTTTGATATGTTTATTCGGTGAACCGTTTAGAACTAGCCGAAATGCGAGGAAGCCTCAAAATCATTATACATATGCAGGAGACCGACATTTTTTTTGTTTAACTCGATCTTTTTATGTTAAATCTGATTGTTGTTTTAAATTGTATGAAAGCATTGACATGATCGAGGCATTTTTTTGAAAATGAGTGAAAACACTTGACCACAAATAGCCCACCCTGTGAGAAGTGAGTATTTGTTAACCCCTTTGAGCCTAATGAATCAGAATCATTAACTATGAACTGCCAATTTTCATAAGCTCAATTGCTTAATGAGATTGCCGGAGTTTGTAAGAAATTCAGTTCATGGTTAAATCATCATTGAATTCTGATAATTTTCTTTCAATTTTTGAACCCTTAACCATCATGATTATTGTCCCTTGCCAAAAGAGGAAGGAACATTCAATTAGGGTATCACCTTTGATTAAGTTGAAAAAAGGAGGTTGTGAAAGTCAAGAAATAGTGAATTTTGTAATTGATCTTGACAACCAAAGAAAAAGAAAAAGAAGAAAGAAAGAAAGAAAAGCAAACCAAGAAAAAGAAAAGAGAAAAAGAAAAAGAAAAATCAATAAATCAAAGAGTTGTCAAGATCAGAAGAAAAGGATTATAAATCACCAAGAGTCGTGATTGAATAAAAAGGAAGGGTGTAAATTAGAAAGAATGTTCCTTTTTGCTTGGCCTTTTGAATTCAATTTCCCCACACGACATTTCTTTTGTAACCCAGCCAAATTACAACCCTCAAAGACCTTGTGATCAATGTTTTTGTGCTTTTGGAAACGATGTTCAGATGGACACATAACTTGATCGGGATGTTAGCAAACTTGCCGGATGAGTGTTCAATACCCCCCACATTTAATATTCAATTCATTCATTTACTTAAATGTGTGTTAGGTTGGTTCCTTGATAAACATGTTTCTAATTTAAATTGTACGATATAAATTTTGTGTTTGGTATTGTTTCAAGTTTTTAGTGCAATCGTGGATTAATGGGGGCATCAAAATTGCCTGCGCAAATCTCATATGAATCATGCAAATCCAACAAAAATCCAATTCTCATTGGCACCCACAAGTTTAAACCATGCCTGATACATAACCATTCAAAAGGTCCAACCATGCTTGGCGCTCCCCCCACAATTCACAAAAAAGCCCAGTCGTCATTGACATTCCTCAATCTACTACAAAAGGCCCAATTGTCATCAGCACTCCCAAGCACGATCACAAAAAAAAGCCACGCTCTTGGCAGGCCACCACCCCATTAATAAATTTCACTTCCCAGCATTCTGTTGCTTCTTATCAAGAATTCCCATTTATTCTATTCATTCATTTCTTCTATTTTTTGGATGATAGTACTTAAAACAAAACTTTTTCAAAATTATTTTGTGAGTCTTTTATCTTTTATAAAATAACAAACACATTCCTTCTGAACTCGTGAATATTGGAAGTGTGCGTCAATATCTGTCCTGAAAACGGATGAAACTTCGCAGGCCAAGCATAGTCAAATACAAAGAGGGATTCCCCAGCTAAGTCCTTAGTGAATCAAAAGAGGATATCCCCAATGAATCGAGAGCCCGAAGGGACGATTCAGGCAAAGTTTAGCCAACCAAAGCATAAGCGCCCCGGGCGAGATCATCAGTTCTTCTCCCCAACGGATTAACACGATCCCCCCAGTTTTAACAATCCCCCCGTGAGGTATTTTTATTTATTATCGCGGCTTTATCCCGTCATTTTTGGGATGTATCCCCTGTAACATCATCCCCATTAAAAGATTACCGAGTGTTTGCAATGCGGCGTCGGTCCACTTTTCATTTTACCGGTCTAATCTTGTCTCATCAAGTTTGTCGGTCATATATTTAATCAAATCAGTCAGGTGTCATCCCCAGTCTGTCTGGTCCAGTGATGTCACCTCCTTTTTGCCAAGTGGTAGTTCTTTAACGAACAGCTTGTGCATCTTTCATCATGTTCTTGTACCAAGGGGCAGTTCTTTAATGAACTGTTTGTGTATCCTCATTGTGAGTCAATCTTTCACATAGCATCCCCAATGAAAGTCATACATTTGTACATCCGTACATTCATACATTCATGCACACAACATTCATACATTCGTACATTCATACATTTGTACATTCGTACATTCATACATTTCTACACTCGTACATTCATATATTCATACATTTATGCATATACATCTTCATGCATACAACATACCACAATATCATTCATACATGGTTGCTTTAACCACCATGAGTCTTACCAATCAGTCGTGAACGATTCGTAACCTCCTTTTCCCCAAGTGTCATCCCCCAGTGTATCTGGTCCAGAGATGTCACCTTTTTATGCCAAGTGGCAGTTCAAACGAACAGCTTGCGCATCTTTTTTATATGCCTTTGTGCCAAGTGGCAGTTCTTCAATGAACAGCTTGTGCATATCCCCCAGTGTTGTTGCCAAGTGACAGTTCAAACGAACAGCTTGCACACAGTTTTTATCTAATTCTTATCCTCAGTGGTAGTTCGGAATTTAACCCGAACAGCTGATTCTTACCCTTTTGTTTCTTACCATCAGTGGTAGTTCGGAATTTAACCCGAACAGCTGACTTGTTACCTTTGTTTCTTTCCATCAGTGGTAGTTCGGAATTTAACCCGAACAGCTGACTTGTTACCTTTGTTTCTTGTCCATCAGTGGTAGTTCGGAATTTAACCCGAACAACTGATTTTTACCTTTGTTTCTTACCATCAGTGGTAGTTCGGAATTTAACCCGAACAGCTGACCTTTATCTTTTGTTCCTGCCATCAGTGGTAGTTCGGAATTTAACCCGAACAACTGACATTCATCTTTGTTTTCCTGTCATGAGTGGTAGTTCGGAATTTGACCCGAACAGCTGACTTGTTACCTTTGTTTCTTGTCCATCAGTGGTAGTTCGAAATTTAACCCGAACAGCTGACGTTTTACCTTTGTTTTCTTATCCCCAGTGATAGTTCAGAATTTAACTCGAACAGCCGACGTTTACCTTCATCTCTTGTCATCAGTGGTTCGGAATTTAACCCGAACGGCTGACATTCATATTATTTTTTTTTTACCTTCATTAAGCTGCCGTCACAACGGTGGTAGGTAAAATAATTTCCCTGTGATTGGCATACTTTGTCTTCTCTTACCTTCATTAAGCTATCATCATAATGGTAGTAGGTAAGATGAAATCCCCGGTGAGGCCGCCAAAGTAACCTTGATCTATTGTCTTTATTAAGCTATCATTCCGATAATAGACAACTCTTTCCCTAGTGGAACCATGTTACCCCAGTAGAGTCGGATCCCGTTTCTTTAACGAACCCGGGTATCCCTTTGTCTCTTCTTATCCCCAATCGGGTCATCTTTGCTGTCTTTGCATTCACATTTGCATTACGAGCATTCGCGGCATTGCATGCATGCATTCATAGCATTTTCAATTCAAGAAAAATTTAGTCAAAAATGGTGTACTTTATATTTAAATCTCTTCGACCCGTCAATTTCAAAATTTCACTTTTAATCTCCGGGGCGAAGAAACTTAAATAGGGGCATCTGTCATACCCCATTTTTTGACTCATATTTTTCTTTGTTCATTATTATATTATTATTCATCATTCCATTATAATTTTCAATTTTCCATTATTGTATTTACCTTTTATTATTTTGCCTTCATTTTTAGATTTTATTTATTAATATGTATCACCATCATCATTACTACCATTATTATTAATATTATCATTATCCTTACTATTGATATTGCCTTGTAATATTATCATTATTATCTTCTTTTTATATATAAATGTTTTATTATTATTATTTATTATTTTCATTATTTTTAAATTACTAATGTTATTATCTTTTCATCATTTATTATTATTATCTTTATTACTATTATCATTACTATTTTTTGTTTCCATTATCACTTTCATTATTGCCATTATTATTATCATTATTGTTTTTTATTTATTTCATTTTAAAGAAAATACAAAAAAAAAGAAAAAGGGAGTTCGCAGAGCAAAGTTACCTTAGCACTGCGAACTCTGCGAATTTTCTGCAGATTTTTATTTCTGTGATTTATCTTGCTTTTGTTTTCATTTTAGTTATTGTTATTACTCTCTATCATTATTATTATCACTGTTATCATCAATTGTGGCTGATTGGATGCACAAAGCAAGGATTAAATGTGTGACATTAAAGGTTGAGGTAAGATTGCTTTTCTTCCAACCTAGCATGTGCTCAAGCAATTGGGCTGCCCTTGGTCAGCTCTTGTCCCTCCCAATTGACCTGCCTCTCACCCTGAGCTTGCCAGCCAGCAGCTTGTTCGCTTTCCTTCCTCCTTTCTCCCCCAAAACAAGTCAAACTTGGATGGTTTTACTTGCAAAAAAGCTGTTTGTGCTGCCCTGTTTTCAGCTGTTTTTCTCCTTCCTCACACCAGCCCACATGCTCCCTTTTGTTTTCCCCCAACCTCTGTACATGGCAGTGCACTTTTTCATTGCTTGACCCCCCAAGATTGCAAGGATTGATCCCAAGAACCACCCAAGTGCAAGCTGCCCTGTTTTTCAGTTTTTTCTCATCATTGCTATCCAAGATCAGCTGCATTAATGGCTGGATTTGGCCAATCTCTTGACAAAGATTGCAAGGCAATGTCCCCTATTCACTTTTGCATTAAATGCAAAGCAAGATAGCCTGGTTTTAGCACACAAATCAGCTGAACTCTATGGATTTTCCATCATTGCAATTGATCCTCATTTTGCCTATTTAAAGGAATGCAATGCATAAGGTTTACATGACCAACACACACAGCTAAAAACACAATACACACACACCTTCAAGAGCTAAAATACAACATTTTGAGAGAGAATAAAGAGTTCATACTCAAAGCAAAAACCAATTGGAGCATTAGAGTTATTTGTCCATAACCTCTAACATTCCAACCTTGCAAAATCAATCAACCAAGCCACTTCCTACCACTTGCACAAGCATTGCTAGGAGTTCTGTAAGTATCCTAAAGTACTTATCTTTCATTTTGATTTGTTGTTTGCATCATTTACATTGTTTAATTTCATTTTGTGCAAAAACCCCCTTTTGAAACTCAATAGGAATCTCAAAGTTGCAAAGCACTAAAACTGAGTTGTTATACTCCTTTTCTTCCAAATTTGCAAAGCTTTTTAACCCCCTTTAGGTTCTGAAGCTTGCTCAGGAGCAGCTTCTGAGCTCATTTTTTCGCATAGTTCGCAGAGCAAACTAATGGTCGCAGTGCGACCATGACAGAACCTGGGTTCGCAGAGCCAAGTTCTGGTTGCTCTGCGAAGTAGACAGAACTCAGAACATGAATTCAGGCTTCCAAAGGCCAAATTTTTAAGGTTCTAATTGATGATTCAGAACCTAAGAGGGTTAAAATTCATTTTTTGTTCAAGCCATATCAAAAGTTTTGCATGATATTGGAAATTTCACAAGTTTGTGCTATATTTTTTGAGTAACTTGCAAAACAAGTTATATTCTTAAACTTTCAAAATCAAGCTTGAGCAATAAGCTAAGTTCTTTATTTTCAAAACTAAACTTGAACAATAACATTGTTCATGATTTTCAATCAAAACACGAACTTGAGCCGAACTTGCTCACTTTTTAAAACTAAACTCAAAATTGAGCCGAACTTGTGCATTTTCCAAACTCATGCATATTTTCATCTTCCAAACTTAAATAACACTTGTTCTTGAGTTCCAATAACTTAAGCAACAAGCTATGTTCATGATTTTCAATAAACTCGAACAACAAATTTGTTCGTGATGTTCAACAACTTTCATTTAGGTTCTAACCAAGTGTTTTGTCCCTTTGAGATTTCTTTGGGTTTCGACAAAATAAAAACTTGAATGAAAAAGGAATGGTTTGACGTATGTCTCTCCAAACCCCGGTTGCACGAATGCGTGACGTATGTCTCGTCGTTCGGGCAATCGTCATTCCATTTTTGATGCGTCTAACGCGCTTAACCTTTCTTTGGTCCCCCGTGACCATTTTAAAACCTTTTCTTGGCCCTCGTGGTCAACTCAAACTTTTACGCCTTGTGAGAATACCATCGCCTTAATGTGCGTCCGTCTTTTTGTCATTTAAACCTTTTACGCCTTCGCGCGTTTTCAAACTTTTTTTCACGCCCGAGTGCGAATCCGTCTCTCTTTTTATCAAACCCTTCTTACCTTTTTTAAGCTACCCTCATAACGGTAGTAGGTAAGAGGATTTTTTATCGGTCTTTATTAACCTATCAACATAACGATAGTAGACCGCGTTGTTTTGCATTTTTAAAGCAAAACTTTTTCGCTCGGGCGTGATCAAATCTTTTTTAATTAAAATTAACCAACATACAAACTTTTTCTACCAAAGAACTACGTACGCTTTGAATTCTCCATCGCACCGGGAGATACGTAGGAGCAGGATTCATATCTTGTCAAGCCCTTTAATAAAAAACTTTCTTTTTCCCCTTCATCGTATTTTATCTTTTCTCCCTTTATCATATTTTCTTTTTCCCTTATATATGTTCAAACACGCAAGCAAAACTTTGAAAACATTTTAAGCCTAAGCCAACTAAGAGGTTCCCGTTGAGTACAACGGATGTGAGGGGTGCTAATACCTTCCCCTCGCATAATCGACTCCCGAATCCAAAATCTCTTTCTTAAAGGTAATTTCGAACTTTTTTCCTTTTTTCCCCGAAAAATTAAAAGTTCAGTCGTGATTTAAAATTAGTGATTCAACGCTTCTCAATAGCTTGACATCCGAAATTCGACGCGACAGAGATGTACCTCAGGGTTACTCCACCCGGGCCGCACTCCGTAAAATTAACTCAAATAATAATGTTTGTTCAACGCTAACAGCTAACATAAAACTGATATAAAACTGTTTATATGTTTTATGTATCACAGTTATAGTCAAAGTTACAGTTACAGTTACAGTTATAGTTATAGACAGTTCTCAGAAAGTGGTCCTAGGTTTCCCCTCGATCACTAAGTTATAGTTACAGGTAGATTTACAGATACAGGTTGATTACAGTTATAGGTAGATTACAGTTACAGTTACAGGCGGTTTATAGTTATAGTCACAGGAAGATTATAGTTATAGTTATAGGAAGACTTATGGTCATAGGCGGATTTATATCCTTGTGGATAAAGATAAAAGACTTGGAGATCATAGGAAATCCCCAAGATTGGCAAGGTAGGCATGGCGACCCTAGGTTCCCTGTGGTTGCCAACAGATGGTTGGGCTGGAGCTCACTGAGACATTATGTCTCATCCCTTTCCTTCTGGTGCAGGTTTACAGGTCAATCAGAGGTTCGTGACGGAGTTCTTCAAAGAGATACTGGATGGAGAACAGTTGCTCGTTGTGTACCAGCTCAGGAGCTTAATGGATATTTGTATAAGTATTGTAATAGTATTGGATCATTTGTACAAGCGAGAAAACTTGTATTCATTCATTTGTGATGTATTATAATTATTGAAATTTTTAAATGTATCCAGTATCAGTTTAACGCACATGCTAATATACTAGTTAAAGTTAGTATGGGTGTTACAATTGGTATCAGAGCAGGTCGATTCAGACCGTGCCATGGGTCATTTAAGATTCAATAAAAGTAGTGGAATCATTGGGTTCCGGATGTTGTTCTAAAGGTCACATCTAGTTGAGCCTGATCAACTCAATCTAGTATATGACAGTTAGGACAAATATCCGAGAGCTGAATGTGACCAAGGAGGAAAGAAGTGTACGAAGGGTGAAGGTTAAGACGTCGGATTTTAAGACGGAAATTGGCAAGGTATTTAATGCCAAAGGATGGTCTCTAACAGTGAAGTAACTGAGCCTGTTAATCGCAAAGTCTCAGGAAAATAAGAGGTATTTAAGAGTATCTAAGAGTAAGGTTAAGTACCTTAACTAGTTGGACGCATCATTGAATGATGCCTTCTCCGAGGAGATGTGTAGAGTAAAGAATTATGGGATACTCTGAGGAATGATTTGGAATCTTAACGGGAACCGTATTTTGGAAAGTTAAAGTGAATAGTAGAATAGAGTTTTAATTTCGGGTACTGAAGTAAAGAATTACGGTACCAAACCCAGCGACTTAGAATAAAGAATGATCAGTTAATTATTGGAAGCTCTGGACTTCCAGTAAGGATATAGTGTGTAAGGATGGAAGGACTTGCGTACTTGGAACGGATGAGATCTTAAGATCTGACAGGTAAGAGACTTATTTAGGGATTAAGCGAATATTGGACAGAGGAAACAAATTACCTTCCTTTATTATGGGTCATCAAGATGCGTGGTATGAGGAACGCAAGCTTAACGATAAGTGAAGGAAACCCCTGGTAAGGGTATGAAGTAAAGATTGAATCTTATGCTGACGGATTATAGCAGAACGGTTTCGAGGATTAAGCAGGAAGATCGTCACTAACGTACAAGTTACAGTTAAAGTTATGGTTGAGGTTAAGGAGTTCTATGTTTTCTTCTGATGGGCTCCTCACACAAGTATTCGGGTAAGCCAACAAAGATCACCTTATGTTGGTATGTGTTAAAGATGGTAAAAAATACATACCTTGGGTTGTTCGAAACCATGAAGAGGGCAATGGTCGAGAAGACATATGGAATATTAATCAGATAACAAGATTAGATCGGAATTGTGAATACAGTAACAAGTTACTGGAAGGATCCAATGGGAAATGTTAAGAATTGAGGTTTAAAGATTTATTAATCGGATACTCGAGGAGGCGTAACATGTGATTGGGCTTACAGGAGAGCCAGAAAAAGGTGAGTCTTACCGAGACGGATTATTTCCGGAGAAACCCGAGGAGTAACCAAGAGATATGATAGAGTTATGTGGACCTAAGATGTATTGGAAAAAGGTTGTGAATGTGAAATCCTTACGAATAATTATAGGACAGAACTCGATTCATAATATGAAGAGTAAAGCTAGAACTAGTGTATAAGTTGTCCTGACAGGAGCATTGTTGGGCTCGTAATTATTGCTAAAGATTGTTTACAGGTTTTGGCGTATTTTTGTGAAAGTAAGTATATTGTCTATGTCCGAAAGGAAACACTAAGTCAGATGACGATCAATCAGTAAATTAAACAGGTGGATTAAACCACGAAAGAAATTATAATGTAAGATGGTCATATATGGTAACTACAAAGTTATAAAGTCAAAGGATTGGCCAAGGAGATTTATATGGTAATAGTGGTGTATTACTTCTATCCCAAGGTGAATTGTCTAAATCAGAGTTGCGCAGCGGAGAAGTAATCCAATAATGAGTTAACAGACAATTCAAGCTGAAGCTTAGAGAAAAAAAATGATGTTTGTAAAATCCTTGCCGGATGAATTACAGGAAAGGTGTTCAGTGATTAGTTCTCAAGCTACAGAATAATTGTAAGTAGTGATGACTTGAACTTATCATCAGTGCTAACAGGAAATTTTAAGAGATAAGTCGAGGAATGCTTCAGACCTCGAAACTCATGAGAAATGAGAATCGAAGCGGTTTGAGAAATTTAAAGGATGTGTTTCTAGCACAATAAGCACTTGGCGAAGAAAGCCACATCTAATACGGAGATCTAGCTGTTTCAGCTCAGTAACTTAAAGTTAACTTGAGTAGTAAGTTTAACCCAAGAGGAATTATGCCGTGGCATGTAGTTATTCCGCATCGTACCCACGTTATATTAGCATGTCGCATGTAACAGGCATGTAACAAGTTATGATTAGTATTATGTATACTGATCAGGCAGAGTTTATGCTACTTAGATAGTAGTGTAACATATTTTTATAGTCGTGTGACATGTATCGGTAACCGTGGTACGCAGTCAGTAATGTCTTAACAGGAATGTCTTAAGCAGAACAGGTTTGTTGTTACCAAACAAATCTCAGTTGAGGAGTTCAGAAATTCTTGAACTTAATGCTAATAGTTAAAGGAAGGAAATGTTTTACACAGATCATAAGATTACTCATAGTTTACAGTAAAAGGCTACGTGAATTGAAGTTATGAATTAAAGGATTAAGAGTTTAAGAGTGCTATTTGATAGTGATCAAAATAGAGTTTCTTTTTGAAACAGAGAATGTCCTTGGACGAAATAAGTTTATAGTGCCAACGGAATGTAACCATAATTTACGTTATGGGATTGTGGATACTCAAAGAGTACAAGCATGGGTCAAGAGTGACCTTAGTTGGCGTGGCTTTGTCTCAAGTACATATTGACTAAGTATGATGTCCCATTAGTTGGACAATGATGATGCGGCGTACTGTGTACCTGATAGTAGTGTGCACATACTCGATCGTGTATGGAAGCTATGTGCTATGGATTGTATTATATGATGATATGTGAGACGGCTTGTGCCACACGTCACTTGTACTAAACTTTCATAAGTCTGAAAGTATTGGTAAGGAAAGTATCAATCCCATGAGTAAGAAATATCTTGAATGATGCAAGATTGTCAGAGTCCTGGAAGGGATGAAACTCCTAAGACCTTAACTACGCGTTATTGTTGATTAATTAAAATCGAAGCATGAGTGACTCATATGATTTCTCGAGCCTTAAGGATTCCCGCAGTGGGAATGTGAGCAATGCTCATGGTTGTGATAATAGTTACACCAGGATATCAAAAAGAAAGGAACATGTACCATAAGTACAGCCACCTCCTTGTATTTGAATCGTGGAGGTAATTGCAATAGACTTTACTTCCGTTTGAGAATATTCAATATCAGATGCTTTTCAGTGCAAGACTAAATCTATATAAAGAATGGTACGATTGTAACGGTAAAATGTCGTCTTATGAGGCGGAAGTCAAAGACAAGAATTCTTTCGAATTAAAAGTGATGTAATAGATTCCTCGGAAAGTTGGAATAATTGAGGAAAAACAGATCGACCCGACGTCTTCAGGTTAAGATTGAACGGTCAATGAAAGAAGAACGGATAGAATTCAGTAAAGGAAATCCAAGACTTAACAATTTTAAATTGGATTTATAAGAAATATGTCGAACAGAGATCATAGTTAGATAATATGGATATGTTGGTTCAGATAACCATACGTCTTAGCAAGTGTTAGATATGTAACATGCATCAGACCTTTCGGTTGGAAAGAGATTGTCACATGTTTTGATTTACAGAGATGGGAATCATGGCTAAAGAACAAGTTTTAACCAGCATGGTTTAATAGAGGTGCGTGATTAATCTGCATATCAGGCCCTAGAGCCGACATGGAATCCCAATAAGTAAAAGGAATTGGAGATTTTCATAGTAGAGAAGGAGGTAGAAAGGATTTATCTTTTCAGGACCTCCGAAGGATTTTCTAAATTTCGAGGACGAAATTTCTTTAAGGGGGGTAGAGTGTAATATCCCGCTTAGATGTAACAGTTATCAGTGTTAGAAGCTTTATATGCAAGCAATGGCAAAGTTATAAATAGTGAGACAAGGACTAATTGGATAAATATGAATTTTATTCATGATTATCACTCATTTCTCTCACTCAAGAAAAACAGATTTTTCTTCCCTCTCCCTCTAGATTTTCGCCCCTCACCAATCCTCACCCCTAATCCATCAAAACTCTTCCTTTACTCTTGTGATTCAAGCCTTCATCAAATTCTTGTGAAGTTCTTGCAAAGCAAGCTTGTTTTTGGAAAGGTAGAACTAGAGGAAGTAAAAGGAGAAAACAAGAAAGGATCAAGAGAAGAGGTAGATTGAAGCTTGGGTTTTGGAACTCAGAGTTTAGCAAGCACCAATTGAGGTTTAAGGTGAGCTCCTAGGGGTTTTAGAACCCACTTTGATGAGTTTTGTGTATTATGAGCAAAGTTGCAATTTAGTGCCCTAGTTCTATTTTGCTTGTGATTCCTTGATCATACATGCTGTAATATGTCATTATGCCTTAGAATTTACCCCTTAAGCTATTATGATGTTTGGGTATGCTTGGATAAGCCAAGAATGGTGAAAATCACGTTTTGAACTTGCCCTATGCTGTCTATCTGCATGCAAAATCGTGTCACGATTTTGCGACCGTGTCACGATTTCATAGGCAGAACTTGCCACCATTTCTGGGTAGAAAATCATGACACGATTTCCAAATCGTGTCACGATGGTACAACATACAGAACCACATTGTTTTTCATCAGTTCTTGCACCATTCTAGCTGTTTAATACTGCTTCAGACTCATTAAGCAACGTGCAATGGCTAGGTATCACTACTAAGTATTAGAAGATCTATCCCTTAGAGATTGTATGGAAGATTATGGGGGTAAGGATTAGATGAACAATCCATTACAAGTGAGTTGATAACTCTTAAGGAAGGCATATGACTTTAATAAGTCAAGAACCTATATTAGGTGAATAAGGTTATAGACGTATTCGGATTAGAATACACGAATAATAGGAATGCTTCGGCATTTGAAGTTTTAGTTAAGCTTATAGTGTTGGTTCTCCAACAAATTAATAGGTGGCTTATGAGAACGATAAGCCAAGAATCATAGGTTATAAGTTAAGTATTACAGGATTGTTATATGATTAAAGTAACAGATTACATGTTTATATGTTAAAGTTAAATAACTATATATCAAAGATAATGGCGTGTTCGCACGTTTTACAGTTATAGGGCGTGTTCAGCAGACTCTGGGATTCGCCGGATGGGACTTCTCCGAGAGGGTTGTCCACACGTTTCATAGTGGAGTCCGGTGTTAGCCTGATTGTCGGGAATTTCACCGGGTTATAGGGAGATGTACCTCGGGGTTACTCCACCCGGGCCGCACTCCGTAAAATGAACTCAGATAATAATGTTTGTTCAACGCTAACAGCTAACATAAAACTGATATAAAACTGTTTATATGTTTTATGTATCACAGTTATAGTCAAAGTTACAGTTACAGTTACAGTTATAGTTATAGACAGTTCTCAGAAAGTGGTCCTAGGTTTCCCCTCGATCACTAAGTTATAGTTACAGGTAGATTTACAGATACATGTTGATTACAGTTATAGTTATAGGTAGGTTACAGTTACAGTTACAGGCGGTTTATAGTTATAGTCACAGGAAGATTATAGTTATAGTTATAGGAAGACTTATGGTCATAGGCGGATTTATATCCTTGTGGATAAAGATAAAAGACTTGGCGATCATAGGAAATCCCCAAGATTGCCAAGGTAGGCATGACGCCCCTAGGTTCCCTGTGGTTGCCAACAGATGGTTGGGCTGGAGCTCACTGAGACATTATGTCTCATCCCTTTCCTTCTGGTGCAGGTTTACAGGTTAATCAGAGGTTCGTGACGGAGTTCTTCGAAGAGATACTGGATGGAGAACAGTTGCTCGTTGTGTACCAGCTCAGGAGCTTAATGGATATTTGTATAAGTATTGTAATAGTATTGGATCATTTGTACAAGCGAGAAAACTTGTATTCATTCATTTGTGATGTATTATCATTATTGAAATTTTTAAATGTATCCAGTATCAGTTTAACGCACATGCTAATATACCAGTTAAAGTTAGTATGGGTGTTACATCTATCTCTGGAGACAAGCGGGTAGTAGCTTCGGCGATGGTCGTAGTTGCTGGGGCCGCGCTCTCTGAAATCTCTGGCTTTCTCAGCGTTGCTTTCTGCTCCCTTGATGTAGCATTCCGCTCTGGACATGATTTCCTCCATTGAGTCGGCTGGCTTTTGTGCCAACGATTCGTTAAACTGGCTGGCGCGGGGTCCGTTTTGAAAGGCTCCTACAAACAGCTCTTGGTTCGGGTTGATGACTTTGATGGTGGCGTCATTGTAACGTGTAAGGTATTCGCAGAGTGATTCGTTTGGTCCTTGACGGATGTTGAAAAGGCTAGTGGATGAGACTTTGCGATGGCGACTGGCCGAAAATTGATGTGTGAGTTTACGCGTCATGTCTTGGTAACTGATGATGGAGAATCGTGGTAAGTTCATGTACCATCTAAGGGTGACGTCCTTGAAGGTTCCGACTAGCAACTTGCATTTGAGGGAGTCGGCGGCGCCGATGATGGCCATCTGGGTATTGAAGGCGGTGATATGCTCCACTGGGTCACTTTTGCCATCGAAAGACGGAAGAGAAGGTGACTTGAAATTTTCTGGGACCGGCGCATTCCACACTTCGGCCGAGAGTGGTTGAGGGTCAGGATCGGCTGATTCATCCTGTTAAGATTCGTTTCCTTCGGTGTGTTGTTGTTGTTGGATGGTTTCCATGGTTGCTTGCAAGGCTTCGTTGTGGTCGTGAAGCTGCTAGATCTGGCATTGTAGGGCTTCTAAAGCCGCTGGATCTGCCATCGTAGTGAGGGTTTGTTCGAGGTTGCGAATTAGGGTTAGGTTGCAGAATGTCGATGGAAAGAGGGAAATGACTCGAGGTCACAGACTTGCGACTTGAGATCGTAGCCTCCGATTTCTATTGGCGGATTGTTTCAGATTTGATAAGGTTAAATAGTGAATCGAGAGGGATTCAAAGAGATTAAGGTTGCTCTGAACCGTGCAAACGGAATTCGCGACTTCAAACGGTGTTTTTGGGCCGCGAATCACCCAATTTTTCGATTCAGAGGTGGCGGCTAGGTCAGTTTTACCGTAGCCCCACGGTGGGCGCCAATTGTACTGGTTAAGAATATAATCTAGAAACTAGGGTTTTTAGGATCTTTTTAGATCATGCCTTGGGAATGATCGGAAGGTTACTATTTATAGCCTGAATTGGGCTTAATTGGCCATGGTTTTAGGCCCAATTCGTTTGGGGCCAAAACCATGGCTAGAGCGCCCTATTGGGTCCTAGGAGCTCTTTTAGGGGGTGCCTTTAGCACGACCATCTAAGGTTATGTGAGATCTTTAGGTGGGCTTTGTATCCTTCTGGAGGGCGCCCAGCCCTAAAAGGGCGAGGTTGACGGTCCATAAAGCTAATTGTTTATTTACTCTTAATAGCACTTATTCGAGGTAAATCTATTGGATAATAGTTTTATTTTTTAAATTGGAAAATGCTAGTTTGTTAATAGTCAATATATTGTTAGAAGAGAGGGTATCAAATCTTCTTCATCTTAAACACTTTTAATATCTCAATCTTCTGACCAATGAGCTATACCTTTAAGGCAGACAATAGTTTAACATGGTTACAGGTGAAAACAAATATTTCTTGAATTATTTATAGGGATTGTGCGCTCTCTAAAAAAACACGAACGCTCGAGCGTAATAAGACGCTCGGAAAGAAAATGCGGAGTCGCCACCAAAGTTTTTATTTATAAAGGGAAACGTTGATAAAACCCTTAGCGATGTGGAAAGGATGGTCATCGCAACCATTAACGGGTTCGGGAGTCGATTATGCGAGGGGAAGATATTAGCACCCCTCACATCCGTTGTACTCAACGGGAACCTCCTAGTTAGTTAAGGCTAAAAGTGTTTTTAAAGTTTTGCTTTCTATGCTTTAATATACAAAGGGGAGAAAGAAAAAAGGGGAAAAAGATATTTTTTATTAGTGTGCTTGACAAGATTGGGATCTTGCTCCTACGTATCTCCTGGTGCGATGGAGAATTCAAAGCTACGTAGTTCTTTGGTAGAAAATGTTTGTTTATTGGTTGATTTTAAAGAACGATGTCTTTTGATCGTATTCTTGCGGTTAAACGTAGCTTGTATGCTCGCGCGTGGGAGGCTTAAGCACTTGTTTGTATCGCGTTAGAATTGATAAAAAAATGTCCGTTAGTGAAAAAGGGTTGAATTGACCACGGGGGGCCAAAGAAATAGTTCAATTGACTACGAGGAGTCAAGAATAGGTTTACTTGGTCACGGGGGACCAAGAAAAGGTTCAATTGGTCACGGGGGACCAAGAAAAGGTTCAATTGACTACGGGGAGTCAAGAAATGGTTCAATTGACTGCGGGGAGTCAAGAAATGGTTCAATTGACTACGGAGAGTCAAGAAAGGGTTCAGTTGGTCACGGGGGACCAAGAATGAGTTCAATTGGTCACGGGGGACCAAGAATGGGTTCAATTGGTCACGGGGGACCAAGAATGGGTTCAATTGACTACGGAGAGTCAAGAATGTGTTCAATTGACTACGGGGAGTCAAGAAAGGGTTCAATTGGTCACGGGGGACCAAGAATAGGTTCAATTGGTCACGGGGGACCAAGAAAATGGTTCAATTGACTACGGGGAGTCAAGAATGGATTCAATTGACTACAGGGAGTCAAGAATTAGTTCACTTGGTCACGGGGGACCAAGAAGGTTTGAATTGATCACGGGGGATCAAGAATAAACTCAATTGACCACAGGGAGTCAAGAATTAGTTCACTTGGTCACGGGGGACCAAGAAGGTTTGAATTGATCACGGGGGATCAAGAATAAACTCAATTGGTCACGGGGGACCAAGAATAGGTTCAATTGACCACGGGGGGTCGAGAATTGATTTAAATGGTCACGGGGGACCAAGAAAAGGGTTCAATTGACCACGGGGGGTCGAGAATTGATTCAAATGGTCACGGGGGACCAAGAAAAGGTTCAAATTGGTCACGAGGGACCAAGAAAAGGTTTAATTGACTTCGGCGAGTCAAGAAAAGGTTCTGGTGTGTTGGATTTGTTTTATGTTTTTGTATTTTTGAAAATAGAACGACGATTGTCCGAACAACGAGACATACGTCAAGTATTCGTGCAACCGGGGAATGGAGAGACATACGTCAAATCATTCCTTTTTCATTCAAGTTTATTGTTGAAACTTAAAATGTATTTTTTGGTTAAGTTTGAAAAGAATGACGATTGTCCAAACAACGAGACATACGTCAAGTGTTTGTTTAATCGAGGAATGGAAAGACGTACGTCAAACCACTCCTTTTTCATTCAAGTATGTTATTGAAACTTAAGAAATCCCAAAAGAGAGCAAAAACACTTGGTTAATTAAAACTTAAGAAATCCCAAATAAGAGCAAAACACTTGGTTATTGAAACTTAAGAACAAGTTTGTTACTCAAATTTGTTGTTAAAAAAAATGAACAAATTTGTTGTTCAAGTTTTGTTATCCAAAAAATGAACAAGTATAGTTCAAGTGTATTGTTGAAAAATGAACAAGTGTTGTTCAAGTTTGTTGGAACTTATGAACAAGCTTGTTGTTCAAGTTAGTTATTCAATTTTATGAACAAGTTTGTTAACCAAATTTGTTGTTGAAATAAATGAACAAGTTTGTTGAAAAAGTTAGTTATTCAAACTTATGAACAAGTTTGTTAACCAAAATTGTTGTTGAAAAATGAACAAGTTTGTTGTTCAAGTTAGTTATTCAAACTTATGAACAAGTTTGTTAACCAAAATTGTTGTTGAAATAAATGAACAAGTTTGTTACTCAAATGTGTTGTTGAAAAATGAACAAGCTTGTTGTTCAAGTTTGTTGTTGAAAAACTTGTGAAATTTCAAGTATATGCAAAAACTCTTGTTATGTTTTGAACAAAAATGAGTTTTAATCCTTTCAAAAAAAGTTCAAAGAAAAGACAAGTTCCGAACCTTAAAAAATGCCCAGAAAACTGCTTCTGAACCTTAAAAAATTGCCCAGAAAAAATGCTTCAGAAGCTGAACAGTGCTTCTGAAGCACTGTTCAGACTCTGAGGTTCAAAAGCACTGTTCAGACGTTGACTTTTTGTTGACCCTCAGACTCACTATTCATCAGACGCACTGTTCAGACGTTGACTTTTGTTGATCATCAGACGCACTGTTTAGACGTTGACTTTTGTTGACCCTTAGACTCTGAGTTTCAGAAGCACTGTTCAGATTCTGAACTTCAGAAGCACTGTTCAGACTCTGAAGTTCAGAAGCACTATTCAGAAGTTGCTTCTGAACTACTGTTTAGAAGCTTCTGAATTCTGATTTTCAGAACCTTAAAGGGTGAAAAACTTTCGAATTCAGTTAGAAAAAGAAGTAAACCACTTCTGTTTTAGTGTTTTGCAAAATTTGGGATTCCTTTGAGGTTTTAAAAGATGTTTTTAATTCAAAATGAGTTAAAAACCACTAATAATGCAGAAAACTAATGCTGAATCAAACAGGAATCAGAACAAATGCAAACAGCAATGCAAATGAAAGATAAAAGGTTTAAAATGACTTACAAATTCCCAGCCAATGTTTTAGTTGCAAGAAACTGAAAGTGGCTTTGAATGATTGTGGTTTTTGAATATGGAAGTGATGCAGAATAAGAAACAGCAACAACAAATGATGTTTTGTTGTTATTCCTTACTTTGGGTATGATGTTTATTAAGATTTAATGACTGTTTGGATTGCTGGATTGATTTGTGATTGTTTGCAAAGAAAGAAACAGAAAACAGAGCTTCTGGCTTTCTCAGGTTGTTGGGAATTTTGGCTATTCCTTCTGGTTCTGAGTTGCTCTAATTCTCTCTAAAACAAACTGTTGAATTGCTCTAAGATTAGATTTGAATTGTGTTGACCAAACTGTGTAAAAACTATGTTAAAACTGGGTGTTTAAAACTGAATTGATTGCTCTTGAGATTGTGTGAGAATTCTGTATTAAACCAACTGTTTTTGTATGAAAATTCCTGTATCAAAAGAACTGTCAATTTTTAGCAAAGAAAAACTGTCCTCAATCCTTCAGCATTGGTTTCCTTATATAGGCAAATTGAGATCAATTGTAATCATGACAAATCCCCTAAAACAGGACTTTGGCTAGCATTTAATGCAAAAGGAAGGAAGTGACCTTGCCATGTGATCATGGTGAAGACTTTGGCTAAATTCAGAACCAGTTGAAGCTGATTTTGACAGGAATTGCTGGAAACATGGAAAACAGGGTGTTGCTCGTGCAGAGCTTGGGAGAAACAATGGAAAAGGTGTGCTGCAATGTGCAGAGGTTGGGAGAAACAATGAGGAAAGGTGCTGTACACAAAGGAAAGAAAGAATGCTGGAACAGGGTCAGCAGTTTTAGAACCTGGGCAAGCAGTTTCAGGATCAAGGGCAGCAGTTTTGCAGCAATCCTTGATTGGTTTTGATAAAGGAGAAGGAAGAAATAGGCCAGGTGGTTTGCTAGAAACCCAGGGTCAGAAGCAGAGAAAATTGGAAGGGATGAAGTGCTGCCCAGGGGCAGCCACTTGCTTCTGACTGCATGTGTCTGGCACGTGCTGGCTTGGCTTTCTTTTCTTCTTTCCTTCTTCTGAAGAAACGTGTTGGGCACGTGTTCCTTTTCTTTCTTTCTTCTTTACTTTTGTTTCTGAACAGGTGTGATGGGCACGTGCCCAGCCTTTGTTCCCTTCTTCTTTTTTTTTTGTTTTGTTTCCTTTTTGAAAATAAAACTCAAATAATAATAAAAGTAATAATAATAATAATAAATAAAAAATAAAAAGGAAAAATGATAATAATAATAAAAAAAAATAAAAGAAAGATAATAAATAATAATAAACCTTTTATTATTATTTATTATTTATTTAAAAAGAGAAAATAAAGGTTGACCTCTTTTTTTTTGTGACTTTGACTTTCCTCTTTTTTTTTTGTTGACCTTTTTTTTTAAAAAAAAACTAGGACAAAATTAGGGTACAACAGGGATAAATATGATTTTAGTCCCTACCAAATTACAATCTTTCAAGTTTAGTCCCTACAAAAATTTTATTCATTTTTAGTCCCTATTTGCATTTTATAGGGACTATTTCGGAGGACTAAAAGTGTCCATTTTTGTAAAAAGATTTCAAAATAGGGATTATTCTTACAAACTACTAAATTATGGAGGACTAAAATTACAATTAAAATTTTAGAGGGACTAAACTTGAAAACTTGTGATTTTGTAGGGACTAAAAACATATTTAACCCTTTTTATATTTAGTGATAAAAAAAATTTCGAAACAGCATCAAAGTTAGAGCATGTAGGTTCATCAAACACTAACCGAAACATTTATAGATCATGAAACAAAGATCCTCTCTTTTTGACAACGGGAATTGGATCCACTTTCTTGAGACAATCTAATATATGAATATTATGTATTATATATTTATATTATAATGTTAGTTAACAAAAAAATTCAATCATTATTTAGATGATGATACATAAATATTGATTGACTCTTTAAAAAAAATATTGATTGACATATAATGCATTCATTTTATAATGAATTTGTTGAAGTTGGATTTGAAGTTGTTTGTAGTTTATTGTTAGTCTTACATCACTCAGGTTCCTCAAACCATTGACAAATCCTCTAACTTTCATCTTATTTGCCTTCAAATGCAAAGAAAAAGTACTAAAAACATAGCCAAAAATATCATATGATGCTCTGTCATCAATTATGATCCAAATATAGTGAGAGAGTTGGAGCTTGTTTGTTTTGTGAAGAGATTGCGAGAGAATGATGATTTCACTTGAGAGATGGTTATTTTGTTTTTCAAACTATTTCCTTAAACCCTAAATGTCTTCCTCTATTTATAGAACTTGATGAGCCTTGAAGGACAAGCTAAAAAAGAGCCGTTGAGACTCATTTTGAAATGATAAATGCACTCCAAATGATGCTTGGAGAGAAAGCATGAAAATTGTTCCTTGAGAATGTTCTCACCTTTCCAGAACATTCTCAAGAACAATTTCTTTGTTCCAGCCATATTTGTGCAAAGTGTTAACATGTTTTGCAAGTTGATGTGAACTGTAATCTTGTTGTATAAGCTTGTTGGGCTTTTGTTAAGATATGATGATGTCATCTTGATGTCATATGATGATGTCATATGCTTTTATCCTAAGGAACACTTTGTGATCTTTCCTTGGTCAGGTGCGGAATTATTACTCAAGACAATCATTATTGCGTGAGTGGATGTGGTCAAGTTGAATCAACTCAGCACTTGTTCCTTCACTGCGAAGTATTCAGTTCTCTTTTGCGGCTAGTTCGGTCTTGGATTGGCTTTTCCTCGGCCGAACCACAGCTTATTTGTATCATTTTATTTAGTTCCCTCACTCAAAAGGGGGTCATCCTGCTCGCCGTATTTTCTTACTATTACTATGGCTCGCTTCGGTGTAGGTTCTGTGGTCAAAAAGAAATAATAGGTGTCGCGGTGATTTTTGGATAACAAGCTATTAGTTAGCGTTGACTCGCAATTTTAAGTTCATCACCGATCTTTTATTATTCCGAGGAAAAGGGAGAAAGTTCAAAAAACCCTATTTTTTAGAGATCAAGGTCCGGGGGTTGGTTACGCAAAGGGAATGTATTAACACCCTAAACGTCTATAGTACTCTATAGGAATATCTTGTTTTTATTCATCTTTATGCTAAATTGATTATTTGTAAGTAAATAAATGACTAAGTGTAAAAAGACTAAAATGATGAGTTAAAAGGAAAGAAAATATTTTTGTTATTTTGTTGATTTGGAAAGACAAAGTCTTTTGCCTACGTACCCGAGCGGGATCAAAATCACGTAGTTCGGGGTAAAAAGTCAGGTAGTTTGTTTTGATTGATTTTAAAGTTTGAAAAAGTTTGAGAAAGATAAGAGGCCGAAATGACATAGAAGAATAAAAATGTGAGTTTGATTGATTTTAATTGAAGAAAAAAAGTTTAGATAATTAAAGTTGATTAAAATTTGATTATAAAAGGAAAAGTCACTTGGTTTGAAATCCAAGGTTGATTTTTTTGGGATTTTTTATTATTTGAAATGTTTTTGATTTTTGATTCTTTGAATGTTTTTGTGAAAATTTTGATTAATTCCTAAGGTCCAATAAACTAAAGTGTGCTGAGATAATCTAAAGCGCGTCGGATCCTTCAAAATGACGTTGGATCAAATGAGGGTACTTTTCCTCAGATACGGTCATTAGTTTTGCATTTCATCATTTTTTGACATAAAGCGGAATAAATAAAAGTGTGTGTGTCGGTGCAATATTCTCATTTATATTTACATTGTCCCTAAATAAATTCTAAATATGACAATAAAATAAAAATGACAAAGCTATAAATAAAATAAAATTACAAATAAATTTGCAAAAAAAAAGCAAAAATAAATAAGTAAATAATAAAAAAAATGCATGAGATGATTATTTGCATTAAAATAAATATGTTGCATAAAATAAAATAAAATGCATGAGATGCTAGACATGAAATAAATATGTTGCATAAAAATAAATAAATAAAAATGCATGATATGCATAACATTAAATAAATATGTTGCATAAAAATAAATAAATAAAAAAAAGAATAAAAATGCATGATATGCAAGACATTAAATAAATATGTTGCATAAAAATAAAAGAGAAAATAAAATGCATGATATTTTGGACATTAAATAAAAGTGCAAAAAATAAATAATAAAAATAAACTATAATAAAAGAAAAGAAAAATGCATTAAAATAAACCTAAACTATAAAGAAAAATGACAAAAAAAAATAAAATAAAAAGCAAAAAAAAAAATAACAAAGCAAAATGACAACAAAATAATATCACAGCAAAAGACCAACCGAAGCTCTCTCCCCTCCTTCAAGCAACCACCGCCTTCAACCTCACTGTCCCCAAAATCCAAACCCTTTAAACAAGATGTAGCCTTTGCAGTGGTGGTGGGAAGCTTGGATTTCATGTCGGCTTCACCACCATACCCTAATCGACTTTAAAAACCAATCACGCTGCCGTTGTTGTGTTGGTTGGTTTGGTTGTTCTGTTCCTTCTTCAGTTTTGTCGGCGTTTAGGAAGGCGGAGGTGATGCCGCTACACTTCCTGTTCTTGAGCCGTGCTTCAGATCTGCCACTCTCATGGTGGTGGATGTTGGTTTGTTGATAAGGTTCAACTTCTTCTTTTCAACGGAGGTGTTGTTCCTGAGTTCGAGATTCGAAACAGATCTATTCTTTCAGCAGTTCTCTTCACAGCTCGCTTTGCTGGTTGGGTGTTGGTTCTGCGTGTTGGCAGCTCCATACGACAGAGGATTCAGATTGATTGGCTAGAAATGGTTGTGTCAACTTGCTGTAACGAGTTATAGTGAGTGGTTGGTTTGTGGATCCACTATCGTGCTGGCGGTCGGATTCATTGCCATTTGTGAAAGGTTCGAGTTTTTTCTAAAACGTGTTCCATCTGTTCGCGTCTGTGTGGGTTAAAACGTCGTGTTCAGCGGTGTATTGGTTTCTTAAAACTCAGTTCTAATCTGATAGCTTTGCTGTTGGTTTTGATCATTGGGTTTTTTTTGGCTCGAAAGGGCGGTTACGCCTGCTGTGTTTTACAAGGGCTGATGGTATGTGAACCGCTATCCGTGCTGGCGGTCGGTTCATTCACTATCAACAAAAGATGTGTTTAAATTTATTTAGGCATGTCTCTGGTTCGATATGATGCTTACGGCCTTTTACACGTCATTTTTTTTGCAATCTGGTTTCATGCCTCGCGTTGGGTATGCTGGGTTTTGCTGATGTGTAGATGTCTGTTAGGCATGTGTATTTCTTTATACCACTTTTGTTATATATGTTGTAATACCCTTTTTGGGCTGACTATGTGGTTGCTGGGTCAGGTTTTATGTCCCCTCAGATCATTATTTTATATATTTCTCTTTACTTAAAAAAAAAAAAGACAACAAAATAATAAAAGCAAATAAATAATAGAAGTGCAAAAGAAGAAAAATAAATAAAAAAAATGCAAGAAATAAGTAAAAAAAACAGAGAAAATAAAATAAAAGAAAGGGGGGTGTAGGAGCTGGAAAGGAGGTGCGAACAACAAATTGAGAGAAGAAGAGTGGAGAAGGTCGAATCTGAAACTGGCCTAGGGAGTATTTAAGTGTTTTCCCTTCAGATTTTTTTCTCATTTTTTCTTTCCTTCTCTCTCTTCACTTCCTCCCTCTCCCTTCTCTCTAAATCTGACCGTCAGAAAACTTATCCGGCGCAGTGGCCGCTGGCGGCGCCACTGCGCCGCAGTAATTTTTTACTCCTTTTTTGAAAAGCTTTAGTTTTTTAAGATCCTCTCCCTCTCGTCTTTTCAATTTTAAACTTATTTTCTCAAAAAACCTTGTTAAAATTCCTAGATCTACCCCTTTTTAAAAAAAAACAAAAAAAAAAGAGAAAACTACCTCTTCTTTTTTCGGTTTAGATTGTTGGTTGTAGTTCGGTTTGGGGTATGATTTTGGGGGGTGGCCGTGGGTTAGGTTGGGTTGTGGTGGTTGGGAGTGAAAGAGGTGTGGACGTGGGTTAGGATGGGTTGTGGTTTTTGATTTGGCCGAATTGTTGTTGATGTGTTGGGTTTTGATTGTTGATTGTGATTTTGTGATGATTTTGATTTTTGTGAAGGAAAGAAAAATTAGGGTTTTTGGTGGCTGCGACTGTTCACTGATTCTGATTATTCTCTGACTCAAGCTCTGACCGTGAACAGTGCATTTAATGCACTACTTATAGTGCAAAAAAAAAATATAGGGTTTGTGAAATGACAAAAATACCCCTTGGGGTGTCTGGACTGCATGTGGACAGAAATGACTGAAATAAAAATTAAAACTATAATAAAAAACGAAAATAAAAAATAAAAAGAAAAAATTAATCATAAATTTTTTTAAAAAATAAATGAATACATAATAATAAAAAAGAAATAATAACAATAAAAAAAGGTCGCCTTCGGAAAAAAAATGAGGTATTTTAAAATACCTCTGCCGAAATTTCGTCAGAAACGACGAAAAATCTCGACTTCAAAGAGTAAAACGAGTCAAAGTCGAGTAAAAAATGGGGCATGATAGATGCCCCTATTTAAGTTTCTTCGTTACGGAGATTTAAAAGTGAAATTTTTAATTCGACGGGTCGAAGAGACTTAAATACATAGTACACCATTTTTGACCAATTTCGAATGCAAAATGCTATGAATTCCTGCGATGCAAGTATAAATGCAAGACGGCAAGGATGATCTGACTAGGGATAAAACAAAACAAAAGGATACTCGAGTTCGTTAAAGAACTGGATCCGACTCCACTGGGGATAACGTTTTGACTGGAGAAAAAGGTCGATTATTGTATTGATAGCTGAGAAAGAAAGATGATATGGGAAAAAGACACTGACCACAAGCTGCTCACTTGTAGAGCTTGCCACTTGAGGTATTGAGGGGTGATATCCTTTTTTTGACTCGACACGTTTGAGAATGACACTATTTGAGAGAAGAATAGAGGTTATTACAAGCTGTTCGTTTGTAGAACTTGCCACTTGGCACAAAGACGGAAATAAATGTAACTTGTCAGTTGTTCGGTTGTGGAACTTGCCACTTGGCGACAATGATGAAAATAAAAGATATGTGCAAGTTGTTCGTTTGTAGAACCTGCCACTTGGCAAAAAGACAAAATATAGGTAAGCACAAGTTGTTTGTTTGTAGAACTTGCCACTTGGCGTAAGGAGGGAATAAAGATATGCGCAAGCTGTTCGTTTGTAGAACCTGCCACTTGACACAAAGACAACATAAAGGTACGCACAAGCTGTTCGTTTGTAGAACCTGCCACTTGGCACAAAGACAAAATAAAGATATGCACAAGTTGTTCATTTGTAGAACTTGCCACTTGGCACAAAGACAAAATAAAGATATGCACAAGTTGTTCGTTTGTAGAACTTGCCACTTGGCACAAAGACGGAAATAAATGTAACTTGCCAGCTGTTCGATTGTAGAACTCGCCACTCGGCACATAAATGAAAATATAACCTGCCAGCTGTTCGGTTGTAGAACTCGCCAGTTGGCACAAAAGGTGAAAATAAATGTAACTTGCCAGTTGTTCGGTTGTAGAACTTGTCACTTGGCACAAAGACGGAAATAAATGTGACATGTCAGCTGTTCGGTTGTAGAACTTGCCACTTGGCACAAAGATGAAAGTAAATGTAAATTGACAGCTGTTCGGTTGCAGAACTTGGCACTTGGTATAAAGGGGAAAATAAGGATATGCACAATTTGTTCGTTTGTAGAACCTGCCACTTGGCGACAAAGATGAAAATAAATGATATGTGCAAGTTGTTCGTTTGTAGAACCTGCCACTTGGCACAAGGACGGAAATAAATGTAACTTGCTAGCTGTTCGGTTGTAGAACTTGCCACTTTGCGACAATGAGGAAAATAAAGGTATGCACAAGTTGTTCATTTGTAGAACCTGCAACTTGGCACAAAGATGGGAATAACGGGGTTCTCAAGCTGTTCGTTTGTAGAACTTGCTGTTTGGTACTGAGATAGAGGTAGAATAAAAGAGGCCACGAGCTGTTCATTTGTAGAACTTACCGCTTGAAAACAAAGATGAAAGTAAAGAGTATGTGCAGACTGTTTGTTTGTGGAACTTGCTGCTTGGCACAAGGATGAAAAGATAAAAGGTTTGCAAGCTGTTCATTTGTGGAACTTGGCGCTTGGCACAAGGATGAAAGATAAAAAGGTTTGCAAGTTGTTCGTTTGTAGAACCTGCCACTTGGAATGATCGATTGGTGACATCTCTGGATCAGACACACTAGGGATGACACTTGGGGAAAAAGAGGGTTACAAGTTGTTCGTTTGTAGAACTTGTCACTTGAAAGTGTTGATTGCAATGAAAAGATATAGTTTAAAGCAAGACTCAGGGTGGTTAATGCGACCATGCGTGAATGATGCTATATGCATGTTGTATATGCATGAATGTGTATATGCATGAATGTATGAATGTATGTATGTATGTACGACTTGTATGACTGTGTGAAGGATCAACTTGTGTGATTGTATAACTGATGAACTTGACGAAACAAGATTGGACAGGTAAGGTGGAAAGTGGACCGACGTCGTAGTACAAACACTCGGCAATCTTAATTGGGGATGATGCCATTGGGGACATATCAAATCATTGACGGGGTAGAGCCCAACATAATGCATTAACTGATGGAGTAAACACCTCCTGGGGAAAACGTGCTAATCCAAAAACCTGGCAGAAGAACTGGTGATGGTCATGCTTATCTTTTGTTTTTTTTTTTCTCTTTTTTGAATCCCTAACTTTTACCTGGACCGCCCTTTCAGGTTTTCAGTCCATTGGGAATATGTTCTTTTTGTATGCCCCTAATTTTTGCCTGGACCGCCCTTTCGGGTTTTCGATCCACCAAGACGCTCATTTTTGCCTAAGCCGCCCTTTCGGGTTTTCGACTTACCAAATTTTTTTTATTTTTTCTCTTTTCCCTTCTTTTTTTTCCTTTTTAGCATTTGACCACGTTTATCCTGCAGAGTTTACCCGTTCTTGGGATGGATGTTGACATACACTTTACTTATTCATGTGTAAAGAGAATGCATTTGTTTGTTTACACTTTTCAAAGACATCAAAAATATTTAATTATTTTGAAAAACGTTTTGCTTCAAGTACTGCTATCAATAATAGAAGAAATTTTTTGAAAAATATAATAAATGAGAATTTTAAACGAAAGGGCACAGGCTCAAATTTATTTAATAGAGTGGTGGCCCGCCAATGGCGTCGCTCCACGGATCTCACAAAGTTTGAAAAATGGTAAATATAAGGGGAAGGTACATTGAACACAATAACCACTATTCTCCCTAACAACTTTGAATTTCACAGTTTGGATGCTTCAGACCAGAGGTCTTTTGACAGCTAAGGTGCCCCAAGTGAGTCGTGGCCAACCTGATGCAGTTACTTTGTCATAATCCTTAATTTTTGCATAGATCGCCCTTTCGGGTATTCGACCTATCAGGATGATTATTTTTCTGTTTTATGTCTCTAATTTTTGCCTGGACCGCCTTTTCGGGTTTTCAGTCCACCGAGACGCTCATTTTTGCCTAAGCCGCCCTTTCGGGCTTTCGACTTACCGAGCTGTTCTTTTATTTTTAGACAAAGTATTTCTTGACTGCATCGGCGATCACGGGATGGAGAAGCTCATCACCATCCATAGTCGTAAGAGTCATTGCACCACCGGAAAAATCTCTCTTGACGACATATGGGCCTTCATAGTTAGGCGTCCATTTACCCCGGGAATCGGTTTGAAAATACAAGACCTTCTTGAGCACGATATCTCCTTCTTGGAACACATGGGGACGAACTTTCTTGTCAAAAACTTGTTTCATCCTCTTTTGATACTGCTGCCATGACATAAAGCATTCATGCGTTTCTCTTCAATCAAATTCAACTGATCATATCTGTTTTGGCACCATTCAGCCTCTGACAACTTGGCTTCCATTAGAACTCTCATTGAGTGAATCTCAACTTCTACAGGGAGTACTGCTTCCATGCCATATACCAAAGAGAAAGGGGTTGCCCCTGTTGAGGTGCGAACGGAGGTACGATACCCATGCAAAGCAAATGGGAGCATCTCATGCCAGTCCTTGTAAGTGACCACCATCTTTTGCACTATCTTCTTGATGTTCTTATTTGCAGCTTCAACAGCCCCATTCATCTGAGGCCTGTACGGAGAAGAGTTATGATGCTCAATCTTGAACTCTTCACACAACTCTTTCATCATCTTGTTGTTCAAATTTGTTCCATTATTCGTGATGATTCTATTAGGCACACCGTAGCGGCAAATAATATGATTCTTGATAAAACCGACCACCACTTGCTTGGTCACATTTGCATAGGACGTTGCTTCAACCCACTTGGTGAAGTAATTGATAGCTACCAGAATGAAGCGATGTCCATTTGAAGCCGTGGGTTCGATCCTACCAATCATGTTGATGCCCCACATAGAGAATGGCCATGGAGAAGAAAGAACATTGAGTGTAGTTGGCGGCACGTGAATTTTGTCAGCATAGATCTGACATTTGTAACATCTCCTGGCATGTTTGTAACAATCAGATTCCATCGTCATCCAGTAGTAACCTGCTCTTAAGAATTTCTTAGCCATGGCGTGCCCATTGGAGTGAGTTCCGAAGGAGCCTTCATGTATCTCTTGCATCAACGTCTCTGCTTCATGTTTGTCCACACATCTGAGTAACACCATGCCAAAGTTTCTCTTGTACAATATGAAATTTCTGGCAGGTCCTGATTCTGAACGTAAAACAGAGTAGAACAGAGTACAAAATTGCAGCGTAAAACAGTAGTTCAGAAGCAAGACAAAACAGACAGAAATAAAGGACAGAAAGTAAAAGTGCACAGGATATTTGTTAACCCAGTTCGGTTATAAACACACCTACATCTAGAGGCTACCAAGCCAGGAAGGAAATCCATTATGATAGTCCTAGTTCTAAGTTCTCAACAAACTCCCAGTTTACAACTTATCACCTAGCTACTACCCGTATTGATTTCAACCTAGGAACTCCTAGACCTGAGATCTCATCTCACTTCCCTCAGTCAATCACTGCCCCAGTGATTATCAGACTTTAATAACAATCAACGTAGGAGACACACTCCAAATACATAAACAGTCACTCTTGCTTAAAAGCTTCAAGTGATTACAACTCAATAAAACAAAGCAACTCTAAACAATTGAGTGGTGTACAGAAACAGAGCACAAAGCTCACAATTTTACAGACTCAAAAACCTAAGAATAATCTCTCAATACTAGCTTCGGTTTTTGGTTAAATTTCTTCAATAGCAGCGTCCTCTATTTATAGTCTTCAGCAGCAACAAATAACTGAACCAAATATTCTTCAAAGATATATTTCCAAAATTCTTTATAAACATATAGAAGCAATTATTCTTCAGAAATATATTTTCCAAAGATTACTTTTAAAATATATTCACAAATAAAAATGTCCAATCTTTAGAATATATCTTAAGAAAATATTCTTCCTTCTAGAAACGCGGCTTGGAGAATTCTTCAATTAAATCTACAAAAGATCATGAGAGAAAATTAACAGCTCCAAGGCACAAAAACAGAACGCAGAAAACCAGCTTCTGAAGAAGTGCTTCTGAAGGTCTGTGTCTGAACATTCAGCTTCTGAAGGTTGCTTCTGCATCTGAAGTTCTGCGTCTGAACATTCAGCTTCTGAAGGTTGCTTCTGCTTCTGAAGTATTGTTAAGCGTCAGAAGTTCAGCTTCTGAAGGTTCATCGTCTGAAGTACTGTTCAGCTTCTGAAGACCCAGCTTCTGAAGGTTCATCGTCTGAAGTACTGTTCAGCTTCTGAAGACGCACATCTTGCTTGTATATTTGATTTTAGCAAACATGAAGCCAACAACCAAATATCCAACAATCTCTCCCTTTGGCAAATTTTTGGCTAAAATCAATCTGAGATCAAAAGCAAGTGTTCTTCACACAACATTGGAACGCAACCATGAAGAACATAACATAAACTTAGTAACCCAAAAAGCAACAGATACAGCAGCGGCACAAACAAAATCTAACAAGGCAACTACTATGTTATACAGCAGCAGCTTCTGAGGACACACACTACTCCCCATGAAACATATCATTCAGCAACTACTCCCCCTAAAACATATCATTCAGCAGCAGCTTTTGAAACACACAGTCCCCCTGAAACACACAGCTCTTGAAACAGATCAGCTTCCAATTCTGAACTTAATCAGGAAACACTTCCAGATCAGGAAACACATATACTCCCCCTGAACCAGAGACTCCCCCTGTATTCTGAACACTTCTCCCCCTTTTTAGCCAAACAATTTTGACAAAACAACAATGTAATCAACAGGAGCAGAAAAACAGAGAAACAACAGAGGTTACAAAAGGAACACAGAAAGGCATAAACATCCATCACAGCACCACACACACACAAAGGCATACAAACTCAGAGGATATAGACATCCAATACAGACCAGCATACCACAGAACCCACAACAGAACCATCATTAGAACCATCATCAGGATCAGAATCACACAAATAGAGTACCCACACACAGTCTTCACAGAAGAACAAAACAAAAGAACACAACTGCAGAGTATAGTACAAAATGCAGACCAGAGGCACAAAATGAAATCCAGAACATAATCCAAAAAAATATACTGTCTTCAGACTCAGCATCAAAAGTTGTTTCATCATCAGACACAACATCAGATGCTGCTTAGTTAATGTGTGCTTCAGGCACATTCAGAGGAATCTTCTTCCCAGCAATCTGCTTCTGAAGTTCATCAATCCTCTTCTGAACATAGGGCATGATGTCTTGCTCAACATCATCCTCAGACTCACTAGGATCCACTTCCTTTCCTTTTAGTGCCTTCTTCTTTGAGACAGGGACCACCACCTTGCTCCAGCCTTTAGATGATCCAACAACAGCACTCTTCTTAGTAACAGGTGCAGGCCTGCTGGCAGCAGCAACAGCCTTTCCTTTCCTATTCTTTAGCCTCTTGCCAACACTTTGGTCAAGTCTTTTACCAATGGGTTCATCATCAGACTCCAGATCATCTATATTAACAGCAATTGTAGATTAATCCTTTATCATATCAATACTAACTTCTTGAACTTCTTGATCAGACACAGGTTCAGACTCTTCTGCATCTTTGTCATTCTCACTGTTTACTGACTTGTCCTCTGACACAACATCCTGGGAATGCTCATCAGTCTCCTTCTCTTGTGAACTGTCAGAAGGTGACACATCAACAAACTTACTGGCAGACTTTCCAGGAGACTTTTCTTGACTGGCTTTCATCATTCCCCTTAGGTTTAAATGACCAAGCTTCTGGTGCCATAGCTTAATCTCTTCTCCTTTTGATGATGCTTTTAGAGAGGTGTGAGCTATAAGACTAGTATCAACAACCTTGGGTTTCCATTCTTTTCTAACTTGAACACATGTATGGCTGGCCTTTGGTTGAACATGAGGTTGTGGATATCCATACAGTTTGAAACAAAAGGGTTTAATATGCCCCTTTTTTCCACAGTAATGACATACCCAAGGATGAGTTTTCCTCCTGCTCTTAGATCCCTGAGGTTTGTTCTGATGTTCCATCTTAGGTTTGCTCATCATTGGATCAAATGTTTCAACAACTGCACTGGCCTTTTTAGTTGGATTTTGTTGTTTGTTCAAGATCCTATAATCAAACCCTATACCACTTGGTTTCCCTTGGTTCTAACTCTCCAATATCTCTTCTAGCACATCAGTACCAGTGTTCAACATTCTGACCTGCTTCTTTAAATGTTCAAGTTGAGAGTTCAGTTGGATTACCTCATCTTTAGGATCAGAAATTTGTGCTACATGGTCACTTCATTCAGCATGCAGTTGATTAATAGTCTTCTTCTGATTTATATATAACTTGCAAACTTCTTCACTTCTGATGCATAGTTCTTTGAAGGAGACAAGAAGTTCTTCATAAGTTAATTCTCCTTCTGAGTCCATTATGCCAGGAAATAACTTCCCTAGAGCTCAACCTAAAACAGGCAGGGTACCTGCTCTAATGCCAATTGAAATTTCTGGCAGGTCCTGATTCTGAATGTAAAACAGAGTAGAACAGAGTACAAAATTGCAGCGTAAAACAGTAGTTCAAAAGCAAGACAAAACAGACAGAAATAAAGGACAGAAAGTAAAAGTGCACAGGATATTTGCTAACCCAGTTCGGTGACAAACACACCTACATCTGGAGGCTACCAAGCCAGGAAGGAAATCCACTATGATAGTCCTAGTTCTAAGTTCTCAGCAAACTCCCAGTTTACAACTTATCACCTAGCTACTACCCGTATTGATTTCAACCTAGGAACTCCTAGACCTGAGATCCCTTCTCACTTCCCTCAGTCAATCACTGCCCCAGTGATTATCAGACTTTAATAACAATCAACGTAGGAGACACACTCCAAATACATAAAAAGTCACTCTGGTTTAAAAGCTTCAAGTGATTACAACTCAATAAAACAAACCAACTCTAAACAATTGAGTGGTGTACAGAAACAGAGCACAAAGCTCACAATTTAACAGACTAAAAAACCTAAGAATAATCTCTCAATACTAGCTTCGGTTTTTGGTTAAATTTCTTCAATAGCAGCGTCCTCTATTTATAGTCTTCAACAGCAACAAATAACTGAACCAAATATTCTTCAAAGATATATTTCCAAAATTCTTTAGAAACATATAGAAGCAATTATACTTCAGAAATATATTTTTCAAAGATTACTTTGAAAATATATTCACAAATAAAAATGTCCAATCTTCAGAATATATCTTACGAAAATATTCTTCCTTCTAGAAACGCAGCTTGGAGAATTCTTCAATTAAATCTACAAAAGATCATGTGAGAAAATTAACAGCTCCAAGGCACAAAAACAGAACGCAGAAAACCAGCTTCTGAAGGTACTTCTAAAGAAGTGCTTCTGAAGGTCTGCATCTGAAGTTCTGCGTCTGAACATTCAGCTTCAGAAGGTTGCTTCTGCGTCTGAAGTTATGCATCTGAACATTCAGCTTCTGAAGGTTGCTTCTGCGTCTGAAGTACTGTTCAGCGTCTGAAGTTCAGCTTCTGAAGGTTCAGCGTCTGAAGTACTGTTCAGCTTCTGAAGACCCAGCTTCTGAAGTACTATTCAGCTTCTGAAGGTCAGCTTCTGAAGACGCACATCTTGCTTGTATATTTGATTTTAGCAAACATGAAGCCAACAACCAAATATCCAACACAATACATCTCCGTTCAGGAAGAAGTTACCGGACAATCTTCTCAAAGTCCTCTTGTCTTTGTTGGACGCTCCAGGTGGATACTCTTAACTTTGGAGAAAATGATTGATATCATGAAACCATTGCTTGTCGTCAACGACTTCCTCGGCTGCAAACACATGAGCAGGCCTCTCAAGACTTTTCTTTTTGATCGTCGGCATGTCACTCCGGTGATTCACCTTGTACATAGAAGATAAAGTAGCTAAAGCATCCGCCATCTGATTCTCGTCACGAGGGATGTGGTGCAGCTCAACTTTATTGAAGAAAGTCAGCAAACACCTTGCGTAGTCTTTGTAAGGAATCAAGCCGGGGTGGCGAGTTTCCATTCTCCTTTGATCTGATTGATTACAAGTGCTGAATCCTCATATATGTCAATGTTTTTGATTCTCAAATCAATAGCTTCTTCAATACCCAGGATACACACATCATACTCTGCCATATTGTTCCTACAATCAAATTGCAGCCTTGCAGCGAAGGGAAGATGATCGCCTTCAGGAGTGACAATGACTGCCCCAATTCCATTACCATAGACATTCACGGCTCCGTCGAATATCAAACCGCATTTAGACTCAGGATCTGGACCCTCTTCAGGCAATGGTTCATCACAATCTTTCATCTTCAAGTACATGATCTCTTCATCAGGAAAGTCAAACTTGATAGGTTGGTAATCTTCAACTGGTTGATGAGCCAAATGATCAGCGAGGATACTGCCTTTAATTGCCTTTTGAGTGCGGTATTCAATGTCATACTTGGACAAAAACATCTGCCAATGAGCGATTCTTCCTATTAAGGCAAGCTTCTCAACGATATACTTGATCGGATCCATTTTGGATATCAACCAAGTGGTGTGGTTGAGCATGTAGTGACAGAGACGCTTGGCAGCCCAAGCTAGAGCACAACAAGTCTTCTCAAGTAGGGAGTATCGAGACTCACAATCTGTGAATTTCTTGCTTAAGTAATAGATAGCATGCTCTTTCCTTCCTGTTTCATCTTGTTATCCGAGCACACAACCCATAGAGTCTTCTAATACAGTTAGGTACATGATCAGTGGTCTTCCTTCAACTAGAGGGATAAGAATTGGAGGTTCTAGCAAATAATCCTTGATGTTGTCAAAGGCCTTCTGGCAGTCTCCTGTCCATGCTACCTCTTGATTCTTGCGAAGTAACTTGAAAATGGACCCACATGTGGCTGTTATATGAGATATGAACCTAGAGATGTAGTTCAAGCGTCCTAGAAATCCTCTCACTTGCTTCTCAGTTTGTGGAGCAGGCATTTCTCTGATGGCTTTAACTTTGTCGGGATCTATTTCAATACCCTTTTGACTGACAATGAAACCTATGAGCTTTCCAAATCTCACACCAAATGTACATTTGTTAGGATTCAGGTGAAGCCGATACTTTCTCAATCGTTGGAACATCTTCAGTAAATACTCGACATGCTCTTCCTCAGTACCTGATTTGACAATCATATCATCGACATAAACCTCAATTTCCTTGTGCATCATGTCTTGGAAGAGAGTGGTCATGCCTCTTTGGTAGGTAGCACCTGCATTCGTCAAACCAAAAGGCATCACTTGATAGCAAAAAGTGCCCCCAAGGTGTAATGAAAGATGTCTTTTCTCTATCTTCGACAGCAATTTTGATCTGATTGTATCTAGAGAAACCATCCATGAAGGAGAAGACTTTAGACTTGGCAGTACCGTCGATCAATACATCAATGTGAGGTAAAGGGAAATCGTCTTTTGGGCTAGCTTTGTTCAGATCTCTGTAATCAACGCACATCCAAACTTTACCATCCTTTTTGGGAACATGCACTATGTTGGCCAACCATTGAGGATACTCCGATGTAATGAGAAAACCTGCATTAATCTGCTTCTACACTTCGTCTTTGATCTTGAGAGCCATGTTAGGGCGAGTCTTTCTCAACTTCTGCTTAACTGGAGGACATTCAGGCTTCAGAGGTAAACGGTGTTCCACGATCTCAGGGTTCAATCCTGGCATATCCTGATACGACCATGTAAAGATATCTACATATTCTTTGAGAAGCTTAACTACTCTTTCTTTGACAGACGCATCCAACAATGCCCCAATCTTGACCTCTTTCTTGTCCTCCTCAGAACCCAAGTTGATAACCTCCACTGCTTCCTCGTGAGGCTGAATAGTCTTTCTCTCTTGTTCTAACAAGCGTCTGATCTCGTCAGGAATTTCTTCATCCTCCTCCTCTCCAGCTTCGTAAACATGAAACTCAAAGTTGGGAGAGAGCATATGGTTACAATGTTCAACGAGCTTATTGATGTTCAGTCTGCATATGATTGATGATTGATTTTAGTAAATGAGTGAAAAATGCAGACCTTTTGAAATTGATTGAAAAGAAAATAAAATATTTTTTGGGTTTTTGTGTTACCATTTTTTCCAAAAAAAGCAGTAAAATAAAAATAAAAATCGCGAAAGAAACGACAATTTTTCATTGATAGTGGCAACTTGAAAACAAAAGTAGAGCCCTACATGACTTTTCTTTCGTCTTAGGCGAGACGAAAGGATTTTTGAAAAGCAAATTAAACAAACACATTACTTAGACACATGGATAGCGAAGGGTATGTCAACAGCATCCCAGTTGCAGGAGAATCCTCCTGGCATCACAAACACATGTGCCATCTCCTCAGGATCATCCTCTAGGATAGCATTGGTTTCAGGCAGGGCATGAATAAACCCGGCGCTATAGAATGTACTGTTGATAGGTTTCAAGTTGACATTATTCTTAGGAAAACTTGTAATGACTGCGGTAGATTGACCTTGTTTAATGAACAAAATGTAAGACTCGGTTTAGAAACTATGAATGCAATATAATGCATGATATGTGTATGCAAAAATAAACAATAATTTTTTTTTATCGAAGGACTTTATCAAAGTACTCGTAGACATCATAGTTGAACATTCATTAAAACATTACAAAACAGTTCCTTTTTAGAAGCTAGAATCTAGAGTAGGGCAAGGATGGAGTTAAAGGCATCGGAACTGGCTACTTCGACAAAGAGGGAGGCTTTTTGGAAAAGGAATTTGGAAGTTAGGCCTTGGAAGCCTCCTTTGGTAGTGAGGTTAGTGGCTATGTCAGAGGTTTTGAGATGGAGGGCTGCTGCAATGGTTGAAGGTTTAGGAGTTTGTTCAAGGCCATTGAAAGGTAATTTGTCGGGCACCGGTAAACCAATCAGGTAGGAGTGTTCTTCCAAAGTGGGGACAAGTTGGTAATCCGAGAACGTGAAGCAGTGGTAAAGAGGATCATAGAACTGGACCAAGGTATTGAGGATTCCTTCTTCAACATTTGTCTTGAGGATACTGAGTAAATTCCCGTAATAACCTCGGAAGTTCTCCGGACTAGCTACCAAAGATCCTAGCTTCCTTAAGTTTGTCAAATCCGGGCTTTTGAAATTATATTTCTGAGCGTTCCTTTTCACAAAGTCCATATCTCTGATGTTTACAAAAAACTTATCTAAGTCCTTCGTTACTTTATGGAAAAAAAAATGTTTATGAATGAATGCATGATTGTGTTAAAAAATTGAGAAAACATGGTGAGGTTAAGTCCATAATGTTGGAGTCGAGGGTAAAATATGTCATTTGGTAAGGACTATGGTTTCATATGTACCTGTATCACGGGTTCTACCAAGTTCCCAAAGTCATTGACCACTTCCAAATATTGTCGGATTACGGGACTACTCCCGGTCCAACAATATTCGTAGGAAAGTCTCGTTTGAGTGTAGTATCGTGTATCAACCAAACTCAAGACTACTCTTGGTTAGTTACCGCACTACGTTCTAAAAAGGCCAAGATGGGTTAAAGGTAACTCTAAAGGTCCTCAACTTCATAGGTCACTTAAAAATAACAATGCCAAACACGACTACTCATGTCGACACGATATTACCTTTAAGAGACCTCCATTGAGTGGGGTTATATCACATGTACCAAAACCCAAGACTACTCTTGGTATGACACTTTGTTTATACCACCATCCTATCTTATGATTTCCCTCAAGTTCGGGTGTAGGACTTATCTCACCACTCACGTGAAAAGATAAACACTTATGCATGTATCTTACAAATAAAGCATAAAGATAAAGAAAAACGAGATAGGTTTAACCCACTTAGGACATTTTCCCCAGTGAAGTCGCCATTTTTCTGTCGTGGTGATTTTTGGATATCAAGCTATTAGTTAGCATTGACTCACAATTTTAAGTTCACCACCGATCTTTTATTTTTCCGAGGAAAAGGGAGAAAGTTCGAAAAACCCTATTTTTTAGAGATCAAGGTCCGGGGGTTGGTTACGCAAAGGGAAAGTATTAGCACCTTAAACGTCTATAGTACTCTATAGGAACCTCTTGTTTTTATTTATCTTTATGCTAAATTGATTATTTGTTTGTAAATAAATGCCTAAGTGTAAAAGGACTAAAATGATGAGTTAAAAGGAAAGAAAATGTTTTTGTTATTTTGTTGATTTGAAAAGACAAAGTCATTTGCCTACGTACCCGAGCGGGATCAAAATCACGTAGTTCGGGGTAAAAAGCCGGGTAGTTTGTTTTGATTGATTTTAAAGTTTGAAAAATTTTGAGAAAGATAAGAGGCCGAAATGGCATAGAAGAATAAAAATGTGAGTTTGGTTGATTTTAATTGAAGAAAAAAAGTTTAGATAATTAAAGTTGATTAAAATTTGATTAAAAAAGGAAAAGTCACTTGGTTTGAAATCCAAGGTTGATTTTTTTGGGATTTTTTATTATTTGAAATGGTTTTGATTTTTGATTATTTGAATGTTTTTGTGAAAATTTTGATTAATTCCTAAGGTCCAATAAACTAAAGTGTTCTGAGATAATCTAAAGCGCGCCGGATCCTTCAAAATGACGTTGGATCAAATGAGGGTCATTTTCCTCGGATACGGTCATTATTTTTGTGTTTCATCGTTTTTCGACATAAAGCGGAATAAATAAAAGTGTGTGTGTCGGTGCAATATTTCCATTTATATTTACATTGTCCCTAAATACATTCTAAATATGACAATAAAATAAAAATGACAAATCTATAAATAAAATAAAATTACAAATAAATATGCAAAAATAAATAAGTAAATAATAAAAAAAATGCATGAGATGATTATTTGCATTGAAATAAATATGTTGCATAAAATAAAATAAAATGCATGAGATGCTAGACATGAAATAAATATGTTGCAAAAAAAATAAATAAATTAAAAAAGAATAAAAATGCATGATATGCAAGACATTAAATAAATATGTTGCAAAAAAATAAATAAATAAAAAAAGAATAAAAATGCATGATATGCAAGACATTAAATAAATATGTTGCATAAAAATAAAAGATAAAATAAAATGCATGATATACTGGACATTAAATAAAAGTGCAAAAAATAAATAATGAAAATAAACTATAATAAAAGAAAAGAAAATGCATTAAAATAAACCTAAACTATAAAGAAAAATGACAAAAAAAATAAAATAAAAAGCAAAAAAACTAAATAAATAAGCAAAGCAAAGCAAAATGACAACAAAATAATAAAAGCAAATAAATGATAGAAGTGCAAAAGAAGAAAAAAAATAAAAAAAAATGCAAGAAATAAGTAAAAAATCAAAGAAAATAAAATAAAAGAAAGGGGGGGTGTAGGAGCAGGAAAGGGGGTGCGAACAGCAAAATGAGAGAAGAAGAGTGCAGAGGGAAGAATTGGGCCGAATCTGAAACTGGCCCAGGGAGTATTTAAGTGTTTTCCCTTCAGATTTTTTTTCATTTTTTCTCTCCTTCTCTCTCTTCACTTGCTCCCTCTCCCTTCTCTCTAAATTTGACCGCCGAAAAACTTCTCTGGCCTTCGCGCCGGAGTTATTTTTTACTCCTTTTTTGAAAAGCTTTAGTTTTTTAAGATCCTCTCCCTCTCCTCTTTTCAATTTTAAACTTATTTTCTCAAAAAAAAAACTTGTTAAAATTCCTAGATCTACCCCTTTCTAAAAAACAAAAAAAAAGAGAAAACTACCTCTTCTTTTTCTTTTTTCGGTTTAGATTGTTGGTTGTGGTTCGGTTTGTATGATTTTGGTGGGTGGCCGGTTTGAGGTATGATTTTGGGGGGTGGGCGTGGGTTAGGTTGGGTTGTGGTTTTTGATTTGGCCGAATTGTTGTTGTTGTTGTTGTTGTGTTGGGTTTTGATTGTTGATTGTGATTTTGTGATGATTTTGATTTTTGTGAAGGAAAGAAAAATTAGGGTTTTTTGTGGCTGCGACTGTTGACTGATTCTGATTATTCTCAGACTCAAGCTCTGATCGTGAACAGTGCATTTAATGCACTATTTTGAGTGCAAAAAAAAAACTAGGGTCTGTGAAATGACAAAAATACCCCTTGGGGTGTCTGGACTGCATGTGGACAGAAAATGACTGAAATTAAAATAAAAACAATAATAAAAAAACAAAAATAAAAAATAAAAAGAAAATATTAATCATAAAATTTTTTAAAAAAGAAATGAATACATAATAATAAAAAAGAAATAATAATAAAAAAAGGTCCCCTTCGGAACTAAAATGAGGTATTTTAAAATACCTCTGCCGAAACTTTGTCTGAAACGACGAAAAATTTCGGCTTTAAAGACGAGTAAAACGAGTTGAAGTCGGGTAAAAAATGAGGTATGACAATAGGCTTTTTAAGTTTAAAGAAAAGTCAATTATGCAACTGTTAGATAAAGTAAAAATGATATCGTTTTGGTGGCTGAAGGCTAAGTATTCTAATTTTCCTTTTGGCTATCATATGTGGTGTCAAACCCCTTTGCTTGTTTGGGCATTGGTTGATTTTGCCTCTTGTTTTCCTTGTAATGTTGTAAACTTCTAGTGGTCTTTGTGGCACACCTTATGCTATAGAGATTATTGTTTTGGTGTTAATATATATCTCATTTTGCCTTGTTCAGAAAAAAAAATTATATAAAGGGAAATGCTTCATTTGCAATTTTAACGATGTGCAAGCATATATAGAGAAGACATGGGCAAAAACGTAAAATTGGAAGGAAAAAAATGGCCCCTTCTCTGCTCTTTCTTCGCTACTTTCTCAGAAGAAAAATTAAACATGTGGGCCCCATGTATTTAACTTTTCTCTTCCTCATCTCTCTTCAAACCAATCAGAAGAAATTCTACCTTTCTCTTCAAACTCTCTCTCCAACTGTTCTCTCCCTTATTTCAACAAACCAAACACATGTAACTCTTTCTAAACCGAACACCAATCCTCACTAATTAGCTTGGGAGAAATATAGTTAATCGTAAGAAAAATGATATGTGTACAATCATTTTGTGAGAATCTTTGGACAACATTATCTCTTATACTCACATTATGTTCTTACCCCTCTCTTCGTCTTACTCTCTTTATTGTTTTTGACCAATAAAAATAGACAAAAAGAAGATTGTCATAAAATTCGTAAGTTGTACAAATATCATTACTCAATTGTAGTTACAAGATCTAGTTTTTATGTGTTTAACATTTCAAATCAAGCCTTAGTGAATGGTTTCTCAATAATATATATAATTCAATTAAGAAACCAGTTACTCAAGGCTTTAACAGAGATCCAACTTCTTAACTTGAATTAGAGGTCATGTGTTATTTGTCAGATCAGGGAATGTTACTCGAAGCATATCTCGTTGGATGGATGTCGTTACCGCGAAGTTGGCTTCGTCCAGAACCAAGGAGGCATTCTGGCGGGCGCGTGCGTGTAGGAAGGCCAAGGGCTTATTTATTATTAATAAAATAAAAATTATATTATGCATGCAAGATGTATTGGGGTCACAAAAAATTATTTATGAAAATAAAGCGCTCTTAGTTCAGTTCGGTAGAACGCGGGTCTCCAAAACCCGATGTCGTAGGTTCAAATCCTACAGAGCGTGATTCCATTCTTGTTAGATCGAGAATGACACTGAAATAATTGAACAGCAGTCTAAAGTATGAATTTAACCTCCAGTGGATTAGGATTAAAAACAAAGAAATAGGAGGTCAATAAACAAAAGAGATGTTAATTAATCAAAGGTCCAAACGCGCAGTTCCAGTCCTTGTCGCAGCGCAGTAGTGAGTAGGTGATCCAACACCAGAGATAAAAGGTCTAGTCTTCTAGGCTTTTAGCTTTTAGGATCCTTTTTCTCTCTGATCCTTCGTGCGTGATTTATTTTATTCCTATTTAGCTTTCTTTTAGTTGCCGTCCTTGGAACACTCCAATCAAAACTCCTTCCAGTTTGCCATAAACCTTCTTGGCTAACTGTTGACATCATCTTAAATCTCAGACTATTGGGATTGGAGCAAGTGTCCCAGATCACATTCCGTAAATCGAAAGGGGAAGCCTACTCATCCATCAGCTCCTCTCGTAGATCGGTAGTGATAGCTGAACTAACCAGATGGGCCGCCCAAAACATGGAGCTGACATTTAAAGAAATCGCTTTGTCTTGCACACTGACTTCAATCGTATAGAGATTTCCCACTGTTTGTGTTGAACTAGGGACTTCGTTTCGGTATCTTCATCGACTGGATAAATAGTTAATAAAGATCCAGAAGAATGGGTCTAGGCTTTCGAAAAGCTGGAGGACTTTGTACCAGCCATTCCAGTGTCAATGTATATAGTTCAGTTTTTTGATCTAAAAGAGTTAAGGAGGTAAAAGGTCCCGAGTTCGAGTCCTAACAAAGAAAAAAAATACTAACATAATAATTAACAAATCAATATTTATCATTAAAAAAATAGAGATTTGCATCTTCATATCAGAACGAAGATGTTTATTTCAACAATTTAAGAAAATTATAAATAAATATATTTTTAACTTGAATAGAGATCCATTGTCTTATGAAAACAGAGATTTGCATCTTCATGTCAGAACGAAGATGTTTATCTCATCAGTTTAATATAACATTTTAAATCAAGCCTTTAATAGAGATCAAACTTCTTAACTTGAATTAGAGGTCTTGTGTTATTTGTCCAATATATATAGTTCAATTTTTTGATCTAAAAGAGTTAAGGAGGTAAAAGGTCCTGAGTTCGAGTCCTAACAAAGAAAAAAATACTAACATAATAAGTAACAAATCAATATTTATCATTTAAAAAAACAAAGATTTGAATCTTCATGTCAGAACAAAGATGTTTATTTCAACAGCTTAAGAAAATTATAAATAAATATATTTTTTAACTTAAATAGAGATCCACTGTCTTATGAAAACAGAGATTTGCATCTTCATGTCAAAACAAAGATGTTTATCTCATCGGTTAAGTATAACATTTCAAGTCAAGCCTTTAATAGAGATCCAACTTCTTAACTTGAATTAGAGGTCCTGAGTTATTTATCCAATATCTATAGTTCAATTTTTTTATCTAAAAGAGTTAAGGAGGTAAAAGCTGTTGTACCCCAATTTTGTCCTAACCTTTTCATACCGAAAAAAAAAAAGAGAAGTCAAATTTTTTAAATAATAAATAATAATTATAAAGTTATTATTATTTTTAATGATAATAATAACCAATTTATTATTATTTATTATCTATCATTTTTATTATTATTATTATTACTATTATTATTATTATTATTTCTTTTAAGTTTTACTTTCAAAGAAAAAAGAAAAGAAATACTTTGCCCAAAAGAAAAAGGGAAAACAAGAAAGAAAGGAACCGGGCCCAGCCCACTTGAACAAAAAGGAAAGCAAAAAAAAAAGAGGAAGGAACACGTGCAGGGCACGTGTTCTTCAGAAAGAAGAGAAGGAAGAGAAGCACGTGCCCAGGACGTTGTCTTCAGAAGTTAAGGAAAGAAGGAAACCCAGAACTCCTTCTTCCCCACTTGCTCTGCATCCTGTCCCCTCTTTTCCACCTGGCCCTTGCCCTTTCTTCTCCACCCAAAACCAGTCAACTATTGCAGCAAAACAACCTGCCCTAATTGCAAACCCAGCTGCCCTGTTTCTAGAAACAGCTGACCAAATCCAGCATTTCTTCCTTCTTCTGCAATTCAGCACGTTTTTGTTGTTTCTCCCCAAGTTCTGCTCACCAGCGCATGGCTTTCCCTGTTTATCTTCTCAAATCCTCAGGGGTCAATCTCAAAAAGCATAGCCTGCACCCTGTTTCCATGAATTCCAGCAATTCCGGTCACAATCAGCCCCCATTGGGTTCTGAAATTTGCCAAAGTCTTGACCATGATCACAAGGCATGGTCACTTCCCTCCTTTTGCATTAAATGCATAGCCATTAGTCATGATCTTAGCCCACAAATCAGCTTTGCTTTAGGGGATTTGCCATGATTACTTTGATTTCAAATGATGACAAATGATTTTGTTTTGCCTATACAAGGAATGCAATGCTGAAGTGAGAAAGAAGAGTGAATTTGTGATATTCAGAATTAAAGCTTTGAGCAATTATTGAGAGAAAATCCAGCGTTCACACAATCTCAAGAACAATCAATCCAGTTCTAAACACACAGTTTTCCACAGTTTGTTGAGTATACAATCTCAAGAACACAATCCAACCTTAGAGCATTTAAGCAGTGGTTTTGGGGAATTCTAGAACAAGATCAGAACCAATAGAAACATTAACCAGAAACTCTGTTTTCTGTTTCTTACTTTGTGAGCAATCACAAACCAACCCAGAAATCAAAACCAGCTATCAAGCACCCTTAAACATCACTCCAAAGTAAAGAATAACAGCAAAAACATCATCTGTTATTGCTGTTTCTCATTCCTCATCAATCTAGTTTTGTAAAACCACAATTATTCAAAGCCTATTCAATTTCTTGCATCCCAAGCATCAGCTGGAGCTTTGTAAGTCATTCTGAACCTCTTTCATATTTCATTTGCATTGCTGTTTGCAGTTGTTTTGATTGCCATGTGATTCAGCATCAGTTTCTGCATTTTTTAAGTGTTTTAATTGGTTTTGAACTAAGAAACATCTTTTGAGACTTCAAAGAAATCCCAATCTTTGCAAAACACAAAAACAGAAGTGGTTTAAACCCTTTTCTAACCAAAATTCGAAAATTTTGCACCCCTTTGAGGTTCTGAAAACTGATCAGAAGCTGAGTCTGAACAGTACTTCAGACTCTGAAGTTCAGAGTCTGAACAGTACAAGAGTCTGAACTCCATTTCCCGGTTGTTCGAATGCTTGACGTATGTCTCGTTGCTCGGGCAATCGTCATTCCATTTTCAAAATGAAACATAAAACAAATCCAACACACCAGTTTTGGCCCCCGTGGTCAATCCAAACCAATTCTTGGCCCTTTGTGGTCAATTTGAACCCTTTGGTCCCCTGTGACCATTTGATTCAATTCTCGACTCGGTTGAGTCACTTTGGTCAATGTTCGACTCGGTCGAGTCCATTGCACCCTTTCTTGATCCCGTTGGATCAATCGAACCCGTTTTCGACTCGGTTGAGTCACTTTGGTCAATGTTCGACTTGGTTGAGTCCATTGCACCCTTTCTTGATCCCGTTGGATCAATTGAATCATCTTTCCCCAACGGACATGCTTTTAACATTTCTAGCGCGATTTTAAACAAACGCTTAAGCCTCCCACGCGTGAGCATACAAGCTACGTTTGATCGCAAGAATACGGTTAAAACATCGTTCATTTAATAACCACCAAAATACGTTTTTCTAGCAAAGAACTACGTAGCTTTGAATTCCCCATCGCACCAGGGGATACGTACGAGCAAGATCATCATCTTGTCAAGCACAATAATAAAAAACAAACGTTTTCCCCTTTCATCTTTATTGTCTTTACTTATCTTTAAGCATGCAAGCAAAACTTTTAAAACATTTTTATCCTTAGTTAACTAGGAGGTTCCCGTTGAGTACAACGGACGTGAGGGGTGCTAATACCTTCCCCTTGCGTAATCGACTCCCGAACCCGATAATGGTTGCGATGACCATCCTTTCCTCATCGTCAAGGGTTTTGTTATCGTTTCCCTTCAAAATAAAAAAACTTAAGGGTTTATCAAAGTTCCCTTTAAACAAAAACTTTGGTGGCGACTTCACACAACCTTGCTTGCGTCGGCGTACGCTCGAGGTTATGCGTTTTTTAAACGAGAGCGCACAAAAGGTATCGAGTTCGAGTCCTAACTGTCATACCCCATTTTTTGACTCATATTTTTCTTTGTTTATTATCTTTTTTAATGTTTATTATTTCATTATAATTTTTAATTTCTTCCTTTTACCTTTTATTATCTTTACTATTTCATCTTTATTTTTAGGTTTTTATTTATTAATATTTATTATCATTATTATTACTATTATTATTATTATTATTATTAATATTATCATTATTATCTTTTTTCATTAATACTATTATTATTACCTTTTCCTCAATGTTATTATTATTATTATCTTTTTCATCATCATTATTATTATCATTTTTATTATTATTATCATTTATTATTTTTGTTTCCATTATTACTTTTATCATCATCATTACTATTATTATTATTTGTTTTATTGTTTTATTTTAAAAGAAAATAAAAAAGGAAAACAAGTTGATTTCGCAGTGCGACGGTCCGATCGCAGAGCGAACTTTGCGATTTTTTTGCAGGTTTTGATTTCTTTGATTTATCTTTCTTTTTTTTTCATTATAGTTATTATTATTATCACCTATCATTATTATTATTACTATTGCTATCAATTTTGGCTGATTGGATCCAACAAAGCAAGAATTAAGCATGTGCCATTAAAGATTGATGTGAGAAGGTTTTTGTTCCAACCAAGCATGTGCCCAAGCATGTTGGCTGCCCTTGGTCAGCTCTCATCCCTCCGAATTGCCTGCAATCTGACCCTGAGCTTGCCAGCAAGCAACTTGCTCGTTTTTCTTCCTTCTTTCTCCACCAAAACCAGTCAAACATAGATGCTTTTGCTTGCCCAAAAGCTGTTTGTGCTGCCCTGTTTCAGCAGCCTTTCCTTCCTTCTCACACCAGCCCACATGTTCCTTTTGCTTCCCCCAACCTCTGCACATTACAGTGCACGTTTTCCTTGCTTGGCTTCTCAAAATTGCAAGGATTAAACCCAAAGGACAGCTCAAGTGCAAGCTGCCCTGTTTTTCACACTTTTTCATCATTTTTTCTGTCCAAATCAGCACCATTTGCTCTGAAATTTGGCCAAAGTCTTGACCAAGATTGCACGGCAATGTCACCTCTTCCCATTTGCATTAAATGCAAAGCAAATAGCCTAAGTTTTAGCCCACAAAACAACTTAGCTCTAGAGATTTTCCATCATTGCAATTGATCCTCATTTTGCCTATTTAAGGAATGCAATGCATAAGGGTTCGGAGGGAGTTGAGAATACAGTTAACACACAAAGATTTTAGAGTTCAAATACATAGAAATTCAGAGTGAAACACTTGTGTTATTGCCATTCCTAATCTTTAACATTCCAACTTTGCAAAACCAAGCCTCTTCCATACTCTTGCAATACAAGCATTGGCTAGGAGCTTTGTAAGTCATTCTGAACTTATCATCTTGCATTTACATCACTGTTTGCATTTGTTTTTGGTTCTTTGTTTGATTCAATCTCAGTTTTGCATTTTTAACTCATTTTGTTCAAAAATACCACTTTTGAAACTTCAAAGAAATCTCAAATTTGCAAAACACTAAATTGAGTTGTTGTACTCCTTTTCTTGCTAAATTCCAAAGCTTCTTAATCCCCTTAAGGTTCTGAAGCTTGTTCAGAAGCAGCTTCTGAACAGAAGTTCAGAAGCAGCTTCTGAGTTTCAATTTTCGCAGAGTTCGCAGAGCAAAGTCATGGTCGCTCTGCGACCATGACAGAGCTCAGGTTCGTACAGCCACGTTCATATCGCTCTGCAATCCTGACAGAACTCAGGTTCTGAGTTCAGGCTTCTAAAAAGCCAATTTTTGAGGTTCTAACCTAATGATTCAGAACCTAAGAGGATTAAAACTCATTTTGTTCAAAACATAACAAGAGTTTTGCATGTTATTGGAAATTTCACAAGTTTGAGCAATAATTTTGGGATAACTTGAGAAACAAGTTATGTTCATTAACTATCAAAACCAAACTTGAGCAATGAGCTAAGTTCAATAAATTTCAAAACTAAACTTGAACAACTACCTTGTTCATGAATTTCAATCAAACTTGAACTTGAGCCGAACTTGTGCATTTTCCATAACTTGTGCATTTTTTTCACAAACTTGTGCCTATTTCATAATCTTGCTCATTTTGCAAACTTGAACGACACTTGTTCTTGAGTTCCAATAACTTGAGCAACAAGCTATGTTCACTATTTTCAACAAACTTGAACAACAAACGTGTTCATGATTTTCAACAAATTTGTTTTGATGTTCCAACGCGCGTGAACCATGCTTGTTCGTTTTTGCATCATAAACTTGAAACAAACTTGTTCATCCTTTCAAAAATTTGAACAACATTTGCTCATAGGTTGCAACAACTAATTTGAGCAACAAAATTTTCTTAAGTTTTTAACAAAGTGTTTTGCTCTTTTTGAGATTTCTTTAAGTTTCAACACAAACTTGAATGAAAAATGAGTGGTTTGACGTATGTCTCTCCATTCCCCGATTGCACGAATGCTTGACGTATGTCTCGTTGTTCGGGCAATCGTCATTCTATTTTTAACGCATCCAACACATCAAACCTTTTATTGGTCCTTCATGACCAATCCAACCTTTCTTGGTCCCCCGTGACCATTTTAAACTTTTCTTGGTCCCCCGTGACCATTTTAAACCTTTTTACGCCTTCGCGTGTTTTCAAACGGATACCATCGCCCTAGCGCTAGTCCGTCCTTTTTAATCAAACTTTTTACGCCTTCACGTGTTTTCCAACGGATACCATCGCCTGAGTGCGAGTCCGTCCCTTTTTTAATCAAATCGTTTTTACCTTCATTAAGCTACCCTCATAACGGTAGTAGGTAGAAACTTTTTATTCGGTCTTCATTAAGCTATCCATACAACGATAGTAGACCGTGTTTCTTTTTTTCACTAAACTTTTTCGCCCGAGCGCGATCAAATCTTTTTCATAATTAAAATCAACCCACAAACAAACATTTTCTACCAAAGAACTACGTAAGCTTTGAATTCTCCATCGCACCGGGAGATACGTAGGAGCAAGACTCACATCTTGTCAAGCACATTAATAAAAAACTTTATTTTCCCTCTTTACTTATTTTTTCTATTTCCCTTTTATATATTCAAGCATGCAAGCAAAACTTTAAAAACATTTTCGCCTTAGCTAACTAGGAGGTTCCCGTTGAGTACAACGGATGTGAGGGGTGCTAATACCTTCCCCTCGCATAATCGACTCCCGAACCCAAAATCTCTAACATTAAGGTAATTTCGAACTTTTTCCCCTTTTCCCCGAAAAATTAAAAGTTCAGCCGTGATTTAAAATTAGTGATTCAACGCTCGTCAATAGCTTGATATCCAAAATTCGACGCGACACAAAAATGGCGACTTCACTGGGGATATATTTGCACTAGAGAGTCAAGCCTATCCTAGTTAGCTTTTAGGCTAAATGTTTTTATTTTTTGCTTGCATGCTTTTGATTTATTGTCTATATCTTTCTTTTCTTCTTTTGCTTTATATTTATGCGCTTCCTTATGCTATGTTCATATATCAATTGTGGGGTTTTCACATGAGCGATGTTACTCCACATTGTTCGGGTTAATGCCGAACGTGTGAGGCTCTCTACCTGAGCTTTGAGAGAAAATTAAGATAGGCTTGGGGTTTGTGTAGTATTGGCCCTCCTGACGTATGTCTCGTAGGAATCGATATGAGAAATTCGCCTAGAGTAGATTCTCTTGGAAGTATGGTTGTACTGCGAGTATTTGCAGCAACGATTATAAGTCCTTGTAGAATCCGTGACTCTAGGGACCTTTTAGAAAATTTTATCTCTAGAGCCTACATGTGAGAATGGAGGGGAAGTTTTGCACGTTCATATACCATACCTTTGCATACCATACATTCACATTCATGAAAATAATTTTCGCATACCATTTTGCTTTATAGGGAATTAAAAAAGGGCAACCAATAATTAGCAAAAGAAATATGACCTCCGGGAATAGGAATACACTCGCTTTCAAGGTCCGGAGACCACAAGTTGAAAGCCTACTAGTTATGAGTGGCAAGCTCACTTCAATCAACAAAAGTAACTTCCAAGCAAATTATGGACTGTTACTTGACCTCCTACACGTAAAGGTGGATGCGTTGGCTTTAACTACACTAGCTCAGTTCTATGACCCACCTCTTCGGTGCTTCACCTTCCGGGACTTCCAGTTAGCTCCGACTTTGGAAGAATTAGAGAGGATTTTGGGATGTAGTATGAAAGATCGTGGGATTTATCTCGGCTCAAGAGAAGACCCCAGTTTAGAAATCATCGCCGAATCCTTACACCTTAGTGTCCGAGAAATAGCACCGCACTGGGAAATTAAAGGAGGCACTAGGGGGTTCACAAGGAAGTTTTTGGAGACCAAGGCTCGTTTTTTGTTAGCCACCAAAGAGGGAAAGGCGTTCAATGCAATCCTAGCTCTCTTGATATATGGATTAGTCTTGTTCCCTAATATGGATGATTTCATAGATCTTTCGGCTATAGGGGTATTCTTGACTAAGAATCATGTGCCTACACTTTTGGCGGATTTCTATCATTCCCTCTATGCAAAACATGAAAAGGGGAGAGGAGGCCCAATCTCTTGTTGTATTCCTTTGGTCCATATTTGGTTAATGTCCCACATGCCGAGGGATCGGGACTTTGTGGAAAACTGGGCCAAGCATAAGTGGTCACAAAGGATGACAACGCTCACCGAGAAAGGTATCCATTGGTTTTCTCCAGATTTAGAGGATCCGGAAGTCATCCTTAGTTGCGGGGATTTCCCTAATGTACCCCTCATTGGTACTAAGGGATGCGTCAATTACAACCCGGTCCTCTCTCTCCGCCAGCTAGGCTATCCAATGAAGGACAAACCTGGTGATCTCTTGTTAGAACCTTTCTTCCTAAGGGAAGGAGATCAAGACCCGACATTGCTAGAAAGAATCCAAAGGGCTTGGAGCCAAGTGCACAAGGGAAAGGTTGGTAAGAAGAATTGTGTAGCGAAACCTCTCTACACTCAATGGGTGAAGGAAACGGTCGAAACAATCAAGTTACCCTTTGTGGTCATATACCGTCCTAAGCCCTTATCACCTAAGCCAGTCATAACCGTTCCCAACAAAGAAACGGAGGAGCTTAAAGCTAAGATTCGAGAACTCCAAAACAAAAATGGGGAGTTAGAATTAAAGCACCTCCAAGCTTTGGGAGAAATCACTAGAACAAAGAGAGATCGAGAAGAAACAACAAAATCTCTCCTAGTGTGCGAAAAAAGGCTAAAAATCTCCGAGGGGAAGAGAGAATGGATCGGAGGAGGTGTGGTCAGTGCGGACGCCAACCTCATAGCCAAGGACGAAGAGTTGGAGAAGGTCTTGCATTCCAACCAAGAACTCAAAAAGTTCGGGGAGCTAGCTATCGAAGCTCAAAGAAAATGGAGGTTGAAATTTCAAGAGAAAAATCAACAACTCCAAGAAGTCGTCAAGGACTACAAAGAGCAACTACAAGCCGAGCGCGTCCAACGGCAAAAATATGAGAGCCTTTCTCATCAAGGGAAATATGAAGAATATTTCGACAAGATTGCAAGAGAGCATGGGAACCATATCGCACGACTACTTGATGAGATTAGGAGTGCAAACACCAAGCTTGCTCAACGCAAGGAGGTAATTGAGTTTGTGTTGCAAGACGCCACCCGACTAAGTGAAGACTTCACTAAATTGGTCGCATTCTCAAACTTGGTCATCGCTCAACTTCCGAAGAAGCTAGCAAAGGCCGAGATGGTCATGCCTTACTTTGTCATCCCTAAGAAGATCCAGAAATTCATGAAGTTCTGCAAAGACACAGTGGACTTCTATAGGGAAGAAATGGACAAAGCGGAAAAGCGAGCGGCTATTTGATTTGTATTAGCATTGATTACACCTTGTAATGTAGTGTTATTCAATCAAATAAATAATATCTTTTGAACAATGTTAATTTCCCGGCTTTTAATATTTCTAATTGCTAATATTAACTGCGCGTTTTTAATTTCCCCGCAAAGCAAAATGAAAAGAAAAACTTTTTCATGCATATACATTAACATCATGCATAACATGCATACATTCATCTTCGAGTCCAAAACTCATTTCCCTTCTTATCATCAGGATTTCTTACGATCCGAATTGAGTCATCGGTGTTCGCATTTCCATTCGCAACACTACGCGTCATCCCAAAGCAACCCACACATATAACACCCGAGCAACCATAAGGAAGAAGATGGAAAACTTAGAACAACAGAATCAAGAGCTCCGAGGAGAGTTAACAGCTATGCGTACCGAGATGGAGAAATTAACGGAGTTAGTGAAATTACTAGCGGCCGCACAAGTCCCGACAACACCTCCTCCTCCCTCCAGCTCTCAAGCTAAAGTATCAGCATCTACTTCGGCTCCAACAATACACGCCGATGCTCAGCAACACACTAGACCCCCCGGTTGTACATGGGGCACGCCATTCGACTTTGGTGAGGAATTCATCCCTATTCCCACTACTCTTTAAGAGATTTCGGTACCTCAACCCGAGGTTACCTTCCCCCAGGCTACTGCGGCCTTTTCAGCGCCGGTGGTTCATACCACCCCGTATGATCATGGGCCTATCTTTCATGCCGAAAGTTTAGGTGCCCAAGATAGGATGGATGATTTCCAAGAGAAATTTGACGAAATGCAAAAGGAAATCAAAGCCCTCCGTGGGAAGGATTTATTTGGGAAGAACGCCCATGACCTCTGTCTTGTGCCCAACGTCAAAATCCCGCCTAAGTTTAAGGTCCCGGAATTTGAAAAATACAAGGGAAATACCTGTCCACAAAGTCACCTAGTGATGTACGCTAGGAAAATGTCTACTTAAACCGACAATCATCAATTGCTCATCCACTACTTCCAGGACAGTTTGACCGGTGCCGCGTTAAAATGGTACATGGGTTTGGATAGTACCAAGATCCAAACTTTCAACGACTTGGGAGAGGCCTTTGTCCGCCAATATAAATACAACTTGGACATGGCCTCGGACCGGGACCAGCTCCGAGCCATGGCTCAAAAGGACAAAGAGACCTTTAAAGAATATGCCCAAAGGTGGAGAGAGAGGTGGCTGCTCAGATTAGCCCACCTCTAGAAGAAAAGGAAATGACCAAGATCTTTTTGAACACTCTTGGTTCCTTTTACTACGAGCGAATGATTGCGAGCGCGCCTAGTGATTTCACGGAAATGGTGAGTATGGGCGTACGATTAGAGGATGCGGTCCGGGAAGGACGCTTAGTGAAGGAAAGTGCTCCATCTAGCAGCACGAAAAGGTTTGGGAGCAGCTACCCAAGAAAGAAGGAGCAGGACATTGGCATGATCGTCCATGGGGGACCTCGCCAAGGGTACTTAGCCTATCCACACATCTCTGCCATTTCACCATCCATCTCTACACCTCCAAACTACCAAATTCAGGTCCCACAAAGGCCTCTACCTCATCATCAACAACCATATCAACAACAACACTGCCCACAAAATCCACAACAACCTTATCAACAACCTCGCCCACAAGGTCAACAACAACATCGACCTCAAACTCCCCAACAACCTTTCAATCAACAGAATCGCCAGAAAACGGCATTCGACCCAATACCCATGAAGTACGCGGACTTGTTCCCTGCTTTAATTGCAAGAAATCTTGTCCAAACAAGAGCACCTCCTCCCGTACCAAATGTATTACCTATATGGTATCGCTCTGACCTTACATGTGCTTTCCACCAAGGAGCACCGGGTCATGACATCGAGCATTGCTTTGCTCTTAAAAATGAGGTTTAGAGGCTAATCCGTACTAAAGTTCTAACCTTCAAGGACTCCAATCCAAATGTCCAAACCAACCCTCTGCCGAACCATGGACCCTCTGTCAACATGGTTCAAGAGCATCAAGAAACCAGTCCTATCTCCAAGGCCCGAGATATCAGGACACCTCTAGTTCCACTGCACATCAAGATGTGTAAGGCAGCTATGTTCAACCACAATTGTAACACCCTAAACCCCACATTTATTTTTCTAATAAAAATACAATAAATAATCATACACGCAATGGTGTCACACGACTTCATCAAATAATAATACTTCAATTAAATTAAAAATGTTGCAGCGGAATAAATTTCAACAAGTCATTGTCATATCACTTAAATCAACATCAAAATTGAATTCCAAAGTGAATGCTAAAACAAAGTCTTAAATAAAAATAAGCTCTCAATCCCTAGTGTTACTAATCAGAGCGACGACTCGATAAAACCCAAAAGCGGTAAAAATAAATAGGAAGGCTCCAACGCCGTCCTCTATGACTCACTGCTACTAATTGTCTTCTTGCTGCGAATCTGTACCCGGCGAGAGTACAATCCAAAAGAAGAGGGTGAGAATATATCCAACACAAGAGAGGTACAAACACATGTATAAATTCAGATAAAATAATCATCAATTGCAGTTAGGCATGTATACATTACAGTCAGGTAGTATTCACATTTACAACATATACATTCATTAAAATACAATCAATATGCATCAATTCAACATCTTATAATAACAAGTAAGCTTCAAAAACAAGTAATAACATTAAGTAGACATTAACAAAAACACTGTTCATTCACACATAATCATATAAAAGCACATCATTGAATATCACATCTTTAAATAGTCACACATCTTTTAATTACACATATTCAAATAGACTTGCAGTTATGTATGCAATGTCCCTAACTTGACTCTATATGCATGTGGTACCGGTTTTGGATATCAGAGTTATGTTACTGATTTATCCCCCGTCTTTAAATCACATCTTTAAATCGGACTGACCATGAATGCATGAACATCAAGCAATGACTCAACAATACATATCTTTATATGACTCAACATTTACACATCTTTAGATAACACATCTTTATATGGCACATCTTCGAATAACACATCTTCAAATAACACATCTTTATATAACACATCTTTAAATCACACATCTTCAAATAGCACATCTTTATATAACACATCATTAAATCACACATCTTCATATATCACATCTTTATATAACACATCTTTAAATCACACATCTTCAAATAACACATCTTTATATAACATAACATTAAATCACACATCTTTAAATAATAGATCATTGCACATATTCAAATAATACATTATTTACACATCTTTAAATAACACTTCAATTACACATATTCAAATAGCACATCTTTGTATAACACATCTTCAAATATTTATCATTTACAAATCGTTAAATATCACATCAATTACACATCATCAAATAACACATCAATTACATCATTAAATAACACATCATCAAATAATTCATATTTTGTACATCAGCAAATCATTTAATCATAATCAGTTACATGATTAAAATCATATATGTGACTCTAGATAAATTAGTTGCACTTGCCATATTTGAATCATAATAATAGAATAACATGGCCTACTGGAATTGACTCACGTAATTGTAGCTACCTGAATTCACTAATTCAAAAAAAAAAAATTGCAATCTTGATGGCTATTATGAGACTGAAACAGCGTCCTCGTTCCGAATAGTTTGAGATACAATTCAAAATTCTTTTGAAACAATTTCAATCTAATTAATAAGCAGATTTTGGAAGAAAAATTCGACTGACTCATGGCTGCTCGTAAACCCATTGACTCAATGTTCCATAATAGCATCGATGAATATGGAATTATATGGAATTATTGATGGGGTTAGTTATGTGGTCACCTAACAAATAACGTGAAACAATTTCAATCTTAATATATCATCATATCAATCAATATCTCTATATTGATATCCCTATATTATAATTCCAATCATTGACATATTCCCTTTTAATTAAAATTTAATTTCAAAATCAAGAACGGGTAATATATGTCATGTTATCTTGAAACTCTTTTCACAGAATTAAACTGACCGAATCAGATTCAATCGCACACAAAGGCATACAACATGAACATATCATCAAGTCATAATATGCATAAATCACATTTAAATTAATGATTCGATCATAAGCAAAAATCAAACATATAATTACAACAACAAATTAGAGCACAAATTTAACATGAATTTATTAAAAAATCATGAAAACAAAGAAGAAATACACAAACCCTTCACTACCCATATGTTCATACAACCCTTATGGTGAATAGAGACTCCCCTTACCTTAAATCAGCAAAATAAGCAACTTCTACGGTTATGTTTCTTTCTAAGCTTCTCTCCTTGCCTCTTCTCTTCACAACCCTAGTTTCCTTGAGTCTTCTCTCAATTCTGATCTTTGTGTTTTGTAACATAATTCTCTTATGACTTTCTTCTATTTATATTCTTTTAACTGGGCTAGGTTCTTCTCATAACTTTTACACCAGTTTATTCTCCACTATTTACACTTCCTTCTTTCCTATTTAATTAAAACACTACTTATTTACTTACTTAAACCTTCTTTTCGCTAATACACCTTTATTCTCTCATGTTCACTAAAAATATCCTTTTCTCCTTAATTTCTCATAATTTCTTATTTTTCCATCACTAACTAACTAATCCATTTTCTCAATACCCGCAATCCAACAATTTATATTGAAAACATCAAACAAACAATTCCTAATAGTACTAATATTACTAATATTATATAACACTAATACTAATAAATTAATATTAAAAATCAGGGTGTTACAACTCTCCCCCACTTAAATAATTTTCGTCCTCGAAAATTACCTCAATTCAAGTTGTCTGGTTCTGAACTCTCTTCACCGCTCAAAGCAAAAACTTTTCCATCCGTCTTCACCTTCTTCAGAGTCGGACACTTAGTGCTGATGTGACCAGATTCCCCGCAGCTGTAACAGACTACCTCCTTACTCCGGCACTCATTTGCACGATGTCCAGTCTTGCCACACTGAAAACAAGTCAATGTAGGATTCTTGCAGTCAGCGAAACGATGCCCTGTTCCACCACACTTGAAGCACCTTTATCCCCCACTTCGTTCAGACCCACCAGCCGCCTCCTCCTTTCCCTTATTCCCTGGAGACGTATAAGGCTTGCCACGGTCTTGACCTTTACTCTTCTTGTCATTGATACTCTTGTAATAATTCGACCTGGCCTTGCTGTCCTCATCATAGATTCTACTCTTGTTAACCAACTCTGGAAATACTCAAATCTCCTGATAACCAATGAATTGCTTGATCTCAGGGCGCAATCCACTCTCAAACTTCACACACATGGACACCTCAGCTCCCACAGCATTGTAACGCGGGCAGAAACGAGAAAGTTCCTCGAACTTGGCCGCATAATCAGCAACTGACATGTTCCCTTGCTTCAACTCAAGAAATTCCACCTCCTTTTTGCTACGAACGTCAACCGGAAAGTACTTCCCTAAGAACTCTCCTCTAAAGACTTCCCATGTGATTCCATCACCTGCAGCTTCCAATATTTGACGGGTATTTGTCCACCAGTACTCAGCTTCCTCCGCCAGCATATGTGTTGCCAGTCTGACCTTTTGTTCATCGGTAGTCACCATTGCTCTGAAAATTCTCTTGATCCCTTGCAACCAAACTTGTGCTCCTTCAGGATCATATCTCCCTTTGAAAGTTGGTGGATTGTTCCTCATGAACCAGTCCAGTCGTTGCTCATCAGCCCCTCCATGGTGATTCTGCTGTCCTTGAAGAGCATTGTTCAAAGCTTGAGCCACTGCAGTCATAGCATTTGCAATCGCTTGATCGTTCCTTCCAGCCATTTCGTTCTGCGTAACCATGAACCATCTATTAGAACGAAACGAGTATCGAAGGTATTTACGTACCTCTAGCATACAAAGGAAAAACAAAGAAGTTTTGGGCCGGACTGGACCGACCTGCTCTAATACCAACTTGTAACACCCTAAACCCCACATTTATTTTTCTAATAAAAATACAATAAATAATCATACACGCAATGGTGTCACACGACTTCATCTAATAATAATACTTCAATTAAATTAAAAATGTAGCAGCGGAATAAATTTCAACAAGTCATTGTCATATCACTTAAATCAACATCAAAATTGAATTCCAAAGTGAATGCTAAAACAAAGTCTTAAATAAAAATAAGCTCTCAATCCCTAGTGTTACTAATCAGAGCGACGACTCGATAAAACCCAAAAGCGGTAAAAATAAATAGGAAGGCTCCAACGCCGTCCTCTATGACTCACTGCTACTAATTGTCTTCTTCCTGCGAATCTGTACCCGGCGAGAGTACAGTCCAAATTTAAGAGGGTGAGAATATGTCCAACACAAGAGAGGTACAAACACATGTATAGATTCAGATAAAATAATCATCAATTGCAGTTAAGCATGTATACATTACAGTCAGGTAGTATTCACATTTACAACATATACATTCATTAAAATACAATCAATATGCATCAATTCAACATCTTATAATAACAAGTAAGCTTCAAAAACAAGTAATAACATTAAGTAGACATTAACAAAAACACTGTTCATTCACACATAATCATATAAAAGCACATCATTGAATATCACATCTTTTAATTACACATCTTCAAATAGACTTGCAGTTATGTATGCAATGTCCCTAACTTGACTCTATATGCATGTGGTACCGGTTTTGGATATCAGAGTTATGTTACTGATTTATCCCACATCTTTAAATCGGACTGACCATGAATGCATGAACATCAAGCAATGACTCAACAATACATATCTTTATATGACTCAACATTTACACATCTTTAGATAACACATCTTTATATGGCACATCTTCGAATAACACATCTTCAAATAACACATCTTTATATAACACATCTTTAAATCACACATCTTCAAATAGCACATCTTTATATAACACATCATTAAATCACACATCTTCATATATCACATCTTTATATAACACATCTTTAAATCACACATCTTCAAATAACGCATCTTTATATAACATAACATTAAATCACACATCTTTAAATAATAGATCATTGCACATATTCAAATAATACATTATTTACACATCTTTAATTAACACTTCAATTACACATATTCAAATAGCACATCTTTGTATAACACATCTTCAAATATTTATCATTTACAAATCGTTAAATATCACATCAATTACACATCATCAAATAACACATCAATTACATCATTAAATAACACATCATCAAATAATTCATCATTTGTACATCAGCAAATCATTTAATAATAATCAGTTACATGATTAAAATCATATATGTGACTCTAGATAAATTAGTTGCACTTGCCATATTTGAATCATAATAATAGAATAACATGGCCTACTGGAATTGACTCACGTAATTGTAGCTACCAGAATTCACTAATTCAAAAAAAAAAAAATTGCAATCTTGATGGCTATTATGAGACTGAAACAGTGTCCTCGTTCCGAATAGTTTGAGATACAATTCAAAATTCTTTTGAAACAATTTCAATCTAATTAATAAGCAGATTTTGAAAGAAAAATTCAACTGACTCATGGCTGCTCGTAAACCCATTGACTCTCAATGTTCCATAATAGCATCGATGAATATGGAATTATATGGAATTATTGATGGGGTTAGTTATGTGGTCACCTAACAAATAACGTGAAACAATTTCAATCTTAATATATCATCATATCTATCAATATCTCTATATTGATATCCCTATATTATAATTCCAATCATTGACATATTCCCTTTTAATTAAAATTTAATTTCAAAATCAAGAACGGGTAATATATGTCATGTTATCTTGAAACTCTTTTCACGGAATTAAACTGACCGAATCAGATTCAATCGCACACAAAGGCATACAACATGAACATATCATCAAGTCATAATATGCATAAATCACATTTAAATTAATGATTTGATCATAAGCAAAAATCAAACATATAATTACAACAACAAATTAGAGCACAAATTTAACATGAATTTATTAAAAAATCATGAAAACAAAGAAGAAATACATAAACCCTTCACTACCCATATGTTCATACAACCCTTATGGTCAATAGAGACTCCCCTTACCTTAAATCAGCAAAATAAGCAACTTCTACGGTTATGTTTCTTTCTAAGCTTCTCTCCTTGCCTCTTCTCTTCGCAACCCTAGTTTCCTTGAGTCTTCTCTCAATTCTGATCTTTGTGTTTTGTAACATAATTCTCTTATGACTTTCTTCTATTTATATTCTTTTAACTGGGCTAGGTTCTTCTCATAACTTTTACACCAGTTTATTCTCCACTATTTACACTTCCTTCTTTCCTATTTAATTAAAACACTACTTATTTACTTACTTAAACCTCTTTTTCGCTAATACACCTTTATTCTCTCATGTTCACTAAAAATATCCTTTTCTCCTTAATTTCTCATAATTTCTTATTTTTCCATCACTAACTAACTAATCCATTTTCTCAATACCCGCAATCCAACAATTTATATTGAAAACATCAAACAAACAATTCCTAATAGTACTAATATTACTAATATTATATAACACTAATACTAATAAATTAATATTAAAAATCAGGGTGTTACAATAATCATGCTAGTTGCAAAGAATGTTCGGAAAATCCTCAAGGGTGTCTACAAATCCAAAACGACATACAAGGATTAACGAACAAAAAGGAGCTTATTGTCACAAGAAAGGACAAAAGTGTATGTGTTATAACCCCGGAATTTAACATCCCGGAGCACTTGGAGTTGGCTGTCAGCAGCCAGAAGCCTGCTGCCACTCCATTAGTGATATGTCTACCAGGACCTACACCATACGCTTCAAACAAAGCAGTTCCTTACAAATATATTGCAACCATGATGAACAACGGTCAAGAGGTACCTATTCCCCCCTTAGCCCCTGTCGGTAATATTATGGACAGTAGCAAAGTGTTAAGGAGTGGACGTGTTCTTCCAACGGCAGTTCAAGAGAAGATCAGTACTCCCGTGTTTAAACAAAAGCAAACACAAGACCCCTGCACAAGCAAAGATGTGGGTCAACCCAGCGGGACTAATGTCGATTCTGATTTTGATGAGGTGTTAAAGCTAATCAAGAAAAGTGATTACAAGGTGGTGGACCAGTTAATGCAAACCCCTTCAAAAATCTCTATGTTGTCTTTATTGTTAAATTCCGACACTCATAGAGAAGCATTAATGAGAGTCTTGGACCAGGCCTTCGTGGAGCACGACATAACCCTTGGCCAATTCGGAGGCATTGTCGGAAACATCAATGTTTGCAATAACTTGAGCTTCAGTGATGAAGAACTCCCCGAACAAGGAAGGCACCACAATCTGGCATTACACATATCGGTGAATTGCAAGTCTGATGCTCTATCAAATGTGCTTGTAGACACCGGTTCTTCCTTGAATGTAATGGCCAAAACTACCCTTGACCAGCTCTCCTACCAAGGGACCCCCATGAGACAAAGTGGGGTGGTTGTTAAATCCTTCGATGGCTCAAAGAAATCAGTGATTGGGGAGGTGGATTTGCCTATTACAATCGGACCATCTGTTTTCAAATTACTTTCCAAGTAATGGATATACAAGCAGCGTACAGTTGTTTGTTAGGCCGACCATGGATCCATGAGGCCGGGGCAGTAACGTCTACGCTTCACCAAAAGCTGAAGTTTGTGACGAACGGGAAGTTATAACTGTGGGAGGAGAGGAAGCTCTGTTAGTCAGCCATTTGTCGGCTTTCTCTTTCATTGGTGCCGACAATGTTGATGGGACGTCATTCCAAGGTCTTTCCTTAGATGATGAGAATACCGCGAAGAGTGAGGCATCCATGTCTTCCTTCAAGAGTGCACAAATAGCGGTGCAAAATGACTTGCTTCCGGATTGGGGAAAGTTGATAAGTCCGCCGGAACACAAACATAGAGAAGGGTTGGGTTTTACTCCAACTACAAGAGTTATCGAGCCAAACACTAGCATTGAACCACTCGAGGACATTTTCCACAGTGCCAGTTTCATTCATTCCACAACGGAAGCTAATGCCATCACTGAGGATGGGCCTGAAGAAACAACACCTATTCTTGTAACGTCTAGAGGAGCTTGCCGCAATTGGGTTGCGGTCGACGTTCCTTATGTTGTTCATTCTTCAAAGTAATGTGTTTGTTTTGTTTATCTTTTTTCAAAAATCCCTTCGTCTTGCCCAAAGCGAAGAAGGACTCATGTAGGGCTTTGTTCTAATGTACTATCATCAATCAATGAAAATCGTCGTTTCTATCACGACCTTTACGTTATTTCTACGTTGTTTTTTCTTTATTGTCATTTTTCGAAAAAATGGTAACACAAAAAACCAAAAAAAAATATAACAAATATATTTTCTTTTTCAATTTCAAAAAATCTGCATTTTTCACTCATTTTACTAAAATCAATCATCCATCATATGCAGACTAAACGTCAATAAACCCGTTGAACACCATAACCCTAGGCTCCCTCCAAACTTTGAGTTTCCTGTTTACGAAGCTGAAGAGGAAGAGGATGAAGAAATTCCGGACGAGATCAAACGCCTATTAGAACAAGAGAGGAAGACCATTCAGCCTCATGAAGAGGCAGTAGAGGTTATCAACTTGGGTTCTGAAAAAGACAAGAAAGAAATCAAGATTGGGGCATTGTTGGATGCGTCCATCAAAGAAAGAATAATCAAGCTTCTTGAAGAATATGTAGACATCTTTGCATGGTCGTATCAAGATATGCCAGGATTGGATCCTGAAATTGTGGAACACCATTTACTCTGAAACCTGAATATCCGCCAGTCAAGCAGAAGTTGAGAAGGACTCGCCCTGACATGGCTCTCAAGATCAAAGAGGAAGTGCAAAAGCAGATTAATGCTGGATTTCTCATTACATCAGAGTATCCTCAATGGTTGGCCAACATAGTGCCTGTTCCCAAGAAGGATGGTAAAGTTAGGATGTGCGTCGACTACCGAGATTTAAACAAAGCTAGTCCAAAAGACGACTTCCCTTTGCCTCACATTGATGTATTGGTCGACAATACTGCCAAATCCAAAGTATTCTCCTTCATGGATGGCTTCTCTGGATACAATCAGATTAAAATGGCTGTCGAAGATAGAGAAAAGACATCTTTCATTACACCTTGGGGCACCTTCTGCTATCAAGTGATGCCTTTTGGTTTAACGAATGCGGGTGCTACCTACCAAAGAGGCATGACCACTCTCTTCCATGACATGATACACAAGGAAATTGAAGTTTATGTCGACGACATGATTGTCAAATCAGGAACTGAAGAGGAGCATGTCAAGTATTTATTAAAGATGTTTCAACGTCTGAGAAAATATCGACTTCGCCTGAATCCCAACAAATGTACATTTGGCGTGAGATCTGGAAAACTCCTAGGTTTCATTGTCAATCAAAAGGGTATCGAAGTAGATCCCGACAAGGTCAAAGCTATCAGAGAAATGCCTGCTCCTCAAACTGAGAAGCAAGTAAGGGGATTTCTAGGACGTTTGAATTATATCTCTAGATTCATATCCCATATGACAGCCACTTGTGGGCCTATCTTCAAGTTACTCCGCAAAAATCAAGAGGTAGTGTGGACGGAAGATTGCCAGAAGGCCTTTGATAGCATCAAGGAGTACTTGCTAGAACCTCCAATACTTATTCCTCCAGTTGAAGGAAGACCTTTGATCATGTACTTAACTATGTTGGAGGACTCCATGGGTTGTGTACTCGGACAACAAGACGAGACCGGTAGAAAGGAACATGCCGTCTACTACCTAAGCAAGAAGTTTACGGACTGCGAGTCCCGATACTCTTTACTTGAGAAGACATGTTGTGCACTAGCCTGGGCTGCTAGGCGTCTGCGTCATTACATGCTTAATCATACTACTTGGCTGATATCCAAAATGGATCCAATCAAGTACATCTTTGAAAAGCCTGCTTTAACAGGAAGAATCGCTCGTTGGCAGATGTTGTTATCAGAATATAACATTGAGTACCACACTCGGAAAGCCATCAAAGCCAGTGTTCTTGCCGATCATTTGGCTCATCAACCAATTGAGGATTATCAACCAATTAAATTTGACTTCCCTGATGAAGAAATCATGTATCTAAAGATGAAGGATTGTGACGAGCCACTACTTGGCGAAGGTCCGGATCCCGAATCCAAGTGGAAGTTGATCTTTGATGGGGCTGTTAATGTCTATGGCAAGAGAATTGGGGCAGTCATCGTTACTCCCGAGGGCAAACATCTCCTTTTTGCTGCGAGACTTTCATTCGACTGTACAAACAACATGGCAGAATACGAAGCATGTATTCTGGGCATTGAGGAAGCCAGTGATTTAAGGATCAAGAACCTCGACATTTATGGAGACTCAGCTCTTGTGATTAATCAAATCAATGGAGATTGGGAAACTCGCCACACCGGCTTGATTCCTTACAAAGATTATGCAAGACGTTTACGAACCTTTTTCAACAAGGTCAAGTTGCATCACATTCCTCGAGATGAGAATCAAATGGCAGATGCTTTGGCAACTTTATCTTCTATGTACAAAGTCAGCCGTCGGAATGAGATTCCAACAATTAAGGTTCAACACCTAGAAAGGCCCGCACATGTGTTTTTAGCCGAAGCAGTCATAGATAACAAGCCATGGTTCCATGACATCAAATGTTTCCTCCAAAAGCAAGAGTACCCACATGGGGCATCCAACAAGGATAAGAAGACCATGCGAAGATTGGCTGGCAACTTCTTTCTAAATGGAGAAGTTTTATACAAGAGGAATTTTGATATGGTGCTACTCAGATGTGTGGATGAGCAAGAAGCAGATCTGATAATGCATGAGATACATGAAGGTTCCTTCGGAACTCATTCCAATGGACACACAATGGCTAGGAAGATCTTGAGGGCCGGATATTACTGGATGACTTTAGAAAGCGATTGCTATAAGCATGCCAGGAAATGCCATAAATGCCAAATTTATGCGGACAAGATCCACATGCCACCAACTGCTCTCAATGTCCTCTCTTCCCCATGGCCTTTCTCTATGTGGGGCATTGATATGATTGGCAGGATAGAACCCAAAGCTTCAAATGGGCATCGTTTCATCCTAGTGGCAATTGATTACTTCACCAAATGGATCGAAGACGCATCATATGCCAACGTCACTAAACAAGTGGTGGTCCGATTTATTAAGAATCATATCATCTGTCGATATGGTGTTCCCAGTAAGATCATCACAGACAATGGGACCAATCTGAATAACAAAATGATGAAGGAGCTATGCAAAGAGTTCAAGATCGAGAATCATAACTCTTCTCCTTATAGGCCTCAGATGAATGGCGCAGTTGAAGCTGCAAACAAAAACATCAAGAAAATAGTGCAAAAGATGGTAGTCACTTACAAGGACTGGCATGAGATGTTACCATATGCCTTACACGGGTATCGTACTTCAGTGCGTACATCAACAGGGGCAACCCCTTTCTCTTTAGTATACGGCATGGAAGCAGTGCTCCCTGTAGAAGTCGAAATCCCGTCATTGAGAATTCTGATGGAAGCTAAGTTGTCAGAGGCTGAATGGTGTCAAAACAGATACGATCAGTTGAACTTAATTGAGGAGAAACACATGATCGCTCTGTGTCATGGACAACTTTATCAAAAGAGGATGAAACAAGCTTTTGACAAGAAAGTTCGTCCCCGTGAAGTCCAAGAAGGAGACCTCATGCTCAAAAGGATCTTATCCTTTCAACCCGAATCTAGGGGAAATGGACGCCTAACTACGAAGGCCCGTATGTCGTCAAGAGAGTTTTCTCCGGAGGAGCTTTGATTCTCACAACAATGGACGGCGAGGATTTTTCGCGTCTCGTGAATTCCGATATAGTCAAGAAATACTTTGTCTAAAAACAAAAGAACAGCTCGGTAAGTAGAAATCCCGAAAGGGCGGCTTAGGCAAAAATGAGCGTTTCGGTGCACTGAAAACCTGAAAAGGCGGTCCAGGCAAAAATTAGAGACATGAAACAGAAATAATCATCCTGATAGGTCAAAAATCTAAAAGGACGACCTATGCAAAAAATAAGGATCAAAAGACAAAGTAACTACATCGGATTGACCATGATTCGTTTGGGGCACATCAATTGTCTAGAGACTCCGAATCTGAAGCATCCGAACAGGGGATTCAAAGTTGTTAGGGAGAATAGTGGTTATTGTGTTCAACGTACCTTCCCTTTATATTTGCCATTTTTTTCCAACTTTGTAAGGTCCGTGGAGCCACGCCATTGGCAGGCCACCACCCCATTAATAAATTTTCTTCCCAGCGAAGTCTTTTGCCTTTTATCAAAAATTCCCATTTATTCTATTCATTCATTTCTTCTATTTTTTTTATGGTAGTACTTAAAACAAAACTTTTTCAAAAAAAATTGTTATGAATCTTTTAATCTTTTATAAAACATAAACAACAAACACATTCTCTCTGAACACATGAATAAGTGAAGTGTGTGTCAATATCTGTCCTGAGAACGGATAAACTTCGCAGGCCGAACATGGTCAATTGCTAAAAGGATTTCCCCAGCAAAGTCATCAATGAATCAAAAGGGAATATCCCCAAGGAATCGAAAACCCGAAAGGACGATTCAGGCAAAGATTAACCGACCAAAACACAAGCATCCCCGGCGGAGTCACCAGTTCTTCTCCCCAGTGGATTAGCACGATTTCCCCAGTGGATTAACAATCTCCCCATGAGGTATTTATTCTTCATCAGTTATCGCGGCTTTACCCCGTCAATATTTGGATATGACCCTTGTGGCCTCATCCCCAATAAAGATTACCGAGTGTTTGTAATGCGACGTCAGTCCACTTGTCATCTTACCGGTCTAATCTTGTCTCATCAAGTTTATCGGTCATACAATCAATCAAATCAGTCTTTTCCTCAGTGTCATCCCCAGTGTGTCTGGTCCAGAGATGTCGCCTCCTTTATGCCAAGTGGCAGTTCTTTAACGAACAGCTTGTGCATCTTTTATCATATCCTTGTACCAAGGGGCAGTTCTTTAGCGAACAGCTTGTGTATCCCCAATGCAAGTCAATCCTTCATACAACATTCCCAATACATTCATACATTCATGCATATACACATTCATGCATACAACATACAACAATATCATTCATACATGGCTGCATTAACCACCATGAGTCACACCAATCAATCATAAACAATTTGTAACCTTCCTTTCCCCAAATGCCATCCCCAGTGTGTCTGGTCCAGAGATGTCACCCTCTTTTTGCCAAGTGGCAGTTCTTTAACGAACAGCTTGTGCATATCCCCAGTGTTGTTGCCAAGTGGCAGGTTCTACAAATGAACAGCTTGTGCATTTTTATCTTGTTGTTATGCCAAGTGGCAGTTCTTTAACGAACAGCTTGTGCATATCGCCCAGTGTTGTTGCCAAGTGGCAGGTTCTACAAACGAACAGCTTGTGCATTTTTATCTTGTTGTTATGCCAAGTGGCAGGTTCAAACGAACAGCTTGTGCATACTCCCCATCATTATCGCCAAGTGGCAAGTTCAACAAATGAACAGCTTGAGCGTATCTTTATTTCATCTTTGTGCCAAGTGGCAAGTTCTACAAACGAACAGCTTGTGCATCTTTTCTCCCCATTTGAAGTGGCAGTTCCGAAATGGACAGCTTGTCAGCAGCATCCCCAGTGTCGTCAGTGGCTAGTTCGGCAATATCCCGAACAGCTAACATTCATCTTTGTCCCTTGTAGTCAGTGGCTAGTTCGGCAGTAACCTGAATAGCTGACGTTTGTTTCTTGTTTCCTGTGGTTAGTTGCCCACTTTCCCCAGTGACAGTTCAGCAATAACCCTCAACTGGCATTTATCTTTGTTTCCTGTAGCTAGTTCGGCAATATCCCGAACAGCTAACATTTATCCCCAGTAAAGAGACTTTGTCTTTTCCCCAGTAAAGTGCTTGTTCCTCAGTGAAATACTTACTCCCCAGCGAGATTTTATTGGTCTTCATTAAGCTATCATACAATGATAGTAGACCTTGCCTTTTTCTTCTTACATTTTACCTTCATTAAGCTACCATCACAACGGTAGTAGGTAAAATAATTTCCCCCAGTAAATAGTAGACTTTGTCTTCTCTTTTACATTTTTACCTTCATTAAGCTACCATCACAACGGTAGTAGGTAAAATGGAATCCCCGGTGAAGCCACCAAGATAACTTTGGTCTTTTGTCTTTATTAAGCTATCATCCTGAATCAATATGGTAGTAGACAACCCTTTCCTCAGTGGAACCAAGTTATCCCCAGTAGAGTCGGATCCCGTTTCTTTAACAAACCCAGGTATCCCTTTGTTTCATTTCATCACCAATCAGGTCATCTTTGTCGTCTTTGCATTCATACTTGCATCACGAGCATTCACAACATTTGCATGCATACATCCATAACATTTTCAATTCAAAAAAAATATTGGTCAAAAAATGACGTACTCTGTATTTAAGTCTCTTCGACCCGTCAAATTCAAAATTTCACTTTTAATCTCCGCGGCGAAGAAACTTAAATAGGGACATCTGTCATACCCCATTTTTTGACTCATATTTTTCTTTGTTTATTATCTTTTTTAATGTTTATTATTTCATTATAATTTTTAATTTCTTCCTTTTACCTTTTATTATCTTTACTATTTCATCTTTATTTTTAGGTTTTTATTTATTAATATTTATTATCATTATTATTATTATTATTATTATTATTAATACTATTATTATTATCTTTTTTCATTAATACTATTATTATTACCTTTTCCTCAATGTTATTATTATTATCTTTTTCATCATCATTATTATTATCATTTTTATTATTATTATCATTTATTATTTTTGTTTCCATTATTACTTTTATTATCATCATTACTATTATTATTATTTGTTTTATTGTTTTATTTTAAAAGAAAATAAAAAAGGAAAACAAGGTGATTTCGCAGTGCGACGGTCCGATCGCAGAGCGAACTCTGTGATTTTTTTTGTAGGTTTTGATTTCTTTGATTTATCTTTCTTTTGTTTTCATTATAGTTATTATTATTATCACCTATCATTATTATTATTACTAATGTTATCAATTTTGGCTGATTGGATCCAACAAAGCAAGAATTAAGCATGTGCCATTAAAGATTGAGGTGAGAAGGTTTTTGTTCCAACCAAGCATGTGCCCAAGCAAGTTGGCTGCCCTTGGTCAGCTCTCATCCCTCCCAATTGCCTGCAATCTGACCCTGAGCTTGCCAGCAAGCAGCTTGCTCGTTTTTCTTCCTTCTTTCTCCACCAAAACCAGTCAAACATAGATGCTTTTGCTTGCCCAAAAGTTGTTTGTGCTGCCCTGTTTCAGCAACCTTTCCTTCCTTCTCACACCAGCCCACATGTTCCTTTTGCTTCCCCCAACCTCTGCACATTGCAGTGCACGTTTTCCTTGCTTGGCTTCTCAAAATTCCAAGGATTAAACCCAAAGGACAGCTCAAGTGCAAGCTGCCCTATTTTTCTCACTTTTTCATCATTTTTTCTGTCCAAATCAGCACCATTTGCTCTGAAATTTGGCCAAAGTCTTGACCAAGATTGCAAGGCAATGTCACCTCTTCCCTTTTGCATTAAATGCAAAGCAAATAGCCTGAGTTTTAGCCGACAAAACAGCTTAGCTCTAGAGATTTTCCATCATTGCAATTGATCCTCATTTTGCCTATTTAAGGAATGCAATGCATAAGGGTTCGGAGGGAGTTGAGAATACAGTTAACAAACAAAGATTTTAGAGTTCAAATACACAGAAATTCAGAGTGAAACACTTGTGTTATTGCCATTCCTAATCTTCAACATTCCAACTTTGCAAAACCAAGCCTCTTCTATACTCTTGCAATACAAGCATTAGCTAGGAGCTTTGTAAGTCATTCTGAACTTATCATCTTGCATTTACATCACTGTTTGCATTTGTTTTTGGTTCTTTGTTTGATTCAATCTCAGTTTTGCATTTTTAACTCATTTTGTTCAAAAAAACCACTTTTGAAACTTCAAAGAAATCTCAAATTTGCAAAACACTAAATTGAGTTGTTGTACTCCTTTTCTTGCTAAATTCCAAAGCTTCTTAATCCCCTTAAGGTTCTGAAGCTTGTTCAGAAGCAGCTTCTGAACAGAAGTTCAGAAGCAGCTTCTGAGTTTCAATTTTCGCAGAGTTTGCAGAGCAAAGTCATGGTCGCTCTGCGACCATGACAGAGCTCAGGTTCGCAGAGCCACGTTCATATCGCTCTGCGATCCTGACAGAACTCAGGTTCTGAGTTCAGGCTTCTAAAAAGCCAATTTTTGAGGTTCTAACCTAATGATTCAGAACCTAAGAGGATTAAAACTCATTTTGTTCAAAACATAACAAGAGTTTTGCATGTTATTGGAAATTTCACAAGTTTGAGCAATAATTTTGGGATAACTTGAGAAACAAGTTATGTTCATTAACTATCAAAACCAAACTTGAGCAATATAAACTTGAACAACAACCTTGTTCATGAATTTCAATCAAACTTGAACTTGAGCCGAACTTGTGCATTTTCCATAACTTGTGCATTTTTTTCACAAACTTGTGCCTATTTCATAATCTTGCTCATTTTGCAAACTTGAACGACACTTGTTCTTGAGTTCCAATAACTTCAGCAACAAGCTATGTTCACTATTTTCAACAAACTTGAACAACAAACGTGTTCATGATTTTCAACAAATTTGTTTTGATGTTCCAACGCGCATGACCATGCTTGTTCGTTTTTGCATCATAAACTTGAAACAAACTTGTTCATCCTTTCAAAAATTTGAACAACATTTGCTCATAGGTTGCAACAACTAATTTGAGCAACAAAGTTTTCTTAAATTTTTAACGAAGTGTTTTGCTCTTTTTTAGATTTCTTTAAGTTTCAACACAAACTTGAATGAAAAAGGAGTGGTTTGACGTATGTCTCTCCATTCCCCGATTACACGAATGCTTGACGTATGTCTCGTTGTTCGGGCAATCATCATTCTATTTTTAACGCATCCAACACATCAAACCTTTTATTGGTCCTTCATGACCAATCCAACCTTTCTTGGTCCCCCGTGACCATTTTAAACTTTTCTTGGCCCCCGTGGTCAATTTAAACCTTTCTACGCCTTCGCGCGTTTTCAAACGGATACCATCGCCCTAGCGCGAGTCCGTCCTTTTTAATCAAACTTTTTACGCCTTCACGCGTTTTCCAACGGATACCATCGCCCGAGTGCGAGTCCGTCCCTTTTTTAATCAAATCGTTTTCACCTTCATTAAGCTACCCTCATAACGGTAGTAGGTAGAAACTTTTTATTCGGTTTTCATTAAGCTATCCATACAACGATAGTAGACCGTGTTTCCTTTTTTCACGAAACTTTTTCACCCGAGCGCGATCAAATCTTTTTCATAATTAAAATCAACCCACAAACAAACATTTTCTACCAAAGAACTACGTAAGCTTTGAATTCTCCATCGCACCGGGAGATACGTAGGACCAAGACTCACATCTTGTCAAGCACATTAATAAAAAACTTTCTTTTCCCTCTTTACTTATTTTTTCTATTTCCCTTTTATACATTCAAGCATGCAAGCAAAACTTTAAAAACATTTTCGCCTTAGCTAACTAGGAGGTTCCCGTTGAGTACAACGGATGTGAGGGGTGCTAATACCTTCCCCTCGCATAATCGACTCCTGAACCCAAAATCTCTAACATTAAGGTAATTTCAAACTTTTTCCCCTTTTCCCCGAAAAATTAAAAGTTCAGCCGTGATTTAAAATTAGTGATTCAACGCTCATCAATAGCTTGATATCCGAAATTCGAGGCGACACTAACAATGAAAAAAAATACTAACATAATACTTACCAAATCAATATTTATCATAAAAAAAACATAGATTTGAATCTTCATGTCAGAACGAAGATGTGTATAATAGTTTAAGAAAATTATAAATAAATATATTTTTAACTTGAATAGAGATCCACTGTCTTATTAAAACAGAGATTTGCATCTTCATGTCAGAATGAAGATGTTTATCTCATCAGTTTAATACAACATTTCAAGTCAAGCCTTTAATAGAGATCCAACTTCTTAACTTGAATTAGAGGTCCTGAGTTATTTATCCAATATATATAGTTCAATTTTTTGATCTAAAAGAGTTAAAGAGTTAAAAGGTCCCGAGTAAGAGTCCTAACAAAGAAAAAAAATACTAAAATAATAATTAACAAATCAATATTTATCATAAAAAAAAAACATAGATTTGCATCTTCATGTCAGAACGAAGATGTGTATTTCAGTAGTTTAAGAAAATTATAAATAAATCTATTTTTAACTTGAATAGAGATCCACTATCTTATGAAAACATAGATTTGCATCTTCATGTCAGAGCGAAGATGTTTATCTCATCAGTTTAATATAACATTTCAAGTCAAGCCTTTAATAGAGATCCAACTTCTTAACTTGAATTAGAGGTCTTGAGTTATTTATCCAATATATATAATTCAATTTTTTGATCTAAAAGAATTAAGGAGGTAAAAGGTCCCGAGTTCGAGTTCTAACAAAGAAAAAAAAAATACTAACATAATAATTAACAAATCAATATTTATCATTAAAAAAAAACAGAGATTTGCATCTTCCTTGTCAGAACAAAGATGTTTATTTCAATAGTTTAATATAACATTTCAAATCAAGTCTTTAATAGAGATCCAACTTCTTAACTTGAATTAGAGGTCCTGAGTTATTTATCCAATATATATATAGTTCATTTTTTTTTATCTAAAAGAGTTAATGAGTTAAAGGTCCTGAGTTCGAGTCCTTACAAAGAAAAAAATACTAACACAATAACTAACAAATCAATATTTGTCATTAAACCAAAACATAGATTTGCATCTTCATGTCAGAACGAAGATGTTTATTTCAACGGTTTAAGAAAATTATAAATAAATAAATTTTTAAAATGAGAGCATCCAAAGACACATTTGACGAACAAAATTGTACAACAATAACAAAAATACGAAAATATTTGTGACTATTGTTGACCGGGAGCTCAACAACACTCGTACGTGCTCATGTTCGTGTATGTTATGATGACATAAACTTGGTTTTATCTACATTACCCCTTAATGATTTGGGGGTAATTTACCCCTATCAAAGAAAAATCCATTTTTCATCTTTTTTCTTACAATCAAATACCATTTTCATCTTTAGAACATCAAACTTCTTCATCTGCTTCATTCAACATGTGATCTCCATCTCCTACGTTCCATAATCAAATCATACTTGTTATTAGGGGTAAATTACCCTCAATTCATCAAGGGATGATGTAGGCTTCACCAATTTGGTTTTTTCTTACAATCAATTACCGTTTTAATCTCAAGAGCATCAAACTTCTTCATCTCTTTTGTTCAACATGTAATCTTCATCTTCTTCAATCCAGAATCGAATCATATTTGTCATGAGGGGTAAATTACCCCCAATTTATGAAGGGGTACCGTAGGTCTCACCAATAAACTTCAATACTGCCATGCGTACGTTCTTCACGAGTTCCTTTATGCTCAAGTTGTACCCTTCACCCAACTATAAAATAGTATATAATTTATATTAGATACAATGGTCAATTTCATGGAGAAAAAAAAGACCAAAACCAAAAGAAAACAAAATGAATATATCAAGCAAATATGGTAGAAAACAACCTAGAATAAAATACTTATTATAAGATAATAACAATTAAAATACTATTTGTCAATATAATAATAGTAATAGTGATGGAACCAAGAATTTAAAAGTGGTAAAAAATGTTTAATGGCAATTTAAAGCTACCTGAGCAATGATGGTAATGTCGAGAGTAGAATCTCCAAAGGGTATGACACTGCTGTTGACAACAAATAGTTGAAATCTTTGAATTTCGATCATAATTTTAACTAGAAGCCCCTTGTGCTCTTGACATTGGATCCGAATCAACATTTGTTTTCCTAACACTCTTGCTTCAACTTGAAATGGTGAACAAACAACACATTCAGTGCTATCCTCACATGATGAAGAATCTTCATCGCTGCATTGGCATGGTTTGGTCGGTGACTTTTTTTTTGTTTTCTTGTTTTGTTCTTCCACAACTTCCAAACGATTTTTAAGCTCTTTCAAATATTTGATGGTGTCAACTAGTACAGATAGCTTATCCATCTAGCAGATTTTTACACAATCAATTAGTGAGTAGTTCAACACAAAACAGTGTAACCAAGATTTATCTTGATCTCAAAAATATAAGAGTCTAGTGAGTTTTTTACTTGTCCTTCTTATAAGACATTTTCAAATTTTGAATTGTATTAATTATTTCTTTAATATCGTACCCCTAATTATGTTACATGTTTTTACTTCTGCAATTTGTAATAAATGTTTTGCAAAAATATTAATTAGTTATATTTGATGAAGAATAAAATTGTAAAACAATACTGCAGAGTAATTATCAACAAATTCAATACAAGAGCCTAACATATTAATTCTCTTACTGGGAACTTCTATGATTCAATCACAGATTTAAGAATTTTGATATATACTTCGGAGTATTTGTTTTCTAACCCAATAAATAAACAATCATTTATATGATATAATAAAGGGTTAAATATGTTTTTGGTCCCTATAAAATCCGGAAGCTTTAAGTTTAGTCCTTACTTAATATTAATAGCTTTTTTAGTCTCTACAAAATAAATATACTTATAATTATAGTCCCTGCTAAAACAAATTTTGTATAATTATCCTCAAACTCTTAAATTTTTTAACGATTTTTATGAGACAAGTTTAGAACACTATGAAAGGTTCATTTACTAAAATTTAGAATTTTTTAACATGAAACGAATTTAATATGAATTTTTTAAAACGAAAAAAGTTTAAGATAAAATTAACAAAACTATGGACGTAGGAATCAAATTTTGAGATAATTTTTTATGAAAGAACTTTTAGTAATATTCTTAACACGTCTACAAAAAAATTGTTCAAAAGCATAAGAGTTTAAACATAATTAAACAAATTTGGATTTAGTAGGGACTAAAATTGAGTGCATAAATTTTTTACAGGGATTAAAAAAACTATTAAAATTAAGTAAAGACTAAACTTTGAAGGTCCCAATTTTATAGGGACCAAAAACATATTTAACCCTATAATAAACTAACCCATTAATTCCTTTATTAATTTTTCTCCTTCCTATTTTTTTTTGTTTACCTTTTGCATTTTTTATTATATTTTCTCTATACACTACTCATCTTTAAAAGAAGAAAGAAGAAGAGTAATTGAAAGAGAAAATATAATAAAAAAATGTAAAAAATTAGGCTAAAATGCTCTTTTATTCCCTTAACTATTCTTTTTGGTACAGTTTTGGTCCCATAATTAATTTTTGGTTTGTTTTAGTCATTTAATTTCATCTTCGTTACACTTTTTGGTCCCTTCCGTTAGATTTAATTCAAAAACGTTAGGTAAGTACACGTGTCATTTTGGCATTGACTTTAACTTTAATTCATCTTCTTCCTTCTTCTTCATTCATCTTTTTCTTGATGTTCGTTAAGACAACAAACAAACCCAGAAAAAACACTAAATAAAACCCAACAATGCAAACTTTCTCTTTTTCTTCTTCATCATCATCATAAACATTCATGAAACCCAGGAAAAAAAAACAATAGCAACACAACATTCAGTAAAGGCTAAATTGCACCAACAACACAACATCCAGCAGAAGAAAAAAAAAACTAAAAAAAAATCTAGAAAAAATCAATTTCAATCAAACCCACAACACATCATTCTCATTTCAATTAAACCCAGAAAAAAATCCAAAACCCAACAACAACAAAATCGTGTTGCAACAACAAACAACAACAAAATCCAATAACAACAACAACAAAACCCAGCAGCATGAATTAAAAACATCAGCAGAATTTGAAAATTGAGGTTAATTTTTGTGATTCTAACAATTTAAGGATTTTGGGGATGTGTAATTTGGGGGATAACGAAAAGGGTTTGAGATTTGAGAGAGAGGAGAGGAGAGAGATTTAGGTTTGAGATTTGAGAGAGAGAGGATAGGAGAGGAGAGGAGAGGAGAGGAGAGAGATTTTATATATTTTTTTTACTATTTTTCTGGTTGTTGTTTTTTATTTATTTTTTTCTGGGTTGTATGTTGAATGATATGAAGGAGGATGATGAAGATGATGGAGATTATGAAGAAGAGGAGATGAAGAAAGAGACAAATAATTATATGGGGATAGTGCACTATTAGATAGAATAGACCTCCAAATTTCAATGGTTTATTTTTTGACAAATAGATCGAACGGTTAAGATTTAAAAATTAACGAGGTATATGGTGGACCATTTATAGTGTTGGTCCACCTTAACGGAAGGGACTAAAATGTATGACGCATATGAACTTAAAGGACAAAAACGGACCAAAAATTGATTATGGGTCAAAACGATACCAAAAAAAAAGTTAAAAGACTAAAAGAGAAATGGGTTAAATAAGTAAATGGTCCCTCTAAATATACCAACATTTGATTTTAGTCCCCCTAAAATATTTTTTAGGCTTTTGGTCCCTCCAAAATTTTATATTCATGAAATTAGTCCCTACTTGTTGGTCAACTCATGCCTAACTTCATAATTTTTAATGAAGTTTTCCAGAAATAGATAGAATATTATGATAAACTCTCCCCAAAAAAATTGGAATTTTTTAACAAACCATGAATTAAATATGAATTTTTATGTTTTTGGTGCTAAAAAATTCATATTATATTCATGTTTTATTAAAAAATTCTAATTTTTTTTTGGAAAATATTGTCATAATTTTCTACCCATATATGGAAAATTTCATTAAAAAATATGAAGGTTAGACATGAGCTGACTAAAAAGTAGGGACTAATTTCATTGATGAAAAATTTTGAAGGGACCAAAAGCCTAAGAAATATTTTAGGGGGACTAAAATCAAATGTTGGTATATTTAGGGGGACCATTTACTTATTTAACCCAAGAGAAATTTAGCCAAAAAATTAACAAAGAAAAAGAAGAGAAAATAAATAGTTAAAAAATAATAATGTTAAAATATAGATTTGTCCTTAAATAAAATTGATTTGTTTATTTTAAAGAAAGATAAGAATGTAATAAATATGTAATTATTTTTCCTATATTAGTACTCCCTCCACTCGTAAATACATGTCAAAGTTTGACCATATACACTATTTATATAACTTACTTTGATCATATATAAAGGGAAAAGTTAATACTCCCTCTGTGTTGCATATAAACAAAATCAATAAAATCACATTTTCAAGGAATGTGGTATATCCTATTTATTTTGAGCTAGTGCCTAATTTACCCTCATGATAATTCTAATTGTTGGCCACAACCTAATATTAGTTGTTGAATTAATTACTACAAGTGGAGTACAGTTTTAATGAATATTCTCTGGTTACATTTATAAGTAAAAAAAATACTCCCTTCGGTCATTTCTATAAGAAACATAAATGACAATTTTTTTTGGTCCTTTTTATAAGAAACATTGACCAATTTTCAAGTGTGTTTGAAGCTAAATTTTATGTATTCTTATTTATTATGAGAGAGAATATTAAAAGTAAGTAAGTTGGTGGAATCAAAAGTAACTAATTTAGGGGTATTCATGGAAAGATTTTAAATGTAGAGGTGTATTAAATGAAAATAACCACTCTCTCCGGTCCCTATGATAAGAAGAAAAACCAAAAAAATCTAAAACCAACGCAGTCATTAATTAGTGTAACTTTTTGAATATTTTTACAAATATACCCTCATAAAAATTAATTGTGAAACATTAAATACATCCATTAATATTAAAAAGACAAACATTAAATAAGGGGTAGAAAAATCTGTTAAGCAATAATTACACTTAAAAAGTTGTGATATTTTCTTATAAATAAGACCAATTTTTTTTTTTGAAAATTTTCTTATATATAGGACCGGAAGAAGTATTTTCAATGTATTTCTTTGGTCTTAATGATTTAAGTTTTTTTATTTCTTATAAAAAAGACCGGAAGAAGTAATTTTTTATATTCATTGAATAATTAATGTATCTAACCTATTTATATAAACCGTATACATTAGGTATTCAATGAACCAAAAAAGTTGTTTTTTACTTAAAAATGTGTCCGAATGGAGTACATGGTGATTTCTAAATCATAGTCTAGTTGATACTTAGTTTGGAGTTGAAAGGCCATCGTGTTTTGGGTCATGTCCTCATTGATTGAAGAGTATACTACTACTTTCAAGGTGCATTGAATGTAATAAAATTGATTTGTTTTATTTCAAGAAAAGATAAAAGTGTAATAAATATGTAATTAATTCTCCTATATTATGACTCCTCCGCTCATAAATACATGTCATACATGTTTGACCATGTACACTACTCTCTCAGTCCTTTTTTTATAAAAGTAGTTTACAAAAATCATGTGTATTAAGAAAAGTTGTTGGAGTAATAAAGTTCTCACAAATGTGTGTGACTATTACTAGATTATACTTAGTTAAATATAAATTTAATGTTAACTTTTCATATATCAAGACAAATTTGTAGTATTAATAAGGGGTATATTTAGAAATAGAGTAATCAATACATCTAGGAATTTGAATATGATCTTATATTTAGTGACAAATTTTTTTTGTAAATTACTCCTATAAAAAGGGACCGAGTGCCCCAAAACACTCTTTAAGCATCTCTAATAAAGAAATAATTTTTTTAAAAAATGATTTCTTCAATTTCTAATGCAATAAATGCACAAACTTTCATAAGAACTTATCACTTTTAGTGCTTAAAGAGTGACCCGGAGCACTAGTTAACATTTCCCTTTATATAATCTATTTTGACCATATATAAAGAGAAAGGTTAATATATACTACCTCCGTTCCTTTTTAATTGTCACTTTTTGACATTTTACACAAACCAAGACAATTAATAAATGTCACTACTTTTGATACAATAATTTATACTTTTACTATAATAACCTTATTCATTTAATATATCATCTCATATATTTCTCTCTCCGTAATAAACAACTAAGGATAAAATTGGTAAAACATTATTTAAAGTTGCATTGAACTTTGAAAGTGACAGTTAAAAAGGAACAAATTTTTTCTTCAAAAGTGACAATTAAAAAGGAACGTAGGGAGTAAGTTGTTCGATTTATCACCCTGAATATTTTCAAAATATAAACATTTTATAATTTGTTATGATAAATAATTAAAGATAGTAATTATCAAAACTCAACATGTATTTATCAACTAAGTAGTTGATAATTGATGATTTTAAGAGTTGGCTAATAGGTAAGTGAAAATTAATTAAGTATTGTACCTTTTTAAGGTTAGGAACAAGAGCTGCAAGAGCAATGAAGGTCTGGGTGAGTTTCTCTCTTCGATTTCTCTCAGCCATGATGTGATCTCTACCATGAGCACGAGGCCTTTTGCTTTTTGAGGTTTTTTTTTCCAAGTTTTCATTTTCCAATGACCCTTTTGAGGTTTCTGTTGAGTGATTCATATTTTCCAATTCGGTTGGAGACACTGATATTGTTTCGTTCTCTTTTGAGTTAGTAGGGGGTGAATTTGGAGGTTTTTCAAAAGATGGAATTTGAAACTGAAAAGATGGAGAAAGATTTGGTGAAGAAAGAGATTCATTGATTTTGTCACTATTATCAACTGTTTCAACATAGAATGACTTGCTGAGATCATTTGTGGAAGTGGACCCCAAAGTCAAACATTGTTGTTTGTTTTGTTCTTGAAATACATTAGCTATGTCATCTGAAAGAAACCCTCCAACATCAGCATCAAGGAAATTCAGGTTGGATTCCTCAGCAAATATATTGTATTCGTCCATTTCCTGCACACAAAAAAAATCAAATTTCAAGTGTTAATTAATTCTTGTAAAAAAAAATGTGTTAATTAATTAATGACTATATTATTCCAAACGTTGAGACAAATCTTGAAGATTTGGTCTACAAATATATTTGAGAAGGTATAACTATATTTGAGACATATGCTTATTCTTATTTAAGGTTAGGCATATTTCACTTGTGACGGATATTTTGGAGTGGAAGAAAGACCTCAAGCTCACAAAATTAGATAAGACATGAGTTGATTGAGTAAAATAACATCAGATTATAAGCTACATGATTGAGTAAATTCACAATCTGTGAATTTAACTTACATTTAACTTAATTAATGGCAAAATAATTAATTAATAATCAACAATCTGTGAATTTGCCTTTTGATTTTCTTACCAGATCAGTTAACCAGCTGCTGATTGATGATACTTTCATTGCTGGGTTGTTGATTTCCTCCATTGCCTCAAGGGTAACACTTCTGTACTGAATTTGAAACAGGAAGGATTCGATGCTATTATTTTTGCTGAATTAGAATGCCATTATTGGATCTTTATAGGGATGGAAATAGGTCAGGCCGGCCTACAGGGGCTTACGACCTAGCCTACGACAGGCCAGACCAGACTTTTTTTTTAAATAGAGTAGACCTAAGCTTTTTTTAGAAGCCTATTTAGCTTAAAAGGCCACGCCACAGACCATTTAAAAAGTCTCTTAAGCCTATTATGCCGACCTATTTAAGTAAATATGAATAATATTATTTATTATTATAATATAGTGTGTATTTTGACTTAAAATATAAATTTCTTAGTAATTTAAGCTTATTAGTATACATTAATTTTTCGCATATACAAATGTATTATTATAAACTAGAATTGAAATATGATACGATATATAGTTAAATTCCCTAAAAACTCTGTTGATTACTAAAAGAGAGTTTAATCTAATTGATCTATTAGTTCGCTAGTCTATTTAAACTTAGATCACATTGCTTACTTAAAGATGTTCATATGATATAAGCTTTTAAACAGGCTAGGAGACCTTATCAGGCTTTCAGAAGGTCAGGATCAGGCCTCAAAAGTAAGCATATGACAGGCCGCAGGCCAGGCTTAGGCCTTAAAAAATTTGGCAGGTCAGGCTTAGGTCTTGCAAAGCCTAGCTCGGCCTAACCTATTCTCACCCCTAGTCTTTTATAACACTTTATTTTAAGCACGTGAGGTCAATATATTCGCTTTTAGTCTAGTACGTAGACAAATATTTATTTTTAATGTTTTGAATAACTCTATGATTTATATTATAGATCATATACATCTGTTTTTTTTTTTTTTGAAGAAAGATCATATACATCTGTTATTAAATGAATATAAAAAAAAATATTTTTTTCCTTATATAATGAAACTTGAAAGAGTAGTAGCGTACAATACTATATCATTTTTTGGAAACATGCTATATTATTAAAAAAGGAAAATTGATATTACACTAACGTTTAATAGACAACCCCTTATTCCCATAGACCCACCCCATAAACACCCTCTTATTATATCCAACCCATGAGATAAAATATAATATTATTTATAGGTATCTTTGACGGTCATTAAAAATCCATATGATTATAACAAATTAGTTTTTTTTTAAATATAATAAATTGATCTTTTAGGTAATAAAATATTTGAATTGTTATCCTCCATTCATCAATCTTAGTCAACAACCGTGTATTTTGACGTTTAATATTAATAAATAGGTTCATATTCACAACTCTTAAAACTAAAATTCATATGTGTATTATTCACTCTTGGTTTGTAATTAAATGTAATGATTACTAGATTTATAATGTTGTTGATAAAAAATTTATTTGTAAAAATTAGGTTTGAATTCAAAAACAAGAAGAATAAAATATGTGTAAGTAATCATGTTTGATATCATAAACAATTTTTGGACTTGTCACCTCAATGTTAAATGGTCAACTAAGCATTTTTTACTGGAGGGATTACATGAGAGAATACAACAAATACTCCCTCCGTCTTAAAATAATTGTCTCTTTAGCATTTTTTATTTGTCTCAAAATAATTCTCACTTTAGAATATCAATGCAACATATTATTTTTTTTCCAAACTTAACTACTTCACTAACTACAATTCATAAGGGCATTTTAGTAAATGACATTAACTTTACCATTGAAATCAACACAATTAATCATTTCCTTAAAAATTGTGCACAAACCTTAAACAACTATTATTTTGAGACGCATGGAGTATTACAACTACTCCTTCATGCCTCCTGTAAGTTGTTCTTCTTGACGAGGGTTTCATCTTGTTCCTTCTTCGCCACCAGAAATTCATAATTTTTTTTTAAACAAAAAGAAAATAAGTACAAAAGACCCGGGGGGGGGGGGGGGGGGGGGGGGGGCGTACACCTAACCCAGTGAGATCAAACAAAAGTGTAATAAACAACCCTTTAAAGGGCAATACAACCAGTGTGATGCTACACTTTTTAGGACCAACCCTAAAGGATGAATAACAAAATAAACATAAACGAAGGATTGAAATATGAAGTGAACAACTCAGCCACCATGGGAGCAATCCAGCGAACCCAACTCGAGGTGCGAAACCAAATTGAAAAAGAAAGTAGGGTATGAGTGCCTCTCTGTATAAGTGGAAAGAGTGTTCCTTCGTTTTAAAACTGGTAAATGAAATTGTCCGCCAACACGGATGCAACTCCACGAACCCATAACTTACTGTGACGAAGACTTGGACAACAAGTTTACGGCCACTGATCAACCTGAAACAGGACTTGATCGCAAAACCATCGCCCTTTCGAGCACTACAATTCTGAAGCACAGCCTAAAGTTGAAGGATTGTTAATCCAACAACATCAAACTAGTTCGAACTCGAAACCAGAACCAAATCAACATATTTAGTCCTCTATGATAGAACAACAGCAACGATGGCTACAACCACTGATGTTTCAAACAACCCAACACCACAAAATCGACGTAGTGGAGGCAAACTGAAGCATCAGAACGGCAGACACCACCCACCACTACCGTGAACCAAGTGAGAACAGCCAGATGCAACTTGCCTGAACCCACTCCAAACAACCGAATAGAGATTTGGGTCGAGGAAAACCACAGATCTGAAACGAACTAGAGTGGTCCATGCGGCGGAGCAACCTAGCTCGCCGGCGGGTACTTGAAACCACTCGATAAGGGGGTTAAGGTGGTGACACTGAAATGAGGCCAGCACACCACCGAAGCTAAAGCTACATCCCGCCTGAATGATTTGGATTAGAGGGAGAAATGAAGAAAACGGTGGAGGGGTTTGTGTTAAGTTGAGACAGTGGTGGAAATCTAGAGAGAAGGCAGAGAATCTCTCTCTAGATTCATTGTGTTAACGAACAAACTGCCATCCCACCAAAAATTCATAATTCACATGGGAATTCTCAACTATGCATCTTGGGGTTTGCCTCAATCTAGCAAAGTGTTTTATTTTTAAAAGCCCAAAATGACTCTTTTGAAGTTTCTTTCAAAATTTTTGCAAACAAGTTGAAAACAAGAAAGAAATAAATATCATCTCTGTTAGAAGCAGTGACGGATTCTGAAATTTTCATATGTGGGGGCAATATCATATGTAATAAAATGTTCATATAAAAAATATGTTGATGCATTCATGATAAAATAATTGTACAAATATCGCTACATAAAAAATTAAAGATTACAAATATTATACTATTTCACATCAAGACATTCAACACACATAATCATATATGAATTATATTTCTTCACGAGTATTCATATTTTAAAATTATTGTATGATCTTTTTCATTTTAACACTACAAAATGTGTCTTTATTTGAGTATATGACAAAACAATCATTCAATAATTTAACTATCGTATCGTTGTACATTTGATTCAACACAAATAAAACACTTCAATATTTTTTGTGGGGTCATAACTTAATTTTTAGTAAGAACAAAAATAATAATACCATAGAATTTACAAAAAGTTAAAAATAAATATGTTGTGGATCCTTCATAAAAAATATGTTGTGGGGGCAGGGATCCCCGATGTGTTGTGTGTAGATCTTTAGCTGGTTAGAAGTGATCACAGAGGAGAATTTAAAAATCATCCTTCAAACATTTCTTTGATTATAATGGAATATCTTATAATCCTTCAAACGCTTTGATTGAGTGTGTAGTTCAAGTGTTGTTTCAAATCCTCGTTGTCGTGGTGTTGGGTTTTCTAAATGGATTCTCAGTTCTAGTTCGGTGTGTGTGAGGATCGTTGGCATCGAAAGAGCTAGTTAGGCTTGCGGTGATCTGACGCAGGGGCGGTTGATTTGTGAATCTGATCCATGTTGGAGGTCGGTTCATAAACCATATCTCAAACGACGGTTTGTCTCCGGTTCACTTTCTTTGAAGGTGGTTGTGGTTCTGCTGTTGAGCCATAAATGGTTGTTAATTTGTTGTAGATCGCAGTAAACGATTGGTCAGGTGGTTTCACTAATTACTGTGTTGGCGATTGAATCCACTCCCCACTATCAATTGTCCGTGGTTTCATAAATTGAAATGGGACTGTGTGGACTTGAAAGAGTCGTTAATGCTTGTTGCTGTTATTGCAGGGAGTTGATGGTACGTGATCCGATTTCGTGTTGACGATCGTTTCATTCGTCAAATTATAGACGTGTTTGGTACTCACAAACGTCTATCGTTAATGGTGTTCGTTTGTTAGAATTGATTAGGGCTGGATCCACTATGTTGTAATTTATGATGTATTGCCTATTAGGGTTGATTCACATGGATTGACTGGGTCAGGTTTTATGTCCCCCCAGTTTTTATGTAATTTTCCCCTTTTTTTAATAATATATATGAGCAATTGGCAAAAGATTAGAGTAGGGCACCAACTTAGTTGAACACTATTATTTTTTATGTCATTTTGCTCTTGGCTTTTTTAAAAAAATATCTTATAATTTTTCATGTCCTAAAACTCCTCAACAAAATGGAGTTGTAGAACAAAAAAATAGAACATTGCAAGAAACGACAAGGACTGTTTTAAATGAGTCGAATGTTGAAAAATATTTTTGGGCAGAAGCCATAAACACATCTTTCTATATCTTGAACAGAGTTTCAATAAGAGAAGTTTTAAAAAAAAGCCCCGTATGAACTCTAGAATGGAAGAGAGTCAAACATTTCATATTTTCAGATTTTTGGATGTTATTGTTATGTTTTGAAAAACAAAGACAATCTAGGCAAGTTTGATTCAAAATCAGACAAGCCTATATTTCTGCGATACTCTACAACATCTAAAGCTTACAGAATCTACAACATAAGAACAAGAATTGAAGTAGAAAGCATGCATATAAAGTTCGACGAATTTGAAGAATTTGAAAAGAAGAGCAAAATCGTTGATGAAGAGGAAGAACAAATTCAAAATTATTCGGACAAAGAAGGTGATAATTCTTCTCAAAATCCTTCAAATGAAGACTCTCTTAAAACCCCTCCAAGATCGTGGAAAATAGTTGACTATCATCCTCAAGATCAAATTATTGGAGACACCACAATTGGAGTTAGGACAAGATGGTCATTTCAAAATAATGATATGGCCATAATATCATAAATTGAACCAAAATTCATAAATGAAGCAATTACTCACAACTCATGGGTTGAAGCTATGAAAGAAGAATCATCACAATTTGATAAAAATGAAGTTTGAACATTAGTACCTAATACTTAAACTCTAACTATCATTGGTACTAAACAGGTACTAAGAAATAAACTAGATGAAGAAGGAAAAGTAACTCAAAATAAAGCCGGATTAGTTGCACAAAGTTACAATCAGAAAGAATACATTAACTACGATGAAACTTATGCTCCAGTAGCAGGACTGGAAGCTATAAGAATTCTTCTTGCATATGCATCACATAAATGCATCAAACTTTTTCAAATGGATGTAAAAAGTGCTTTGCTAAATGGTTATCTAAATGAAGAAGTTTACATCCATCAACCTCCAGGTTTTGAAGATTTGGGAAAGCCAAATCATGTGTTTAAACTAACCAAAGCTCTATATGGACTTAAACAAGCTCCTAGAGCTTGGTATGAAATATTAAGAACCTTTTAATAAAAAATGGTTTTTCAAGGAAAAAAAATTGACACTACGCACTTTTGAAAATTACATAAAGATGATCTTCTAATTGTTCAATTAGTGTATACAACCCTGAACTCTATAAAACCTTATAAGACTCCTGGCCAAGATGGCTTTCAATTATATTCTTTAAGCAATATTGGCATGTAGTAGGGGAAAACATCTTCCAGTTGGTCAAAACAACTTTCCAAACATGTTATTTTGACCCTGAAATCTCTTATACTCTGATTTCTCTTATCCGTAAAATTGTACCTCCCAACACATACAAGGATTTCAGACCAATCAGCTTATGCAACGTTGTTTACAAAATTATCACAAAAGTCTTGGTACACCGCCTTCGTTCAATCCCAGACACTATTATTAGCCCTTACCAAAGCAGCTTCGTGTCAGGTAAAGGCACTTCTAATAATATTGTTGTTTTGCAGGAAATCATTCATTATATGAGAAGATCGAAGAAGAAAAAGGGTTATGTGGCTTTCAAGCTGGACCTAGAGAAAATGTTTGATAATGTCATCTGGACTTTCCTTCAATCCTGCCACCATGATTTCGGCTTCCCTGAAATCACAATCAAGCTAATCGTGCACCGTGTTACCTCCTCCACTCTTTCAATCCTATGGAATGGAAACAAAATGTCTCCTTTCAAACCATCCCATGGCCTAAGACAGGGAGAACCCCTATCTCCTTACCTTTTCATTCTCTGTATGGAAAAACTCTCAATTGCCATCAACAAAGTTGTTTTTAAAGGTTCTTGAGATCCCATTCATCTCACTAGAAACGGTCCTCGACCATCTCATCTCCTATTTGCAAATGATGTCCTCCTTTTAATTAAACTAAAAAATTCTCAACTCAGATTTATCGCCGATTTATTTGATCCCTGTAGTCGGGCATCATGTTTGAAAATTAATTTATCCAAGTCTCGTGCTTTCTAATCAATAGGTACCCCTCAAACAAAAATCAAGTATCCACTACACTACTTCACTGGATAAATATTTGGGCTTTCGGATTCTCAAAGGGAGAGCTAAGAGAAGTTATTTCGTTTTTATCATTGAAAAAATGCAAACAAGACTAGCATCTTGGAAGAACATGTTATTAAATAAACTGGGTAGATTGACTCCTGGTTCTTATGTGTTTTCCTCCATCTCTTCATACTACATGCAAATTGCCTTGCTCCCTCAATGTATTTATGATAGCATTGACCAAACCACCAGAAACTTTACCCCCAAAGAGATTCTAACAACAAATGTATTCACTTGGTAGGTTGGAAAAAATTACCCCTCCTAAGAAATAAGGCGCTTTGGGTATCATAACAACTAGGGAAACCAACATTTGTCTCTTGGGAAAACTTGTTTCAAATATTATTTAATCTTCTAGGAAACTTTGGGTTGATCTTCTCTCCAATAGGTATGTCTCTGGCACTAATATTCCCCATGCCACCTCCCGTTCAAGTGACTCTCCCACTCAGTCCTCCATTATTCATGCTAAAATTGCTCTCAGAGGCGGTCTATCTTGGCGTGCGGGATCGGGAAACTCCTCCTTTTGGTCTTGCCCTCAAATCTCTCTTGGGATCTTAGGATCATTAGCTCCCTTCATTGACATCCACAATTTGCACTTAACAGTCAAAGATGTGCTCTTTACAACTGGCCTTCATACTCAAGTATTGTACACTCACCTCTCTCCTTGGGCATCAGATTTCATCAACAACATGCACATTAATTTCAATGCTTCCGTAGAAGATGCTATCATTTGGATATTAAACAAAAATGGTAACTACACCACCAAGAGTGGTTATACTTGGTTGTTGTCTCGTACTAACCCAGTAACTGTTTCTATCCATATTGATCTTGGATTTGGAAATTAAAGCTTCCAGAAAAGTTCAAGTTTCTCTTTTGGTTGCCTTGCCACAACTTTATCCATATGCTCCTATTGTTTAATCACATGAATATAGCCCCCTCTACAGTTTGCTCTCATTGAGGTATTGAAGAAAAGTTTTTCCTTCACTGTGTTCGTGATTGCATCTACTTAAAAAACATTTGGCTCTTTCTTGATTTCACTCTGTCCCTACCCTCCTATTGCTTAATTCAAAATTCTGCACAATCTCTGCCAACATTGTCTTCTCCCTCGAAGAGGAAGTAAACATATGGTCACTGACACCGATGTCATGATCCTTTATCACATGTCTCATGGTCTCAAGATCAATCTTCTGTTTTTGATCATTCAACACATGATCGCTGCTGCATAAATGAACGAAAAAAGGGACTATGTTCGATATGTGAAGGTTCTTACAAAGATTTTCAAAAAATATCTTATTCCTCTCCAAAATGAAGCTTCTAAAATTGAACACTCAGTTTTCCCTTGCAAAAATGTTATCCACATGAAGAAAAACAACAATGCTGAAGTCTTAAAAATTCAGATTGAAAACCTCTCCTCTATTGTTGAAGACAATAGTCTCAAGAGAAAAAGAGAGGATGAAGAAGAACAAAATCCTTTGAATAAATTGATCAATGCTATCAACATTTAAAACTCTCGAGGAAATCCAAACCTTGTCCCTCAATCTACCCAAACTAAACAGTCTCAAACTGACTTTCCTTTTGATCTGAACATTTCCTAAAACTTTGTTTCTCACATTCGTAGAAACACAAACTTTGAACAAGCAATAAGCATTTTTCCAAATGGAAAATATGGAGAACCCTGGTAATGTCTCCTCTATTTCGAATTTCCACTCAAAGTCCTCCCCTGTTTGGCTTGGACTATCTCACAAACTTTCTCAAAACACATAGTTCATCTTTTGGAAACTATATTCCTTTCAAAATTCCTTTCTTTGATGACATGCAAGTGCCTTCAATACCTTCTCACTTTTAATCCATGGAAAGCTTTCAATCTACTGGTATCTCAACAAGGGAGAATTCCTTTATGCCTCTTCCTGCACCAAATGTTGAACCTCCTCCAACTCGTCATTTTGAAATCAATAACAAGATTGAGATGATCTATAACATACTCACAGTCTTCCTCATTGACAACTCTAATCTGGGGGAATATATCATCTTTGAGGTGTGTGCCAAATTTGGATTCAAGGCTCCTGCTCTAGTCTTTAATGCATCAACTTCCAACCATCCACTTGCTCCAGCTTTGAGAAGAGATTGTTCTCTAGTACATGAGAGCAACTGCATGCAAAACCAAGCTTCACACATGAAAGAACAAGAGGCAAGGAAGAATATATTTTTTTAATTTATATTATGAAGTATTCTCTCCTCTATAAATAGCAAGTCTTAGCAAGCATACAAAAGTTTTCTTGTGCGCAAAAGGTCAAATACAAAAGCTAAAGCAAGCAACTCTTTCTCTCTAAACTTTATAGCAAGATACAAACATTTTAAATTAATTCAAAGGAATTGTAAAAATCTCTCATTGAAAGAGAGAAAGAAGTTTGTAAAAGCTTGTTGATTGAAACAAGTGGGTAAACCCAAATTGGTGAAAGAAGATTGATAGTAAAAGATCTAAGGTGATCTAACAAAAGAAGACGTTGAGGTTAAGTTATAACTCAACTACCTAGTGGAAAATATCACAATATTTTGGGGGCTGGAGTTGCCCACATTGGGTGAACCAGGATAACTATATGTGTGTGTCGTCTTTGTTCCTTTATCTCATTTGATTTCCAATCTCTCACAAACACATTACAAGTTTATTATTTATTCATGATTAATTTACTAAACCAACTAATCTAATTCAAGTATTCACTTGAGAAAATTTTATTGGTAATATTTAGTAAATCACAATTCAAACCCCTTTTTTTGTGATATTATTTAGGAAATTTTATTGTGAGTACACTCTTGAAACTCTTGAATAGGTTGTTGAGTTGGAGATTGAGAACCCAATGTTCATGTGCTCTTATAACGTAGTTGAAATTTCCTAAAAAACACCAAGGAAGCCGATTTTGATGAAGAAAATCTTGCAACTTACTCCAAAGTAGTCTACTAGATTATATGTTTTTCATCTAACAGTTTCAACATAATTGAATGAAATTATTATATTCATCATATTTTGGTTTTGAATACATACCCTAAATTATAAAGACTGACTTTTGAACATTTGAAGCGGATATGATTTTCAGGTTTAAATATTTATATCGTATTTTTTTTTTTTGTATCATTAGTTAGAAAATATGTGTCTCGTGTTGTTTTTTAATACTTATCAAAGACAATGTTTTATCATTTTTACTTGTATCAATGACAAATATTTGTCGATGATAGATTTTGTCACATGTTTTTTTATACCAATCAATGACGACTATTTGTTTTGTATTTTTTATGTACAAATGACAAATATGTGTTCATGTCTTTTTTATATATATTTACCAGTGATCAATATTCACTCTATTTCTTTTTATGTATCAAGGACAAATATTTGTCCTTGTTTTTTATATTAATGAGTGACAAATATTTTACCAACACTTTTTTTATGCATTAGTGATAATATTTGTCCCATGTTTTTTGTTTTGACAAATATGTGTTTTTTATATATTTTTATAATTATCGCCGACAAAAATTTGTCCCTTCGTTTTTATATATATCACTACAACGTTTTAACTCTAGGACAACGTCTAAATTTTGGAAGGTAAAAAAACCGTTCTGGTAGAGTCACATAGGCAACGCTTATCTAATTTTGTAGTGGTAGACTTCGAAAACCGTTCTTAAAATGAATCTAATACTGCGGATTTTTGAACGTTGTTCCTGTTTGTGATCAAAACTGTTGTGTATTGTTAAGACAACGTCTCGGTTTGCCACGACAAGAAACCATTCTAGTATCCAATCGAAACGGTTTTTTCGGTTTTTGCAACAGTTTTTGGCATTGTCGTAGGATGAAAATGTTGTAATATTGATTAGTTACATGTATTCCTTTCATATTTTATTGTGATGGAAAAAAACAAAATTGAGTGAAACTTGCTTGTGTGAAGAAGGAATTTATTTTATTTATATTTGTTAGTGACAAATATTCGTCCTCCTTTATTTATGTGTCAGTTAGAAATATTTGTCCTACATTTTATGTTGTAATTAGTGAAAAATAATTGTCCCACACTTTTTTATGTATCAGTGATATATATATATATATATATATATATATATATATATATATATATATATATATATATATGTCTCATATTTTTCTAGACTTATCAATGATAAATGCTTTTACATTTTTTTTTACCATAATTAAGGATAAATACTTGTTCATTATTTTTTATATTAGTCAATGTTAAATATTTGGAGAGTATTGAGAAAAAGAAAGAGATAGAAATGTATGAAAGAAGTTTGATTTAATTAAGAGGGAAGGAAAAAAAAAGTAACGTGTAAGAGAGAAAGAGAAAAAGAAGAAGGAAAATATAGGAAGTGGGTGTGTAAAGTTAGAATATTTTAATACATTTTGCCTCAAAAAAATATTTTAATACATTTTTTATTTTGTTTTTGTGCACAAAGTCAAAATTGCCCAATAAATTAAGATGTGTTACAAAGTGTCATATTTTTTTTAAGGGAATGTACAAAAGTGTCATGTATTGTGTTTTAGCCTTTGGATGGTCGTTTAGTTTCTTAAATTTATATTATTATTGTTATATAGAGATTATACAACAAAAAAAAACTTTTTTTTACAATAAAAAAATTACCGCAATTATTATTATTATTATTATTAATATTATTATTATGAGTTTAATTAGTTTGTTTTGCTAGTATATAATTATTTCACACATACATCTAATTATGTGTTGTCACAATAATTAATGAATACAACAACTTAAGTGTTTTCATATTCATTAATTGGCATGACAAGACATTATTTGAAGGCATGTTAAAATAATTGTACACTAACAGAGTATATTAATTTAATTCTATTAATATATTTTTAGGGGTAATTTATATTAGTAATATTAATGTGATTATTATATAGAACACTTTTTTTTAGAAGTATTACACTCTCATGGCCTTATTATAAGAATAAAAACCAAAAAACATTAAAATCAATATAATTATTAATTGTTGTAACTTTTTAAATATTTTTGCAAATATACCTTTATAAAAAGTTGTGAAACATTAAATACATCCACTAATATTAAAAAGATAATCATTAAATGAGAGGTAGAAAAGTCTTTAAAACAATAACTACACCTTAAAGTTGTGACATTTTTTTTATAAATATGACCAAAAAAAATTAAAAAAATTTTCTTGCTACATCATTCCTTTTTAATTGTCACTTTTTGACATTTTAAACAAATCAAGACATTTATTAAATAATACTACTTCTTCAAAAAAAAAAATTACTACTAATAATTTATCATTTTTCTATGATACACTTATTTACTTAATATCTCATTTCATAAAATTCTCTCTCCGCAATAAATAACTAAGGGTAATATTGATAAAGCAACATTTAACTAAGAGTGGGATCATGAACCCATTCTGTGCTGGCACTGTTAGTGTCTTGTGGCGGATTTGTCTAGGGGTTGGTTGACCGAGGGGTTCTGCTCATGGTCTTCTTCTTGTTCGGCTGTCGTTGGGTGTTCCTGTTAGGAGTTTTGTGTTTATGTTGTGATTTTAGTTTTTGCTCTTGTTTTTTGTGGGAGGGTTTCTTTGATTTTGTTATCGTTTGACCTGAGTACTTCTTGTACTCAAATTTGTATGTTTGTTTAGATTCTTGTAGGAGATTTCTCCCTTTTTTATTTTATATATAATATATATTTGTCATTCAAAAAAATAATAAAAACAATTTTTAATACAAAATGACACTTAAAAAGAGACGGATGGAGTATATTAAGGAGTGAAGGGAGTATATATAGCAATAGAACACATGAAACGTGTTTCTCATGAATTGTTTAAAGGGTCATGTTAACAAATGCTCTAACGATACTTGTTAAGGATTTAAAATTAGAAATGATTGATGAAATTTGGGTATAAAAAATTACTTTTTGTTGTTTCAATATGTTGAATGCAAAATTTTCAAAATAAAATTTTCAATTTAAACTTCTTAACAATAACAAGTGTCCCAAATATCCTAAAAACACTTATTAACATTTCTCTTATTCTCTTGTTCAAAACCCGATGCTCACGCTAGGTGCTAAACAGTCGCAAACTTGTACTAAAACTTTGTTTAAAAAAATACCGAACAACTACATTTGGTGTAAGTAGTTACACTTTAGCTAACTAGTGGAAGTTATTAAAATCGATGTGTGTGTATATATACACACAAAAGAAAACCGAATCCACATATGGTTACAAAAATAATATAATATGATATTTTTTTTATAGATGATAAAATGGTATCCAAATTCAAGGCATAAAACTTTAGAATTTAAGTAACATTTACAAAAGAAATACATTTATCTTTCATCAAGAACTTTAATGCTTATCTTTTCGTTGTATGCCTGTTTTTTTATTGATCTTCATATATGTGTCTTTATATATATTGAGAGGAGGGATCAAATTGAAAAATATGACCATTAAATCGTAAGTTTATATCATATAGAACACTCATGTATATTTTTACAAAAATATAAAATCATTTGATATGTTATTGAGATACACCAATATTATTTAAAAAAAAAAAAAACAGATACACCAATATTAATGGTGTTCTATTAAAGTGCGTAAATCGTTAATCTTGATGTATCTCACTAACATATCAAATATTTTAAATTTTTGTAAAAAAAAGTACATGAATAATCTATATTATATAAACTTAGAACTCAATGGTCAAATTTGAAAAATATGTATCGAGTAAAACCACATTGAGCGGTGTGACATTTATATAACATTATATCGGTGTAATTTGATGTTGGATTAATTTTTTCATCCAAAGAGAAGTCTAAAATATATGTTTATTTGAAAACCGAAGAAGGAAGATCTTCACTAAGAACTCAAGTTAATCATAAAACTCATCTCTGATTAGTTTGTGGCGGGTTGTGAGAATGCCGTTCAAGGATCGTCAAGCCTTGCTCATGACGCTTAAGTTTTTAAAAAAAGAAGAAGCCAACCATCTCAAATTCAAATTCTTTGGTCAAATGAAAAGAAGATTCTTTGGCTGCAGGTAACTCTTCTTTGAATACATATGATGACTGGAAAAATTGGTTAATTCTTTATGATGAAACGGTCAGGCGGTATAGGATGTTGTGGATATTAGTAAATCAATTTGGGTGGAGTTTAAGGGAGACCAAGCTAACATGTTTAGTGTTCTTTCTATAAGGGGAAGTCGAGGGAGGCAAAGGAGTGGAGGATGAAAAGTTGATTCCAAGGGGTTTGAGGGAGGGAAAGAAAGGGTGATTGGAGGTTTAGATTGTTACTTGGATGGGTTAGTGATGTTGGGCGGACGTAGTCTCAATGAAACTTATAATGTTAGAGGGTGTGGTGGTTGGGAGAAGAGAAAAGATGTTTTGAAGATGGTTAAACAACATCTTCATATGGTTTTGTGTACTACTCCGTCCTAAAATATATGCAAAAATGAGTCAACATAAATTGATGTATTTGGTACAAATTTTGAACCAAATACATTAACTTTTGTTGACCAATTTTTGTTTATATTTTGGGACGGAGGGAGTATTCAAGAGACGAAATTGGCAATTATAGATGATTTGTTTTGAGCCGTTATTTGGGGGTCAACGAGGTTTGGTTTCTCTTATAGGTCGTATGTGGGGGCATCATGAGGTATTTTGACTTTCTGGGATTGTTCAGAAGTTGATGTGTGGGTTACTAGGAATTTTGATAATGTTATGATAATTCAAGCCCATGTTGTTAAATATGGTAGCTAACTCTTTATTACTAATGTTTATGTCCCGTGTAATTCGAATGGCAGACAAGACTTATGGTTATGTTTGGGAGTTGTTCTTAACAATAACAGGGAGGCTAATTGGTGTGTGTGTGTGTGTGGGGTGATTTAATGTTATTAAGTCATCAAGTGAGCGCAGGAGTCAGGTTATAGGCCCAAGCTATGACAATTTTCACATTTTAATCAATTCATTGAAAATAATATTATACTTGATCTTCTGCTATGTGGAAGGCGTTTTACCTGGCATCAACGCAATGGTTTGTCAATGAGTCAAATGGATATATTTCTATTATATGAAGATTGGTGTGCTCAATGGCCAAACAACATTCAGAGGGCTTTAATTTGTGGTCTAACTGGTGATTTCCCAGTCGTGTTAACAATAGATAAGGAAAATTTGGGCTTGATAACCGACAAAATAGTTGGTTATCACGTTGCGCTTATTCGCCATAATGAACAAGAAATTGAGTGAATGCATGGCCTGAAACATCTAATCAGTGTCTATTTAGGATTTTATAGTTTTAATTAGTTTTTAGTCTTATTTAATCATTTTGAACTAGTAATGCTTGTTCTGGATGTTTGATGAAACAGGATGAGGATTGGCACTAGAGATCTGGAAAGCTGCAGCATGGATTAGGATGCTTTGCTGAAGATATGGAAAGATGCAGCGCCCTGGATCGCTAGTTGGGTCGTACAATAGTACGAACCCATGTGACCACTTCTGGCTATTGCTTAAGGGTTAAGAACTATGAGCTGGCGCCAATGATTAGAGTACGAGGAATAAAAGGAATATTTCTGGAGTAGGTAGGATAAGATAAGGACATCTCATAGGGGAAATCACCAAAGGGTACAACTTGTAGTGGTTGGCCTTGTACTATAAAAGGACTATCACATGTTAGTGCCAAGATTCCAAAAATTTGCATTGTGAATTGAGAGTAGAACTTGATCTCTTTTAATTTTGATGGTATAGTTCCCTGATACTGAATAGGTAAAGGGAATGGATCATGTTTGTTTGATATGAGTTAGTCCCTATGCATTGAGAGGTGAAGGGATCAAGAGAGACTAGTTTGCACAAGTACTAGATCTCGGAGGAGCCTTTTAAGCGTTGAGATCTAACTAGGACTCTTGTCATAGACCAAAGGCTCAGTAGAATAACACTTCGTGGGAAATGTTGATGACCTAACCTAGCAACGTTACATGTTAAGATTATGTGATTGCACTTCAAACGGACGTATTCACGTGCTTAACATGAAAGTTGAGTGTAAAATACTCTTAGTGGCCACCAGGTTATCAGGAAGCCATAGAAAGCTATAACTCTGTAGATCGTGGTAAAGCTATGTCATAACTGAATCTTTGTTTAAACCACTCTTTTAACTTTGAGAATTTCTAAGTCTTTTTAACTGTATTCCTAAACCTTAAAATATATTTTTATACTACAACTTGGACAATGTATACTTGCACTTAGTCTTTCCATCTTAAATTACTCATAGTGTTTTGAGAGACACCAAGTTTTTGGCGTCGTTGTCGGAGACTGCAAGGTGTTATAGTTTTTAGTAGCTTTTCATTAGGTAGTTAGCTTGTTTGTTTTTGCTAACTTGTAGTTTGGTGAGTGTTTAGCAGGTGTGTCGTGAATGTTCAGGGAACAATCACCACTAGTTTCATCTTGATACTGAAATAGAAAGGACTTTGAGGAAAAGGAGGCAGTTGTTCAAGTCCAAGACAAGTGCAAATCTAGATGAACTAGATCCCAACTTTTTACAAAGCAACAACTCCAATAAGTCTAGCTCAGAGGAAGATACTTCATCCAACATGGCTAACAACAACAACACCATTGACATGGCAAATGACAAGGATAGGTCCATCAGGGAGTATGCAGTGTTTGATCCAAATATCCTTCATACTAGCATAGTGGGGCTAGAAGTCACTACTGATCAGTTTGAATTCAAGCCTATGATGTTTCAGATGCTGCAAACCATTGGTCAATTCTCAGGAGCAGTCACAGATGATCCTCATCTACACTTGAAGCAGTTCACTGAAGTAGCAGAAAATTTCAAGTTTCCAGGTGTAGAAGATGATGCTTTCAAGCTGAGGTTGTTTCCTTAATGTCTTACTGGTAGTGACAAATCATGGTTGAACTCTTCAGAACCTAACTTTGTCACCACATGGAAAGAACTTGGTGAGAAGTTCTTAGTCAAATACTTTCTTCCAATCCTTAATGCAAGAAATATGAATGTTATTACCTCTTTTAAGCAGACTAATGAAGAAACTCTATTTGAAGCTTAGAAAAGGTTTAAGGAATTATTGAGAAGGTGACCTCATCATGGGATACCTTTGTGCATCCAAATGAAAACCTTTTATTTGTTGGATATTTGGTTGTTGGTTTCATGTTTGCTAAAATCAAATATACAAGCAGCTGTGCGTCTTCAGAAGCTGGAAACAGAACTTCAGAAGCTGTTCCTCAGAAGCTGGGCTTCAGAAGCTGAACAGTACTTCAGACACTGAACCTTCAGAAGCTGATGTTCAGACGCTGAACAGTACTTCAGAAGCTGACCTTCAGAAGCAACCTTCAGAAGCTGAAATGTTCAGACGCAGAACTTCAGGCGCAGACTTCAGAAGTACCTTCAGAAGCTGGTTTTCTGCGTGCTGTTTTTCGCGCCTTGGAGTGTTTATTTTCTCATGTGATTTGTTGAAGATTTAATTGAAGAATTCTCCAACCTGCGTTTCTAGAAGAAAGAAGAATTTCGCAAGATATTTTCTGAAGATTGGATTCAATTATTTGTGAATATATTTTCAAAGAAATCTTTGGAAAATATATTTCTGGAAAATAAATTGCTTCTATATGTTTCTAAAGTATTTTGGAAATATATCTTTGAAGGATTTGGCTCAAGTTTATGTTGTTGTTGAAGCTATAAATAGAGGACGCTGTCATTGAAGAAAATCATCTCAACCAAAGCTATCATTGAAAAAGTCTTAGGTTTTGAGTCTGTTAGTTGTGAGTTGTATGTTCTGTTTTTCTGTACACCACTCAATTGTTTAGAGTTGGTTTAGTTTTATTGAGTTGTAATCACTTGAAGCTTTTAAGCAAAAGTGATTGTTTATGTTTTGAAGAGTGTCTTCATCTTTGTTTGTTTAGAGTCTGATAATCACTGGGGCAGTGATTGACTGAGGGAAGTGAGATGGGATCTCAGGTCTAGGAGTTCCTAGGTTGAAATCAATACGGGTAGTAGCTAGGTGATAAGTTGTAAACTAGGAGTTTGCTGAGAACTTAGAACTAGGACTATCATAGTGGATTTCCTTCCTGGCTTGGTAGCCTCCAGATGTAGGTGTGTTTGTCACCGAACTGGGTTAACAAATCACTTGTGCCTTTTACTTTCTGTCTGTTTTATTCTGCTTCTGAACTACTGTTTTATTTACTCTGTTTTACGGTTCAGAATCAGGTCCTGCCAGAAATTTCATTATTAATGGGCTTGTTCCTTCAACAAGGCTGATGTTAGATGTTGATGGTTAGATTTAGACAAGTGTACCAAATCGTTTACCAAGTAATAAAGTGATAAGTAGAGTATAGTATCCACAAGGATTATCGTTTCAACTAAACAATTCGCGTTACTTATTTAGGAACAAATAAAAATAAAAGAGATAAGAGTTTAGAGTTTTGCAAAGTTAATTTGTTTGCAACAGAGCAAAGTTTACATGTTTTGATTGCAGAATGTTAGCGGCGGTTAGGATTATTCGAATCCCCAATAGTTATCGTGCTCTTGAACTTCGGGGGTAAGTTAGCCCTCTGCTGTAAATGTTCTGAAACAAATTTGAGACTAAAACAATTTAAGCTTGAAATGGAAAGGTTATATAAGTAATGCAAAGATTAAAATTAAAAATAATAATGAGGTTTTAGCAACAATAATAGAATGAAATTATTTAGACAAGAAATCTTAACTTAGCTTATCGGAAAGGGAAATTGCAGAAAGTAAAATTATGGGTTGCCTGCAATTTAGCGCGTGTTTTACGTCTCGAGCCTGACAAATATGTCTATGTTGTGCTTGAGGGGCCTCATTCCTTCAGGCTCCTTGTCTTCATACCATTCAACCTGATCATATTCTTCAACTGTCAGGTTTTTCCTTCCCCCTTCTTCTTCAACAGCCACTTGTGCTTCTGTATACGCATCTATTATCCCTTTGACTGTATGCCATAATGCTGAACGATCTATCTGTTCATAGTAGCCTTCCATTTCTTGAGGTCTGACCTTGAAAGCTTTGTACTGGCTTTTGGTTCGTACAATTATTTCTCCTTGCTCTCCGTCCAAAAACAGTTGCAAAGAATGATCTTCACACAATCAGTGGATACTCCATATTTTTTTCTTGTTTTTGCTACCACAATGTCGATGATGAAATCAAATCCTCCGATATTGATGGCCAAATCATATATTATTCCTGCAATGTACTCCTCTTAGCCATTTGCATATCCTACCTTCCCATAATAACAACACATCTTTAAGTTCCCCAGTTCTTCGACTGTGGCCAAACTCGAGAGGTTTGCATCAGCTCATGAATGACATAAGGCCTTTCTGATGTAGTGTTCCTCAAGCATGACTGGAAGTGTGAAGCATTCTAGATCGTTGAACTTTTCTGGTGTTGGTATTTGAATACGGCTCGGAAGTCTTTGGTTATAGAGATAAATTCTTACTCAGATGGTTCGGTAGTTGCTTTCAGAATTTCTTGGAGAAATTTGATGTAGCACGGGTTTTGTTCTACCATTTCCTTAACATGCATCTTGACTCTGTATCTTTAGAATGTTGTGCAGCTCCTGAAAGTCTCCTCCTTCTTCTTCTTTCTTTGATTGCTCTTCTTCCTTCTGAGGTACTTCTTATGTTACTTCTAATACCTTGATCTGCTCATCTTTTCCTGCTGGTCTTAACTTTTTATAACTCTTGTCGCTTGAAAAAGACTTCCCGCTGGAACTCGAAGTAACTTGGCTCTTTTTCCAATACTACTCCGTCCCAAAATATAAGTAAAAATGAGTCAACATAAGTTGAATTTGGTACAAATTTTGAACCAATTATATTAACTTTTGTTGACCAATTTTTACTTATATTTTGGGACGGAGGGAGTATTTTCACAAAGGGTGTAGTCACCTTTACTTGCTTGAATAGCTCGATCAAGAGTTCCCATTTCTGCTCTTCACTCCTTCCTTCGATTGTTAATTTTGGTATGAGTTGTTTCCATCGTTACCTATTTCACACAACAATAACAAACTCGAGATAAATTTCTGGTGAAACTTGGAAAAAGTTGCGCTTAATTGAAAAGAAGTTTTTGGTTAACTACCAAGCCACTGATATTTCTAGACTCTTCTAACGATGATTTTCTAATTAAGTATTACTACTTAGTTTTAATTATGACTACCTAAACTTCCTGCTACGACTACTTATTATTGCTACTAATTACTTACCTCTAGTCCTAATCCTAATGTAAACTAATCCTAGACATTAAAGCTACTCCTAAAAAAATTACCTAAGTTTAAGCTAGATTCGATCTAGTGACAATACTTATTATAACAATTGTTATCATTACTACGACTCCTAAGAATTACTTCTTCTTTTAATTATTACCTAAAAAAAATTACTACTCCTAAAACTAAAAATAAAAATAAAGACGTTAGTTTCTAAAAAGAAAAGAAAATAGAAATGTTAGTACTAAAAAGAAAATAAAATAAAAAATGAAAAAGAAAAAAGAGAGAAAATTTTAACTACTAAAAAAATTTCTACGGTTAGTAACTACCAAAAATTTAAAAATACCTAATAATAACTAAACTAGACTCCTAATAATAACTAAAAAGAAAAGAAAAGTATTTTTGGTATTTTTGGAATAATAAATAATAAAATAAAAAAATAAAATAAAAAAAACGAATGATAAAATAAAAAAACGTAAATAAAATAAAAAGACATATATGAATAAGTGATTTAAATTGCCTTGTCGAAAATATCAACAATCCTCGCCAACGGTGTCAAAAACTTGATGGTCGGATTTAGGCAAGTGTACCAAATCGTTTACCAAGTAATAAAGTTATAGGTTGAGTATCGTATCCACATGGATTGTCGTTTCTACTAGGAAATTTGTGTTACTTATTTAAGAACAGAAAACCGTAAATAAAAGATAAAGGGGGGAGTTTGTGCAATTTGATCTATTTCCTCAGAGCTAGAGTTTAGAAGCAACCTGTTTTGATTGCAGAATGTTCGCGGTGGTTAGGATTCTTCAAATCCCCTCTATTCATTCGTGATATAGTGACTAATACTGATGACCCTATTGATCCAAATTTACATAGGGAAATTGATCTTGTCCAGCATTTATTGATTCAAGGTGCGTTAGCAGAAGTCTCATTTACTCCTTATTTATCAAAGAGTTAGAAAAAGAAAATTACAAAGGCATATCAAACCCACTCTCAGGGTCCCCATCATGAACCTCCCAAATGAAGATTATTTTTCTTCTGGAATTTCAAGGGTATAGGTTACAAAATTATGTATGAATAATAAATACCCTTTAATGCCTAATCTCTGGCTGTTATGGGGTAAGATGTTGGTTTTGTGGCTTGTTGGCTTGTTGCTGTTCTTTATGTTTTTTGGGGGTTTTGGCCTTGTCCCCCCTCATGTATATATTTTTTTTCCTTTTTTGAATAATATATATTGAGTATGCGGTAGAGGATGGGAGTTTCAGTTTCGTGCCAACCTGGTTGGGATGTTTTTGTCTCTCCCTGATGCCTAACCTATCTCTTGGCTTATAAAAAAATGAGTTCGTGGGGTTTTGTTCCCCACCAGCTATCGAGTTGCAACCTTACACCGGAATTGCTACGCGAGTCAATGCTTAGGGTCGTCAATCCTATAGGGGGATGTTGTATGTACGATCGTTCCTACCCTGCCTGGTATTGATCCTAGAAGGGCGATATATGTGTGGTCTTTCTGTAAGACAATTGTATGATCCTTTGTCCAATGTCTATCTTTTCCTTTGTCCTAAAACCGTCCTCAACCTCTATACCCCCTGGGGGTGTAACTTCCCCCACTATGTGTTTGAATTCTTCATGGTACCTCGCCCGTGCCGAGTACGTGACCTATTATGTCACCTCGCTCGTGCAGAGCACGTGAGGGACATGATGTTATCCTTATGTCATGTTTTAGGAGGGGGATATGGTACTATTCTCTCTCTTAGGGTCCACATCCCCCAAGCACGAGGCTAAACAAGTTTAGACGAAGACATTGAGATAATTTATGCTTTCTTATGACGAGGGTATGGTACTGTTAACTCCCAGATGGTCCACAACCCCCCAAGCATGAGGCTAAACGCATTTAGTCGAAGTGATTGAAACATATAGTTCATTCATGTGAAAGTCACAATCATTAAATTTAGTTTATCTCGAAATACAAGGAAAATGGCGATCTGTATATAAGGCGAGAAATACCTAAATCTAACGTTGTTCCTTGGTTCAATCTTTGATATTCTCATCTAACGGTCCACACCTAATCGAGTTCGAAGAATAAACAATGATCGTTGCTATTCACTGCCAAGTGTCACGATTTCATTCGGCGTCTCTGACCAATGGCTGCTTTCCTTGATCTACGTATGCCTTAACCAATGTAAACCCGATACAGGTTATTTCCTATATTTAAGAGCTTGGTCATACCCTATAGACTTAGAGTGAGGAGAGAGACTACTCCCTTGAAGCTCCTAGTGTTTGCCATCCTCTTGAACCGCTTCGTTATGAATGAAAAATTTTGAATGAGAGGAGTTGTATTTATGGGCTTGATTTCCACCTGGGTTTGGGCCTAAAAACTGGGCTTTTCCACTTATAAGTATAAAAAAAAACAATTATTGCCTAAAGTCAGCATGCCCGGGGCGCTTGTGTTACATGCCAGAGGCGCATAGGTGTTAATTTGGCATGCCCGGGGTGCATGAAACACTCCCTAGGGGGCATGAGTGTTATTTTGCATGCCCGAAGCGTCTGGCACATGCCCAGAGGGTGCGTCCATGCATTTTCTTGCGTGTAAGCACCTGTTTCTTCATCCTTCGGGTGTTTTCTTCCATATAACTTGTATTGGGACTTGGAACATAATTTATCCCTCTTGTAATGTCTTCAGAGGCCTCTTGAGTCTTCATTCATTGTCTTCCCTAATCTTCTCAAGTCTTTAAGATGCTTTGCTTTGCTTTCCCAATTTGCATGATTTCTTCTTGAGTTACATCAAAACACCCAATAATTGCTATGTTTCGGGAAATCTAGAATTACATGACTCGAAATGAAAACATAACAAAATGTCCCAAAAAACATAGGAAATTGCTCTAAAACTCCTCTGTCTTGGATCAAAACTAACTAAAAATGACTGAAAAATATGCTAAAAATAACGTAAGATGACCTGTCATCACCAGCTTATCACTTCTTGGAATATCCATATTATTTTTCTTGTGTTCACCACCGCTGATGTACCTCAAACACTACCTTCCTCTTCGCAGTCAAACTCCCCTCAAAAACACCGCCACTGGGCTCAATCAGGTCCCTTGCCATAAGATCTTACTTCCTTCCTACTTGGGTTCCAAATTGATTAGCTTCCCAAAAGCAGGAATTTGCCGCACGACCTCAACAGTGGGATACAGGGAACCCCTTCCCATGGTAATCCTCCAGAGGCAGAACTTCATGTGATTCTTGATGATTGAAAGGTGTAAATATTGGCAAGTAAAGAAGTAAAGAAGCAAACTTCATAAGCTTCATGTGTTTGTGAGCTTATTTGCAAAGAAACAACTTTTCATTTGTCTTTATGTAGGAAACGTTAGATACCATAATTAAAGAATCCAACTTATAATTTATAAGTAGAGTAATGATAACTTGACACAAAAAAATTGACACAAATACGACACTAGGGGCAGTTACGTAAATCCCCCTTATGAAAACCCAAATTTGTAACTTCCCCCACTCTGACCTTCAATCTTTCTCCCTCTCCCTAAAAACTCAATCCTCTCCCCCGTCACCACACCATCTTCATCATCCTTTCTCCACCACCACTCCATCCTCAATCACCACTCCACCGTCTCTCTCCATCTCGTCCCTACCATCCATTGACCACCGTCGCGCCGCCGCCATAGTCTGAGTTTGTTGTTGTAATCTGAGTTGCCCCCTCCTTCTTCTGTTGCGTGTCGCAGGGCCGACCCAATATATTAAGAGGCCTAAATCAAAATTGTTAATGAGGCCTTTTAAAATAACTTTTACTCACAAAATAATTATAAAAAACATTTAAAAAAAATAAAATTGTGGAGTCCAAGGTTTGACCTCATGACCATGAGTATTTGAGCTATTTTCAATAACAAATTAAGATGCAAAATTCTATAGTTTATTGTTCTGGACCGACTAGAAAGCCAATCCAATACTAACACATAGACCAAACGTCCACCAGACCAAGGCGCATCGCCCAAAGGAATATGCTAGCAACAATGCATCCTACTCAACTGGTAAGTATCCTCTTGCTTTTTCTTCTTCAACTCCCCTTATGGCAAATTCATCCACATTTCCCTTGAGGAAAAGCCATTTTGGTATTTGACTTAGGTATTCCTCATACACAAGATAAGTCACTACGAACACCTGGTATTCCTTTTGAGTTCTGATGATAGTCTGCCACTGTTTGCCATCCAAGATAAGACCAGCTTGAGCGAAGAACGACCTTCCGAGGATAATTGGGAAATCGTACTTGTCTCTGGTGTCAGCTATTACGATGTCCAAACTGAAGTCGATGCCTCCTATATTTATTGGAAAGTCATATAGTATTCCTACTACCATTTCTTCCTGGCCATTAGCATACCCGATCGTCTTGTGGTATGGAGACATCTTCAAATTCCCTAGTTCATCAGCAGCTTTTAGACTCATAAGGTTTCTGTTTGCTCCCGAATCACACAAGCTTTCTCCGATGTAATTCTCCTCCACGTACACAGGAAGTGTAAAGCAACCTTCGCCATCAAATCTGACTCCTACAGGTGCCTCGAATGTGACGTGACATTCTTTTGAAAGTGAAATGAAATCTTCCTCAGATGAAGCATCATTAGTTTTTAGAAGTTCTTGAAGAAATTTGATGCAGCATGGACTATGTTCCGCCATTTCCTTGATTGGCATTTTGGCTCTATATTTCTCGAATCTTGTGCAGCTCCTTGAATTCTTCTGCGACTTCTTCCTTTGCTTGCTCGACTTATGCCTGATGGGTGTCTTTAGCTACTTTTATCACTTTGGTCTGTTCGTCCTTTCCAGCTGGTTTTGACTTTTGCAACTCTTGTTGTTTGAAAGCCACTTCCTGTTGGAAGTCGAGATATGCCGGCTCTTTAACCAACTTCTCCATAAAGGGTGTAGTTACCTTCACCTGCTTGAATAGCTCAATTAAAAGCTCCCATTTCTGCTCCTCACATTTTTTGTCGATTGTCATCACTTGTGCTTCTTTGGTTAATTCCATGGTCACCTATTTCACACAATAATAGCAAGTTCGAGAAAATTTCCTAGCAAAGATAAGGTTGCGCTTAATTTAAAAAGAAGTATTTAGGGTAACTTTTATTCCAATGTGATTACTAGACTCGATTGACTCTTATGACCTACTTATTATTATGCAATACTAACTCGATCTAAATGAAATGTTACTATTACCTATGACTATAACTACTAATCTAAGATTTGATTGTTACTATTACTATATGCTAATCCTAATCCTAAATGCAAAAATAAACTGACTCATAATATTAAATGTCCTAATGTTAACTAGACTCGATCTAATGACTGTAGTTATTATAACTATTGTTATTATTACGACGGCTCGTGAAATGCATGACTACTAAGTATTACCAAAAACTACGACTCTAAAAAATGAAAAGAAAAAGAAAAGAAAAATGTTAGTTCCTAATGAGAAAAGAAAAGAAAAATGGTTATTACTAAAAAGAAAAATAAAAATAAACTAAATGCAAAAGAAAAATATTATGTTAGTAACAACTGAGAAAATAAACTAATTAATATCTAAACTAGATTCTAAATAATGACTCAACTAGGACTTAATTTTTTTGGTATTTTTGAATTTTTAAAACGGAAAATAAATTGCAAAAAATTAAATGACAGAAAAATAAAATAAATAAAAAAACAGATACGAATAAGTAATTTAAATTGCTTAGTCAAAAATATCAACAATCCCCGACAACGGCGCCAAAAATTTGATAGTCGGATTTAGGCAAGTGCACCAAATCCTTTACCAAGTAATAAATTGATAAGTAGAGTATCATATCCACAGGGATTGTCGTTTCAACCAAATAATTCGCATTACTTATTTGGGCACAATTAAAATAAATAAAAGATAAAGGTTTAGAGTTTTGCAATTTAATCTGTTTGCAACAGAGCAAAGTTTACCTGTTTTGATTGCAGAATGTTAGCGGCGGTTAAGATTCTTCGAATCCCCTCTATTTAATTGTTGGAATTACGTAACAGTCAAGTCTCATTCATGCTATTTATCGTTATCTATATAAGTGATGAGTTCGTGGGGTTTTACTACCTACCAGCTGTCAAGTTGCACTTACTGATCACATGGGAGTCTTACTCTCTCAGAGGTCTGGCTTATTCCCCTCCAGCTGTCAAGTTGTAACCTACTGATCACACTAAGGTTATACGTGCGCTACGGTATAGGGTTGTCAATCCTATAGGGTCCGTACACCTTCGTAAGGATTATTTGTGTGGGGTTCTTACTCTCTTAGAGGTATTTGAAACATAGACTTAAATTAGAGTTCCTAAATTTCCAATGGTCCTAAAGGTTCCCTTATCTATGAATCTTAAAAGCACATAGCACACTCTCCCTCTCGGTAGTTCTACAAACGGGAAGCCCTATCTGCGTCTACCTTACCAAGGTTGGAGGAGAAAGAAGTTACTGGGCTGATTTAAGTCGTGAAGTCACCTGTTTCCCTAATTACTAACTAGTTACTTGCTTATTGGAGTAGGTTTGCACCAACATTAGGTTATGTCACCTCCATAAGTACTTTTATCTTAGGGTTCTGCTTTATGGCTTGTTTCCCTAGTTACTAATCAGTTACTTCCTTATTAAGACATATATAAATATCAATATTAGGTATGTCACCTTTCTAAGTGCCTATGTATCAGGGTTATGCTTCAGAGGAGACAAATCTTACACACGACAGTAAAATTAAATAGCATAAAGAAAATAACTGAATAAAGACTTTAAATTAAATAAATTATCCAACAACCAGAATAGAGGTTCATCTTAGAATCCTAGCCTAAAAAGATTTAGTTACTCATGGTAACTAAAGACAAATTACAAAAGAAATAAAACATACCCTAGAGAAACTTGGAGTGAGAAGAGAAACTCATCCCTTGGAAGCTCCTAGTGTTTGCCTTCCTCTTGAACTGCTCCGTTCAGAATGAGAAATAATGATTGAGGAGAGCGGTATTTATAGGGAGAGTTTCCACCTGAACTTAGGCTAAAATATCGGGCTTTTTCCACATAAAAGTCACAAAACAATGCCTTGGCCCGCAAGAAACAGGAGCCAGACGCCTAGAACCATGTGTCAGACGCATGTGTGTGGTGTTTCAGGCGCCAGGCGCATATGAGTGTTGTCTGGGTTCCGAAATGCCTATTTCTGTCTTTTTGGGTTTTTTGCTTCCATATAAGATGTCTTGGAACTTGGGAGCATAATTCCTCCCTTTGTAACGTCTTTTGATGCCTTTTGAATCTTCATTCTTTCATCTTCCCAAGGTCTTCTTCACAAATCTTCAGATGTCTTGCTTTGCCGATTTGCGTGATTTCTTCGTGAATTACATCAAAACACCCTAAAATTGCTATGTTTCGGGAAGAATAAAATTACATACTCAAATATAAAAAACATTATAAATGTCTCGAAATCATAAACAATTGTTCTAATACTCCTCTATTCTGGATGTAACACCTACTAAAAATGACTGAAAATCATGCTAAAAATAACGTAAGTGGACCTGTTATCAAAGGTAAATTCAAATCACGTTAGAAGTTAACTCCATTCACCGCAGCAACTCAAACTCAAGTTTACGTATGAATAATACTTGAATTCAAATTACGTACGTTAAATTTGGGCAAGGGTCTAAAATAAAATTTTAATCTCCAATAGCAACACACCACCAAAAAAATCTCCAATAGAAACAACATAGTGACGGAAGTGGATGCAAATGAACAAATTAATAAAGCTAATTCAAAAATCAAATACTTTATTTAATTTATTTTAATTCAGCAATTTTGTTTTTTAGTGTGTCATGTGACGTAGAATAATTGACCCATATGACACACCGTTATTTTTGCTTTTTTTTTAACAGAAACCTAACAGAAGAATCAATGTCAATATTTTTACAAAGTGTAAGGATCAATGCCAAACAGAAAAAGTGCAAAGAACAATACCAAAAATTGATTAAAGTGCAGGGGTAAATGATATATTTAAACCAAAAATAAAACTTGAGGTGTATTTATGAACAATGTATACAGTTATGTATTGTGTCAAAAATATGTGCGTCAAGTTATCATTTCTGATATGAGTATTCTTGCCACCTTTTTAACCAATGGCTATTCTTTCTTAACTCATGGGTTTGCTTTCTCTCTTCAGCCCCCCTTGCCTCCTCCTTTATAGCTTTGCAAGTAGCCACCTATGGTGTAAGCTTCATCTTTCTATAGATAAGAGGAGACGATATTTGAATTGTGAGCTGCCATCACGTGGGCTTCTTGGGTAAGTGATTAACTTGCTCTTTTATTCCAATTTGAAATTGTCCTTTTTAATTGTCTGTAAAGTTAATATTCTCTAGGCGAATTTATACTCGCCTAGCGAGTCGATGTTTCTTCAGTAGAGAGAAATGTCAGCTCATCCAGCTGGTCATTAAAACCGTCATGATTCGTTACACGAACTGTAGCTCGCCTAGTGAATCAACTCTAGGAATTTCCCTTAATCTCTCTGAAATTCCTCGTTTTGAGTTCGCTCATGAGCGCCTAGCGAATCGAGCTATTCTCATAATCATTGATTTTTGTCTCTTTTGGTACTTGATCTAAAAAACCTACAAAACTAAAAGGAAAATAGGTAAAAGTAGAGTAACTGACTTAATATTATAAATATTTTTTATTTATAATAAATTCGGGGATTTTTAATATAATTTACTTGCAAAATAAGTCGATAAGTGCTAATGAAAACAACAATATTTTGGCACTTATCAACTTTGTCCAACTTAAATCTTTGTTTGTTCTCAAACAAAGGCCATCAAGAAGAATAAAACAAAAAATTTCAACATTAAATTTCTTACAAAATAAGTCAATAAGTGCTAATATTTGGCACTTATCGACTCTCCCCGTCTTTAGAATTTTTTTTGTCCCCGAACGAAAATCCTCCAAAAAATTTAAGTTTCACATGTCTAGAAAATGATTTGAATGCAAGAATGGAATCACGAAGTTTTTAATGAATCAATCATGTTGATATTGCACAAGCAAATCTTATGTCTATCACCATCCTGAAATCATATCATGAATATGAACTAAGTTCTAAACACAAAATTCATTTCACACATTTCAAGTCAATAACATAGTTAATATTGAACCACACCTAACACCTAACTCACATTCGACAATTATGCTAACATCCTGATCAAGTTAGACATTCATCTAAGCATATCAGTTTGAAACCATTAAAGCATAGATCACTAGCTAAGATCTTTTGAGGGTTGTAATAGAGGAGCATTCGCACATTAATATTTACAAAAAAAAACACTATTTATGATTACAAACCTCCTCTTTGAATTGTACAAACCCTTGGTGATATAAACAATTAATGCTACAAACTATCATCGGCAACTTGTTCTATTTTTTTTCTTTCTCCTTTTCTTTTTCAATGTTTTTTTTCATTTTGCTTCTTGTTCTCAAGATAGTATTTTGAAAATCACCACGTTACTTGACCTTTAAGTAAGCCTCATTTTTCTCTCCAACTTGAACAAAACCGTATAATTTAAATGAGTGCTCCTTTATCCTAAGAAAATGGACAAACTTTAAGTAAACAATGAAGGTTCAAAGTTCTATGTTCAAGAAAAATCACCAAGGAAGCTAATTTTGAACAAGCAAATCTTGCAACTTACTCCAAAGCAGTCTTCTAGGAGATATGTTTTTCATCTATCAGTTACACACTTTCAACATAATTGAATTGAATGATTATAGTCATCATAGTTTGGTTTTGAATACATACACTAAATTATCAAGATTGAATTTTGAACATTTAAAGCGGATATGATTTTCTGGTTCAAATATTTGTCTCGTATTATTTATATATTATTGACGAATATGTGTCTTGTGTTTTTTTTTTATCAAAGACAATTATCTATCATTTTTTATTGTAGAAATATGTGTCCCTTACTCTCTCCTTTTTTGTTATATTTGTTGATGACAAATTTTGTCACATGTTTTTTATTAATATTAATCGATGACAAATATTTGTCTTTTATTTTCTTATGTATCAATATTAAATATGTGTCTCGTGGCTTTTTTTAATATTTACCAGTGATCAATATTCATTCTGTGTGATTTTATGTATCAATGACTAATATGTTTCCCGTATTTTAAATATTAATGACTGAAAATTATTGACCTACACTTTTTTATCTACTAGTGATTAATTTTTGTCCCGTGTTTTTTATTTACTTATCAGTGACAAATATTTGTGATGTGCTTTTTTGTGTATCGGTATAAATATTTGTCCCATGTTATTTTTTTAATTATCGGTGACAAAAATGTGTCCCCTGGATTTATATTAATCAGTGGCATATATTTGTTCAGTATTTTATTTTGATGGACATAAAACAATCAAGTGAAATTTGCTTGTGTGAAGAATGAATATTTTTTTTATATATTTATTAGCGACAAATTTGTCCTGGTTTATTTATGTATGCATGAGGAATGTTCGTCTTACATTTTTTACATTAATCAATGAAAAATATTTGGCTCACTTTATATATATATATATATATATATATATATATATATATATATCAGTGATAAATGTTTGTCTCGTATTTTTTATACTTATCAGTGATAAATACATATAAATTTATTTTTATAATTGTCAATGATAAATATTTGTAGTATTTAATTAATGTCAGATGGAGTATTTGAAAAAAGAGAGAGATGTATGAAAAAATGTTTGATTTAATTAGGAGGGAATGGAAAAAAAGAAGAAAAAGTAACGTGTGAGAAAGCAAGAGAAAAAGGAGAAAAATATGGGGAAGAGTGTCTGTGTGTGTGAAAGTTTCAATACCTCTGTCATGTAATAAGTGATCTTAAATATCGTCCGAAAATATTGACACATTTCAACTTTTAATCTATGAAGCCCGGATACTCCAAAACAGAGACGTACCCGTATCGGATACGTATCGGATACCGATACTCCACGGATACTCGCGGATACGTACCCACAAAATATCGGAATTAATTATTTTAATTTTTAAAAAATATTTTATCTGATACTTATAGGATACTTCATAGATACACTATGATACTTATAAGATACTTCACATGTACGTATCCTAGAAAAGATGAAGGGTAAATAAGTGAGACAATGTTGTAAAAATTCAGTAGAGATGTATATGATTCAATTTTAGATATGCATCAGTAAAATTGTTTCTCGATGAACCACTTAAAATTATATATAATATGGTTTATAAGAAAACTTTACATACATATAATAATGAAGGGTAATCAATGCTTATTTCTTTAAGTATTTTACACACATATAAGTTTTAGTATAAAAATTTTGTTAACGTATCTTAGCCGTATCGTATCCTATTTTTAAAAAATTTCGCGTATCCACGTACCCGTATCGTATCGTACCCGCACCCGTATCCGTATCCGGGCTTCATAGCTTTTAATACGATATTAATTACTCCCTCCGTTTCAAAATACATGTCCATTTTAGAGAAATTGCAGTAACCAAGGACAAGTTAGTTTGACACAAAAGTTCTTATTATACCTTTGTCTTTGATTTCCTCCATTTTACATTTATTTACCCCATCTCATAATTACTCCCAATACCAATACCAAAATTAATTAAACAAATTAGTCTATCATTTAAACACTATTGGTCATTTCTTGGGAGAGTCCAGTAGTCATTTCTTGGGAGAGTGCATGAGTAAATCCACTTAAAATTTGGTCAACATTTATTAGTAGAAAATAATTATTGTGGAGAAAATCTAGAATCCAATTAATTGGTAGGCAGGGCTAAAATAGACAAAATGTATTCTTAAACTATTAAATGGACATGTATTTTGAAACAAGACATGTATTTTGAAACGGTGAAAGTATTTTTTTCGGTTATAAGAAAAAAAATAAAAAATCATCAAAATCAAGACGAATTCCAAAGGAATCTTTTTTCAGTGATACACGAATTCCAAAGGAATCTTATCACCTCGTAATTGCAATTCGATTGCAGATGATCAAGTAGTGGTAGTAATTCAATTGAAGATCACATAGGAGTACGTGTAACGATGTTCATATTAAATGCACAAACTCATGTACACTTGAATTAAAACCGCGTAAATTTAATTAATTTCAGTCAATCTACGTCGAATCCAGTTCATATATCACTCAAATTGAATTTTCACATACATTTTGTTCATATATTCACATAGTCTTGATAAAAAAAAATATTAAATTCACATAGAGTATAGTTAGATGAGGCAATTGAATTTTTTTAAAGAATTTAGAATATCAGACAATTTAAATAATTCAATTAAATTGACATCATTTCTAAATATTTTTGTTTCGATGGAGTAATAAAAAATTTCATTGTCATCATTTTTGAGCAACTTTTATAAATTATAGGTGCAAAGATTAAGCGTTGTTTCGGTATTATCAAATTCTTCATCCGTCCTTATTATAAGCTCCATTGCTAATCTAGTTAATGTGTCAAGTTTATGTGTGAATTTTATTAAATTGTCCTTTGTTTATATGTGTATTTAATTCGATTTTTCATATTCCAATGCAAGTTAATAGTATTAATTAGGGATACGTTTAAGGAAAAAAATTATAAATACACATAGTAATTTATACAAGGGTTTATATTTAAGGACTACACTTTTTCGAAATTTTGGGTCCGGAATTTTTATGGGTATTACTAGAAAAAAAATCTTCTAATTTTATTTTTGTGTACAGTCAAAATTGTCCCCAAAAATGAGGTGTATTGTGTTACAAAACCGAACAATGCATGTACATAAGGGTCATGTGTTTTTGGTGTTTGTTTGGTTTCTTAAATTATTATTATTATTATTATTATTATTATTATTATTATTATTATTAGCGGAAAGACAGACACTATGATGCCCGTCTGTCCGCTCTTTTTACAGCGCTAACGTGTGTGTATATTTTATTATGTTTGTATAATTTTGATTACAATTTTTAAATTTTTAAATATTAATGAAAATTATTCATACATCGATTTATCTATAAATTATTGTCAAAACATATAACGAAATTATTTATCAACTCGACATATTTTGGTTTGTCTATATATAAAAAATAAAAATAAAATAACGATCATTTTTCTTATTGATTATATTTATAGTGACATATATTTGATCTAGTTTATTACACTTTTTTAAGGATAAATGAAAAAAACTGGACATATACCCATATCATGTTTGTTACATGATATATTTTGTGTGGTAACAAAAAAAAATATTGTGTTTGTTACATTTTTTTACTATTTTAATTCACTCATCAATTATCTTTTTTAAACGATAAAGAAAAATCAGACATATTCAATTTGTAACATTTTGTTTTAATATTTGAATTTACTCTTATCTATTTGTGATATGTGTTATTTGCATTGAAAGTTGAGGGTAATTTTGGAAGAAGAAAAAGCCAACCCAAAAGAGCCGAAAGGAGCTATTTTCTTTATATATAGTATAGATTATTCATATTATTACTATTATTATTATTATTATTATTATTATTATTATTATTATTATTATTATTATTATTATTATTATTGTTCTTAATAAGAGACTAATAAAAAAATACAACAAATATTCTAGATTTATTCTTTGAATTCTTTATAGAAAAATACTACAAAAGTATCTTTAATAATAATATGTTTTATTTTAATATTCATGGGGTAATATTATGTATTTTTCAAAATAAATATGTTTTTTGGCGCATATATATATATATATTATGTTAAAGATAGTTCCATTAACAAAAACCTTGACAATTAATTAAAGGTCAAGACTGTAGAAATATAAGGTGGAGTCTCTTCAATCTATATGCAATTTGGATCATGAATAATTTAGAATAATTTATTTAGCTAAACAAAAGACAGTTTTGTTGGCTTCATGTCTAAATTCAAAAAAATTAAACTATAAAATCAGTCACTAAAATTAATACAACCTCCAATACTTGATCCGGCATAGGTGGAAGATTGTTGATGAGTGTTTCATTGTAAGATTCAAAAAAGACATGTCTTTTTCAAATTTCAAACTCTTCCACATAGTTAAAGCTTCTACAACCTCAAAATCTGATAATAAAAAGACTTGTCACCAACTAACAACAACTACAACACTTTAATTATTTCCCATCACAACACCAATACATAATAACTCCCTATATTACATTCTTAAATACATACTCCCTCTATTACAAAATTTAATTAAACAAAATTTATGTATTTAGTTCAAAAGTTGGTCTAAATATATCAACTTCCTATACTCACTTTTGTTTGTTTTTTGTAAGGAATGACAGAAGGCTGAATGTTTTACAAATTTGGGCCCCTTTATGATCGAACGTTGAAGATCGAGCAGGAAGGAAAATAGAGGATCTTATCAAAGCAAAGCATAAAAATGCTCACCCTTCTGCCATCTTTTTGGGTAGATTACATAAAAATAAAAATAAAAGTTTTTGGGTAGATCTTGTCCCTCTTTTTAAACTGCAATTTCCCATTGCAAAATCATTGTTGCTCATTTTCTTTCATGTTGACCGTTTTCTATTGGTCCCACGAAACCTTCAATCAGGGATGGCAAAAAAATTCATATCTCCAGCTATCCGCGAATAAAATCCGTCACGGAAATGGAGCAAATAGCTTAACGGGTATCTATGGATATAAGAAACGAGTATTTAACTACCCATTTTGTTACAAATACGGATATAGATTTGTTGGTTCGTATCCGTGCCCACGTATATCCATACCCTTTATTTTTTTTGACAAGGTCATACCCGTTAATAAATTAGATAAATTACTAATATTTATTTATTTGTTTTCTAAAATAACCCTAGTTTTTAATTAGTTGAGATTCGTATAAGTCCTTTTATATATTTATACATAAAGTTTGACTTTTTATATTTTTTTAAGCTTGAAATACATAAGTTTTATACTTTTTTTTAGACTTTGATTAGTTGTAAATTTGTATGAATTTCAAGAATTTGTATACTACTTATGTTCCTTTTTAATTGTCACTTTTTAGAGTAGTTATGTAAGGACTATAAAAATTGTATGGTTTATAAAATTTGAATGGATTATGTAAGACTTATGAAATTAAAATGGATGTTTAAAAATGAAAGTTTAGATAATTAAAAAAATATATTTTTTCAAAAATCCATGGGTATCCGCGAATATCCGTGGGTACCTAAATACCTGTGGATTACCCGTATAGAGAAACCCGCATGGATGTGGGGACGGGCACAGGTACCATATTTATCCAACGGAGCGGAGACGCATATCATATTACTTGTACTCATGGATACTCATTGACATCCCTACCTTCAACTAGTTTGTTTTGGGGTGATTTTGTATTTGTTGATTTATTACCAATGTGCTGGTACACTCCCCGTAGAAAGCTACAATTGCAAGGTTTAAATAATTAATCTTTCTAACGAGCGTTTTAAGGACACTCTTTAAGAATTCTCAATTAAAAAACTATTCATTGAAAAAGTCTAATATTTTAATTTTCGATACATTGAATGCATAAGTTTCCATAAAAATTTACTGTTTGAAGTTCTTAAAAGTGTTATTATGACACTCGTTAACATTTTTCTTAAATAATTTATATAAGTAACTTTGTTTTTCTCTATCACTTGCACATCTTGAGTTTGGTTAGTATTTTTAATAAATTTGGAATTTAAAAAAAGAAAAAAACTAGTACTGCCTAACTTTATCCAACCATCTAGACGTGTGGAGTGATGAAGGATAAAACGAAAAAAAAAACTGAATCCCACATAAATAAATAAATAAATGCATTTTGGATGAGATTAAGGAAAACAAAAATAACATAAGCAAATCTATAACAATATAATTGGTATACTCTTTGTCTTGAATTTTTTTCTCAGTTTTACCCTTTATTTATACTACTTTATCATTTTTATAATATTATTTAAATTATAAATTAAACAAAAATAGCTAAATCTTATTATAATAAGAATAACCCACAATAATATGAGAAAAAATGCACAACAAAAGGAGTGAATATTATAAAAGAAAAAATTTTATTTTGACCTTATATAAATAAAATATTGTGTTTTTATGTAACATTTTTTCTTCCAATTTTATCTTTATTGTTACGTAATAAAAGTGGAATATACACACATGACATATTCTTTTTAAGATATAGTGATTTTTGGAGATTGAGGGATCAATGACACGTGCTTTAAAAGATAAAATAAGTCTAATTAACAAAGATAAAATAGTTATTCTAAAAAAAATGGCTAATAGGGTTTCACCCCCTCTCATTTAGACAAAATTTGGTTTACCCCTGTAATTTTTGTTGTTGGAGATTCCCCTTGAAACTTGAAGATTTTTTGGTTTTGGACACTCAAGATAATTGATTATACAAAATGGATGAAGTGGCGCACTGGTTTGGATCTGACTATATACAACTGCTTATGTGGCGCTCTGACTTGACAAATTAAGTTTCTTTTTAATTTTTTTTATTTCCACTTGGATAAATAATAATCAGGTCATTATTATTGTTTAACATCTTCTTCTCTTATTCCTCTCTCAGTCAACATCTTTATCAACAACATTCAAACTCAATTTTTTTTCTTCTAGAAACCACCACAGTACTCTCCCCTTCTTCTTCTTCTTCTTCTCTCCCTTTATTCTTCTTCTTCTTATCTTTATCTCTCGCTCTCTCTCCTCTTTTTGTTCTCTCTCTCTTGCTCCTACAAAAAAACATCAGATCTATTAAAGAATTGAACTTTGAGGGTAATTTGAGTGAAGGAAGTTGGTTCCACTTGGGGATCTATGTGAGAAATCAAAGAATAAGTCTGGGAGGTTTTGTAAAGAATTAAAAAATGGGAAACCCAACAACAATATTTTGTAAATAATTAAATAAGTCTAGGACAGATGTAGGTGACGTTGCACCGAACTGAGTTACCAAATCTCATGTGTTCTTTCTTTATTGTAATTTACTTTAATTGTTGTTTATTGTTTATTGTGCTATAGTGCCATACCAGTTGTCAAAGCAAATCAGTATTGTCGAATCTGTTGTCCAAGACATCATGTAGAACATATGTCCAGCGCGTGCCAGAATTTCATTAACCTTCAATACCGTAATCAAATTTGAACCGGCACGGGCCTGTTCATTTGTAGTTATATAATGTCAATATTATAAAATGGAAAAATTCGTGAGTATTTTCACAAATATCAACATTAATGTAATATTTATATAAAATAATTGTTTGTTTATATGCAAAAATCTGTTAAAATATTTGTATCGTCCTCATCGTAGATTTTATATAGTTATATATGTGGTTATTGTTAAGTTATTAAAGAATGAACCTTACAATACTTCATACATATTACTTTCTAGAAGGGGTGAATACATAGACATAACATATATTCATTATCAAACAGTATAAGTGAATAGCATATTAAATTGTATTCTTGTTTTGTTCATGTAATACTTACATGGATTTTCTAATTCAAGTCTTGATACATCATATGTTTGTCTTGTTTCATTCTTATTTATATAGACATATTTAGTACACTGTCTACATAAAATAAATTAAGCATGTGAAGTTAAGTTTGACCATACCAATAAATTTAGATAAAATCTGTTTCATATAAAACTTAATAATCTACTTAAAGATCAAATTATCAGCCATAGTTGAGAAGCTTCAATTTTATTGGAAGGATTGTTACTATGAAATGGTTATAACTTTGTATATTTAAAAGAACACAAAGATTAAAATGGACTTAAATCATAATTCAATCAAAAATTAAATTCAAATACATCAATCTACGGTTTTATTAGGTTAATCAGGGTCGTTCATGTAAAATTGGAGACCCGGCTCTTATAGTAAAGATATGCCCTTAATTAAAAAAATACAATTTTTTTAAAAGAGCAAAAAAAAACTTTATAATGTTTGTTTCATTTTATTTTTTGATAGAATAATTATAATGTTTGTTGTTAGAGCTTGATTATTTTATTCGACATCTATGAGCCAAAAATTATAAATGCTCTAAAAAATATAAGAAACTTTTTTTATTGTATTTTTATTTGTAAACATGTAGGAAATAAAAAAAATGAAATAAAGAAAAAGAACAAAAATACTAGATCTTGGGAGTTGACCCCAAGGATACCACCACGAAGCTTCACCACTACATTATTACTCCAGCTTTGCAAATACAGCAAGGCGAGTAGTGCATATTCATATTTTACATAGAAATGATATGTGTGCAATTATTTTTTGACAATTTTTGTGACAACTTTCTCTTTCATACTCACATTATAATTTACTTTCTCTCTCTATTGCTTTGGTTTTTGTGTCAATACATCTTTTTCTTTGTAAAATTATGGTTGTCCCAAAAGTTGTTAATCAAATGGTTGTTCAAATATCACAACTCTATTTTACATGAATTAAACAGTACTCCCTCTGTCCCTTTTTATAGGAGTAGTTTACAAAAATCACGTGTATTAAGAAAAATTGTTGGAGTAATAAAGTTGTCTCAAATGTGTGTGACTATTACTAGATTATCCTTAATTAAATATATATTTAATGTTAACTTTTCATATACCAAGACAATTTGATATTATTAATAAGGGGTATATTTGGAAAAAGAGTAATCAATGCATCTAGGAATTTGTATATATTCTTATATTTAGAGACAAAACTTTTTTGTAAACTATTTCTATAAATAGGGACGGAGGAAGTAAAAGTTTATATTTTGGTAAAAAAAACAAATGAATATATTTATATATTCTGTTTTCAAATGAAAACGCGGGATCCATTCTATGGATCAATTAAAGAGTAAATATTAAAGAAAGTGTTAAAAAAAGAATATTGATAACAATATTGTAACCGTAATTATAATGAAATTCTGTTAAAAAAATACTACCTCCGTTCCTTTTTAATTGTCACTTTTTGACATTTTACACAAACCAAGACAATTAATAAATGTCACTACTTTTGATACAATAATTTATACTTTTACTATAATAACCTTATTCATTTAATATATCATCTCATATATTTCTCTCTCCGTAATAAATAGCTAAGGATAAAATTGGTAAAACATTATTTAAAGTTGCATTGAACTTTGAAAGTGACAGTTAAAAAAGAATAAATTTTTTCTTCAAAAGTGACAATTAAAAAGGAACGGCTGGAGTATTTCCCATCACGCGTAACAAGCGCTCACGTTCGTTCCACGTTGGTGTTCCCCTGAAAATAAGCATTGGTTTTTGTAAAGAAGTATAAGAAACGAAGAGTTGGTAATGGTAGTACTTATTGCACTCGGACAAAAAGGGGGTTGTATCGATGTTAAGTATCCAAAAGAATTCTTATTAAAATAAGGAAAAAACAAATGGTGTGAAATAGAGGCGACGAAAACCGACAAATACTCAATAACGGTTGGATTGGATTTTGATGTTAGCCATGTTCTAGTTTTATTTATTAAACAAAGTCTTGTTAACGAGTGATCCCACGATACTCTTTAATCATTTTAAATTAAATAATTATTTTTTAAAAATATTAAAATTTTTAATTTTTAATACACTGATTACACAAATTTTCAGAAAAAGTTACTATTTAAGATCCTTAACTAGTGTCCGGGGGCATCAGTTAACATTTCTCTTAAAAAAATATTGAAGCACTATCAATTATTTTTTAGGCTAAAGTGTACTTTTGGCCTCCTAAGTTTTAAAATGTTGCGATTTTGGCCCCCTATTAAATAAAATAGTCATTTTGGCCAATTTTGACCTAGTCAACGCCCGTGTGGCAGACCACATATGTAATTACTTAATTAAAAAAAATTAAAAAAACCACATAATCATTTTCTTAATTTAATAAATGGAAAAAGAAATTAAAAATAAAAAAAATCAAAAAGAAAGAAGTATAAGGTCAAAATGACTAGAGACAATGTTGTTGTGGTTACAGCCATGGATTGCATGCTTAGAGTTTGCGAATGTTATGTTAAGGAACAGAATGTTAAATTGATAACAGGTTTTGTTTTTTTTCTATGGCTACTATGAAATCATGACATTGAGTTTTTATCCACACATTTTATAAACACGTCTCTGCTTCTGCTTGCTGACATTTTGAAGCTTTCGGATAATATTTATAATTTTCTTTTTGCAGAAAAGAAAATAATAGTATTTTTTTTTAGTAAAAATCCTTTTTTCAGTTGTCGGAACCTCTTCCTTTTTCTTTCCTTTTAATTTTTAATTTTTTATGATTTTTTTTATTTTTAATTTCTTTTTCCATTTATTAAATTAAGAAAATAATTATGTGGCTTTTTTAATTAAGTAATTACACATGTGGCCTGCCACATGGGCGTTGACTAGGTCAAAATTGGCCAAAATGACTACTATTGCAAAGGGGCAAATTCTTCATTTTTTTAAATAGGGGTCAAAATCGCAACATTTTAAAACTCAGGGGGTCAAAAGTACACTTTAGCCTATTTTTTAATAGAGTTATTCTAACCATTTATAATTCTTTTTTGACAAAACCATTTATAATTTTTGAATAGTAATAACTAGTGAATTCTCTTTTGATCAATATTAACTAGTGATTTTTGCCTTGAAAGCTAATCAGATCGTTGTGTTTTTCATGTTGATTTGTGCTGATTGTTGACTTTTGTTCTCTCATTAATATCCTTTAGGATTTTGTGAGATCCTTGCTCCTGTTGAGTTCCTTAAAGATTATTTCCTTCTGTGGATTGACTAGCAAGAAGTTATGTGATCAGATCTCCACTCTTGATGGAAGATTCTGATATACAGGCCCGGCAAAATTGGAAGTTCTATTCTAGGAACATCCTGATAGGAGGTTTTTCCTTGAGTTATGATAAGATATTGCAAGATTACTCCCTAATGAAAGTCAATATGCATCTTCAATGCTGGATCTTAATGATTTGACAAATCATTGAAGGTGTTCTAGAGTCTACTGGACAAAAGGTTAAAGAGCAAGGCAGTAGGCGAGGCAACTCCATATTTTGTGGGATATGCATTCTGACTTGGAACAATTACTCCACGCTGGTGTTGATGATATTGAATTTGAGGAGATCTGCGAATTATTCTTTCAGGAAAGATATGCTCGCAGTGACAATATATAATATGGGTCTCAAGGAGTTGGTAATTCATCATAATCCACTCATGCAATATACTCTCTTTATCATATTATCATTATCAATCTGTCTGAATTTTTCAATCACCAACGTGGAAAATTTCAATGTCAATCTCAATAACTCTCATACTGGATCCTCTACTGGGTCCTCTGAATTGTCTCATGAGGCCTTGCTTGAATTGTGCCTTGTGGGAACTGTGCTAACTAATAAACCAGTATGTTTCCAGTTCATGGAAGAGAGACTTCCATCCATATGGCGTCCTAGTCAGGGAGTAACCATCACCCAAGCTGGAGAAAACAGATTCCACTTCCAGTTCTATCATGAATGGGATTTGGAAAAGGTTCTTCAAAATGGTACTTGGACGTTTGAAGGTTTTTTGCTGGTGCTTAAGAAACTTGAAATTGGTGAAGCAATATCTGAGGTGCAGTTCAATGATGCAGAAGTTTAGGTTCAAGTGTTTAACCTTCCACATGGTTATATGAATGAGTACGTTGGAATGTTGCTCGGCTGTCATCTTGGCAGATTTGTCAAGTATGATGATAGTAATTATTATGTCCCATGGAGAATGTATATGTGGATTCGAGTAGGTGTCAACATTGCTGAACCGTTGAAGAGAAGTATGGTCTTTGAGAAAGAAGATGACACTGCAGTCAATGTCTCTTTCAAATATGAGAGAATTTGTGTTTTTTGCTACATATATGGAATCATGGGACACACTGACAACTTTTGTCCTAAAAGAGTTGAACGAGGATTTGTTGAAGGTGTCCAAGGGCGGAGGAGATTTTTGAATGCTGAAGGCAGAATTGTTGGTGGAAATGTCACTGTCAATAAGTGGCTTAGAGGTGGCAGAATGGCGATGCGAGGTGGTCGTACTGATGGCAAGGGAAATTCCTGGCAGGACTAGTTCTGAACCGTAGAACAGAGTACAATAGTTCAGAAGCAGAATAACATAAATGAAGAACAGAAAGTAAAATGGCACAGATGATGTGTATAATAAAGGACCGAACTGGGTTAACAAATCATCTGTGCCATTTTACTTTCTGTCCTTTATTTCTGTTATTCTGCTTCTGAACTATTGTACTCTGTTCTACTCTGTTTTACGGTTCAGAACCAGTCCTGCCAGGAATTTCAATTGGTATCAGAGCAGGCACCCTGCCTGTTTTAGGGTGAGCTCCAGGGAAGGTTTTTCTGGCATAATGGACTCAGAAGAAGAATTAACATATGAAGAACTTCTTATCTCTTTCAAAGAACTATACAAGATGTATATAAATCAGAAGAAGACTGTCAGTCAACTACATGCTGAAAGAAGTGACCATCTAGCACAAATTTCTGAGCTCAATGATAAGGTTTCCCAACTGAACTCTCAACTTGAACATATGAAGAAGCAAGTCAGAATGAGCACTGGTACTGATATGCTTGAAGAGATTTTGGAGAGTCAGAACCAAGGGAAACCAAAAGGAATTGGGTTTGATGATAGAACCTTGAACAAACAGCAAAATCCAACTAAAAAGGTCAGTGCAGCTGTTAAAACATGTGATCCAATGATGGGAAAAACTACGTTGGAACACCAGAACCAACCTCAAGGATCTAAGAGCAAGAGGGCATTTCATCCTTGGGTATGTCATCGCTGTGGTAAAAAGGGGCACATAAAACCTTTCTGTTACAAGCTGCATGGATACCCCAAACACTTTCAACAAAGAAAACCTCATGTTCAATCAAATGTCAGCCATACTTTTGTTCAAGTTAGAAAAGTGGAACCAGTTGTGAACAAAAGCAATGTCAAGAAAGAATGGAGACCTAAAGGGGTGAATGCCATTGGTACTAAAAGGATCCATAAGAGTAAGTCTGTTGAAGGTGGTAATGTAACTAGGAACAAGGCCCTCTTAGTATCTCATGGGATTCGATTATTTGTGAATATATTTTCAAAGAAATCTTTGGAAAATATATTTCTGGAAAATAAATTGCTTCTATTTGCTTCTAAAGAATTCTGGGAATATATCTTTGAAGAAGATTTGATTCAAGAATTATGTTGCTGCTGAAGTTATATATAGTGGACGCTGCTATTGAAGAAATTCATTCAAACAGAAGAGAGAGTCATACTTAGTGTTTTGAGTTTGTAAGCTTAGTGCTTTGTTTTTTGTACACCACTCAAGTGTTTAGAGTTGGTTGTTTTTTATTGTGTTGTAATTCACTTGAAGCATTTAAGCAAAAGTGATGTATTGAGTTTTTAGGAGAGTGTCTCCATCTTTGTTTGATTTGTTAGAGTCTGATAATCATTGGGGCAGTGATTGACTGAGGGAAGTGAGAGGGGTCTCAGGTCTAGGAGTTCCTAGGTTGAAATCTATACGGGTAGTGATTGAGTGAGAAGGCTGCGAAACAGGGGCTGTTGTCATAGGTCTTTGAATTGATACTATTTAGTTGATTTCCTTCCTGGCTTGGTAGCCTCCAGATGTAGGTGTGGTTGTCACCGAACTGGGTTAACAAATCACATGTGTTCTTTACCTTCTGTCTTTTTAATTCTGCTTCTGAACTGTTGTTTTTACTTACTCTGTTTTACTGCACCAGAAGTTGTACTCTGTTTTACGGTTCAGAACCAGTCCTGCTAAGAATTTCAATTGGTATCAGAGCAAAAGGCTGGACCATCTGAAGGTTCAGCTTCTGAAGGTTCAGCTTCTGATGAACAGTGCTTCTGAAGTTCTGCTTCCAGCTTCTGAAGACACATTTCAGCTTCTGAAGACGCACTGAAGACACATTTCAACTTTTGAAGACGCACATTGCTTGTATATTTGATTTTAGCAAAACATGAAGCCAACAACCAAATATCCAACAATCTCCCCCTTTGGCAAATTTTTGGCAAAAATCAATTTAGGAACACAGAGAGATACAACAAGCACATTCTTCACAAAACATAACACAAATGTAGTAACAACAGAGTCAGCAGCGGATGATTCACTACATTTCACACATACAGCAGCAGCTTCTGAGGACACACACTCCCCCTGAAACACACAACCACTGAAACAGATCACCTTCCAATTCTGAACTTAATCAGAACACACTTCCAGATCAGGAACCACATATTCTCCCCCTGAAACAGATCATTCAGGAACAAACAGAAACTCCCCCTGAACTGTTGCACTGCTTCTGAAACAGACACACAGGACTCAGGAACTCCCCCTGAACCACATATTTTCCCCCTTTTTAGCCAAACAATTTTGACAAAACACTCATGAAAACATCAGGAGCATTACAAAATGAGTTTGATTTCACTAGAATTTTCTCTTTTCATTTGCAGATATTTTCTTTATCTACAATTTTTTTAATTCATGATCCTCGTTATTTACTTATCACATATATCGCTGTATTATATGCAAAAACATCGTCAACGTTAACACCCATTTTGGTTCCATCTCATTCCATTCAAGACATAATTTATCAAGATCTCTTTATTTTCAGGTACCTTATCTGTTCTTCTGGAACTTAAAAATCAATTATGTCAAATACTCTTTTGGAATTTCCATATCCTAATATTGGAAAAATATTTCATTAATTGATAATTAGTCTACGAAACATAACTAGCCTGCTGGGCTATAAACAAGTCTTCAATTATTGACTCAAGATGATTTATAATAGATGGAGATTCATATCAATTATAATTTTCAAATATTATTTTACGACCCATCTAAGTGCATTAAATTGGAACAATTCAAACATAGACAACACATCCAAAAATGTTTATATGAGAAATATTAGGTTATAAACCAAAAATGAAATTGTAAATTAAGAGATGACATGTATATGATAACTTGTAGGCTTAATGCAAATCAACGTCTCACAATGCAAGATTTTATATTCCCAAGTACAAAGTTGAACGACCGTATCTTATTAGTATTGATCATGCATTTAACATTAGACGTCTAATGAGTGAATCTTAAAGCCCATTTTTATTAACGAACATATGTTACTGAATGTTCAATATCAATTTCCATATACACTCAATACTTATCAAATGAAGAAAATTAGTCAAATAACATCACAAACTTCTAGTTGTGAGTTGATAATAAACATATATGTGACCATAGTTGATGCATCAATATAATTGAAGTTATAGAATATCTACCTAGTCCACATGATCATTATGTTTGTATTGATTCACAAAAATCTCGAAATGTGAGACTCATTTCCTAAAATTATTAACTTTCTTTGGAAATTTGTAATGCACAAAAGTTATTATATTTGAAGAAACTTTTGACTCTTCAATACATATCCACACAAAAAATTAACTATTTTTTCTTCGCATCATAATATATTCAAGATGACCCAACTTATCTTGCCAACAACAAACTTAAAATGATTTATAAACTTCTAGTTTACAAAAATATGTGCTTCAATTTCACTAATATAAGTCTATTACAATTCAAAGAAAAAGACATGTAACTTTTTCACTAAACTTATTTTATCTAAAGTATGTCTCGTAATATAGATATATTTAATATCTTCTTCATTTCTTATTTCAATGTGATATCCATTTAGAAGGATATCTTTGAAGTTTAATAAGTATCTATGAGAATTAGAGAAATATATATTGCATTCTCGATATGTAATTATATTCCTTCATATAACAATATATTGGTTCTTCTGGAGTCTTCGTTAATTTTTGTAGTGTCAAATGTAAACCTAAAATCAGTTTCTTCGTATCACTCATTTTATCATTTTTTTATAGTGTTTTACAAAAGACATATTTCATTTACAAACAATATCCAACAAAATATACATAAATTTATTGTTCTCCTTAGTGAGGCCAAGTTCTAAGAGCAATACTTGCTTGAGACCGTGAAATAGTATAGACATACTTTTCAGAAGAAATCAATAATTCAAATTTCATTTATAATTATTTTGTCTACTAAAAAAGATTTCCAATTCAGCACAATATTGTTCTTAAATCTTAATCTATTAAAAAGAATAATAATGTCAGATTGACAACTATAATTCTTACTATTTGATTAGAAAAGAAATTATGTGGAGCGCATAAATCATAAGTGTCGAATGTGCAAAGAGATGACATAGATGACAATACCTCTAATTTATGTCTTGTGAGAACTCATTAGTAGTAAAGATCATAATCATCATAAGTCATAAATAATAAACTTTTAGCACCTTCACATGTATGATATCAATGATAATCTCTACTATATGAATTCTTGATATTTTCTCGATTTCGCTATTTCAGAAGCAGATTCAAGCGGCAATTTTTTCTTTTATTTTATTTTGTCTAACTTATACTAAGATCGAATAGATCTTATATATTTCAATTATGAACAAAGATCTAGTTATTTGAGAACTCAACCACAAACCTCTATCAACAATGACAAAGAAAAATCATAATATTTTTATTTTGCAATCTTTCACGAACGATTGATGTTAAATTATTAGTTCTTCTAGAACTGTATCTCAAATCTTTATAAACAATGGAAAAAAATATTCATTCTTTTAGCAATCCTTCAAAGATGATTTAATATTAAAAGAAAAAATAGTTCTTCAAAAGATCTTCATTGTTTGAGCAATCCTTCAGGGATGCTTCAATATTAAGTTCTTTCGGAATTTAACTAAAATAACAAAAAAATATGATAATTATACGGATCAAAGAACTATTATAAAGTATATTGAGTCAATCTCAACAAATAATTTCACTATATAAGAAAATTTGCATTGATCATTCTAATTAAACTCGGGTCTTCCTAGTTCTTGAATAAATGATATCATACACAAAAGTTTATGCTTTATTATTAATACTTTGAATTACCAGATTATAGAATCCATGTCTTACTTTCTTTCAAAAAAACGAAAGAAAATTACATGTTGAATTTACAAACAATGTTAGGTGTCTAGCATGGCAATCTCAGAGCAGATGCATGCAATCTCAATACTTATGCAAAATGGTTGCAGTTTACTCTATCTTTAATATATGTCTTGTCTTTGATTCCAAATAGATTAAACAAGACAAAATTACATCAAAGGCCCTTATCTTATTTATTTCTAACAATTGATGTAAACAATCGTTGGAGAATGAGCATATGCATACGTTTCAATATAATTAAATACTGAGTAGTTCTAATATAAGAATACAACCATACATGCATGTTAGTTGCTATTGCTCTTGTACAAAAAAAAAATAGGGAATAAACGAGTGCCGGAGTCTAGTCACCTTGTCACATTTTCTCATATCTAAATAATGCTTTATAAATAATTTCGCACAGTACAATTCCTCATAAAATATTAACTAATGTACAAGAGTAGGTTTATAAAAAAAACGTACAAAATTAAGTAGTAAACCATCAAAGTTGATAATAATAAAGCATGCATAATGTAACCAGCACAATTATAATAATTTGTAACTACTCAATATTCAATAGTGTAAAATAATGTAACGGTAAATATTGTTATTAGATAGGGTAACATACTGAAGTTAATCATTTTAAAATACATATTAAAGAAAAAAAATTATAACTACTCACATACACATTAAAATACTAGTGATCACAAGATTAAAATATAATAAAATACACATTAAAAATAAACATAATTTTTTTTTGCATGGTTACTCATGCACGAGACTAAAATAAATATTAAGGATGATCATACTGAAATAAAACAAGTGTACGATAAAAAATAATGAAAATTGTAAATACTCTAACAGTCCTTCAGGAATGCATAATTATTGGATCCTTTTGAGTTCTTCAAGAACTATATAACAAATCTAATCAATTTATTTGTGCGATTATTCAAGGATGCATAACTACTGAATTCTTCAAGAATTCATTAGAATAAACTTGAGTTTTTACATATCTAAATAATAAAAACAATTATTCAAGCAATCCTTCAAGGATGCATTTCTTTTTGAATTCATCAAGAATTCATAAAGAATAAAATTGTTTTTTTTAAGTTCTTCGGTAACTATATTATAGATGTGCTCAATCTCTACTAATAAAATCCATTGAGATCCATCTTTTCTGTACTCATACATTATCATGTATTTTATGCTTTCATTTTTTTACTAATAAGTTACTATTTATCTAGTGGCAAAAATAATCAAACGTATTCATAAGAAATAAAACTGACCTATACGTTCTTCTTTTGCACAACGTTGTAAGCTCTAAACTTTCGAATCTCAGTTGGTTAGAGCATCGTGTTGATAACGTGTTATGAAAATATAGATGATGAAGAGAAAGAGAGAAAAATGAGAGTTTCAATATCTCTTAGTGTGTATAATTTTTTTATAGATGAACCCTATTTATAAGAAAATATAAGGAAAATTGTTTTATACATTTCAAAAAAAGCTAAAACACACCAGTCAATTACTCAAATGCTCCGTCGACAGTTAACTACTGATGACTCTTTTGCGGCGGCAGTTAACTGTCGTTACACATCTCTACTCTATCGGCACTTAACTGCCGTTGAACATGAATTTACTTTTTTTCATTATTTTTCACACATTGACTTATTTATATTCCATTATTTTCCATTTTTTCTATTCTTTTCTATATATATTTATAAACCAAAATTGCTTTTTAGAGTATAAGTTTAATATAAGAGTATAATAAATAAAAATGATAATAATAAATCAAATTATTTATATATATAATAAATTATATCATATATATAATAATAAAAGAAAATATAATTATGTTATTTTTAAGAGTATAATTTTAAAATTATTATCATCATTTTTGTTTATTACTTTTTTTTGTTGTTTTTAGCTTTTTCACTTTAATCGCATGTCACTTTATCGTTTTTGTTCACATTAAGATGAAAAAAATCTCAAGTTTTAGAAAATATAGGCAAAACATAGCAACAACATCTAACTGCCGCTGGTTTCCTTCCCATCGGCAGTTAGCTGCCGCCGGATTAAGATGAAAAAAAATGTGAAGTTTTAGAAAATATAGGCAAAATATGGCAACGACAGCTAATTGCCGCTGGTTTCCTTCCCATCGGCAGTTAGCTACAGTCGGATTACTTCCCATTGGCAGTTAACTACGATAAGGTTAAAAACGTAAATTACTGGTATGTTTTAACTTTCTTTGAAGTGTATAAAACAATTTTCAAATATAAGAGTACAAAAATGGGTTAATGAACCAATTGTTTGGCCCAATGATTAATGAACATTCACCCGTAATTATATTCATAACAAACATATATTAAAAAACTGTCAAAAAAATTGTATATGATTGAATAAATTTAAGCAACATGATTATTTAAATTACTTATTAAATTTAAGTAACAAAATTATTTAAATTAATTATACACGATTAACATATATGAATTTGTTTAGAGTCAACCATTATCTCCCTCAACCCCAACAAGAACGTGTTTTAATCCCTCACCCTCGCCTCACCCTCACCCTCACCCTCACCCTCACCTGTATATGTATACATTACATTGTCCGCCACTGACACTTTCAACCCTGTTCTCGTGTGCAGTGCTGGAAAATTAATAAATATTTTCTTCCTCAAGCAAAATTTTCAACGATTAATTAAAAAAAAACGTAAAATTGGAAGAAAAAAATGGCCCCTTCTCTGCTCTTTCTTCGCTACCCTCTGAGAAGAATAATTAAACATGTGGGCCCCATGCATTTAACTTCTTTCTTCCTAATCTCTCTTCAAACCAATCAGAAGAAATTCTACCTTTTTCTTCAAACTCTCTCTCCAACTTTTCTCTCTCTTATTTCAACAAACCAAACACATGTAACTCTTTCTACACCGAACACCAATCCTTAATAATTAGCTTCTGAGAAATAGAATCTTTCATTTTGTGTGTGAGTTTATAATCATGTTTGTCACTTGGTTACCGACCAACAAACAAAATTATTGCTTATATTCCCTCTGTTTCAAAATGCATGTCCATTTTAGAAAAATTGCAGTAACCAAAGACAAACTAGTTTGACACAAAAGTTTTTATTATACCCTTGTCTTTGATTTTCTTCATTTTACATTTATTTACCCCATCTCATAATTACTCCCAATACCAATACCAAAATTAATTAAACAAATTAGTCCATCATTTAAACACCCTTGGTCATTTCTTGGGAGAGTCCAGCAGTCATTTCTTTGGAGAGTGCATGAGTAAATCCACTTAAAATTGGGTCAACATTTATTAGTAGAAAATAATTATTGTGAAGAAAATCTAGAATCCAATTAATTGGTAGGCAAGGGTAAAATAGACAAAATATATCCTTAAATTATCAAATGGACATGTATTTTGGAACAAAAATTTTCTTCAAAATGGACATATATTTTGAAACGGAGTGAGTATTTTGAACCAACGGAGGAGTACCTTGTAAGTGTAACTAGGGTTGGGAATAGGCTAGGCCGAGCTAGGCTTTGCAAGGCCTAAGTCTGGCCTGCCAAATTTTTTAAGGCCTAAGCCTGACCTGCGACCTGTCATAGGCTTACTTTTGAGGCCTGAGCCTGGCCTTCTGAAAGCCTGATAAGGCCTGCTAGCCTGTTTAAAAGCCTATATCATATGAACATCTTTAAGTAAGTAATGTGATCTAAGTTTAAATAGACTAGCGAACTAATAGATCAATTAGATTAAACTCTCTTTTAGTAATCAACATGAGTTTTTAGGGAATTTAACTATATATTGCATCATATTTCAATTCTAGTTTATAATAATACATTTGTATATGCTAAAAATTAATGTATACTAATAAACTTAAATTACTAACAAATTTATATTTTAATTCAAAGTACAAAATATATTATAATAATAAATAATATTAATCATATTTACTTAAATAGGCCGGCCTAATAGGCTTAAGAGACTTTTTTGAATGGCCTGTGACCTGGCCTTTTAAGCTAAATAATCTTCTAAAAAAATCTAGGCCTTCTCTATTTAAGAAAAAAGCCTGGCCTGACCTGACCTGTCGTAGACTAGATCGTAGACCCCTGTAGGCCGGCCTGACCTATTCCCATCCCTAAGTGTAACCTACCCACAAAGGCCGTTTGATAAAGTACTAAAGTTTGAATTTGTTCAGCACCTTAAATAATGGAAAAACGACAAAACATGCAATGATTGAAAATAAACAGTGGCAATGGAGCATCATGACAAGACAATTATTGGTGTGCTAAATACGTATAACTATAAAATATAAAAATATACTAGTTAATTGTAAGAAAATGATATGTGTATAATCATTTTCTACCATGTTCTCGTGTGCAGTGCTTGAAAATTAATAAATATTTTCTTGAACCTTCAAGCAAAATTTTCAACGATTAATTAAGAAACAATGTTTCGGTGGATCAACCGATGGCATTTGTTAATTGCGTCAATATTTTTATTATACTAAATGTTAAATTGTGTTACCCTAATGACATATGAGAATTGAATCAGATATCACATGCTTTCAATTCACAATTCTTACCACCAAAGTACTAATATTTTTAATGACATGTGATTGCTTCAATGTTGTGTATTCAACACAAATCACGAATCCTCTTTCTTTCAATCTCACAATCCCTAAATCATTTCTCACTAAGTTTCATCTCCCTCACCATCGTGAAAATGAACCTAATAACCATAATCCCGCCTTTTTGACGGACCTAACTAATTTTTATGAAAAAAAGATCTGCAAGGAATTGAATTAGGTAGCACATGAAAAAGTCATTTTTTTAAAAGTCACTAACGTCATTACAATTCTTTTTTTGATAGCAATTCCTTTTCATTATTAACGTACGGTTCTTTTTCATTATTTTTTTCTTTCAACTACCGCATAATGGTTCCTTTTTATTATTTTTTTTCTTTCGGTTACCACATAACAAGTTCTTTTTCAGTTTTTTTCTTTCGATTACCACATAACAGTTTCTTTTCCTTTTCATTTTTATAGATTTAACAGCTTTTGCGGTTAGAACCAATTTCTTGGTGCAAGCTTTTGTATATATTTTTTCTTTTGATTTGTCATTTTTATAGCAGTCCATCTTTTGTTTTTGTTGCTTTTTGAGGTAGTTTGATAACATAATACTAAATGTAACTATAAAAGTAATAATATAATCAATTTGATAGTTATATATATGAAGCTCTACAAAATACGTGCATCGCACGGGTTAGAGTCTAGTTATACTAAATGTTATGTAGTGTTGCCCTAATCCTAATGATTAGCCCTAATTTTTAGTTCTTAAAAAAATTTCCGAATAAAACTCCTAGTGGAAATCGAACCAGATACCACATGCTTCCAATTCACAACTCTTAACACTAAGGTACTAATGTTTTTTATGACATGCAATTGCTTCAATGTTGCGTATTCAACACAAATCTCGGGTCCTCTATCTTTCGATCTCACAATCCCTAAATCATTTTTCACTCACTTTCCTCTCTCTCACCATCATGCAATTGAACCTAATAACCATAACACTCCCCTTTTTTACGGACCTAATTAATTTTTATGAAAAAAAAAAATCTGTAAGGAATTGAATCAGGTAACATATGAAAATGTCATTTTTTTAAAAGCCACTAACGTCATTCCAATTCCTTTTTTCCTTTTCATTATTACCGGTTCCTTTTCATTGTTATTTTTTCTTTCAATTGCCACATAACGATTCCTTTTTATTATTATTTTTTTCTTTCGGTTACCACATAACAGTTCCTTTTCATTATTTATTTTTCTTTCGATTACCGCATAACAGTTTCTTTTCCTTTTCATTTTTATAGATTTAACGGCTTTTGCGGTTAGGACCAATTTCTTGGTGCAAGCTTTTGTATATATTTTTTCTTTTGATTTGTCATTTTTATTGCAGTTCATCTTTTGTTTTTGTTGCTTTTTGAGGTAGTTTGATAACATAATCCTGAAAGTAACTATAAAAGTAATAACATAATCAATTTAATAGTTATATATGAAGCTCTATAAAACCCGTGCATCGCACGGGTTAGAGTCTAGTAAAGGGAAATACTTCATTTGCAATTTTAAGGATGTGCAAGCATAGATAGAGAAGACATGGGCAACAACGTAAAATTGGAAGAAAAAAATGGCCACTTCTCTACTCTTTCTTCGCTACACTTAAGTCACGGAATCAAGCCCTAGTAGTTCTATTCGAAACGATGACGCAATAGCTTTAGAGGGCGGTCCCCTCTTCCAATAATTAAATTTTCCGTCTACCATATCGGCGCAACTATTGATCGAGGCGTGTATACCACGTGAATGCGACACCCGAAAGACTAGCAGAAAAGTGCTTCAGCAACAAACTCTCATCGTGAGCAGCTGGCAATTTATAAATTACTAATATGCTGCTCTGCGAGATCTTCTTCTTGTATGCTAGCTCTAATATTTATTATGAGAGAGATTCGCTATAGGGACATTTCTCTGTAAAAATAGGCCTGTTACAGCTATCAGATATAGAGGATTTACTTCACCTTGAATAACTATCGAACGATTTCCATTGGTACACTCAAGAATCTGGACAAGTCCCAAGCTTTTTGTATAACGTTGCGTGGAGTCCTATCATAATAATCATCAACAGGAGTCAAAGGAATATACCCCATACCGTCTGGAGAATGAGATGATTGACCGAGAGTACTTATTAAACCCGGCATTGAACTAAGGGTTTTATCTGCGATCACCTGCCACAGAACACTCAGCTTACAAAGCAAGAATGATTAGAAAGGAAAAAAGGAAGATATTTATATACGTATTTATATACGTAAGCCCTCACATTATAAGACTGAAGGAAAGACTCCTGCATTCATTTTCAATTAGGCCTTACTCTAGCCTCATTAGGGGTCATTACTTCTTTGGTAGCTCAACACATGTACTCTTTACCTGCTTATGCGTTTATAGCGCAAGACTTTACTACTCAAGCTGCGTTATATCTTGAGAAGAAAAATTAAACATGTGGACCCCATGTATTTAAGTTCTCTCTTCCTCATCTCTCTTCAAACCAACAAGAAGAAATTCTACCTTTCTCTTCAAACTCTCTCTCCAACTTTTCTCTCCCTTATTTCAACAAACCAAACACATGTAACTCTTTCTAGACCGAACACCAATCCTCACTAATTAGCTTGGGAGAAATATAATTAATTGTAAGAAAAATGATATTTGTACAACCATTTTGTGAGAACTTTTGAACAACATTATCTTTTATACTCATGTTATGTTTTTACCTCTATCTTCCTCTTACTCTATTTATTGTTTTTGACCAATAAGAAGAGACAAAAAGAAGATTGTCATAAAAATTGTAAGTTGTACAAATATCATTACTCAATTGTAGTTACAAGATCTAGTTTTAATGTGTTTAACATTTCAAATCAAGCCTTGAGTGAATGATTTCCTAATAATAGAGGCTTTAACAGAGATCCAATTAAAGCTTTAACAGAGATCCAACTTCTTAACTTGAATTAGAGGTCCTGAGTTATTTGTCCAATATATATAGTTCAATTTTTTTTATCTAAAAGAGTTTACGAGGTAAACGTCCCGAGTTCGAGTCCTAACAGAAAAAAAATACTAACATAGTAATTAACAAATCAATAATTATCATTAAAAAACAGAGATTTGCATCTTCATGTCAGAACGAAGATGTTTATTTCAACAGTTTAAGAAAATTATAAATAAATATATTTTTAACTTGAATAGAGATCCAATGTCTTATGAAAACAGAGATTTGCATCTTCATGTCAGAATGAAGATGTTTATTTCAATAGTTTAATATAACATTTCAAATCAAGTCTTTAATGGTGATCCAACTTCTTAACTTGAATTAGAGGTCCTGAGTTATTTATCCAATATATATAGTTCAATTTTTTTTATCTAAAAGAGTTAATGAGTTAAAGGTCCCGAGTTCGAGTGCTAACAAAGAAAAAAAATACTAACACAATAACTAACAAATCAATATTTGTCATTAAAACAAAACAGAGATTTGCATCTTCATGTCAGAACGAAGATGTTTATTTCAACGGTTTAAGAAAATTATAAATAAATAAATTTTTAAAATGAGAGCATCCAAAGACACATTTGACGAACAAAATTGTACAAAAATAACAAAAATACGAAAATATTTGTGACTTTTGTTGACCGGCAGCTCAACAACACTTGTACGTGCTCATGTTCGTGTATGTCATGATGATATAAACTTGATTTTATCTACATTACCCCTTAATGATTTGGGGGTAATTTACCCCTATCAAAGAAAAATCCATTTTTTCATCTTTTTTCTTACAATCAAATACCATTTTCATCTCCAGAACATCAAACTTCTTTATCTGCTTCATTCAACATGTGATCTCCATCTCCTTCGTTCCATAATCAAATCCTACTTGTTATTAGGGGTAAATTACCCTAAATTCATCAAGGGATAATGTAGGTTTCACCAATTTGGTTTTTTCTTACAATCAATTACTGTTTTAATCTCAAGAGCATCATACTTCTTCATTTCTTTCGTTCAACATGTAATCTTCATCTTCTTCAATCCTGAATCGAATCATACTTGTCATGAGGGGTAAATTACCTCCAATTCATGAAGGGGTAACGTAGGCCTCACCAATAAACTTCAATATTGTCATGCGTACGTTCTTCACGAGTTCCTTTATGCTCAAGTTGTACCCTTCACCCAACTATAAAATAGTATATAATTTATATTAGACAATGGTCAATTTCATGGAGAAAAAAAAACCAAAATCAAAATAAAACAAAATGAATATATCAAGCAAATATTGTAGAAAACAACCTAGAATAAAATACTTATTATAAGATAATAACAATTAAAAAACTATTTGTCAATATAATAATAGTAATAGTGATGGAACCAAGAGTTTAAAAGTGGTAAAAAATGTTTAATGGCAATTTAAAGCTACCTGAGCAATGATGGTAATGTCGAGAGTAGAATCTCCAAAGGGTATGACACTGCTGTTGACAACAAATAGTTGAAATCTTTGAATTTCGATCATAATTTTAACTAGAAGCCCCTTGTGCTCTTGACATTGGATCCGAATCAACATTTGTTTTCCTAACACTCTTGCTTCAACTTGAAATGGTGAACCAACAACACATTCAATGTTATCCTCACATGATGAAGAATCTTCATCGCTGCATTGGCATGGTTTGGTCGGTGACTTTTTTTTTGTTTTCTTGTTTTGTTCTTCCACAACTTCCAAACGACTTTTAAGCTCTTTCAAATATTTGATAGTGTCAACTAGTACAGATAGCTTGTCCATCTAGAAGAAAAACAATAGAGTTAAAAAATAATAATGTTAAATGATAGATTTGTCCTTAAATAAAATTGATCTGTTTTATTTTAAAGAAACATATGAATGTAATATATATGTAATTAATTTTCTTATATTAGTACTCCCTCCGCTCATAATTACATGTCAAAGTTTTACCATGTATATAACTTACTTTGACCATATATAAAGGAAAATGTTAATATATAAGATGTTGGATTTGTCTCCCTCAATATTTCAAAATATAAACTTTTCATAATTTTTTATGATAAATAATTAAAGATATTAGTGATCAAAATCTTACATTGAAATATGTGAATTGGTCAACTACAATATGTATTCAATGAAGTAATTGATAGGTGATGATTTTAAGAGTTAGCTAATAGGGTAAGTGAAAATTAAGTATTGTACCTTTTTAAGGTTAGGAACAAGAGCTGCAAGAGCAATGAAGGTCTGGGAGAGTTTCTCTCTTCGATTTCTCTCAGCCATGATGTGATCTCTACCATGAGCACGAGGCCTTTTGCTTTTTGAGGTTTTTTTTTCCAAGTTTTCATTTTCCAATGACCCTTTTGAGGTTTCTGTTGAGTGATTCATATTTTCCAATTCGGTTGGAGACACTGATATTGTTTCATTCTCTTTTGAGTTAGTAGGGGGTGAATTTGGAGGTTTTTCAAAAGATGGAATTTGAAACTGAAAAGATGGAGAAAGATTTGGTGAAGAAAGAGATTCATTGATTTTGTCACTATTATCAACTGTTTCAACATAGAATGACTTGCTGAGATCATTTGTGGAAGTGGACCCCAAAGTCAAACATTGTTGTTTGTTTTGTTCTTGAAATACATTAGCTATGTCATCTGAAAGAAACCCTCCAACATCAGCATCAAGGAAATTCAGGTTGCATTCCTCAGCAAATATATTGTATTCGTCCATTTCCTGAAAAAAAAAAAAAAATATCAAATTTCAAGTGTTAATTAATTCTTGTAAAAAAAAGTGTTAATTAATTAATGACTATATTTGAGAAGGTATAACTATTTGAGACCTATGTTTATTCTTATTTAAGGTTAGGCATATTTCACTTGTGACGGATATTTTGGAGTGGAAGAGAAAGACCTCAAGCTCACAAAATTAGATAAGACATGAGTTGATTGAGTAAAATAAGATAAGATTATAAGCTACATGTTTGAGTAAATTCACAATCTGTGAATTTAACTTACATTTAACTTAATTAATGGCAAAATAATTAATTAATAATCAACAATCTGTGAATTTGCCTTTTGATTTTCTTACCAAATCAGTTAACCAGCTGCTGATTGATGATACTTTCATTGCTGGGTTGTTGATTTCCTCCATTGCCTCAAGGGTAACACTTGTGTACTGAACTTGAAACAGGAAGGATTTGATGCTATTATTATTTGTGCTGAATTAGAGTCCCACAATTGGATCTTTTATAAGACTATATTCTAAGCACGTGTGGAAAATAATGTATGTTCCCTTCCAGTATGGTACAGACAAATATTCTATTTTAATGTTTGGATCAATAACTTCTATCTGGTTTATATTATAGATCGTATACATGTGTTACTACCTTTATGTGGCCGCAATTTTACCTGGTATCGCGGAGATGGTTTTTCGATGAGCAGGCTTGACCGTTTTGTTGGAACAAAATAAGTTTAAATAATGTCTTTTGAGTTTTGATGATAACAAAATATTAAAAGATCAATTGGATATGTTAATATTTGTTCAAGTGTGCAGGACCATAGACAAAATTTATATTGATTTATTTATGTATTGGTTCTGAAAGAACAAGTAAAGAGCAAAAGATTTTCAAGAGAAGCTAGTTCCAAGTCAGAATCTGATGGTCAGACTCTGAAGGATACCCAGACTCTGAAGTCTACTCCAGAAGCTGAAGACCCAGACTTTGATAGTCATATTCTCTCGAAGTCAGACACAGGAAAGCTGAAGATATTTGTGACTGAAGCCTCTGCAAGTTCGGACATGGTGGCTCTAAAGTTTCAGAAGTCAATGGATCTCACTTTCAGGAAAGGACATAGTACAAACCGTACCTCCAACATTCCCATGTGCAAATGTACGTTGCTGCAAGCTGTGTCTCCTTGGAAAAGAACGGTTCATTCCATATCAAAGAATAGATTCAAATACAATCCTTCGTAGAACATGAACCAAATCAAGCAACAAATCATTGGTGATTGATCAAGCTTCTCTAACGACTCTTTGATGCGTTGGCACTCTCTTCAACGTCTCTTTTCAACCTCTATATAAAGAATTGAAGACTTGAAGAATTTTATCAAGACTCTGCATATTTTGAAAGTGCTAAAACTTTGTCAAATTGAATCTTGCATCAAACACTTAAAATATCTTAACAACTTTTATATCTTAGAAATTCTTAAGTTCTAGAGTCTAAACTGTGTTGCATTTTGTGAACACCTCTGATTGTATATCAAGTGTTCAAAAAAACATGCTTTCTTTGTAATCTTTGTTTGTAAGAAGTCTCTTGCTTGTGTGCTTGAGCATTGGAAGTTTCTTGCTTGTGTGCTTGAGCATTTGTAATCTTTGTGATTATAGTGAAAATCTCTTGTAAGTGACAAGGGGACTGGACTACTTCCGGATTATGGAAGGAACCAGGATAATTGCTTTGTGTCTTTCACTTCTCTCTCTCTCTCTCTCTCTCTCTCTCTCTCTCTCTCTCTCTCTCTTTCTCTCTATATATATATATATATCTTTTATATCCGCTGCATCTAACTCTGAACATTGTTTCAGACTCTGAGATCCTTCATAGGCTGAACTTTGATCTTAGTTTAGAAGAAGAAAAAGTTAACACAATTCACCCCCCCTTATTGTGTTTTTCTCACCTTCAGTTGGCATCAGAGCGCCTGGTTCTGTTGTCTATCACTTAACAGTGTAACATATAAGATCCTGAGAAAAACATGTCTACTGGTGGTGGAGCTGGTACTCCTGGTGGTGGAGCTGGTACTCCTGGCTGTGGAGCTGGTACCTCTGGTGGTGGAGCCAATACTTCTGATACTGGAAATTCCCATAGAGTTGTATCATATGATTATGGTACTGATGATAAATCAACTCATTCCCACAATAAACCTCCTATATTTAATGGAGATGCTGAAAAGTTTTCCTGGTAGAAGAGTAAGATGTACAATCATATCATTGGTGTTGATGATAGTCTGTGGGACATCATTGACGATGGAATTTCTATTCCTGTTGATGAAGAAGGTGTAGCAGTTGATAGAAAGAGTCTCATTGATGCTGAAAGAAATATTTATAGAAAGCATCACAAAGTGAGAGGCATTATTGTTGAGGTTCTACCTCACAATGAATACCTAAAGCTGAGTGACAAGTCAACAACTAAAGCTATCTTCACCTCATTGTGTTCTAACTATGAAGGTAACAAGAAGGTTAGAGAAGCTAAGGCTAATCTTCTTGTTCAACAATATGAGTTGTTCAAGATGAAAGAGGATGAAAACATTGAGACAATGTTCTCAAGGTTTCAGACTCTGGTGTCTGGACTTCAGATTCTGAAGAAAATCTATTCTACTATTGATCATGTGAACAAGATTATAAGAAGATTGCCTGCTAAGTGGAGACCTAAGGTGACAGCTATAGAGGAAGCAAGAAATCTAAATACACTTAGTATTAAAGATCTTGTGAGCTCTCTAAAGTTTCATGAGTTAAGGCTCAATGAAGATGAACCTGCCAAGAAATCAAAGTCTATTGCACTGAAGTCTAAGGGTAAGTCTTCAAAGGCTCTCAAAGCTGGTGAGTCTGATGAAGGTTCTGAAGAAGATCCAGAAGCTGAAGAGATGGACATGCTTTCCAAGAGACTTCAGTATCTGGCTAAGAAGAGCAAGAGGTTCTCAAACAAAAGCAGTGGCTTCAAAAGATCTAGTTCAAGGAAAGAAAATCAGAAGGGTTACTTCAACTGCAAGAAGCCTGTTCACTTTATTGCTGATTGTCTAGATTTGCATAAGGACAAGGCAAAGGAGAAGTCTAAGAAGACAAGCTTCAAATCCAGCAGTTTCAGAGACAAGCTCAAGAAATGTCTTATGGTAACATGGGATGATCTTGATAAAGAGTCAAATTTTGACAAATAAGATGAAGAATAAGCAAACCTGGCTTTGGTAGCTACAACATCTTCTGATGTAGAATTTGAATCAGACTTTGAGGATTAAAATGAGGTATACTCTAAACTCATTAGATCTGAACTTGTTGATACTGTCAAAGATCTTATTAGTCATTATCACAAGAAGTCAAAAGAGCTAAAATGTTTGAAAGAAAAATTTGATTAGCTGATTAAAGAAAATGATAAAGATCATCTTCTGATATCAGAACTGGAAGAAAAGAACTGTGAACTTATGAAAGAAATGACTAATAAGAAGGTTGATAAACCCTTGAGTGAGGAAGATATGGCACTTCAAGAGTTTATTATGACCAATATTGACTGAAGCAAGGTAGCTTCTATGATTTATGGTGTAAAGAGAAACAATGGAGAAGGTATTGGTTTCTCAAAAGACTTGTTGAGCAAATATGAGAAAGGAAACCTATCATCTGGTTTTGATTACATTAAGAAAGGTTGAGAAGTGAGTTTTGTGTCATAAGCCAACAAAACTGAAGTTATGAACAAGTCAGAACCTAAAGATTCCTAAGTCCAAGGTTCTGAAGAAAGCAGAACCCAAGACTTCAATAGTTCAGATTCTGAAAAGATCAGAACCAAAGACTTCTAAGTCTCAGGTTCTGAAGGGATCAGAATCAAAACTTTTGAAAGCTCAGGTTCTTAAGTATTCAGCAACTAAAACTAGGATGATTTCAAGATCAAAAAACTTCAATCCAAGAATATTGAATGAATCTAAGTCTTATAACTTTAGGCATAAAGCACAAATGAAGCCTAAACCTTTCAGAACTAACCCAAAAGGACCCATAAAGATATGGGTACCTAAGTCTAAAATTGTCTATGTTGCATATGTGCTTAAGAGGAATGGAAAAGCAGAAGTCATGGTACCTGGACAGTGGCTGCTCGCGACATATGACTGGAGAAAAGTCTATGTTCCAAACCCTGAACATGAAAGAGGGAGGAAATGTGGGGTTTGGAGGAAACTAAAAAGGAAAGATTATTGGTATGGGGACTATTGGTAAATCTTCTATCTTTATCAATAATGTTTGGTTAGTAGATGGACTACAACATAACCTACTTAGCATAAGTCAATTTTGTGATAGTGGTTATGAAGTGATATTCAATAAGAGTCATTGTACAGTAATCAACACTTTTGACAAATTCATTGTGTTCAAAGGAAAGAGGAAGAACAAAATATATAAAATAATTTTTTCTAAATTGGTTGATCAGAAGGTAGTTTACCTTCTATCACTGAGTGATGAGAAATGGCTGCAGCATAGAAGGTTGGGACATGCTAACTGGAGATTAATCTCTAAGCTTAGCAAGTTATAACTGGTCAGAGGCTTACCAGACATTAACTATCACTCAAATGCACTTTGTGGAGCATGCCAAAAAGGAAAAATTGTAAAAACTTCTTTTAAATCCAAAGACATTGTTACTACCTCAAGACCTATAGAACTGCTTCACATTGATTTGTTTGGACCTATTGGTACAACATCTATCAGTGGGAAGAAATATGGATTAGTCATTGTTGATGATTACAACAGATGGACTTGGGTTAAATTCCATAGAACCAAGGATGAATCATATGATGTGTTTAGTACCTTCTGCACACAAGTACAATCTGAAAAGGAAATGAAAATTTTAAAGGTCAGAAGTGATCATGGTTGAGAATTTAAAAATGAGCCATTTGAAGCTTTTTGTTAAAAACATGGAATCTGTAGTACCCTAATTTTGTCCTAAGCATTTTAAAACAAAAATCAAAAAAATCAAAGAGGGGAAAAAGTCAAAAGTCAACAAAAGTCAACAGAAAAGTCAACATTTCAAAAATGCTGACTTCGCACTGCGAAGCTCACTTCGCACTGCGAAGTCTGCGATTTTTCTGCAGATTTTTGGTTTCTTTGATTTAATTCTAGAATTTGTTGCATATCATTTCCATAATTATTTTAAGTAGCATTCATGGCTAATTGGGCCAAGCAAAACCAGAATTGAAGGACTTGCCATTAATGCCAAGGTTGGAAGCTTTTTCTTCCAACCTAGCATGTGACAAGCAAGTGGGCTTGCCCTTGGGCAGCTCTAGTCCCTCCCATGTGACCTGCTAACCACCACAAGGTTGCCAGCCACCTGCTTGAGGACTTTCCTCCTGCTTGCTTCCCCAAAAACCAGTCAAACTAGCTGGATTTTTTCACTTGAAAAGCCATGAGTGCCTACCCTGTTTTTGCAGCAGCTTTTCACCCCTCACACCAGCCATAAGTAGCCTTTTTCATCCCTCAATCTCTGCACATTACAGTGCACGTTTTCATTGATCAACCATTGAGATTGCAAGGATTGATCCCCAAGCATTAGCCAATTGCAATTCAGCTTTGTTCTTCATCATTACCTTCTAGAATTGGTTGAATTTGTGGCTGAAATCAGGCTGAATCTTACCCCTTGGTACAAGGCAAGGTTGCCTCTATCCATTAGCATTTAATGCAAAAGGATTCAGCTTGATCTTAGCCACAAATCAGCTGAATTTTGGGATTTAGTAATGATGAAATAGATTTGGTTTTGGCCTATAAATAGAAGGCAATGCCCAAGGTTTCAAAGACAACTAATAACAACATTCCAAGAGCAGAAACTCTACTCATTTTAGCTTACAAACCCCCACAAATAACCAGAAAAAACCAATCCAACACAAAGCTTTACCAAAGTTCAAGCATCATCACCAATATCAAAAAACCTTTGTGAAAGCCTTCAACCAATTCAAATCCATTGCAGCTGGAGCTTTGCTAAGGAGTTCTGTAAGTTTCTAAGACTTTGTATTGCATTTACAATTGTGTTTGCATAGCTATTTTGGTTCAAAACCATTTGATTCTAAAAAACCCCTTTTGAATTTCAAAGAAATCCCAAGGTTTTCAAAACATCAAAACTGGTTTGTCCAGCCTTTTTCACCCCAAAAACTCAAAGCTTTTCACTCACCTAAAAGGTCCTGAGTGTGTTCAGAAGTTGTTTCTGAACAAAAGTTCAGAAACAGCTTCTGAACTCAAAAATTCGCATGCTTCGCAGTGCGAAGTCATGGTCGCAGTGCGACCATGACAGAACTCAGAATCTGAGTTTTTGTGTCCAAATGACCATTTTTTGAGGTTCTAGCCCCAGAGCTCAGAACCTAAGAGTTTTTAAACCCATGTTCTTCAAACCATAACAAGGATTTTGCACAATTTTGGCAAAATCACAAGTTCGTATGACATTATGTGGATAACTTGCAAAACAAGTTATGTTCCCAAACTTTCAAACAAGCATGAACAAACAAGCTATGTTCATCATTCCAATCTAAACTTGAACAATAAATATTGTTCATGATTTTCAAAACTCAAGCATGAACATACACCAAATTTGTTCGCTTTTCAAAACCGTTCGCAAAATGAGCCGAACTTGTGCGTTTTCTAGCAAAATTGCTAAACCTTCCCATTTTGGGTTTTCAAACCAATTGTTTTGACATACCTTGGGATTTCTAAAGGATTCAACCCAAAAACATGAATGAAAAAGGGATGGTGTGACGTATGTCTCTCCATCACCCCGATTGTACGAATGTGTGACGCATGTCTCGTCGCTCGGACAATCGTCATTCCATTTTCAATATGTACAACCCTAACCAAACCAAAACCTTGGCCCCTTGTGGTCAATCCGAACCTTTTGGTCCCCCGTGGCCATTAGATTCGATCGCCCGACTCGTTGGAGTCTATTCGGTCAATGTTCGACTCGTCCGAGTCCATTGTACCCGTTCTTGATCTCAGTGGATCAATCGAACAATCGCCCGACTCTTCGGAGTCCACTCGGTCAATGATTGACTTGTATGAGTCCATTGCACCTCTCTTGGTCCCATAGCGGCCAATTCGAACCCTTTCACCCTAACGGACGTACCTTTTAACAATTCTAATGCGATTCACGAACAAACGCTTAATAAGTCTCCCAAGCGCGAGCATACAAGCTATACGCTTAATAAGTCTCCCCAAGCGCGAGCATACAAGCTACGTTTTAATCGCAAGAATTCGGTTAAAACATCGTCCATTTAAAATTAACCAACATATGTACGTTTTTCTACCAAAGAACTACGTACGCTTTGATTTCTCCGACTACCGGGAGATACGTAGGAGCAAGATCGACATCTTGTCAAGCGCAATAATAAAAAACTTTTTTTCTTTCTTTTCTTTCGTTTGTTTTTATCTCTTTCCCCCCTTTTATTATATTTTTGACATAAATGAACATGCGCGCAAAATATTTAAAAACAATTCAAGCTTTAACCAAATAGAAGGTTCCCGTTGAGTACAACGGACGTAAGGGGTGCTAATACCTTCCCCTTGCGTAACCGACTCCCGAACCCGACAATGGTTGCGATGACCATCCTTTCCTCATCGTCAAAGGGTTTTATTATCGTTTCCCTTTAAACAAAAAAAACTTAAGGGTTTATCAACGTTCCCTTTACACAAAAACTTTGGTGGCGGCTTCACAAAGGCCCTCCGAGCGTTTGCGAACGACCTCGGAGGATTTGCGCGTCTTTTTCCCAAGGAAAAAAACGAGGTGCGCACAGCTGGCGACTTCACTGGGGACCCTGTTCCCACTAGTGAGTCAAGCCTAACCTATTTGGTTTAAAGCCAATTGTTTTATTTTCTTTGCGTGCCATGTTTATTTATTTTATTCATACATGTTATATTTATGCTTTATGTTTATATTTGCTTTATCTGCTTTATATTCATATCATATATATCAAATGCGGGGGTTACTTGAGTGATGTTACTCCACATTGTTCGGGTTAATGCCGGACGTGTGAGGCTCTCTACCCGAGCTTGAGAAAAAAACTAAGTTAGAAGGAGGTTGTGTGCGGAAGCCCGCGTTGACGTATGTCCGTGAGGTAGGATGTCCAACCCCGCTTAGATGAGATTTTCACGTGGAATTAATTGAAGTCATGTCGACGTATGTCCATAGACAACCCTAATTCCATGTGAGGTCTATGACTCTAAGGACCTCTTCTTAGGAGATTTCACAATTTAGAGCCTACATGTGAGGATGGGGGGAAGTTCCGAACCTTCATAAACCATACCCTTGCATATCATTTGCATTCATGAAAGTGATTTTCGCATCATTTTGCTTTATAGGAGTTTAAAAAGAACAAACCAATATTAGCAAAAAAAGAAATATGGATTCCGGGAACAAGAATACGCTCGCCTTCAAAATTAAAGCTCCTAGGGTGGAAAGTTTATTAGCTCTAAGCAAGAGGCTCTCTTCGGTCAACAAGAACATCTTCGAGGCAAGCTATGGGCTAATCCTTGATCTTCTACCCGTAAGAATAGATTCAACGGCCTTAACCACTTTGGCGCAATTCTTCGACCCACCTCTACGGTGCTTCACATTTCAAGACTTCCAACTAGCGCCAACTTTGGAAGAGTTTGAGAAGATTTTGGGCTGTAGTATGAAGGGTCATGAACTCTATCTCGGTCCGGGAAAGGATCCCACATTTGAAGCCATCGCCGAATCCTTATACCTCGACACCCAAGAAGTGGCATCTAACTTGGAAGTTAAAGGAAACCTTAAGGGTTTTTCAAGAAAGTTTTTGGAAGCCAAAGCTCGGGAAATGTTAGCTAACAAAGAGGAAAGGGCATTCAACGCCATCTTAGCCCTCTTAGTCTACGGAATTGTTTTATTCCCCAACATGGATGATTTCGTAGACTTTCCGGCTCTAGAGGTATTCATGATTAAAAATCCGGTTCCTACAATCTTAGCGGATTTTTATCATACCCTCTACTCTAGGCATGAGCAAGCAAGGGGACGCAAAATTACTTGTTGCACTCCCGTGGTGCAAATTTGGATGATGTCCCACATGCCCAGAAACCGAGACTTTGTGGAAAACCGGGCCAAGCTCAAATGGTCGCAACGGATGACAATCCTCTCCGAGAAGGACATCCATTGGTTTTCACCAAACTTAGAGGACCCGGAAATTATCCTCAGTTGCGGGGACTTCCCTAACGTACCCCTCATTGGTACTAAGGGATGTATTAATTACAATCCGGTCCTCTCTCTCCGACAACTAGGTTTTTCAATGGAGGATAAACCTAATGACCTTTTGTTGGAAGCTTTCTACTTAAGGGAAGGCGATCAAGACCCGGCATTGCTAGAAAGAATCCGGGGAGCATGGAGCCAAGTACGCAAGGGAAGGGTCGGCAAGAGAAACTGTGTCGCCAAACCCCTTTATACTCAATGGGTGAAGGAGAGGGTCAAAGAAATCAAGTTACCCTTCGTGGTCATAAACCCTCCAAAACCTCCTACACCTAAACCTATTGCAATCATTCCCAACAAAGAAGTGGAGGACCTCAAGGCTAAAATTCAAGAACTCCAAAACAAAAACGGAGACTTAGAATTGAAGCACCTCCAAGCTTTAGGAGAAATTACTAGGACGAAGAGAGATCGTGATGAAGTATCACATTCTCTCCTAGTATGCCAAAAACGGCTAAGAACCTCCGAAGGGAAGAGGGATTGGATAGGAGGCGGCTTGGTTAGTGCGGATGCCAACCTTGTGGCCAAGGACGAAGAGTTGGAAAGAATCTTACATTCCAACCAAGAGCTCAAGAAGTTTGGCGAACTAGCCATCGAAGCTCAACGGAAATGGAGGTTGAAATTTCAAGAGAAAAATCAACAGCTCCAAGAAGTAGTGAAAGACTACAAAGAGCAGCTTCAAGCCGAACACGTCCAGCGGCAAAGACATGAGAGTCTCTCTCATCAAGGGAGGCTAAGGTGCAATCATCTCGAAGAGGACATCAAGAAATTCGAAGAGTACTTCGACAAGATTGCAAGAGCTCATGGGGACCACATTGCACAACTACACGATGAAATTAGAAGTGCAAGAGTCAAGCTAGACCAGCGCAAGGAAGTGATTGAGTATGTATGGCAAGACGCCACCCGATTAAGTGAGGATTTCACTAAATTGGTTGCATTCTCAAATTTGGTAATCACCCAACTTCCAAAGGAGCTAGCGGAGGCCGAGATGGTCATGCCCTACTTTGTCATCCCTATGGAGATCCAGAAGTTTATGAAGTTCTGCAAGGACACCATAGATTTCTATAGGGAGGAGATGAGCAAAGCCGAGAAGCGAGCGGCTATTTGATTTGTAATAGCATTAGTTACACTTTGTAAACAAATGTTATTTAATCAAATATATTTTGAAGTATAATCAATTTCCCGGTCTTTAATATTTCGAATTTGCTAATATTAATTGTGCACCTTTAAACTCCATAAAGCAAAATAAAAAAAAAAACGCATATTTTGCATACTCATCGCATACATACATCCACATGCATCTTCATGCATTTTTTCAAAAAAAACTCATTCATTCCCCTAAAAACAGTTCAAAGCAATCATAGCCCGAAAACCCCGAAAGCCCTCGGTCCAAGAACCAGATATTCAACACTCGTACGGAACACGAGCTAACAAACAAAGGATCATGGACAATTTGGAACAAACTCAAGCGGCTTTGAGAGAAGAGGTTGATGGAATGAAGGGAAAGATGGATCAGATGCTAGAGTTAATGCAAGCTCTATCGGCACGAGAAAGTAACCCTCGCCCAACAACGGATGCATCCAATGTGCAATGGCCTCTTTATGGTTTACCTCCGAATTATACCCCACCCTTCGAAAATGAGGGTCAAGGACCACCTCCACCACCGCTCACAATCCCCGTAAGGAATGAAGAGCGTCGTCCTCAAGGAACTTCCACTACTCAGCATGAAGTAATTCCCCATGATGTGGAAAATAGCCAGCTAAGGCAATCTGCTCCCGACACCACCCACCAAGACAATGATACCACCCAAATGTATCGAGTTTTGGAAGAAAGGTTGAAAGCTGTCGAAGGGTTCAGCTCATACGGTGCCCACAACGCCTTGGATATGTGCCTAGTGCCCGACGTGGTAATTCCTCCGAAGTTCAAAGCACCGGACTTCGAGAAATACAAAGGAATTCAATGCCCTCGGAACCATCTAAGGATGTTCTGTAGGAAGATGGCAGCTTACGCAATGAACGAGAAACTCATGGTGCATGTGGTTCAAGATAGTTTAAGCGGAGCGTCCTTGGATTGGTACATGCAGCTCGAGCGTACCCATGTCCAAACTTGGAAGGATCTAGCCGATGCCTTCCTAAAGCAATACAAATATAATTTGGACATGGCTCCAAATAGGATGCAACTACAAAACCTCCTACAAAGAAGCAATGAGTCCTTCAAGGAGTACGCTCAGCGGTGGAGAGAACTAGCTTCTCGTGTACAACCACCACTATTGGAAAGAGAGCTTGTCGACACCTTTATGGGCACACTTCAAGGCCCATATTACGACAAGATGATTGGAAGCACGTCTGCCGGTTTCTCTCCGATCTAGTCATGGTTGGTGAAAGAATAGAAGACGGAGTAAAGAGAGGAAAAATCCAAGGCTCTCCAGAAGCTCAAAGTGGAGCTAGAAAGCCCCCCAGCAACTTTCACAAAAAGAAAGAGGGGGAGACAAATGCCGTTCTAGTGGGACCATCCTACCCACCACCAAATCAAATGCCTCACTACCACTATCCTTATGTGGCAGCAGCAACGGCTCAAGGGCGTTACTCACCTCAAGTGATTCCCGCAAATCCACCTCGACAACCAGTAGTGTTGCCGCAGCAAAATCAACAGCAACAATAACAAGGCGGGTACCCATCAAAGAATCAAGCGAGCTCAAGGAACAGTTATTTTAATAGGCAGTTTGATCCTGTACCTATGTCTTATGGTCAAATCTTGCCATACCTAATCCAAAAGGGTATGGTCGAGACAAGACTACTACCACCAATGTCGCCACCAGTATCCACATTGGTACGACGCAAATGCCAAATGTGATTTCCACGCAGGATCCAGTGGGGCACAATGTCGAAAACTGTAGAGTTTTCAAACACAAGGTGCAGGATCTTATTGACAAGAAGCTGTTATCCTTCAAAGAGGAGAACCCCAATGTGAAGAACAACCCATTGCCGGGGCATGCGGGTCCCTCTGTAAATGCGGTGGAGGAACAAGAGGACTTTGGTCCAGTCAAAAGGGTAGCCAATGTTAAGACTCCCCTGTCGACCATAAGGGAGCTTTTAACCGGCTTTGGATTATTCGAGGAAATGCACGCCAACTGTGAAGCCTGCAAGGTCAACCCGAATGAGTGCGAAGAGTTGAAGAGCTGTCTTCAAGAGTTAATGGACCAAGGTTGGATCCAAATTGGCTATATAAGGGATGGCACAGATGTTGCTACCTTAGAGTCTAACAACCCAAAACCTCTCGAGATCCCATACCAAAGGAGAGAGGTACCAATGCCAATACAACCCATAACATTCCACGTACCTGCACCCTTCTCTTTTGAGAGCACGAAGAGGGTACCATGGAATTACCAACCTGTGGCCTATGTGGAAGGAAGACCACTAGCCAAAATCGAGCCCAGCATCACTAACATTACCGGTGTTGGAGGAATGACCAGAAGCTGGTAGAGTCTTCGCTCCGAAAGAACTCGGGAAGACGCCAGTCGTACTACCAAGGAGACCGCTCAAAGAAAAGAGCGTGGAGGAAGAAGAGAACCAAGCAGGGGCCTTCTCAAAAGACAATCCCGCAAAAAGAGGCCGAAGAGTTCCTAAGGATAATCCAAAAGAGCGAGTACAAGATCATTGACCAGCTAGGTCAAACTCCCTCCAAGATCTCCATGCTATCCTTACTACTAAGCTCGGAAGCACACCGAGAAGCACTACTGCGGATCCTCAGTGAGGCACATGTCACCAAGGACATTCCGGTGGACCAATTCGACGGGATAGTCGGAAATATTACCTCAAGTAGGTACTTGGGTTTCAATGGCGATGAGCTACCCGACGAGGGGCACATTCATAATCCGCGCCTTACATATCTCCGTGAAATGCATGGACCACATCCTCTCAAGAGTGCTAGTGGACACGGGGTCAGTCATTGAATGTCATGCCCAAGACTACCCTCCTCAAACTATCATGTGAAGGGACCTGTAATGAAGCCCAGCGCCTTGGTCGTGAAAGCTTTCGATGGGTCAAGAAGAGCCGTTATAGGGGAGATCGACTTACCAGTCCAAATCGGACCTAAGGTTTTCACCATAACCTTCCAAGTCATGGATATTAATCCAACATACAGTTGTCTTCTCGGACGACCATGGATCCATGCGGCCGGAGCCATTACCTCTACCCTGCACCAGAAGCTGAAGTTCATCATTGATAACCAAATGATTGTAGTTTTCGGGCAAGAGGACATGATGGTAAGCCATCTCTCATCTTTCCGTTATATAGAAACGGATGAAGAAGCTGTGGACGTCCCATTCCAATCTTTGGAAGTGGCGAATGTCGTGACATTGAGCTCGAAGCCCAAGGAAGAGGCTAGGACAGCCATGTCATCATGGAGGGCGATAAGAGAGGCCCTAGAAGAAAGCCGACCCACTGGATGGGGCAAGTTAGTGGACATACCGGAGAAGAAAAATCGCTTCGGGTTGGGGTATCATCCATCAGCTGAAACTTTCTCAAAGCCTTCAAAGCAAGGGATCCTCCCCATTTCGGAAACATTCATCAGTGCGGGGTTTATCCATGAAGATCAAGTGGCTCTACTCGAAGACGTAGACGAAGACGTGCTGATTTGGTGTGCCGTTGCGCTTCGGATGAAGCTTTGAACAATTGGAGGGCTATCGCAATTCCCGAGATCATTACCAGGATTAAGTAATAAACCATGTTTGTTTGTTTTTTTACTTTTAAAAAAAAATCATTTAGCTCTGCCCAAGGCAAATGATTAGTCGTGTGGGGCCCCCATGTTTTAAAAGTTATTTACAATCATGAATAAAAACACTCTTTTATGTTCATTTGAGTCTTTTTCTTTTTGCATTTGTTTTAAAAAAATTTTTCTACAAAAAGCCTAAAAAAAATCATACTCATGCAGATCTACACATCCACCCTCCAAAAACAACACTGCCTTAAACCCTTATGACTTCGATTGTCCCGATTAATCAAACGGAAGATGATGAAGAGGACGATTATGAACCGCCTGAAGAATTGTCTAGACTTGCAAATCAAGGGGATAGGGTAATACAACCTCACCAAGAATCAGTTGAAAAGGTCAACTTGGGGACCGAAGAGGATAAGAAAGAGGTCAAGATAGGAGCCTCCCTGCACGAGGATGTGAAAGGAAAGTTGATCAAGCTTCTGCAAGAGTACGTGGACGTATTCGCTTGGTCGTATCAAGACATGTCGGGTTTAGACCCTAACATCGTTGTACACAAGCTGCCACTCAAGCCGGAATGCCCGCCAGTGAAGCAGAAATTGAGAAGAACTCGACCCGATATGGCTCTCAAGATCAGAGAGGAGGTCAAAAAGCAATTCGATGCCGGCTTCTTAGCTGTAACCAAGTATCCAACATGGGTTGCCAACATTGTGCCAGTTCCGAAGAAAGATGGCAAGGTGAGAATGTGTGTGGATTATCGGGACTTGAATAGAGCAAGCCCAAAGGATGATTTCCCGCTACCACACATCGACATATTGGTGTACAACACAGCCCAATTCTCAGTCTTTTCCTTTATGGATGGCTTCTCGGGATATAACCAAATCAAGATGGCTCTAGAGGACATGGAGAAAACCACGTTCATCACTCCATGGGGGACATTCTGCTATAAGGTAATGCCTTTCGGATTAACAAATGCCGGGGCAACATACCAAAGAGCAATGGTGACTCTTTTCCACGACATGATCCATAAGGAAATAGAGGTCTACGTCGACGACATGATTGCCAAATCCCAAACGGAGGAGGATCATCTAGTCCATCTACAAAAGCTTTTCGAACGCCTAAGAAAGTTCAAGCTGCGCTTAAATCCTAACAAGTGCACATTTGGCGTTAGATCCGGGAAGTTATTGGGCTTCATCGTCAGCCAAAGAGGTATTGAAGTGGATCCTGATAAGGTAAAGGCCATCCAAGAAATGCCAGCGCCAAATACCGAGAAAGAAGTCCGGGGTTTCTTAGGAAGATTGAACTACATCGTCAGGTTCATCTCACACATGACAGCTACCTGCGAACCAATCTTCAAACTGCTAAGAAAAAACCAAGCCGTTCATTGGAATGAGGATTGCCAAGAAGCGTTTGACAAGATCAAACAATACCTGCAAGAACCACCAATTTTAATACCTCCTGTTCCGGGTAAACCCCTCATCTTATACCTAACCGTACTTGAAGGATCAATGGGTTGTGTGTTAGGACAACAAGATGAAACGGGAAGAAAAGAACACGCAATCTACTACCTAAGCAAGAAGTTTACTGACTGTGAAACAAGGTATACTTCACTTGAAAAGACTTGCTGCGCTTTAGCATGGGCTGCTCGACGTCTAAGGCAATACATGTTGACCCATACAACTTGGTTGATATCGAAGATGGATCCCATCAAGTACATCTTCGAAAAGCCTGCCCTCACAGGGAAGATAGCCCGTTGGCAAATGCTGCTGTCTGAGTACGACATCCAATATGTTGCTCAAAAAGCCATCAAAGGGAGTGTTTTATCCGAGCACCTTGCTCACCAACCATTGGAGGATTATCAGCCCATACAATTCGACTTCCCGGACGAAGATGTCGTAGCTTTGAATGACGAAGAAGTCACAAGCGATGATGAAGGGCCAGAACCAGGAGCTCAATGGAAGCTCGCTTTCGACGGCGCCTCAAATGCCATGGGACACGGTATCGGAGCAGTTTTAATCTCCCCAAGAAATGGATACCAGCCCTTCACAGCAAGGTTATGCTTTGACTGCACCAATAACATGGCAGAATATGAAGCATGTATCCTAGGGCTCGAAGCAGCAATTGATCTAAGGATCAAAAACCTTGAAGTATACGGTGACTCAGCCTTGGTCATCTATCAAGTCAAAGGAGAATGGGAAACAAAACATCCCAATTTAATTCCCTACCGAGTCCGGGTTGTAGAATTGATCAAGCATTTTGATGAAATCAACTTCCACCACATACCTCGAGAAGAAAATCAGGTGGCAGACGCTTTGGCTACATTATCATCAATGTACCAAGTAAATTTCTACAACGAAGCACCAATCATAAGGATGGATCGTAGAGACAAACCAGTTGTATGCGCATCAGTCGAAGAAGGACTTGACGACAAACCTTGGTTCTACGACATCAAGCGATACCTCGAAGAGCAAGAGTATCCAGAAAATGTCTCACACACCGACAAGAGGACCCTCAGAAGATTGGCATCCCAATTCTTCCTCAGTGGAAATACCCTCTACAAAAGAAATTATGACATGGTCCTGCTCAGATGTGTGGATAAACATGAAGCGGACATGCTCATCAAAGAAATCCACGAGGGATCTTTTGGAACCCATGCTAATGGGCATGCAATGGCAAAGAAAATCTTAAGGGCGGGCTACTATTGGTTAACCATGGAAGGTGACTGTTTCCACTATGCCAAGACTTGTCACAAGTGCCAGATTTACGCCGACAAGGTGCATATACCACCAACTCCACTGAACGTCATGACTTCACCTTGGCCGTTCTCGATGTGGGGCATAGACATGATTGGAATGATCGAGCCCAAAGCGTCAAATGGACATCGCTTCATCCTTGTCGCCATCGACTACTTCACCAAATGGGTAGAAGCAGCTTCGTATGCAAACGTAACCAATCAAGTGGTAGCCCGATTCATCAAGAAGGAAATCATTTGCCGTTATGGTACTCCCCACAAAGTCATCACGGATAATGGGGCAAACCTGAACAACAAGACAATGAAGGAGTTGTGCAAAGATTTCAAGATTGAGCACCATAACTCCTCCCCTTACCGACCAAAGATGAATGGTGCGGTAGAAGCAGCCAATAAGAACATAAAGAAGATCATCCAAAAGATGGTGACAACATATAAGGATTGGCATGAGATGCTTCCCTTTGCGCTACATGGCTACAGAACAGCCATTCGCACTTCAACTGGGGCAACCCCCTTCTCCTTAGTATACGGCATGGAAGCTGTGCTCCCCGTAGAAGTGGAAATTCCTTCGTTAAGGGTCTTGATGGAAACCAAGCTAGAAGAAGCTGAATGGGTCCAAACAAGGTTCGACCAACTGAATCTCATAGAGGAGAAGCGTCTGACGGCAATATGTCACGGACAACTCTATCAAAGGAGGCTCAAGAGAGCATTCGACAAGAAGGTCCGTCCTCGAGAGTTCAAAGAAGGAGACCTAGTGCTCAAGAAGATATTACCTATCCACAAAGATCCCCGAGGGAAGTGGACTCCCAGCTATGATGGGTCGTACGTGGTAAAGAAAGCTTTCTCAGGCGGAGCCCTGATCATCACCACTATGGACGTAGAAGAGTTCCCACTCTCAATAAACTTCGATGCAGTCAAGAGGTACTATGCCTAAGAAAAAAAAAAGAGAGAAAAAAAGCTCGCTAAATCGAAAACCTGAAAGGGCGGTTTAGGCAATAGAGAGCGTCCTGCTAGATTGAAAACCTGAAAAGGCGGTCTAGGCAAAAATTAAGGACATCAAAAAAGGAAATACACCCCGGTGGATTGAAAACTCGAAAGAGCGGTCCAGGCAAAAGTTAGGGGTTAACAAGAAAGAAAGGCAATGACTGCAGCATCCAAGCTCCGGACAAGATTCAAGAGGAGAAGAATCGGTCTCATCAGCATTTTCCAACAAACAAAAATCTCGAAGTCATAAGGAAATAGCATGTGTTGTGCCAAAACCATTTTCTTTTTGCTTTTTCTTGTCTTTCTCTATCTCACTTCTCACTTTGTGTATTTTTTACCCATTCAAGAGGTCAAATCTGCATTGAATAAATTTCCTTTTTGTTATTTTATGTTCTCAGTAGCGCATAAAATTTTGTTTTATTCATGATGAAAATGCTTTAAAACATGGGAAATAAACAAAAGAATTTTCTTCCAAAAAGAGAAAAAACAAACAAACATTGCTTTATTTTGAATCTTCGTGAATTCTGAAAGAATTGCGGTAATTCCCACCAAAATATTGCACCAAAGGATTTATACTCCTTAGCAAAGGCAAGTGCGTAGCTCGCGGCACGCGGAGCGCAAAAACCCCCAAGGGTTAGGAGGAGCAGAATCCCCAGTAAACACCCTAAACATCCAAACACCAACCAAGGCTGGATATCGATCATGCTTCCAAAATGATCCTTATATCCCCATAAGCCAAACCTCATTGATATTCCCCAGGGAGTCTCAACCCCAAACAAAAGTCCAATCATTATTGGCAAACCCACACAAATCTTCGGGCATAGCTCGAACTACACCGGTTTTGATCCCATTCGGGTATGTAGGCAAAGGACCTTGTCCTTCCAAACCGACCAACCAAAAAACCAACAAAAAAAAGAGAGCCCAATTGTCATTGGCACAACCACAACCAAGACCGACTCTGCTCGGCACCCAACCAGCATCATTTCATTTTCATTCATGCATGCATATTCAAATCATTCATACACATGCATTTCATTTCATAAATCATGCATCCTCAACAAGGATTCTCCAGTGAGTATCACATATTCACCAACATCCATCAAACATTCAACCAGGGGCACCTATTTAGGGTAAGACCACAGCTCGTTAGGAATCGACATTCAGTGACAGTGCCTGAATAAGATCACCTAGCTTAGGTATCGACCTCTAGTGACAATGCCTAGATTAGATCACCTCCCCCAGTGTATCAACCTCTAGTGACAGTGCCTAGAGTAAATCACCATCCTTAGGTATCGACCTCTAGTGACAGTGCCTAGAGTAGATCACCTCCATCAATGTATCAACCTCTAGTGACAGTGCCTAGAGTAAATCACCATCCTTAGGTATCGACCTCTAGTGACAGTGCCTAGAGTAAATCACCTCCATCAATGTATCGACCTCTAGTGACAGTGCCTAGAGTAAATCACCATCCTTAGGTATCGACCTCTAGTGACAGTGCCTAGAGTAGATCACCTCCATCAATGTATCAACCTCTAGTGACAGTGCCTAGAGTAAATCACCATCCTTAGGTATCGACCTCTAGTGACAGTGCCTAGAGAAGATCACATCCCTCAATGTTCGACCTCTAGTGACAGTGCCTAGAGTAAATCACCATCCTTAGGTATCGACCTCTAGTGACAGTGCCTAGAGTAGATCACCTCCATCAATGTATCAACCTCTAGTGACAGTGCCTAGAGTAAATCACCATCCTTAGGTATCGACCTCTAGTGACAGTGCCTAGAGTAGATCACCTCCCTCAATGTTTGACATTCAGTGACAGTGCCTGAATAAGATCACCTAGCTTAGGTATCGACCTCTAGTGACAGTGCCTAGAGTAGATCACATCCATCAATGTATCAACCTCTAGTGACAGTGCCTAGAGTAAATCACCATCCTTAGGTATCGACCTCTAGTGACAGTGCCTAGAGTAGATCACCTCCCTCAATGTTCGACCTCTAGTGACAGTGCCTAGAGTAAATCACCATCCTCAGGAATCGACCTCTAGTGACAGTGCCTAGATAAGATTACCTTCATCCCCCAATGGATCTACCTCCAGTGTTAGCGGCTGGATACGATCAACCTTTTCCAACCATTGCATTTGCATTTCGCGAAGGACAAAATTCGGGTCCTTCTTTTTACTTAATTGATCTTCGCAAAGAGTTCATGAGATGCCCTCGGCACCCACGCACTCTATGCGAAGACACAATTAAGTAGGGGCAGCTGTAGTACCCTAATTTTGTCCTAAGCATTTTAAAACAAAAAAATCAAAAAAAAATCAAAGAGGGGAAAAAGTCAAAAGTCAACAAAAGTCAACAGAAAAGTCAACATTTCAAAAATGCTGACTTCGCACTGCGAAGCTCACTTCGCACTGCGAAGTCTGCGATTTTTCTGCAGATTTTTGGTTTCTTTGATTTAATTCCAGAATTTGTTGCATATCATTTCCATAATTATTTTAAGTAGCATTCATGGCTAATTGGGCCAAGCAAAACCAGAATTGAAGGACTTGCCATTAATGCCAAGGTTGGAAGCTTTTTCTTCCAACCTAGCATGTGACAAGCAAGTGGGCTTGTCCTTGGGCAGCTCTAGTCCCTCCCGTGTGACCTGTTAACCACCACAAGGTTGCCAGCCACCTGCTTGAGGACTTTCCTCCTGCTTGCTCCCCCAAAACCAGTCAAACTAGCTGGATTTTCTCACTTGAAAAGCCATGAGTGCCTACTCTGTTTTTGCAGCAGCTTTTCACCCCTCACACCAGCCATAAGTAGCCTTTTTCATCCCTCAATCTCTGCACATTACAGTGCACGTTTTCATTGATCAACCATTGAGATTGCAAGGATTGATCCCCAAGCATTAGCCAATTGCAATTCAGCTTTGTTCTTCATCATTACCTTCTAGAATTGGTTGAATTTGTGGCTGAAATCAGGCTGAATCTTGCCCCTTGGTACAAGGCAAGGTTGCCTCTATCCATTAGCATTTAATGCAAAAGGATCCAGTTTGATCTTAGCCACAAATCAGCTGAATTTTGGGATTTAGTAATGATGAAAAAGATTTGGTTTTGGCCTATAAATAGAAGGCAATGCCCAGACTTGTAAACACAATTAACAACAGCATTTCAAGAGCAGAAACTCTACTCATTTCAGCTTACAAACCCTCACAAACAACCAGAAAAAACCAATCCAACACAAAGCTTTACCAAAGTTCAAGCATCATCACCAATATCAAAAACCATTGTGAAAACCTTCAACCAATACAAATCAATTGCAGCTGGAGCTTTGCTAAGGAGTTCTGTAAGTTTCTAAGCTTTTATATTGCATTTACAATTGTGTTTGCATAGCTATTTTGGTTCAAAACCATTTGATTCTAAAAAACCCCTTTTGAATTTCAAAGAAATCCCAAGGTTTTCAAAACATCAAAACTGGTTTGTCCAGCCTTTTTCACCCCAAAAACTCAAAGTTTTTCACCCACCTATAAGGTCCTGAGTGTGTTCAGAAGTTGTTTCTGAACAAAAGTTCAGAAACAGTTTCTGAACTCAAAATTTCGCATGCTTCGCAGTGCGAAGTCATGGTCGCAGTGCGACCATGACGGAACTCAGAATCTGAGTTTTTGTGTCAAAATGACCAATTTTTGAGGTTCTAGCCCCAGAGCTCAGAACCTAAGAGTTTTTAAACCCATGTTTTTCAAACCATAACAAGTATTTTGCATAATTTTGGCAAAATCGCAAGTTCGTATGACCATTATGTGGATAACTTGCAAAACAAGTTATGTTTCCAAACTTTCAAAACCTCATGAACAAACAAGCTATGTTCATCATTTCAATCTAAACTTGAACAATAAATATTGTTCATGATTTTCAAAACTCAAACATGAACATACGCCGAATACGTTCGCATTTTCGCAAAATGAGACGAACTTGTGCGTTTTCTAGCAAAATTTGCTAAACCTTCCAATTTTGGGTTTTCAAACCAAATGTTTTGACATACCTTGGGATTTCTAAAGGATTCAACCCAAAAACATGAATGAAAAAGGGATGGTGTGACGTATGTCTCTCCATCGCCCCGATTGTACGAATGCGTGACGTATGTCTCGTCGTTCGGACAATCGTCATTCCTTTTTTCAATATGTACAACCCTAACCAAACCAAACCTTGGCCCCTTGTGGTCAATCCAAACCTTTTGGTCCCCCGTGGCCATTAGACTCACCCCTCGACTCGTTTGAGTCACTCGGTCAATGTTCGACTCATCCGAGTCCATTGTACCTGTTCTTGATCTCAGTGGATCAATCGAACAATCGCCCGACTCTTCGGAGTCCACTCGGTCAATGATTGACTTGTATGAGTCCATTGCACCTCTCTTGGTCCCATAGCGACCAATTAACCCTTTACCCAAACGGACGTACCTTTTAACAATTCTAATGCGATTCACGAACAAACGCTTAATAAGTCTCCCAAGCGCGAGCATACAAGCTATACGCTTAATAAGTCTCCCGAGCGCGAGCATACAAGCTACGTTTTAATCGCAAGAATTCGGTTAAAACATCGTCCATTTAAAATTAACCAACACATGTACGTTTTTCTACCAAAGAACTACGTACGCTTTGAATTCTCCGACTACCGGGAGATACGTAGGAGCAAGATCGACATCTTGTCAAGCGCATTAATAAAAACTTTTTTTTCTTTCGTTTGTTTTTATCTCTTTCCCCCCTTTATTGTATTTTTAACATAAATGAACATGCGCGCAAAATATTAAAAAAAACAATTCAAGCTTTGACCAAATAGAAGGTTCCCGTTGAGTACAACGGACGTGAGGGGTGCTAATACCTTCCCCTTGCGTAACCGACTCCCGAACCCGACAATGGTTACGATGACCAATCCTTATCCTCATCGTCAAAGGGTTTTATTATCGTTTCCCTTTTAAAAAAAAAACTTAAGGGTTTATCAACAATCCCTTTACACAAAAACTTTGGTGGCGGCTTCACAAAGGCCCTCCGAGCGTTTGCGAACGACCTCGGAGGATTTGCGCGTCTTTTTCCCAAGGAAAAAAACGAGGTGCGCACACAGCTGACCTTTTAACCTTCTTGTTTCTCATTCAGTGGTAGTTCGGAATTTAACCCGAACGACTGACTTTTACCTTCGTTGTCTTGTCATCAGTAGCTCGGAATTTAACCCGAACAGCTGACTTTTATACCCTTGTTTTATCATCATTCAGTGTTAGTTCGGAATTTAACCCGAACAGCTGACCTTTACATTCAATCCTTGTCGTCAGTGGCAGTTCGGAATTTAACCCGAACAGCTGACATTTTACCCTTTTTGGTTCCCGTGGTTAATTGCCCACTCTCCCCAGTGAGCAGCTCGGCAATAACCCAAGCGGCTAACCTTTTTCCCCAGTGGAACACTATCCCTAATAGAGTTGGACCCTGTTTCTTTAACGAATCGGGGTATCCCTTTGTCTCTATTTATCCCCAATCAGGTCATCTTTGCCGTCTTGCATTCATACTTGCATCACATGCATTCATAACATTGCATACATGGCATCGCATCCATAACATTTTAACTGTCAAAATTGGTCAAAAAATGGTGTACTCTGTATTTAAGTTTCTTCGACCCGTCGAATCAAAATTTCACCTTTTAATCTCCGTAGCGAAGAAACTTAAATAGGGGCATCTGTCATACCCCATTTTTTGACCCATTTTCGTCTCGTTTTACTTATTGTCTCGTTTTACGCATTTTTTTTTTAGGCCGAGAATTTTCGTCGTTTCAGACGAAATTTCGGCAGGGAGGTATTTTAAAATACCTCATGTCAATTTTTGTCTCGTTTATTTATTTATTTTTATTACGTTTTATTTTCAGTTTTTATTATCATTAATTTTTATTATTACCATATTTTACCATTTATTTATTTCTTTTATTTATTGTCATTATTATTATTTATTGCTATTGTTATTTTTGTTTTATGTTTTATTTATTTGTTGGTCAAAGTCCAGTCAACAAACACAGCCTGCACAGCGCCCCATTTTACTGGGTTTTCATCATCACAATCCTCAAATCCTATCCAAAATCATCATCACAATCCAGAAATCTTATCCCATCTGCAGAACAACTTGCAAGTTTATCCTCTAATCTATGACAAGCAGCTCAAAAAAAACTCTATTTAACAGGATCAAAACACAAGAAAAAAAGGAGAGAAATTTGGAGAAGAATTTTTTGAACTCACAGCAAACCAACACAACACAAACACGTTTTCACAACAGCCCTAACAGTACTCACACAACACAAACTCACACAACACAAACTCACACACACAACAACACGTCCCAGCTAGCCTAAACACGGCCAAAACCCCAACCCAGCACTCACCCTCCAGCCACTCACGCAAAGCCAAACACCAACCCACAAACCAGCCTCACGCGCAAACACGAACAGCATCACGCACACCACAAACCCTACCACAACTCACTCATCACACAAAACAGCAAAAACACCACAAATCACCTAACACAACCACGTCCCAGCCACACCCCCTAACACTCACACACACAAAACACCACACACCCGTACGCGTCCCAGCCCCCAAAACCCCACAAACCACACGCACAACACACAAAACACGCACATACCCACACCCACCACACGTACAGAACGCACACACAGCACAAAGAAAACACGCAAGAAGCACAAACCGAAGCAAAAGGAGGAGAAGGTAGTTTAAAAAAAAAATGTTTTGAATGTAGATCTAGAGCTTTTGATAAGTTTTTTGAGGTTTTTAAGTTTGGATTTGGTTAGGGAAGGAGAAGAGGGTTTGAAAGCATAAATTTTTTTTTAAAAAAGAGAGGTTTTTCTCTTCCGGCGCGGTGGCGCCGCCGCTTAGGCCGGCGGCCACCACGCCGGAATTCTTTTCCGGCGGCCAAGGGGGAGGAGGAAGGTGAGAGAGGTGAGAGAGAGGAGAGAGGGCGGACCAACAGAGGGAAAGAAGAGAGAGGAAATATGTGAGAAATGAGAGAAATGAGAAGGAGATGAGTATATATACTCCTCCCTGTTTCTGTGTGGGAGGGTGTACGCGTTAGCGTACACCCACGCCCTCCTGGCCCTCTGATTTTTAATCGTGTGGCCCTGCTTATTTTTTCCCTGTGATCAGATCAGGGCCGTCTGATTAATCAGACGGCCCAGATTAATTTACGCAGGCCCAATACATTTTGGGCCCTTTTCTTTCAATCTGAGTTATTTTGTTACTTCTAGCACCCCCCAGTTTTAGTTTTTACACCTCCCTAATTTTATTTCTTTTATTTTCTTTGCAAATTTTTTTTTTTCTTTTTATTATTATTTCCTTTTATGGTTTTATTGTTTTTTAACATCTCATTTATTTATTTACCTATCATATTATCTCATGCATTTATTTTTTTTATTTATTTATTTCTATTTTGTTCATTTTATTTTGCATCTTTTTTATGTCATTAGTATATACATTTAGGAACAAATATATAAATATGCATTGCATTTTGTCATTTTTCATAAGTTTAATCCATAATACTAAAAATCTTTTTATTTTGATCCAACGATCGTTTTTTTTATTAATTCCTCGCGTTTAGCTTATTTTTATCGCACTTAATTTCTTTCTAACTCCAAGAAAAAATCACAAAAACCAAAAACATTTCAAATATTCAAAAACTTCATCAAAAATATTCTTCATTAACAAAGCCTTGGATTTCAAACCAAGCAATTTTATTTTAATCAAACTTTAATCAATCTTAATCATATTAGACTTTATTTTTGCAATTAAAATCAATCAAACTTCATTCACTCGCCACTTTGGCTCATTTTATCTTTCACAAACATTTTCAAACTTTAAAATTAACATAACTAATCAGTTCGGCTTTTCTAACCCGAACTACATCGGTTTTGATCCCATTTGGGTATGTAGGCAAAGGACCTTGTCCTTCCAAACCAACCAAACAAAAATCGACGAAAACAACAAAAACATTTTCTTTTTTTTATTGAACAACAAGCTTGTTCATTTTGGTTGCAACAACTAATTTGAACAATTTCTTTTCTTTTCATTTGAGTTCTAAAAAATGAGCGTTTTGACAGTTTATACTTTTTTCCTCAAAATTCAAGCGAAACTTGAATGAAAAAGGGTGGTTTGACGTATGTCTCTCCTTTCCCCGATCGGATAAACACTTGACGTATGTCTCGTTGCTTAGACGATCGTCATTCTTTTCTAGCTTCCCCAAAAAATATGTTTTTTAAATTCAAACAAAACTTGAATGAAAAAGGGTGGTTTGACGTATGTCTCTCCTTTCCCCGGTTGTACGAATGCTTAACGTATGTCTCGTTGCTCGGACAATCGTCATTCTATTTTCAACGCGTCCAACGCACTTTAACCTTTCTTGGTCCCTCGCGACCAATTTGAACTTTTCTTGGTCCCTCGCGACCAAATTTGAACCTTTCTTGGTCCCTCGCGACCAATTTGAACCTTTCTTGGTCCCTCGTGACCAATCCAACTTTTCTTGGTCCCTCGCGACCAAATTTGAACCTTTCTTGGTCCCTCGCGACCAATTTGAACCTTTCTTGGTCCCTCGTGACCAATCCAACTTTTCTTGGTCCCCCGTGACCATTTTAAACTTTTCTTGGCCCCCGTGGTCAATTCAAACATTGTACGCCTCCGTGCGTTTGTCATTTTGACCCTTGTGGTCAATCCGAACTTTTCGTGCCTTTGCACGTTTTCTTTCAACTTTTACGCCTTGTGCGAATTTAACGCCTCCGTGCGTTTGTCTTTATTTTCAAGCTTTTTTACGCCTCTGTGCGTCTGTCTTTTTATTTTCAAAACATTCACGCCTTGCGCGAGTTCATCGCCTTAGCGTCCATCTTTCATCATGTTAAAGCTTTGTATGTCTTCGTACGTTTCAAAACCTTTGTTCAAGTCCGAGTGCAAAACTTTTTATCAAATCATTTACTTTTATGCATTGTCGTCAATGGCAGTTCGGCAACAACCCGAACAGTTGACATTTACTTTTCATTTCTCGTCGTCAATGGCAGTTCGGCAACAACCCGAACAGTTGACATTTATTTTCACTACTTTCTCTTTTTTTCAAACTTTTTCGCTCGGACGCGAACAAATCTTTTTTAACTAAGACGAACCAGCGTACAAACTTTTTCTATTCAAGAACTACGTAAGCTTTGAATTCTCCGACTACCGGGAGATACGTAGGAGCAGGATTGTCATCTTGTCAAGCCCATTATTAAAAAATCTTTTTTTCTTTTTTCTATTTCATTTGTTTTTATCTCTTTCTTCACCTCACATTATATTTTCTTGTTCCTTTATATATATATATATATGATTAAGCATGCAAGCAAAATGTCAAAAGACATTTTAAGCCTAAGCCAACTAAGAGGTTCCCGTTGAGTACAACGGATGTGAGGGGTGCTAATACCTTCCCCTCGCATAATCGACTTTCGAACCTAAAATCTCTTTTTCAAAGGTAATTTCAAACTTTTTTCCTTTTTTCTCCGAAAAATTAAAAGTTCAGTCGTGATTTAAATTTAGTGATTCAATGCTAGTCAATAGCTTGACATCCGAAATTCGACGCGACAGGCGCGATCAAATCTTTTGACTAAAACGAACCAACATACAAATTTTTTTCTACCAAAGAACTACGTATGCTTTGAATTCTCCGACTACCGGGAGATACGTAGGAGCAAGATTGACATCTTGTCAAGCCCATTAATAAAAAACCTTTTTTTTTCTTTCGTTTGTTTTTATCTCTTTCTTCACTTCACATTATATTTTCTTTTCCTTTTTTTTATATGTTCAAAACACTCAAGCAAAACTTTGAAACATTTTAAGCCTAAGCCGACTAAGAGGTTCCCGTTGAGTACAACGGATGTGAGGGGTGCTAATACCTTACCCTCGCATAATCGACTTTCGAACCTAAAATCTTTTTCAAAAGGGTAATTTCGAACTTTTTTCCTTTTCTCCCCGAAAAATTAAAAGTTCAATCGTGATTTAAAATTAGTGATTCAACGCTTCCCAATAGCTTGATATCCGAAATTCGACGCGACACTGCCGGAGCCATCACCTCTACCCTACACCAGAAACTTAAGTTCATTGTCGATAACTAGATGATTGTAGTTTCCGGGCAAGAGGATATGATGGTAAGCCATCTTTCGTCATTCCGTTATATAGAAACGGACGAAGAAGCTGTGGATGTTCCCTTCCAATCTTTGGAAGTGGCGAATGTCGTGACTTTGAGCTCAAAGCCCAAGAAAGAGGCTAGGACAGCCATGTCATCATGGAGGGCAATAAGAGAGGCCCTAGAAGAAAGCCGACCTACCGGATGGGGTAAATTAGTGGACATACCGGAGAAGAAAAATCGCTTCGGGTTGGGATATCATCCATCAACCGAAACCTCCTCAAAGCCTCCAAAGCAAGGGATCCTCCCCATTTTGGAAACATTTATCAGTGCGGGATTTATCAATGAAGATCAAGTAGCTCTGCTTGAAGACGTGGATGAAGACGTGCCTGATTTGGTGTACCGTTGTGCTTCGGATGAAGCTTTGAACAATTGGAGGGCTATCGCAATTCCCGAGATCATTACCAAGATCAAGTAATAAACCATGTTTGTTTTTACTTTTAAAAAAAATCATTTAGCTCTGCCCAAGGCAAATGATTAGTCGTGTGGGGCCCCCATGTTTTAAAGCTATTTTCAATCATGAATAAAATCACTCTTTTATGTTCAATTGATTTTCTTTTTTCTCTTTTCTTTTTGCATTTGTTTTTAAATTTTTTTTTACAAAAAGCCTAAAAAAAATCATACTCATGCAGATCTACAAATCCACCCTCCAAAAACAACACTGCCTTAATCCCTTATGACTTCGATTTCCCAATTAATCAAACGGAAGATGATGAAGAGGACGATTATGAACCGCCTGAAGAATTGTCCAGACTTGCAAATCAAGGGGATAGGGTAATACAACCCCACCAAGAATCAGTTGAAAAGGTCAACTTGGGGACCGAAGAGGATAAGAAAAAGGTCAAGATAGGAGCCTCCCTGCAAGAGAATGTGAAAGGAAAGTTGGTTAAGCTTCTACAAGAGTATGTGGATGTATTCGCTTGGTCGTATCAAGACATGCCAGGTTTAGACCCTAACATCGTCGTACATAAACTGCCACTCAAGCCAGAATGCCCGCCAGTAAAGCAGAAATTGAGAAGAACCCGACCCGATATGGCTCTCAAGATCAGAGAGGAGGTCAAAAAACAGTTTGATGCCGGCTTTTTAGACGTAACCAAGTATTCGACATGGGTTGCCAACATTGTACCAGTCCCAAAGAAGGATGGCAAGGTTAGAATGTGTGTGGATTACCGGGACTTGAATAAAGCAAGCCCAAAGGATGATTTCCCGCTACCACATATCGACATATTGGTGGACAACACAGCCCAATTCTCAGTCTTCTCCTTCATGGACGGCTTCTCGGGATATAACCAAATCAAGATGGCTCCAGAAGACATGGAGAAAACCACATTTATCACCCCATGGGGAACCTTCTGCTATAAGGTAATGCCTTTTGGATTGACAAATGCCGGGGCAACATACCAAAGAGCAATGGTAACTCTTTTCCATGACATGATCCATAAGGAAATTGAGGTCTACGTTGATGACATGATTGCCAAATCCCAAACGGAGGAGGATCATCTAGTCCATCTACAAAAGCTTTTCGAACGCCTAAGAAAGTTCAAGCTGCGCTTAAATCCTAACAAGTGCACATTTGGTGTTAGATCCGGAAAGTTATTGGGTTTCATTGTCAGCCAAAGGGGTATTGAAGTGGATCCTGACAAGGTAAAGGCCATCCAAGAAATGCCAGCGCCGAATACCGAGAAAGAGGTCCGGGGTTTCTTAGGAAGATTGAACTACATCGCTAGGTTCATCTCACACATGACAGCTACCTGCGAACCAATCTTCAAACTGCTAAGGAAAAACCAAGCCGTTCATTGGAATGGGAATTGCCAAGAGGCGTTTGACAAGATCAAACAATACCTGCAAAAACCACTAATTTTAATACCTCCGGTTCCGGGTAAACCCCTCATCTTATACCTAACCGTACTTGAAGGATCAATGGGTTGTGTGTTAGGACAACAAGATGAAACGGGAAGAAAAGAGCACGCAATCTATTACCTAAGCAAGAAGTTTACCGACTGTGAAACAAGATATACTTCGCTTGAAAAGACTTGCTGCGCTTTAGCATGGGCTGCTCGACGCCTAAGGCAATACATGTTGACCCATACAACGTGGTTGATATCGAAGATGGATCCCATCAAGTACATCTTCGAAAAGCCTGCCCTCACAGGGAAGATAGCTCGTTGGCAAATGCTGCTGTCTGAGTACGACATCCAATACGTTGCTCAAAAGGCTATCAAAGGGTGTGTTTTATCCGAGCACCTTGCTCACCAACCATTGGAGGATTATCAACCCATACAATTTGACTTCCCGGATGAAGATGTCATAGCTTTGAATGACGAAAGGGTCACAAATGATGATGAAGGGCCAGAACCGAGAGCTCGATGGAAGCTCGCTTTCGACGGCGCCTCAAATGCCATCGGGCACGGGATCGGGGCAGTTTTAATCTCCCCAAGAAATGGATACCAACCCTTCACAGCAAGGTTATGCTTTGACTGCACCAATAATATGGCAGAATATGAAGCATGTATCCTAGGCCTCGAAGCAGCAATTGATCTAAGGATCAAAACCCTTGAAGTATACGGTGACTCAGCTTTAGTCATCTATCAAGTCAAAGGAGAATGGGAAACAAAACATCCCAATTTAATTCCCTACCGAGCCCGGGTTGTAGAATTGCTTGAGCATTTTGATGAAATCACCTTCCATCACATACCTCGAGAGGAGAATCAGGTGGCAGATGCCTTGGCTACATTATCATCAATGTACCAAGTAAATTTCCACAATGAGGCGCCAATCATAAAGATGGATCGTAGGGACAAACCGGTTGTATGTGCATCAGTCGAAGAAGGACTTGACAACAAAGCTTGGTTCTACGACATCAACCGATACCTCGAAGAGCAAGAGTATCCAAATGGTCTCACAAACCGACAAGAGAACCCTCAGGAGATTTGCATCCCAGTTCTTCCTCAGCGGAAATACCCTCTACAAAAGAAACTATGACATAATCTTGCTCAGATGTGTGGATAAACATGAAGCGGACATGCTCATCAAAGAAATCCACGAGGGATCTTTTGGAACCCATGCCAATGGGCATGCCATGGCAAAGAAAATCCTAAGGGTGGGCTATTATTGGCTAACCATGGAAGCTGACTGTTTCCGCTATGCCAAAACATGTCATAAGTGCCAAATTTATGCCGACAAGGTGCATGTACCACCAACTCCCCTAAATGTCATGACCTCACCTTGGCCATTCTCTATGTGGGGCATAGACATGATTGGAATGATCGAGCCCAAAGCATCCAATGGACATCGCTTCGTCCTTGTCGCCATCGACTACTTCACCAAATGGGTCAAAGCAGCTTCGTATGCAAACGTAACCAAACAAGTGGTAGCCCGATTCATCAAGAAGGAAATCATTTGTCGTTACGGCACTCCCCATAAAATCATCACTGATAATGGGGCAAACCTGAACAACAAGACAATGAAGGAGTTGTGCAAAGATTTCAAGATTGAGCACCATAATTCCTCACCTTACCGGCCAAAGATGAACGGTGCGGTAGAAGCAGCCAATAAGAACATAAAGAAAATCATCCAAAAGATGGTGAAAACATATAAGGGTTGGCACGAGATGCTTCCCTTTGCGCTACATGGCTACAGAACAGCCATTCACACTTCAACTGGGGCAACCCCTTTCTCCTTAGTATAGGGTATGGAAGTCGTAATACCCATTGAGGTTGAAATCCCTTCGTTAAGGGTCTTGATGGAAACCAAGCTAGAAGAAGCTGAATGGGTCCAAACAAGGTTCGACCAACTGAACCTCATAGAGGAAAAGCGTCTAACAGCAGTGTGTCATGGACAGCTCTATCAAAGGAGACTCAAGAGGGCATTCGACAAAAAGGTCCGTCCTCGAGAATTCAAAGAAGGAGACCTAGTGCTCAAGAAGATATTACCTATCCACAAAGATCCCCGAGGGAAGTGGACTCCCAGCTATGACGGACCATACGTGGTAAAGAAAGCTTTCTCTGGCGGAGCCTTGATCATCACCACTATGGACGGAGAAGAGTTCCCACTCTCAATAAACTCTGATGCAGTCAAGAAGTATTATGCCTAAGAAAAAAAAAGAAAAGCTCGCTAAATCGAAAACCTGAAAGGGCGGTTTAGGCAATAGAGAGTGTCCTGGTAGATCGAAAACCTGAAAAGGCGGTCTAGGCAAAAATTAAGGACATCAAAAAAGGAAATACACCCCGGTGGACTGAAAACTCGAAAGAGCGGTCCAGGCAAAAGTTAGGGGTTAACAAGAGAAGAAAGGCAATGACTGCAACATCCAAGCTCCGGACAAGATTCAAGAGGAGAGGAATCGGTCTCGTCATCACCTTTCAAAGAACCTAGAAGTCATAAGGAAAATAGCATGTGTTGTGCCAAAACCAACAAATTTCTTTTTGCTTTTTTCTTGTCTTTCTCTACCTTTTTCCTCAGAGAAGTAATCACTTCTCACTTCATGTATTGTTACCCATTCAAGAAGTCAAATCTGCATTGAATAAAAATCCTTTTATTATTTTTTGTGTTCTCATTAGCGCATAAAATTTTGTTTTATTCATGATAAAACGCGTTGAAACATGAAAAAACTTGCAAAAAACAAACATTGTTTTGCTTGAATTTCGTAAATGTCGAAAGAATTGCGGTAATTCCCCCCAATATTGCACCAAAAGACTTATGCTCTTCAACAAAGGCAAGTGCATAGCTCACAGCACGTGGAGCGCAAAGATCCCAAGGGTTGGAGGAACATAATTCCCCAGTCAAAACACCCCAAACATCTCTTCCATCAAACAAGGCTGGATATCGATCATGCTTCCAAAATGATCCTTATATCCCCATGAAGCCCAAGTCTTATTGACATTCCCTAGGGAGTCTCAACCCAAAAAATAGCCCAATCATCATTGGCAATCACAAACATAAATCCCCAGAAAAAGCCCAACCATGCTTGGCATCTACTCACATCCAAATACAATTTCACCCAAAGACCGACGTTGCTCGGCACCCAATCATACATCATATCCAAATCATTCATACATGCATCATATCAAACGCATTCATACATGCATATCCAAATCAATCAAATACATGCATCTCATATTCATGTCATGCATTCTCAACCAAGGATTCTCCAGTGAGTATCACATATTCACCAACATCCATTGATCATCCCTAGTGTTCCCCAGTGGACCCATTCCAGAGCTTCCCTAGTAAGTTCTCCTAGAATAACCCCGGCGGTTTTCTTCCCAACCTTATCACATCCCCAAGTGACCTACTCACGGCCATTAGGATGCCCCAGCTGAGTTTTCCCAAAACGAAATTCAGATTGAGTCTACCTCATATCATACCATATTGCATAGCATATTGCATAAAACAACATGAAGCATGTCATGCATCATACAATCATGTTTCCCTTTTTAACAATCTAAGTACTAGTCATGCCTAGAGACGATTACACTATCCCCACAGTGGTAGGTCCTATTTCCCCAGATAAGTCTAAGCACCTATTCAGGCGACGACTTTTTCAGATCCAATCACCTGATTAGGTGACGATCATGTCAGATTGAAATCACCTGTTTAGGTGACAATCTTTTTACCTTGCGAGCGTTCATACACGTCTCGAAGATTAAGGCCACCTGTTTAGGTGACGATCCTTTATCTTTTCCAGATTAAGGCCACCTGTTTAGGTGATGATCCTTTATCTTTTCCAGATTAAGGCCACCTGTTTAGGTGACGATCCTTTATCTTTCCAGATTAAGGCCACCTGTTTAGGTGACGATCCTTTATCTTTTCCGGATTAAGGCCACCTGTTTCGGTGACAATCCTTTATCTTTTCCAGATTAAGGCCACCTGTTTAGGTGACGATCCTTTATCTTTCCAGATTAAGGCCACCTGTTTAGGTGACGATCCTTTATCTTTTCCGGATTAAGGCCACCTGTTTAGGTGACGATCCTTTATCCTTTCCAGATTAAGGCCACCTGTTTAGGTGACGATCCTTTATCTTTGTCCGATCAGATCACCTGATTAGGTGGCGATCATTTTACCCCTTCAGATCCAACCACTTATTTAGGTGGCGATCTTTTTACTTTTCGAGCGTTCATACACGTCTCGTAAGCTTTTTATTTTTCGAGCGTTCATACATGTCTCGTAATCTTTTATCTTTCGAGCGTTCATACATGTCTCGTAAGCTTTTTATTTTTCGAGCGTTCATACACGTCTCGCAAAGCTTTTCACCTTTCGAGCGTTCATACACGTCTCGCAAGTCTTTTACCTTTCGAGCGTTCATACACGTCTCGCGAGTCTTTTATCTTTCGAGCGTTCATACACGTCTCGCAAGTCTTTTACCTTTCGAGCGTTCATACACGTCTCGCAGCTTTTTTACCTTTCGAGCGTTCATACACGTCTCGCAATGCCTTTTACCTTTCGAGCGTTCATACACGTCTCACAGTCTTTTTTTCCCTTTTCGAGCGTTCATACACGTCTCGCAGATTGAAATCACCTGATTAGGTGACAATCTTTTTCTCTTCAGATCCAATCGCCTAACCTTTCGAGCGTTCATACACGTCTCAGATGTTTAAGTGACGATCTTTTACCCTGCATTTACTTTTTCCATTTTCTAAAATCTTTTCGTACCGCGAAGGACAAAATTCAGGTCCTTCTTTTACTCAATTGATCTTCGCAAAGAGTTCATGAGATGCCCTCGGCACTCACACACTCTATGCAAAGACACAATTAAGTAGGGGCAGCTGTAGTACCCCAATTTTTTCCTAAGCCTTTTCAAAACAAAAAAAAAAAAAAAAAAAGAAGATGAGAAAAGTCAAAGTCAACAAAAGTCAACCAAAAAAGTCAAAATTTCAAAAATGGTGACTTCGCAGTGCGAAGTATGCGATTTTTCTGCAGACTTTTGATTTCTTTGATTTAATTCCAGTTTTTGTTACATATTATTTTCATTATTATTTTCATCATCATTCATGGCCAATTGGGCTCAGCAAAGCCAGAGTTGAAGGACTTGCCATTAATGCCAAGGAAAGAAGCTTTTTCTTCCAACCTAGCTTGTGGCAAGCAAGTTGGCTTGCCCTTGGGCAGCTCTTGTCCCTCCCAAGTGACCTGCTACTGACTCTAAGGTTGCCAGCCACCAGCTTGTGGACTTTCTTCCTGCTTTCTTCCCCCAAAACCAGTCAAACCCAGCTGGTTTTCACTTGCAAAAAACCATGATTGCTGCCCTGTTTTTCAGCAGCTTTTCATCCCCCTCACACCAGCCCACATGTTGCCTTTTGTTTCCCCCAACCTCTGCACATCACAGTGCACGTTTTTATTGCCCAACCATCAAGATTGCAAGGATCAATCCCCAAGCACAACCAATTGCAATCCAGCCCTGTTTCATCATCATTTCTATCCAAAAACCATTGAATTTGTGGCTGAAATCAGTCAAGGTCTTGACCCTTGGCACAAGGCAAGGTTACCTCTATCCATTAGCATTAAATGCAAAGCAATTCAGCCTGGATTTAGCCCACAAATCAGCTAGTTCCTATGGATTTGCCATCATTACATTGGATTGCATTTTGGCCTATAAATAGGAAGCAATGCCCAAGGTTACAACTACTACTCATTTCATTACTCTTAACCAGAAAAAACCAGCACAAAACACTAGCAAAAAATCAGTTCCAATACAAAGCAATAGCACAAGTTCATTGCTCCAAATCAACAACATTCAAAACCTTGCAAGAACTTCAACAATCCAAGTTCTTTTCACTCCCTTTGCAGCAGGAGCTTTGCTAAGGATCTCTGTAAGTGTTCTAAGTACTGATCTTTCACTTATAATTGTGCTTGCATCTTAATTTTGGTTCAAAACCTTTTGCTCTAAAAAACCCCTTTTGAATTTCAAAAGAAATCTCAAGGTTTGCAAAACACTCAAACTGGTTTGTCCAACTCTTTTCATTGCAAAAACTCAAAGCTTTTCACTCTCCTAAAAGGTTCTGAGTTTGTTCAGAAGTTGTTTCTGAACAATAGTTCAGAAACAGCTTCTGAACTCAAAAATTCGCATTGTTCGCAGTGCGAAGTCATGGTCGCAGTGCGACCATGACAGAACTCAGAATCTGAGTTTAGGCTCCCAAATGGCCAATTTTTGAGGTTCTAGCTCAAGAGCTCAGAACCTAGGAGGTTTGAAACTCATTTTATCCAAACCATGTCAAGGATTTTGCATAATATTGGAAAATTCGCAAGTTCGGGTAACACTTTTTTGGGTAACTTGCAAAACATGTTACAATCACAAACTTTCAAAAACAATTTGAGCAATTAAGCTATGTTCACCATTTTCAAAACCAAACATGAACAAGAGCCTTGTTCATGACTTTCAAACCAAACGTGAACTTAAGCCGAATTTGTTCGCTTTTCAAAACCGTTTGCAAAACGAGCCAAACTTGTGCGTTTTTTCACAAAATTGTTAAAACTTTCTCATTTTGGGTTTCAAACCAAATGTTTTGATAAACTTTGGGATTTCTAAGAAATTCAACCAAAAAAACTTGAATGAAAAAGGGATGGTTTGACGTATGTCTCTCCATTGCCCCGATTGTACGAATCTGTGACGTATGTCTCGTCGTTCGGACAATCGTCATTCCATTTTCAACGTAACCGACCATACCAAACCAATTCTTGGCCCCTTGTGGTCAATCCGAACCTTTTGGTCCCCCGTGGCCACTAGATTCAAACCTTTTCGACTCGTTTGAGTCACTTCGGTCAATGTTCGACTCGTTCGAGTCCATTGTACCCGTTCTTGATCCCGTTGGATCAATCGAACCTTTCCCCGGCTCGTTTGAGTCACTTCGGTCAATGATCGACTCGATTGAGTACATTGCACCCCTTTTGGTCCCATAGCGACCAACTCGAACCCTTTTACCCAACGGACATGTTTTACCTATTCTAAGCGCGATTCGTAAACAAACGCTTAAGCCTCCCATGCGTGAGCATACAAGCTATACGCTTAAGTCTCCCATCCGTGAGCATACAAGCTACGTTTAATCGCAAGAATTGGGTTAAAACATCGTTCATTTAAAAATAACCAACAAATTTACGTTTTTCTACCAAAGAACTACGTACGCTTTGAATTCTCCGACTACCGGGAGATACGTAGGAGCAAGATCGACATCTTGTCAAGCACAATAATAAAAAACAAACTTTTTTCCCTTTTATCATATTTTCCTTTTTCCCTTTAATATAGACAAGCATGCGCGCAAAACATTTAAAAACATTTTTAAGCTTTAGCCAACTAGGAGGTTCCCGTTGAGTACAACGGACGTGAGGGGTGCTAATACCTTCCCCTTGCGTAATCGACTCCCGAACCCGACAATGGTTGCAATGACCAGTCCTTTTCCTCATCGTCAAGGGTTTTATTATCGTTTCCCTTCAAATAAAAAACTTAAGGGTTTATCAACGTTCCCTTTAAACAAAAACTTTGGTGGCGACTTCACAAAAGCCTTCCGAGCGTTCGTACACGTCTCGGGGGATTGCGCGTTTTTTTTAACGAGTGCGCACAACTGTATCTAGCAAGACATACTACATAGATTTGGTGTGTCTTCCCATGATACAACTTGATGTGATCCTAGGAATGGATTGGCTTTCTGCTAATCATGTGTACATTGGATGTGCGGAAAAGTGTATTTTTATGCCTACAGATGATACGACCGAAAGTGTGGCTTTATCAGAGTTAATCAACCGCACTCATCAGCTTACCCAGCTAATGTGTGCTCAGGATAGGGGTTTTTATGTAATGGTTACTGTGACTTCAGAATCAGAACTGAGTCCCAGTGACATTTCTGTTGTTAGTGATTATCTAGATGTCTTTCCTCCTGAGATAATCAATTTACCCCCAGAACGAGAAGTTGAGTTCTCTATTGACCTCATTCCAGGATCGAACCCAGTATCTGTGGCGCCGTATAGAATGTCACCGTCAAAGCTTATGGAATTGAAGTCTTAGTTAGAGGACTTAATTCAGAAACATTTTATCAGGCCCAGTGTGTCACCTTGGGGTGCACCAGTATTGTTGGTTAAGAAGAAGGATGGTAGTATGAGATTGTGTATCGACTACCGCCGGCTGAATAAAGTAACAATTAAGAATAAGTATCCACTCCCGAGGATTGATGATCTTCTGGATCAACTCAAAGGAGCAGCAGTATTTTCAAAGATTGATCTCAGATCAGGATACCACCAGATTCGTATCAAATCGTCAGATGTGTCCAAGACGGCGTTCAGAACACGTTACGGACATTATGAATTTCTGTTTATGCCTTTTGGAGTGACTAATGCTCCAGCAGTGTTTATGGACTACATGAATAGAATTTTCCAGCCTTACTTGGATCAGTTTGTGGTAATCTTCATTGATGATATTTTGATATATTCAAAGGACTCACAGGAACATGCTCAGCATCTGAGAATTGTTTTGGACATCCTCAGAGAAAATCAGTTATATGCAAAATTCAGCAAATGTGAATTTTGGTTGTCGGAAATCCAGTTTGTGGGGCATGTTATCTCCAAAGGAGGAGTGTCAGTAGACTCATCTAAAGTTGAAGTTGTCCTTAATTGGGCCAGACCAGTGAATGTAACAGAAGTTCGGAGTTTCCTGGGTTTAGCAGGTTACTACCGAAGATTTATTATGAGATTTTCACAGATTGCTTTGCCTTTGACACGCCTCACGAGGAAAGATGTGCCTTTCGTCTGGGACGAAGATTGTGACAAAAATGTTTCCGGACTTTGAGGAAGAAATTATCTAAGGCTCCAGTACTAGCAATACCGGATCCCGAGAAGAAATATGTTGTTTATTGTGATGTGTCCTCTAAAGGACTGGGTAGTGTGCTCATGCAGGAAGGGAAGGTAATAGCTTATGCTTCTCGGCAACTTAAATCTCATGAAGAGAATTACCCTACTCATGACCTTGAATTGGCAGCTATAGTTTTTACCTTAAAAGTATGGAGGCACCATTTATATGTAGCACAGTTTGACTTGTTCAGTGACCACAAGAGTTTAAAGTATTTGTTCGATCAACGGGAATTGAACATGAGGCAGAGAAGGTGGATGGAATACTTGAAAGATTTTGATTTTGAATTAAAGTACCACCCTGGAAAGGCGAACGTAGTTGCTGACGCCTTAAGCAGGAAAACTTTGATGAGAGGAGAAGTGCTGATACACACTTGTGGTTTGTATGAGAAATTTAGAGATCTTAATCTCAGCGTCACAGAGATGGACAATGGCATTTTGTTGCAAAGGTTAGAGGTCACTTGTGATTTGCGGTCCAAAATTGCACAAGCTCAAGAATCAGATATGGATCTTCAGAGGAGGATTGGACATTCAGAGTTTTCAAGGGCATCGGATGGTATTCTGCTGTTTGAAGGTAGATTTTGTGTTCCTAATGATGCTAATTTAAAAAGATTGATTTTGGAAGAGGCACACAAGAGTAGTTTCAGTATTCACCCAGGTACCACTAAAATGTATCAAGATTTAAAGAAGGATTATTGGTGGCCGGGGATGAAGACCGATATCGTGGAATTTGTATCGCGATGTATTGTATGTCAACAAGTAAAGATTGAACATCAGAGGCCTGCAGGGATGCTAGTACCATTGGAAATCCCTCAATGGAAATGGGAAGAGGTATCTATGGATTTTGTAACAGGGTTACCTCGGACTCAACGGGGACATGATTCAATTTGGGTAGTTTTCGACCGGTTAACTAAGTCTGCTCACTTTTTACCGGTTAGGACTACGTACAGGGCTGCTCAGTATGCAGAATTGTTCATAGTAGAGATTGTGAAACTGCATGGTGTTCCAACTAGTATTGTTTCGGATAGAGATCCTATCTTTACTTCTCACTTTTGGAAAGCTTTTCAGAAGGCTTTGGGCACAAGGTTAAAGTTGAGTACGTCCCATCATCCTCAAACAGATGGGCAATCTGAGAGAACTATTTAGACGTTAGAGGATATGCTACGCGCATGCATTTTAGAGGATGGAGGAAGTTGGAATAACCATCTACCTTTAATTGAATTTTCTTATAATAATAGTTACCATTCTAGTATCGGAATGACACCTTATGAGGCATTGTATGGCAGAAGGTGTAGGACACCGCTATGTTGGTCAGAGGTTGGAGATAAAAGTATTTTGGGACCTGAGATTATTCAGGAGACCACTTTAAAGATTAAATCCATTCAGGATAAGATCAGAACGACTCAGAGTCGACAGAAGAGTTATGCGGACAAGAGGCGAAGACCTCTAGAGTTCGAAGTGGGGGATCATGTATTCCTGAAAGTTACCCCTAAGTTGGGATTACGAGGTGTTTACAAGACAAAGAAATTGAGTCCGAGATTTATTGGGCCATTTCAGATACTCAAACGTGTCGGACCAGCAGCTTATCAATTGGCTCTGCCACCGGCTCTGTCAGGATTACATGATGTCTTCCATGTTTCACAGTTAAGGAAGTTCATTCCAGATCCTTTTCAACTAGTAGAGTTGGAAACCATCGACTTGAGATCGGATTTGACATTTCGGCTCGAACCGGAACGGATTATTGAACGTGATGTCAAGTCATTGAGGAACAAAGAGATTCCAATTGTTAAAGTTATATGGAAAGGTTCTCCCTACGGTGAAGCTACATGGGAATTGGAATCGGAGATGCTAGAGAGTTATCCGCATCTATTCACAGGTAATTTCTAAATTTCGAGGACGAAATTTCTTTAAGGGGGTAGAGTGTAATATCCCGCTTAAGCGAAACATTTAACAGTGTTATAGAAGTTATATGAGGCAATGGCAAAGTTGTAATTAGAGGGAAAATGACTATTTGGATAAATATGAAAATTTTCCAAGTTTATCTCTCATTTCTCTCACTCAAGAAAAACAGATTTTTCTTCTCCCCTTTCCCTCATTTTCACCCCCCATCATCACCATTTTCATCTCATTAATCAACACCCCATAATCCATTAAACTCCTTCCTAAACTCTTGTGTTTCAAGCAAGCTTGTTTTGGGGAAATTTGGAGCAAGAAGAAGCTAAAGAAAGCCAAGGATAGGAAGCTCTCTTAAGTTGAGGCTTTGGGTTTGAAGCTAGGGCTTTGGTGTGCTGATTTTAGCAAGCATCAATTGGGGTTTAAGGTGAGCTCCTAGGGGTTTTAGAACCCACTTTGAATAAGCTTTGATGATTATAGTAATATGAGCTAGTTTGAGGTTATAGTGCCCTAATTTCCTTTTTCTTGTGATTCCTTGATCAATGATGTTATAGTCTATCATATGCCTTAGAAATTTACTTCTTAAGCTGTATGATGTTTGAGTATGTTTGGATAAGCAAAAAATGGTGAAAAGCACATTTTGAACTTGCCCTATGCTGTCTAACTGCACGCAAAATCGTGTCACGATTTTGCAACCGTGTCACGATTTTGTAGGCAGAACTTAACACGATATCTGGGTAGAAAATCGTGACACGATTTCCAAATCGTGTCACGATTCCACAGCATACAGGGACCACTTTGTTTTTCATCAGCTCTTGCACCATTCTAGCCGACCAATACTACTTCAAACTCCTTAAGCAACGTGTTATGGCTAGGTATCACTACTAAGTATTAGAGGACCTATTCCTTAGGGAATGTATGGATTACTAAGGGAGGCATATGACTTTGATAAGTCAAGAACCTATATTAGGTGAATAAGGTTATAGACGTATTCATTTCAGAATACAAGGACAATAGGAACGCTATGGCAATCATAGTTACAGATAAGTTATAGGGTTGGTTCTCCAACGATTATAGGTGGCTTATGGGAACGATGAGCCAAGAATCATAGGTTATAGGTTATACGTTATAGGATTGTTATATGTTTAAAGTAACAGATTACAGGTTTATATGTCAAAGTTAAAGAATTATATCAAAGATATTGGCGTGTTCGCACGTTTCACAGTCATAGGGCGTGTTCAGCAGACTCCGGGTTTCGCCGGATGGGACTTCTCCGAGAGGGTTGTCCACACGTTTCATAGGGAGTCCGGTGTTAGCCTGATTGTCAGGAATTTCATCGGGTCATAGGGATGTTGTGCTTCGGGGTTACTCCACTCGGATGCACTCCGTAAAATGAACTCAGATTAATTGTTTGTTCAACGCTAACAGCTAACATAAAACACTTTATATGTATTATGTTATACAGTTATAGTTAAAGTTATAGTTACAGGAAGTTTTACAGTTACAGGTAGATTACAGTTAAAGTTATAGGCAGGTTTATAAGACTTGGCGATTCTAGTATTCCCCTAAATTGCCAAGGTAGGCATGGCGACCCTAGGTTCCCTGTGGTTGCCAACAGTAGGTTGGGTAGAGCTCACTGAGACATTATGTCTCATCCCATTCCTTCTGGTGCAGGTTCACAAGCAGGATCTCAGGCAGCACGCAACAAGGGTAAGGAGAAAGTTTTGGACTGATCGTGCTGATGTTATATGTTTTATAGTTGACTGTATTATATGTTGTTGTATTTTTGATGTACATGTATCAAAGAGGTGTTGTATAAACCTTGGGTTGTAATATTACAATGTGATGTAATATTCTGAATGAACTTTTGTATTGTAAATTAATGTATCCAGTACGAAATTTTAATACTCGTATAAGATCCTAGGCAATCTTAATATGGGTGTTATAGAGAAATTAAATAAAAATAATATAGAGTCGGGAGGTGTAGAATATAGGTTGTAAACAAGTGGGGGAGGGAGGAAGTAAAAGAATGGTGAGTAGAGGAGAAGAAAATTATAACAAATAACTAGCCCAAATATAAATAGAAAACATTAGGAGTTAGAAGGGTCACTTTTGCTGAACGTGGAAATGGGAGAAGAGAAGAGAAGAGGAGGAGATAAACCCTAGCTGCAAAGGAGAGAGCCAAGAGCCGTAATTCCCGAGGAGTTCGAGGTAAGGGGGAGAATCTTTGCACTTTAGGGTATCTTAATATATGACGGGGGTGTTTAATTCTTAAGATGGTGTTGCTGTTATGATGTGAAATTGTGATCAGTGAATGACGATGAACGAATTAAAAGATGAAGTTGAAAGACGAGAATTGGGGAAAACTAGTTTACGCGTGCCCCTAGGGAGCACGGTCGTGCATCATGTCCACGCTTAGGAAAACCAACTTTTTGACCACTCTATGTTCTGAATTGGGTTTAGGTGTGTTCATGAAGGTTGTAGACATGAATGTTAGTTCTCATTTGTCTTTGGTTGGACACCATTTGGACATCTACAACCTAAGATATGATCAAAATGCTGCACAGTGGTCAACACAGTCGTGCGTTTCTCCCAGCCTTAAGAAAATCAACTTTTCCACCACTCTCTATTCCGAATTGAGCATAGATGTCTTCCTGAAAGTTGTAGATATAGATATCAGCTTTCATTTTCCTTTGGTTTGAATCCATTTGGACCTCTAGGACTTGAGTTATGATTAAAACACCACAAATGGGTCATACTCCATTCTTCATGAAATTTCAGCACAACCCTCTCAGTGGACTCTAAAACATCCATGAAAGCAATAGTAGTTTATGTAAGCCGTTAGTGAGTAAAGCAAAAGTAAGGATCCTTAAACTATATATCTAAATGAGGGAGTGTGTTTAGGCAAAAATAGAAGTGATTCCCTCAAGATAATAACGAGTCTAAACATGAACTGGTGATAGTAGCCTATGAGAACCTAATGATGTTATAGATGACATGGCAATAGGAAGTGGAAGACAATGATAGGAGGAGACACAAGGGAGTTGTTGAAGATGGATGACTAGGATAAACATAAGTTCCTCAAATTAGAGACGAGCCTAAAAAGATGAAGCAGTTTTAAGCAGTAGAAGGAGAAGTGGGAGAGACATAGATGAGTAGTTCATGGCGGAGTGACAACTATGAGAGTAATCCCTTGGAGTATTTTAAAAGCCTAATGTGGTAGGTTGATTAAGAGGGTATAAACGAGAGTAAACGAAGAAGACGGTGGTAGTAGTTACGATGATCGAAAGTTGAAAGTAATGATAAGGTAAGATAATAATTTTAAATTAGAATGAAGTTCAGATTAGGGGAATGGTCGATGTTTTAGATGATGAAAAATGTGAGACGAAGTAATACGATATAAAGTCGTTTTAATGAGTAGAATAAGTACAAAAGAGTTAATAGTGATGGTGAGGTAAAACCTAGTTGCATAGAGGGAAAATGTTATAAGTAATGTTAATGGAGAAGTAAACATTTTAAAACTAAGAATGAGGAATAGTGTATGCTATCAGAATAAAGTATCAAGAGAGCAATGAATAGACGAGAAGATATAGCATGTCCGTAAGATGAATAATAAAATGAAGTAAAGGGACGTTGACGTAGAAATGAGTCGTGCTTAAGAATTGGATTAATGAACATATAACGTGGTGATATAAATGGCTTGAAGATTGATATTATATATATGTCCTTAAGAATTGGATTAATGAACATATAACGTGGTGATATAAATGGCTTGAAGATTGATATTATATATATGTATATAAATAAATATGATGAGAAATGATGATGTGTATTTTATAATGATGATGAGGATGAAGATGTTTATAATATAATGATGTTGAGAAAGATGATGTTTACTTTATATTGATAATGAGAATGATGATGTTTACTTTATAAAGATGATGAGAATGACAATATTTACTTTATATTGATAATGAGTATGACGACGTTTACTCTATATTGATGATGAGGATGATGATGACGATGTGAATGACGATGATATGTCTTGTCTTGATGATATGCATAAAAGGAAGACTTTGCATTTATGAATGTGAATTGTGAAGGTGAGAAAAACACACACAAGAAAGGGGGGGTTGAATTGTGTGACTCAAAAACTTGGTTCTTTTCTTCTCAAAACTTAAGATTAGTTCAGAAACAGGTTCTGAACTATTTTCAAAGAGTATTTGCAGCGGATTAACAAGTAAATAGAGAAGGGAGGAGAGACACACAAAGATTTATACTGGTTCCTTCCCAATGTAGGAAGTAGTCCAGTCCTCTTGTTTTCCAACAAGAGATTTCCACTATAATCAGCTGATTACAATTGCTCAACCACCAAGGAAGAGACTTCCAGTTGCTTAGACCACCAAGGAATAAGACTTCTATGTCCAGACCACTAAGGAATGAACCAACCTTGCTTAGACCACAAAGGAATAAGACTTCCTGCACAGACCACCCAGGAATGTGACTAACAGCTCAGACCACAAAGGAATGAGGTTACAATTGCTCAGTATACAGACTGAGACTTAGGGACCAAACTGAATTACAAAGAAATGAGTTTGGGTTGAACACTTGATAAAATATCAGAGGTGTTCTCTTAATACAACACAGGTTAAGACTCTTAACCTTAAGAAATTCTAAATTACAGAAACTAAAAGAATTTCTAAGAGTTTTATGAACTTATGAGTTTTGACAGAGAAAACAGAGCACAGGTTCAGCAATTTTGTTTCAAGAGTCTTAGCAGAAATCTTCTTCCTTTTATAGAGGAAATTAGAGCTGCTGAAGATTTGCAGGTTTTAGGAAAAGAGCCGTTGCAAGTTGTGAGCTAGGATAGCTGAAATTGTGTGCTGAACTTTTTCCAGAAAACAGAGCAGCAGCCATTTTTGAATTTGCTTTCCTTAAAAGCTGGGGAATGTTTGAGTCAGGGAGACAACTGTTCCATTGGGTTGTTCTGACACATCCAGGCATTAAATGCGCACAGTACCAGTTGCTTTCCATGCCACATCAGCCTTCAGAAGCTTCTCTTCATCAGAAGCTAGCTTCACGTACTGAACATCAGAAGCTTCCTTCAGGATCAGAAGCTGGTCTTCAGACGTTGACTTTTGTTGACTTCCTTCAGAAGCTGTCTTCAGACCCAGGCTTCAGACTCCCCTTCAGAAGCTGATCAGTAGCACCACTTCAGGAGCACTCTTCAGACTTCTTCCAGCTTTGCAACTTGCTTCTAAGCTTTCCTTTCTTGCTCTAAGCTTGTTCTTTTCATAACCAATTCTCAAATACTTATCATTAAACACGTGGTTCTGAAATCACTTGAACAAAGCATTAGCAAATAACCAATTTTCTATTCAACACTTTTGTTATCATCAAAACCATAAAGAGAGATATGTTTACACATAATGTTTCAACAATCTCCCCCTTAATTCAGAAGAGAGTTGTTTAACACATTTTGTTCCAACAATCTCCCCCTTTTTGATGATGACAAACATAAGTATTAATCATAAAATTGTTGTTAACTTAATTAACAAGTTAACTACAGGGTGTGAGGTTTGTAAGCTCCCCCTGAGTCTTATCCAAGTTAATTAAGTTCAGTTTAAATCACAAATGTGAAAATTTCAGATTTGTTGTTAAGTTTAATTAATAATCTGACTTCAGGAGAGGTTTGTAAGCTCCCCCTAGGTCTGACAATTCTCAAGGTTAGGTTTGTAAGCTCCCCCTGATTCTTGTCCATGTTGATTACACTCAACTTTAAACAATTAAGTGAAATTAACACTCAGAATTATAAATAACTTGTTGACTTCAGGTTCTGAGGTTTGTAAGCTCTCCCCCTAAGTCTGATAATCCACAGGATGAGTTTTGTAAGCTCCCTGAGTCTTAACCAAGTTATTTTAAATTCATTTTAACTCACTAAGAGTTATGTATCTCACAAAAATTAAATTCAGAGGCTAAGAATTAAAAACAGTTCTCATAAGTTAAATTCAATCAGAACTTTAACTTATGTTCAGAGCCTCAGGCTTTAATACCTTTTACTCCCCTTTCATAAGTTAATATATTGACAGAATTTAACTTATATTTTTGAGCTCAGGTGCCTTAATACTTGTTTTACTTTCTCCCCCTTTTGTCATCAACAAAAAGTTTGTAGAAAAGAAAGATTTCAAAAACAAAATTTCTCTCCCTTTAGGAATTTCTTCCCCTTTTTAAAGAGATACTTTCTTCCCCTTTGAAAACATTTCAGAATATTGAGAGAGTTTGAAAAACATTTCAAAAAGGTTCAGAATTGGGGGGGTTGAAAAACATGTGAGATAATTATGCAATCATATAGATAATCAAGCAGCAAAGATGAGCATCAGAACATACTTGATTTTCAATGAGTATATGACATTGCATTGAAAATAGAATGTTGTTCAGAAGCAAAAAAAATTCATAGCTTCTGATCAGAGCATTCTTTGTTCAGACATGGTTGTTCAGTATTTTGTTCAGTATCAGAGCAAGTCTAACTCATTTTTAAAACAAAATAGTTCAGATCATAGACCAACTGAAGGATTATATCAGAGCCTAATACCAGTTGAAAGTTTTTAATACTGCTGAACTTATATCAGAGCCTGATACCAAAATATGGTTCAGTGCTGATACCAAGATAAAATAAGTTCTAAAAAACCTGAACATGTCTGATACACTTTGGGCATTAAAAATGTGTCTGTGTTAAAACATTTAAAAACAAACTGATACCAATTGAAAACAAAATAATTTTAGCAATTGATACCCAAAACAGAAAATCACATTTTTAAATTGATGACTTTGGGAGGAGTAGAGTATAAACTTTCAATGCTTTAATCATCATTGCCTAGGGTTATACTTATCAGATTCTGACCAAACATTAGATTCCTATCAGATTCAGAAGTCAGAAAATCCAGGTTCTGATCCTTCAGACTCTGAAGTTTTTCAGGCTTAAGTTTCTTCAGACTCTCAGAGACTGAGTGTCTGATAAGTCTTAGCTTATGATAAACTCAGAATCAAGGATTTCATTCAGATTCAAGCACATTTTCAAGAGATAAAGTGCATGTTCAGATTCTTTTTAATAAAATTGAATCTTTCTTCTGTTAGGGGTTTTGTAAATATGTCAGCCAATTGATGATCAGTATCAATGAACTGAATATCTAAAACACCCTTCTGAACATAGTCTCTTATAAAATGATGTTTTATTTCTATGTGCTTGGCTCTAGAATGCAGAATTGGATTTTTAGACAGACATATTGCAGCAATGTTATCACAATAAATAGGGATATTGTCTGCATGAATCTGATAATCCTCTAATTGATGTTTCATCCAGAGCAGTTGTGTGCTACAACTTGCAGCTGAGATGTATTATGCTTCTACTGTTGACAAAGCAATGGTTGCTTGTCTCTTGCTGGCCCAGGATATCAGATTTTCACTAAGAAATTGACAGTTTTCACTAGTGGACTTTCTTTCAATCCTGTCTCCAGCATAGTCAGCATCACAGAATCCAACTAGCTTATAATTCAGAGATTTTTTATACAGAAGTCCCAAATTAGTTGTTCCTTTCAGATACCTAAAGATTCTCTTGACAGCAGTCATATGAGATTCTCTAGGATCTGACTGGAATCTAGCACACAGACATACACTAAATAAAATATCTGGCCTAGAAGCAGTTAAGTACAAAAGAGAACCTATCATACCTCTGTACAGCTTCTGATCTACTTTTGAGCCATTGTCCTCTTTGCTTAAGGTGCAGGTGGGATGCATTGGTGTTGTCATCAGCTTGCAATCATCCAACTGGAACTTCTTCAGAAGCTCCTTAGTGTATTTGGACTGATGAACATAGACACCATCATTGCATTGGTTGATTTGAATTCCCAAAAAGAATTTCAGCTCACCCATCATGCTCATTTCAAATTCATCCTGCATTAACTTTGAAAATTCTTTGCAAAGGGAGGCATTAGTAGAACCAAATATGATATCATCCACATATATTTGTACAATTAAGATTTCTTTCTTAACAGTTTTTCTAAAGAGTGTATTATCAACTTGACCTCTTACAAAACTATTTTTAATCAAGAAGTTGCTTAGTCTTTCATACCAAGCTTTAGGAGCTTGTTTCAGACCATACAAGGACTTCTTAAGTTTAAAAACATAATCTGGATTTTTAACATCTTCAAAACCAGGAGGTTGTTTTACATACACTTCTTCAGAAATTACACCATTTAAGAAAGCACTCTTAACATCCATTTGATACAAGATGATATCATGATTAACAGCATAAGAAAGAAGTAACCTGATTGCTTCCAGTCTTGCAACTGGAGCAAAAGTCTCAGTGTAATCAATTCCTTCTTGCTGGCTGTACCCTTGAGCTACCAATCTAGCCTTGTTTCTGATCACTTCTCCTTGTTCATTGAGCTTATTCCTGAACACCCATTTTGTTCCAATGATGTTCTTATGATCAGGTCTTGCAACTAGATCCCAGACATCATTCCTTTGAAACTGGTTCAGTTCTTCCTGCATTGCTACAATCCAGCCATCATCAGCAAGTGCTTCATCAGCAGTTGTGGGCTCAATCATGGATAGCAGGCCAAGCATAGACTCATTGTGAGTGAATGCTGATCTAGTCTTTATTCGACTGCTCTTGTTTCCAATGATCAACTCCTCAGGATGTGAAGACTTGTACTTGAATGAGGTTCTGGGTGGATTAGCTTCTGAAGAACCATCAGGGATTTGTTCAGAACCATGCTGTTCTTGATTTGCTTCAGGAGTAGTGTCATTATCAGAGAGTTTCTCAGATTCTTCATTGTTTTCAGCTTCTGAACCTTCTTCAGACTCTGAACTGGGTTCAGCTTCTGAAGGTTCTTCTGAGATTCTGACATCTGCAAAACTCTCAACCAGCTCTATCTTACCAGTACCAATGATCTTTCCTTTCTGACTTCCTCCAAACCCCACAGCTCCTCCCTCTTTCAGAGTCAGGGTTTGGAACATAGACTTGCCCCCTGTCATATTATGCGAGCATCCACTGTCCAGGTACCAGGACCTTTCCTTTTCTTTGGATGACAAGCATATCTGCAATTGAAATGATCTCAGACTTAGGTACCCAGATTTTCATGGGTCCTTTGGGGTTAGTCCTGAAAGGTTTTGGCTTTTTCATCTTGTGTCTGAAGTTGTGATATTCAGACTTTTTCTGATACTTAGGATATGGATCCTTATATCTGAAATAAGTCTGAGTTTCGGAACCTGAGTTCTTTAGAACCTGAGTTCTCAAAGGTTTGGACTCAGATTTCTTCAGAACCTGAGACTTGAAGGTCTTTGGTTCTGAGTTGTTTAACGTCTGACCCTTTGAGTGCTTTGGTTCTGATTTCCTCAGAATTCTAACTTTGTTAGCTTCAGGCACAAGGCAAGCTTCAGTTTTACCTTTCTTAAAACAATTAGAAGCAGAAAACTGATTGGTTTGCTTTTGCTTGCTTTGCTTAACATTCTGAGATTGAAAATGTTTTGTATTGACTGGTTTAATAGATTTTGAAGTTTTAATAAACCCAGTCTTTGAAAAATTTGAATTTGAATTATTCAGATTCTGAGACTTACTAGTTCCAGGTTCTGAACTCTTCAGATTCTGAACATTTTCAGGTTCATAGTCTGATTTTCTCTTACTCTTAGGCTTAGGACCTTTTGGCTTAGATTTAGGCAAGGTTTTAACATCTGCCTTCATCTTACCCTTAGGTTCAGAAGCATCAGAGTCTGAGCTGTTCAGAACCTCAGACTCAGTCTCAGTTTCTGCTATTTTCAATTTCTTAGAGTTATTTGAAGCAGGCACAAAGCATATACTATTGCCTTTTAAAATATTTCCAGAACAGGAAGGTGAGTTTGATTCATTTGAAGGTTTGAATGAATCATAGCCAATGCCTTCACCTTTGTTTCTGACCATATTATAAAGTATAGAGGCAATTTTAGTTCTATTGAATCCAGTTAAAATGAAATCCTGAAGAACTATTTCATGTTCATTAGGAATTGCTTCAGGTTTCTTATGAGTCTCATCTCTGAGTTCTTTAACTTCTTCATCAAACTTAGTTATTTGATTCTGAAGTTTAAGATTTTGTTCAGACAGCAAGTTAGTTTTATTTTTCAAAGATTTTATTTCTCCTAACTTGCTTTTTAGATGACTCATAAGATCATTAACTGTTTCAATTAATTCAGATCTAGAGAGTTCAGAATATACCTCATCTTCTTCAGACAGCTCCACGGGGACGAACTGGATATCGTATTCAGATAGCTCCACGGACCATGACACCATTCGCCCTGCCAAATCTGGTTTTTTCAAGACCTGCCGAACCGGGTGGTTAGTCTTCACCACAATCCGATGACCCTGGAAGTAGGGACGTAGCTTTCTCGCCGTGGTTATCAGCGCTAGAACTATCTTCTCAATTTTCTGATATCGTAGCTCCGCGCCCTTAAACACCCTACTGACGAAGTACACCAGCTTCTCACCATCCTCCTTCTCTTGGACAAGAACTGAACTCAGAGCGTGCTCCGTTACCGACAGGTACAGGTAAAGTATAATGCCTTTGTCCGGGCGAGTTAGAATTGGAGGAGTGGCCAGGAAAGACTTGATTTTAATGAAGGCGTCCTCGCACTCTGCTGTCCATTCGAACTTCTCCCCCTTCCTGAGCGTCGAGAAAAAGTGAAAAGCTTTGTCTCCCGCACACGATAAAAAACGAGATAACGCCGCCAGACATCCTATGAGCTGCTAAACCTCCTTGACAGACATGGGGCTCCTCATGTCGATGATAGCCTGGCATTTATCTGGGTTGGCCTCTATCCCTCTCTTTGTTAACATATATCCCAAAAACTTTCCCGCCTGCACCCCAAATGAGCATTTGGAGGGGTTTAGATGCATGTTATACTTTCTTACACATCCCAGGATCTCCTCGAGGTCCTGACAGTGACTTCCCTCCTCTGCGGTCTTCACCACCATATCGTCAATATATACCTCCAAGTTTCGCTCAATCTGGTCGGTGAAGACTCTATCCATCAACCTCTGGTAAGTGGCGCCGGCATTCTTTAATCGGAACGGCATTACCTGGTAAAAATAATTGGACGCGTTGGTCATGAACGCGGTTCTGGGGGCGTCCAGGGGATCCATACGAATTTGATTATATCCTGAATACGCATCCATGAAGCTTAGCATCTTGTATCCTGAAGTACCGTCTATTAGTCTATCAATGGTGCGGAGAGGATATGGATCCTTAGGGCACGCAGTATTCAGATCCGTGAAGTCGACACACATCCTTCATTTACCCGAACTCTTTTTCACCATTACAACGTTGGCCAACCAGGTCGGGTACTTAATCATACTGATAAACCTGGCCGCCCTCAACTTCTTCACCTCTTCATCCACTGCCTTCCGCTTTTCTTCTCCCATCTTCCGTTTCCTTTGGACCACAGGCTTCACCTTTGGGTCCACCGCCAAATGATGACATACCACATTTACATCAATGTCGGGCATGTCGGAAGGGCTCCATGCAAACAAATCTAAATTCCTTCTCAGAAGGCTAACTATCTCCTCTTCTTCGATCTTCATCAAAGTTGTGCCGACCTTAGTAGTTTGAGAAGCCTGCGGGCCGATCTGTACCTCCCTAAGGTCTTCAATGGGGGTCAGCCTTTCCTTGACGTACTCCTCTCACGGATCCAAATCTACAAAGTTGACGTCCTGGGCGTTTAAGGGGTTGGGATCCCGCCCAGACACTGAGTGGTCTGGTCTCCGAACTCTTAGGCTGTCCTGATAGCACTTCCTGGCTGTCCTCTGATCTCCTTTGATCACTCCCACCTTACCATTGGGCAGTGGGTACTTCATGGTGAGATGGAGTGTTGATATTGCTGCTGACAACTGGTTGAGTGAAGGACGCCCTATGATTATGTTGTAGGACGAGGGCGCATTGACCACCAGGTATCTGACTGAAATGGGCCTGGCGTTTTCGTCTTCGCCGAACACTGTCCTGATGGTAATATATCCCCGTACATGTACCTGCTCTCCTACGAATCCGACTAGGGACCCTTTGAACGGTTGCAACAACTCCGCACCCAAGTTCAACTTCTCGAAGACGTCATAATACAGAATGTCCGCCGAGCTTCCTGGATCTATCAACACCCTTCTTACCACACAGTTCAAGAGCTGTAAGCTGATCACCAAAGGGTCATCCTCGTGGGGGAGAATCCCCGCAAAATCTTTACTGGAGAAAGTGAGCTCAGGATCAGCTTCTGGGACGGGCGCCTCCATGCCCCCAAAAGTGTCGATGTGCATCACGTGACGAGCATACCTTTTCCTGGAGGAGTTAGTCTCGCCTCCCCCGGCAAATCCACCTGCAATGGTGTTGATGGTTACGCGGGCGTGTGGATTGCTATTACCGCTGCCTAATCCGGGGTCCTCGCCACCCCTTGGTGGGGGGTTTTGTGGCCCGCGCTGGTCTCCTCTCTGGCTGGAACCTTGCCCTTCTCTGACATAGCCCTTCAGATGTCCTTCCTGTATTAATTTCTCGATCTCCCTCTTCAAGACTCTGCAATCCTCGGTGTGATGGCCTCTGGCTTTGTGGTACTTGCACCACTTCTCAGGATCATTTCCCATTACTTCGGATCGCGATGCCGGTGGATGAGGAATCAAACCCGTATGAAGGACCTCCTGTAAAATGCGCTCTCTCCTCTGATTCAAGGGCGTAAAGCTTTCTAACGGTCTCCTGGCCGGGGACTTGAAAGACCCCCGCATTGGCTAAAGATAGCTGTTCTTCCTGGGGCTGTGAAATTCATTTCCCCTAGAACTCATTTCTCTAGCATCCCAGACCTTTTTCTCCGCATTGCTCTCCTCGCCCTTGACGTAACATTCCGCCCGGGACAAAATTTCCTCCATGGAATCTGCTGGTTTCTGGGCCTGGGACTCATTGAACTGGCCCGCCCTCAATCCGTTCTGGAAAGCACCGACCAAGATCTCCTAGTTGGGGCTGGCGACCTTGATCGTAGCTTCATTGAACCTGGCGAGGTACTCTCTTAGTGGCTCGTGAGGTCCCTGCCGGACATTGAACAAGATGGTGGTCGGGACCTTTCTGTGCTTGCTAGCTGTGAATTGGTGTACCATCCACCTGGCGAAATCGGGATAGCTGGTTATGGAAAAACGAGGCACACCCATGTACCACCTGAGGGCTGCCTCCTTGAGGGTTCCTGCGAGCAACTTACATTTCAAGGAGTCCGCCGCTCCTATGATCGCCATCTGAGTGTTGAACGCCATCAGATGTTCGGTGGGATCTGACTTCCCATCAAATGAAGCGAGATGTGGGGGCTTGAAATTCTCCTGGACTCGAGCGTTCCAAATCTCGGCGGATAGGGGCTGGGGGTCCTCCAATTCGGGGCTTTCTTGGTCGTCTTGCTGCTCCTGATGTTGTTGGTGTTGTTGCTGAAGAGTTTGGACGGAGGCCTGGAGCGCCTCGTTCTGTTGGTGCAGCTCCTCAAGCTGGAGCTGCATAGCAGTAACGGCGACCGGATCGGCGTTGTTGTTTCGGGATCCGGCCATTACGAACTGAATGATTTGGCTTATCTGAATGTTTGGTTAGGAAAAACTGAGGCCTGGGAACGTTTTACCAGGCCCCACGGTGGGCGCCGACTGTTCTTGCTATGTGAACAATGGTACCAACCCCCTGAGCGATGTTTGAACTCAAGAGCTTGGCTAGGGTTTTTCTTCGTGAAATGAATGTGATGATCCTGTGAGGGAGGTTCCGAGCTCCTTTTATACTTCCCTTGACCTAAGGGAAGTGGGGCGAACTCTTCGGGATTCCCAAGCCACCTGGTGCTGTGACTTGGTCCTCCTCCCCGAGGATCCCGACCCACAATAGGAACGTGGGGAAGACCTGATAGACGGGGTTAAAATAGGACTGTTAGCTCGGATTTTCGCGTGGGCAGCCCGCTTTGGGTGCGCTATGGGGGCCCTTTCCTTACCCGAGTTGTTTGCTACGGGAAACTGACCTCGCCCACGTGGCGGGCACGTGCGGAATGCGGTCCAGCTGGCCGGGGAAGGCTACCACGCGTCGTGAAAGGAATAAGATGACGGTACACTTGTCACGGGTAAAATTCTTCTTTTTTTACAAATGCAACATTAATTATTGTAAATTTACTAACGTAAAATAATGTATATATTTAAAAATTTATGTCAGTCCAACCCAAATTCGACTCCGGTTGAACCTTTAAACCTTGAATCCTTACCTACTCCGGTTTCATGACCGGTCCGATTTTAATTACTTTGGTATTTGCATGTTGGCTAAGATTTTTTAATGGCCAAGTTTGCTTAATGGTTAAGTAGTCTTGCTTTATGGGTAAGAAACTTTGTGACTAAGTAACTTCAAGACCAAGTTGTTTTGCTACATAAGTGTTGGTTGTTTTTTGGGTAAGATTTCTTCTTTAGTAATATTGCTTCATGGTCAATCTTTATGTCATGGTGGCTAAGTAAATTTGGTCACTAAATTTACTCAACAAGATTTCGTTGGACTTATGCGAAATAATAGTAGGGAAAATTCCTTAATTTATGTCATGGTGGGGAAGTAAATTTGGTTACTCTCCTAAAGAAAATGTAAATTTCTTTACTAAATTTACTCTAACAATCTTTAGTTGGATTAATACAGAAAAATGTAGTCGGGAAAATTGCATAATTAAGAAAAATAATTATAACTACTAAAAATATTTTAAATATCCTGTTAAAAAAATACTGAAAATTTAAATTGATTTTCAACATGATTTTATTTCGGTTAGAAGATTTTAAACTTGATTATAATTAGAATATTAAAATGGTTAGTCGTAGGTGAATTTTTTGCATAAAATTTTTATTATATTATTATCCTAATTATTATCTTGTTTAAAATATTCTCACCTGCTCTTAGCTTATAAAAAAATATTCTCACCAAATAAAGACGAGAATCGCTGAATCAACAATTTATTTTTTTTAATACGATTAATATTATTTTTCTTACTAGTAATAAGATTTATAATACACTAGCGAAAAGACTGGAATTGAAGTATCCGTCTATCCATTTTTTTTTGCATTTAATTGTATATATAAATAAAATAAAATATTTTAAGTAAATAAAATTAAAATAATGTCTTTTTATATTACTCAATATTATTCTTTCTCTCAAAAAAATTATTCTTATTACGGTAGATTGTTGTTATTTTAATTGGGAAAATTTTTATTATGTTTGTTTGTATAATTTGGTACTGGCTGTGAGTACAATATAGGAAAACTAAGGTTTTCAGAGTCTGTTTAGGTCATGCCTTGGGAATGATCCCAAGGTTACTATTTGTAGCCTCGACTTGGGCCTACCCGGTCATGGTTTTGGGCCCAAATCGTAAAGGGCTGAAACCATGACTAGGGCGCCCCCAAAGGGTCTCATTTAGGAAGGTCACCTAAGGTTATTTATGATTGTCAAGTGGGCCTCGCACCCACCTGGAGGGCGCCCAGCCTTACTCTAAGGGTTCAAGCCCTTGTCTTTAGGGCCCCAAGGCCTAAATGGTGAAACCTACAGTCCACAGCCCAACAAGCACGAGTCTTGGGACAAGGCGAAGTGATTAAACTGTTAACGGGGGGATTTGTCTATGACTTATTGCCCAGCAAGTGAGACTTTAGTGATCCTGAAGCTTTGTGAAAAATTTTGAATTATGGGGTGTAAAGTTTTTTTATGAGTACTAACTCGATACGGGTACCGGACCAAACATGGGTGCTAGCCCAACATGGACAAGCACGAGCTTTGGAACGAGGTGAAGTGATTTAAACTGTGTAAAAAGAGTGACTTTAATGAGTGGTAAACTGATATACTGTAGCCCCCCTGGATATTGGAAGCTTTATGAGTACTAGCCCCACATGGGCGCTAGCCCAACATGGGTGCTAGCTCCGTGTTTTTTGTTTCGGAGCCTTGGTGGGTGCTAGCCCAACAAGAGTATTCCTATTAGCCCAACAAGCACGAGCTTTGGAACGAGGCGAAGTGATTTAAACTGTGTAAAAAGAGTGACTTTATTGAGTGGCTTAGATCGCCAATCCAGAACTAGCTCAACATGGGGCGCGATCCTCTTTGGGATCTAGATTTGAGGCGCGCCGGCGCCCTAGAGAGAAAGAGATTAAAGAAGCCAAAGAGGCGATGAAGCTTGAATGTGATGAGCGCATCAATGATCTGAAGATTGAACATGACGTTGATTTGGCTGGGAAGGACACGGTGATTACACAGCTGAAGGATGAGGTTGCCTCTGGCGTTGAGAGGGAGATGGCGCTGAAGGTTGAAATCTCAGAAGCCAGGGGCGAGCTGGTCATGTCTTTTGAGAATGGGTTTGACCGTGCCAAAGAACAGGTCGCGTTTCTACATCCCGGCATCGATCTCTCCTCTCTAGATTCTTTTACAGTTGTTCTAGATGGCGCCCTGGTGGACGAACCATAATCTTTCTGTTGTAATTTTTAATTTTGCTTTGAACTTAGTGAACTCTTTGAATTTGTAGTGATGCATTATTTGCTTTATGTTGTTTAGCCGTTCTTCTATTATTTAGCTTCGAATTTCTATTTTTTAATGGCGATGCTAAAAATGTTTCCTGGGCGATGACTATTACTTGTGCTTATTTTGCGACTTGCTAAAAATTGTCAAACCGTTTTATTCTCAGCATTATTGTTTTGTTGGGGCACCTTTTTACGTGAACCCTTCTATTTTCGCGACGTCTTAGAGTTCCCTTTGGGGGTAAGGAATTAGGTGGCAACCCTCGCTGGGGTTTGGCGATCTCTTTTTAGCACACGACGTCTTAGAGCCCTTTTTAGGGTTAAGGAATTGGGTGGCAACCCTCGCTGGGGTTTGGCGATCTCTTTTTAGCACACGGCGTCTTAGAGCCCTTTTTAGGGTTAAGGAATTAGGTGGCAACCCTCGTCGGGGTTTGGTGATCTCTTTTTACCACACGACGTCTTAGAGCCCCTTTTTAGGGTTAAGGAATTAGGTGGCAACCATCCCTGGGGTTTGGCGATCTCTTTTTAACACACGACGTCTTAGAGCCCTTTTTAGGGTTAAGGAATTAGGTGGCAACCCTCGCTGGGGTTTGGCGATCTCTTTTTAGCACACGACGTCTTAGAGCCCTTTTTAGGGCTAAGGAATTAGGTGGCAACCCTCACTGGGGTTAAGTCTTTTCTTGGCGTTGTTGATCTGTTGCGAGCGGTGTCTGCAATACAAAATAGATGATATAGATATAATTAAATAAGAAAGGGGTGCCTTATTAAAAACCCCCGCTACTGAGGGGGAAAAGAGTGCTCCCTGCTTTTTACATTAAACAAAAAATACATGAAACTAAAACAAGATAACCAGTGTGAAGGCTTCACGGACTTCTAAGATCGCCCTTCGGATTGTCATGGCGAGTGTCTCTCTGTTGGCTGCAAAGTCTGGGTGGTGGGCCTGTCTCAATAGCTTTCTTTGTGAAACTACCACGCGCCATGTTGGCGTGTTGACCGGCTTAAATCCTGGATCTACAGCTAGGCAGCGACACACTTCGGCGGGGTTGACGCTAAGCATATATGTCTTCCACTATCGTTTAGGTTGAAAGCTGGGCGGCCTATTATGATGTTGTAAGAACAAGGCGAGTTGACCACTAAATATTTAACTCTGATGGTTTTGGCACTGTTACTCATTCGATCCTTGATGGAAGTTGAAGAGGCTGGTTGGTGATACTTTGCGGTGGCGACTTGCTGAAAACTGGTGCGTCAATTTGCGTGTGTTCCTGCTAACAACTTGAGGTTCATATACGATTTGAGGGCGGCGCCTTTGAGGGTTCCTGCTAACAACTTGCACTTGAGCGAGTCAGCGGCGCCGATGATGGTCATTTGAGTGTTGAAAGCCGTCACATGTTCCACCGGGTCGTTCTTTCCGTCGAAGAACGAAAGGGAGGGTGGCTTGAAGTTTTCTGGAATTTGGTGCGTTCCAAATTAAACCTCGACGGAAAGTGGTTGCGGATCCGGATTTACTGATTCGTCTTGTTGGGATCTGTTTCCTTCAGCGTGCTGCTGCTGCTGGATTGTCTCCATTGTTGCTTGCAAGGCTTCGTTGTGGTCTCGAAGCTACCGGATCTGTTGTTGTAGAGCTTCTAAGTTCGCTAGGTCCGCCATCGGTCGTGGCGGTCACGGTTGTTTGAGTCGGTGTGTGAAGATTGAGATTGGTGGTTGGAGATTAGCGATTTGGCTCGCGAATCTCAGGGCAAGGATCGGTTTTTCGAACAAAGAACGGGCTGAACGTTTGATTAGGGTTTACCAGGAAAATGATGGATTTAGGGTTGAATCGCGGCGGATTCAAAAGTTTCAGGGTTGCTCCTGAAAGACACGGTGGATTCACGGCGCTCTGGTGATGTTCGGAGGCCGTGGATCGACTGCTTTTCTTTCAGGGATGGTGGCTAGGTCAGTTTTACCGTAGCCCCACGGTGCGCGCCAAATGTACTGGCTGTGAGTACAAATTTTGATTACAATTTTTCAATTTTTAAATATTAATGGAAATTATCCGTACATTTTTTCAATTTTTACAAATTATTGTCAAAGAATATAACAAAATTATTTATCAACTCGGCATATTTTGGTTTGCCTGTATATAAAATAAAAATAAAATAATGATCATTTTCCTATTGATTATATTTATAGTGACATAAAAAATATTGTGTTTGTTACATTTTTTTAAATATTTGAATTCACTCTCATCCATTATCTTTTTTAAATGATAAGGAAAAAAATCGGGCATATACAATTTGTTTTTTTTTACAAGACATATACAATTTGTTACATTTTGTTTTAATATTTGAATTTACTCTTATCTATTTGTTATATGTGCTATTTGCTTGATGGTAATTTTGGAAAGAGAAAAAGTTAGCCAAAAAAGCTGAAAGATGTTATTTTTGTTATACATAGTATAGATAAGTTTTGGTTGTTTATTGGACTACATTTTTTCTTAATTAAGATTGCTTCATGGTCAATCTTTATGTGATGGTGGCTAACTAAATTTTGTCACTAAATAAATTTGGTCACTAAATTTACTTAACAAGATTTCGTTGGACTCATACGAAATAATAGTAGGGAATATTTCTTTGTTTTTTTTTTTTGTTTTGGTAACAAATAGGGCAAATTCCTTAATTGATGTTATGGTGGCAAAGTTAAATTTGGTTACTCCCCTAAAAAACATTGTAAATTTGTTTCACAAAATTTACTCTAACACGATTTGTTTGGATTTATACGAAAATATAGTAGGTCAAATTGCTTAATTAGGAGAAATAATCATAACTACTCGCAAAATAAAGATTAATATTTTTTTATATAATTAATATTATTTTTTTACTTCTTTAAAAAAATTAATATTTTTTTTACAAAAATAAACGATATGCATTCATTTAAATTGATAGAGTACATCTATACAATACAAGTTCGCTAAAAACAAAAGGGATGAATCTGTGAACAAATTCAGCATCCAGGATCGATGTTAATAACATAAAATAACATAGTATATATGCCTACAAATATGACTATATTCAAGTCACCAGAATACTCATCTCTCTGGATTTGCAACGTTATAGACGCCAAAGTCATTGATTGAATCTGCTCTTGATCAAAGTTAATCCTTCAACATGAATCAAATAAACACCGCACTAAGACGGATAATAAAAAACATGCCGCACAAAAACGGGAAATCAAAATACACAAAGTCGTGCTAAGACGACAAAATCACAAAAACACATGAAAGAAGACTAAAAATATGTGAGAATCACTTAATTATCTAAGAAAGAGAAAAACAATTTGGAGGGGTGATTCCAAGTCAAAATTGACCCTAAATCACATATCTTTGATCAGACCTTTTTCTAAAATAAATTACCCTTATAAGTAACCCAAATTTTTAATTTAAATCTAGATCTATGCCTAAATTATAGGAAATTTTGAAACAACTATTTTTTAGTGGGATATTTTTTTTCTGCAAGTTTTCCCATAAGATTCTTATACTAGTTTCAAATTTAAATTAAAAATCACATCTATTCTACTAATAAAGATGATGTATACTTTTACAAAAAGAAAAGAGGATATATAATTTTTTGATGTATTCTATTTTCAATATACCTAAATTACTATCAAATAGTTTTACTCTTAAATACATTAATCATGACTCGGTCGCTCTAAATATGTCTTTATACCTTTAACAATTCATTTATTTTTTTAATTTAAATTTAAATATACATCATATTATAAGGAACTAAAAAATTAATCACAAATTTTAGACAACTTTTGTATAAATCAAATTTTCGTTTGTATAAATATTATAAAATAAAAATAAACAAATTAAATTAAAACCCTTATAATACCAATATAAAATTTGGATAAACGACACTATCCGTGTATGTCGTTCCGTTAGAAAATATGGATAAAACCCTCCTTATTAGCCTATATAAAGCACATTTTTTTACCTAAACTTCACATTGAAAACCTCTTGCATTATATCAGATATTGAGCATATTACATATTACATTATGGCTTATCTTAGAACAATTCATCCATGCTTGGCCATCATAGGCCTCTTGTTCCTATTCTCATCCATTGGAGCTCACAACGACGGGTTCTCTGTCAAATTGATTCGAAGAAACTCTTCCCATGATTCTTACAAACCAAGTACTACACAATCTCCCGTAAGTGCCTATCAAGGTGAGTATCTCATGGAACTCTCAATTGGAACTCCGCCAATAAAGACCTATGCTGTAGCAGACACAGGCAGTGACCTTGTATGGTTCCAATGCATTCCTTGCACTAACTGCTACAAACAACAAAACCCTATGTTTGATCCTCAGAGCTCCTCCACTTACACCAACATCACATGTGGATCGGAGTCATGTAATAAACTAGATTCAAGTAACTTGTGTTCTCCGGATCAGAAGATTTGCACCTACACCTATTCTTATGAAGATAATTCCATAACACAAGGAGTGTTGGCACAAGAAACACTTACCTTAACATCAACCTCAGGGGAACCAGTAGCCTTTCAAGGCATTATTTTTGGATGCGGACACAACAACAGTGGTTTGAATGACCGCGAGATGGGTTTAATAGGTCTTGGAAGAGGACCCCTGTCACTCATTTCTCAAATAGGTTCTTCCCTTGGAGTTGGAGGCAACATGTTTTCTCAATGTTTGGTTCCATTCGACACCGACCCTAGTATTACAAGCCAAATGAGTTTCGGTAAAGGGAGTGAAGTTTTAGGGGACGGTACGGTTTCTACACCTTTGGTTTCTAAAGATGGGACTGGATATTTTGCTACCCTAATAGGCATTAGTGTAGAAGATATTAATTTGCCCTTTAGTAATGATTCTTCTTTAGGGACTATCCCAAAGGGTAACATTTTCATTGATTCGGGGACAGACTCAACTTATTTACCGGAAGAATTTTATCACAGATTGATCGAACAAGTGAGGAACAAGGTTGCATTGGAACCTATTTCGATAAATGATTACCAGCTTTGCTATCAATTTCGAACTAATCTTAACGTACCAACGTTAACCGCTCATTTTGAAGGCGGAGATGTACTCTTAACGCCCACTCAAATGTTCATTCCGGTCGAAGATAATTTCTGCTTCGCAGTCCTCAACACTAGGGACGAATATGTCACTTATGGAAACTATGCCCAGTCAAACTATTTGATCGGGTTTGATTTGGAAAGGAAGGTGGTTTCTTTCAAGGCAACAGATTGCACAAAATTTTAAAATCCTAGCTATGTAGTCTCATATATATAGAGAAGTCTTCTGCAATATTAAAATATAGATATAAATAAAGAAGTGTCATTAATGAGACGTCTCTTCCCGGGAATTATGAACTATGATTTAGGCAGAAAGAGTTTCGTTCACGATTCTTGAAGAGTCTTTTACAAATAAATATAATGCTTTCCTTTTATGCATTTTCGTGCTTGATCAGATGGTGATGGCAACTATGTGCATGGAAAATATATAGCATTCACATTAGACAGTAAACCAACGCAACTTAAAAAATGCATAACTCACCAATTAACTAATGGCATATACTGAGTCTCATACTACTCAATCAAAAACTTAATATAGTTAACAAAGTCACATAAAGGATTAAATTATACTTTTTATTTATAGCCAAAAACCCCCAATTTTCTGCATGTACATAAGGTCTAGAAAACATTAAACACCCTTTCATCTTAAAGGATTTAAAGGGAAAGCTTTCTCCCCCTAAAGGATTTCAGAAGATGAAAACTCCCATACTTGGTCTTGAGTTGGGATTCCTATGCCTGTTTAATCCCTTTCCTTTTTGTTTTTGTTTGTTTCCACTTACTAGAAACACCGTCTATAAATGGACTGCACCCCGTTTTTTACATACCCCACTTAATAACTACTGCTTAGAAGGACTCTCATGAGTAGTGCTCATTCTAAAATTCTACTTTCAATATTCAAAGAAGTACTCATGGAAAACATGACAAGCCCATGAGTACTTCTTTTAATTGGACTCGATCCTTCCAAAGTGTTTACTTCAATAATTTGGACTCAAATTAACAAGACTGACATCGTCTTTAAGATTGGGCTAAGTGTCCCTCCTAGATTTTAAGCTTAATGATATGAGAATTGCTCTTCTCCCATCTGTTTTTGCTCATTCCCGTCCTACGTGAGTTAACTCACACTGAAAAATATGCATACGTGAGTTAACTCACGTTGAAGATACACCTGCGTGAGTTAACTTACGTTCGACTATTTTATGGGAATGAGCAAAAACAGATGCGAGAAGAGCAATTCTCTAATGATATTTATGTTCATAATTTGTCTTTTTTTATTTTCACATTTCAAATACAAATATAATTTTAAAGCCCAATCTATAAATGGACTGCACCCCGTATTTTACATACCTAAACACAATTCACATGTGCACCCCAAATCACTAATCCACACCATTTTTTTTAAAGCCCTTAGTGTAACATCTCAGACGACTTTCAAGATTGTCGACTGATTCCACAAACCAACATGAGTCTTTTCAGTGTATTTTGTCATTATGTTTTCTGAGAAACTTCCCAGAAGGTCACTCATCCAAAAATTACTCCAAGTCAATCACGATTAACTGTGGAGTTCTTATGGAATGTGCTACCGAAAAGAAGATGCATCTTGTTGGTTTAGGTAATACCAAACAATTCTTATAAGCCTTCCTTCAACCATGCACTCCCATACCTACATGGCCTCAGAAACCCACTCATTCGATGTGAATTCGGTTGCTGAGAAGCTGCCAGGAGCCGCTCATTAACATGCATTGTGCACCGGCGATCGCTCCCCGTCTTCGTCAGCATTGGGCACTGTAATATCTCAAAACTTAGAATACCACTTAGTAACCATTACTAAATAATTATAAATATACTAAGTGGTGATTAGTAATAACTTAAGTATTTAGAATTGAGACAAAGGGTAAATTAGAGATTGTACTAATAAGTGAAGGTCTTTTGGTAACTTGGTCACCCATCTGTATCTAGTTAAAACAATGGGAAAATAATTTTCATGCAAGCACTTTTCTCTCAAATCTCCTGCCCCAAAAATCGAAACATTCTAGGAACCATTGACTTCAATCTTCATATCCTTGATCCTTTACGTGATGTCTTGATTTGTCGATTTACATGATTTCTGACTACAAAACACTTATGGAGTTGCATGATCTATGATAAAACTGAATTACAACGACTCGAGTGAAAACAATATAATATGTTCCTCAAACCATTGACAACTTCCCTGACTCTCATCTTATTTGCCTTTAAATGCAAAGAAAAGTCTTAAAAACATAGCAAAAAATGCCATACGATGCTCTGTCATCAACCTTCTATATGACACTTAGACCACTCAATATGGTACTAGACCACTCTGTATAGTACAAGACCACTCTTACTTCCGAAGGGTCAACCGAAGGTACAAAATTAGCAAAGGGACAAAATTCTGAAGGGACAAGCAAGCAACAAAATAGAGAGAACATAGGCAACATAGGCAAAGAGTCTCATAATGCTCATAATCGACATATATCTTTCCCTTTGACAAAGTCAAAAAGAGAATGTAAACAATATGAAAATGGAAGAATAGAACAAATACTAGTATGCAATCGCAATTGAATACAAGTAGGCATGAAATGATAAGCACAATATGAAAAGATGAGCATGCAAGAAGACTCAACTAAAGACACAAATAAATAACCAACACAGATCATAGGTGTATAAAGAAGACATACACAACATAAATGGAGTCATAAGTATATAAGAAGGATATACAGAGTTCTTCAAGTAATTGATGAGATTGCTATGGTTAGATGGTAATAAATAAATATTGGTCTTGCTTATTTAAAGCAAGAGGTATCCAAGACACCTAATTCCCTACATATCTTAAGAAAGGAGTCAGATGGTGTAACACCCAGATTTTTATTATTAGTTTATTATTATTTTTAATATGTTATATTAGGAATATTAATATTATTTAGAATTTATTTGTTTATTGCTTTATTATAATGTGGTTGAATTGATGAGTTAGTGGATTATTAGAAAATAGGAGATTATGATAATTGAGGAAATGGGGGTGTATGAGTAAATATGAGGTTTAATTGAAGTTAGTGAGTAGTGTTTTATTTGTGAAGATTTAACATGATAGAAACTAAGTCCATTAAGTGTTGTGAGAAACCAAGCCCAATTATGAGGATATAAATAGAGATGTGAGGTTGTGAATTAGGTGCTCTATTGTACGCCCCCTTAGGCTCTTTACTCGTCATAGTGACTCTTCCGGTGGTTAAACCGTTTGTGAAGAGACCAAGCTCTTGATGCCACTTGTTAGTTGATATGACAAGTAACGAGATCCTCTAGAGGGGGGTGAATAGCGCTTTTAAAAAGTTTTATCAAAGTTCGGAGAATGTGTTCCGAAAGCGTAGTTTGAAAACAATCGATTAATTGGATTTATACTCGAAACGATAACAATGACAAAAGGATTAAGACTATGTAAACACAATAAGATTTCTATTGAATTGAGAGATTCAATTGACAAATCTTAATACAATCAATTATCAATAATCCCCAACACAAATTACAAAACAAGACAATTCACAAACCAAACTTATAATCAATAAATCAAGCTATTACTAATGAACACATAAGGTATATGAATTTGATGAATTGGAACTTGATTGGATTTAACTATGATCAATATTGAGTTAGAAAAGATACTTCGTTCAAATCTATTTGTAGGTTCACAATTTAAAAGCTTTGATCATAATCAATTCAATTAGCAACAATTATCATGAATTCATATACACTAAATTATACAAAGTAAAAGAGAAGGGAAGAGAAACGACACCATGATTTAGGTGGTTCCCCCTTTCTTCCTCGCTTCGGGGTACATCCACTCTTCTTGATAGAAAAAGTCTCTACCAAGGACTTCCACTAAAATCAAATTGTTTACAATATTTGTGATTACAAGAACTCCTTCAAACTACCCTAGTTTTTCAATCCCTATGCAATCACGACCCCAAACTTCAAGTAACCCATGAATTTGGTGATTCACCAAGTCTTCGAACCCTCACGCACCCATGCAATCCTTGAAGCTCATCCATCGAACTCTTCTTTGCTATGCCCGGTGTGTGGATCCCCTTGAACTTGTGAAGGTTAGAAAGAACTCCCAATACCCTTGGAGGTGGAATGAGATTATTCACTTCACTTTAGGACCTTGATTCCCAATCAATTTCCTTGAAAGAACCAACTTACAATCCCTATATCACTCTAGCAATCTTATGACTGAAAGACCACAAAGATTCTTAGAAAAAGTGTTTAATCTGAAGAATTAGTGGATAGAGAGGTTTGGAGACTCTAGAGAGAATAGATGCAAATGATTCATTAGTTTGGGTGTTTTGAGGATATGAGTATATATAGAAAAGAGTGGCAAGAGTAAATATTTGGCCAAAAACAACATAATCAATTGAATCACAAAAAGTTTGAATTGATTCAGACAACTAGAAACAGGCAAACTGATCAATGAAGACTGATACGATTCAAACAACATTTGAATCGAATCAAGGTAACCCAGATGAAGGTTGATACGATTCAAAAAACTATGAATCGAATCAACAAGCCAAAAACAAGACCAGAAGAAACCAGTGATACGAATCATACAAGATTTGAATCGATTCAAGATGATACGATTCATCAACTCATGAATTGATTCAAAGTACACAAGACTTGAGGAAAAATGGCAGAACCAATGAATGATACGATTCAAACTGCTAGAAAACAAGTTTGGCCACAAAGAATGAGGTTCCCTATGTATAGATGATACTCTAGCAACATGGAATCAAAGGACACAATGAGAAAAGAATTACTAGGTGCTTTAACATAAGTTTCTAGGCTAACTAATCAATATAGATCATCAACAAGTAAACTAAGCTAAAACATCATTGAAATATAAAGGTAAGACTAGGAGCAACTTCAATTCATTCTCATAATGACCAACTTTTCCACATCAAAAGCAACTTATTATTTTCTCCTCCATTTATAATTCTTTTCCTTTGATTAAAGTCTTCCTAAAGTTGACTAGGTTCTTGTTATTATGCTTTAGACCATTTCTTTTGATGTAGCGATTGTATCGTCTCACGAACAACCCCATTTCTTTGTTGAGTGAATCTTCATCAGATTCACTTCCACCTTGAACCGGAGAAGTAGTCATGAAGGAGGAGGCAATCAACGCGATGGACTTCTTTTCAGCGCGTAGGATCTCATGTTCACGCTCCCTTAGTTTGCAAAAGAGAGTGGTGATTCCAAGGGTGTTAAGGTTTTGAGATTCCTTTATTGCAGTGACCAAGGGCTGCCAATCTTTATTCATGCATCTCAACACCTTGTTAGTACAATCATGGTTTGAGATGTCATTTCCTAAGTTTTGTAGTTTGTTAACAATATGAGTGAACCTCATTTGCATGGAGGAGATGGATTCACCATTCTCCATGTGAAAGAGTTCATATTGTTGCATGAGAATATTGATTTTTGATTTCTTGACGTCTTCGGTACCCTCATGCTGAATTTCCTAGGTGTCCCACATTGGCTTAGCAGTTTTACAATGATAAACTGAGTGATACTCATTCACTCCTGTGCGCACCTCGTTTTAAAAAACGCGCAATCCTTCGAGGACGTCCGCGAACGCTCGGAGGGCCTTGTGAAGTCGCCACCAAAGTTTTTGTGTAAAGGGAACGTTGATAAACCCTTAAGTTTTTTGTTTGAAGGGAAACGATAATAAAACCCTTGACGATGAGGAAAAGGACTGGTCATCGCAACCATTGTCGGGTTCGGGAGTCGATTACGCAAGGGGAAGGTATTAGCACCCCTCACGTCCGTTGTACTCAACGGGAACCTTCTATTTGGCTAAAGCTTAAATTGTTTTTAAATGTTTTGCGCGCATGCTTATCTATGTCAAAAGAAAATAACAAAGGGGGGAAGAAAGAGATGAAAACAAACGAAAGAAGAAAAAAAGAGAAAGTTTTTATTATTGCGCTTGACAAGATGTCGATCTTGCTCCTACGTATCTCCCGGTAGTCGGAGAATTCAAAGCGTACGTAGTTCTTTGGTAGAAAAAACGTACATATGTTGGTTAATTTTAAATGGACGATGTTTTGACCGTATTCTTGCGATTAAACGTAGCTTGTATGCTCGCGGATGGGAGACTTAAGCGTATAGCTTGTATGCTCGCGCATGGGAGACTTAAGCGTTTGTTTACGAATCGCGCTTAGAATAGGTAAAACATGTCCGTTGGGTAAGAGGGTTCGATTTGGTCGCGTTGGGACCAAAAGAGGTGCAATGGACTCGATTGAGTCGATCATTGACCGAGGTGACTCTAACGAGTCGGGGGATTGAATCTAATGGCCACGGGGGACCAAAAGGTTCGGATTGACCGCAAGGGGCCATGATTTTGGTTTGGTATGGTCGGATACGTTGAAAATGGAATGACGATTGTCCGGACGACGAGACATACGTCACGCATTCGTACAATCGGGGCAATGGAGAGACATACGTCACACCATCCCTTTTTCATTCAAGTTTTTGGTTGAATTTCGTAGAAATCCCAAAGTATATCAAAACATTTGGTTTAAAACCCAAAGTGAAGAGGTTTTTGACAATTTTGTTAAAAACGCACAAGTTCGGCTCATTTTACGAACGGTTTTGAAAAGCGAACAAATTCGGCTTATGTTTCACGTTTGGGTTTTGAAAATCATGAACAATGTTTATTGTTCAAGTTTGGATTGAAGGTGATGAACATAGCTGGTTTGTTCGAGTTGTTTTGAAAGATTGGGGACATAACTTGTTTTGCAAGTTATCCACAAAAGTGTTACCCGAACTTGCGAATTTCCAATATTATGCAAAATCCTTAAAATGGTTTGGAAAACATGAGTTTTAAACCTCCTAGGTTCTGAGCTCTTGGGCTAGAACCTCAAAAATTGGCCATTTGGGAGCCTAAACTCAGATTCTGAGTTCTGTCATGGTCGCTCTGCGACCATGACTTCGCACTGCGAACAATGCGAATTTTTGAGTTCAGAAGCTGTTTCTGAACTGTTGTTCAGAAACAACTTCTGAACACACTCAGGACCTTTTAGGAGAGTGAAAAGATTTGAGTTTTTGCAATGAAAAGGGCTGGACAAACCAGTTTTGATGTTTTGAAAACCTTGGGATTTCTTTTGAAATTCAAAAGGGGTTTTTAGAACAAAAAGGTTTTGGACCAAAATTGCTATGCAAGCACAATTTAAAATGCAAGACAAAGGCTTAGAAACTTACAGAGATCCTTAGCAAAGCTCCAGCTGCAATGAACTTGGATTGGTTGAAGGTTCTTGCAAAGCTTTTTGAATATTGGTGATGGTTTTTGAACTTTGTAATGCTTTGTGTTTGATTGGTTTTCTCTGGTTGTTTGAGTAGTATTTCTTTGTGTGTAATTGCTCTTTGAATGCTGTATTAACTGCTCTATCTTATGTTGCATTTCCTCTTGCCTTGCATCTCTATTTATAGGCCAAAATGCAATCTCAAGTAATGATGAAAATCCATAGGACCTAGCTGATTTGTGGTCTAAATTCAGACTATTTGGCTTTGCATTTAATGCTAATGGATAGAGGCAACCCTGCCTTGTGCCAAGGGTTAAATCCTTGACTGATTTCAGCCACAAATTCAATGGTCTTCGGATAGAAATGATGAGAAACATGGCTGGATTGCAATTGGCCAAGCTTGGGGATTGATCCTTGCAATCTCAATGGTTGATCAATAAAAACGTGCACTGTGATGTGCAGAGATTTGGGGATGCAAAAGGCTATATGTGGCTGGTGTGAGAGGTGAAAAGCTGCTGCAAAAATAGGGTAGGCAATCATGGCTTTTTCAAGTGAAAAAACCAGCTGGGTTTGACTGGTTTTGGGGGAGCAAGCAGGAAGAAAGTCTTCAAGCAGGTGGCTGGCAACCTTGGGGTGGTTAACAGGTCACTTGGGAGGGACAAGAGCTGCCCAAAGGGTAAGCCCACTTGCTTGTCACATGCTAGGTTGGAAGAAAAAGCTTCTTTCCTAAGCATTAATGGCAAGTCTCTCAATTCTGGTTTTGCTTGGCCCAATTAGCCATGAATGCTGACTAAAATAATTATGCAAATGATGTGCAACAAATTCTGGAATTAAATCAAAGAAACCAAAAATCTGCAGAAAAATCGCAGACTTCGCAGTGCGAAGACATCATTTTTGAAATGTTGACTTTTTTGTTGACTTTTGTTGACTTTGACTTTTTTCCACTCTTTGACTTTTTTTGATTTTTTTGTTTTAAAAGGCTTAGGACAAAATTGGGGTACTACAGCTGCCCCTACTTAATTGTGTCTTTGCATAGAGTGTGTGAGTGCCGAGGGCATCTCATGAACTCTTTGCGAAGATCAATTAAGGAAAAGAAAGACCCGAATTTTGTCCTTCGCGGTACGAAAGCAAGGTAAAAGATCGTCACTTAAACATTTGAGACGTGTATGAACGCTCAAAGGGTTAGGCGATTAGATCTGAAGAGAAAAAGATTGTCACCTAATCAGGTGATTTCAATCTGCGAGACGTGTATGAACGCTCGAAAATAAAAGACTTACGAGACGTGTATGAACGCTCGAAAGGGAAAAGAAAAACTTTTGCGAGACGTGTATGAACACTCGAAAAGGTAAAAGAAAAACTTTTGCGAGACGTGTATGAACGCTCAAAAAGGTAAAAGAAAAACTTTTGCGAGACGTGTATGAACGCTCGAAAAGGTAAAAAGCCTACGAGACGTGTATGAACGCTCGAAAGGTAAAAAGCCTACGAGACGTGTATGAACGCTCGAAAGGTGAAAAGCCTACGAGACGTGTATGAACTCTCGAAAGGGAAAAAGCCTACGAGACGTGTATGAACGCTCGAAAGGTAAAAAGCCTACGAGACGTGTATGAACGCTCGAAAGGTGAAAAAGCCTACGAGACGTGTATGAACGCTCGAAAGGTAAAAAGCCTACGAGACGTGTATGAACGCTCGAAAGGTAAAAAGCCTACGAGACGTGTATGAACGCTTGAAAGGTAAAAAGATCGCCACCTAAACAGGTGATCTGATCGGACAAAGATAAAGGATCGTCACCTAAACAGGTGGCCTTATCGGAAAAGATCATCACCTAATTAGGTGATTAGATCTGAAAAAGTCGTTGCCTGAATAGGTGCTTAGACTTAACTGGGGAAATAGGATCTACCACTGTAGGGATAGTGTAATCGTCTCTAGGCATGGCTAGTACTTAGATTGTTGAAAAGGGAAACATGATTGTATGATGCATGACATGCTTCATGTTGTTTTATGCAGTATGATGTGAGGTAGACTCAATCAAGGGTTCCCGCTGGGGAAACTCAGCTGAGGAGTTGGGGACAGTTTGTGAAGGAGGTTCACTGGGGAACACTTGCTTAACTGTTTGATGGATGCTGGTGAATATGTGATACTCACTGGAGAATCCTCGTGGAGGATGCATGACATGAATATGAAATGCATGTGTATGAATGATTTGAATATGCATGCGTGAATGATGTTATGCATGATATGTGGGATGCATGTTGAATGCTGGGAGTTATGATTGGATGCCGAGCAAGGTCGGGCTTTTCTTGGGATTTGCGTTGGTCTGCCAATGATGATTGGACTTTTCTTTTGGGTTGAGACTCCCTGGGGGATGTCAATAAGGTTTGGCTTCATGGGGATATAAGGATCATTTTTGGAAGCATGATCGATATCCAGCCTTGTTTGATGTTTGGATATTTGGGGTGTTTTGACTGGGGAATTTGTTCCTCTAACCCTTGGGGTCTTTACGCTCCACGTGTTGTGAGCTATGCACTTGCCTTTGATGAAGAGCATAAGTCCCTTGGTGCAATATTTTTGGGGGGAATTACCGCAATTCTTTCGAAATTTACGAAAATTCAAATAAAAACAACGTTTGTTTGTTTTTTTTTTGGAAGAAGTTTCCTTTGTTTATTTCCCATGTTTCGATGCATTTTTATCATGAATAAAACAAAATTTTATGCGCTAATGAGAACACAAAATAATAAAAGGAATTTTATTCAATGCAGATTTGACTTCTTGAATGGGTAAAAAATACATGAAGTGAGAAGTGATTACTTCTCTGAGGAAAAAGATAGAGAAAGACAAGAAAAAAGCAAAAAGAAAATTTGTTGGTTTGGGCACAACACATGCTATTTTCCTTATGACTTCGAGACTTTTGGAAGAAGTTGACGAGACCGATTCTTCTCCTCTTGAATCTTGTCCGGAGCTTGGATGTTGCAGTCATTGCCTTTCTTCTTTTGTTAACCCCTAATTTTTGCCTGGACCGTTCTTTCGAGTTTTCAGTCCACCGGGGTGTATTTCTTTTTTGATGTCCTTTATTTTTGCCTAGACCGCCCTTTCGGGTTTTCGATCTAGCAGGACGCTCTCTATTGCCTAAACCGCCCTTTCAGGTTTTCGATTTAGCGAGCTCTTTTCCTTTTTTCTTTCTTAGGCATAATACTTCTTGACTGCATCAGAGTTTATTGAGAGTGGGAACTCTTCTCCGTCCATAGTGGTGATGATCAAGGCTCCGCCAGAGAAGGCTTTCTTTACCACGTACAGTCCATCATAGCTGGGAGTCCATTTCCCTCGGGGATCTTTGTGGATAGGTAATATCTTCTTGAGCACTAGGTCTCCTTCTTTGAATTCTCAAGGACGGAACTTCTTGTCGAATGCCCTCTTGAGTCTCCTTTGATAGAGTTGTCCGTGACATATTGCCGTCAAACGCTTTTCCTCTATGAGATTCAGTTGGTCGAACCTTGTTTGGACCCATTCAGCTTCTTCTAGCTTGGTTTCCATCAAGACCCTTAACGAAGGGATTTCAACCTCTATAGGAAGCACAGCTTCCATGCCGTATACTAAGGAGAAAGGAGTTGCCCCAGTTGAAGTGCAAATCTGTAGCCATGTAGCGCAAAGGGAAGCATCTCGTGCCAATCCTTATATGTTGTTACCATCTTTTGGATGATCTTCTTTATGTTTTTATTGGTTGCTTCTACCGCACCGTTCATCTTTGGTCGGTAAGGGGAGGAATTATGGTGCTCAATCTTGAAATCTTTGCACAACTCCTTCATTGTCTTGTTGTTTAGGTTTGCCCCATTATCGGTGATGATTTTGTGGGGTGTGCCGTAACGGCAAATGATTTCCTTTTTGATGAATCGGGCTACCACTTGTTTGGTTACGTTTGCATACGAAGCTGCTTCGACCCACTTGGTGAAATAGTCGATGGCAACGAGGATGAAGCGATGTCCATTTGACGCTTTGGGCTCGATCATTCCAATCATGTCTATGCCCCACATAGAGAACGGCCAAGGTGAAGTCATGAAGTTCAGGGGAGTTGGTGGTACATGCACCTTGTCGGCATAAATTTGGCACTTATGGCAAGTCTTGGCATAGTAGAAACAGTCAGCTTCCATGGTTAGCCAATAATAGCCCGCCCTTAGGATTTTCTTTGCCATTGCATGCCCATTGGCATGGGTTCCAAAAGATCCCTCGTGGATTTCTTTGATGAGCATGTCCGCTTCATGTTTATCCACACATCTGAGCAGGACCATGTCGTAGTTTCTTTTGTAGAGGCTATTTCCACTGAGGAAGAACTGGGATGCCAATCTCCTGAGGGTTCTCTTGTCGGTGTGCGAGACATTTGCTGGATACTCTTGCTCTTCGAGGTATCGCTTGATGTCATAGAACCAGGGTTTGTTGTCAAGTCCTCCTTCGCCTGCTGCACATACAACTGGTTTGTCTCTACGATCCATCCTTATGATTGGTGCCTCATTGTGAAAATTTACTTGGTACATTGATGATAATGTAGCCAAAGCATCCGCCACCTGGTTTTCTTCTCGAGGTATGTGATGGAAGTTGATTTCCCATTCTCCTTTGACTTGATAGATGACTAAGGCTGAGTCACCGTATACTTCAAGGTTTTTGATCCTTAGATCAATTGCTGCTTCGAGGCCTAGGATTCATGCTTCATATTCCGCCATGTTATTGGTGCAGTCAAAGCATAACCTTGCTGTGAATGGTTGGTATCCATTTCTTGGGGAGATTAAAACTGCCCCGATCCCGTGCCCCATGGCATTTGAGGCGCCATCGAAAGCGAGCTTCCATCGAGCTCTCGGTTCTGGCCCTTCATCATCGCTTGTGACCTTTTCGTCATTCAAAGCTACGACATCTTCATCCGGGAAGTCGAATTGTATGGGTTGATAATCCTCCAATGGTTGGTGAGCAAGGTGCTCGGATAAAACACTCCCCTTGATGGCTTTTTGAGCAACGTATTGGATGTCGTACTCAGACAGCAGCATTTGCCAACGGGCTATCTTTCCTGTGAGGGCAGGCTTTTCGAAGATGTACTTGATGGGATCCATCTTTGATATCAACCAAGTTGTATGGGTCAACATATATTGCCTTAGGCGTCGAGCATCCCATGCTAAAGCGCAACAAGTCTTTTCAAGTGAAGTATACCTTGTTTCACAGTCGGTAAACTTCTTGCTTAGGTAGTAGATTACGTGCTCTTTTCTTCCCGTTTCATCTTGTTGTCCTAACACACAACCCATTGATCCTTCAAGTACGGTTAGGTATATGATGAGGGGTTTACCCGGAACCGGAGGTATTAAAATTGGTGGTTCTTGCAGGTATTGTTTGATCTTGTCAAATGCCTCTTGGCAATTCTCATTCCAATGAACGGCTTGGTTTTTCCTTAGCAGTTTGAAGATTGGTTCGCAGGTAGCTGTCATGTGTGAGATGAACCTAGCGATGTAGTTCAATCTTCCTAAGAAACCCCGGACCTCTTTCTCGGTATTTGGCGCTGGCATTTCTTGGATAGCCTTTACCTTGTCGGGATCCACTTCGATACCCCTTTGGCTGACGATGAAACCCAATAATTTCCCAGATCTAACGCCAAATGTGCATTTGTTAGGATTTAAGTGCAGCTTGAATTTTCTTAGGCGTTCGAAAAGTTTTTGTAGATGGACTAGATGATCCTCCTCCGTTTGGGATTTGGCAATCATGTCGTCGACGTAGACCTCAATTTCCTTATGGATCATGTCATGGAAAAGAGTTACCATCGCTCTTTGGTATGTTGCCCCGGCATTTGTTAATCCAAAAGGCATTACCTTATAGCAGAATGTCCCCCACGGGGTGATAAATGTGGTTTTCTCCATGTCCTCTGGAGCCATCTTGATCTGGTTATATCCCGAGAAGCCATCCATAAAGGAGAAGACTGAGAATTGGGCTGTGTTGTCCACCAATATGTCGATATGTGGTAGCGGGAAATCATCCTTTGGGCTTGCTCTATTCAAGTCCCGATAATCTACACACATTCTAACTTTTCCATCCTTCTTTGGAACTGGCACAATGTTGGCAACCCACGTCGGATACTTGGTTACAGCTAAGAAGCCGGCATCGAATTGCTTTTTGACCTCCTCTCTGATCTTGAGAGCCATATCGGGTCGAGTTCTTCTCAATTTCTGCTTCACTGGCGGACATTCCGGCTTGAGTGGCAGCTTGTGTACAACGATGTTAGGGTCTAAACCCGGCATGTCTTGGTACAACCAAGCGAATACGTCCACGTACTCTTGCAGAAGCTTAATCAACTTTCCTTTCACATCCTCATGCAGGGAGGCTCCTATCTTGACCTCTTTCTTATCCTCTTCGGTCCCCAAGTTGACCTTTTCAACTGATTCTTGGTGAGGTTGTATTACCCTATCCCCTTGATTTGCAAGTCTGGACAATTCTTCAGGCGGTTCATAATCGTCCTCTTCATCATCTTCTGTTTGATTAATTGGGAAATCGAAGTCATAAGGGATTAAGGCAGTGTTGTTTTTGGAGGATGGATTTGTAGATCTGCATGAGTATGATTTTTTTTTAGGCTTTTTGTAAAAAAAAAAATTTTTAAAACAAATGCAAAAAGAAAAAGACTCAAATGAACATAAAAGAGTGATTTTATTCATGATTGAAAATAACTTTAAAACATGGGGGCCCCACACGACTAATCATTTGCCTTGGGCAGAGCTAAATGATTTTTTTTTTTTAAAAGCAAAAACAAACATGGTTTATTACTTGATCTTTGTAATGATCTCGGGAATTGCGATAGCCCTCCAATTGTTCAAAGCTTCATCCGAAGCGCAACGGTACACCAAATCAGGCACGTCTTCATCTACGTCTTCAAGTAGAGCTACTTGATCTTCATTGATAAATCCCGCACTGATGAACGTTTCCGAAATGGGGAGGATCCCTTGCTTTGGAGACTTTGAGGAAGTTTCGGCTGATGGATGATACCCCAACCCGAAGCGATTTTTCTTCTCCGGTATGTCCACTAATTTGCCCCATCCGGCAGGTCGGCTTTCTTCTAGGGCCTCTCTTATTGCCCTCCATGATGACATGGCTGTCCTAGCCTCTTTCTTGGGCTTTGAGCTCAAAGTCACGACATTCGCCACTTCCAAAGACTGGAAGGGAACATCCACACCTTCTTCGTCCGTTTCTATATAACGGAATGATGAGAGATGGCTTACCATCATGTCCTCTTGCGCGGAAACTACAATCATTTGGTTATCATTGATGAACTTAAGTTTCTGGTGTAAGGTAGAGGTGATGGCTCCGGCCGCATGAATCCATGGTCGTCCGAGAAGACAACTGTAAGTTGGATTAATATCCATGACTTGGAAGGTTATGGTGAAAACCTTAGGCCCGATTTGGACTAGTAAGTTGATCTCCCCTACGACGGCTCTTCTTGACCCATCGAAAGCTTTTACGACCAAGGCGCTGGGCTTCATTATTGTCCCTTCACAAGATAGCTTTAGGAGGGTAGTCTTGGGCATGACATTCAATGATGACCCCGTGTCCACTAACACTCGAGAGAGGATATGGTCCATGCATTTCACGGAGATATGTAAAGCGCGGTTATGAATATGCCCCTCGTCGGGTAGCTCATCGCCGTTGAAACCCAAGTACCTACTTAAGGTAATATTTCCGACTATCCCGTCGAATTGGTCCACAGGAATGTCCTTGGTGACATGTGCCTCACTGAGGATCCGCAACAACGCTTCTCGGTGTGCTTCCGAGCTTAGTAGTAGGGATAGCATGGAGATCTTGGAGGGAGTTTGACCTAGCTGGTCAATGATCTTATACTCGCTCTTTTGGATTATCCTTAGGAACTCTTCGGCCTCTTTTTGTGGGGTTGCCTTTTGAGAGGGCCCCGCTTGGTTCTCCTTTTCCTCCACGCTCTTTTCTTTGAGCGGCTCTCCTGGTAGTACGGCTGGCGTCTTCCCGAGTTCTTTCGGAGCGAAGACTCTACCACTTCTGGTTATCCCTCCAACACCGGTAATGTTAGTGATGCTGGGCTCAATTTTTGCTAGTGGTTTTCCTTCCACATAGGCCACAGGTTGGTAATTCCATGGTACCCTCTTCGTGCTTTCAAAAGAGAAGGGTGCAGGTACGTGGAATATTATGGGCTGTATAGGCATTGGTACCTCTCTCCTTTGGTATGGGATTTCGAGAGGTTTTGGGTCGTGAGACTCCAAGGTAGCAATGTCCGTGCCGTCCTTTACATAGCCCATTTGGATCCAACCTTGGTCCATTAGTTCTTGAAGACAACTCTTCAGCCCTCCGCACTTGTCAGGGTTGATTTTGCAGGCTTCACAGTTGGCGTGCATTTCCTCGAACAAACCAAAACCGGTTAAACGCTCTGTAATATCCCGCTTATATGTAGCGATTATCTGTGCTAGAAACTTGAGTAGCAAGTAAGAAAAACCAAGTAAATAAGGGTGATGGCAATTTTGTAAATAAGCTTAAGTGGGAGATTAATTTGGAGCATGGAACAAGATATTTATCATGTTCCTTTCCATTCCTTCATTTTCATTTTCAAAATTCAGATTTCTTTCCTTCTCCCTTCTCTCTCACGCCCTCAATCTCACTCACCATCAATTCATTCAACTTCAATCAAACCTTAGTGAGAAACTTGCAAAGAAGCTTGGGATAGAAGCTAGTGTAAGAGAAAGAAAAGTAGAACAAGGAAGAACCAAGGGAGGAGTTGTTTTGGAGCAAGCTAGGGCTTTGATTTCAGGACTTAATCAGCACCATTAGAGGTTAAGGTGAGCTCCACAGGGTTTTAGAACCCGTTTAAGTAAGTTTTGCAAGTTACAGCTTAATTACCTAGTTTAGGGTTTTTGGTACCTATTTGCCTTTCCATGTTAATCCTTGATTATTGATGATATAAACTAGCTATATGCCTTAGAAAATGACTCTTAAACATGTTATGATGTCTTGGTATGTTGGATAAGCTGAAATGGTGCAAAATCACGTTTAAAACTTGCCAAATGCTGTCTAACTGCAGGTAAAATCGTGTCACGATTTTCCAATCGTGTCACGATTTCACAGGCAGAAACAAACTGATTTTCTGGGTAGAAAATCGTGTCACGATTTCCAAATCGTGACACGATGTGACAGGACAGGGCATACTATGATTTTTCATCCTTTCTCGCACCACTCCGGCTTTCCAACGCTACCTCGGACTTCATAACGCTTAGTAGTGATTAAGTGATACTTTTAGGCATTGAAAGACCCATCTTTTGGGAAATGTATAGATGAATTATAAGACAAGGAAAGGCACTAAGATGATATAGGATCATACTAATCCATAAGCAGTCATTGTGATGCCAAGAATTAGTTTAGGGTTTATCCCTTATGAAACAATGATATGAACCTAGTTCAGTTTATACGATATCAAGAATGATACGATGATTAAGAATAGAACCTTTATAGGTTAAGCCCTTATGAATGACCAATTAAGGTATAAGAATACGATACGAATATGTAATACGATATGATCACGTGTTCAGCAGACTCCGGGTTACGCCGGATGGGATTTCTCCGAAAGGGCTATCCACACGTAAGTGAAAAGATTTAAGCATGTCCATCAGGCTCCGGATTATGCCGGATGGGACTTCTCCGAGAGGGTCGTCCACATGTAATTAAGATGTGTCCAGCAGGCTCCGGATTATGCCGGATGGGGCTTCACCGAGAGGGTTGCCTACACAAAGATAAGAGGAGTCCGGTGTTAGCCTGATATGATAGGAATTTCACCGGTATGATGGGAGATGTACTTCGGGGTTACTCCACCCGGATGCACTCCGTAAAACGAACCAAGATAATGTTATGTTTGTTCAACCCTAACTGCTAACTTAATGATACGTAAAACGAATATGAATACTTTTATGTATTACGAGAGAATACGAGTTAGGATGTATAGTTCCTAGTGAACGAGATGTGATCATAGGATGTCCCCAAGATCACTCCGTATCAGTCAAAGTTTAAGAATAGAATATGAAGTATATGAGATAAGATCATGAAGCGATCCTAGGTTTCCCTTGATCGCGACAAAAGTGAAGAATGTTGGCGATCGTAGGTATCCCCAAGATTGCCAAAGTAGGCACGGCGACCCTAGGTTACCCCGTGGTTGCCAACAGTTGGTAGGGTAGGAGCTCACTGAGACGTTATGTCTCATCCCTTTCCTTCTGGTGCAGGTTCCTCGCAGGTAGCACGACGAAAAGGTAAAGAGAAAGCTACGGACTGAACGTGCTGCTTATGTTTTTAGTATTGGACATCTGTATATGGATAATGTAATATGATGTATATTATGAAGAATGTTGTATCGGATTATGAGATGTATGACAAACTTATGTTTTGTATAAATATTTCCAATTTTTCTGTATTGTATTTAATGTATCCGGTACGAAATTTTAATACTCGTAAGAGATCCTAGGCAATCTCTATATGGGTGTTACAATTTGGTATCAGAGCAGGTCGATTCAGACCGTGCCTTGGGTCATTAAAGTACAATCCAAGTTTGTGGACCTCTTGGATCCAGGACATTATTCTAGATGTTATGTTCAGTTAAAACTGATCACTTTGACTTGTATATGACAGCTAGGATAAGATGTCTGGGAGAAGAAGAGGTAGACCTCGTACCAATCAAGCTAGCGATGAAAGTGGAGGACCTAGTTTGAATTCATGGGAACAGATGATGCAACAACAACAAGCCTGGCAGCAGCAGTACCAGGAGCAACAAGCTCAGAATGCATTACAGTATCAGCAAATGATGCTGATGATGCAACAGCAATCCCAGCAACAGGCCCAATCTCAGCAGCAATGGATGGAAATGATGCAGCAAGGGCAGGGTTTCCATCCACAACCACCACCTCCTCCTGTAATTGGTAACCCCGTGTTCCGGGAGTATAACAGACATCACCCTCCGGAGTTTAACGGAGAAGGTGAACCTCAAGAAGCAAGGAAGTGGATTAAGCAGATGGAGAAGATCTTCAGAATGGCTGAATGCTCAGAAGAGGACAAAGTGGTCTATGCCACGAACCAATTCAGAGGCGCAGCAGAAGACTGGTGGGAATCTGCTCAGCGCAGGATGGAAGCTAACGGTGTAGAAGTGAATTGGGAGAACTTTAAAGGGGTGATGCTGGAAAAGTATTTACCTTTGTCTTACAAGGTAAAGAAGGAGCAAGAATTCTTAGAGTTGAAGCAAGGAGGAATGTCAGTTGCAGAATTTACTAAGAAGTTCGAAGAGTTGTCCTATTACTCCACACACAATGAATATGCTGACAATGAAGTGTGGAAAATGAATCAGTATAAAAGAGGTTTAAGAGGCGAGATTGACACTGCTGTGAGTCTCCAAAGAACGGCAAGTTATGATGAATTAGTACATGACAGCTTGGTGGTCGAAGCAGGACTTGCAAAGACCTCAAAGGAAAGATCAGTGGCGTTTGAAAGAAGAAAGAGCAGGATGCAGGATAAGTATCATGACAAGTTGAAACCGAAGGGATCTCCTCAAAGGGGTAAACAGACGTATTCACCGAAGGCTGGTGCTATTTGCAACAATTGTGGGAAGTCACATTATGGAGAATGCATGAAGGGTACAGGTATTTGTTACGGATGTAAGAAGCCGGGGCATATTATTGCAAATTGTCCAGAACGGAGGAATAGAGGTGGAACTGAAGGAACTACCACAAGCAAAGGAAGGGTGTACTCCCTTGATGGTGCAAAGGCTTTGGCAAACGAGGATCTAATTGCCGGTATGTGTTACCTTGGCTCATACCCAGTAAAAGTTCTTTTTGATTGTGGCGCTTCATGCTCTTTTATTTCATATAAATGTGTGGAGACGCTTCAATTAACTTTGTCTCCGTTGAATCCTCCAATGTTAGTAACTACCGCTACTGAGGGCGGAATTGAGGCAAGTTATGTTTGTGAAAACTGTCCTATCACTGTGTCCAGTAAGACTTATTATGTTGATCTGGTATGTCTCCCGATGGAGCAACTTGACGTGATTTTAGGCATGGATTGGCTCTCTGCTAACCATGTGTATATTGGTTGTTCAGAAAAGAGTATTTATATGCCGACCAGTGATACGGCGGAAGGTGTGGCTTTATCTGAATTGATTAACCGCACCCATCAGTTAATTCAATTTATTTGTGCACAAGATAAAGGATTTTATGTCATGCTCACTGTGGCTTCAGAATCAGAATTGAGTCCCAGTGATATTCCTATTGTAAATGAGTATTTAGATGTTTTCCCTTCAGAAGTAAATAGTTTGCCTCCAGAGCGTGAGGTGGAGTTCTCAATTGATTTAATTCCAGGAGCGGAGCCGGTATCTGTGGCACCGTATAGAATGTCGCCTATGGAACTTAAAGAACTGAAATCTCAGTTAGAAGAATTGATTCAGAAGCATTTCATCAGACCCAGTGTGTCACCTTGGGGTGCTCCAGTTTTGTTAGTCAAGAAAAAGGATGGAAGTATGAGGCTGTGTATAGACTACCGCCAACTTAATAAGGTGACTATCAAGAACAAGTACCCTCTTCCAAGGATTGATGATCTCTTAGATCAGCTCAAGGGAGCAACTGTGTTTTCCAAAATCGATCTTCGGTCAGGTTACCATCAAATCCGTATTAAGTCTTCGGATGTGTCTAAGACGGCGTTTCGAACACGTTATGGGCACTATGAATTCCTGGTTATGCCTTTCGGTGTAACTAATGCTCCAGCAGTCTTTATGGATTACATGAACAGAATATTTCAGCCTTACCTTGATCAATTTGTGGTGATTTTCATAGACGACATCTTGATCTATTCTAAAGATCCTCAGGATCATGCTCAGCACTTGAGAATCGTTTTGGATGTTCTTAGAGACAAGCAGTTGTATGCTAAGTTTAGTAAGTGTGAGTTCTGGCTATCTGAGATTAAGTTTTTGGGTCACGTTATTTCTCAAGGAGGAGTAGCAGTTGATCCATCCAAAGTTGAAGCGGTACTAAGTTGGGAAAGACCCAAGAATGTAGCAGAGGTTAGGAGCTTTTTAGGCTTGGCCGGATATTATCGAAGGTTTATTATGAAATTTTCCCAGATTGCCTTACCTCTGTCACGCCTTACCAGAAAAGATGTACCCTTTGTTTGGGATGAGCAATGTGAAGAGAGCTTCAGAGTTCTGAAAAGAAAATTGACCAAAGCGCCTGTGTTGGCAATACCAGATCCTGAAAGGAGATACACCGTTTTCTGCGATGCATCTTCCAAGGGACTGGGAAGTGTTCTTATGCAAGGGGAAAATGTCATAGCATATGCGTCCAGACAGCTCAAGACACATGAAGAGAATTATCCCACCCATGATCTTGAGCTAGCAGCAATAGTTTTTGCATTGAAGATATGGAGACATCATTTGTATGGTGCACAATTTGACTTGTATAGCGATCATAAGAGTTTGAAGTATTTATTTGATCAACGAGATTTGAATATGAGACAAAGACGATGGATGGAATACTTGAAAGATTTTGATTTTGACCTGAAATACCATCCAGGGAAAGCAAATGTGGTAGCTGATGCCTTGAGTAGAAAAGCTTTGGTTAAAGCTGAAGTAATGATGCATACATGTGGGTTATATGAGAGATTCAGAGATCTTAACCTCCATGTTACGGAATTAGAAGGTGGCGTCTTGCTGAACAAGATGGATATTATGTGTGATTTACGGTTTAGGATCGCACAAGCTCAATCTGTGGATGTAGACCTTCAGAGGAAAGTTGGCCAAGCAGGGTTTTCATGGGCACCGGATGGTGTACTACTGTTTGAAGGAAGGGTTTACGTTCCGAATGATGTGGAATTGAAAAGGTTGATTCTAGAAGAAGCACACAAGAGCAGTTTTAGTATTCATCCTGGTACCACCAAGATGTATCAAGATTTGAAAAGAGATTTTTGGTGGCCTAGTATGAAAAGAGATGTTGCGGAGTTTGTGTCACGATGCATTGTTTGTCAGCAGGTGAAGATTGAGCATCAAAGGCCTGCAGGAATGTTAGTACCGTTGGAAATTCCACAATGGAAATGGGAAGATATAACCATGGATTTTGTGACTGGATTACCTCGAACACAACGAGGACATGATTCCATTTGGGTGATAGTGGACCGGTTAACTAAGTCAGCTCATTTCTTGCCGGTTAAGACCACTTACCGAGCTTCTCAGTATGCCGAGCTGTTTATTTCGGAGATTGTGAAACTCCATGGTGTGCCAGCTAGCATTGTGTCAGATAGAGATCCCATTTTCACATCCCACTTCTGGAAAGCTTTTCAGAAAGCTTTGGGAACCAGATTGAAGATGAGCACGTCCCATCATCCTCAAACAGATGGACAATCCGAGAGGACTATTCAGACGTTGGAGGACATGTTGCGTGCATGTATTCTAGAAGATGGAGGAAGTTGGAACGATCACCTGCCATTGATTGAATTTTCTTACAACAATAGTTACCATTCTAGCATCGGAATGGCACCTTATGAAGTTCTATATGGTAGGAAATGTAGAACCCCGCTTTGTTGGGCTGAAGTCGGAGATAAAAGTATATTGGGACCTGAGATAATTCAGGAGACGACCTTGAAGATTAAATCCATTCAGGATAAAATGAGAATAGCTCAAAGTCGTCAGAAAAGTTATGCGGATAAGCGACGAAGACCCTTAGAATTTGAAGAAGGAGACCATGTATTCCTTAAGGTTACACCCAAGTTGGGGCTAAGAGGGGCATTCAGGACTAAGAAACTTTGTCCAAGATATGTTGGGCCGTTTCAGATACTTCGACGTGTCGGACCAGCAGCTTATCAGTTGGTGCTGCCACCGGCCATGTCAGGTTTACATGATGTATTTCATGTTTCACAACTGAGGAAGTTCATTCCCGATCCTTTCCAACCAGTGGAACTGGACAGTATAGACTTAAGATCGGACTTGACTTTTCAACCGGAACCAGAGCAGATAATTGATCGTGATGTCAAGTCTTTGCGGAACAAAGAAATTCCTATTGTTAAGGTTGTATGGAAAGGTTCTCCCGACGGCGAAGCGACGTGGGAGCTAGAGTCAGAAATGCAAGAGCACTATCCACATTTATTTCCAGGTAAATTCTAAATTTCGAGGACGAAATTTCTTTAAGGGGGGTAGATTGTAATATCCCGCTTATATGTAGCGATTATCTGTGCTAGAAACTTGAGTAGCAAGTAAGAAAAACCAAGTAAATAAGGGTGATGGCAATTTTGTAAATAAGCTTAAGTGGGAGATTAATTTGGAGCATGGAACAAGATATTTATCATGTTCCTTTCCATTCCTTCATTTTCATTTTCAAAATTCAGATTTCTTTCCTTCTCCCTTCTCTCTCACGCCCTCAATCTCACTCACCATCAATTCATTCAACTTCAATCAAACCTTAGTGAGAAACTTGCAAAGAAGCTTGGGATAGAAGCTAGTGTAAGAGAAAGAAAAGTAGAACAAGGAAGAACCAAGGGAGGAGTTGTTTTGGAGCAAGCTAGGGCTTTGATTTCAGGACTTAATCAGCACCATTAGAGGTTAAGGTGAGCTCCACAGGGTTTTAGAACCCGTTTAAGTAAGTTTTGCAAGTTACAGCTTAATTACCTAGTTTAGGGTTTTTGGTACCTATTTGCCTTTCCATGTTAATCCTTGATTATTGATGATATAAACTAGCTATATGCCTTAGAAAATGACTCTTAAACATGTTATGATGTCTTGGTATGTTGGATAAGCTGAAATGGTGCAAAATCACGTTTAAAACTTGCCAAATGCTGTCTAACTGCAGGTAAAATCGTGTCACGATTTTCCAATCGTGTCACGATTTCACAGGCAGAAACAAACTGATTTTCTGGGTAGAAAATCGTGTCACGATTTCCAAATCGTGACACGATGTGACAGGACAGGGCATACTATGATTTTTCATCCTTTCTCGCACCACTCCGGCTTTCCAACGCTACCTCGGACTTCATAACGCTTAGTAGTGATTAAGTGATACTTTTAGGCATTGAAAGACCCATCTTTTGGGAAATGTATAGATGAATTATAAGACAAGGAAAGGCACTAAGATGATATAGGATCATACTAATCCATAAGCAGTCATTGTGATGCCAAGAATTAGTTTAGGGTTTATCCCTTATGAAACAATGATATGAACCTAGTTCAGTTTATACGATATCAAGAATGATACGATGATTAAGAATAGAACCTTTATAGGTTAAGCCCTTATGAATGACCAATTAAGGTATAAGAATACGATACGAATATGTAATACGATATGATCACGTGTTCAGCAGACTCCGGGTTACGCCGGATGGGATTTCTCCGAAAGGGCTATCCACACGTAAGTGAAAAGATTTAAGCATGTCCATCAGGCTCCGGATTATGCCGGATGGGACTTCTCCGAGAGGGTCGTCCACATGTAATTAAGATGTGTCCAGCAGGCTCCGGATTATGCCGGATGGGGCTTCACCGAGAGGGTTGCCTACACAAAGATAAGAGGAGTCCGGTGTTAGCCTGATATGATAGGAATTTCACCGGTATGATGGGAGATGTACTTCGGGGTTACTCCACCCGGATGCACTCCGTAAAACGAACCAAGATAATGTTATGTTTGTTCAACCCTAACTGCTAACTTAATGATACGTAAAACGAATATGAATACTTTTATGTATTACGAGAGAATACGAGTTAGGATGTATAGTTCCTAGTGAACGAGATGTGATCATAGGATGTCCCCAAGATCACTCCGTATCAGTCAAAGTTTAAGAATAGAATATGAAGTATATGAGATAAGATCATGAAGCGATCCTAGGTTTCCCTTGATCGCGACAAAAGTGAAGAATGTTGGCGATCGTAGGTATCCCCAAGATTGCCAAAGTAGGCACGGCGACCCTAGGTTACCCCGTGGTTGCCAACAGTTGGTAGGGTAGGAGCTCACTGAGACGTTATGTCTCATCCCTTTCCTTCTGGTGCAGGTTCCTCGCAGGTAGCACGACGAAAAGGTAAAGAGAAAGCTACGGACTGAACGTGCTGCTTATGTTTTTAGTATTGGACATCTGTATATGGATAATGTAATATGATGTATATTATGAAGAATGTTGTATCGGATTATGAGATGTATGACAAACTTATGTTTTGTATAAATATTTCCAATTTTTCTGTATTGTATTTAATGTATCCGGTACGAAATTTTAATACTCGTAAGAGATCCTAGGCAATCTCTATATGGGTGTTACACGCTCCCTTATGATTGACAGGGGGGTCTTAACATTGGCTACCCTCTTGATTGGACCAAAGTCCTCTTGTTCTTCCACCGCATTTACAGAGGGACCCGCATGCCCCGGCAATGGGTTATTTTTTACATTGGGGTTCTCCTCTTTGAAGGATAACAGCTTCTTGTCAATGAGACCCTGGACCTTGTATTTGAGTGCTTTACATCCTTCAATATTGTGCCCTGGGGATCCCGCATGGTATTCGCATCTTGCGTTGGGATTATACCAAGGTGGATATGGTGGCACCAAAGCTGGTAGTGGTTTTATCTCGACCATGCCCTTTTGAATTAAATATGGCAAAATCTGACCATATGGCATGAGTACGGGATCGAACTGTCTATTGTTGTAGTTGTTCCTCGGGCCCATTTGGTTTCTTGGTGGGTACCCGCCTTGTTGTTGTTGATTTTGTTGAGGCAACACTGCTGGTTGTCGTGGTGGAGTTGTGGGAACTACTTGAGGTGAGTAACGCCCTTGAGCCGTTAATGCTGCCACATAAGGATAGTGGTAGTGAGGCATTTGATTTGATGGTGGGCAAGATGGTCCCACTAGAACAACATTTGTCTCCCCCTCTTTCTTTTTGTGAAAGTTGTTGGGGGGTCTCCTAGCTCCACTTTGAGCTTCTAGAGGGCCTTGGATCTTTCCCCTCTTTACTCCGTCCTCTATTCTTTCACCCACCATGACTAGATCGGAAAAGCCGGAAGATGTGCTTCCAATCATTTTGTCATAATATGGGCCTTGAAGTGTGCCCATAAAGGTGTCGACAAGCTCCCTTTCCAATAATGGCGGTTGTACACGAGAAGCTAGTTCTCTCCACCGTTGAGCGTACTCCTTGAAGGACTCATTGCTTCTTTGCAGGAGGTTTTGCAGTTGCATTCTATTTGGAGCCATGTCCAAATTATATTTGTATTGCTTTAGGAAGGCATCAGCTAGATCCTTCCAAGTTTGGACATGGGTACGCTCAAGTTGCATGTACCAATCCAATGATGCTCTGCTTAAACTATCTTGAAACACATGCACCATGAGTTTCTCGTTCATTGCGTAGGCTGCCATCTTCCTACAGAACATCCGTAGATGGTTCCGAGGGCATTGTATTCCCTTGTACTTTTTGAAATCCGGTGCTTTGAATTTCGGAGGGATCACCACGTCGGGCACTAGGTGTAGTACCCTAATTTTGTCCTAAGCATTTTAAAACAAAAATCAGAAAAAATCAAAGAGGGGAAAAAGTCAAAAGTCAACAAAAGTCAACAGAAAAGTCAACATTTCAAAAATGCTGACTTCGCACTGCAAAGGTCACTTCGCACTGCGAAGTCTGCAATTTTTCTGCAGATTTTTGGTTTCTTTGATTTAATTCCAGAATTTGTTGCATATCATTTCCATAATTATTTTAAGTAGCATTCATGGCTAATTGGGCCAAGCAAAACCAGAATTAAAGGACTTGCCATTAATGCCAAGGTTGGAAGCTTTTTCTTCCAACCTAGCATGTGACAAGCAAGTGGGCTTGCCCTTGGGCAGCTCTAGTCCCTCCCATGTGACCTGCTAACCACCACAAGGTTGCCAGCCACCTGCTTGAGGACTTTCCTCCTGCTTGCTTCCCCAAAAACCAGTCAAACTAGCTGGATTTTCTCACTTGAAAAGCCATGAGTGCCTACTCTGTTTTTGCAGCAGCTTTTCACCCCTCACACCAGCCATAAGTAGCCTTTTTCATCCCTCAATCTCTGCACATTACAGTGCACGTTTTCATTGATCAACCATTGAGATTGCAAGGATTGATCCCCAAGCATTAGCCAATTGCAATTCAGCTTTGTTCTTCATCATTACCTTCTAGAATTGGTTGAATTTGTGGCTGAAATCAGGCTGAATCTTGCCCCTTGGTACAAGGCAAGGTTGCCTCTATCCATTAGCATTTAATGCAAAGGGATTCAGTTTGATCTTAGCCACAAATCAGCTGAATTTTGGGATTTAGTAATGATGAAAAAGATTTGGTTTTGGCCTATAAATAGAAGGCAATGCCCAAGGTTTCAAACACAATTGATAACAGCATTTCAAGAGCAGAAACTCTACTCATTTTCAGCTTACAAACCCTCACAAACAACCAGAAAAAACCAATCCAACACAAAGCTTTACCAAAGTTCAAGTTCATCACCAATATCAAAAACCTTTGTGAAAGCCTTCAACCAATACAAATCAATTGCAGCTGGAGCTTTGCTAAGGAGTTCTGTAAGTTTCTAAGCACTCATCTTGCATTTACAATTGTGTTTGCATAGCTATTTTGGTTCAAAACCATTTGATTCCAAAAAACCCCTTTTGAATTTCAAAGAAATCCCAAGGTTTTCAAAACATCAAAACTGGTTTGTCCAGCCTTTTTCACCCCAAAAACTCAAAGCTTTTCACTCACCTAAAAGGTCCTGAGTGTGTTCAGAAGTTGTTTCTGAACAAAAGTTCAGAAACAGCTTCTGAACTCAAAATTTCGCATGCTTCGCAGTGCGAAGTCATGGTCGCAGTGCGACCATGACAAAACTCAGAATCTGAGATTTTGTGTCAAAATGACCAATTTTTGAGGTTCTAGCCCAAGAGCTCAGAACCTAAGAGTTTTTAAACCCATGTCTTTCAAACCATAACAAGGATTTTGCATAATTTTGGCAAAATCACAAGTTCGTATGACATTATGTGGATAACTTGCAAAACAAGTTATGTTTCCAAACTTTCAAACAAGCATGAACAAACAAGCTATGTTCATCATTCCAATCTAAACTTGAACAATGAATATTGTTCATGATTTTCAAAACTCAAACATGAACATACGCCGAATACGTTCGCATTTTCGCAAAATGAGACGAACTTGTGCGTTTTCTAGCAAAATTTGCTAAACCTTCCCATTTTGGGTTTTCAAACCAAATGTTTTGACATACCTTGGGATTTCTAAAGGATTCAACCCAAAAACATGAATGAAAAAGGGATGGTGTGACGTATGTCTCTCCATCGCCCCGATTGTACGAATGCGTGACGTATGTCTCGTCGTTCGGACGATCGTCATTCCTTTTTCCAAAATGTACAACCCTAACCAAACCAAACTTGGCCCCTTGTGGTCAATCCAAACCTTTTGGTCCCTCGTGGCCATTAGACTCACCCCTCGACTCGTTTGAGTCACTCGGTCAATGTTCGACTCGTCCGAGTCCATTGTACCTGTTCTTGATCTCAGTGGATCAATCGAACAATCGCCCGACTCTTCAGAGTCCACTCGGTCAATGATTGACTCGTATGAGTCCATTGCACCTCTCTTGGTCCCATAGCGACCAATTAACCCTTTACCCTAACGGACGTACCTTTTAACAATTCTAATGCGATTCACGAACAAACGCTTAATAAGTCTCCCAAGCGCGAGCATACAAGCTATACGCTTAATAAGTCTCCCAAGCGCGAGCATACAAGCTACGTTTAAATCGCAAGAATTCGGTTAAAACATCGTCCATTTAAAATTAACCAACACATGTACGTTTTTCTACCAAAGAACTACGTACGCTTTGAATTCTCCGACTACCGGGAGATACGTAGGAGCAAGATCGACATCTTGTCAAGCGCAATAATAAAAAACTTTTTTTTCTTTCGTTTGTTTTTATCTCTTTCCCCCCTTTATTATATTTTTAACATAAATGAACATGCGCGCAAAATATTAAAAAACAATTCAAGCTTTGACCAAATAGGAGGTTCCCGTTGAGTACAACGGACGTGAGGGGTGCTAATACCTTCCCCTTGCGTAACCGACTCCCGAACCCGACAATGGTTACGATGACCAATCCTTATCCTCATCGTCAAAGGGTTTTATTATCGTTTCCCTTTAAACAAAAAAAAAACTTAAGGGTTTATCAACGTTCCCTTTACACAAAAACTTTGGTGGCGGCTTCACAAAGGCCCTCCGAGCGTTTGCGAACGACCTCGGAGGATTTGCGCGTCTTTTTCCCAAAGGAAAAAAACGAGGTGCGCACAGCTGGCGACTTCACTGGGGACCCTGTTCCCACTAGTGAGTCAAGCCTAACCTAGTTGGTTTAAAGCCAATTGTTTTATTTTCTTTGCGTGCCATGTTTATTTCTTTTATTCATACATGTTATATTTATGCTTTATGTTTATATTTGCTTTATCTGCTTTATATTCATATCATATATATCAAATGCGGGGGTTACTTGAGTGATGTTACTCCACATTGTTCGGGTTAATGCCGGACGTGTGAGGCTCTCTACCCGAGCTTGAGAAAAAAACTAAGTTAGAAGGAGGTTGTGTGCGGAAGCCCGCGTTGACGTATGTCCGTGAGGTAGGATGTCCAACCCCGCTTAGATGAGATTTTCACGTGGAATTAATTGAAGTCATGTCGACGTATGTCCATAGACAACCCTAATTCCATGTGAGGTCTATGACTCTAAGGACCTCTTCTTAGGAGATTTCACAATTTAGAGCCTACATGTGAGGATGGGGGGAAGTTCCGAACCTTCATAAACCATACCCTTGCATATCATTTGCATTCATGAAAGTAATTTTCGCATCATTTTGCTTTATAGGAGTTTAAAAAGAACAAACAAATATTAGCAAAAAAAGGAAATATGGATTCCGGGAACAAGAATACGCTCGCCTTCAAAATTAAAGCTCCTAGGGTGGAAAGTTTATTAGCTCTAAGCAAGAGGCTCTCTTCGGTCAACAAGAACATTTTCGAGGCAAGCTATGGGCTAATCCTTGATCTTCTACCCGTGAGAATAGATTCAACGGCCTTAACCACTTTGGCGCAATTCTTCGACCCACCTCTACGGTGCTTCACATTTCAAGACTTCCAACTAGCGCCAACTTTGGAAGAGTTTTTTCTCATCAAGGGAGGCTAAAGTGCAATCGTCTCGAAGAAGACATCAAGAAATTCGAAGAGTACTTCGACAAGATTGCAAGAGCTCATGGGGACCACATTGCACAACTACACGATGAAATTAGAAGAGCAAGAGTCAAGCTAGACCAGCGCAAGGAAGTGATTGAGTATGTATGGCAAGACGCCACCCGATTAAGTGAGGATTTCACTAAATTGGTTGCATTCTCAAATTTGGTAATCACCCAACTTCCAAAGAAGCTAGCGGAGGCCGAGATGGTCATGCCCTACTTTGTCATCCCTATGGAGATCCAGAAGTTTATGAAGTTCTGCAAGGACACCATAGATTTCTATAGGGAGGAGATGAGCAAAGCCGAGAAGCGAGCGGCTATTTGATTTGTAATAGCATTAGTTACACTTTGTAAACAAATGTTATCAAATATATTTTGAAGTATAATCAATTTCCCGGTCTTTAATATTTCGAATTTGCTAATATTAATCGTGCACCTTTAAACTCCATAAAGAAAAATAAAAAAAAAAACGCATATTTTGCATACTCATAGCATATATACATCCACATGCATCTTCATGCATTTTTTCAAAAAAAAAACTCATTCATTTCCCTAAAAACAGTTCAAAGCAATCATAGCCCGAAAACCCCGAAAGCCCTCGGTCCAAGAACCAGATATTCAACACTCGTACGGAACACGAGCTAACAAACAAAGGATCATGGACAATTTGGAACAAACTCAAGCGGCTTTGAGAGAAGAGGTTGATGGAATGAAGGGAAAGATGGATCAGATGCTAGAGTTAATGCAAGCTCTATCGGCACGAGAAAGTAACCCTCGCCCAACAACGGATGCATCCAATGTGCAATGGCCTCTTTATGGTTTACCTCCGAACTATACCCCACCCTTCGAAAATGAGGGTCAAGGACCACCTCCACCACCGCTCACAATCCCCGTAAGGAATGAAGAGCGTCGTCCTCAAGGAACTTCCACTACTCAGCATGAAGTAATTCCCCATGATGTGGAAAATAGCCAGCTAAGGCAATCTGCTCCCGACACCACCCACCAAGACAATGATACCACCCAAATGTATCGAGTTTTGGAAGAAAGGTTGAAAGTTGTCGAAGGGTTCAGCTCATACGGTGCCCACAACGCCTTGGATATGTGCCTAGTGCCCGACGTGGTAATTCCTCCGAAGTTCAAAGCACCGGACTTCGAGAAATACAAAGGAATTCAATGCCCTCGGAACCATCTAAGGATGTTCTGTAGGAAGATGGCAGCTTACGCAATGAACGAGAAACTCATGGTGCATGTGTTTCAAGATAGTTTAAGCGGAGCGTCCTTGGATTGGTACATGCAGCTCGAGCGTACTCATGTCCAAACTTGGAAGGATCTAGCCGATGCCTTCCTAAAGCAATACAAATATAATTTGGACATGGCTCCAAATAGGATGCAACTACAAAACCTCCTACAAAGAAGCAACGAGTCCTTCAAGGAGTACGCTCAGCGGTGGAGAGAACTAGCTTCTCGTGTACAACCACCACTATTGGAAAGAGAGCTTGTCGACACTTTTATGGGCACACTTCAAGGCCCATATTACGACAAGATGATTGGAAGCACGTCTGCCGGTTTCTCCGATCTAGTCATGGTCGGTGAAAGAATAGAAGACGGAGTAAAGAGAGGAAAAATCCAAGGCTCTCTAGAAGCTCAAAGTGGAGCTAGAAAACCCCCCAGCAACTTTCACAAAAAGAAAGAGGGGGAGACAAATGCCGTTCTAGTGGGACCATCCTACCCACCACCAAATCAAATGCCTCACTACCACTATCCTTATGTGGCAGCAGCAACGGCTCAAGGGCGTTACTCACCTCAAGTGATTCCCGCAAATCCACCTCGACAACCAGTAGTGTTGCCGCAGCAAAATCAACAGCAACAACAACAAGGCGGGTACCCATCAAAGAATCAAGCAAGCTCGAGGAACAGTTATTTTAATAGGCAGTTTGATCCTGTACCTATGTCTTATGGTCAAATCTTGCCATACCTAATCCAAAAGGGTATGGTCGAGACAAGACTACTACCACCAATGTCGCCACCATATCCACATTGGTACGACGCAAACGCCAAATGCGATTTCCACGCAGGATCCGTGGGGCACAATGTCGAAAACTGTAGAGTTTTCAAACACAAGGTGCAGGATCTTATTGACAAGAAGCTGTTATCCTTCAAAGAGGAGAACCCCAATGTGAAGAACAACCCATTGCCGGGGCATGCGGGTCCCTCTGTAAATGCGGTGGAGGAACGAGAGGACTTTGGTCCAGTCAAAAGGGTATCCAATGTTAAGACTCCCCTGTCGACCATAAGGGAGCGTTTAACCGGCTTTGGATTATTCGAGGAAATGCACGCCAACTGTGAAGCCTGCAAGGTCAACCCGAATGAGTGCGAAGAGTTGAAGAACTGTCTTCAAGAGTTAATGGACCAAGGTTGGATCCAAATTGGCTATATAAAGGATGGCACGGACGTTGCTACCTTAGAGTCTAACAACCCAAAACCTCTCGAGATCCCATACCAAAGGAGAGAGGTACCAATGCCAATACAACCCATAACATTCCACGTACCTGCACCCTTCTCTTTTGAAAGCACGAAGAGGGTACCATGGAATTACCAACCTGTGGCCTATATGGAAGGAAAACCACTAGCCAAAATTGAGCCCAGCATCACTAACATTACCGGTGTTGGAGGAATGACTAGAAGTGGTAGAGTCTTCGCTCCGAAAGAACTCGGGAAGACGCCAGTCGTACTACCAAGAGAACCGCTCAAAGAAAAGAGCGTGGAGGAAGAAGAGAACCAAACGGGGCCTTCTCAAAAGACAATCCCGCAAAAAGAGGCTGAAGAGTTCCTAAGGATAATCCAAAAGAGCGAGTATAAAATCATTGACCAGCTAGGTCAAACTCCCTCCAAGATCTCCATGCTATCCTTACTACTAAGCTCGGAAGCACACCGAGAAGCACTACTGCGGATCCTCAGTGAGGTACATGTCACCAAGGACATTCCGGTGGACCAATTCGACGGGATAGTCGGAAATATTACCTCAAGTAGGTACTTGGGTTTCAATGGCGATGAGCTACCCGACGAGGGGCACATTCATAACCGCGCCTTACATATCTCCGTGAAATGCATGGACCACATCCTCTCAAGAGTGCTAGTGGACACGGGGTCGTCATTGAATGTCATGCCCAAGACTACCCTCCTCAAACTATCATGTGAAGGGACCGTAAGGAAGCCCAGCGCCTTGGTCGTAAAAGCCTTCGATGGGTCAAGAAGAGCCGTTATAGGGGAGATCGACTTACCAGTCCAAATCGGACCTAAGGTTTTCACCATAACCTTCCAAGTCATGGATATTAATCCAACATACAGTTGTCTTCTCGGACGACCATGGATCCATGCGGCCGGAGCCATTACCTCTACCCTGCACCAGAAGCTGAAGTTCATCATTGATAACCAAATGATTGTAGTTTCCGGGCAAGAGGACATGATGGTAAGCCATCTCTCATCTTTCCGTTATATAGAAACGGATGAAGAAGCTGTGGACGTCCCATTCCAATCTTTGGAAGTGGCGAATGTCGTGACATTGAGCTCGAAGCCCAAGGAAGAGGCTAGGACAGCCATGTCATCATGGAGGGCGATAAGGGAGGCCTTAGAAGAAAGCCGACCCACTGGATGGGGCAAGTTAGTGGACATACCGGAGAAGAAAAATCGCTTCGGGTTGGGGTATCATCCATCAGCCGAAACTTTCTCAAAGCCTTCAAAGCAAGGGATCCTCCCCATTTCGGAAACATTCATCAGTGCGGGGTTTATCCATGAAGATCAAGTGGCTCTACTCGAAGACGTAGACGAAGACGTGCCTGATTTGGTGTGTCGTTGCGCTTCGGATGAAGCTTTGAACAATTGGAGGGCTATCGCAATTCCCGAGATCATTACCAGGATCAAGTAATAAACCATGTTTGTTTGTTTTTTACTTTTTAAAAAAAAAAATCATTTAGCTCTGCCCAAGGCAAATGATTAGTCGTGTGGGGCCCCCATGTTTTAAAAGTTATTTACAATCATGAATAAAAACACTCTTTTATGTTCATTTGAGTCTTTTTCTTTTTGCATTTGTTTTAAAAAAAATTTTTCTACAAAAAGCCTAAAAAAAAAATCATACTCATGCAGATCTACAAATCCACCCTCCAAAAACAACACTGCCTTAAACCCTTATGACTTCGATTGCCCGATTAATCAAACGGAAGATGATGGAGAGGACGATTATGAACCGCCTGAAGAATTGTCTAGACTTGCAAATCCAGGGATAGGGTAATACAACCTCACCAAGAATCAGTTGAAAAGGTCAACTTGGGGACCGAAGAGGATAAGAAAGAGGTCAAGATAGGAGCCTCCCTGCACGAGGATGTGAAAGGAAATTTGATCAAGCTTCTGCAAGAGTACGTGGACGTATTCGCTTGGTCGTATCAAGACATGCCGGGTTTAGACCCTAACATCGTTGTACACAAGCTGCCACTCAAGCCGGAATGCCCGCCAGTGAAGCAGAAATTGAGAAGAACTCGACCCGATATGGCTCTCAAGATCAGAGAGGAGGTCAAAAAGCAATTCGATGCCGGCTTCTTAGCTGTAACCAAGTATCCAACATGGGTTGCCAACATTGTGCCAGTTCCGAAGAAAGATGGCAAGGTGAGAATGTGTGTGGATTATCGGGACTTGAATAGAGCAAGCCCAAAGGATGATTTCCCGCTACCACACATCGACATATTGGTGGACAACACAGCCCAGTTCTCAGTCTTTTCCTTTATGGATGGCTTCTCGGGATATAACCAAATCAAGATGGCTCCAGAGGACATGGAGAAAACTACGTTCATCACTCCATGGGGGACATTCTGCTATAAGGTAATGCCTTTCGGATTAACAAATGCCGGGGCAACATACCAAAGAGCAATGGTGACTCTTTTCCACGACATGATCCATAAGGAAATTGAGGTCTACGTCGACGACATGATTGCCAAATCCCAAACGGAGGAGGATCATCTAGTCCATCTACAAAAGCTTTTCGAACGCCTAAGAAAATTCAAGCTGTGCTTAAATCCTAACAAGTGCACATTTGGCGTTAGATCCGGGAAGTTATTGGGCTTCATCGTCAGCCAAAGAGGTATTGAAGTGGATCCTGATAAGGTAAAGGCCATCCAAGAAATGCCAGCGCCAAATACCGAGAAAGAAGTCCGGGGTTTCTTAGGAAGATTGAACTACATCGCTAGGTTCATCTCACACATGACAGCTACCTGCGAACCAATCGTCAAGCTGCTAAGGAAAAACCAAGCCGTTCATTGGAATGAGGATTGCCAAGAGGCGTTTGACAAGATCAAACAATACCTGCAAGAACCACCAATTTTAATACCTCCTGTTCCGGGTAAACCCCTCATCTTATACCTAACCGTACTTGAAGGATCAATGGGTTGTGTGTTAGGACAACAAGATGAAACGGGAAGAAAAGAACACGCAATCTACTACCTAAGCAAGAAGTTTACTGACTGTGAAACAAGGTATACTTCACTTGAAAAGACTTGCTGCGCTTTAGCATGGGCTGCTCGACGTCTAAGGCAATACATGTTGACCCATACAACTTGGTTGATATCGAAGATGGATCCCATCAAGTACATCTTCGAAAAGCCTGCCCTCACAGGGAAGATAGCCCGTTGGCAAATGCTGCTGTCTGAGTACGACATCCAATATGTTGCTCAAAAAGCCATCAAAGGGAGTGTTTTATCCGAGCACCTTGCTCACCAACCATTGGAGGATTATCAGCCCATACAATTCGACTTCCCGGACGAAGATGTCGTAGCTTTGAATGACGAAGAAGTCACAAGCGATGATGAAGGGCCAGAACCAGGAGCTCAATGGAAGCTCGCTTTCGACGGCGCCTCAAATGCCATGGGACACGGTATCGGAGCAGTTTTAATCTCCCCAAGAAATGGATACCAGCCCTTCACAGCAAGGTTATGCTTTGACTGCACCAATAACATGGCAGAATATGAAGCATGTATCCTAGGCCTCGAAGCAGCAATTGATCTAAGGATCAAAAACCTTGAAGTATACGGTGACTCGGCCTTGGTCATCTATCAAGTCAAAGGAGAATGGGAAACAAAACATCCCAATTTAATTCCCTACCGAGCCTGGGTTGTAGAATTGATCAAGCATTTTGATGAAATCAACTTCTACCACATACCTCGAGAAGAAAATCAGGTGGCAAATGCTTTGGCTACATTATCATCAATGTACCAAGTAAATTTCTACAACGAAGCACCAATCATAAGGATGGATCGTAGAGACAAACCAGTTGTATGCGCATCAGTCGAAGAGGGACTTGACGACAAACCTTGGTTCTACGACATCAAGCGATACCTCGAAGAGCAAGAGTATCCAGAAAATGTCTCGCACACCGACAAGAGGACCCTCAGAAGATTGGCGTCCCAATTCTTCCTCAGTGGAAATACCCTCTACAAAAGAAATTATGACATGGTCCTGCTCAGATGTGTGGATAAACATGAAGCGGACATGCTCATCAAAGAAATCCACGAGGGATCTTTTGGAACCCATGCTAATGGGCATGCAATGGCAAAGAAAATCTTAAGGGCGGGTTACTATTGGTTAACCATGGAAGCTGACTGTTTCCACTATGCCAAGACTTGTCACAAGTGCCAGATTTACGCCGACAAGGTGCATGTACCACCAACTCCACTGAACGTCATGACTTCACCTTGGCCTTTCTCTATGTGGGGCATAGACATGATTGGAATGATCGAGCCCAAAGCGTCAAATGGACATCGCTTCATCCTTGTTGCCATCGACTACTTCACCAAATGGGTAGAAGCAGCTTCGTATGCAAACGTAACCAAACAAGTGGTAGCCCGATTCATCAAGAAGGAAATCATTTGCCGTTATGGTACTCCCCACAAAATCATCACCGATAATGGGGCAAACCTAAACAACAAGACAATGAAGGAGTTGTGCAAAGATTTCAAGATTGAGCACCATAATTCCTCCCCTTACCGACCAAAGATGAACGGTGCGGTAGAAGCAGCCAATAAGAACATAAAGAAGATCATCCAAAAGATGGTGACAACATATAAGGATTGGCATGAGATGTTTCCCTTTGCGCTACATGGCTACAGAACAGCCATTCGCACTTCAACTGGGGCAACCCCCTTCTCCTTAGTATACGGTATGGAAGCTGTTCTCCCCGTAGAGGTGGAAATTCCTTCGTTAAGGGTCTTGATGGAAACCAAGCTAGAAGATGCTGAATGGGTCCAAACAAGGTTCGACCAACTGAATCTCATAGAGGAGAAGCGTCTGACGGCAATATGTCACGGACAACTCTATCAAAGGAGGCTCAAGAGAGCATTCGACAAGAAGGTCCGTCCTCGAGAGTTCAAAGAAGGAGACCTAGTGCTCAAGAAGATATTACCTATCCACAAAGATCCCCGAGGGAAGTGGACTCCCAGCTATGATGGGCCGTACGTGGTAAAGAAAGCTTTCTCAGGCGGATCCCTGATCATCACCACTATGGACGGAGAAGAGTTCCCACTCTCAATAAACTCCGATGCAGTCAAGAGGTATTATGCCTAAAAGAAAAAAGAGAAAGAAGCTCGCTAAATCGAAAACCTGAAAGGGCGGTTTAGGCAATAGAGAGCGTCCTGCTAGATTGAAAACCTGAAAAGGCGGTCTAGGCAAAAATTAAGGACATCAAAAAAAGAAATACACCCCGGTGGATTGAAAACTCGAAAGAGCGGTCCAGGCAAAAGTTAGGGGTTAACAAAAGAAGAAAGGCAATGACTGCAGCATCCAAGCTCCGGACAAGATTGAAGAGGAGAAGAATCGGTCTCATCAGCATCTTCCAACAAACAAAAATCTCGAAGTCATAAGGAAATAGCATGTGTTGTGCCAAAACCAACATTTTCTTTTTGCTTTTTCTTTTCTTTCTCTATCTCACTTCTCACTTTGTTTATTTTTTACCCATTCAAGAGGTCAAATCTGCATTGAATAAATTTCCTTTTTGTTATTTTATGTTCTCAGTAGCGCATAAAATTTTGTTTTATTCATGATGAAAATGCTTTAAAACATGGGAAATAAACAAAAGAATTTTCTTCCAAAAAAGAGAAAAAACAAACAAATATTGCTTTATTTTGAATCTTCGTGAATTCTGAAAGAATTGCGGTAATTCCCACCAAAATATTGCACCAAAGGACTTATGCTCCTTAGCAAAGGCAAGTGCGTAGCTCGCGGCACGCGGAGCGCAAAAGCCCCCAAGGGTTAGGAGGAGCAGAATTCCCCAGTAAACACCCTAAACATCCAAACACCAACCAAGGCTGGATATCGATCATGCTTCCAAAATGATCCTTATATCCCCATAAGCCAAACCTCATTGATATTCCCCAGGGAGTCTCAACCCCAAACAAAAGTCCAATCATTATTGGCAAACCCACACAAATCTTCGGGCATAGGCTCGAACTACACCGGTTTTGATCCCATTCGGGTATGTAGGCAAAGGACCTTGTCCTTCCAAACCGACCAACCAAAAAAACAAACAAAAAAGAGAGCCCAATTGTCATTGGCACAACCACAACCAAGACCGACTTTGCTCGGCACCCAACCAGCATCATTTCATTTTCATTCATGCATGCATATTCAAATCATTCATACACATGCATTTCATTTCATAAATCATGCATCCTCAACAAGGATTCTCCAGTGAGTATCACATATTCACCAACATCCATCAAACATTCAACCAGGGGCACCTATTTAGGGTAAGACCACAGCTCGTTAGGAATCGACATTCAGTGACAGTGCCTGAATAAGATTACCTAGCTTAGGTATCGACCTCTAGTGACAGTGCCTAGAGTAGATCACCTCCATCAACGTTCCACCTCTAGTGACAGTGCCTAGAGTAAATCACCATCCTTAGGTATCGACCTCTAGTGACAGTGCCTAGAGTAGATCACCTCCATCAATGTTCCACCTCTAGTGACAGTGCCTAGAGTAAATCACCATCCTTAGGTATCGACCTCTAGTGACAGTGCCTAGAGTAGATCACCACCATCCTTATGTATCGACCTCTAGTGACAGTGCCTAGAGTAGATCACCGCCATCAATGTTCAACCTCTAGTGACAGTGCCTAGAGTAAATCACCATCCTTAGGTATCGACCTCTAGTGACAGTGCCTAGAGTCGATCGCCGCCATCAATGTTCAACCTCTAGTGACAGTGCCTAGAGAAGATCACCTCCATCAATGTTCCACCTCTAGTGACAGTGCCTAGAGTAAATCACCACCCTCAGGAATCAACCTCTAGTGACAGTGCCTAGATAAGATTACCTTCATCCCCCAGTGGATCTACCTCCAGTGTTAGCGGCTGGATACGGTCAACCTTTTCCAACCATTGCATTTGCATTTCGCGAAGGACAAAATTCGGGTCCTTCTTTTTACTTAATTGATCTTCGCAAAGAGTTCATGAGATGCCCTCGGCACTCACGCACTCTATGCGAAGACACAATTAAGTAGGGGCAGCTGTAGTACCCTAATTTTGTCCTAAGCATTTTAAAACAAAAATCAAAAAAAATCAAAGAGGGGAAAAAGTCAAAAGTCAACAGAAAAGTCAACATTTCAAAAATGCTGACTTCGCACTGCGAAGGTCACTTCGCACTGCGAAGTCTGCGATTTTTCTGCAGATTTTTGGTTTCTTTGATTTAATTCCAGAATTTGTTGCATATCATTTCCATAATTATTTTAAGTAGCATTCATGGCTAATTGGGCCAAGCAAAACCAGAATTAAAGGACTTGCCATTAATGCCAAGGTTGGAAGCTTTTTCTTCCAACCTAGCATGTGACAAGCAAGTGGACTTGCCCTTGGGCAGCTCTAGTCCCTCCCATGTGACCTGCTAACCACCACAAGGTTGCCAGCCACCTGCTTGAGGACTTTCCTCCTGCTTGCTTCCCCAAAAACCAGTCAAACTAGCTGGATTTTCTCACTTGAAAAGCCATGAGTGCCTACTCTGTTTTTGCAGCAGCTTTTCACCCCTCACATCAGCCATAAGTAGCCTTTTTCATCCCTCAATCTCTGCACATTACAGTGCACGTTTTCATTGATCAACCATTGAGATTGCAAGGATTGATCCCCAAGCATTAGCCAATTGCAATTCAGCTTTGTTCTTCATCATTACCTTCTAGAATTGGTTGAATTTGTGGCTGAAATCAGGCTGAATCTTGCCCCTTGGTACAAGGCAAGGTTGCCTCTATCCATTAGCATTTAATGCAAAGGGATTCAGTTTGATCTTAGCCACAAATTAGCTGAATTTTGGGATTTAGTAATGATGAAAAAGATTTGGTTTTGGCCTATAAATAGAAGGCAATGCCCAAGGTTTCAAACACAATTGATAACAGCATTTCAAGAGCAGAAACTCTACTCATTTTCAGCTTACAAACCCTCACAAACAACCAGAAAAAACCAATCCAACACAAAGCTTTACCAAAGTTCAAGTTCATCACCAATATCAAAAACCTTTGTGAAAGCCTTCAACCAATACAAATCAATTGCAGCTGGAGCTTTGCTAAGGAGTTCTGTAAGTTTCTAAGCACTCATCTTGCATTTACAATTGTGTTTGCATAGCTATTTTGGTTCAAAACCATTTGATTCCAAAAAACCCCTTTTGAATTTCAAAGAAATCCCAAGGTTTTCAAAACATCAAAACTGGTTTGTCCAGCCTTTTTCACCCCAAAAACTCAAAGCTTTTCACTCACCTAAAAGGTCCTGAGTGTGTTCAGAAGTTGTTTCTGAACAAAAGTTCAGAAACAGCTTCTGAACTCAAAATTTCGCATGCTTCGCAGTGCGAAGTCATGGTCGCAGTGCGACCATGACAGAACTCAGAATCTGAGTTTTTGTGTCAAAATGACCAATTTTTGAGGTTCTAGCCCAAGAGCTCAGAACCTAAGAGTTTTTAAACCCATGTCTTTCAAACCATAACAAGGATTTTGCATAATTTTGGCAAAATCACAAGTTCGTATGACATTATGTGGATAACTTGCAAAACAAGTTATGTTTCCAAACTTTCAAACAAGCATGAACAAACAAGCTATGTTCATCATTCCAATCTAAACTTGAACAATGAATATTGTTCATGATTTTCAAAACTCAAACATGAACATACGCCGAATACGTTCGCATTTTCGCAAAATGAGACGAACTTGTGCGTTTTCTAGCAAAATTTGCTAAACCTTCCCATTTTGGGTTTTCAAACCAAATGTTTTGACATACCTTGGGATTTCTAAAGGATTCAACCCAAAAACATGAATGAAAAAGGGATGGTGTGACGTATGTCTCTCCATCGCCCCGATTGTACGAATGCGTGACGTATGTCTCGTCGTTCGGACGATCGTCATTCCTTTTTCCAAAATGTACAACCCTAACCAAACCAAACTTGGCCCCTTGTGGTCAATCCAAACCTTTTGGTCCCTCGTGGCCATTAGACTCACCCCTCGACTCGTTTGAGTCACTCGGTCAATGTTCGACTCGTCCGAGTCCATTGTACCTGTTCTTGATCTCAGTGGATCAATCGAACAATCGCCCGACTCTTCAGAGTCCACTCGGTCAATGATTGACTCGTATGAGTCCATTGCACCTCTCTTGGTCCCATAGCGACCAATTAACCCTTTACCCTAACGGACGTACCTTTTAACAATTCTAATGCGATTCACGAACAAACGCTTAATAAGTCTCCCAAGCGCGAGCATACAAGCTATACGCTTAATAAGTCTCCCAAGCGCGAGCATACAAGCTACGTTTAAATCGCAAGAATTCGGTTAAAACATCGTCCATTTAAAATTAACCAACACATGTACGTTTTTCTACCAAAGAACTACGTACGCTTTGAATTCTCCGACTACCGGGAGATACGTAGGAGCAAGATCGACATCTTGTCAAGCGCAATAATAAAAAACTTTTTTTTCTTTCGTTTGTTTTTATCTCTTTCCCCCCTTTATTATATTTTTAACATAAATGAACATGCGCGCAAAATATTAAAAAACAATTCAAGCTTTGACCAAATAGGAGGTTCCCGTTGAGTACAACGGACGTGAGGGGTGCTAATACCTTCCCCTTGCGTAACCGACTCCCGAACCCGACAATGGTTACGATGACCAATCCTTATCCTCATCGTCAAAGGGTTTTATTATCGTTTCCCTTTAAACAAAAAAAAACTTAAGGGTTTATCAACGTTCCCTTTACACAAAAACTTTGGTGGCGGCTTCACAAAGGCCCTCCGAGCGTTTGCGAACGACCTCGGAGGATTTGCGCGTCTTTTTCCCAAAGGAAAAAAATGAGGTGCGCACACTAGGCACATGTCCAAAGCGTTGTGGGCACCGTATGAACTGAATCCTTCGACAGCTTTCAACCTTTCTTCCAAAACTCGATACATTTGGGTGGTATCATTGTCTTGGTGGGTGGTGTCGGGAGCTGACTGTCTTGGCTGATTATTTTCCACATTATGAGAAATCACCTCATGCTGAGTAGTGGAAGTTCCTTGAGGACGACGCTCTTCGTTCCTTACGGGGATCGTGAGCGGTGGCGGAGGTGGTCCATGGCCCTCATTTTCTAATGGTGGGGTATAACCCACAGGTAAACCGTAAAGAGGCCATTGCACATTGGGTGCATCCGTTGCTGGGCGAGGGTTACTTTCTCGTGCCGATAGAGCTTGCATTAACTCTAGCATCTGATCCATCTTCCCCTTCATTCCATCAACCTCTTCTCTCAAAGCCGCTTGAGTTTGTTCCAAATTGTCCATGATCCTTTGTTTGTTGGCTCGTGTTCCGTACGAGTGTTGGAGGTCTGGTTCTTGGACCGAGAGCTTTCGGGGTTTTCGGGCTATGATTGCTTTGAACTGTTTTTAGGGAAATGAATGAGTTTTTTTTTTTTGAAAAAATGCATGAAGATGCATGTGGATGTATGTATGCGATGAGTATGCAAAATATGCGTTTTTTTTTATTTTGCTTTATGAAGGAATTTAGAGGTGCACAATTAATATTAGCAAATTGAAATATTAAAGACCGGGAAATTGATTATGCTTCAAAATATATTTGATTAGATAACATTTGTTTACAAAGTGTAACTAATGCTATTACAAATCAAACGGTCGCTCGCTTCTCGGCTTTGCTCATCTCCTCCTTATAGAAATCTATGGTGTCCTTGCAGAACTTCATAAACTTCTGGATCTCCATAGGGATGATAAAGTAAGGCATGACCATCTCGGCCTCCGCTAGCCTCTTTGGAAGTTGGGTGATTACCAAGTTCGAGAATGCAACCAATTTAGTGAAATCCTCACTTAATCGGGTGGCGTCTTGCCATACACACTCGATCACTTCCTTGCGTTGGTCTAGCTTGACTCTTGCACTTCTAATTTCATCATGTAGTTGTGCAATATGGTCCCCGTGAGCTCTTGCAATCTTGTCGAAGTATTCTTCGAATTTCTTGATGTCCTCTTCGAGACGATTGCACTTTAGCCTCCCTTGATGAGAAAGGCTCTCATGTCTTTGCCGTTGGGCGCGTTCGGCTTGAAGCTGCTCTTTGTAGTTTTTAACTACTTCTTGGAGCTGTTGATTTTTCTCTTGAAATTTCAACCTCCATTTCCGTTGAGCTTCGATGGCTAGTTCGCCGAATTTCTTGAGCTCTTGGTTGGAATGCAAGATTCTTTCCAACTCTTCGTCCTTGGCCACAAGGTTGGCATCCGCACTAACCAAGCCGCCTCCTATCCAATCTCTCTTCCCTTCGGAGATCTTCAGCCGTTTTTGGCACACTAGGAGAGAATTTGTCACTTCATCACGATCTCTCTTCGTCCTAGTGATTTCTCCTAAAGCTTGGAGGTGCCTCAATTCTAAGTCTCCGTTTTTGTTTTGGAGTTCTTGAATTTTAGTTTTGAGTTCCTCCGCTTCTTTGTTGGGAATGGTTGCAATAGGTTTAGGTGTAGGAGGTTTTGGAGGGCTTATGACCACAAAGGGTAACTTGATTGCTTTGACCCTCTCCTTCACCCATTGAGTATAAAGGGGTTTGGCGACACAGTTTCTCTTGCTGACCCTTCCTTTGTGCACTTGGCTCCATGCTCCCCGGATTCTCTCTAGCAATGTCGGGTCTTGATCGCCTTCCCGTAAGAAGAAAGCTTCCAACAAAAGGTCATTGGGTTTATCTTCCATTGAAAAACCTAGTTGTTGGAGAGAGAGGACCGGATTGTAGTTAATACATCCCTTAGTACCAATGAGGGGTACATTAGGGAAGTCCCCGCAACTGAGGATGATTTCCGAGTCCTCTAAATTTGGAGAAAACCAATGGATGTCCTTCTCGGCGAGGGTTGTCATCCGTTGTGACCATTTGAGCTTGGCTCGGTTTTCCACAAAGTCTCGGTTTCTTGGCATGTGGGACATCATCCAAATTTGCACCACAGGAGTGCAACAAGAAATTTTGCGTCCCCTTGCTTGTTCATGCCTAGAGTAGAGGGTATGATAAAAATCCGCCAAAATTGTGGGAACCGGATTTTTAGTCATAAATACCTCTAAAGCCGGAAAGTCTATGAAATCGTCCATGTTGGGGAATAAGACAATCCCATAGACTAAGAGGGCTAGGATGGCGTTGAATGCTCTTCCCTCTTTGTTGGCTAACATCTCCCGAGCTTTGGCCTCCAAAAACTTTCTTGCGAATCCCTTAAGGTTTCCTCTAACTTCCAAGTTAGATGCTACTTCTTGGATATCAAGGTATAAGGATTCGGCCAATGGCCTCTAATGTGGGGTCCTTTCCCGGACCGAGATAGAGTTCATGACCCTTCATGCTACAACCCAAAATCTTCTCAAATTCTTCCAAAGTCGGCGCTAGTTGGAAGTCTTGAAATGTGAAGCACCGTAGAGGTGGGTCGAAGAATTGCGCCAAAGTGATTAAGGCCGTTGAATCTATTCTCACGGGTAGGAGATCAAGGATTAGCCCATAGCTTGCCTCGAAAATACTCTTGTTGACCGAAGAGAGCCTTTTACTTAGAGCTAATAAACTTTCCACCCTAGGAGATTTAATCTTGAAGGCGAGCGTATTTTTGTTCCCGGAATCCATATTTCTTTTTGCTAATATTTGGTTGTTCTTTTTAAATTCCTATAAAGCAAAATGATGCGAAAATTACTTTCATGAATGCAAATGATATGCAAGGGTATGGTTTATGAAGGTTCGGAACTTCCCCCCATCCTCACGTGTAGGCTCTAAATGTGAAATTTCCTAAGAAGAGGTCCCTAGAGTCATAGATCTCTCATGGAATTAGGGTTGTGTATGGACATACGTCGACATGACTTCAATTAATTCCACGTGAAAATCTCCTCTAAGCGGGGTTGGGCATCCTACCTCACGGACATACGTCAACGCGGGCTTCCGCTCACAACCACCATTCTAACTTAGTTTTTTCTCAAGCTCGGGTAGAGAGCCTCACACGTTCGGCATTAACCCGAACAATGTGGAGTAACATCGCTCAAGTAACCCCCACATTTGATATATATGATATGAATATAAAGCAAAATAAAGCAATTATAAACATAAAGCATAGATATGACATGGATAAATAAAATAAAAACATGGCGCACAAATAAAAATAAAACAATTGGCTTAAAAGCCAAATAGGTTAGGCTTGACTCGCTAGTGGGAAAAGGGTCCCCAGTGAAGTCGCCAGCTGTGCGCACCTCGTTTTAAAAAACGCGCAATCCTTCGAGGACGTCCGCGAACGCTCGGAGGGCCTTGTGAAGTCGCCACCAAAGTTTTTGTGTAAAGGGAACGTTGATAAACCTTTAAGTTTTTTGTTTGAAGGGAAACGATAATAAAACCCTTGACGATGAGGAAAAGGACTGGTCATCACAACCATTGTCGGGTTCGGGAGTCGATTACGCAAGGGGAAGGTATTAGCACCCCTCACGTCCGTTGTACTCAACGGGAACCTTCTATTTGGCTAAAGCTTAAATTGTTTTTAAATGTTTTGCGCGCATGCTTATCTATGTCAAAAGAAAATTACAAAGGGGGGAAGAAAGAGATGAAAACAAACGAAAGAAGAAAAAAAGAGAAATTTTTTATTTTTGCGCTTGACAAGATGTCGATCTTGCTCCTACGTATCTCCCGGTAGTCGGAGAATTCAAAGCGTACGTAGTTCTTTGGTAGAAAAAACGTACATATGTTGGTTAACTTTAAATGGACGATGTTTTGACCGTATTCTTGCGATTAAACGTAGCTTGTATGCTCGCGGATGGGAGACTTAAGCGTATAGCTTGTATGCTCGCGCATGGGAGACTTAAGCGTTTGTTTACGAATCGCGCTTAGAATAGGTAAAACATGTCCGTTGGGTAAGAGGGTTCGATTTGGTCGCGTTGGGACCAAAAGAGGTGCAATGGACTCGATTGAGTCGATCATTGACCGAGGTGACTCTAACGAGTTGGGGGATTGAATCTAATGGCCACAGGGGACCAAAAGGTTCGGATTGACCGCAAGGGGCCAAGATTTTGGTTTGGTATGGTCGGATACGTTGAAAATGGAATGACGATTGTCCGGACGACGAGACATACGTCACGCATTCGTACAATCGGGGCAATGGAGAGACATACGTCACACCATCCCTTTTTCATTCAAGTTTTTGGTTGAATTTCTTAGAAATCCCAAAGTATATCAAAACATTTGGTTTAAAACCCAAAGTGAAGAGGTTTTTGAGAATTTTGTTAAAAACGCACAAGTTCGGCTCATTTTACGAACGGTTTTGAAAAGCGAACAAATTCGGCTTATGTTTCACGTTTGGGTTTTGACAATCATGAACAATGTTTATTGTTCAAGTTTGGATTGAAGGTGATGAACATAGCTGGTTTGTTCGAGTTGTTTTGAAAGATTGGGGACATAACTTGTTTTGCAAGTTATCCACAAAAGTGTTACCCGAACTTGCGAATTTCCAATATTATGTAAAATCCTTGAAATGGTTTGGAAAACATGAGTTTCAAACCTCCTAGGTTCTGAGCTCTTGGGCTAGAACCTCAAAAATTGGCCATTTGGGAGCCTAAACTCAGATTCTGAGTTCTGTCATGGTCGCTCTGCGACCATGACTTCGCACTGCGAACAATGCGAATTTTTGAGTTCAGAAGTTGTTTCTTAACTGTTGTTCAGAAACAACTTCTGAACACACTCAGGACCTTTTAGGAGAGTGAAAAGATTTGAGTTTTTGCAATGAAAAGGGCTGGACAAACCAGTTTTGATGTTTTGAAAACCTTGGGATTTCTTTTGAAATTCAAAAGGGGTTTTTAGAACAAAAAGGTTTTGGACCAAAATTGCTATGCAAGCACAATTTAAAATGCAAGACAAAGGCTTAGAAACTTACAGAGATCCTTAGCAAAGATCCAGGTGCAATGAACTTGGATTGGTTGAAGGTTCTTGCAAAGCTTTTTGAATATTGGTGATGGTTTTTGAACTTTGTAATGCTTTGTGTTTGATTGGTTTTCTCTGGTTTTTTGAGTAGTGTTTCTTTGTGTGTAATTGCTCTTTGAATGCTGTATTAACTGCTCTATCTTATGCTGCATTTCCTCTTGCCTTGCATCTCTATTTATAGGCCAAAATGCAATCTCAAGTAATGATGAAAATCCATAGGACCTAGCTGATTTGTGGTCTAAATTCAGGCTATTTGGCTTTGCATTTAATGCTAATGGATAGAGGCAACCCTGCCTTGTGCCAAGGGTTAAATCCTTGACTGATTTCAGCCACAAATTCAATGGTCTTTGGATAGAAATGATGAGAAACATTGTTGGATTGCAATTGGCCAAGCTTGGGGATTGATCCTTGCAATCTCAATGGTTGATCAATAAAAACGTGCACTGTGATGTGCAGAGATTTGGGGATGCAAAAGGCTATATGTGGCTGGTGTGAGAGGTGAAAAACTGCTGCAAAAACAGGGTAGGCAATCATGGCTTTTTCAAGTGAAAAAACCAGCTGGGTTTGACTGGTTTTGGGGGAGCAAGCAGGAAGAAAGTCTTCAAGCAGGTGGCTGGCAACCTTGGGGTGGTTAACAGGTCACTTGGGAGGGACAAGAGCTGCCCAAAGGGTAAGCCCACTTGCTTGTCACATGCTAGGTTGGAAGAAAAAGCTTCTTTCCTAAGCATTAATGGCAAGTCTCTCAATTCTGGTTTTGCTTGGCCCAATTAGCCATGAATGCTGACTAAAATAATTATGCAAATGATGTGCAACAAATTCTGGAATTAAATCAAAGAAACCAAAAATCTGCAGAAAAATCGCAGACTTCGCAGTGCGAAGTCATCATTTTTGAAATGTTGACTTTTTTGTTGACTTTTGTTGACTTTGACTTTTTTCCTCTCTTTGATTTTTTTTTTATTTTTTTGTTTTAAAAGGCTTAGGACAAAATTGGGGTACTACAACTCCAAGAGAGGAAATAAGTATCTTTCTTACCTTCAAATCATATTGAACCTTCTTTTTTTCATCGTCGGTCCAATTGGCCTTAGGTTTGTTTTGTGTGACGTCGTCAACTACAACTTGCGGTTCAAACCGCCCGTTGGTCACGACGTCCCAAACATCCATGTCAACCGAATGGATATGGACACTCATGCATTCTTTCTAATAGTCATAGTTTTCGCAGTAAAAAATAAGTACTCTATTGTACGCCCCCTTAGTCTATTTGTTGGCCATATTGACTCTTCCTGTAGTTAATCCTTAGTGAAGAGACCAAGCTCTTGATGTCACTTGTTGTTCTATATGGCGAAAAAGAATATGCGCTAGAGGGGGGGGAGGGTGAATAGCATTTTTCAAATTTCAAAAGTGTTTGCGAAAGTGTAAATGTATGACTTTTTGGATTCGTGCACAATTAATGATAACAAAATCTAAGACAATGATCAAAACACTAAGATTCAATGTTGAATTGAGAGGTTCAAAAATTGAATCTTATTAAGCACATTAAATATCAATAATCAACAATTCAAATTACAAAACTAAAACAAACTCAAACCAACCTAATTTCAATAAACCACACTAACACTAATGAACACAATATATTTGAATTAATGATTTGAAACTTAATTGAAGCTTAATTGTGATATAATTGAATTTGAAAAGAATCTTAATTCAATGAATCAAGATTCGGTTAAATGGATGAATTAATCACAATCAAATCAAATGGTTTCAAACAAAAAATTCATATACAATTGAAAGTGCGGAAGAGTAAAAAGGATAGGGAATAGAAGAACACCAGATTTTATAGTAATTCCCCCTTTCGTCCTCATTTCGGGGTACATATATTCTTCTTGATAGAAAACATCTCTATCAAGGACTTCCATTATTATTGAAAATTGTTTACAATTGTTATGATTATAAAGAATTTCCTCAATAACCCTAATCTTCAATCCTAAGCAACCACAACACCACCAATCTTCAAGTAACCCTTTAAATTTGGGGATTCTATAAGTCTTCAAAACTCAAGCTCCCAGTCAATCCTTGGAATTCTTTCACCTTGAATTCTTATTTGCTATGTCTGAAGCTTGGATGCCCTTGAACTTGAGAAGATTAGAAAGTACCCCCATAATTCACCTTGGAGGTTGAAAAAACCCCTCTTTTCCTTTGGACCTTTGATTCCCAGGCAAGTTCCTTGAAAGAAACCAATGTACAATCCCTAAAGCATTCTAGCAATCTATGACACAAAATCCACAAAGAATCTTAGAAATAGTGTTTAATCTGAAGAACAAGTGGAGAGAGAGGTTTGGAGACTCTAGAATGTTATTTGAAATTGATTCAGTGAGTTGAGAGGTGTAAGGGTATAGCTATATAAGTATAAGGGATAAGTGCAATATTTTAGGCAAAAACAACGATGTGATTCAATTCAAACGAAGTGTGATTCGATTCAGACATGTGTAAATGGATAAATCTAGATCTATGAAGATTGATACGATTCAGACAACAATTGAATCGAATCAAAGAAACCCAGATAAAGGTTGATACGGATCCAAGAACTATGAATCGATTCAAGAAAGAAAAATACAAGACTAGAGAAACCAATTGATATGAATCAAGACATTTTGATTTGATTCATATATGATACAATTCAAAGATTCATGAATTGAATCAAATTCTCATGATCATCAAAAACCATGGAAAGAGAGTAAAAATGATACCATTCGAACATATTTAGAAAAATAGTTTTTGCCACACAGAAAAGAAGTTTTCCTTCATAAAAAGAGACTTGACACACAAGAGACAATGAGACAAGGATTACTCGATGCTTTAATCATGTTCTAGGAATTAACTAATCCTATTAAACATCATCAAGAAAATTTAGAGTTTCCCATAAAAAGAAGGAAAAAACACCAAGTGACCAAGAAAAAAAATTCCCACCTAAGTTATATGAAATGATTGTGAGATTTTATTCGTATGTTTATTACAAAGGTTAGGATTTTTTTCCTAATAATGTCATTTACACAAGAGCAATAAAAAAGCTGGACTTCACACACACACTCACTTGAAACAAGTTGTTGGGTTGAAAAGAATTCCGCAAAGCACAGGGGTTGTGATAAGTGTACCATGAGAACAAAGCCTTTGAAAAAGAAAAAAAATATATAAAATTTTCCTATTAAAATTGTGTTGTTGATTTTCTTTTCCTTTTTGTCTGAGGACAAGCATAGATTCAAGCATGAGAGAATTTGATAAGCCGGTGTTTTTAGCTTTTAATTTCAATAAAAATTAGTTTGTTTTAATCTTGTTTTAGAGCTAATTTACTTCAAAGTATTAGTTTTTTTTAGAATAAAAATAATGAAGAACAATGCATATTTCGATCAACAGTAGGGATAAGGGGCAAGAAAGAGAAGAAAAATCAAGGAAAAAGCCATTTTTGATTAGCACGGTCATGCTCAACTTTGCACTGGTCGTGTTCCTGAAAGTTAGTGGTCGTGCCTGCAAATGTCGTGAATACGAGCACGACCGTGCGCCCCACAAGCACGGTGGTGCGCCTTCCCAGCACTTGAAATTTTAAAAGTTTTTGAATGGCAGCACGGTCGTGCGCCTCATAAGCACGACCGTGCACATTATGCAGTTAGAAAAAGAAGTTACAACTCTTGGAATTTGCTCATTATTGCCTTGTAATATGAGTTTAATGATTTGTCTGTGGCTCTGAGCTATAAATAGGTCCCTTATCATACTTGTAACACATCTTGGAATGTTGGTGAACTTACTTGTTGGATATTTGTATGTTTGCTTCATTTTTGCTAAATCAAATATACAAGCAAGATGTTGTACCCAATGTTCAAACATGTGGGTACGACTTCAGTGTGCCCTGATTTCGCGCCTTGGAGCTGTTTATTATCACACCTGATCTTTTGAAGATTTGATTGAAGAATTCATTCATGTTACTTGTTCTCCAAGTTGCGTGTGTTTCCAGAAGGAGTATATTTTCGAGAGTTATATTTTTCAGATTGGAGATTTTTATTTGTGTAAATATATTTTCAAAAGAGATCTTTGGAAAATATATTTCTGAAAAATATTTGTTTTAATATATTTCTGAAAAGAATATTTGATACAAATATATGTTTAGCCTGAAGGAAGATTTAATTGTGCAAATATATTTCTAGAAGGAATCTTGGAAATATATTTCTGAAGAATTATTTGTTTCAACATATTTCTGAGAAGAATATTTCATTCAAATATATGTTGTTGCTGAAGGCTATATAAAGAAGACACCACTCTTGAAGAAATAATCGAAGCCGTCATTGAAAGAATATTTTAGGGTTTCGACTTTAGGTTGTCTTTGTTGAGCCGTGTGCTCTATTCTGTATACCACTCTATTGCTGCTACTGAATATCAAAAGCTTAGATTTGGTTTGTTTTTAGTTGAGTTCTAATATTGTATACTACACCTAAGCTTTGAAGTACGGTGTTAGTTTGTGTTTGAAGGTGTCTTCATCATACTGTTTATTGGAGTGTGTCTCCTCTTTGTTATTTGAGTCTAAGATCACTGGGGCAGTGATTGATTGAGTGGATGTGAGATGGGATCTCAGGTCTAGGAGTTCCTAGGCTGAAGTTAATACGGGTAGTATCTAGGTGATAAGTTGTAAACTTGGAGTTTGCTGAGAACTTAGAACTAGGACTACACTAGTGGACTTACTCCTGGCTTGGTAGCCCCCAGAGTAGGTGTGTTTGTCACCGAACTGGGTTAACAAATAACTTGTGCCATTTACGTTTTCGTCTTTTATATTTTCCTTGTTCTGTTTGTTTATCGTTAGCCTGATGTTGAAACATTAAACTCAACATTTCACCTGTGTCCCAGTGTTGGAACATTGCATACAACATCACGAAACTACTGTGCCAGAATTTCAATTGGCATCAGAGCAGGCACCCTGCCTGTTTTAGGGTGAGCTCCAGGGAAGTTATTTTCTAGCATAATGGACAAGGAAGGAGGTTTTGTGAACAAACCACCTTTGCTGGATGGTTCCAACTATGACTACTGGAAATCTCGCATGAGTGTTTTTCTTAAGTCTATAGACAGTAAAACCTGGAAAGCAGTTTTGAAGGGCTGGGAACATCCGGTTGTTCTTGACAAAGATGGAACGAAGACAATTGAATTGAAACCAGAGGAAGAGTGGTCCAAGGACGAAGATGAACTAGCGCTTGGAAACTCCAAGGCCTTGAATGCTTTATTTAATGGAGTGGACAAGAATATGTTCAGACTGATCAAGCAATGCACTGCTATTGAAGAAGCACAAGACATCTCTAGTATGAAGGTTGATGAGCTAATAGGATCTCAAAGGGAAAAGCGTTGCCTTTGTTACAAATGCTGATGCTGAGGAGTCACAAGGAAATATTGAGGATGATGAAAGCCTGTCAGAGGCACTTGTGTTACTTGGAAGACAGTTTAACAAGATTCTGAAACGTGTTGACAGGAGACCCAAGCCAAATGGTCAGAACATTAGGTTCATCATCAGTAAGCAACAAAATGATTTGTAGAAAACAAGAACTGATGAGAAGAGCAATCAATCCAAGGGAGTTCAGTGTCATGAGTGTGAAGGATATGGTCACATTAGGATAGAATATGTCACATATCTCAAGAGTCAGAAGAAAAGCTTGGTTGTTTCTTGGTCTGATGAAGATGACTCAGAAGGAGAAGTGGAGAATGAGTCTGCTAAGCATGTTATTGCTTTAACTGGTAGATGCATATCTGATACTGAATCAAGCGATGGAGAATTAACTTATGAAGAACTAGCTGCCTCTTACAAAGATCTATACATCAGAAGTGAAGAAGTTTGCAAGTTACTAGAGAATCAGAAGAAGACTATCAATCAACTGCATGCTGAAAGAAGTGACCATTTAGCAAAATTTCTGATCTCAATGATGAGGTAACTCAACTAAACTCCCAACTTGAACACTTAAAGAAGCAGGTTAGAATGATGAACACATGTACTGACTTGCTGGAAGAAATATTAGAAGGCCAGAATCAAGGGAAACCAAAAGGTATAGGTTTTGATTATAGGGCATTAAATAAGAAACAACAAAACCAAGATAAGAATTTTGTCGCTGCTATAGGAACATATGATCCCACTATGAGCAAACCAATGTTGCAACATCTGAAGGAACATCATAGGTCTAAGAGCAAGGGGGTATCTCGCCCTTGTGTATGTCATTATTGTGGTAGAAAAGGGCATATAAAGTCGTTCTGTTTCAAGTTGTATGGGTATCCTAAGCTGTTCCAGCAAAGAAAATCTGAACCTGTTGTAGTCAATGTCACGAAGAAATGGAGACCAAAATGTGAAAATGTTGGCCTAATATCTCACACCTCTCTGAGAGCATCATCTAGGGAAGACTGGTATTTTAACAGTGGATGCTCTAGACACATGACTGGAGTTAGTAAATTTCTTGAAAATATAAGACCTTACACCAGTAGCTATGTGACTTTTGGTGATGGAGCTAGAGGAGAAATTCTTGGTATTGGAGACTTGATCAGTAATGGATTGCCAAGGTTAGACAACATGCTGTTAGTAAAAGGGCTAACTGCAAATTTGATTAGCATAAGCCAGCTGTGTGATCAAGGGATGGAAGTGAACTTCAACAAGACTAAATGTCTGGTAACTGATGGGAAAAGTGAAGTGCTAATGAGAGGTAATAGATCTAAGGATAAATGTTACTTGTGGGTATCTCAAGAAGAAGCACACTTGACTACATGCCTTGTGAGTAAAGAAGAAGAGGTTAAATTGTGGCACCAGAAGCTTGGTCATTTAAACCTAAGAGGAATGAAGAAAGCCATTTCTGTGGAAGCTATCAGAGGATTACCCAAACTCAAGATTGTTGAGGACAACATTTGTGGGGAATGTCAGGTAGGTAAACAAACTCGAATGTCGCATCCGAGGTTGGAACATCAGGTAACTTCCAAGGTACTTGAACTTCTACACATGGACTTGATGATACCTATGCAAGTTGAGAGTATTGGTGGAAAGAGGTATGTTTTTATGGTTGTTGATGATTTTTCAAGGTTCACATGGGTAAGCTTTATTATAGAAAAATCAGAAACTTTTGATGTGTTCAAAGATCGTTGTCAACGCCTCCAAAGAGAAAAAGAGAGTGTGATTGTGAAAATTAGAAGTGATCATGGCAAGGAATTTGAAACTGCCAAGTTCTCTGAATTTTACTCTTTTGAAGGAATATTTCTTGGTTACTCCATCAACAATAAAGCCTACAAAGTATTTAATTCCAGAACTAATACTATGATGGAATCCATAAATGTTATTGTTGATGATTCAACAGTAGAAAAAAGGACTGATGTTGAAGACGATGTTGGAACAGCAATTCAGCAAGCTGATGCTTCAGATAATGTCCCAGACATTGAGTCCAACATTGAATCAGATTCAAGTGAGGCTCAAGACAGCAAAGGTCCATATGTTAGAATCCAAAAGGATCATCCTAAGGACCTGATCATAAGGAATCTGAATGAAGAAATTGCCAACAGATCCAGAGATGTGAGTTCCAATTCTTGTATTGATTCTAAATTCAAACCAAAGAACATTAAAGAAGCCTTGACTGGTGAGTTCTTTATAAATTCTATGCAAGAGGAACTTGGTCAGTTCAAAAAGTATGAAGGTTGGAAATTGGTTTCTAGACCTGAAGGTGTGAATGTCATTGGTACTAAATGGATCTATAAGAATAAGTCTGTTGAAGGTGGTAATGTAACTAGGAACAAGGCCCTCTTAGTATCTCATGGGTACAACGAAGGTGAAATTGACAAGACCTTACTTGTGAAGAATGATCTCATGGTAGCTCAAATTCATGTTGATGACATTGTTTTTGGAAGAATGTCGAACCAGATGCTGGAACATTTCGTTCGAAAAGTGCAATCTGAATTTGAAATGAATCTTGTTGGTGAATTGACATATTTTCTTCAAGCAAGTAATTGTGATGAATTGAAGCTAATGGATGAAAGCAAGTGTGCCAAGAGCATTGTGAAGAATTTTGCTCTTATGAATGCCAGACATAAGAGAACATCTGATGCAGCACATGTAAAGATAATCAAAGATGATAATGGTGTTGATATTGATCAAGGGTATTGTGATGCAGACTGGGCAGGTAGTGCTGATAATAGAAAAAGCACTTACGGAGGATGTTTCTTCTTGGGAAACAATCTTATCTCTTGGTTCAACAAGAAGCAAAATTGTGTATCTTTCTCTACTACAGAAGCTGAGTACATTGTTGCGTGTAGTATCTGCAATCTATTGTTATGGATGAAACTTATGTTTAAGGAGTACAATGTCAAGCAAGATGTCATGACATTATACTATGACAATTTTGAGAAGTTAAGGGGATTTTTAAGTAGTTTCTTATATGAGAATCTATAGCAATTACAGGTGTTGAAACATGCAAACAAACTCTTTCTTTTTACTGTAACTAGAGTTGCACAAGAAGTAAGGGAAATCATTTTCATTCTGAAGATTGCTGAAAATGTAAGTTCTTCTGTTGTTTCACATGTACCGGTTAATGTTTCCACAAGCCATTTTTGATTCTGTGGATATAAATCCTGATGTTGCTGAAGCTTTTATTACTTTTATGAATGCGTTGAAACCATCTGCAATTGCTTATGATTTTCATGTTGAATCTAATGTCGAAACCTGTGTTGATCCAAATGTTGATGCTAATGTTGAAACATTTGTGGAACCTGTCTTTGAGTATGTTAGCCAGGTTAATCCTATCTCTGATATGACCCTAGAGAAGTCTAGTTCTGTTACTATCGTTGTTGATGACGTTGTTAGTGAACCACCCACTAAAGAAACATGTCATGAACCATCAACTGACCAAATGACTCCTCTCACTGATCTTGCCAAAGACTCTGTTGTTGAACAACATCTTGTGTTTGTTGACTCTGTTCTAACCTGTTAATCAAATTGAGTCTGATGTCATACCGGATGTTAAAACATCCTCAGCCCATCTTGTTAATGTTGTTGAAACCAGTTCTGAGATCCCCCAAACTGATGCTGATATGGTTGAGTTTCCTGAGAATCCTCAACCTGGTGTGATTGAAGATCAACCTGATGTGGGTTGAAGTTTTGAGGTTCAAATATGTTAATGCCCATATGTATTATGTTAAGATGTGGTTACTATTACTACGTGTGTCTGAGTGGTTTGCTATGAAGTGTTTGTTCTTTTGTGAAGACTTTGTGTGTGCATGGATACTATGTTTGTGTGATTCTAATGTGCACTGCTATATGTTGAGGAATTTTACTTGATGGGATCTCTTGGTTGTTTAAATCTGCTGCTGCTAATTTCTGAAATAGTTATACTGAGAAAGATGTTGAGGTTGATGTCCTGGACATCATGTCCGCTGGTGGAAGAAAGTTAGTGAAAAGAAGATGCCTGTTAATGTCTCTGTTGTGATGTACTTGATGTGATGTGCTGGTTTATATTCGATGTTTATAACCTCAGAATAGATGTTTTATGATTGTGTGCCAGATCTCGGTATCCCTTGTGGGCTATGCCCTGGATTTTTGTGCCGATGATCTGTAACCTAGCACTGTTGTTCTTGTTCTTTCTACTCCTGGTGAATGCATGGTTGTTTTTGTCAAAATTGTGGCTAAAAAGGGGGAGTAGTTTTGGTAGTTTTATGCTTTATTTGCATTAAGGGGGAGTACTACCTGAGGGGGAGTAATACTGTGTTGTGTGATAAGCATATATTCAGGGGGGAGTGATACTATGTTGTGTGATATACATATGCGTTTGTATGCGATATGTAGTATGGCATGATGTGTTACAAAATGTTGAAACATCCGGTGTCAGTTGCTTGTATGTGTGGGGATTTATTTTTCTCACTTTGGAATACGTGTGTTCTATTCCGTTGTTGCATGCCTCTGATATTCGTTAGTGATACTCCACAACATTCTTATCTGCTACGTTTCATTTGAGGAATTCTTTTTGAAGTAGTTTTTGAAGATGTGCTACCTTTCTTCATGGTTGTGTGCTTATGATGATTGAAGAAATGTTGGTGTGGTATCCCTCTAGGTTGTCTGTATGATCTCGGATTGTTTTAGCCAAAAATTTGCCAAAGGGAGAGATTGTTGGATATTTGTATGTTGGCTTCATTTTCGCTAAATCAAATATACAAGCAAGATGTTGGACCCAATGTTCCAACATGTGGGTACGACTTCAGTGTGCCCTGATTTCGCGCCTTGGAGCTGTTTATTATCACACCTGATCTTTTGAAGATTTGATTGAAGAATTTATTCATGTTACTTGCTCTCCAAGTTGTGAGTGTTTCCAGAAGGAATATATTTTCGAGAATTATATTTTTCAGATTGGAGATTTTTATTTGTGTAAATATATTTTCAAAAGAGGTCTTTGGAAAATATATTCCTGAAAAATATTTGTTTCAATATATTTTTGAAAAGAATATTTGATACAAATATATGTTTAGCCTGAAGGAAGATTTAATTGTGCAAATATATCTCTAGAATGAATCTTGGAAATATATTTCTGAGAAGAATATTTGATTCAAATATATGTTGTTGCTGAAGGTTATATAAGAAGACAGCACTCTTGAAGAAATAATCGAAGTCGTCATTGAAAGAATATTTTAGGGTTTCGACTTTAGGTTGTCTTTGTTGAGCCGTGTGCTCTATTCTGTATACCACTCTATTGCTGCTACTGAATATCAAAAGCTTAGATTTGGTTTGTTTTTAGTTGAGTTGTAATATTGTATACTACACCTAAGCTTTGAAGTACGGTGTTAGTTTGTGTCTGAAGGTGTCTTCATCATACTGTTTATCGGAGTGTGTCTCCTCTTTGTTATTTGAGTCAAGATCACTGGGGCAGTGATTGATTGAGTGGATGTGAGATGGGATCTCAGGTCTAGGAGTTCCTAGGTTGAAGTCAATACGGGTAGTATCTAGGTGATAAGTTGTAAACTTGGAGTTTGTTGAGAATTTAGAACTAGGACTACACTAGTGGACTTCCTCCTGGCTTGGTAGCCCCCAGAGTAGGTGTGTTTGTCACCGAACTGGGTTAACAAATAACTTGTGCCATTTACGTTTCTGTCTTTTATATTTTCCTTGTTCTGTTTGTTTATCGTTAGCCTGATGTTGAAACATTAAACTCAACATTCCACCTGTGTCCTAGTGTTGGAACATTGCATACAACATCAGGAAACTACTGAGCCAGAATTTCATTACTTTGAATTGAAATCAAATTTCTACATTGTTCTAAGCTTATTGTTCTTATTTTTTATGCACTTTACATTTTCTGCTCTTTACATTTCTAATCTTTACTTCTCTGCAATTTATTTTCCAGCACTTTACATTTCTAGTTATTTACTTTCATATCTTTATATTTTAATCTCTCGTCTACTATGAACATGAGTGAGTAGGCTTTTCTAATATTGGGATTGTTGGACTAATCTAATGATTGAATTATATTCAACCCAAGTCTACAATCTATTTTATTTAAATTCATTTTTCTAATCTAATCTCAACTCTATTAAGTTTTATATCAAATATCAAACGAATGATTGAAAGGTGAAGTTTGATAATGGATCAAATCAGATTAGACAAGATGAACAAAACATGAGAATAATCTTGTGAGTCTTGGGATAATAAGGTTGCACTTAAAGGGTCTTAATGATAATCAACCATGAGAATAGGTTTGATTATTATTGAGATACATTTATGTATTCTAGAAGGAAACATAAAATAACAAAGACCACCTTCTCCTTAGAATTAAATTTAGCATAAAATAGATAAATAGATAGGGAATATTTAGAATTTGACATTATGATGAAAACAACAATCGTATGAAGCTTTTTAATTTGAATTTTAAACCCAAGCCAATCATAAACTCAAGCAACTTAATCCTTTTCAGCAAATCAAAACTAAGAAATAGATTGGTAATTACTTCAAATCCCTGTGGATCAATATTTTTACTATTTGATAGAACCGTACACTTGCAGATTCGTAATACCGATAATAATTCTATTTCCACTAAACCATAATACAATCACCTAAAAGGCTAAAAGCAACAATTTATTATGAAGAAGGAGACTTACACACTTATTGGTGTGGTTGGAAAACTTTATTCCTCTCTCAATTATCTAATAATTCTCACTTGCACTTGATTGGTGGATTAAAAAGGTGAAATCAACAAACCTGATTGATGATAAAAGGAAATTGAAGAAACTCCAATCTAACCCACACGCATGTAGTAACACATAAAAGTGAAAACGCGGAGTCCAAATGACTGTAGCAGCTGTGTGAAGAATTGAATTAAATTTCAAAACGACGCTCATGCTAGGAAACCCTAGCAGTCATTTACTTTTGTCACGTTTGAATTAGGTTCAACTCAAAAAGTTCTTACAGATACATTATAATTTTTAGGGCGGGTAAGTTTATACTTGATCATTTATATCAATAATCATTATGCATTTTTTAAAATAAAAAAGGCGAAGATTCAAACCAACAAATATATAAGCCCCTCTAATTTTGTTTTATTTTTTACTTGATCCACACAAACATACATTATGTTGGATTGAACCAAACCAATTGAATGATGAAAAAGTCAAATAATTTGAATCATATGATTTTTTTTTTCTTCAAAAATAGATGAAGTATTTTAGTCAAATAAGTTTTCAATGAAAACTGCTAGACAACCTAACCATTTCAAAGCAAAATCTTTGAGAAAATACAAATTAATGTACTAGTTTGGGTGTTTCTTTATCTATTAGGGATCAATAAGAATGTTTACTTCAAAGACAAACTTGATAAACTATTCTCACGAGAAACAAAAAATAAGCACACGGATGACATGTCATCTTACGTTATTCTTAGCATGTTTTTTCAGTCATTTTAAGCAGATATTGCAAGAAGAATAGAGGAGTAATAGATTAAATGCTTATGATTTCGGGACATTTGTAATGTTTTCTATATTTGAGACTATAATTCTATTCTTTCCGAAACATAGCAATTTTAGGGTGTTTTGATGTAATTCACGAAGAAATCATGCAAATTGGAAAATCAAGACATTCGAAAGATTTGTGAAGACTTTGGGAAGATCAAGAATGAAGATTCAAGAGGCCTGAGAGATCATTACAGAGGACGGAATTCTGTTCCCCAGTTCCAAGACATCTTATATGGAAGCAAACACCCAAAAGGCGAAGAAACAGGCGAAACAGCACCCAGAGTACACTCACAAGCGCCTAGCACCCAAGATCAACAGGCACATGCGCCTAGCGCATGAATGTAGGCGCCTGGTTCCTAGAAACCTCTCTCACATGCGTGTAGCGCACGGTTTCAAGTGCCTAGCGCCTATTCCTTGCGGGCCAAGGCGCTGTTTTGTGACTTTTTGTGCACAAAAGCCCGGTATTTTAGCCCAACTTCAGGTGGAAACTCTCCCTATAAATACCACTCTCCTCATTTACAATTTCTCATTCAGAACAAAGCAGTTCAAGAGGAAGGCAAGCACTAGGAGCTTCCAGGGAGGAGTTTCTCTCCTCACTCCAAGTTTCTCTAGGGTCTGTTTTTCTTTTCTAATTTGTCTTTAGTTACCATGAGTAACTAAATCTTTTTAGGCTAAGGTTCTAAGATGAACCTCTATTCTGTTTGTTGGATATTTTATTTAATTTAAAGTCTTTTATTCAGTTATTTCTTGAATGTTATTTAGTTTTACCGTAGTGCGTAAGATTTGTCTCCTCTGAATCATAACCCTAGTTTAGGCACTTAAGGAGGTGACATTACCTAATATTGATGTATATCTATCTAATTAGGAAGTAATTAGTTATTAGATAGGAAAACACACTGAAAGAAAGTAGAACACTGAGAGAAAGGTACACAGGGAGGTGACATACCTAGTATTAAGTAACATTTGCCAGAATCAGGAAGTAACTAGTTAGTGATTAAGGAAACGAGTGACTTCACGACTTAAATCAGCCCGGTAACTCCATTCTCCTCGCACCTTGGTAAGGTAGACGCTGATAGGGCTGCCTATTTTTAGAGCTACCGAGAGGGAGAGTGTGCTATGTACTTCTAAGACTCATAGATGAGCGAAGCTTTAGGGAATTTAGGAACTCTAATTTAAGTCTATATTTCAATTACCTACGAGCGAGTAAGACCCCGCACGTATCTACCCGTGTGATCAGTAGGTGCAACTCAACATGCAGAGGGAGAACCCTAATCTATGAGAGAGTAAGACCCCGCACATACCTTTCCGTGTGATCAGTAGGTGCAACTTGACAGCTGATTAGGAATTAGTATCCCAACGAACTCATCACTTAAATAATCATAACTCGAAATAACATGAATAAGACTTGACTGTTACGTAATTCCAACAACTGAATAGAGGGGATTCAAAGAGTCCTAACTGCCACTAACATTCTGCAATCAAAACAGGTAAACTTTGCTCTGTTACAAACAAATAAAAATTGCAAAACCCTAAACCCTTATCTCTTTATTTATTTATTGTTTCCAAATAAGTAACGTGAATTGTTTGGTTGAAACGACAATCCTTGTGGCTACGATACTCTACTTACATTTTATTACTTGGTAAATGATTTGGTACACTTGCCTAAATCCGACCATCACACACCATCATTTCTAAACAATTCTCATGGGTGTCGTGTTAGCAGAAATAACAAATCTCTCTCAAGAAAAAATAATAAAAAAATAATACAATAAGATCAACAAGGTGAAAATATTAACATAATACTTCATATTTCAATGAGGATGTCATTGAAAAAACTCTTTAGCATGTCATGTTTTTCAAGCAAGGACTACAATAAATATGTTTATAAAATTCTCACATTATAAATCAATAGGGTACATACACACAAAGAAATACTCCCTAATGATGTATTAAAGTTTCACAAAAACCAGCAAAATATCCCAAACTAATGGGATTCCACCATTTTGGAGCAACATGGCATCAATCTCATCACCATGCTTCATTTCTAGCTGAAAAATATGCATAAAAATTGTAGTGTTATACTGTTTGTGTGTTACTTAAATTTCCACTGTCAAAAATAGTCAAGTAGAGAGAAATACCTCAGCAGGAGTTTGTTCTTCTCGGATTTTGCATCCATTAAATAAGAAAATTGTTGAATTCAGGTCGATAGATTGTCGATCACAATATGCATTCATCAACTTCTTTAGTTGAGTCTTTCTCTTTATCCTATAGAAAACTTCACTTCCACCCTAGAATCAAATAAAAATTAATCTCATACAACGGACTAAGTGTGTTGAAACCAAATATAATATAGTCCATAGAAAAATACAACATCAAATAAATCATATGAACATCATATTACATTTAAAATCACTATATCAAGGAAATGACACACTGTTGGCAAATAGAGGCGCAATATTAGAAGGTTGAAATGTTGTTCTTTTGAGACTTTAAGCCTACATATTGTTGAGCAACATTAATTAAAAAATGCTGAAAATCCAAAAGATGTCAGGTGATATAACAATAATATTAATAAACATTATTTTTAAGGGGTAGGAGTGTTGAAGGGTGCAAAAGTAAAGCAACGCAAAGGAAATAAAAAAATATTTACTAATAGAAATAACTTGAATCAATAATCGTCAAACCAGTGTAGAAAATATACATGCTTATATAAAACATTATAACTACAATTAGAACAAAGTTGATAAAGTCTCCACAAAAACATGCCTATCAATTAATAGAATTAAAATAATAAAAATATATATCATGGAAAATATTTCAACCAGGTGAAAAACATGTATGGTTTTAAAATGAGGAATATAATCAAGGCCAAATCTCCCTACAGTTATAAATGGAAGAACTTTCGCAAGTATAGTGTGACCTATGTTTGTGTGACGAATTGCAAAATTAAGTTCTATTATGATGATTTTCTAAGAAGTAAGACTTACAAAAAATTAATAACAATTTTTTCATTCAAATCAAAAAAATTGATCATCTATAATAAATTTATGAACTGATATTCAGTATGTGAGTTTTATACATTGTTGGATCTCTATTATATGCTACAAATATAATAATATCACTACTACAATAACAATTATAAATTACAATAAACATATGTAATGTTAAACTTAAAATAAAAGCATAATTTATCCATAGACACTATCAAATTAGTTCCCTGTTAAATACTCCCTCCGTCCCAAAATATAAGTAAAAATTGGTCAACAAAAGTTAATGTATTTGGTTCAAAATTTGTACCAAATACATCAACTTATGTTGACTCATTTTTGCTTATATTTTGGGACGGAGTAGTAACCTTATACTCCCAATTGCCCCAAAATGCCATATTCTTTATTTTTCCACTCTTCTTTAATAAATTAGTAATGTTATTGTTACCTTAAGAATAGTTTAGACAACCTGATAAAACACCAACTGATTAATGAATTGTCCATCCATTTAATTATGTCGCTTCCCAAATGTTTTTGACTACTCTTCCATTGCACCCTTGCATTGGATAACAACGTTTAATCTGTATATTAAGACCACTTTCATGTCCTAGTCATAGTCTAAAAATCGAACTAGAAAAGGTAACCTACAAAAGCCAAAAATTGACATAAAAAAATTGACCCAGCCAAATAAGTGGTACAACGAAGAACTATGAACTTGTAATTTCTATCCAATTCGAGGTTTTTTTTTTGGATTGGCCTAATTATGTAATTGTGCATTGAATTCTAAAACGTACAGAAAATGAAACTACGAAAAACAATAAACCATGACTAATAATCTCATGCTCAAACATAATAATCTTCAATCAAACAAAACACATTTAATATACATAGATTACAAGGTTTACATTGGTAAGAGGAATCATATCAGTAATGCAAATTAAAACGAACAAAAATACATCAATCGGAAAATTCAATACATAAAATTAATATAAATAAAAAGGGAAAAAGTTAACCTGGCCTTTGACCTTCAAATGGACGTGTTTGAAGACGTTGGGTTTCTTCTCTTCCTCAACATTGGGATCCGGAGTTGGAGTACGAACAACACCGTACATCGTTCTTCGTATTTTGTGTTTTTTTTGTCTGAAAAATTAGGGTTCTAATTAAAATATGATTTCATAGTATGTAAATTTGGTACTTTCATTATGTTTTATTAATGGGCTAACTTTGTATTGCGGGTTTGACCAGTCCAGTTTATTCATAAATGTTGGACTATAGCAAAAACAAATGTGGAGAAAAGCCTAATTGCACCCTAAGATGTAAGTATAGACCATAACTCCGTTTGTTTCATTTTTTATTAATATACCACCTTCTAAAATATTGTTTTTATAATATGAAAGAGTTTTAAGGACATATGTCATTGGTGCAAAAGAATCATCTAACTTGAATATTGAGAAATGTTAAAAATCTAATTAATTTTCTCTCGTTCTCCCTTTTAGGCTTGACGTAACTATGAGTGGAAGGAGGAGGAGTTGTAACAAAAAACATAGCTTCCACATGTGCATCTTGAAAATGAATACTTGTTTATGTTATTAAGTTAACTATAGTTTGACTCCCACATTGCAAAAATGTCTTTTATTATAATTTAAAGAAAAGAATGAGGAACAAGGATAATTGTCAGCAAATGAAGAAGGTTACGATGATGAATATCTTTAAGGACGAATTGAAAACACCCTAAAACAACATTGATTTTGGAAGAAAAAGCTTCAAATATGCATAAGGTTGTGGAGAACACTTACTTCCAAAAAAGTCATGAAGAAGAAAGAAGGAAAGTTGTAAAAATATCCCTCCAAAGACCTTTTATACTATAATAAATCAACGGGTGTGATTAATGAGTAACAAAATGATCCAACGTTCCAGAGGCATCACCACAATTAACAAATTCAAATAAAAAAACCCAAACTTAGCCCCCGGTCCTCCCTTTCTATTCCTCGGTAAGCGGACCGTGGGAGCATGAGGGGGGGCGGTATCCGCTTTTGACTGATAGAAAGCATCTCTCTTTTGTCCCTCCTGACCGAACCCGAAAAGAATAACTTTATGCCACTTTGTACACTTTAGTGTAGGCACCTTCTTTAAACGTGCCAAGCTGTGGAAGAGAGGTGCCAGGGGAATCAATGCTCTCAGCTGAAACAGGGCTTGAAGCCTTCGAAAAACCTTTATGCTCTTTTTTTTCTTCCGGCCGGCGTCAACCGGACTGAAAAATAGAATAGCTGATCGAGCTCTTTGGTACGCGGCTAACCTTTTAAATAAATTTAATTTAAATTAAATGGAGCGTTCTTGCTACTCCCATAAACTAAAGAAATTGGGTGGGTAGGATAAGGACTCTTATCATACAGCTCTTTTTCTTGCTCTTCTGGTGTCCTTTTATTATCTCTTGGCCCGTTGCGCCTGTTTGACCAATGAGAGTCCAGACTGGAGCTCATCAGATTCATTCTTCCATTCGTCAGTATCGTCAAAAAAAAGCAGCTGAACTCAATCCCGATGGCTACCAGTGTCGATTGGCATTCCGCTTCTATAAACTAGATATATACTACAGATGTGACCATGATTCTATCTTGGTGAGAGTGGCGTGACTTGAAGCTGCACGGAGACCATTTCCTTTTCTTGCTCTCGTGCTGGATGTCATCTCGGCATATCGGTCGGTTTAAGATGAATCCGGGGGAGGGATAAATCCTCCATTGGCCGTTGACCTTTGATTCTCTTCTCTGAACAGCTCTTAGGCTAAGATTGAGTTGAATCCGCTTCTCTTCCGTATTCCTCAGCTCGACTTTCTGTTGCCGAAGCTGTCTTGAGGCCCTCTCTTTCCGGCTTCCTTGAGTCAGCTCGGTAGCTAGTCTAGTAAAATAGCCTCTTCCCTTAACCTTAATAGGGCTTGCTCCTTCTTCTCGTCCACTCGGGAATTAAGCCTTACCTTTCGCTACTAACCTGTTAAATGGAGTTGAGCTGGCTACAAAAAAAATTGCTTCAGTGATGGTTGCTTCATCAAATCAAATATAGGTGGCAGGGTCAGACTTTGAGAAAGAGTCCACTGCTGTCCAGTCATAGTCAGTAGGAGCAGCTCCGGCTCAGCTCGATCAAATTTCCAAATTTAATTTAACTCAGGCCTTGTAGTACCTCGCTATCCTCTGTTGGTAAGTAGCCATTCTGAACTGAGCTTGCTTTCTTAACTCTTAAATTAGGTCGAAGTTGGTCCTCAACTCTTCTTCGCCCACATTTTTAAAAGTTCTGTTAGGTTCTTAGTAGCAGTCGGCGACCCTTTCTTCCTTCTTTTACTTCACATAGCTTTTCGTCTCCTTGATAGCTGGAAGTTCTCCAAAAGTATGAAAAGCTGGAGGACTTTGTACCAGCCATTCCAGTGTGGTTGAATTTTGTTCAACAGCCCAAGGAATGTTCGCCCTTGTTATGTTATTTCCACTGCTTGAAGTGATTGTTACGACCACGAAGAAACGACGAATCCCAACTACGGATATATAAGAGCCAAAACTGCTAAGGGCATTCCATCCAGCGTAAGCATCTGGATAATCTGGAATGCGACGTGGCATACCCGAAAGCCCTAAGAAATGCATGGGAAAGAGGGTCAGATTAACCCCGAAAAAAGTGATTCAAAGATAGAAAGCAAGTGTCCTGCCTGAGGAGCTGTTTATGAAACAGAAATCCCGAGTAAACAGGCTTGAAGCTGGTGATCAAAACACTAGCTATTTTCACAGAGTTGTCAAAGCCAAAGCTGCTAAGAGCAGAATTCTATCTATCACCTCTGCTACAGGAGATTGAGGAACCTGCTTTGATTAACAAATTGATTTTCGTTTCTTTCCCTTTCCCCCAGGAAACAGAAAGTCTGATTATGAGCCTTACCATTACAGTGAGCGAAGAAAGTTATGATTGGTCATATAATCGTGGTTATATAGATGCTTTTTTTGAAGTATCTTTAATTGCGAGTGTAAGAAAGGTAGTTAAATTCAATTATTTTTTTGATAGACAAAGCAACTAAAGGAAAGCTAAAAAAAAGGTATTGGCGAATGAATAATCATTTGTTTCCAAAAGAAATCAACGAATTTCTTAGGAATTCTACAAGAGCCGGCGTCAACCTATCGGTTTCATTGTTTTTCTAATTTTGGCAATCCTTGGTAGAGCTTATTTATGATTTCGTTCTTAACCTGGTAAACGAACAAACGGCTCTTAGGACAAATCAGCTATTCTTGTTGGCCCGGGATTAAAGCAGTCAAGTCATACCAGGTGAATTGTAAGTTACCTCCCGGGCACCCGAAAGCAGAATGGACAAGGAGCAGGGTTCGAAGAACAAGAAGAGCTAGTCGAATAAAAGTATAAGAAGGGAGGAAGCGGGGAGAGGAAGATGACTATAGAAAGCTGTCGCGGTGATTTTTGGATATCAAGCTATTAATTAGCATTGACTCGCAATTTTAAGCTCACCACCGATCTTTTATTTTTCCGAGGAAAAGGGAGAAAGTTCGAAAAACCCTATTTTTTAGAGAGATCAAAGGTCCGGGGGTTGGTTACGCAAAGGGAAGGTATTAGCACCCTAAACGTCTATAGTACTTTATAGGAACCTCTTGCTTTTATTATCTTTATGCTAAATTGATTATTTGTTTGTAAAATAAATGCCTAAGTGTAGAAGAGACTAAATTGATGAGTTTAAAAAAAGAAAGAAAATGTTTTTGTTATTTTGTTGATTTGGAAAGACAAAGTCTTTTGCCTACGTACGCGAGCGGGATCAAAATCACGTAGTTCGGGGTAAAAAGCTGAGTGATTGGTTTTGATTGATTTTAAAGTTTGAAAAATGTTTTGAGAAAGATAAGAGGCCGAAAAGGCATAGAAGAAATAAAATGTGAGTTTGATTGATTTTAAATTGAAAAAAAGTTTAATTGATTAAAAGTTGATTAAAGTTTGATTGAGAAAGAAAAGACAAAGATTGACTTTTTTTTTGAAATTTTGATTATAAAATGTTTTTGGATTTTTGACTATTTTGACTTTTTTTTGTGAAAAATTTTGATTAAGTCCTAAGGTCCAGAGACTAAGTTATGCTGAGAAAGTCCAAACGTGCCGGATCCCTCAAAATGACGTTGGATCAAGTGAGGGTCCTTTTCCTCGGATACGATCAAAATTACACTATCGTCCTCGACATAAAGCATAAAAAATAAATGTGATGTCGGTGCATATTCTCATTTATATATTTTTACATTGGACCTAGATACATTCTAATGACAATAAAATAAATGACAAAAATAATAAAATAAAATAAAATTGCAATTGCATTAAAGTAAATATGCTAAAAGGAAATAAAAAAATGCATGAAATGCAACACAATAAATAAATATGGTGCATAAAATAAATAAAGAAAATAAAAATGCAAGACATAAAATAAATATGATGCTGAAAATAAAAATAAAAAGAAAATAAAAATGCAAGACATAAAATAAACATGATGCTAAAAAAAAATGCAAGACATAAAATAAATATGATGCATAAAATAAAAAAAAAAGAAAATAAAATGCAAGACATAAAATAAATATGGTGCTGGAAATTAAAAATGCAAGACATAAAATAAATATGGTGCTGGAAAATAAATAAAGAAAATAAAAAATGCAAGACATAAAATTAAATATGGTGCGTAAAATAAAAATGCAAGACATAAAATAAATATGAGGCATAAAATAAAAGAGAAAATAAAAATGCATGATGTGCTAAAAATTAAAATGCAGTAAAAATAAAATGCATAAAATAAATAAATACTGAAAAGTAAATGCAAGAAAGAAAAAGAAATAAAAAGAAAGCAAATAAAATAGAAAAAAAAAAAAAAAAAAAAGAAGGGGTGCAGGAGAGAAAGAAGGGAGTGTGGGGAGTAAGCAGAAAAAGACAGGAAGAAGAATAGAAAGGAAAAGATTGGGCCGTGTGATCCAAGGTCAATCAGGCCCGGCTTAGTCAGTATAAGAGGCATTTTTGCTGAATTTTCTTCATTTCCTCCTTTCTTTTCTCTTTCTTCTCTCCACTCTCTTCTCTCTCTCTCTAAAGAAACAACCAGGCCGGAGAGGATTTCCGGCGCGGCGGCCGCCACCGCGCCGGAGCGCTAAACTCTTTTTTTTTTAAAAAAAAAAAATTTAGTGTTTCTAAATTCCTTTTTACTCCTCTTTTCGAATCCGAGTTTGGTTTCTTCGAAAAATCCTTGGAAAAGGCAAGATTTGAGATTAAAGAAGCCGTAACAAAAAAGAGATAAACCTTTTTAGTTTTGATTTGGTTCTAGCTTCGGCTTTGCTGTGATTTTGTTGGGTGGTTGGGAGTGAGATGGGGGCGTGTGTGCTGTGTTGAGGAAGGTAGCTGGGCCGAGTTGTCTAGGTGGTGGTGGTTTTGGGTTTTGAAGCTCGGATTAGTGTTGGTCTTGACGAACTCAAATTCGGTTTAGGCCGAGTTGAATTGTGTTGTATTCGTGTTTAGTGGTCCGATTTGTATTTGTTTTGTGTTTTTGTTATTGGAATGGGAAAGAAAAGAAAGAAGAGAAAGTGGTAGTGGATCTGTGCCGTGGGTTGGCCGCGGGAAAGAAGAGAAAAGAGGAAAAAAAATCTAGTTTCTTGGGTGGTGGCCGGAAATTGTACTGGTGGTGGTTTGTTGGTGGTCAGTGGTGGTTTGAGGGTTTTGGTGTGGTGGCTCTGTACCGACAAATTCTGACCCCCTGAACAGTACCATTAATGGTACTATTTATAGTAAAAAGGACTGGACAAAAAGGACTAAAATACCCCTCCTGGGTTTGGACCAAAATAACTGAAAAAATAAATAAAAACTAAAAAAAAACAGTAAAAATAAAATACTAAAAAAACTAATAATAATAAAAATGAAAAAATAAAAAATAAAAAGAAAAGCACTTAATAAAAGAATTTAAAAGAAATAAAGAAAAAAAGTAAATAATAGAAATAAAAAAAACAAAATAAAAATAAAAAAAAGGTTGCCTTCGGAACAAAAATATGAGGTATTTTAAAATACCTCCCTGCCGAAATTTCGTCTGAAACGGCGAAAATTTATGGCTTAAAATACGAGAAAAAGCGAATTGAAATTGGGTCAAAAATGGGGTATGACAGATGCCCCTATTTATGTTTCTTCGTTATAGAGATTTAAAAGTGAAATTTTTAGATCGACAGGTCGAAGAGACTTAAATACAGAGTACACCATTTTTGACCAATTTCAACTGCAAAATGCTATGAATGCAATGATATACATGTGATGCTATGCATGTAATGTTATGCATGTAAAGTTGTGAATGCTCACGATGCGAGTATGAATGCATGACGGCGAAGATGGCTCAACTGGGGATACCAAAACAAAAGGATACCCGAATCTGTTAAAGAAACGGGGTCGACTCCACTGGGGATAACATGGTTTCACTGGGGATAAATGTAAGTTGTCTACTATCGCACTAATTTAGAACGATAGCCTAACAAAGACAAAGACCGATGTTACCTACTATCGTGTAAATGATAGCTTAAAAAAGGTAATAGAAGGAGACACTGTCTACTATCAACAAGGATGATAGCTTAAAGAAGACAAATGACATGTATTACCTACTATCGTGTATTGATAGCTTAAAAAAGGTAATAGAAGGAGACATTGTCTACTATCAACAAAGATGATAGCTTAAAGAAGACAGATGACATGTATTACCTACTATCGTGTATTGATAGCTTAAAAAAGGTAATATAAAGAGAAAAGACCTTGCCTACTATCGGTGTGCGGATAGCTTAAAAAAGGCAGACAAAATATTTTACCTACTACAATTGTGAGGGTAGCTTAAAGAAGGTAAAATGTAAATGTCAGCTGTTCGGATTGTTGCCGAACTTGCCATTGACGACAGGATAAAAGGATAAATGTTAGCTGTTCGGGTTGTTGCCGAACTTGCCACTGACGACAGGAAAAAGGTAAATGTCAGCTGTTCGGATTGTTGCCGAACTTGCCACTGACGACAGGAAACAAAAGGTAAATGTCAGCTGTTCGGATTGTTGCCGAACTTGCCACTGATGACAAGATAAAAGGATAAATGTCAGCTGTTCGGATTGTTGCCGAACTTGCCACTGACGACAGGATAAAAGGATAAATGTCAGCTGTTCGGGTTGTTGCCGAACTTGCCACTGACGACAAAAGACTGGATAAGAAAATGCACAAGCTGTTCGTTAAGGAACTGCCACTTGGCGAAAAGAGGGTGACATCTCGGGACCAGACACACTGGGGATGACACTTGGGGAAAGAGAGGGTTACAAATTATTCATGATTGATTGATGTGAAAAGGTAGTTAAAGCAAGACTCATGGTGGTTAATGTAACCATGTATGAATGATATTGTCTGTATGTTGTATATGCATGAATGTGTATATGCATGAATGTATGAATGCATGAATGACGACACAACTTGTATAATTGTATGGAGGATTGACTTGTAAGATTTTATGGAAGACTGACTTGTATGTTTGTATGAAAGACTGACTTGTATGATTGTATGACTAATAAACTTGACGAGACAAGATTGGACAGGTGAGAGGGAGAGTGACCCGACGTCGCATCACAAACACTCGGCAATCTTCGATGGGGATGATGCCACTGGGGACATATCAAAACATTGACGAGGTAAAGCCCAACATATGCAACAACTGATGGGGAATAAACACTTCTTGGGGAGAACGTGTCAATCCAAAAATCATGGTAGAAGAAATGGTGCTTCCATGGTCATTGCTTATTTTGTTTTTTTGTTTTTCTTCCTCTTTTTTTTGAGTCCCTAATTTTTTCCTGGACCGCCTTTTCAGGTTTTCAGCCCACCGGGAATATATTCTTTTGTATGCCCCTAATTTTTGCCTGGACCGCCTTTTCAGGTTTTCGATCCACCGGGATGCTCATTTTTTCCTAAGCCGCCCTTTCGGGTTTTCGACTTACCGAGCTCTTTCTTTTCTTCTTTTTTTTTATTTGTTTTTTCTTTTTGTATATATATATATATATATATATATATATATATATATATATATATATTTTTAAGCAATTGACCATGTTCAGCCTGCAAAGTTCATCCGTTCTCAGGATAGCTGTTGACGCACCCTTCACTTATTCATGAGTTCAGAGAAAATGTATTTGTTGTTTGTGCTTTTTAAAAAGACATGAAAAATATTTATGATTTTTAAAAAAAAGTTTTGTTTCAAGTACTACCATAAAAAATAGAAGAAGTTTTTATAAACTGAATAAATGAGGATTCCAAATAAAAGGCCACAGGCTCAAATTTATTTAAAAGAGTGGTGACCCACCAATGGCAAGGCTCCACGGATCTCACAAAGTTTGGAAAATGGTAAATAAAAGGGGAAGGTACATTGAACACAATAACCGCTATTCTCCCTGACAACTTATTTTATACAATTATTTTATATTGATATATGATATGGTTGATGTTCTAAATGCATGTATATTATTTAAAATCAGATGTTAGACTTATATATGGGTGATTCAGAAGTTATTAGAGCATGTGAATTTCGTTGGGTGCATATTTTTGGTTTATAATAATGTATGCAATTTTCATTATGATTTTTCACATGAAAACGGTCATTGTGTCATGGATAATTTTCATCGAGAACTTCTCTAGTTAATATATACTAGAATGTCATATTGAATGAATTTGTTTTACAATAAATTTGTTAGATTCACGTATGCATGAATTAGAAACTCTTTAAATATGTGGGTTTTAATAAACATTAAAATGTTTGGTGATAGTGCATGCTGGTGAATATTTTGGTGTTTATTTTCTTCATGAGTATTTTATCACCATAATATGTTTAGTTTTCATTTAATTAATTGTTTACACAAAAATAATAATTTATGTGTGTTTAATTAATTTGTTGTTATTAGAATTATGTTTGAAATCTTTTTGTTATGTATTGAAGTGCCACAATTTAAAATGAAACATTGTGTTGGCTCAATGGTAAGTAGTCATGGATTGTTCTTTGAGTGCATCGATTCAATACAATGGTTATAATTTTGTGAAAATTGTTTTTTTTTAAATAAAAGGAATTAGAATTTGAAAAAGTTTTGAAACAATGTAAAATTTGGTCAACAATTGTGTTGGTTCATGATAAGTCAATATTGAATCAAGTTTTGATCAACAATCGTGTTGGTTCATGATAGGTCACAATTGTGTTCTTTGAGTGATGCATCCGTTGTTTGTGCCATAATGGAAGTGAGATAGTATTTCTATGGATTTTGTAAATGGATTGCCGAAGACTGCGAATGGTAGTGATTCAATTTGGGTGATTATTGATCGGTTGACGAAGTCAGCGCATTTTATTCCTTTGAAGACCGGTATGTCTTTGGAGAAGATGGCAGAGATCTACATTGAGCATATTTTGAAGTTGCATGGTATTCCATCTATCATTGTGTCAGATAGAGATCCGAGGTTTACGTCGAAGTTTTAGGAAAGTTTGCAGGAAGCGTTGGGAACTAAGTTGAGATTGAGTTCTGCTTATCATCCTCAAATTGATGATCAGTCGGAGAGGACTATTCAGTCTTTGGAAGATTTGTTGAGAGCTTGTGTGTTGGAACAAGGAGTAAGTTGGAGTGAATGTTTATCGTTGATTGAGTTTACTTACAACAACAGTTTTCATTCGAGTATTGGTATGGCACCTTTTGAAGCATTGTATGAATGGAGATGCAGAACACCGTTGTGTTGGTATGAGTCAGGTGAGAGGGCTATGCTTGAATCGGAGGTTCTTTAGCAGACTACAGAGAAGGTTAAGATGATTCAGGAGAAGATGAAGGCCTCACATAGTAGGCAAAAGAGTTATCATGATAAGAGGAGGAAGAATATTGAGTTTCAAGCTGGGATCATGTGTTTTTGAGAGTGAATCCAGTTACGGGTGTTAGGAGAGCCTTGAAGTCGAAGAAGTTGACGCCACGTTTTGTTGGTCCTTATCAGATTATGGAGAGGGTTGGAGTTGTAGGGTATCAGATTGCATTACCGTCGTTGTTGAATCTTCATAGTGTGTTTCATGTATCACAGTTGCGAAAGTTTGTGTATGACCCGTCGCATGTTATCCAGGTAGATGATTTGGAAGTAAGAGATAGTTTGACTATTGAGACTATGTCGTTGAACGTTGAAGGACGAGAGGTCAAGCAGTTGCATGGGAAAGAGACCATCTTGGTGAAGGTGATTTGGGGAGGTCCTACAAGAGAGAGTATAACTTGGGAGTTGGAGAGTAAGATGAAGGAGTCGTATCCGGAGTTGGTGATCTTGTCCTCCGACGAAACCAAAAGGATTCCGAGGAAGAGAAACTTGCTGCCAACTAGAAGGGCCCATATCGGATCCATATGAAAACGGGGACAAGTGCATACAGACTCGAAAATCTCGTAAAAGGGTCAGTCCCCCGAACATGGAATACGGAAAAACTTAAGAGGTAATACAGCTAACTATTGTAACAGCCCGATTTGTAGTATTATTATTATTATTATTATTATTATTATTATTATTATTATTATTATTATTATTATTATTATTATTATTTGTTTACTATATATATTAATTATTTATTTGATTGAGAATTGGCGGATTAGTAGATTTTGAGTGATTAAGGGTATTTTGGTCATTTTAAGGGTTAGTGGCATTTTTGTAATATGTTAGAAGTTAGAAATTTGAATTTAGAGAATAGTGGTGAATTAGTAAAATGGGAGGTTTAAGTGAAGTAAAAGTGTAGAGAATTAATTATGTGATGTAACGTGACTAAGCTCATTAGTGTGAGTGGCCCTAACCCAATTATATTTAAAGAGAAGTGTGACTGTTAGTAGAGCTAAGTCATAATCATTTTCCGGGATAAAGAAGGCTCTTTAGCGAGATAACCGGAATATCCGATGCTAGTGAAAGGAAGTGACATTGGCTGGTATTTGATCGCTAGTTGGTTCGGATAAATATCTTGCTTTGGTTCGGCTTGGAACCTCGACGTGCTACCTACTAATGGTCTCGAATAAAGGTTCTTAGCTGCCATTGCTTGGGCTCTAGAAGGAGGATTCCCCGAATACCTAAAATAGAGATGATCATAGAAAATGTAAAATATTTGATAGGATCCGTTTCGGACCTAAAGTGTCCCCAGTTCTCTTCCTTTTTTTGTTCGCTTACTTGTACTACCTCTCTTCGCATTCGACGATCGGGAAAAGACAGTCTTTCTCCTTCGGACCGGTTGTTATGATCGCTGCCCCCGCCTTGGCCTAGTATAGGATGGATATCTTTCTGTTCTGCTGAAAAGAGATAAGCGGATAAGCTTGCATTCTAGAAGGGGTAGCTTCCAGCCTCCTTCATTTCTACTGCCTCCTCTCCTTTCAGTGATCTCATACCTCTTCGCTTAGCTCGAGTGATTGAATACCATAGCTACTAAGTGATGGAATACCGTTGCTTACGAGGACAAAAGGCCTGATAGGGAGAAGAATGTGAAATCGCTTGCTCGCAAGAGGAAGGAATGATTAGCTCAAGAATCTAGGACAAATATTCTTGGTCAGCTCTCTCGTCTTTCACTGCTAGGTCAGCTAGCCTAGTTCGTCGTTGCAGGTGGGAACGTTAAATACTGCCTTCGATGTATCTAAGGCTTCATGGACCAAATTTTTAGGGCGGACGGACTCGCTAGTGTCCCGAGGATTGACCGGTGAAACTACTAACTGAATTGCCCTAAAAAATTTATTTTTCCACAGGACTGAATCCATAGAAACCTTGGCTTAGTGCCAGAACTGTAAGCGGCGGATGATTGGTATGCAGGATCGGTTGCATAATGGTATAAGCCTGCCTAACTGTGAGACCGACTGGTCGAACAGAGACGAAAGTCGGCCATAGTGATCCGGGAGTCCCGTGTGGAAGGGCTCTCGCTCAACGGATCAAAGGTACGCCAGGGATAACAGGCTGATGACTCCCAAGAGCTCTTATCGACGGAGTCGTTGGCACCTCGATGTCGACTCATCACATCCTGGGGTTGAGGGCGGTCTTGCTTGGCGCAAAGGCTGCTGGTTCAGGGGTAGGGTACGGTACTAAAGGTCCTCGGACTTCCAGGTTCCCCGCAACAAGCTTTAAACCGAATTCCTTCCTTACAGCAGTAGCTGTAGTAGTAGCTGTGGGAGAAAGAGACTGGACAGCTTTTCTAGGAATGGTCGATTTGATTGCCCCGCGCCTCTCCTACCAATCTGCTAGAAGACTGACTATTCTACTACTGGGGCAGCCGCAGTGTCCAATTTATGAGCAAGCGCTACGCCTGGTATGGTATGAACTCGAGATCGACGACAGTACTAACCAAGACGAACTTCAGCCTGCTCTAGATGATCGAGTTCATTGGATGGACGTCTTACTTACCTTCCAGCCTTTCCATCTAGTCCTTGGGCATCCCCGAGCGAGGGTCTTAAAATCTTGCATACTCTGATATAGAGTTAAAGGGAGAGCAGTGGTCCGCACGCACCGTTGAATCATTACATTAAGGTCAAGTCTTCTTCGCCCTTAGATCAAGCAGAGAGCGCTTTCAAGGAACGAAGTAATTTTAGTACTCTAGTAGGTAAAGGTAAACTTCGTCAAAACCTAGAGAAATGAGACTAGAGAGAATAGAAGAGGAAGAAGAAATTTGGAGAGAAAGAAGAGGGGAAAGCTCTAGAAGGGAGAGATTCAAGCTAGGAAGCCATTTTTTAGAAGAATTGAGGTAAGGGGAAAGATTATTTTCACCATATGGATTTTAAGAAACAAATGGGGGTTGGAACAAAATGTATGAACAACTCTCTTTTGAGTTTTGATGATAACAAAGTGTTAAAAAGAAAATTGGATATGCTAATACTTGATTCTAGTGTGCAGAACCATGTACTTAAAGATTGATATCTAACAATGGTCCTGAAAGAACAAGTTAAGAGCTAGAAGGAAAATATAGAAGCTTGTGTTGCAAGTATGAAGAAAATCAGTGTCTGAAGCAGCTTCTGAAGGCAGCTTCTGAAGACAGCGTCTGAAGAAGAGCTTCTGAAAGCAGCGTCTGAAAGCAGCGTTTGAAAGTAGCTTCTGAAGACCAGCTTCTGAAGACTGCGTCTGATGAACAGTGCTTCTGAAGACTGCGTCTGATGAATAGTGCTTCTGAAGACTACGTTTGATGAACAGTGCGTCTGAAGCTAGCTTCTGAAGAACTGCTTCTGAAGACAGCTTCTGATGAACAGTGTCTGAAGCCAGTTCTGAAGAGAAGCTTCTGAAGTCTGAGTTTTAAGGAAAAGCAACTGTCACTGTCAACAGTAAAGCAATGTACAGTTAGAACAGCTCAATGCAAACTTGGAAGAAACACGCAGCCAGCTTTTAAGGAAACAATTCAAATTTGGTGTGCTCTGTTTTCTGGTTTGCGCACACAATGACAAGGATGAATTAAATGCTGGATGTAGCCTCTAGTGCAACGGCTCTTTTGCTAAAACTGGCTCCTTCCAACAGCTCTTAAATCCTCTATAAAGGATTGAAGTTTTGAAGAAGAAGATTAAGACTCATAAGACTGAAATCGTGATACTCTGTTTTCTGAAACACTTTTCTGCCAAATCTGAAAACTGTCAAAACAACTTAGAAATTCTTACAAACTTCTTATCTTAGAATTTCATAAGTTTAGAGTCTTAAATCTGTGTTGTATTTTGTGAACACCACTGATAGTATATCAAGTGTTCAACTCAAACTTATTTCTTTTGTAAAATCTGTTTGATTCAAAGTCTTAGACTGTGTGTCTAAGCAAAGAAGTCTCTTACTTTGTGTTTGAGCATAGGAAGTCTCTTACTTAGTGTTTGAGCAATTGGAAGTCTCTTACTTTGTGTTTGAGCATAGGAAGTCTCTTGCTTTGTGCTTGAGCCAATTGTAATCTTTGTATTATAGTGAAAATCTCTTGTAAGTGACAAGGGGACTGGACTACTTCCGGATTGTGGAAGGAACTAGGATAAACTCTTCTCTCTCTCTCTCTCTCTCTCTCTCTCTCTCTCTCTCTCTCTCTCATTTACTCTTTATACCCGCTGCAAACAACTCTGAAAATAGTTTCAGAATCTGATCAACATTTGATTCTGAACTAACCATAGCTTTTGAGAAAGAAAAGAAAAAGCCAACACAATTCAACCCCCCCTTCCTTGTGTTTATCTCACCTTCAGTTGGTATTAGAGCTCCGGTTCTCATATTCAATCACCTAACAGTGAGTCAGTAAAGATCCTGAGAAAAGCATGGCTTCTAGCAGTTCCCCTCCACCGTCTCCCAGAAATCATGTTTTTGTATCATTTGAATATGGTACAGATGAAAGGAAATCTCGTTCACACCATAAACCTCCTATGTTTACTGGTGATCCTGAGAAATTCTCATGGTGGAAGAGCTAGATGTACAGCCACATCATTGGAATTGATGACTCCTTATGGGATATCAAAGAAGATGGAATATCTATTCCAGTTGATTAAGAAGGAGTGGCTACTAACAGAAGAGGTCTTTCTGATGATGAAAGAAAGATCTACAGAAAGCATCACAATGTTAGAGGTATCATTGTGGATTCTCTACCTCACAGTGAGTATCAAAAGTTGAGTGATAAATCAATAGCCAAAGCCATCTTCACCTCCCTCTGCTCTAACTATGAAGGTAACAAGAAGGTAGAGAAGCAAAAGCAAATATTCTGGTTCAGCAGTATGAACTGTTCAGAATGAAGGAGGATGAAAATATTGAGACTATGTTCTCAAGATTTCAGACTCTGGTTTCTGGACTTCAGATTCTGAAGAAAAGCTATACTACTGTTGATCATGTGAATAAAATCCTCAGAAGTCTGCCATCTAAATGGAGACCCAAAGTGACTGCTATTGAGGAAGCTAAAGATCTAAATACTCTAAGTATTGAAGATCTTATAAGCTCACTCAAAGTGCATGATTTGGGACTCAATGAAGATGAATCTGTTAGAGAGTCTAAGTCTATAACACTGAAATCCAAAAGAAAGTCTGTAAAAGATCTAAAAGCTATTGAATCTGATGAAGAATTTCCTGAGGGAAATTCTGAAGAAGATTCAGATGCTGAGGAGCTTGCAATGCTTTCTAAAAGATTTCAGTACTTAATGAAAAGACAAAAGAAATTTTCTAACAGAAGCAACAACTTCAAAGGATCTGGTTCCAAGAGGGAAGATCAGAAAGGTTGCTACCACTGCAAGAAGACTGGTCATTTCATAGCTGACTGTCCTGAACTACAGAAGGACAAGTCAAAGGAGAAATCTAAGAAGACCAGCTCTAAATCAAGCAACTTCAGAAACAAACTCAAGAAAAGTCTTATGGCAACATGGGATGACCTTGACAATGAATCTGAATCTAATAAAGATGATGATGAGGAAGCTAACCTGGCCTTAATGGAAACAGCATTCTCTGATACAGAGTCAGGTTCAGACTCTGAAGATGAAGATGAGGTATATTCTGAACTTACTCGTTTTGAACTTATTGAAACAGTTAAAGATCTTATGAACCACCTCAGAAGCAAGTTAAGTCAAATAAAATCTTTGAAAAATAAACATAACTTGCTGACTGATGAGAATCTCCAACTTCAGAATCACATCAATGAGATTGATGAAGAAGTTAGAGAACTCAGAGAAATGGCTCATAAGAAACCTGAAGAAATTCCTAGTGCACAAGAAATTGCTCTTCAGGATTTTATTTTAACTGGAATCAACAGAAGTAAGATTGCTTCTATGATTTATAATATTAGCAGAAACAGAGGAGAAGGTATTGGTTTCAAAAATGATCCATTTAATCATTCAAAAGAAACTAATACACCATCCTGTTCTGGAAATATTATGAAAGGCACTAGGGTGTGCTTTGTACCTGCTTCTGACAGTTCTGAGAAACTGAATCCATCAGAAAATGAGACTGCTAAACCTAAGGTTCTGAACAACTCAGAATCTAAAGCTTCTGAATTTAAGGGAAAGATGAAGGCAGAATCTAAAACTCTGCCAAAGTCTAAACCAAAAGATTCTAAGTCTAAGACTATGAGGAAAACAGACTTTAAATCTAAAAAGGTTCAAAGTCTGAAGAGTTCAGAACCTAAGACAAGCAAGTCTCAGTCTCTGAAAACATCAAACTCACATTTTCAAAAGACTGTGTTTGTAAAACCTTCAAGGAATACTAAACCAGTTTATACAAAACCTTTCAAACCTCAAAATGTTGGACCAAAGGTACAAAAGAAGCCTTATCCTTTCAGAACTAACCTAAGAGGACCCATAAAGATATGGGTACCTAAGTCTAAAATAATTTAAGGTGCAGATATACTTAACATCCAAAGAAAAGGAAAGGTCTTGGTACCTGGACAGAGGCTACTCGCGTCACATGACAGGAGAAAGGTCTATGTTCCAAACCCTGATCATGAAAGAGGGAGGAACTGTGGGTTTTGGAGGAAATCAGAAAGGCATGATCATTGGTACTGGTAAGATAGGCAATTCTTCCCTTTCCATTGATGATGTCTGGTTGGTAGATGGACTAAGACATAACCTACTTAGCAAAAGTCAATTATGTGACAGTGGTTATGATGTCCTGTTTGATAAGAACACTTGCACTGTAATCAACAACAAAGATAAATATGTTGTGTTCAAAGGAAAGAGGAAGAACAATGTTTATAAAATTAATTTTTCAGAATTGGTTGATCAGAAGGTAGTTTGTCTTCTGTCAATGAGTGATGAGAAATGGGTATGACACAAAAGGTTGGGACATGCTAACTGGAGACTCATCTCTAAGCTTAGCAAGTTGCAACTGGTCAGAGGCCTACCAAACATCGACTATCACTCAGATGCTCTCTGTGGAGCATGCCAGAGAGGAAAAATTTCTAAAACCTCTTTTAAATCCAAAAACATTGTTTCTACCTGCAGACCCTTAGAACTGCTTCACATTGATCTGTTTGGTCCTGTTGGAACAGCTTCAATCATTGGGAAAAAGTATGGGCTAGTAATTGTTAATGATTACAATAGGTGGACTTGGGTTAAACTCCTTAGAACCAAAAATGAAACATATGATGTGTTCAACAAATTCTGCAAGCAAGTACAAACAGAAAATGATTTGAAAATTTTAAAAGTCAGAAGTGATCATGGTGGTGAATTTGAAAATGAACCATTTGAAACTTTTTGTGAAGATCATGGAATTCTCCATGAGTTCTCTTCTCCTAGAACTCCACAACAAAATGGAGTTGTAGAGAGAAAGAACAGATCTTTGCAAGAAATGGCCAGAACCATGATCCATGAATCAAAATTTGCAAAGTACTTCTGGGCAGAAGCTGTTAACACAGCATGTTATATTCAGAACATAATCTATATAAGACCAATTCTGAATAAAACAGCATATGAATTGTTTAAAGGAAGAAAGCCAAGCATTTCTTATTTTCATCAGTTTGGTAGTACTTGTTACATTCTGAACAATAAAGTCTACCTAAAGAAATTTGATGCTAAGGCTCACAAGGGTATCTTTTTAGGATACTCAGAGAGATCTAAAGCATACAGAGTGTACAATTCTGAAACACATGTTGTTGAAGAATCAATACACATTAAGTTTGATGACAAGAAGCCTGGTAATAAAATACCAGAGCTAGTTGAGAGTTTTGGAGATATAAGGCTCTCAGTGGACCCTTTAGAACCTGAATAGAGTTCTGAGTCTGAAGAAAGTCCAGAAGCTGAAAATCCTGCAGAAGCTGAAAAACTCTCAGATGCTGACACTCCTCCTGAAGCCAATCAAGATCAAAATGGTTCTGAACATGCACTTGAAGATTCTTCAGAAGCAAATCCACCCAGAACCTCATTCAACTACAAGTCTTCACATCCTGAAGAGTTGATCATTGGAAACAAGGACAGTCCAAGGAAGACCAGATCAGGATTCTGTCAGAATGACTCCTTAATTGGACTACTATCAATGATTGAACCTACAACAACTGATGAAGCACTTGCAGATGATGGATGGATTGTCGCTATGCAAGAAGAACTCAACCAGTTTCAAAGAAATGATGGTTGGGATTTAGTTGCAAAACCAAATCACATGAACATTATTGGAACAAAATGGGTGTTCAGAAACAAGCTTAATGAACAAGGAGAAGTGATCAGAAACAAAGCTAGACTGGTTGCTCAATGCTACAGTCAGCAGGAAGGAATAGACTACACTGAAACATTTGCTCCAGTTGCAAGACTGGAAGCAATCAAGTTACTTCTTTCCTATGCAGTTAATCATAATATCATCTTATATCAAATGGATGTTAAGAGTGTTTTTTTAAATGGAGTTATTTCTGAAGAAGTGTATGTCAAACAACCTCCTGGTTTTGAAGGTTTAAAAAATCCAGATTTTGTTTTTAAACTTAAGAAATCACTGTATGGTCTGAAACAAGCTCCCAGAGCTTGGTATGAGAGACTAAGTAATTTCTTACTTAAAAATGATTTTGTAAGAGGACAAGTTGACAATACACTTTTTAGAAAGACACTTAAGAAAGACATCTTAATTGTGCAAATCTATGTTGATGATATTATATTTGGTTCTACTAATGCCATTCTTTGCAAAGAATTTTCTAAGTTAATGCAGGATGAATTTGAAATGAGCATAATGGGAGAATTGAAATTCTTTCTTGGAATTCAAATCAACCAATGCAAAGATGGGGTGTATGTTCATCAATCTAAATATACAAAGGAGCTTCTGAAAAAGTTCCAGCTTGAAGATTGTAAACTGATGACAACACCAATGCATCCAACCTGCAATTTAAGCAAAGAAGACTCTGGCTCAAAGGTAGATCAGAAGCTCTACAGAGGTATGATTGGTTCTCTGTTATATTTAACAGCTTCTAGACCATATATTTTGTTTAGTGTATGCTTGTGTGCAAGATTCCAATCAGATCCTAGAGAATCTCATATGTCTGCTGTCAAGAGAATCTTCAGGTATCTGAAGGGAACAACTAATCATGGACATCTGTATAAGAAATCCCTAGATTATAAGCTGGTTGGATTCTGTGATGCTGATTATGCTGGGGACAGGATTGAAAGAAAATCCACCAGTGGAAACTGTCAATTCCTTGGTGAGAATCTGATATCCTGGGCCAGCAAAAGACAATCAACTATTGCATTGTCAACAGCAGAAGCAGAATACATCTCAGCTGCAAGTTGTTGCACACAACTGCTCTGGATGAAACATCAGTTGGAAGACTATCAGATTCATGAAAACAACATTCCTATTTTCTGTGATAATACTGCTGCAATCTGTTTGTCTAAAAATCCAATTCTGCATTCAAGAGCCAAGCATATTGAAATTAAACATCATTTTATTAGAGATTATGTTCAGAAGGGAGTTTTAGATATTCAATTCATTGATACTGATCATCAATGGGCTGATATATTTACAAAACCCCTCACAGAAGACAGATTTAATTTTATTAAAAAGAATAAGAAACTGAGAATCTGAAGTTCATCAGAAGCTAAGACTTAACAGACACTCACTTTGAGAGTCTGAAGATAGTTCAGCTTCTGAAAACATCAGAATCTGAGTTTCAGAATCTGAATTTTTGTGACTTCTGATAAAACTCATTATAAGTGGACACTTCACATGTGGCCCACTAATGAGAGTGAATCTGTACAGTTGTCTAACACTTGGTCAGAATCTGATAAGCTATAGCTATTCGGCTATGATGAATTAAACCATTAAAGCTGTACTTTGCACCCTCCTAAAGTCATCAATGTGCAGTGTGTTTAAATGTTTTTCTGTTTCTGAAAAGTTTTAATAAAACACACTCAAAACACAGTTTTCAGTTTTCATCTTATGTGTTCAGTTTTCAGACCCAGTTTAAAAACTCTCAAACAATTCTGTTTGAAACAGCTCAGCAGTACTGAGCAAAATGTTCTGAACAGTTGTTTCTGTAACAGTTCAGCAGTACTGAACAAAATGTTCTGAACAATTGTGTCTGTAACAGTTCAGTGGTACTGAACAATAATGCTCTGAACATTTTTATCTCACATTTTAACTCTCTTAAAAATTCTTGAATTTTCTTTTTGTTGATGACAAAAGGGGGAGTAAAAGTAACAAGTATTTCAGACTCTGAGCTCGGAATATAAGTTAATTTACGAATAATTTAACTTATGAGAACAACTTTTAATCTCTTAGCCTCTGAATTAAATTCTGTGAGATAAACTGAATTTTCAATTTTGTGAATTAAACTGAATTTAAATAACTTGGATAAAACTCAAGGGGAGCTTACAAACCTCACCTTGTGAATTATCAGACTTAAGGGGAGCTTACAAACCTCAAACCCTGAAGTCAGCTTGTTATTTAAATTCTGAATGTATTTACACTTTGATTTTTCATCTGTTTGATTTAAATGGAATTTAATTAACCTGGATAAGACTCAAGGAGAGCTTACAAACCTCACCTTGTGGATTATAAGACTCAGGGGGAGCTTACAAACCTCAGACCCTGAAGTCAACTTGTTAATTAAATTAACAACAATTTTCTTTTAATACTTGTGTTTGTCATCATCAAAAAGGGGGAGATTGTTGGAACAAAATATATGAACAACTCTCTTTTGAGTTTTGATGATAACAAAGTGTTAAAAAGAAAATTGGATATGCTAATACTTGATTCTAGTGTGCAGAACCATGTACTTAAAGATTGATATCTAACAATGGTCCTGAAAGAACAAGTTAAGAGCTAGAAGGAAAATATAGAAGCTTGTGTTGCAAGTATGAAGAAAATCAGCGTCTGAAGAGCTTCTGAAGGCAGCTTCTGAAGACAGCGTTTGAAGAAGAGCTTCTGAAAGCAGCGTCTGAAAGCAGCTTCTTAAGACCAGCTTCTGAAGACTGCGTCTGATGAACAGTGCTTCTGAAAACTGCGTCTGATGAACAGTGCTTCTGAAGACTGCATCTGATGAACAGTGCGTTTGAAGCCAGCTTCTGAAGAACTGCTTCTGATGAATAGTGTCTGAAGCCAGTTCTGCAGAGTAGCTTCTAAAGTCTATGTTTTAAGGAAAAGCAACTGTCACTGTCAACAGTAAAGCACTGTACAGTCAGAACATCTCAATGCAACAATTGCCTCCTTGGAAGAAACACGTAGCCAGCTTTTAATGAAACAATTCAAATTTGGTGTGCTCTGTTTTCTGGTTTGCGCACACAATGACAAGGATGAGTTAAATGCTGGATGTAGCCTCTAGTGCAACGACTCTTTTGCTAAAACTAGCTCCGTCCAACAGCTCTTAAATCCTCTATAAAGGATTGAAGTTTTGAAGAAGAAGATTAAGACTCATAAGACTGAAATCGTGATACTCTGTTTTCTGAAACACTTTTCTGCCAAATCTGAAAACTGTCAAAACAACTTAGAAATTCTTACAAACTTCTTATCTTAGAATTTCTTAAGTTTAGAGTCTTAAATATGTGTTGTATTTTGTGAACACCACTGATAGTATATCAAGTGTTCAACTCAAACTTATTTCTTTTGTAAAATATGTTTGATTCAAAGTCTTAGACTGTGTGTCTAAGCAAAGAAGTCTCTTACTTTGTGTTGAGCATAGGAAGTCTCTTACTTAGTGTTTGAGCAATTGGAAGTCTCTTACTTTGTGTTTGAGCATAGGAAGTCTCTTGCTTTGTGCTTGAGCAAATTGTAATCTTTGTAATTATAGTGAAAATCTCTTGTAAGTGACAAGGGGACTGGACTACTTCTGGATTGTGGAAGGAACCAGGATAAACTCTTGTCTCTCTCTCTCTCATTTACTCTTTATACCCGCTGCAAACAACTCTGAAAATAGTTTCAGAATCTGATCAACATCTGATTCTGAATTAACCATAGTTTTTGAGAAAGAAAAGAAAAAGCCAACACAATTTAACCCCCCCTTCTTGTGTTTTTCTCACCTTCAATGGGTAGTTTGGGTGTTTTTTTATTATGGCTTAATTTCTTGAATTGATGATTATTTGTGCTAAATTTGTGCTTCTTGTATTGTGGTTAAATTGAATATCTTAGAATTGATGAATTCATGTTGTTGTTTTATCAAAGTTCATGTTTGTTTATGTTGTTTTGGTAACTTTGTGAATTTTGATGAATTTGATGAAGAACATGATAATTGATGATGATTATGCTAAATTAAGTTGATTTTGTGCAAGGGCATGTGTTTAGTTTGTGAATTCATGAAATTATGTGATTTTGGTTGTGTTGAAGTTGTTGTTGTTGTGTTTATGTGAATTATGCAAAAGTTGATGAAAAATGATTAAGTTGTTGCTGAATTGAGTAAGTTGAATAATGTTAATTGAAATGATTAAGTAGGGTTATGTTAGAATTGAAGAAAGTTGTTGTTGTGTTGTTGTTTTGTTTGGGTGATTAAGTTGTTTTGGAAAGAAATGGAATTTTGAGACGATAATTTTAACTTGGAAATAAGTGATTATGATTAAGTTGTTTAAGCTAAGTTAAGTTGTTAATAATTGGATTTAATTGGTTTAAGGCTTTGGAACGATTTTGGTGCGAATTGGATCGAAAAATGATGTTGAAAACGATATTTTTGTGAAAAATGCAAAAATCGGAAAATCATGTATTGGTAACCACGCACGACCGTGCGCCCCTGTGGCACGGACCATGCGTGGCATTCGTACTTGGTCAGCACGACCGCGCGCCTCTGGAGCACAACCGTTCGACCTTGTCAGTGAGGGGAAACCCTATTTTTGTGACTTTTTGAGGTATCCAATGCACGTGAATGGTTCCCAAACCCTTAAACTTGATTAATAAGTGCTTAATGATGATGTAATTGGTTGATTAACTTGAACTTAGGTGTAAGGAAATTTGGAAGTTAATTGGTTAGAGACGAACTTGTAAAATTGTCTTTAATTGAATCTTGATTTGTATGCCAACTTGCTAGTTAACTATTGAGGTGTAAATGATGATGTATGGTGAAGAATGATGATGAGTTAATAGGTTAATGCAACCTTGTTTGATTAAATGCGTGTTGTAAATTATGTGAATGAAGTTAAATGAAGATGTAATGTTATGATGTTAAATAACATGGTGATGATTGATAAGTGACGATGTTTGATAAGTGACGATGAATATATATATATATATATATATATATATATATATATATATATATATATATATGACAATGTTGATGATGTTAGTGATTGAGTCATATGTATGTGTGCGATGTTGAGTCGTAATGTATGGACATGCATTCATTCATGAGTCAAGTCCAGTGACGATGAAAATGACGATGGGATCCCTCGGATAAAAGAACTCCGATATCCAACCTGGTACCACATGCATGTAGAGTCGTTTAGGCGCATTGCATAAACATGACGAGTCTTATGTGTCAATGTTTTGGTGTGAACTTGTGCATCTAATTGTTACTTGACTAATTGATGATTGTGATGAGATGAAGTTGATATAACTTGAGTTGGTGATTGATTGTTGCCGAGGATATGTTATGTACATTTGAGAATCATGATTTGAAGTATCCTTTTAACCAAGCTTATGATTGAATGTAAATCGGTTATGCATGATTGTAAGATGAACCAGGCTTATTATGATGTATGATTATATGATAATAATGTTGTTGTTTTTCCTGAACTTACATGCGTTTATTAATCCTTTATGTTGAACGTATATCTTACCCTCCAGTGGCTTTTGTCGCCTGCATCCTTGTGGTGTAGACGTGCAGGTTGAGAATTAGTTCTTGCTTGTGAGTATGATGAGGACGACATGATGCATACTCATGTTTATTGCTTTCTGAGGAGTCTAGATTAGGAGCTCTTATCTAGAATTTTGGGGATTACTCGTATGATGATTATTTATGTTTTTGGATCTTTATGATCAATCTGATGTTGTTATAATTATGTTGAGATTTTATATTATGATCTGAGATATGACATGTGAGATTATGATTTTATTCTGCTGTGATCTGAATATATATGATGAAATTTTTCTATTGAGATTTTAGTATGAGATGTATGTTGAGTAATAACACCTTGATGTATGATAATGCATATGATTTATTGTTTATAAATGTTTCTCGGGGATCGGGGTGTTATAACTAACAAACATGCCCTTGCCGCATATAAATGTTCTACATCTTTAAACAAGTTCAAACTAACGAATTATACGCTCTCACAAGCGAGCATTTACAACAGAGGAAGAAATTCGTGCCACTCTAAATTCAAAATCATTAGAGGACAAGTGAAATCTAAACAACATAATCATTCATTCCTCGATATGTTTGCTTCCAACTTCAACATCATTGCTCGTCATGTTAGGCAGAACCCCTACTCGCGATGGGTGATTCACGCCTTGGGGCATTGAACTAAAACTATCTTTGTGTTCGTAGACCGATATGTATCGAGGTGTATCAGGAAGGTATCGGTGCATGATATGTATGGGATACCAGTATGTTATCTATTTCGAAGTATCTAGGATTCAGAGTTCTTGATAGTAGACCTTTCTTGATTCTCGTGAAGGTTCACCTATATCATTATCATCCGTTGTTGTTTGGTTATTAACAAAAAATCAACATTTGTGACATTCTTGGTTAACGTGTTGACCTTACGTGATAGAGTTTGAGCCGTTGTTGTTTGTTACATACTAATTTGCATTCTGCCATGGTTGATCCTAGGCCCTGTATGGTCTCCTCAACACCGGTGATCACCAAGTCTTTTGCACATGTGGTGTCAAATGCCGAGATAGAGGTCAGCGACCCCCTACCCACACCGGAAATTAAAGGAGATACGTTATGTATCAAGATAACGCAACACATATATGAAAAGACTCTTGAGAACTGCCAGCATGGACGACTGGTTCTCATTAAGGGCGACAAGCCTTTTACTTCAAAAGAAATCAATCTAAAGCTCTTGAAAATTTGGAAAACGACACAGTCATGGTACCATAAAGGATCTTCAATTGATTTGGTCACAAGGAACGATTAATCTAAAGCCAGGCCGGTTGCTCAAGCTTTCTAAGTGGACCAAAGACTTCAATACTCACTCTCAAAGGCAAACTCAAGATCAGGTTTGGATTCAATTACTTGAACAACCACATGGATATTGGCATGAACGTGCACTTCTTGAAGTTTATGGAGCAATAGGAACCCCTTTAATTATTGATTCTGCAACAAAGAACCGAGTGTTTGGACATTATGCTCATATCTTAGTCGATATAGATTTTTCTCGTTATGTATTCGACAAAAATATGGTGGAATGAAAGGAATATGCTTTCAAAGTGGAAGTTTCTATGAGTGGCTTACAGACATCTGTTCACATTGTCAGGTTATTGGTCATGACGTCATGGTGTGTTGTTGGTTGATTCCTCAGATGGTTGTGAAAAAAATTGATCGTGGTAAAAAACTGGCTCATTTCTCAAAGAAAGCTATTCAAAAATATGTTGAAAAGGAGAATGTAGATGACATCTAATCCAATGTTACTCATGTTCAAAAATATGTTTTGGCAGCAGTGTTAATAAAGATGCTATTGTTGTTGAAAATGTTACTCATGCTGAAAAAGATGTTGCTGACGAATAGGTAAATGCAGAAAATGTTAATGTAGAATCATCAAATGATGCATCAATAATTGATGCCACTATCATGTCTAATGAGGAACCTGTTATATCAGTTTCACATCGTGTTCCAATAGTACATAAGATTGTGTCCCATTACTCTTTGGCTGCTGCACAAACGGCTGAACGTCTGTCAATTTCGCTGCCTTGATTTCCATTATCTAACGTAATTGATGAAATTGTAGACACTTCTAGTTTGGTTGGACTGGAAGGTAGTGATCCATTTATTTTGGAACATGTTGATCAGCAAAACAAGTCACAAGAACCAATTCCTTTTTCGATGGCTATTCCTCAGAAAAGCCTGGTGATGACAAAGGCTGCAGAAAATATAGAGGTAGCTGCGCATATTGATCCACAACTTCATAAGGAAATTGATCATTATATATAATATCTTATTCAAGGTAAAGATGCCGATGTCCCCTATACACCTTATCTGATGAAGAAGCAGAAGAAAAATCTAAGTAAACTCAATTCCTACAACACTCGTTTCAAGGGTGAACCCAAGGGCGCTTGGGCAGCTCCTTCTCTACTAGGGCCATTTTTCTTTGCTTTTCTTTTTATTTTTTATTTCATTTTCCCTTGATTTTTGAGGGTTTTGGTTTGGCTCCCCTCTTGTATATATATTTTCCCTTTTTTAGTAATATATTATGAGTAGGCGGCATATGACGGGGGTTTCTGTCATTCAGACTAACCTTGATGCCTTACCTATCTCTTGTAATTCAAACATCTCATAAGAGAGACAAATATAACTTTTACTTTTCAAAAGAGGAGAGTGTATATTTTAACATTATAACAGAGAAGAGTGTAATTAATGCTTCTCTTAAAGAAGATGAGTGTAATTTACTCTTTTATATATAGATGCATGAATGGTTAATTATAAATTAAATAACAATAACGAATTGATTTAAATGGTAAAAGATTAGACCCCTTAAGCAAAGGGCTTGAAGTTCAATTCCTAAAAAACTAGTAATACTTTATCCGTAATAAAATATTAGAAAAAATAATTTAAAAAATCAAAATGATTTACTCTAAAATTTAGACCTAAACATTTAGACTGTTTGATTTGCTTATATTTAGTTGTCTTTAATACATTTATTAAAACAATATCATATTTATACATTTTTTGAAACAATATCAGATTTGGTTTTGTTTTTGGATACAATCCAATTTAGTTTTATTTTCTACATTAGTGAAACAATCCAATAGCTGTAAAAATTAAAAAGGAAGGGCGAAATTTGTTGTGTAACTGGAGTGGGAAGAAATTTGTTTCCTTTCCTTACAAGGGCGAGCAATATGCGGAACAACAAATCACAATTTAATTAAATGGTAAACTTTACCATAAGACATGCATAACCAAAATCTAGGATAATTTGATTTGATTTTAATGTTAAAAGCACTTGTTAAACACTTAATCCCAACAAAAAAACAATTGATTGGTTTGAACATTGAATTTTGTCAAATTTAATCGAACTCAACCCCTGAGCACCCTACCTTTGAATAGGTGTAAAAGTATACAATTTTAAGATTATACCTTGAATAAATTCTCAAAATTAAAACACAATTTTTCTTGATAATATTAACATTTTTTTATAGCTCTAAAAAAATCATTTTCTTGTTATAAATGGACGAGAGCAATCCCCGTGAACGTAACTCAGTTTTCAAAGACAATGCATTGTTATTTACGGGGGTTGGGGTTCGAACCTCAGACACCTCATTTGTTCATCTTAAAAAGTGAATTCTAGTCACTTGATTACTTAATAATAAAAAAATTGATAATAAAAAAAATAGACAAGAGCAGTAGTATCTAAACTTATTCGAAAATGATTAATTTTCAATATTAAATAAGTATTCCTTAACCAATATTAACTAATTTGGCAATTTAGTAAAAAGACAAAAACATTGATGGTTAAGGGTGTGTTTGGTAAAAATAAGATATAAGTTAGCTGATACTTAATAAGTTACCAAGCACATCATGTTTTGATCCAGCAAGCTTATAAGCTATAAGTTAGCTTATACTAGCTGTTACCAAACACAGCCTAAATATAAATAAAAAGGAAAGGAATAGTATCGTTAATCAACGATTAACATAAATCAAACGATATTCTTTAACTAATATTACCCTTATTATGTTTTTCAAAACTATATCAGATTTGGTTTTATTTTCTCAATCAGTGAAACACCCACCCAATCGATGTGATAAAAATAAAATAGGGAAAGTGCATGATTTTTTGTGTTGAAAATTGAATGAAATTTGTTTCTTTTCCTAACAAGGACGAGCAGAAGTAGGAACCACAAATCATAATTTTAATTACATCCCTAAACTTTATAACAGGAAATGAAATAACCAAAATCTCGCGATATTATGTCGGCGCGAGCGAACGAAATACGCCGAACACCAGAGTACTTTCACAAAGCCCACAATCAAAACTCGCCACGTATAAGATGGAGAACACGTAGGTAGGACCCACGTTATTTAATTGGCTGTTTTTGCTTTAATGATCCAGCTTCGGCCAATAAAGACTCTTAACCCACCCCTGAAAAATAAAAAAAAACCAATCCTATCTTTCTTTTCACTTAACCATGGTTCGGTTTTTTCTTCGTCTATAAATACCATCAAAAACTCATACAAATGCGATGTTTTGGACAAGCGAAACCTAGAAGTATCGACACCCATACACAGTTGCAAAATCTCCAATTCAAACACGAGGGAAGATATATTAAGCTTTGCAATATCCATATTATCAGTTGAATCAAACCTTACAAATGAACCATCATACGACTCGTGCTTGTTCCCTCTGATTTACTAAAGAAGTAACAAATATCATTTGAAACTTGATCCAAAATTGATTGCAGTCAATAATTTGCCGCATTCATGTAGTTATGCATTTTAGAGTCATTTGATCATGATCTTGACTGTGTGACTGTGTTAAATATTTGACTGCGTCAAATCCATTTCCCTAAAACTTACACATAAATATACGAGATCACAAACTCAAAGAAAAATTTTCAGCCTAACAACGTCGACACGAACACCACGGTCCGGTTTTGTCACGCACCACGGTACGGCTCATGCTTCTTCCCTCCAAGCCGAACCGGTTCAGCGTGTGTTACCAACCGTTATTACAAAACGTTCATTATTTCTGTGTTTCTCTCTCTCTATCTCTCTTGTGACGCGTTCTATTATTCTCTCTCTTTTTGTTCATATAATAATTGCTTTCTCGCGCTGCATTACTCGCTGGTTATTTTCTCCGGCGAGAGACACCGGCGATTATTTTCAGATCAGTCGCCGGAGATTCCTCCGCCATTCCTCCACCGCGGTTCCGATTTTCTCCTTCCGTTCTTAACACTCTTGCTTGCGGTTCATTCCGAATCCGAAGATCTCACCGTTTCATTTTCCGATTTGGATTGAACGGTGTAAACTGTTGTAATGCGCTTCTGAATTCGAGGTTTACACGTCCGGTTTTAATCTGGAATCGATTTTGGATTTTGGATCGAGGAAAGTGAAATTCAAAGTAGTGTAATTCAGAGGTTTTAGGGTTTGGAATTGAGCACATTGAAGTTAAGGAGGGTTATGAAGGAGTCGTTGTTGTGGGGGAGAGAAGAGAAGAGTGGGAGCAAAAGAGGGAAAGTGATTTGGGAAGGGTTGATGATGATGAGTAACAATAAAGTTGAGAAGTTGAAGAATACGGTGAAGAATTCAGTGCCGGTGAGGTCTTCGAGGATGAATATGTGGATGTTAAGGGCTACTACAACGGTGATTTTGTGGATTTGTATTGTTCAGTTAACTGCATTTGGTGATATGTGGGGTCCTAGAGTTTTGAAAGGTTGGCCTTCTTGTTTTACTCATGAATCCGCGATTATCGAGTTGCCTTCGACGAAGCCTAGGGTTCTTCCACCCAAGAGTTAGTTATTCTTCATTATCTCAATTTGTTTGTTTGTCTCTTTTGTTGTAACCAGCGATTATCGAGTTGCCTTCTATGATTAATGTGTTAAATGTTTTGATGTAACCAATGTTTGAGTATTTTAGAATTTGAGATAAGTTTTATGCATTCTGCTGCTAAATTGGCTGAACTTTTACAGTAAAGAATTTAGGGGTTTTTCGTGTTTTGAATGTGTTGATTCTTCACAGTTGTTCTAGTGAATGATCTTCTTTTTGTGATTGTTTGCTGCAGGGGTTTATAAAAACAATGGTTACTTGATGGTGTCGTGTAATGGAGGATTGAATCAAATGAGAGCGGCGGTAAGTGGTTGGAACATGTGTTTGGTGTTTTACTTTTGTGATAGTTTAATGGTGTTGGAGGATTTTAGTTTGATTTACCGATTATTATCTGATTTAATTGTACAGATATGTGATATGGTGGCAATTGCAAGATATTTAAATGTCACGCTTATAGTCCCTGAATTGGATAAAGCTTCCTTTTGGGCTGATCCCAGGTTAGTTTTTCATTCCATGTGGGTATATTTCGTTTGGCTAACTACCATGAGTGGTGATGATGTGAAGGTTTTTATGCATCTTTAGAAATTAAAAAAACTAGGATATTTTCTAAATGATTTGTGTATTGCTCTTATATCAGTGAGTTTCAAGACATATTTGATTTGGATCATTTTATCACATCCTTGAGAGATGAGGTGCGGATATTGAAAGAGTTGCCTCCTAGACTCAAGCAGAAAGTGGAAAATGGGTTTCTTTACAGCATGCCACCGATTAGTTGGTCTGATATGTCTTACTATAAGAACCAGGTCAGTTTTTTTTTTAATCTTTGGGCCAATTAGTTTCATGAATTTAAACTGCTTTATTCTACAATACCTTGAATACTATGCCCTCAATTATGTTTTTTTCAAGTTTCTTGGTTTGCCAAATTCAAAAGTAAATGGTGTTTTATTTTCAGATTCTGCCATTGATACAAAAGTATAAAGTTGTCCATTTGAATCGAACTGATGCTCGACTGGCCAATAATGGGCAATCTTTAGAGATTCAGAAGCTGCGTTGCCGAGTCAATTTTAGTGCTCTTAGATTTACTCCTCAGATTGAGGAGTTGGGCAGAAAGGTTATCAATCTTTTGAGGCAGAATGGCCCATTTTTGGTACTTCATCTGAGGTATGAGATGGACATGTTGGCATTTTCGGGCTGTACCCAAGGTTGCAACAGTGACGAAGTTGAAGAATTGACAAGGATGAGGTGAGTAATCTGTGTAGTTTAGCTGTTCCATAACTTTCATTCTTGGAGTTGAAAGGAAATTTAATATAAATCTTTCCTAAATTCCAATATCCTGTACATTGGCAGATATGCTTATCCTTGGTGGAAAGAAAAAATAATTAATTCTGACTTGAAAAGAAAAGATGGTTTATGTCCGTTAACACCCGAGGAGACTGCCCTTGCGCTTAGGGCCTTTGACATTGATCAAAACATTCAAATCTATATTGCAGCTGGTGAAATATATGGTGGGAGTAGAAGAATGGCCAGTCTAGCAAAGAACTATCCAAAACTGGTAACTAACTTAAGGCATAAGGAAACCTAGGAATTGTGATTATTTATCATGTTTAATTTCTTCTTACTGTTGTACATTTGTGATTTTCTGAAACAGGTCAGAAAGGAAACACTGTTGGAACCGTCTGAACTTCAATTCTTCCAAAATCATTCCTCTCAAATGGCAGCATTGGATTATCTTGTCTCATTAGAGAGTGATATCTTTGTTCCTACATATGATGGAAATATGGCCAAAGTAGTTGAAGGTCATCGCAGGTAAAGTTTGGCTAATAATACAAAATATTATTTGTCCGCTCTACATGATTTGCTGTCCAACTCCCTCTTGCTCCAGTTAACCAATTATATTTCTTTAGGAGTAGACTTTTTGTGCACTTTCAATCTAGAACGCTTTTCTCTTAAATCATTGTTTGTATCCACTTCTGCTCAATGATGACCTGGCTGTTTTTGCTGATAAGATTTACAAATGTTTGACATAATCTATAAGTATAAGCATAGTTATTTTTTACTAATTATGAGTATAACCATAGTATTTTTTACTCAAATTTTGTTCCTCCTTATTTGTTATAATTTGTAGTAGTTAAGTGCCAACTGACATGACTTGTATCCTCCAATTCTTCTGCAGATATCTTGGGTTCAAGAAGACCATATTATTGAACAGAAAGCTCCTAGTTGAATTGATAGATCAATACACCAGTGGAGCATTGAACTGGGAAGAATTCTCTTCAGCCGTGAAGCAATCTCATGCTGACCGCATGGGTGGCGCAACGAAAAGATTGGTAATCCCTGATAGGCCAAAAGAAGAGGACTATTTCTATGCCAATCCAGATGAATGTTTAGAACCATCAGAGGATGATGATATGTTGAGTAGTACAGCTTAAGTGGAGTGTTTGGGAAATAATGGAATCGTACTCGTGTCCTCTACTTGGCTTTCTACCGCAGATACTAAGTTACACAGTTGTAGCAAAGCTGACAGCATTTAGTATGGAAGAGTGGCAGTCACAGTGACTGCTAGAAGAAGGGTTGGGGGGTAAACTTTTGATGACGAAAAATGCTCGAGAACGTTAAGAAAATTAGCCAGGGTTAGTTTATATATAAAATATGCAAATAAAACCATCACATTCATGTATAGAAGTCACCCTGCCATTACAGGGTGAGAGCAGATCAAAATCAAACTGCATTGTACTCGGAGGCATTCATATACACGATTTCTTGGAACATGCAGTTCGTGGAAGCTTTATTCCTTGGTACCTCTCATTTTTTTTTTGTCTTCTCTCCCTAATATATGATGTATAAATATATTATAAGGTGATATTTTTCTCTTTTACCACACTTGTTTTTATCTTTAACGACCTACCATTTTGAATTTGCTGGATCATTCCCTCTATAAAATTTCTTAGCATTTGGTCTTGATTTGAAATTAGTTGGATTTTTTAATTTTAATTTCTCTTATTTATATTTGACTATGGCTACCACATTTGGTTAATTCATCATAATTGTTCAATAATGTTATTGCTATCTTATCATCAACACTCAGAGAATTAACCAATTAGAATCTGAATGTGAATTGAAACTCTTGTCCTCGTGACTCCTCCGACTATTTCTCTAACATGCCGTTGGGATGGAGTACTTATCGTATAGTTTGGCGAATTTGAAGTTGTTGGCTTTATTTGCTTTTTTGGCTTTCTTTGTTGATGGTATATGTTCACGAATAAGACATTAAAAATCAGACCAACCAAAACTAGTCAGAAGCATCCCGTTAGTTTTTTTTTTGGTTTATTCCTTTACACCGTCAGCAATGATTTATGTGGTATTTGAATGAAGAATATTTTTGTGAACCCCTCTTGGCATCTTGCCGACTTAAGTTGGTTGTATTATATCATGATCACGTTAAATTGAGGATTATGATGTGCTTTCGTTGTGATGTGAATTCTCTTTATTCATTTTCATGTACACACTTTGATGTTGGAGAGCCTTTTGTACTTATAAAAAAAACTAAAACTAACAAAATTAATCTACTCTCTATTAATATTTTTTTTTATAGTTTAATGGCCATGTACCAATGGTGTAAAAAATCATCCAATGGAAAATCATCAATCTACCATGTCATATAACTTATTTTGAAATATCTTTGTGATTTGGCGGAATACAAGATACTCATTGGATGTCCGTGTAAAACTATTTTACATTGTCGGTGCACCTTCTATTTTCTCAAGTATATAACATTAAAGCCAATATTACTCAATAAATATGATAAAATAGGTACACATTTAAGGGTTTCTTAAAAAAATAGTTACACAGTTCAGGGCAAACAGATTATTGATTATTATTCATTTTAAGTTATATTTGTTTTACGAATTTTCATTGTTGAGAGAAAGTTTATTGACCAAGATCTTCCGAAAAAAAGATCTAAAATTATGTTTTAAACTTGACTTCAAAGTGTAAAATTCTAATCTTCTCTCTTTCAGCTATGAAAGAGTTCTTGATGGTGATAGGCTTAAATGGCCATAAACATTGTAGATTACTAGTCATTGTTTGGGGTTGTCCACAAATTTATAACCAAAAAAGTTAATTTGAATAGAAAAAAATGAAAGTTTACCAAAAATAGTTTTATTTATTTTTGATAAATCAATATTTAATCAAAATTTCGAAATTAATTATTCAACCAGTCTATAAAATCACAAATTAATTCAATAACGATGTCTCAATAGAAGTAGCAACCGCTATCATGTGAGAAACGGTTAAAAGGCACCTTGTTTTACAAATTCTTTTATTTTTATCACATTTTTTTAAACAGAAAAATGGAACCCAATTGAAGTCCTTTTCATCGTGAAGGTATGACATTTTTTTTCAAAGTAGTGAAATAAAATTTGGCAAGTTGTATCTTTCATTTTTATGTGACAAGTATTACTTGTGGATATTACTAACATCATTTATTGAAAATCAGCATGTACTGAAAATCCATGAATTGAATCGATGACTTCGATATTAACATCATTTTCAACGAAAAGAACTTCAAAACCAACAAAATGCTAACTTACCGTCTTTGAGTTGAAGGATTGTCTTAGTCAAATCAAGTAGAGTTTGGAGACAAGAAGGAACTAACCTTCACACAAAATGGTAGGCCCCAAATCCCCACACAATAATTATTGGGAAATCTAGAAGATCGATTATTGGGAAATTGAAAGGATAATATAATGGAGATCCCAATAAATTCTTCATGTATTTCTTGTCATTTTATGAATATAGGGTGAATGATCCAAGAATTCACCTAGGAAAATGGTAAAGTCGTATCATTAACATTATAATTAACTGATTATTACTCGTGTTGGCACAAGTAACAGAGGGATAATTAACTGATTTGCATGAAATTGGCATCTGCCACTGCCACAGCATTCCCATTAATAACTTGACAAATCACGTTATATAGTTAATTAACCGTAATAGAACTTGCTGCCATGTGGTGTGTGGGTTAGAAACTTAGGCTTAAAGCAAGTGATTCTATTTTAAACTATAACTTATCTCATAGGCTTATAGCCTGTTTGTATAAAAAAAAGTTAGTCCTCAAAATTTATTATTTGGATGAATTTGTGGTTAAATTGAATTACTCTCTCCGTTTCTAATTATAAGCTTAATTGTCTTTAAATATAAGATCATCTATAAATTTTAAAATGCATTTATTATTATTTTTTACAAATGTATCACTTATTAATAAAAACAATTTGTCTTAAAATATAAAAAATTAATATTAAATGTATTTATACATAAAAGATAATTTAGTAATAGTTACCCATTTAATGAGGGATGTGACAGGTGGGCGTCACCACAATGACACCTTGCTCCAACGTGTCACTAATCTCGTAAATGTGTGTTTGACGTCGTTTGTTCACATATCTTTCCCGCGAAGGTTGTAAAAGGAACATTTTGTTGCGTCGCATAATTATCATCTTCGACATACATAACTACATAATTGCCCTGTTATGATCTTCGACAAAACAACCAATCTCCCCACAATATCACAAGTTGATGTAAGCATCCAAACTGCCACATAAGCACTGTTTGACAGATTTGGATGAAAATGGAATCGTTGAAAACATTGTATAATTTAAAGTACCTATTTGAAATTTAAAAAACCTAAAGGACTAACCTGGAATTTTTGTCAAACTTAAAGAACCAAAAGAGCTATTTGGCCAATTAAAAAAGAATTACAAGAACAACTCATGAACGATTCTTGAGAAAACTCCGTCAATGATGCTAGGAACAACCTCCTCTCTCTTCCTCTGCTAGGGCAAAAAATTCTATGTTGAAATATGATCAAAGGATGCCTCTAATATGATAAAAAAATTGTATTTATAGTGTAATATACCCAACACCGGGTGTTGTGCTACTTCTGGGGCACCTAACGCCCAGTTATAGGGAGCTAGTTCTCGAGGGTTGCAGTTATTGTTCCTACTTCTGTGTCTTTTTCATTCCTTTATTTTCCAAACTGGGTTTAACTGTATTCATGAAAATTGTAGATATGAATGTTAGATTTTACTTGTATATGGTTTTACTCCGTTTGAACATCTACAACTCAAGATATGACCAAAATACTACACATTGATCATTTAACACTTTCATGAAATTTCAGCAAAACACTAATCAAAAGAAGAAAAAAAAACTACGGGAAATGCTTGGTTAATGGGAGAATAAAAACCTTATTGAAATAAATAATAATTTTTTAAAAGTAAATCCAAAAGAAACACAAAATTGAAAAAAATAAACTAAATAATTGACTTAAATAAATCTGAAAACTTCATTTGATGAGAAGTCATCACAAACGCAAACTTAAACTGATGCTTGTTCTAAAGTAACAAACCTTTTTGAGAGTGTGCTCGGATTCTCATTCGTTCCACTTCTGATGGTGACTAACTTACCACTTCTACTCAAGCGGAGTAGACTTAAAGAATATAGTTCATGCTTTTAACCATGCTCTATTTCCTATTATCTTCCTCCCAAAATCTCATAGCCATAAGTGCTGGTCATGACATTTTTCCACTCTAGTCGACATGTCAATGCATTTTGCTATGAGCTTGAAGAGATTTTAAATAGTCATTCAAAGTCATGTATCATCACACACACTTTAGAAGTTTTTCAAGGTTATAATGTGGCTTAGGTTAAGTGAGATATATTTGGAAAAATAGGCTAATCAAAAGAATTGGAGCTAGATATAAGCAACAAACCCCTAAACATTAAACTACTAAAAACCTTCAATTTCTTTACCAAAACAACATGGGTGTTAGTAGAACTACTTATTACTTTTTTTTCATTTTTCATTTTTGAAGAGACCAATTTATTTATTTCTTGGCTCTTATTTTTGTATTTTTTTTGTGTACTAACTTTTGATTTTTAAGTCTACAATTTTTCTTTTATATTTTTATTCTTTAATAACCACGTTCAACTAATACTGCACCCCAAACTTAAAATGTTGATAATTCCAAAGAGCGACCCCAAACTTAGTTTCAAACTAATACCAAGTACATATTATTTTATCTAACTCCGAAAAAATTAAACATATATAACATTATGGGTTCAATACTTGTCACATGGTTTTTTTTACCAAAACAACAAAGAAAATTTTGCATGGAGGCTCAAAGTGGGTTAGCAAAGGAAAACATAATAATAAGGGCAGCTTGAAAAGGCTAAGAGTACCAACCAAGTGCCTCGTGTGAATGAAAATACGTCCAATAGTCTAGAGAGAACCAATGCAAGCTTCAGGAAAATAACATCCAAACATGGATACTCACAAAAGAAAAAATTACAGTAAAAAGTGGAAAATATTTGGCTCAAATTTTCACCGGTTATGCTATAGAGAAAAGAGATGTTGATTATGATGAATAACTTTCGCATCAAGTCCCATAGTTATTACGCTCTTGAACTTGGTAAATTAGTTGACATATATGATACAAAGAACACATCATCCTTCTTGAGACTTTTGAGTTTCCTTCCAAACTAGATTATCCTCAACATTTATTAATTCCCCTCATCCTCTTTCTTTACCACAATAACGAATTTATCTCCAATCTTTAACTTCTTAAACTCAACCACATGCTCAAATAACCTCTCATACTAAGTCTCAAATATTTCAATTGAAACTTGATTATTATTCATGAATTCAATTCAAAACATCCTTGATGTGAAAGTCGTTATCATATGAATCTCTATGGAGAATTAGAGTTGGTAGCATTTTCTTTTAATTGATCTTTTTTATGAAAATCTCATCTTCTTCCGCTTCCAAGACTAATAGATCTTCACCTTCTGGTGGTGGGAATCATAATCAAAAGTGTCACTCCTATGTCATTCCCTACAAAAATACAATATATGAGGTAGAAACTGAAGGAGGTCTTCTTCAAATATAAATCCCATGATCTTCCCCTCAAGTATACGACATTGTGCTGATAAAAGACAAGTCGTAGTTTCTTTCAAAAGTTGTAGAAGGAGATAATCATTAAAATCTTCCATGCCCTGTGATGGACAATTTTCTTGAAGAAATAAGAAATACACCACTAGCACACGACATTAGCAACTAAACAAAAATAAAATAAAAACAAGGATGTAGGCGACAAAAGCGACTGGAGGGTAAGATATATGTTCAACATAAAGGATTTATAAACGCATGTAAGTTTAGACAAAACAACATCTTCATATAAGCATACATCATAATAAACCGGGTTATAATCATAAACATTCATAACATGTTTAAAATCAATTGAGAGCCTGATTACAACAACACTCTAACACAAGATATCACAAACATACGTAGCATATTCTTATCAACAAATAATTGTCAAGTCAAATACATCTCACTTACATCTCACCAATGAATCATCACCAGTTATACAGTTACCGCATAAATTCACAAGTTCACGCCAAAATATTGTCACATACGACTCATCATGTTCATGCAATGCCCCTAAAGGACTCTACATGCATGTTGTACTAGTTTTGGATATTAGAGTTCTGTTACTGAGTGATCCCTCGTCTTTGCATAGGACTGACTTATGAATGCATGGACCCATATATAGACTCGACAATGCACACCAACCATACACCTCAATGTTATATAATTCACTCCATCATATAACAGATCATCACCAATTCAACACCAATTGCATCATCAAATCATATACGACCACACATTAACAAGTCAATTAAATCAAGACAACATATCATCATAATCATACATTCATTTATCATTCATCAACATTTCATAGTCATCATCACAAAACATCTTCATTTAATATCATTCACATAGTTCACAATCCATACTTAATAAATCAAGGTTTCATTAACCTATTACCAACTAACCACATCACATTCTAGTCATGTTACATCATCATTCATACCTCATTAATTAATTCACAAGTTTACAACCTTTTCCTAGTTCACTTCGAGTTAATTTCCAAGTCCATTACTAACCAATTCGATTCTTAAGTTATCCTTCAATATAATCAATGTTAATTAATCCAATACATCTTAATTACACTCTTAACGATCAAGTTTAGGGGTTTGAGACCCATTCACATGCATTGGATACCTCAAAAGTTGCAAAAAATTGAAGTTTCCCTACACAACAAAGGTGCACGGTCGTGCCACATAGGTGCGACACACACACACGGTCGTGTGTGTCATGCAGGAGGGGAAAAATATGATTTTTCTGTTTTTCGCATAAAACATCGTTTTCAACACCATTTTTCGATCCAATTCGCTCCCAATTCGTCCCAAATCCTTAAACTAATTTTATCTAATCATTTATGCATCAAACTTAGCTTAATCAACTTAATCATACTCCCTTACTATCATTAATTACCATGATTCAAACTTAATTCAATTAATCGTTTCAAACCTCATTTTAACACATTAACTTAACACCCAAACATAGCAACAACAACTCTTCTTAATCAATTCAACAACAATCTTCATCATTTTCACCAATTTATTCACAATTGTCAAGAACACAACAACAACAACTTCAACTATAACAAAATCAACCTAATCTCATTAATTTCACATTTAACATGTACTCATAATTAAAATCAACAAATTAAACCATTGTTCAACACGAATTATCATGTTCTTCACCAATTTTCTTAAAACTCACAACATAGTAATTTACCATGAACAAACATAGAGTTTAACACCACAACAACATAATTTCATCAATTTTCACATATCCAAATTATCCACAATAATTAGAGCACGAAATTAACACATAGTCATCATCAATTCTTGAAATTAAAGTTAAATCAAAATACCCACAACTACCCATTTGTTTATTAAACCTAAATGGTGAAAGTAACCTTCCCTCTTACCTTAAATCTTCACCAAAGTTAGCTCTCCAAGTAGAAATCTACCCTTCTCCCTATTGCTCTTGAGTTCCTCTCTTCTTTCTCTCCAAGTCTCTAGCCTCTTGTGTGTTTGTGAGAAAGGGGCGACCTAATTTCACCACAACACACACTATTCTATTTATATTATGGGTTTGAGTCACTTACACCAATGAGCTTAGTCAATTTTCATTCACCACAATAATTACTACTATTTTACTACACTTAAACTCTCTGATTACTCACACATCTTTATCCTCTTAATTCTTAAATTTCTAATTTCTAATACTTCACAAAAATACCCTTCACCCATAAATGACCAAAATATCCTCAATCACTAAAAATCCACCAATTATCCAATTCTCCCAATAAAATAACAATTAATAAATATAATAATATTAAATAAATATAATACTAAAAATCGGGGTGTTATAACTCTCCTCACATAAAGAACTTCCGCCCTCGAAAATTACCTGAAGGAAACAAATCTGGATATGATTCCATCATCTTACTCTCTAACTCCCAGTTATGCTCTCTCCCGTAGGACCTCCCCAAATCACCTTCACCAAGACAATCTCTTTTCCTCGCAACCGCTTAACCTCTCGCTCTTCAATATTCAAAGGCACAGTCTCAACAGTCAAATTATCCTTTTTTTCCAAATCATCCACTTGAATCACATGCGACGGGTCATACACATACTTCTGAAGTTGAGACACATGAAACAAATTATGAATATTCGACAACGACGACGGTAACGCAATCCGATACGCTACTGCTCCAACCCTCTCCACAATCTGATACGGTCCAATAAAATGCAGCGTCAACTTCTTAGACTTTAAAGCTCTTCCAACACCAGTGATAGGGTTCACTCTCAAAAACACATGATTTCCTGCTTGAAATTTGATGTCCATCCTCCTCTTATCATGATAACTCTTCTGTCTACTCTGTGATGCTTTCATCTTCTCCTGAATCATCTTAACCTTCTTCGTAGTCTGTTGAACTACTTCCGGTCTAAGCATAGCACTCTCACCTGACTCATACCAACACAACGGTGTCATACATCTTCCCCCATACAACGCTTCAAAAGGTGCCAAACCAATGCTCGAATGAAAAATGTTGTTGTAAGTAAATTCAATCAACGATAAACATTCACTTTAGCTTACTCCTTGTTCCAAAACACAAGCTCTTGAAAAATCTTCCAAAGACTGAATAGTCGTCTCCGATTGACCATTAGTTTGAGGATGATAAGCATAACTCAATCTCAACTTCGTTCCCGAAGCTTTTTGCAAACTCTCCCAAAACTTCGAAGTAAACCTCGGATCTCTATCTGGCACAATGCTAGATGGAATACCATGTAACTTGACAATCAGCTCAATGTAGATCTCCGTTAACTTTGCCAAAGACATATCGGTCTTAATAGTAATAAAATGCGCTGACTATGTAAACCTATCCACAATCACCCAAATTGAATCACTTCTCTTCACAGTCTTGGGTAACCCACTTATAAAATCCATATAAATACTATCCCACTTCCATTCCGGCACAAACAACGGCTGCATCCCTCCAGATAGTTCTGATGTTCAAACTTAGACTTCTGGAAAACTAAACAAGCATACACAAACTCTGCAATATCCTTCTTCATTCCTGGCCACCAAAACAACTTCTACAGATACTGATACATATTCGTCGCTTCGGGATGAATGCTCAAACTACTCCGATGACCTTCTTTCGAAATTCTCTTCTTAAGTTCAGGTACATCCGGTACACAAACTCGATTACGAAACCTCAAAACACCGTTCACATCCAATCCAAAGTATACTTCCTTACCTTGATTAACCAACACCAACCAATCTACAAGCTCCAAATCCACTTTTTGACCTTCTCTGATCTCTCCTAAAATATTACTCGTCAACTTCAACATCCCCAACTTCACACCATTCGGCGTTAGCTCACTTACCAAATTTAGGTCTCTGAATTGCTCGATCAACTCCAACTCCTTCACCATAAGTGCCAACATGTGCAACGACTTCCTACTCAAAGCATCTGCTACCACATTCGCCTTACCAGGATGATAACTTAAATCAAAGTCATAATCCTTCAAAAATTCCATCCACCGCCTCTGCCTCATATTCAACTCCTTCTGGTCAAACAGATACTTCAAACACTTGTGATCGCTGAACACCTCAAACTTCGAACCAAACAGATAATGCCTCCACACCTTAAGCACAAACACCACAGCTGCCAATTCCGAATCACGAGTCAGATAATTCCTTTCATGCACCTTCAACTGCCTCGAAGCATACGCCACCACTTGTCCACTTTGCATAAGCACTTCGCTCAATCCCATCTTAGATGCATCATAATATACCACAAAAGATTCCTTCGCATTCGACAAAATTAAAATTGGCGATGTTGTCAACCTCTTCTTCAGCTCCAGGAAACTATATTCACACTTAGCATCCCAAACAAACGCTTGACCTTTATGAGTCAACTGCGTCAACAGCAAAGCTAACTTAGAGAAACCTTCTATGAACCTCCTGTAGTAACCAGCCAAACCCAAGAAGCTTCTAATCTCGAACTCTAACTTAGGAGTCTCCCACGGCAGCGCTGCATCAACCTTAGACGGATCAACTGCTATACCACTTGTAGATATAACATGACTAAGAAATCTCACTTCACGCAACCAAAACTCACACTTCGACAACTTAGCATGCAATTTCTCCTCTCTCTCTCTCTCTCTCTCTCTTTCTCAAAGTATGCAACACAATCCTCAGATGTTCCGCATGCTCGTCCTCTGACTTCGAATACACCAAGATAACGTCTATAAACATCACCACAAACTGATCCAAATAAGGATGGAAAATTCTATTCATGTATTCCATAAACACGCCTGGCGCATTAGTTACACCAAACGACATTACAAAATACTCATAGTGACCATACCTAGATCGGAATGCAGTTTTTGGTACATCCCCCGACTTCACTCATATCTGGTGATATCTGGATCTCAAATCAATCTTACTAAACACCTGAGCACCAACCAACTGATCCATCAGATCATCTATCCTTGGAAGAGGATATTTGTTCTTAATGGTCACCTTGTTCAACTGCTGATAGTCCATACACAACCTCATTCTACCATCCTTCGTTATAACCAACAACACCGTCTTCTCCAACAATTCTTCCAACTGCTTCTTCAACTCACCCAACTCTGATGCAGACATCCGATACGGCGGAGCTGAAATAAGACTAGTTCTAGGTACCACATCAATTACAAACTCCACTTCTCTCTCCGGTGGTAAGTCGGTAATATCGTCAGGAAAAAACATCTAAAAATTTGTTCACTACCGGCAAATCACCAACTTCAGCCTTGCCTTCAACCTTCAACGAAGCCAACATCACAAACACTTGAGCTTCTCCACCTAACCACGCTTCTACTTGCCCCGCGGTCAAAAACTTCCTTTCGACACACTCCTTCGTTTTAGGAAACATTACACTCTTGGTTAAATAATTACTGTTAACACCAAAAGTTAACAACCAGTTCATTTCAAAAATAACATCCATATGCTCTAAAGGTAAACAAACTGAATCCAACTTAAAATCCACATCACCAAATTTCACAGGACAACTTACACAAACTAAGGAAGTGGTCATCGAGCCATTAACTGAGGTATCAATGACCATCTCTCTCAACATATGAGACATAACAAGATTCAATCTATTAGCACAATCAAGAGAAATAAACGAATGCGTCACACCAGTATCAATAATAGCAAGTAAAGGAGTGTTGTTAATGAAACAAATACCTCTAATCAAATTGTCCGGCTCTGCACCCTCCTCGTCACTCAAAGAAAACACTTTCCCACTAGCCTTCTCCTTCTTCGGATTCGTACACTTCGTACTAATATGACCAGCTTCACCACAGTTGTAGCACACCACCTTCTTACTCTTGCACTCAAAATCCCGACGTCCAACTTTTCCACACTTGTAACAAGTTACCGAAGCATTCTTGCAATCCGCAACACGATGCCCTACAACTCCACACTTAAAGCATCTCAAGTCTCCCTCACTCTGAGTAGTTCCACCAACAACTTTCTTCTTTCCCTTATCTGCTCCATAAGGCTTGCCACGGTCATAACCCTTTCCCTTCTTATCACTTGCATTTTTGTAGTAGCTTGCCCTTGCCTTACAATCCTCGTCAAAGATCCTACACTTGTTCAACAACGATGGAAAAACACAAATCTCATGTAGCCCAATGAACGCTTAATCTCAAGACGTAGACCACTCTTAAACTTGACACACTTCGATGCTTCAGCTTCCACAGCATTGTAATGCGAGCAAATGCGAGAAAGCTCCTCAAACTTCGCCACATAATTAGTCACTAACATTTTCCCATGCTTCAACTCAAGGAACTCAATCTCCTTCTTACTCCTCACAACTGCTGGGAAATACTTGCTAAAAAACTCATCCTTGAAGATCCCCTAAGTGATCTCAACTCGTCCCGATTCCATCTGATGCCTAGTGTTCAACCACCAAAATTCTGACTCTTCCGCAAGCATATGAGTAGCCAACCTCACTTTCTGATCGTCCGTCGTTACCACAGCTCGAAAAATCCATACAATCCCCTGCAACCACGTCTGAGCTCTATTCGGATCATATCTCCCATTGAACTTTGGTGGATGATTCCGCATGAATCGATCCAAGCACAACTCGTTCGCTCCACCTTGTTGATTCTTCTGAACGTGGGCTGCAACATTCGCCTGAGCCATCATGGTCATCACATCTGCAATCGATGCGTCGTTACTTCCGGCCATCTCTCGCTACACAACAAGTACTACTTAGTTAGGAAAGAAAAGCATCGATAGTAATCCACAAACATGTCGCATACAACAGGACAATTAACCAGGTGTTGGCTCAGACTAGACCGACCTGTTCTGATACCAAATTGTACCCTGAACCCCGAGACTAATATTTAAATAATACATCATGCAAATAATCAAATTCAAGGTGTTGCTATTTGCCAAATATCACATACAAAACCTCATGATAAAAATTTCATCGAATATATAACATATCATAACGGAAATACTAATCATCAACAATATAATCTCGGTCACATCATAAAATCTCAAAATATAAATATATCAACAACTTGATCATATAGATCCATCAAGTCAAATCCAATAATAAAAGCAATACAACCATAAAATCCTAGATCAGAGCATATAATCTAGAGTCCTCAAAATAAAGAAGAATGAGTAGGCATCACGCCGTCCTCAGCATACTCACAAGCAAAGTCAATCCTCAACCTGCACGTCAACACCACAAGGATGCAGGCAACAAAAGCGATTGGAGGGTAAGATATACGTTCAACAAAAAGGAATTATAAACGCATGTAAGTTTAGGCAAAACAACATCTTCATATAAGCATACATCATAATAAACCAGGTTATAATCATAAACATTCATAACATGTTTAAAATTAATTGAGAGCCTGATTACAACGACACTTTAACACAAGATTTCACAAACATACGTAGCATATTCTTATCAACAAATAATTGCCAAGTCAAATACTTCTCACTTACATCTCACCAATGAATCATCACCAGTTATACAGTTACCACATAAATTCACAAGTTCACGCCAAAATATTTCCACAAACGACTCATCATGTTCATGCAATGCGCCTAAAGGACTCTACATGCATGTTGTACTAGTTTTGGATATCAGAGTTCTGTTATTGAGTGATCCCTCGTATTTACATAATTGGATAAACATAGTTATATTACTGATTATCCCACATCTTTACATACTCGTCTTTGCATAAGACTGACTTATAAATGCATGGACCCACATATAGACTCGACAATGCACACCAACCATACACCTCATTGTTATATAATTCACTCCATCATATAACATATCATCACCAATTCAACAACAATTGCATCATCAAATCATATACGACCATACATTAACAAGTCAATTAAATCAAGACATCATATCATCATAATCATACATTCATCATCCTTCATTTATCATTCATCAACATTTCATAGTCATCATCACAAAACATCTTCATTTAATATCATTATCATAGTTCAAAATCCATACTTAATAAATCAAGGTTTCATTAACCTATGACAACCTAACTCATCACAACCACATCACATTCTAGTCATGTTTCATCACCATTCATACCTCATTAATTAATTCACAAGTTTACAACCTTTTCCTAGTTCACTCCTAGTTAATTTCCAAGTCCATTACTAACCAATTCGATTCTTAAGTTATCCTACAACATAGGCCATGTATATTAATCCAATACATCTTAATTACACTCTTAATGATCTAGTTTAGGGGTTTCGGACCCATTCACATGCATTGGATACCTCAAAAGTTGCAAAAATTGAAGTTTCCCTACACAACAAGGGTACACAGTCGTACCACATGGGCCCACGGTCGTGCGACCTAGGTGTGAGACACACACACAGTCCGTACCCCAAGGGTGCATGGTCGTGCGTGTCATGCAGGAGGGGAAAATCTAATTTTTCTGTTTGCCGCATAAACCATCGTTTTCAACACCATTTTTCGATCCATATCGCACCCAAATCGTCCAAAATCCTTAACATAGTAATTTACCATGAACAAACATAGAGTTTTAACACCACAACAACATGATTTCATCAATTTTCACATACCCAAATTATCCACAATAATTAGAGCACGAAATTAACACATAGTCATCATCGATTCATGAAATTAAAGTTAAATCAAAATACCCACAACTACCCATTTGTTTATTAAACCTAAATGGTGAAAGTAATCTTCCTTCTTACGTGAAATCTTCACCGAAGTTAGCTTTCCAAGTAGAAATCTACCCTTCTCCCTATTGCTCTTGAGTTCCTCTCTTCTTTCTCTCCAAGTCTCTAGCCTCTTACCTCTTGTGTGTTTGTGAGAAATGGGGTGACCTAATTTCACCACAACACACACTATTATATTTATATTATGGGTTTGGGTCACTTACACTAATGGGCATAGTCAATTGTCATTCAGCACAATAATTACTACTATTTTACTACACTTAAACTCTCTAATTACTCACACATCTTTATCCTCTTAATTCTTAAATTTCTATTTTCTAATACTTCACAAAAATACCATTCACCCGTAAATAACTAAAATACCCTCAATCACTAAAAATCCACCAATTATCCAATTCTCCCAATAAAATAACAATTAACAAATATAATAATATTAAATAAATCTAATACTATAAATTGGGGTGTTACAGTCTTCACGGATGGATCCTCCAACACGAGGGGCAGAGGAGCAGGGGTCATCCTCGAAAGTACATAAGGGTTGGTAGTAGAGTTGTCCCTATGATTCAACTTCTCGGCTACCAACAACTAGGCAGAGTATGAGGCGGTGATAACAGGACAAAATCTCGCCCAGGACCTCGGTGCAAAGAAGTCCAAGTCAAGACGGACTCCCAGCTTGTGGTGTCCCAGGTTAATGGAGAAGCACAGGTAAAAGACGTGTTGATGCAAAAGTATTTCGGGACTATCAGGGAAAGAATCGATGAGTTTGATTCATTAGAAATCATCCACATCCTAAGATAACAGAACACCAGGGCGGATGTTTTGTCCAAACTGGCCAGCACGCGATCAACAAGAGTAAACCACTCCTTCGTACAAGAAACACTGTGGAGGCTTAACTATGAGAGAAACGTCAGAACCGTGCTAGCAATAGAGGAGACCGCCCAGACAACATGGATGACTCCCATCAAGGCGTACATCGACGAAAGGAAACTCCCGGCAAACCCCTCCAAGGATAAAGCAATCAAGCGACGAGCTTGCAAGCACACGATCTTCGAAGGAAGGCTGTTCAAAAGGGGATTCTCGACTCCTCTCTTGAAGTTCCTCGACCCCAGTGAGGCCGCCTATGCGCTGGCAGAAGTCCACGAAGGCATCGCTGGGCAACATCTGGTGGGACGCTCTCTGGAGAGGAAAGTACTCAGAGCAAGTTACTTTTGGCCCACGATGAAGTGGGACGCCATGGAATATGTGAAAAAATACGACAAGTGCCAGAGGCACGGAGACGTTTTCAACGCCCCCTCTTCAGAGCTTGGTGCCCTCACCACACCGTGGCCGTTCATGAGATGGAGGATGGACATCCTAGGACCATTCAAGAAAGGGGTCGGACAGGTAAAATTTCTGATTGTCGCTGTAGACTACTTTGCCAAGTGGATCGAGGCAGAGGCATTGGTTCAGATATGTTGAGTCTTTGATGTTGGCTGCATATTTTGGCAAATCCAATGTGTTGAATAGTTGCATCTCCATGTCTAGAACAAATCTTCAGTTGCAAGTTTTTTGATTTCAAGCTGTTCAGAAGCTGGAAATTCCATCAGAAGCTGGATTCAGAGTCTGATGCCAACGTTGACTTATGTTGACTTCATCAGAAGCTGGTTATTTTCAAGTTATTTCTACGCGAATCTTTGCGAGATATGTTAAGGTTTTATTATGGATTAATGCTTCTAGAATGCTGATTGATTTATGGAAGATCTAATGAAGATTTGGTTCAGTTATATGAAAACTCGTATTTTTCTGTTTCAATCTTTCAAAGATACAAAGTGGTTTTATTTGTTTCCTTATTGGACCAATCATATTTCAGAAACAAATCAATTTAGAAGATTGGCTACAGAATTAAGAAGAGCTACTGAATTCTATAAAAGGAGATTGCTGCTATGTTTTGAAGACATACGATTTTAGAGCATTATTCAGAGAATAGAGTCTTTGTTTTAACTTAGAGTTTTATTTGTGCACCACTCATTGTTTGAGTTGGTTTAGAGTTTTATAGAGTTGTAATTCATTCTAAGCCTTTAGGTACGAATGAAGTTTTGTTATTGAAGTTTTGTTTGAAAAACAGGGTAGTTTTCAGGGTTGTTCAGTAACTGGGTTTAGTTACTTGAATAGGAAGTTAGATGTTTTCTAATACTCAAGAGTTGGGTAGAAATCAGACTAGGAAGAGTTTAATTGCTTAGGCTGGGAACTGGGAGTCAGTGTCTTGAGTCTTAAGGGTTAAATCCTATAGTGGATTTCCTTCCTGGATTGATATCCCCCAGAGTAAGAGGTGTTTACTCCGAACTGGGTTAACAAACCTCTTTGCTTTTTACTTTCCTGCACTTGTTTTTTTTGCTGCTTCTGTTTGTTTTTGCTTGTGCTCTATTTTTACAATCTATTGTGCCCTACGTATTGTTCAGAACCTGTTGGTTCAGAACCTGGTAACTCTGTCTTATTGCCTGGCCAGAATTTCAATTGGTATCAGAGCATGGTTTGAAAGGCTCACTCAATTTCTTGTGGCTCAAGGATACAGAAAAGGTGGTTCTGATAAAACATTGTTTGTGAAAAATGAAGATGGGAGTCTGATGATTGCTCAGATCTATGTTGATGACATAGTTTTTGGTGGAATGTCTCAGAAGATGGTCAAACTGTTTGTTCAGCAAATGCAATCAGAATTTGAAATGAGTTTGGTTGGTGAGCTGACATATTTTCTTGGATTGCAAGTCAAGCAAATGGAAGATACAATCTTTATCTCTTAGAGTAAATATGCCAAGAACATAGTGAAGAAGTTTGGTATGGAATCTGCTGCTCATAAGAAGACACCAGCTGCTACTCATCTGAAGCTAACCAAAGATGAACAAGGAGTATCAGTTGATCAAAGTCAGTACAGAAGCATGATAGGGAGCTTATTGTATTTAACTGCAAGCAGACCTGATATCACTTATGTTGTTGGAGTATGTGCAAGATATCAAGTGGATCCTAAGATGAGTCATCTGACACAAGTTAAAAGGATCCTGAAGTATGTGAATAGCACAAGTGACTATGGAATCATGTATTCACACAGTTCAAGTTCTGAACTGATGGGATTTTGTGATGCTGACTGGGCTGGAAGTGCTGATGACAGGAAGAGCACTTCAGGAGGTTGTTTCTTTTTAGGAAATAACTTAATTTCTTGGTTCAGCAAGAAACAAAACTGTGTCTCATTATCAACTGCTGAGGCTGAGTATATTGCTGCTGGGAGTAGTTGCTCACAACTGGTTTGGATGAAGCAGATGCTTGGAGAATATAATATTCAACAAGGTGTTATGACATTGTTTTGTGACAACTTGAGTGCTATCAACATCTCTAAGAACCCAATACAACACAGTAGAACTAAACACATTGATATCAGACACCATTTTATCAGAAACTTTGTGGAGGACAAGATTATTCAGTTGGAACATGTGGTTACTGAAGAACAAGTTGCTGACATTTTCACAAAGGCCTTAGATGCTAAACAGTTTGAGAATCTGAGAAGCAAGTTAGGTGTGTGTTTGCATGAAGAATTATAGCAATTACTGCAAACTGGATGTGAGGAAGATAGAGTACCTGCCAGTTGTGCTCATGCTAAGTGTGATCCTGAAGCTGAGTCTGAGTCTGATATGTTTTCAAGGATCTGTGTTACTTGTTTTGATCTTAATCCCTATATGAAGACTATGGTTTGTCATAATTTTGTGGCTAAAAAGGGGGAGAAAATCTTATGTTTAAGTTCAGACAAGAGTTGTTCAGAATGTGTGAAGGTGACTAGTTTTGTTCAGAAGCTAAGCATTATGTTCAGAGTTCAGAACCTTTGCAACAAGACATGTCCAGATATGATTGAGGGGGAGTACAAGGTCATTAAATTCATGAGTAAAGAGTTGTCCTTGGTCCTGAAGTGTGGTCCTAAAGAACAATTGTGCTCTAAGTGCTCTGAGTGCTTTGATACCATTTTTCTCTGTAGTTCAGTAGTAAGGGGGAGTTTGTATGAGAAGCTGAGTTGCAGGGGGAGTGTTGTGAAGCTGGAGTGTTTATGTATTTGTGAAGCTTCAGTGGGAGTGTTTGTGATGGTCAGGAGTTGATCAGTAGCTTATATGTGTGCTTCAGTAGCTGAAGAATATCAGAAGCTGATATGTTGTGTTGAACTGAAGCTGGTTTGTGTTTTTCATGATAATCATAGCTGAATCCGCTGCTTATCTCAATGTTATGATTGATCATTGTAGAGTTCTTCATTGCTGAGATAGTTTTATTGGAGGTTTGAAGAACTTGGATGTGTGAACATTGGTTTTAGCCAAAAATTTGCCAAAAGGGGAGATTGTTGAGTCTTTTGATGTTGGCTGCATATTTTGGCAAATCCAATGTGTTGAATAGTTGCATCTCCATGTCTAGAACAAATCTTCAGTTGCAAGTTTTTTGATTTGAAGCTGTTCAGAAGCTGGAAATTCCATCAGAAGCTGAATGCCTCATCAGAAGCACTGTAGCACTTCAGAAGCTGGATTCAGAGTCTGATGCCAGCGTTGACTTATGTTGACTTCATCAGAAGCTGGTTATTTTCAAGTTATTTCTACGCGAATCTTTGCGAGATATGTTAAGGTTTTATTATGGATTAATGCTTCTAGAATGCTGATTGATTTATGGAAGATCTAATGAAGATTTGGTTCAGTTATATGAAAACTCGTATTTTTCTGTTTCAATCTTTCAAAGATACAAAGTGGTTTTATTTGTTTCCTTATTGGACCAATCATATTTCAGAAACAAATCAATTTAGAAGATTGGCTACAGAATTAAGAAGAGCTACTGAATTCTATAAAAGGAGATTGCTGCTATGTTTTGAAGACATACGATTTTAGAGCATTATTCAGAGAATAGAGTCTTTGTTTTAACTTAGAGTTTTATTTGTGCACCACTCATTGTTTGAGTTGGTTTAGAGTTTTATAGAGTTGTAATTCATTCTAAGCCTTTAGGTACGAATGAAGTTTTGTTATTGAAGTTTTGTTTGAAAAACAGGGTAGTTTTCAGGGTTGTTCAGTAACTGGGTTTAGTTACTTGAATAGGAAGTTAGAGGTTTTCTAATACTCAAGAGTTGGGTAGAAATCATACTAGGAGGAGTTTAATTGCTTAGGCTAGGAACTAGGAGTCAGTGTCTTGAGTCTTAAGGGTTAAATCCTATAGTGGATTTCCTTCCTGGATTGGTATCCCCCAGAGTAGGAGGTGTTTACTCCGAACTGGGTTAACAAACCTCTGTGCTTTTTACTTTCCTGCACTTGTTTTTTTGCTGCTTCTGTTTGTTTTTGCTTGTGCTCTGTTTTTACAATCTATTATGCCCTGCGTATTGTTCAGAACCTGTTGGTTCAGAACCTGGTATTGGGCCAGAATCTATTATGCCCTGCGTATTGGGCCAGAATTTCAAGATAACAACGACGAACATTATCAAGTTCTTCAAAAAGAAAATTTTGTCCAAGTTCGGCGTGCCCCAGTCTGTAGTGACCGACAATGACACCTAGTTTGCAGACAAAAATACAAGGGCGCTCTTATAAGAGCTGAACATTAAGCAACACTTCACTTCAATAGAACATCCCCAGGCGAATGGGCAAGCAGAGTCCGCCAACAGGGTCCTTTTAAGGGGGCTAAAAAGAAGGTTGGAGGATGCAAAAGGAAGTTGGCCAGAGGAGCTCCCACATGTATCATGGGCATATTGCACCACACTGCACTCAAACATTAGGGAAACACCTTTCCTGCTTACATACGGGACCGAGGCAGTGATACCGATTGAGGTGAAAGAATTAAGCTGGAGAACGACACACCCTCTTGACCAGGTCGCCAACACTGAAGTCGTGCTAGAAGAGCTAAACTTCATTGATGAATCAAGAAACTTTGTTGCCTTAATAGATGCCGCCGTCAAGAAGGCCACGACCACCAGGTATAATAGGAAGGTAAGGTTGAGAGACTTCAACCCTGGAGATCTCGTCCTAAGGTGCGTAGACGTTGGCGGGCGAAACACCCGAGAAGGGAAGCTGGCTGTAAAGTGGGAAGGACCGTACAGGGTTAGCGCCAACACTGGGATGGGTGCCTACACCTTGGAAACCCTGGATGGTGCCCCAATTCCTAGGACATGAAATGCGGACAAACTCAAGCGCTAATATAGCTAAGTATCCAGTTTTCTAGTGCCCGGGGAGACGTGACAGGCCATGGTTTTGTCCCCCCTTTAGAGGAAATTTAGCGGGCGAGACACTCTAAAGTGCGGTGGCTAGCTCCTTAGGCGGGTCTGCCACGGCCGCTTTAGGTGCTTTCCTTAATGTCATTGGGATTTCCGAGTCCTGTCAACCAAAGGGCGCAACGAGACATATCTCTTTGAGGGAAAAATGTAACACCCTAACCCTTAATCGCCGATTATTAACTTTAAATAAAAAAAAACGTTAAGGACATAGGAAGTTACAACATAATGAAAACGCATTTTCATAAACATCAACAGATCAAAATATATTTGATTCACATACAGCAGCGGAAAAATAACAAACAGCTTATAACCAAGCATGCATATAATATACAAAAATATATACATAAGATTTTCAAAAGGGGCAAATCCACAACAGAGACCATTGCCAAAATTTATACATACACGTTCAGATACCCAAAGTGGTGTTACAACTATCAGAGCCCTAGACTCTAACTAGGATACAACACCTAGTACAAAAAAGTAAGGATAGCTAAGCTATGCCCTCACCACTACGTAAGCTCCTAAACAGCAAAAGCTACTCCTCGACGATAGCTTCGTCAACCTGATATTCTGGATCCCCAAAGATCCAGCAGATAACACATAACAGAGAGTGTTAGTATCACAAACAATAAACATGTATAAATAACACATTATTATACATAACCAAAAACACAACACAAAATCGACAAAGCACAACACTCATCAATAACAATTATCACTTAACAACCATTATGCACACATAATTTCCAAATGAACACTAATGTCACAAAGGATGCATGCCTCAAATGCATTCTCTAATGCATGTGGTACCAAATCATTTTGGATAAACTTATATCCTTATCAAGCACTCTTGATAACCAAGCACTCTTGGATTTCATATACCAAGCACTCTTGATATCATACAATCATGAAATGCATGATGATTCACTTAGCAAATATATGATACTTACTAACACAACTAATTATCAGCACTCTGATAATTATCACAACAACAACAACAACAAACACAACCACTAAATTATCAGCACTCTGATAGTTATCACAACATCAACAACAACAAACACAACTACTAGGCTCTCATGGCCAAATCATAAGACACAACATGTATATACTCAAGCTTTCCTTGAATAATTACTCTTTAGGAAGCATTAAGAATAAGTTAAAATGGTGGGCAAGGTTTCCAAAACATATTATGAGAATGCAGTAGCAAAAATCATCCCCGCGCGTACCAGGACTCTCAAAACAGCTCAACGAAGTTGGCATGTCCAGGGTTGGTCGCTACAAGCGAGCCCTTGGTCGCTACAAGCGCCCCTGGTCACTACAAGCGCCAGTGTGGTCGCTTGAAGCGCGGATAGGCAGGGAATTATCCTGCCTGGTCGCTACAAGCGACGGTCCGTCGCTACAGCGACCGTATCAGTATAAAATCATGTAAAAATGTGATTTTTCCACCATTTTAGCCCATTCAAGGTTACCCAACTTCCAGAACATGTTAAAAACGATTTTCCATCATAAAACATCATTTAAAAACAATCACAAGCAAGGATTATATCTAGCAAAAACATTAGGGTTAAAAACACTATCTTTCCATAACTTTTCCTTTGCATTCAAAACACTATAACACTCACAAAACTTCAACTAAACATACTAGCAACATCACTTAGCATCAAGCAAGCATAACATGATCATTTAACATCTTTAAACCATAAAAACTTTCTATCAAAACCTAGACAAAGTGAGAGGAAGTTTGGGATGGAGAAATAGACATTCTCCCCTTCTCAATCACTTGTGAAATAGCAATACTACCTCTCTTACCTTGAAATGATGATTCTCTAACAAAACTCAAGCTTCCTCTTGCCCTAGGTTTCTCTTGCTCTTCTCCTTCTCTTTCACTTCCCAAGCTTTTTCACAAAGAAAATGAATAGTGATATTCAAAGTCTTTGTGATAATCTTATAACTCAAGCAAAGCAATCATAGCCATCCATTTAATATCTTAACTCATGATCAATCCTAGCCCTTCAATTCAATCTAAGCTTACTACATCTCATCCACTTGATCATTACTACTCATAAACTCAAAAGCCCAATACTATTCATCTTCTTGGCCCAATTTCGCCCCAAAACCCTAAAAATCGATTACGAACTTATCCTCGCGCCAAATAATTATTTCTAGATTACGCGAAACTATTTTTAAATGCAAATCCATAAAATAAAATATATAAAAATATAACATACGAAAATAGGGTCGTTACAACTCTACCCCCCTAAAAAGAATTTTCGCCCTCGAAAATACCTGAAAACAACTCTGGATAGGAGTCCCGCATCTTGCTCTCGAGCTCCCACGTCGCATATTCACCGGCTGGGCCTCCCCAAACGACTTTCACCGATGAAATCTCTTTGTTCCTGAGCTTCTTCATCTCTTGTCCTTCAATCCTTAAGGGTACCGTTGCAACCGTTAAATTCTCTCTCACTTGTATCTCGTCCGACTCAATCACATGTGACGGATCCGATACGTATTTCCTTAATTGAGACACGTGAAAAACGTCATGTAGATTTGACAACGACGGCGGTAACGCAATCCTATACGCCACCTTCCCAATCCTCTTCAAAATCTGATACGGACCAATGAACCTCGATGCTAACTTCTTCGATTTCAAAGCCCGTCCAATACCCGTAGTCGATGTAACTCTTAGAAACACATGATCTCCTTCTTGAAATTCTATGTCCTTTCTTCTCTTGTCGGCATAGCTTTTCTGGCGACTCTGCGACGCTCTCATCTTTTCTTGGATCATCTTGATCTTCTCGGTCGTTTGTTGCACAATCTCAGGTCCAAGCACCACACTTTCTCCCGATTCAAACCAACACAAAGGTGTTCTACATCTTCTCCCATACAACGCTTCAAAAGGTGCCATACCAATGCTCGAATGAAAACTGTTGTTATACGTAAACTCAATCAATGGTAAGCAAGCTTCCCAACTCACTCCTTGTTCCAAAATGCACGATCTTAACAAATCCTCCAATGATTGAATCGTCCTCTCCGACTGACCATCCGTCTGCGGGTGATAAGCAGAACTCATCCGCAATTTAGTCCCCAACGCCTCTTGCAAACTCTCCCAAAACCTTGAAGTAAAACGGGGATCTCGATCTGATACGATACTCGACGGAATTCCATGTAATCTCACGATTTGCTCGACATAAATCTCAGCCAACTTCGGTACTAGCATACCGGTCTTGATAGCTATGAAATGAGCAGACTTTGTTAACCTGTCGACAACTACCCAAATCATATTGTTACCTTTCGACGTCTTCGGCAAACCGCTTACAAAATCCATCGCAATACTATCCCATTTCCACTCTGGAATAAACATAGGTTGCAATAGCCCCGACGGCTTCTGATGCTCCACCTTGGACTTCTGACAAGTCAAACACGCGAAAACAAACTCGGCGATCTCTTTCTTCATCCCTTGCCACCAAAACATTTTCCTCAGATCTTGATACATCTTAGTAACACCAGGATGAATACTTAAGTTGCTTCTGTGACCTTCCTCCAAAATCATCCGCTTCAACTCAGGCACATCAGGTACACATAACCTTCCCTGACACCTCATCACGCCTTTCTCATCGATCTCAACGTTTACCTTTTTCCCTTTCTCGATGAGCGTCTTAAGCTTCGTCAATCTCACATCAGACTTTTGCTTTTCCACAACCTCTTCAAGAAAATCATTCGTCAATCTCAACATCCCTAGCTTCACGCTTCTGGTTGTCCTTTCACAAACCAAACTGAGGTCTCTAAACTCTTCAATCAATATCAGTTCCTTCGCCATCAGAGACGACATATGCAAAGACTTCCTACTCAACGCATCGGCTACCACATTAGCCTTACCCGGGTGATAACTCAACTCGAAATCATAATCCTTAAGAAACTCTAACCATCTTCTTTGCCTCATATTAAGCTCCTTCTGATCAAACAAGTATTTCAGACTCTTGTGATCGCTGAAAACCTCGAACCTTGACCCATACAAGTAATGCCTCCAAATCTTGAGAACAAACACAACAGCAGCTAGCTCCAAATCATGCGTAGGATAGTTCCTCTCATGAATCTTCAGCTGTCTTGATGCATAAGCAACGACTTGTCCCTTCTGCATCAACACACCACCTAGACCCATCTTCGACGCATCACAATAAACCACGAACGGTTCCTTCGGATTTGGCAGAATTAGCACAGGTGCAGATGTCAACCTCCTCTTCAGCTCTTGGAAACTCTGCTCACACTTGTCATCCCAAATGAAAGCTTGACCCTTCCTAGTCAACTGTGTCAACGGCAACGCCAACTTTGAAAATCCTTCGATGAACCTCCGATAGTAACCGGCCAAACCAAGAAAACTTCGGATCTCAGTAACAGACTCCGGCGTTCCCCAATCTTGCACGGCCTCTACCTTAGCAGGATCCACTGCTATACCACCACTTGAAATGACGTGACCCAAAAAGCTAACTTTATGCAACCAAAATTCACACTTAGAAAATTTTGCATAAAGCTTCTTCTCGCGCAACACCTCCAACACAATCCTCAAATGCTCGGCATGTTCCTCTTCCGTCTTCGAGTATACCAAAATATCGTCTATGAAGACCACCACGAATCGATCCAAAAAGGAATGAAATATACGATTCATATATTCCATAAACACTCCAGGTGCATTAGTAACTCCAAAAGGCATAACAGCGTACTCGTAGTGACCATACCTTGTCCTGAAAGTAGTCTTCGGTATATCCTCCGCCTTAACTCTTATCTGGTGATATCCCGATCTCAAATCAATCTTGCTGAACACACAGGCTCCCACTAACTGATCCATCAAATCATCTATCCTCGGAAGTGGATACTTGTTCTTGATAGTTGCTTTATTCAACTGACGATAATCGATGCACAGACGCATACTACCATCTTTCTTCTTTACCAACAGAACCGGCGCACCCCACGGCGATACACTCGGTCTTACAAACTTTTTCTCTAACAATTCTTCCAATTGTTCCTTCAACTTTTCTAGTTCAGCAGCTGACATACGATACGGCGCCATTGATATTGGACTAGTGCCAGGTACTATGTCAATTGCGAATTCAACCTCTCTCTCGGGTGGTAAATCCAAAATGTCATCTGGAAAAACATCTGTGAAATCACGCACCACCGGCAACGCATCAACCTCCATCTTCTCTTCCACTCTCAACGAAGCAAACATAGCAAACACGTCCTCTTGAGCCTTCACTGATCTTACCACTTCTCGACAACACATGAGCTTCGAACACAACTCTGGCTCCAGTCTTGGAAACATAACCGTCTTCTTACCACAGTTGATATGAACCCGATTAAATTCTAACCAGTTCATACCAAAGATAACGTCTATTCCGCTCAACGGAATGCAGACTAAGTCCATACCAAAGTGTCGACCATACATAGTGACTGGACAGTCAACACAGACTAGAGTAGTCGATACCGAACCACTTGCAGGCGTTTCTATAACCATGCGTCCCATCATATTTTCTACTCTAAGACCCAACCTCTTAACGCAATCCACAGAAATAAACGAATGGGTAGCACCCGTATCAATAATAGCAGACAAAGGAGTATTATTGATAAAGCATGTACCTCTGATCAAGTTGTCCGCCTTCACATCACCACCATCTAAAGCAAACACTTTTCCTCCAGCCGCTCTAGGCTTCTTACACACGTTGCTCTTATGACCCGCTTCTTTGCAGTTGAAGCACACAATACCCTTCTTGCACTGATCAGCTTTGTGGTTAGGATCACCACACTTGAAACATTTTCCATCATTCTTCGGGCACTCAAAAAAACGATGTCCCGGTTGTCCACACTTAAAGCAATTCCTATTACCTCCAAACTTGTCACCACTACTCCCACCTTCATCTGGTTTCTTCCCACCTCTGCCATACGGTTTACCTCTAGCCATGTCTTTTCCCCTCTTCTCATTCGCGGCTTTGTAGTAATTAGCTTTAGCTTTACTGTCCTTATCGCATATTCGGCTCTTATTCACCAACATCGGAAAATTCCTGATCTCGCTAAACCCAATCAACTGCTTGATATCTGGCCTCAGCCCATTTTCAAACTTTACACACTTGTCTTCCTCAGCTTCCATCGTGTTGTAATGAGGAGCAAAACGACACAAATCTTCAAACTTGGCCGCATATTCAGAAACAGATAAACTCCCCTGCTTGAGCTCCATGAACTCAATCACCTTACGGTTCCTCTCGTCTGCCGGAAAATACTTGGTTAAAAACTCTCTCCGGAAACGAGCCCAAGTAACTAAAGCTCCACCAGCTCCCAACCTCTGACTAGCATTTCCCCACCAATGATCGGCCTCATCATGGAGAACATACCCTCCAAGCAATACCTTATGCGCGTCCAGACAACGCATAGCCCCGAAAATTCTCTCAATTCCTTCCAACCAAGTCTGAGCTTCATCTGGATCGTATCCTCCCTTGAAGATAGGCGGTTTGTTGTTCATAAACCTCTCGAGCCTCAGCTCATCTTCCCCGCCTCCTCTAGCTTGTTGTGCGGCTCTATCCGCGGTCCTACTAGCAGCATCCTGAGCCATGGCATCCGCCATCCGCTCCATCGCATCCGCAAGTGCTCGTTGCGTCATATCTACACACTACCAATCACCACATAACACAAGTGAGAACACAGTGTTTAAGGAAACACATGTTACACAAAGGGTATACTAAACTTAATTGATCCAATGGATCGACCTGCTCTGATACCACCTATTGTAACACCCTAACCCTTAATCGCCGATTATTAACTTTAAATAAAAAAAACGTTAAGGACATAGGAAGTTACAACATAATGAAAACGCATTTTCATAAACATCAACAGATCAAAATATATTTGATTCACATACAGCAGCGGAAAAATAACAAACAGCTTATAACCAAGCATGCATATAATATACAAAAATATATACATAAGATTTTCAAAAGGGGCAAATCCACAACAGAGACCATTGCCAAAATTTATACATACACGTTCAGATACCCAAAGTGGTGTTACAACTATCAGAGCCCTAGACTCTAACTAGGATACATCACCTAGTACAAAAAAGTAAGGATAGCTAAGCTATGCCCTCACCACTACGTAGGCTCCTAAACAGCAAAAGCTACTCCTCGACGATAGCTTCGTCAACCTGATATTCTGGATCCCCAAAGATCCAGCAGATAACACATAACAGAGAGTGTTAGTATCACAAACAATAAACATGTATAAATAACACATTATTATACATAACCAAAAACACAACACAAAATCGACAAAGCACAACACTCATCAATAACAATTATCACTTAACAACCATTATGCACACATAATTTCCAAATGAACACTAATGTCACAAAGGATGCATGCCTCAAATGCATTCTCTAATGCATGTGGTACCAAATCATTTTGGATAAACTTATATCCTTATCAAGCACTCTTGATAACCAAGCACTCTTGGATTTCATATACCAAGCACTCTTGATATCATACAATCATGAAATGCATGATGATTCACTTAGCAAATATATGATACTTACTAACACAACTAATTATCAGCACTCTGATAATTATCACAACAACAACAACAACAAACACAACCACTAAATTATCAGCACTCTGATAGTTATCACAACATCAACAACAACAAACACAACTACTAGGCTCTCATGGCCAAATCATAAGACACAACATGTATATACTCAAGCTTTCCTTGAATAATTACTCTTTAGGAAGCATTAAGAATAAGTTAAAATGGTGGGCAAGGTTTCCAAAACATATTATGAGAATGCAGTAGCAAAAATCATCCCCGCGCGTACCAGGACTCTCAAAACAGCTCAACGAAGTTGGCATGTCCAGGGTTGGTCGCTACAAGCGAGCCCTTGGTCGCTACAAGCGCCCCTGGTCGCTACAAGTGCCAGTGTGGTCGCTTGAAGCGCGGATAGGCAGGGAATTATCCTGCCTGGTCGCTACAAGCGACGGTCCGTCGCTACAGCGACCGTATCAGTATAAAATCATGTAAAAATGTGATTTTTCCACCATTTTAGCCCATTCAAGGTTACCCAACTTCCAGAACATGTTAAAAACGATTTTCCATCATAAAACATCATTTAAAAACAATCACAAGCAAGGATTAAATCTAGCAAAAACATTAGGGTTAAAAACACTATCTTTCCATAACTTTTCCTTTGCATTCAAAACACTATAACACTCACAAAACTTCAACTAAACATACTAGCAACATCACTTAGCATCAAGCAAGCATAACATGATCATTTAACATCTTTAAACCATAAAAACTTTCTATCAAAACCTAGACAAAGTGAGAGGAAGTTTGGGATGGAGAAATAGACATTCTCCCCTTCTCAATCACTTGTGAAATAGCAATACTACCTCTCTTACCTTGAAATGATGATTCTCTAACAAAACTCAAGCTTCCTCTTGCCCTAGGTTTCTCTTGCTCTTCTCCTTCTCTTTCACTTCCCAAGCTTTTTCACAAAGAAAATGAATAGTGATATTCAAAGTCTTTGTGATAATCTTATAACTCAAGCAAAGCAATCATAGCCATCCATTTAATATCTTAACTCATGATCAATCCTAGCCCTTCAATTCAATCTAAGCTTACTACATCTCATCCACTTGATCATTACTACTCATAAACTCAAAAGCCCAATACTATTCATCTTCTTGGCCCAATTTCGCCCCAAAACCCTAAAAATCGATTACGAACTTATCCTCGCGCCAAATAATTATTTCTAGATTACGCGAAACTATTTTTAAATGCAAATCCATAAAATAAAATATATAAAAATATAACATACGAAAATAGGGTCGTTACAAAAAACACTCGTTTTATTAATATTGTAGCGCTTGAACTTGTTTGTGTTCCATGTCATTGGGATTGGGGCGCCATCCAGAGTCTCCAGGGTGTAGGTGCCCGTCCCGGTGCTGACGCTGACCTTGTATGGTCCTTCCCAGTTTGCAGCCAGTTTCCCTTCCAGGGCATTTCGGCTGCCAACGTCTGCGCGCCTTAGGAAGAGATCTATTGAGTTGAAGTCCCTCGGCCTTACCTTCGTATTGTACGTGGTGGCCGTAGCCTGCTTGACGGCGACTTCCGTCAAGGCGGCAGAGTTTCTTGACTGATCAATGAAGTCTAACTCTTCTAGCATAGCTTCGGTGTTGGCGACCTGGTTGAGTGGGTGTGCCGTCCTCCAACTTAATTCTTTCATCTCAATCGGTTTCACTGCCTCGGTTTCGTACAAAAGCCGAAAAGGCGTTTCCCCAGTAGTTGAGTGTGATGTAGTGTGATATGCCCATAATACGTGCGGGAGCCTCTGGCCAACTCCTTTTTCTGTCCTCCAACCTTCTCTTGAGCCCTCTTAAAAGGACTTTGATGGAGGACTCTGCTTGTCCGTTCATTTGAGGGTGCTCCACTGAAGTGAAGTGTTGCTTGATGTTCAACTCTTCTAAGAGTGCCCTAGTCTTTTTGTCCGTAAACTCGGTGCCGTTGTCGGTTACTACGGACTGAGGTACGCTGAACCTGGACAAAATGTTCTTTTTGAAGAACTTGATTATGTTGGCCGCCGTCATCTAGGCCAGATCCTCCGCTTCGATCCATTTGGTGAAGTAGTCTATGGCGACGATTAGGAACTTCACCTGTCCGACCCCTTTCTTGAAAGGTCCCAAGATGTCCATTCCCCATCTCATTAATGGCTTTGGTGTGGTGAGGGCGCCAAGTTCTGAAGAGGGGGCATTGAAAACATCTCCATGCCTCTGACACTTGTCGCACTTTTTTACGTATTCCATGGCGTCGTTCTTCATCGTGGGCCAAAAGTAACCTGCTCTGAGCACTTTCCTTGCCAGAGACTGTCCTCTGAGATGTTGTCCACCGATGCCTTTGTGGACTTCTTCCAGCGCATAGGCGGCTTCGGTGGGATCGAGGCACTTTAGGAGCAGAGTCAAGAATCCCCTTTTGAACAGCCTCCCCTCAATAATCGTGTGCCTGCAAGCTCTTCTCTTGACCACTTTAGTCTCGACAGGATCTGTTGGGACCCCTCTTCGATGTACACCCTAATGGGACTCATCCACGTTGTCTGGGCGGTCGCGTCTACTGCCAGCATGATCTTGTCTTTCCTCTCGTAGCTGGGCCTCTCCATTGTTTCTTGTATGAAGGAGTGGTTTACTCCTGTTGGTCGCGTGTTGGCCAGTTTGGACAAAACATCCGCTCTGGTATTCTATTCCTTGGGGATGTGGATGATTTCCACGAAGTCAAACTCGTTGATTCTTTCCCTAACAATCCCCAGATATTTCTGCAGTAAAACATCTTTCACTTGTGCTTCTCCTTTAACCTAGGACACCACCAGCTGGGAGTCTGTTTTTACTTGGACTTCCTTTGCGCCGAGATCTTAGGCGAGGTTTAATCCTGCTATTACCGCCTCATACTCTGCCTGATTGTTGGTAGCCGAGAAGCTGAATCGCAGGGATGACCCCTGCTTCCCCGCCTCTCGTGTTGGAGGATTCGTCGGTGAAAACGGTCCATTTCGAGCACAAATCTGTGGTGGCCGAGGTAAACTCTGCCAGGAAATCAGTGAACACCTGCGCTTTCAAAGTTCTCCTAGCTTCAAATGCTATATCAAACTCAGACAATTTGATGGACCACTTGGTCATCCTCTCGGCCAAGTCAGGGCAAAATAAGATGTTCTTTAACGGTTGGTCCATTCTGACTACGATAGAATATGCAAGAAAGTATCTCCTCAGCTTCTTGACTGCTACCATTGAATATGAGCGCCACTTTTTCGATCCTCTGGTAGCGAGTCTCTGGGTCGGCTAGAGACTTCGAATAAAAGTAAACTGGGCTCTGATTCGTGCATATCTCCTTTACTATGACGGCACTGATAACCTCCGCCGATATGGCTGAGTACAAGAAAAAGGTCTCTCCCATCCTGAGACTAGACAGAACGGGCGATTTTGCTAGTATGTCTTTCATCTTGTTAAACGCTACCTCGCATTCATGAGTCCATTCGAAGTTTGCCTCTTTCCGCATCTCTCGGTCATGAACGCCATCATTTCCCATCATGGCACCCTCGGTCATGAATGTCGTCATCTTCTTGTCATCCTTATCCATGGGGGGTCTGGTTGTAGCTGGAGTATGCGTCCATGAAGGACATCAATTTGTATCCAGAAGAGTTATCCACCTGTTTGTCGATGTTAGGGAGGGGATACGCGTCTTTGGGGCACGCTTTATTCAGATCTGTGTAGTCGACGCACATTTTCCATTTCCCGCTTGACTTCTTCACGAGGACCACGTTGGACAAACATTGTGTGTAGTTGATTTCTGAGATAAACTTAGCTTGAAGTAGGCAGTCGACAATCTCTTTGGTAGCTTGAGCTTTCTTTGGGGTTTGTTGGCGCCTCTTCTGGCTAACATACTTTTCTTTTGGGTTCACATTCAGCTTGTGTCAGGCGAATGACATTTCTTGGCTTTTCTCTCCCCTCGGGTGTCTCTCCTCTTGGCGCGTGTCCAGATATGCTTTTCTACAATCGGAAACTTGTAATTTTGAGGTGCCGACGGACCTGTTTAAGATGGAGGCAGACTCATGTGCAGGTAACTTCCCCCAGGCCTTGTGGCATCTTTCAGCGCTGTCCAAATCTATGTGGATGGTAACTACATCCCCGTTCTGGTCGTGGTATTTAATTTTTAAATGTACCGTGGAAGTGACGGCGTCTAGTTTGGCCAGGGTTGGGGGCTCCAATATGCAATTATAGACAGACACGAGGGGGACCACCAATAAAGGTGTTTCCATCGCTCGCTCGCCAGCTCCTTCTCCGAAGATCATCGTCAGACTAACGTATCCCCATGGACGCGTGCTCGTTCCGTTGAAGCTCGGTACTGTCGTAGGATTTGAAATCTTCTTTCCTTAGGCACACCTTCTCAAAGGCGTCTTGGTATGGCAACGTCATAGCCACAAATATCGGCGATGATGACGAGTGGGAGGTCCTCATTGGATCCCCCGTTGATCTTCTCGTCGTTCGTGAATCCCAGGATGGGTCTCGTCTTTGCGGTTTTTGAGGCTGTAGTTGCAACATGTACTACCAACAGCTCAGCTACTTTCCTCTTGGCCGCCCCATATTTGGCCCGCTCCTTGAAGCCGTGAATCCTCCCATGACGGTGCCAAGAAAAACTCGCGTTCCTTTCGGTTCGCCTTCACTGTCTTGGCTTACCGACCTCCCTTCCGTGGCGCTCAGGACTTCCACTCGTGGGGACTTGCTGCGGCGCGATGTGTAACACCCCGATTTTTAGGGTTGGATTTAGTTAATATTATTATATTTGTTTACTGTTTTATTAATAGGGAGAATTAGTGAGTTAGTGGATTTTAGTGATTGAGAGTATTTTGGTCATTTACAGGTAAGGGGTATTTTTGTGAAGTGTTAGAAATTAGAAACTTAAGAATTAAGAGGATAGAGGTGTGTCAGTAACTAGAGGGTTTAAGTGGAGTAAAATAGTATTGTTTATTTTGGTGAATGAGAATTGAGTAAACCCATTAGTGTAATTGACTCAAACCCACATTATAAATATAATAGAGTGTGTTATGACAAACTAGGTCAAGATCATTTGTCATAAACACAAGAGGAGGCTAGAAAGAATAAACTTGTGGGTGAGGCAGCCCCGAGGTATTCTTGTATTTTTCTCCCATTTTCAATCGTTCTTCCGTCTGGAAACTCCTAAGAACTTAAATGAATTTTCTTCACTTTGTTTTGTCTTCAAAAACCTTCTAAGAACCATTGACTTCAATCTTCATATCCTTGATCCTTCACGTGATGTCTTGATTTGTCGATTTATATGATTTCTCACTACAAAACACTCAAGGAGTTGCACGATTAGGATAAAAGTGAATTACAACGAATCGAGTGAAAACAATACAATATGTTCCTCAAACCATTGACAACTACTCTAACTCTTATCTTATTTGCCTTCAAATGCAAAGAACAGTACTAAAAACATAGACAAAAATGTTATCTGATGCTCTGTCATCAGTTAGCTTTCAATTGGATGTGGTTCAAGTCTATTTGAACATCTAAAATTGAAGATATGATCAAAATATTGCATATGAGTTATGTTGCACTTTCACAAAATTTCAGCAGTCAACTATGTATCACCCCAATTTTTAGTATTAATTTATTAGTATTATTTTTATTTAATATTATTGGTATTAATATTAATAGGATTTGTTTGTTTGATGTTTTATTATTTAATTGCTTAATTGTGGGTTGTGAGATTAGATGAGTTAATTAATTGTTATCAAATGGGAGGGTTTAGTAAGTGAGTGGAGTGGTGTTTTCATTAAATGAGTAGAGAACATTAAATGAACTAAGCCCAATTAGAATGGTGAAAACCCAAGCCCACTTAAGAGGAGTATAAATAGATTGTAGACTTTGTGAATTAGGGTTAGAAACACAAAACACACAATTGGAGAAGAGGTAAGAGGAAACCTTAGAAGAGTGAAGAGGGAGAACCCTAGGAAGCTAGAAGAGAAGATTGGAGAGAGACCTATAATGCATTGTTATGTTTTTATGCATCATATAAGTTTAAATATATGTAGACTTATTTTCTTCATGTATGGATATTGTTAAGGTGCTTACAGCATCTTTATTGTGTGTTTACCTTATGATAATTTGGTACTAGAAAAGACAAAAATAATTCAATTGTAAATAAAGAACGAAACCAATGCTACTGTTAACCTCTCCCTCTTTTCTTTAATATTAAAATAAACTATAAAATTTAATGAAACTATATAACAGTAAAATTATAAATTCCTCATTAAAAAAAACCTAAATCTATGCCAAAATAATTCCATTGTAAGTAAAGAACGAAAGTTGAACATAGTCCACTCATTCTTGTCTACTCTTAAGTGAAGGTAATTGAATTGAATATTATTATTGTTTTTGCAATTTGGCAAAAGCATTTAAATTTAAAATATGAGTATAAGGTATTTTTTATTTTTTTTGGGGTGAGTATAGGGTATTTCTAATAGGCAGTTTTACTAGAAAAGACAAAAAATTGAGAGTCTTGGAAAAGTATTGACCAAAACCTGAAAGGAAGCCCACATGCAATTTGGGCTGAAAAAACAACAGGTAGGGTTTAACTAACATTATGTATAAATAAAAATCCTCAACCCTTATTTTCTTCGTCCTTTATATTTAAACTAAACCTTGTTTTCTTTGCCAACCACTGTGAGTTTGTTGTAGCCGCAATTTCTTAAACAATACCAGTCATGCTCACTGGAGTAAGGTCTGTATCTATTTATTTATTTGGGTTTTCTCTTTCTCCTTTTTGGTTCTTTGGTTCTATGAATTTTTTTGTCAGGGTAGTTTCTAAGATAACGACTTTTGGGAAATCGACAAGAAACTGCAATATTCAAAAGTATTCTACTTATCGTTTGGAGGTTGAACTTTTCTAACTTAATGCCAATAAATATATAGCAGCATTGTTCATCGATATTACAGGACATATTTATCGTTTTAATTTTTATTTATAATTAAATGAAGGTGTTTGTGTTTGTGTGTGTGTTGGTTTGTTGATTAGTAATTATGGCGTGTTATTTATTTGTGAGAGACTGTCACTGTCAAAACTCCAACGACAGAAAAAAATGTTCTTCCCTTTCCTTAAACATTGTCCATGCATGCATGATGCATTTGTTTCTCTTGTTTAGTTGTTTTGCACTTCAACAGGGTTTTTATTTCCTTCTTACTATGTAATGCTGTATTTTTTTATTTTATTTTATGATTAATGTTTTGAAATTTTTCATTCCATGTATTTATGTTTATGGTTCATTGCGTTGTTCTGTTTTAATTATTTTGCTTACTGAAATTGTTTCCTATAATTATTCCTTGTGTCTATGTGGCAGTACATCAGAGCTGGCCCACATGTATTTTTATGTCTCCATGACCCTAAGGTATGAGTCTTAAATAGCTGTCGCCTCTCTATCTTTGAAATTTATAGAGAATCATGCTCAAATGTGGGCTCAGTTGTTTTAAGTTTTTTGGACAACCTCAATTGTGATCAAGGTTTCAACAACATAAAAATTGTTTTTTTTCCAGAGAAACATACAATAAAAATTGTTAAATTGTTTCATCTAGCAAGGAAGTTTTATAGGGTTGAGTTATGTTCAACCCAATTCATACGATGGTATCAAAGTCCATCTAACTAAGATCTATTTGGATACTTGTTATCATGTGTCTCATGTCACGCTCCATATGTATAGTCCTGAGTGTGAGAATTTCGTTAAGTCTTACATTGGATGAGTCTAGTCGTGAGTGCGAGAATTTTGTTGAGTCTTACATTGGATGAGTCTAGTCGTGAGTGCGAGAATTTTGTTGAGTCTTACATTGGATGAGCTGCATATGACATAAAAGTGTTAATAAATGGGAGACATCCCTCTTTATAGAAGTTGTTTTTGAAGGGTTGAGTTAGACATAATTCAAATTTTAAGAATGGTGAAGGAATCAACCAGTGTATAATTAATACACTCTTATTTGCAATAGTTGCAATGACCATTTGGAATGAATTGCTTTTATATATTTTTCACGGTATTTATTTTGATGTCTACGGAACAATTAAAAATGGACATATCGTCGTTACGATGAACAACTTCCAAAAGTCTTGTTCTATATTGACACATGGATGGTCATTATGATAAAGATGGGAAAAGAAAGATAATATGGGCCATGGTGGGAGGGTAGGTAACTAAGCAAGGAGATTGTTTAAAATTTAAGGAAATCATCCCACATTGCTGTAAAACAAATCGAACAATTGTGGATTTACTCCCTAGAACGCGTTATAATCAACAAATTGCAAGTTGCTTCAAAGGTGGTGAACGCTGGGCACAAGATCCAAGAGACGTGGTTTCAACGTTTCAAGTTAGCAGAGTTGACATTAACAAAACTGTCATCACTATGCTGCAAAAGTTAACCTTGAAAACACTAGAACCCTGGTTATGCTCTCGGACGAACAAATCTTTATCTTGTGAAACCTACTAGTTTAGCAATACCACACACACTTGGTAAATTAATCATCTTATTTATCTTCATTTCCTTAGTTGTCAGCATAATTGCTCAATTTAGATAAAAAAAGATGATTAACTTACTAAGTGTTTGAGTCACTCTCCTTTTGTGTGGTATTGCTAAACTAACAGATTTCACTAGATTTATTCGCCCGTGTGTATAACCTGGTTCTAGTGTTTTTAAGGTGAACTTTTGTCGCAGTGTGAGAATAGTTTCCTTAATGCCAGCTCTATCGACATGAAACGATGTAACCACATTTGTAGAATCTTGTGCCCATGAGTTGAGTACACAACCTTTGCAAAAATTTGCAGTTTGTTGACTATATGGCATTCCAGGGAGTAAATCTATAATTGTTGGATCTCTTTTACAACAATGTGGGATGGTTTCCTTAAATTTTGAACAACCTGCTTTTTAGTTGACGACCCACCCCACATGGCTCATATTATCTCTTTCTTTTGCCCATCTCCATTCTAACGACCATCCAGGTGACGATATATGACAGATACTTTTGAAAGTTGTTCATTGTAACGACGACATGTCCATTTTCAATTGTTTCTTAGACATCAAAGTACGTATCACGAGAAAATATAACTCATTCCATTCTAAATGGTCATTGTCACTATTACAAATAAGAATGTAATAAGTACATTGACAGATGTCTTAACCCTTCTTAAAATTTTGATTGGTACTAACTCAACCATTAAAACTAGCTTCTACGGAGAGGGATGTCTCCCACTTATTACCACTTTTTCATGTCATATGTAGTTCATCCAATGTAAGAATCTGGACACAATTCTCACACCAATGCTATGCATGTTGAGCGTGACCTAGGTTGCTTGATAACAAGTACCCTAATAGATTTTGGAGAGGATTTTGGTTGACTTTAACTCAACGCTACAAAATTGACTTGTAATGAAATATATCTCCCACTTATAAACCCTTTTTCATATCATATCTCATCCATAATGAGACTCTCAACAATCATTATAACATCATAGTGAAAACAGGTTTACTAAAGTAATATAATGATGTGGTGAGAGAGTAAAATAAAATTTGATGTATGTGTAGAACTCATTCACGCTATGGTTATTAAACTCTATAAATAAGCTCATGTAGTTATAAGAGTTTATTAAATTATGTTACAACCTTAACTGTAAATATTAATAGGTGATGAAGTAAATGAATGTACTCACAACATAACCATCAATTGTCCAACTTATAATATGTCATTTGATTGTGATATTTTCATTTGTGTCAAGTTGAACATAAGCTTGTGAAAGAGCAACCACAAATTGAATTCATTAAGTGAGAGAATCATAATCATAAAATTTCACTTATCAAAATTTTGTAAACAATCAAGAAAAAAGGAAAAAACAAAAGACGTTGAACACCATCATTACGCCAGAATGAAGAAATAATAATGCCACTTTAACAATGCTTACATCTCCAACACTTGTATGTTAAAAAACACAACTATTAATCAGCAGCACTTGTCACTAAAAGCATTGTAGAAGACACTATCGTTTTACAGTGTTTTCCTATAGAAACGCTTTCATGTATGTAGAAAAAAACAACACTAAATTTGAAATATTTTACAATTCATTAAAGACCACTCTAAAAATGAAAACTCTATTTTTCAAAATATGGGAAAACGCTTCTTAGCTTTAGAAATTGAATTTATTTTTTTTTTCTGTTTCTTTGTAATTTACTTTACTATTCATTGTTTTTTTTTTCTTTCAATTTTAGTATGAACTCAGATAAGAGAGGCATATAGAAGAGTAGTTTGGGGGCCTCATTTTTTGAGTTTCTAATTCCAAAGGTGTGGCATATAGTGGTTTGGCGCTTTATATATTACACTAATTTTTCTTGTTGGATTTTTAATACTGATTTTCTGACTGAAACTCTTTGATGATGTCTCCATTTTTGGGCCATGTGAATCTCATTCATCTGAAGAACAAAAGGTGTGTCTCTTTGCAATGTTTTATCTAATTGTTTATATCAGGATTTCTCTTAAAATTTTTGCTTCCACTAACATAGACCAATCATATGCACCATTTAACTACACTATTAAGTAAAGACTAATGATTCAAATTTAGAATTAAGATCTACTTCAATTATTTGATTAAGTAAAGAATAATAAAATTAATATAAATAAAAAATTTTAATGAACTTAAAATTAAAAAACAAAAATACACAAAAACTTGGTAATTTTTTTAAGGTTACTAGATGCTCACATAACAATCAGTTATATTTTATCATTCAAACTTGCTTTCTTGCAATAGAAGAATATGCAATGCTAGGTGGTAATAATGTAGTGGATGTGAAGAAACTGGAAGTTGATGAGGATTTTCCTAACAGTCATGTTTGTTGTGGTAATTTTGGGGAGGATCTCAAAGTGTCTGATGAAGACACAAGCACTGAAAACTCAATGCTCTCATTTCAAGAGGAGGAAGATGTTGTTAAGAAAAAGTATGGAGGATTGGCAAAGAATCCTCCACTAATAGGTATAGAAGATTACTATTAGTTAATATAGTAATAGGTATAGAAGACTACTAATAGGCATAGGATAGGATTGGTTCATGGTTAGATAAACCAAAGAGCAAATTACAGAATTTGTAAGTTTGTTACATTCTGCAACAACGAATTATAGGCTTAGAATTATATGGTAGCATTTGTGTATATGCTCAATATACATGAAAACATCTTTCATGGTTGGATTAGTCACTAGAAAGCCCTTACAACCCTCCCTCAGTTTATGAAATCATCTTGCAATCGCTACCTTTTGTTTTTGTCCTCCCAATAACTGCATACCTATCTCACCAACCTCAGTTTAATACCCTTTTGCCATTTTTCTAATGAATTCATGAGCAATTATATTTTATCCTAAATTTATGTTGCTCCTTTTTTTCATACTTGATGTTTTCATAAACTGTTGTAGAGAACGAAATTTGTTCTTGCTGAACCAATCCTATCTTATACCTATTAATGGAGGCTTCTTTGCCAATCCTCCATATTTTTTCTTAACAACATCTTCCTCCTCTTGACATGAGGGCATTGAGTTTTCACTTGTGTCTTCAACAAACACTTTGAGATCATCCCTAGAATTACCACAACAAACTTGATTGTTAAGAAAATCCTCATCAAGTTCATGTTTCTTCACATCCACGACATTATTACCACCTACCATTGCTTAATCTCCTATTGCAAGAAAGCAAGTTTGAATGATAAAATATAATTGATTGTTATGTGAGCATCTAGTAATCTTCTATACCTATATATATAACAAAAAAGAATACCAAGTTTTTGTATGATTTTGATTTTTAATTTTAAGTTCATTAAAACTTTTTATTTATATTAATTTTTTTATTCTTTACATATTCAAATAATTGAAGTAGATCTTAATTTTAAACTCGAATCGTTATTCTTTACTATTATGGTAACTTTTTTATTTTACTATATCAGACCGCCTATGTGTTCCCTTTTTCTAAACATTATTTGAGATCCTCATTTAAGAACCCCTCACTACAAGAAAACTGGTATTTAGCTTTAAAAAAGTTAGCATCAAACCATTTCTGATGCTAATAGCATCTGTTTAGCGTCCACAAATTCTAACTCAAATGACTTTTTTTAAGTCATTATTTTTACACAATATAAATTGACGCTACATTTTTCTGGTTTAATTTTTTATTTAGCATCTATCAATTCTGATGCTAAAATCTTCTAAATTTAATTTTTAAAATAGCATTTATCCGTTCTGACGCTAAAAAGCAAAGATATTACCCAAAAACAATTAACTTGAATAAAAATGAAATTATTATTGATTTTTTAATTAAGCAAACACACTTGTTAAACAAAATACTAACAGATACACCTCAACGCTCAATTAATTTCTTATCTTAAACATGTACACACACAAAACCCGCATTTAGATCAACACCTTCTCCCTCAAAATCTCACCGCTGCCCTCCACCTTTGTTCTTCATCTCCGGCTGCCGTGAGTATAGACTTGAGAAACGAAACCCATTTTTGAGATCCTCGTCACTTGAGCTTTCCATTGCATCTTCATCGTCGACCTCTTTCTCTCCCACAACGGTAATGGTGTTTTCCAACCTTCCATCTTTTCTTCTTTCTCTCTTTCAATTTCTTTTCATTCTAGACTGAGAAGTTCCTTTTCTTTCATCTTCTTTCTCATATATTCTAATGAAGAAGACGACGGTGCAGGAGAGTGTCGTGTTGAAATCGCCTACTCCTTGTAAGCTCTTTCTCTCTTTACTTCTTTCTTCGTTTTCCAATTTAAATATCCCCTTTTTGATTTTGTGAAATTTCTGGTAGTAAGGGTTGCAATCATGTTGCGTTTGAACACTTAATGGCCTTGGGGTTTAGGTTGTAGAATAGGTAGTTGTGTTGAGAGCTATTGGTGTAATAAAAAATATTTACATAGTTATATTATATTGACGTGCATTGCTCTACCCATGAAAATATAGATAACCATGTTGATGTAAAAAATATTAGGTGAGAACATATTTTGTAGTTCAAAATATTTTTGACCGCTTGTCTTTCAGTTGAACATAAAACTTTAGAATGTTACATGTGTCTATTAAATTTTGAAACTATCTTATATTTTGGTTATGAAGTGTGTTTATATAAAGTTATGGCTATGTAGGAAATTTTGGTGATGCATATTTGTGGGGTAGGAAAACATTTTTTTCTTAAAATTAAATAGATATTTTAAGTCGGTTAAATATATAACCGATTTAAAAAGTAAGTTTTTAGCGTCAACAGCCTTCAAACGCTATGTAGCGTCTACTCGTAGATGCACTTTTAGCGTTCCTTTTTGCAGATGTTATTTTAGCGTCAGTAGGAAGCAAGTGTTTAGCTTCAAGGCTTTTACTGTCGTCACTTTTTCAGAAGCTATGCTGACGCTATAAGCTATTAGCGTCCATTTTTTGCCTTATAGCGTCCTATTTTCTGCGGATGCTAAAACCCATTTTTCATGTAGTGCCTGTTGTTGTGGTTCTTTTTTTTTTGTAATAATCTCTGAGATTTTTGAATGATGTAACCATTGCATTGATCTCAAATGTGTTGAGGATGTTGAGGGGATATCATTGAGGTTTGAATACCCAAATTTCCGGACTCTCTAGTATGCATGTGTTTTGGGAAACATTTGTGTTCTTGATTTTTTTTTAAGTTTTTATAATGATTTTGGTTAGTCTTAAAATATAGAAGTGTTTATGGACGTGACCTTGAAATTCTTTTAACATTTCACGTTATTTAGAGTTTATTGTCATGTTGAAATGATTTTTGGGAGCTAAGAGTTTCCATACCATGAATACTAATTTTTTTAATGTATTTCTATTTTAAAGAATTCCTTGCACTTATCCTTGATTTTTATGTATCTGTGTTGCTAGTATCCACTTTAGTTGCAAGAGATTAGGGAATGTATATGTACTTATCCAACAATTTGTTTTAATTATGAAATTAGTGAGATAGAAAGTAGAAACTCAAAAGACGCTTAACAATATTGATTGAATTCCACGGTGATATCAAAACATACAAGAATTAAAAAACGATCCACTAGGGTTCCAAACCTAGCATGGGCGCCGATTGGATTGGTATACGATACACGTTCTGTTTTCATATAATCGTTGCATGATTTCACATGTACTTTGATCCATTCACAATTTTTTTTTTGGATAAGAAAAAATTTATTAAACATACAGATTGGTAAGCGTCACTACAAGAAATCCATGGGATTTTGACGAAACTTTCTGAGGAAGAAGTTATTCCTCGCTAAAAATATGTTTTTATGTGGAACATTTTCCTCGTTATACCCGTGTCAGTAATATTTGTGCAGGCCCGGTTTTTTATGTCAATTTTCGCAAAAAATCCAATGAACTCTTTCCTCGCCATGCAACAATAGTGACATGTGGCAGGAGCATGCATTTTCAAGCTGCATTCCGAGGAAAATGTTCCTCGCTAAACATGCAGCAGGTTACTGTTACCCATTTTTTTGAAATATTGGATTCCGATGAAGAAGTTCCTCGGAATGTTCATTCAGAAAATTTAAATTTCTTCTATATAATACCCACTCTTTACATAGTTTTTTCATCTATCATTTTTCTCATAACATTTTCATTTCTACTCCTCCTCTTCATTCTCCTTCTCGTGCTCCTCCTCCTTTTTCTTCTTCAATAATATCATCATCAACAATTACTTCATGTCTACATTAAATTCTTCTTTGTTTATCTTTGTCAATTTCATTTCTTATTCAACATCATATCTACCAATGTTTATTTCTTTCATTATAGTTCACCATCATGTATTTCATACTATAATTCTTGTTTTTTTTTCATCTCTTAATTTAACTTTTTCTATTTAGTTTCTCATTCAACAATCATTTACTAATATTTTATTTATTTCATTTCTTTAATTGTTCTTCAATCTTTGAAATTTGAAAATAAAATTAGCGCTTTTTGAAATTTTAAAATAATATTGGCGGTTTTTTTAAAATAAACTTTCAAAATAAAATTAGCGCTTTTTAAAAAATTTGAAATTCAAAAATTTAGGCACAGAAAAATAATTATAAATTTATTTATTTTTTTTAAATAAAATACATTCCAAGGACAAAGTTCCTCGGAAACCCTACTCACTTTCGGGTCAGAATTCACAGATGCGCCCGTCCGTGGTCAGCTGTCAAATCCTTATTCCGAGGACATTTTTCTTCAGAAATGGATTTGCAACCAACTATTTTCCGAGGACGTGAGCTCCTCGGTAAAAATTGACATTCCGAGGAGAAAAGGACAATTTCCCAGGAAACTTGTGCCTCGAAATTTCAATGGTTTCTTGTAGTGCGTAATTTATTGATATGTTTATAATTAACGTTGAATTGTATTAGCTTTTTTTTCTTCTTAACTAAGACCAAAGTTCAGCTTCTAATAGAGTTCAGAATCTGAAGCAATGTTCAGAGTTAAATGCAGCGGATATAAAAGTGATAGAGAGAGAGAGAGAGAAGAGAAAGACACAAAGCAATTATCCTAGTTCCTTCCACAACCCGAAAGTAGTCCAGTCCCCTTGTCACTTACAAGAGTTTTTCACTATAATCACAAAGATTACAAATGTTCAAGCACATAAGCAAGAGACTTCCAATGTTCAAGCACACAAGCAAGAGACTTATTACAAACAAAGATTACAAAGAAAAAATGTTTGATTGAACACTTGATATACAATCAAAGGTGTTCACAAAATACAACACAGTTCAGACTCTAGAACTTAAGAATTTCTAAGATATAAAAGTTGTTAAGAAATTCTAAGAGTTTGATGCGAAATTCAATTTGACAGAGTTTTAACACTTTCAAAATATTGGAGTCTTTTTTTTATATATATTTCTTCAAGTCTTCAATCCTTTATATAGAGGTTGAAAAGAGACGTTGAAGAGAGTGCCAACGCATCAGAGAGTCGTTAGACAAGCTTGATCAATCACCAATGATTTGTTGCTTGATTTGGTTCATGTCCTATGAAGGAATGAATTTGAATCTACTCCTTGATATGGAATGAACCATTCTTTTCCAAGGAGACACAACTTGCAGCAACGTACATAAGCACATGGGAATGTTGGAGGTACGGTTTGTACTATGTCCTTTCCAGAAAGTGACATCCATTGACTTCTGAAACTTCAGAGCAACCATGTTTGAACTTGCAGATGCTTCAGTACCAAACGTCTTCGGCTTTCTTGTGTCTGACTTCCAGAGAATATGACTATCTGAGTCTGGGTCTTCAGCTTCTGGAGTTGCCTTTAGAGTCTGGGTATCCTTCAGAGTCTGAGTCTTTAGATTCTGACCTTCAGATTCTGACTTGGAACTTAGCTTCTCTTGAAAATACTTTGCTCCTTATTTGTTCTTTCAGATTTTGTCCTTATTAGTATGAATGCTTGGAAGGCTCCCGGCCCCGATGGCTTCCCAGCTGGATTCTATCAGCAGTCTTGGGATGTGATTGGCAGTGATATTTGTAATTTTGTTAAAGATATGTGGAGTAATCCGCAGATTGTGGAAGAAGTTAACGACACAGATATTTGCCTCATTCTGAAGGTATCAACGCTTTCACTTTGTAACACAATTTACAAAGTAGTGAGCAAAGTGATTGTTAACTGCCTCAAAGAAATTGTTCCTGTGATTATGTCTCCATACCAGACAGGTTTTGTTCCAGGTCGAAGCATTCATGAAAATATTATTGTGGCTCAGGAAATGGTTCACATTATGCATCAGATGCAAGACAAGCAAGGATATTTTCTTATTAAGGTTGACCTTACTAAAGCGTATGATATGTTGAACTGGAATTTTATTTTGAAGACTTTACATGAAGTAGGGCTGCCAGATCAATTAATTTCAGTTATCATGCATTCTATAACTAGTGTGCAAACAAACATTAAGTGGAATGGAGAGTGTGCAAAAATTTTCTGACCTCTTCGTGGTATTCGACAAGGTGATCCTATATCTCCTTATAAATTTGTGATATGCATGGATAAATTGTCGCATTTAATTTCTAAAGAAGTTGATGATGGTAACTGGAAGACTCTAAGGGCGGGAAGGCACGAGCCTCAAATATCAGATCTCATGTTTTCTTATGACTTGCTTTGATTTGGTCAAGCTTCATATGAACAAATGGAATGTGTGATTAAAGTGTTACAAATATTTTGCAATCTGTCGGGGCAGCAGGTTAGTAATGAAAAAACTAGCATTCTCTTTTCAAAAAATGTTTCCAGAAGTAGAAGAGAGGAACTAGTTCGTTTATCTGGATTTCGTGAGACTGAAAACTTGGGAAAATATTTAGGTGTGCCTCTCCTTGGAAGGCATCCGAAACCAGTGGATTTTCAGTATATTATAAGTCCAAGCAGTTACCGATAAAATAGCATGGTATCTAAGTTATCATTCCAAATAATTTGAGAGATATATGGTATCTGAGTTAGTGGATGCAAATGGTCAATGGTATGAAGATATTTTGAAAGATTGTCTTCCAGTGGATGTTTTGGATAAAATTAGCGCTATTGTGCCTCCAGGAAATGAGAATGGGAAAGACTTGAGATTGTGGCCAGGATCTAGAAGTGGTAAATATACAGTGGCAGCTACATATGATTTATTTTGTGATTTGTTTAGATGTGGATAGTGATTGGAGGAAAGTTTGGTCTTTGGAGGTTCCGGAAAGAATTAGACATTTTATGTGGATAGTTAAGCATAATTGTCTATTAACTAACTATAGGAAACATAAAATGCATCTTGGTAATACTATTGAGACTACCTTGCATGTTCTTCGCGATTGTCCTATGGCGATGATGGTTTGGGTTCGTGTTGTTGATGTGGATGTTAGAAATCAATTTTTTAATGTTAATCTTGATAATTGGCTGCACCTAAATCTGAATTTTGCTGGAAGTGTGAACGCGGGAAAGTGGCCGGAGCTTTGGTCTATAATGTGTCACTCTCTTTGGATGTGGAGGAATAAGGAGGAGCATTGTACGGGCTTTGAGAGACCTCAACAGCAGTGGCAGCAAGTTATAAATTATGCTATGAGATACATGGCAGCGAGTTATGTTAATCATGATGTTGTGAATGCAAAGCAACAAATAATGGTTAGTTGGACTTTGCCAATGTCAAGCTGGGTTAAAATCAACTCAGATGGAGCGTGTAAAGGTGGTTTGCGAGCGGGGTGTGGTGGTCTGATTAGAGGAGATGCAGGAGAGTGGCTATGCAGTTCTTCTAAATTTTTGGGCAAATATAGTGCATATGTTGCATATTTGTGGGGTTTTTTTTTAGAGAGTTTGAGGTTGACCCGGAGATATGGATTTAGCAAGGTAGAGGTGCATGTCGATTCCAAAGTGGTTGTTAATAACTTAAATGGTGATGGTGATGTTGGAGCTGCAGGGTTCTGGTTAGTTCAAAAAATTCGCCAATTGCTGGAATTAGATTGGGAGGTTAAGGTGTGTCACACGTACCGTGAAGCTAACTTTTGTGCGGATGCCTTAGCATCGATGGGTTGTAGAAGTGATTCCAAGATGATTGTTTATGAGCAACCTCCAGCTCATATTAGTTCGCTACTTTTTGCTGATTCTGTTGGGATATTACATTCATGTAGTGTTGCCTTGTAGTTGTTTCTTTTGGGCTTAGGCCCTCTTTGTTGCAAAAAAAAAATGAAAAACCCATAAAAAATAACGGGTTTCGGGTAAAACCAGACCCAAACCCAATAGACTCACTTACACAATAATGTCAATTTTTTTATTTTTATTTTCATTGGGAAGAAGGATAATACAAAAGATTTTGGTTATAAATCAAGTCTAATTTGCAGAATTGATACAAGACATTCTCTATATTGAAAATCAAAACATGTTAGAGTTACAAATTCAGATGTTGCACTTTTTGCTTATTTTGATGCTAATGCAATTTTATGTCATGCAACTTTAGTTTGTTTTAATTATTTTATGATGAAATTTATTATTTAATATTATCATTTATTATTATTTTTACGCTAAAATATAGTGAAAATAAGTTACACAATTTTTTAAAAAAAATAAAAAAGTTGAGTATTTTTTATGAAAAAATATAAGGACTCACCATTTAGTGATTTAATATTAACAAAAAAAATTATTTGGATAACCCACTACTCAACCCAACCCAAACCAGAAATTAGTGGATTTGCCCAAAGTGACCTAATAGTGTAACGGGTGATTATTTTACATCACTCAAACCAGAGTACTTATATGGTTCGGGTTTTAGGTTTGGTAAAATCCAACCCAAACAAAACCAACTCAAGTACACTCCTACGAGTTAGGCTCGAATCTAACCCAGATTGAGCCTTAGCCCAGTCTAGAACACCTTATACTATGAAAATGAGATTTGTTGAAGTCGTGAAAATATTGCATTCATGCATTCGATGCATCGATGGACATCCAATCTTGGTCGGACAACATAAAAAATACATATTTTATTTTATTATTAAAAATATTGAAATTGAATATGGAGCATGTGATCTTCATTGAATGGCCACCGAACGGAGTAGCTCCCATCTTGTGCTCTTAAATTGAATGAACTCGAGACAACCTACTAAAGTCCAAAAGACATTGCTATTAGGTAACGCTTGTGGTAGTCAAACACAAAACAACTTACTAAAGTTCTGATTCAATTCATTTTATTTATTACTCTTCTGTCCCTATTTATAGGAGTAGTTTACAAAAATGTTTTGTCCCTAAATATAAGATCATATACAATTTCCTAGATGCATTGATTACTCTTTTTCCAAATATATTTCTTATTAATACTATCAATTTGTCTTGGTATATGAAAAGTTAACATTAAATATATACTCCCTCCGTTTCAAAATACATGTCCATTTTAGAGAAATTGTAGTCACCAAGGACAAGCTAGTTTGACACAAAAGTTCATATTATACCCTTGTCTTTGATTTCCTCCATTTTACATTTATTTACACCATCTCATAATTACTCCCAATACCAATACCAAATTTAATTAAACAAATTAGTCCATCATTAAAACACCCTTGGTCATTTCTTGGGAGAGTCTAGTAGTCATTTCTTGGGAGAGTGCATGAGTAAATCCACTTAAAATTGGGTCAACATTTATTAGTAGAAAATAATTATTGTGGAGAAAATCTAGAATCCAATTAATTTGTAGGCAAGGGTAAAATAGACAAAATGTATCCTTAAACTATCAAATGAACATGTATTTTGAAACAAAAAATTTCTTTAAAATGGACATGTATTTTGAAACGGATGGAGTATTTAATTAAGAATAATCTAGTAATAGTCACACACAATTGAGAATTTATTACTCCAACAACTTTTCTTAATACACGTGATTTTTGTAAACTACTCTTGTAAAAAGGGAAGGAGAGAGTAGTATATAGTAGCATAGCATACGACAACCTTGTTCTAATTCAAATCCAACTTGTATACCATTTTCCCTTCTCCAATCCTAAACCACCATGGCGTTTCAACCAGGCAAAAGCAACCCCCAACCACATGTGCTAGTGATCCCATTCCCAGCTCAAGGCCACATGATACCCCTCCTTGACCTAACCCACAAACTCGCATCCACCATCACCAACCTCACCATCACCATCCTCACAACCCCAAAAAACCAATCCCTCCTAACCCCTCTCCTCAACTCTCACCCTTCAACAATCCACCCATTAATCCTCCCTTTCCCATATCACCCATCAATCCCTCATGGCATCGAAAACGCAAAAGACTTACCAAACTCATTCCACACCATCATCCTCACTCTCTCGAATCTCCACGACCCACTTCTCAATTGGTTCCACTCTCACCCTTCACCCCCTCAGTTTATAATTTCTGATATGTTTTGTGGTTGGACACAACACCTTGCTTCTCAACTCAACATTCGTAGACTTGTTTTCTCTCCTTCTGGTGCTTTTGCTTTCTCTACCATGTGCTTCAACTGGAAGCATCTACCATCACGTGTAAACCCTAACGATGAAAACGAGGTTGTTTTGTATCATAACATTCCAAATTCTCCAAAATACCCTTGGTGGCAAGTTTCTCCTCTCTTTCGAAGCTATATTCCTGGTGACACTTATTCAGAGAAACTCAAAGATTTGTTTCTTTGTAATAGTCAAAGCTATGGAATCATTGTTAACACTTTTGATGAATTTGAAAAGCCTTATCTTGATTATCTGAAAACTGAACTGGGCCATGATCGTGTGTGGGCAGTTGGACCGTTACTCCCTATGGACGAGTCTTCTACTATGGCTTTACAAAGAGGTGGGTCTAGTTCTGTATCAGTTAACGACGTCGTTTCATGGCTTGATCGAAGAGAAGATAAGAAAGTGGTGTATGTTTGTTTTGGAAGTCAAACTATTCTTAACAAGGATCAAACGGTGGCTATTGCATCTGGGTTGTTGAAAAGTGGAGTCCATTTTATATGGTCAATAAAAGAGACAAAAAATGAAAATGAAGGGTTGGATTTTGAAGATGCTTTTGTTGGCAGAGGTCTTGTGATTAGAGGGTGGGCCCCACAAGTGATGATATTGAGGCATAGGGCTGTTGGTGCATTTTTGACTCATTGTGGATGGAACTCAGTGTTGGAATCTGTGGTAGCTGCTGGGGTGCCTTTGATTGCGTGGCCAATGACTGCAGATCAATTTGTGGATGCTACTTTGCTTGTGGATGAGTTGAAAGTTGGTAAGAAAGTGTGTGAGGGTGGAAATAGTGTTCCTGATGCAGATGAGTTGGGAAGAGTTTTGGCTGAGTCGATTGGTGGGAGTGGAGATGAAATAAGTAGGGCGTTGAAACTGAAGCAAGCAGCGCTTGATGCTTTTAGAGAAGGTGGAAGTTCTGATAAAGATTTGCGATGCTTGATGGAACAACTTGTGTTGCAATTTTAGAATGTACTTTTGGTTTTGATTTGAAAGAATATAAAATCTAAGGTGATAATAGTTTGTATGGACATTATCTTACCGATGCATAAATATATATATATATATATATATATATATATATATATATATATATATATATATATTTGTAATCAAATCTAAACCATAAAAAAGAGTCAAAGAGACACCCACCAATTTTTGCTGGGCTAATGGTCAAGCATCATGGCCGTTTTTAAGGGTGCAAACGACTCTATTGAGCTGGGCTTCCAAAATTCTAAATCCCAAAATATATATTTTTTTATATATAGAATGCAAATAAAAATGAAATATATATTAATAAAGCGAGAAACATTTCAAATTGCAACGCTTGGCTTGGTGATAGAATACCGTGTTTGTTAACATATAGCTCCTAGGTTCAATTCTCATGAAACTATTTTCTTAATTAATTTTTTTTTTCTCCAGCCTACCATTTTCTCAGTTTTAATTTTTTTCCCCAACATGATATAATTTTTGTCTTATTTTTATTAGAACACTTCTTGTATAAAATTCCAAAACTCTAACAATAAACATTATAATTATTCTTTTAGAAAAAAAATCATAATAAACTTTTTTTTGCTCATACTCGTCTTAACAACCTTCATCAACCTAGAAGGGTTGATAAAAAAATAATCCATTGAAGTTGTATTTTATATTATTGAAGTTGTGTGATTCGCAAGGGTCCTTGGCTCTTTGATAACTTCCCTCTTGTGATGCAGAAAGTTTCTTTTGGTGATGACCCAACAATCACTCCGCTGGACACAATTGAGATGTGGGTACAAGCTCACAACCTTCCTTTTGGTTTTATGACGGAATCTATGGGTATTCTTCTCGGCAGGCAGGTTGGTGGTCTTGTTCAGTATGATGTTGCGAATAACTTTGGCTCTTGGAGGAAGTTTATGAGGCTGCGTGTTGTTCTGAAGGTCGGAGAACCGTTGGTGGCGAGTTGGGAGTTCGAAAGAGAGGGCGCTGATGTTGTTACCGTGCTGTTTCGCTATGAAAAGTTAGGACATTTTTGCTATGCTTGCGACCGGTTAGGTCATAACGATAACTATTGTCCATACTGTTACGAGGAAGGCTATATTGAAGGAGGTAAGAGATGGGGACCTAACTTACGTGCTGAATTCAAAGAACGAAATACCGGGGTGCTTGACAATAAATGGCTTCATGATAGTAGGAAGAGTAGTAGTGAGAGTGACGGTGTTGTGCATGGAGGCATGGGTCCAACGGCTCATACCATCAATCATGTTCAGTATGGCCGGGTAAAGATTGGTAGGGATATGACTACAAAAGTGCTGCTGTTTTTTCAGTTTGTGAATGGTGCTTGGGTTCCTTTTGATCTCGCGATAAATGTCTTTGTGTCACATACGGGCCCAGATACTTGCAGGGTTAATTCGGCTTTGCAGCTTGCTAACTCCATTGGTCCGCAAAGTCTTTGTGTAGTCGAAAGTGATGAAGAGCGTATTGCTAGGTTGGTCCAAGAAGCTAGGCTCAAGAATCCTCTCTCAATTGAAAGTGCTTCTTCCGGTAATGATTCCAATACTGCTGCCCAACCTCCTATATCACATCTCACGGCATCTTTGGCTCACTTGCTGAAAGTTGGCCGAAGTGGGGTGCCTACTCCGAGAGTTAGTACAAATGGTGTTGTTCAATTTGCAGCCCCTGAAGGGCCAAAGCAACTCAAAAGGATTCGAATGGAAGAGCTAGAAGATATTGTTGATATGACAAATGAAGGTGTTGAGACGACAAGTTCTAATGCTTCAGATGGTGGTTATGTTACAGCTAGCATGGATATTGTTATGAGGGATAGGGGACTAGGTGGGACTAATATTGTAATGGCGGGACCTGAACCCCAGGCCCGCCAAGGGAAATGAGTCTAATATGGTGGAACTGTCGGGGTTTAGGTAGCCCGAGTACAGTTCCTAATTTAAAGTACCTAGTCCAGACTTATAAACCGGAAGCAATAATCCTGTCTGAAACAATGACAACGTCTAATAAAATTGAAGAATTGAAATATATGTTGGCTTTTGATTACTGTTTTTCTGTTGACCGTATTGGTAGAGGTGGTGGTTTGGCGTGTTTATGGAAAAAGAATTTTAATTGCACCATTACGAATTTCTCCCAAAATCATATTAATATGGAGGTTAATGACTCTTTGAGGGGCAGATGGAGGCTGACTGGATTTTATTGGTATGCCACAAGGTGGTAGAAGGAGAGAGTCTTGAAATTTACTTCGTCATTTATCTAATCTTTCCCAACTTCCTTGGTGCATTATTGGTGATTTTAATGATATTCTATCAGCTGATGAAAAGAAAGGTAGGTCTGATCGTCAACCTTGGCTTATTCAAGGATTGCGGCAAGCTGTTTTAGATGTTGGACTAGCTGATATTCATATGGATGGGTACGCTTTCACTTGGTTTAAAGTTTAGGAACCGATCGAGCTGTGGAGGAAAAATTTGCGACTAGTCTAGCCTTGTGCTTCTGTATTGAGCCGTCAGGATTAAGCTTTGTCTTATAGACCCATTTAACTCCAATTATATCTTTTCCATGTGGACAATCTACAAGCTCCCAAGTATTATTCTTCTCGATCATTTTAATCTCATCTTGCATTGCCTTGACCCATACTTCTTGTTTTGATGCCACATAATAGTTTTCAGGCTCAAGCATGGCCAACTTGCAAGTTTCATATATATCCACCAATGATCTATGTCGCGTCGATTTTCGGATGTCAAGCTATTGGGAAGCTTTGAATCACTAATGTTAAACCACGACTGAACTTTTAATTTTCCGGGGAGAAAAGGAAAAAAGTTTGAAATTACCTTGAAAAAAGATTTTAGGTTCGAAAGTCGATTATGCGAGGGGAAGGTATTAGCACCCCTCACATCCGTTGTACTCAACGGGAACCTCTTAGTCGGCTTAGGCTTAAAATGTTTCGATAATTTTACTTGCGTGTTTAAACATATATAGAAAGGAAATATAAAAACATAGTGTGAAGTGAAGAAAGAGATAAAAACAAACGGAAGGAAGAAAAAGGGTTTTTTATTAATGGGCTTGACAAGATGTCGATCTTGCTCCTACGTATCTCTCGGTAGTCGGAGAATTCAAAGCGTACGTAGTTCTTTGGTAGAAAAAGTTTGTATGTTGGTTCGTTTTAGTTAAAAAAGATTTGATCGCGTCCGAGCGAAAAAGTTTGAAAAGGAAAGTAATGAAAATAAATGTCAACTGTTCGGGTTGTTGCCGAACTGGCCATTGACGACAATGCATAAAAGTAAATGATTTGATGAAAAAGATTTGCACTCGGACTTGATCAAAGGTTTTAAAACGCACGAAGGCGTACAAAGTTTTAAATGGTGAAAGACAAACGCTAAGGCGATAAACTCGCGCAAGGCGTAAATGTTTTAAGAAAGAAAAAAGACAGACGCACAGAGGCGTAAAAAAGTTGAAAATAAAGACAAACGCGCGGAGGCGATAAATTCGCGCAAGGTGTAAATGGTTGAAAATGAACGCGCAAAGGCGCGAAAGGTTCGGATTGACCACGAGGGCCAAGAAAAGGTTAAAAATGGCCACAAGGGGGCCAAGGGAAGGTTGAGCGTGCTAGACGCGTCAAAGGGTGGAATGACGATTGCCCGAGCGACGAGACATACGTCACGCACTCGTGCAACCGAGGTTTGGGGAGACATACGTCAAGCCATTCCCGTTTCATTCAAGTTTGGTTTGGTTGAAAATCAAAGAGATCTCAAAGGGAACCAAAACATTTTTAAAGGGAAAGTTAAAAAGAAAAGGGAATCACGAACAAGTTTGTTGTTCGAGTTTATTAAAATCATGAACATTGCTCGTTACTTAAGCTATCGAAACTCAAGAACGAGCGTAGTTCAAGTTTGAACGATGAACAAAATTGTAAAAAACATACACAAATTTGGAAAGTTCACAAGTTCGGCTCAATTCGAGTTTGGTTTACAAAGAATGAGCAAGTTCAGCTTAAGTTCGCGTTTGGATTGAAAATCATGAACAACATGGTTGTTCAAGTTTGTTTTGGAAAATAAACGAACTTTAGCTTATTGCCCAACTTGGTTTTGAGGAACATAACTTGTTTCACAAGTTACTCAAAATTTGTTGCACGAACTTGTAAAATTTCCAAAGTTGTGCATGGTTATGGATAGGGTTTGAACAAAAATGGTTTTTAACCCTCTTTAGGTTCTGAATCAAGGGCTGGAACCCCAAAAATTTGGCATTTGGATGCCTGATTCATGTTCTGAGTTACACATACTTCGCAGAGCAACCAGAACTTGGCTCTGCGAAGTCAGGTTCTGATGTGTTCGCAGTGCGAGCAATACTTTGCTCTGCGAAGTATGCGAAAATTTGAACTCAGAAGCTGTTTCTGAACAGAAGTTCAGAAACTGCTTCTAAGCAAGCTTCAGAACCTAAAGGGGGTTAAAAAGCTTTGCAAAATTGAAGAAAATGGAGTGTAAAAACTCAGTTTTAAAGCTTGGCCCCTTTGAGGTCCCTTTTGAGTTTCAAAAGGGGTTTTCGTGCACAAAACAAAATTGAACAAAGCAAATGATGAAAGCAGCAAACACAATGAAAAAGAAAGATTATAGGAGACTTACAGAACTCCTAGTTATGCTTGAGCAATAGGTTGGAAGTGGTTTGCTTGATTGGTTAGAGGCTATGAACAATGCTTGCTTTGGTTTGTGATGAACTGATTTGGTGCTGCAATGCAAGGGATTTGGGTGTGAATTTCGTGTGGGTAAGGCTGTGTGTTTCAGGTTTTTTCAATGTGAATAATTGTGTGGAATCCTTGTGCCTTGCCATTCCTTTTATAGGCAAAAAATGCAATCTTTGCAATGATGAGAAAATCCTAGAACCTAGCTGATTTGGGGCTAAATTCAGGCTAGAACACTTTGCATTTAATGCTAATGGATAGGAGCTGCTTTGCCTTGTGCCAAGGGGCAAGACCTTGACTGATCTCAGCCACAAATGCAGCTGATTCTAGAAGGTAATGATGAGAAAAACTGCAAAACAGGGCAGCTGCAAAAGGGGTGATTCTTGGGATCAATCCTTGCAATCTTGGAAGGTCAAGCAATGAAAACGTGTACTGCCATGTACAGGGAGATTGGGGGAAGCAAAATGAGCATGTGGGCTGGTGTGTGGGAGGAGAAATCCAGCTCAAAACAGGGCAGCACAAACAGCTTTTTGCAAGCAAAAACCACTTGTGTTTGACTGGTTTTGGTGCAGAAAAAGGGAAGGAAAGGGATCAAGTAGCTGGCTGGCAAGCTCAGGTTGGATGATGGGTCAATTTGGAGGGACAAGAGCTGACCAAGGGCAGCCAATTTGTTTGAGCACATGATGGGTTGGAAGAAAATCCTTCTTTCCTTTTACCTTTAATGTCACACATTAATTCTTGCCTTGCTGCTCTAAATCAGTCACCAATAGCAATAATAATAGTAATAATACTAATAATAACAATTACAAATGAAAACAAAGCAGATAAATCAAAGAAAATAAATCTGCAGAAAAATTTCGCAGAGGTCGCAGTGCGAAGGCCACTTCGCACTGCGAACTTCCCTTTTTTTGGATTTTTTTGTATTTAAAATAAAAAGGTGGAAATGAATAATAAATAATAATAATAATAATAATGGTAATGAAAATGGTAACTGCAAAATGCAAATAAAATAAAAGGTAATGAGAATGAAAATGATGATAATAATAAAAATGATGAAAAGTTTAATATTATTAATTAATAAAATCTTAATAATAATAGATAATAATGATATTATTAAAGAAAATAGAATAACAATAATATTAATAATATTAAGGATAATGATGATGATAATAGTAATGCTAATGATGATAATGATAAAATGCAAATAAAATACTATGATAAGAATGAAATAAGAAAAAGCAATAATAGGTAATGAAAAGATAAAAAAACAAAAATATAAGTCAAAAAATGGGGTATGACAGATGCCCTTATTTAAGTTTCTTCGTCCCGGAGATTGAAAGAGAAATTTGAAATGGACGGGTTGAAGAGACTTAAATATAGAGTACGCCATTTTTTGACTAAATATTCTTCTGAATTATAAATGTTATGAATGCATGCAATGCAAATGTTATGAATGCTTGTAATGTAAACATGAATGCAAAGACGATAAAAAATGACCACACTAGGGATAAGTGTCAGCTGTTCGGGTTGTTGCCGAACTTGCCACTGACGACAAAAGAATGAAAAGAATGTCAACTGTTCGGGTTGTTGCCGAACTTGCCATTGACGATAGGAAATAAAAAATGTCAACTGTTCGGGTTGTTGCCGAACTTGCCATTGACGACAGAAAATAAAAATGAAAACAAAAGAATGTCAACTGTTCGGGTTGTTGCCGAACTTGCCATTGACGACAGGAAATAAAAAATGTCAACTGTTCGGGTTGTTGCCGAACTTGCCATTGACGACAGAAAATAAAAATGAAAATAAAAGAATGTCAACTGTTCGGGTTGTTGCCGAACTTGCCATTGACGACAGGAAATAAAAAGAATGTCAACTGTTCGGGTTGTTGCCGAACATGCCATTGACGATAGAAAATAAAAATGAAAATAAAAAGAATGTCAACTGTTTGGGTTGTTGCCGAACTTGCCATTGACGACAGAAAATAAAAATGAAAATAAAAAGAATGTCAACTGTTCGGGTTGTTGCCGAACTTGCCATTGACGACAGGAAATAAAAATGAAAATAAAAAGAATGTCAACTGTTCGGGTTGTTGCCGAACTTGCCATTGACGACAGGTGTAGTACCCAAATTTTGTCCTAAGCATTTTAAAACAAAAATCAAAAAAAATCAAAGGGGGGAAAAAGTCAAAAGTCAACAAAAGTCAACAGAAAAGTCAACATTTCAAAAATGAGGACTTCGCACTGCGAAGTCTGCGATTTTTCTGCAGATTTTTGGTTTCTTTGATTTAATTCCAGAATTTGTTGCATATCATTTCCATAATTATTTTAAGTAGCATTCATGGCTAATTGGGCCAAGCAAAACCAGAATGGAAGAACTTGCCATTAATGCCAAGGTTGGAAGCTTTTTCTTCCAACCTAGCATGTGACAAGCAAGTGGGCTTGCCCTTGGGCAGCTCTAGTCCCTCCCATGTGACCTGTTAACCACCACAAGGTTGCCAGCCACCTGCTTGAGGACTTTCCTCCTGCTTGCTCCCCCTAAAACCAGTCAAACTAGCTGGATTTTCTCACTTGAAAAACCATGAGTGCCTACTCTGTTTTGCAGCAGCTTTTCACCCTCTCACACCAGCCATAAGTAGCCTTTTCATCCCTCAATCTCTGCACATTACAGTGCACGTTTTCATTGATCAACCATTGAGATTGCAAGGATTGATCCCCAAGCATTAGCCAATTGCAATTCAACTTTGTTCTTCATCATTACCTTCTAGAATTGGTTGAATTTGTGGCTGAAATCAGGCTGAGTCTTGCCCCTTGGTGCAAGGCAGGGTTGCCTCTATCCATTATCATTTAATGCAAAAGGATCCAGCTTGATCTTAGCCACAAATCAGCTGAATTTTAGGATTTTGCAATGATGAAAAAGATTTGGTTTTGGCCTATAAATAGAAGGCAATGCCCAAGGGAACAAACACAATTAACACAGCATTCCAAGAGCAGAAACTCTACTCATTTTAGCTTACAAACCTCCACAAACAACCAGAAAAAATCAATCCACACAAAGCTTTCCAAAGTTCCAAAACCATCACCAATATCAAAAACCTTTGTGAAAGCCTTCAACCAAATCAAATCAATTGCAGCTGGAGCTTTGCTAAGGAGTTCTGTAAGTTTCTAAGGCTTTATCTTGCATTTACAATTGTGTTTGCATAGCTATTTTGGTTCAAAACCATTTGATTCTAAAAAACCCCTTTTGAATTTCAAAGAAATCCCAAGGTTTTCAAAACATCAAAACTGGTTTGTCCAGCCTTTTTCACCCCAAAAACTCAAAGTTTTTCACCCACCTATAAGGTCCTGAGTGTGTTCAGAAGTTGTTTCTGAACCAAGGTTCAGAAACAGCTTCTGAACCCAAAATTTCGCATGCTTCGCAGTGCGAAGTCATGGTCGCAGTGCGACCATGACAGAACTCAGAATCTGAGTTTTTGTGTCAAAATGACCAATTTTTGAGGTTCTAGCCCCAGAGCTCAGAACCTAAGAGTTTTTAAACCCATGTTCTTCAAACCATAACAAGGATTTTGCATGATTTTGACAAAATCACAAGTTCGTATGACCATTTTGTGGATAACTTGCAAAACAAGTTATGTTCCCAAACTTTCAAAACCACATGAACAAACAAGCTATGTTCATCATTTCAATCAAAACTTGAACAATAGATATTGTTCATGATTTTCAAAACTCAAACATGAACATACGCCGAATACGTTCGCATTTTCGCAAAATGAGACGAACTTATGCGTTTTCTAGCAAAATTTGTTAAACCTTCCCATTTTGGGTTTTCAAACCAAATGTTTTGACATACCTTGGGATTTCTAAAGGATTCAACCCAAAAACATGAATGAAAAAGGGATGGTGTGACGTATGTCTCTCCATCGCCCCGATTGTACGAATGCGTGACGTATGTCTCGTCGCTCGGACAATCGTCATTCCTTTTTTCAATATGTACAACCCTAACCAAACCAAAGCTTGGCCCCTTGTGGTCAATCCAAACCTTTTGGTCCCCCGTGGCCATTAGAATCGCCCGACTCTTCGGAGTCCACTCGGTCAATGATTGACTTGTATGAGTCCATTGCACCTCTTTTGGTCCCATAGCGACCAATCAACCCTTTACCCTAACGGACGTACCTTTTAACAATTCTAATGCGATTCACGAACAAACGCTTAATAAGTCTCCAAGCGCGAGCATACAAGCTACGTTTTAATCGCAAGAATTCGGTTAAAACATCGTCCAATTAAAATCAACCAACACATGTACGTTTTTCTACCAAAGAACTACGTACGCTTTGAATTCTCCGACTACCGGGAGATACGTAGGAGCAAGATCGACATCTTGTCAAGCGCAATAATAATAAAAAACTTTTTTTTCCCTTCTTTTCTTTCGTTTGTTTTTATCTCTTTCCCCCCTTTATTGTATTTTTAACATAAATGAACATGCGCGCAAAGTATTTAAAAAAACAATTCAAGCTTTAACCAAATAGAAGGTTCCCGTTGAGTACAACGGACATGAGGGGTGCTAATACCTTCCCCTTGCGTAATCGACTCCCGAACCCGACAATGGTTACGATGACCAAATCCTTATCCTCATCGTCAAAGGGTTTTATTATCGTTTCCCTTTAAACAAAAAAAAAAAACTTAAGGGTTTATCAACGTTCCCTTTACACAAAAACTTTGGTGGCGGCTTCACAAAGGCCCTCCGAGCGTTTGCGAACGACCTCGGAGGATTTGCGCGTCTTTTTCCCGAGGAAAAAAACGAGGTGCGCACAGCTGGCGACTTCACTGGGGACCCTGTTCCCACTAGCGAGTCAAGCCTAACCTATTTGGCTTTTAAGCCAATTGTTTTTATTTTCTTTGCGCGCCATGTTTATTTATTTTATTCATACATGTTATATTTATGCTTTATGTTTATATTTGCTTTATCCGCTTTATATTCATATCATATATATCAAATGCGGGGGTTACTTGAGTGATGTTACTCCACATTGTTCGGGTTAATGCCGGACTTGTGAGGCTCTCTACCCGAGCTTGAGAAAAAAACTAAGTTAGAAGGAGGTTGTGTGCGGAAGCCCGCGTTGACGTATGTCCGTGAGGTAGGATGTCCAACCCCGCTTAGATGAGATTTTCACGTGGAATTAATTGAAGTCATGTCGACGTATGTCCATAGACAACCCTAATTCCATGTGAGGTCTATGACTCTAAGGACCTCTTCTTAGGAGATTTCACAATTTAAAGCCTACATGTGAGGATGGGGGGAAGTTCCGAACCTTCATAAACCATACCCTTGCATATCATTTGCATTCATGAAAGTAATTTTCGCATCATTTTGCTTTATAGGAGTTTAAAAAGAACAAACAAATATTAGCAAAAAAGAAATATGGATCCCGGGAACAAAAATACGCTCGTCTTCAAGCTCAAGATTCCTAAGCCAAGCACAACCGTTCCCAACAAAGTGGAGGAAGAGCTCAAGGCTAAAATTCAAGACTTAGAATTGAAGCACCTCCAAGCTTTAGGAGAAATTACTAGGACGAAGAGAGATCGTGATGAAGTGTCACATTCTCTCCTAGTATGCCAAAAACGGCTAAGAACCTCCGAAGGGAAAAGGGATTGGATAGGAGGCGGCTTGGTTAGTGCGGATGCTAACCTTGTAGCCAAGGACGAAGAGTTGGAAAGAATCTTGCATTCCAACCAAGAGCTCAAGAAGTTTGGCGAACTAGCCATTGAAGCTCAACGAAAATGGAGGTTGAAATTCCAAGAGAAAAATCAACAGCTCCAAGAAGTAGTGAAAGACTACAAAGAGCAGCTTCAAGCCGAACGTGTCCAGCGGCAAAGACATGAGAGTCTCTCTCATCAAGGGAGGCTAAAGTGCAATCATCTCGAAGAAGACATCAAGAAATTCGAAGAATACTTCGACAAGATTGCAAGAGCTCATGGGGACCACATTGCACAACTACACGATGAAATTAGAAGTGCAAGAGTCAAGCTAGACCAGCGCAAGGGAGTGATTGAGTATGTATGGCAAGACGCCACCCGATTAAGTGAGGATTTCACTAAATTGGTTGCATTCTCAAATTTGGTAATCACCCAACTTCCAAAGAAGCTAGCGGAGGCCGAGATGGTCATGCCCTACTTTGTCATCCCTATGGAGATCCAGAAGTTTATGAAGTTCTGCAAGGACACCATAGATTTCTATAGGGAGGAGATGAGCAAAGCCGAGAAGCGAGCGGCTATTTGATTTGTAATAGCATTAGTTACACTTTGTAAACAAATGTTATTTAATCAAATATATTTTGAAGTATAATCAATTGCCCGGTCTTTAATATTTCGAATTTGCTAATATTAATCGTGCACCTTTAAACTCCATAAAGCAAAATAAAAAAAACGCATAATTTGCATACTCATAGCATACATGCATCCACATGCATCTTCATGCATTTTTCAAAAAAAAAACTCATTCATTCCCATTCAAACAGTTCAAAGCAATCATAGCCCGAAAACCCCGAAAGCCCTCGGTCCAAGAACCAGATATTCAACACTCGTACGGAACACGAGCTAACAAACAAAGGATCATGGACAATTTGGAACAAACTCAAGCGGCTTTGAGAGAAGAGGTTGATGGAATGAAGGGAAAAATGGATCAGATGCTAGAGTTAATGCAAGCTCTATCGGCACGAGAAAGTAACACTCGCCCAACAACGGATGCATCCAATGTGCAATGGCCTCTTTATGGTTTACCTCAGAATTATACCCCACCATTCGAAAATGAGGGTCATGGACCACCCCCACCGCTCACAATCCCCGTAAGGAATGAAGAGCGTCGTCCTCAAGGAAATTCCACTACTCAGCATGAAGTAATTCCCCATGATGTGGAAAATAGCCAGCTAAGGCAATCTGCTCCCGACACCACCCACCAAGACAATGATACCACCCAAATGTATCGAGTTTTGGAAGAAAGGTTGAAAGCTGTCGAAGGGTTCAGCTCATACGGTGCCCACAACGCCTTGGATATGTGCCTAGTGCCCGACGTGGTAATTCCTCCGAAGTTCAAAGCACCAGACTTCGAGAAATACAAAGGAATTCAATGCCCTCGGAACCATCTAAGGATGTTCTGTAGGAAGATGGCAGCCTACGCAATGAACGAGAAACTCATGGTGCATGTGTTTCAAGATAGTTTAAGCGGGGCGTCCTTGGATTGGTACATGCAGCTCGAGCGTACTCATGTCCAAACTTGGAAGGATCTAGCCGATGCCTTCCTAAAGCAGTACAAATATAATTTGGACATGGCTCCAAATAGGATGCAACTACAAAACCTCCTACAAAGAAGCAACGAGTCCTTCAAGGAGTACGCTCAGCGGTGGAGAGAACTAGCTTCTCGTGTACAACCACCACTATTGGAAAGAGAGCTTGTCGACACTTTTATGGGCACACTTCAAGGCCCATATTACGACAAGATGATTGGAAGCACGTCTGCCGGTTTCTCCGATCTAGTCATGGTCGGTGAAAGAATAGAAGACGGAGTAAAGAGAGGAAAAATCCAAGGCTCTCTAGAAGCTCAAAGTGGAGCTAGAAAGCCCCCCAGCAACTTTCACAAAAAGAAAGAGGGGGAGACAAATGCCGTTCTAGTGGGACCATCCTACCCACCACCAAATCAAATGCCTCACTACCACTATCGTTATGTGGCAGCAGCAACGGCTCAAGGGCGTTACTCACCTCAAGTGATTCCCGCAAATCCACCTCGACAACCAGTAGTGTTGCCGCAGCAAAATCAACAGCAACAACAACAAGGCGGGTACCCATCAAAGAATCAAGCGAGCTCGAGGAACAGTTATTTTAATAGGCAGTTTGATCCTGTACCTATGTCTTATGGACAAATCTTGCCATACCTAATCCAAAAGGGTATGGTCGAGACAAGACTACTACCACCAATGTCGCCACCATATCCACCTTGGTACGACGCCAACGCCAAATGTGATTTCCACGCAGGATCCGTGGGGCACAATGTCGAAAACTGTAGAGTTTTCAAACACAAGGTGCAGGATCTTATTGACAAGAAGCTGTTATCCTTCAAAGAGGAGAACCCCAATGTGAAGAACAACCCATTGCCGGGGCATGCGGGTCCCTCTGTAAATGCGGTGGAGGAACAAGAGGACTTTGGTCTAGTCAAAAGGGTATCCAATGTTAAGACTCCCCTGTCAACCATAAGGGAGCGGTTAACCGGCTTTGGATTATTCGAGGAAATGCACGCCAACTGCGAAGCCTGCAAGGTCAACCCGAATGAGTGCAAAGAGTTGAAGAGCTGTCTTCAAGAGTTAATGGACCAAGGTTGGATCCAAATTGGCTATATAAAGGATGGCACGGACGTTGCTACCTTAGAGTCTAACGGCCCAAAACCTCTCGAGATCCCATACCAAAGGAGAGAGGTACCAATGCCAATACAACCCATAACATTCCATGTACCTGCACCCTTCTCTTTTGAAAGCACAAAGAGGGTACCATGGAATTACCAACCTGTGGCTTATGTGGAAGGAAAACCACTAGCCAAAATTGAGCCCAGCATCACTAACATTACCGGTGTTGGAGGAATGACCAGAAGCGGTAGAGTCTTCGCTCCGAAAGAACTCGGGAAGACACCAGCCGTACTACCAAGAGAACCGCTCAAAGAAAAGAGCGTGGAGGAAGAAGAGAACCAAGCGGGGCCTTCTCAAAAGACAATCCCGCAAAAAGAGGCCGAAGAGTTCCTAAGGATAATCCAAAAGAGCGAGTACAAGATCATTGACCAGCTAAGTCAAACTCCCTCCAAGATCTCCATGCTATCCTTACTACTCAGCTCGGAAGCACACCGAGAAGCACTGCTGCGGATCCTCAGTGAGGCACACGTCACCAAGGACATTCCGGTGGACCAATTCGATGGGATAGTCGGAAATATTACCTCAAGTAGGTACTTGGGTTTCAATGGCGATGAGCTACCCGACGAGGGGCACATTCATAACCGCGCCTTACATATCTCCGTGAAATGCATGGACCACATCCTCTCAAGAGTGCTAGTGGACACGGGGTCGTCATTGAATGTCATGCCCAAGACTACCCTCCTCAAACTATCATATGAAGGGACCGTAATGAAGCCCAGCGCCTTGGTCGTAAAAGCTTTCGATGGGTCAAGGAGAGCCGTTATAGGGGAGATTGACTTACCAGTCCAAATCGGACCTAAGGTTTTCACCATAACCTTCCAAGTCATGGATATTAATCCAACATACAGTTGTCTTCTCGGACGACCATGGATCCATGCGGCCGGAGCCATTACCTCTACCCTGCACCAGAAGCTGAAGTTCATCATTGATAACCAAATGATTGTAGTTTCCGGGCAAGAGGACATGATGGTAAGCCATCTCTCATCTTTCCGTTACATAGAAACGGATGAAGAAGCTGTGGACGTCCCATTCCAGTCTTTGGAAGTGGCGAATGTCGTGACATTGAGCTCGAAGCCCAAGGAAGAGGCTAGGACAGCCATGTCATCATGGAGGGCGATAAGAGAGGCCCTAGAAGAAAGCCGACCCACCGGATGGGGCAAATTAGTGGACATACCGGAGAAGAAAAATCGCTTCGGGTTGGGGTATCATCCATCAGCCGAAACTTTCTCAAAGCCTCCAAAGCAAGGGATCCTCCCCATTTCGGAAACATTCATCAGTGCGGGGTTTATCCATGAAGAGCAAGTGGCTCTACTCGAAGACGTAGACGAAGACGTGCCTGATTTGGTGTACCGTTGCGCTTCGGATGAAGCTTTGAACAATTGGAGGGCTATCGCAATTCCCGAGATCATTACCAGGATCAAGTAATGAACCATGTTTGTTTGTTTTTTACTTTTAAAAAAAAATCATTTAGCTCTGCCCAAGGCGAATGATTAGTCGTGTGGGGCCCCCATGTTTTAAAAGTTATTTACAATCATGAATAAAAACACTCTTTTATGTTCATTTGAGTCTTTTTCTTTTTGCATTTGTTGTTAAAAAAAATTTTTCTACAAAAAGCCTAAAAAAAAATCATACTCATGCAGATCTACAAATCCACCCTCCAAAAACAACACTGCCTTAAACCCTTATGACTTCGATTGTCCGATTAATCAAACGGAAGATGATGAAGAAGACGATTATGAACCGCCTGAAGAATTGTCTAGACTTGCAAATCAAGGGGATAGGGTAATACAACCTCACCAAGAATCAGTTGAAAAGGTCAACTTGGGGACCGAAGAGGATAAGAAAGAGGTCAAGATAGGAGCCTCCCTGCACGAGGATGTGAAAGGAAAGTTAATCAAGCTTCTGCAAGAGTACGTGGACGTATTCGCTTGGTCGTATCAAGACATGCCGGGTTTAGACCCTAACATCGTTGTACACAAGCTGCCACTCAAGCCGGAATGCCCGCCAGTGAAGCATAAATTGAGAAGAACTCGACCCGATATGGCTCTCAAGATCAGAGAGGAGGTCAAAAAGCAATTCGATGTCGGCTTCTTAGCTGTAACCAAGTATCCAACATGGGTTGCCAACATTGTGCCAGTTCCGAAGAAAGATGGCAAGGTGAGAATGTGTGTGGATTATCGGGACTTGAATAGAGCAAGCCCAAAGGATGATTTCCCGCTACCACACATCGACATATTGGTGGACAACACAGCCCAATTCTCAGTCTTTTCCTTTATGGATGGCTTCTCGGGATACAACCAAATCAAGATGGCTCCAGAGGACATGGAGAAAACTACGTTCATCACTCCATGGGGGACATTCTGCTATAAGGTAATGCCTTTCAGATTAACAAATGCCGGGGCAACATACCAAAGAGCAATGGTGACTCTTTTCCACGACATGATCCATAAGGAAATTGAGGTCTACGTCGACGATATGATTGCCAAATCCCAAACAGAGGAGGATCATTTAGTCCATCTACAAAAGCTTTTCGAACGCCTAAGAAAATTCAAGCTGCGCTTAAATCCTAACAAGTGCACATTTGGCGTTAGATCCGGAAAGTTATTGGGCTTCATCGTCAGCCAGAGAGGCATTGAAGTGGATCCCGATAAGGTAAAGGCCATCCAAGAAATGCCAGCGCCAAATACCGAGAAAGAAGTCCGGGGTTTCTTAGGAAGATTGAACTACATCGCCAGGTTCATCTAACACATGACAGCTACCTGCGAACCAATCTTCAAACTACTAAGGAAAAACCAAGCCGTTCATTGGAATGAAGATTGCCAAGAGGCGTTTGACAAGATCAAACAATACCTGCAAGAACCACCAATTTTAATACCTCCGGTTCCGGGTAAACCCCTCATCTTATACCTAACCGTACTTGAAGGATCAATGGGTTGTGTGTTAGGACAACAAGATGAAACGGGAAGAAAAGAGCACGCAATCTACTACCTAAGCAAGAAGTTTACCGATTGTGAAACAAGGTATACTTCACTTGAAAAGACTTGCTGCGCTTTAGCATGGGCTGCTCGACGTCTAAGGCAATACATGTTGACTCATACAACTTGGTTGATATCGAGGATGGATCCCATCAAGTACATCTTCGAAAAGCCTGCCCTCACAGGGAAGATAGCCCGTTGGCAAATGTTGCTGTCTGAGTACGACATCCAATATGTTGCTCAAAAAGCCATCAAAGGGAGTGTTTTATCCGAGCACCTTGCTCACCAACCATTGGAGGATTATCAACCCATACAATTCGACTTCCCGGACGAAGATGTCATAGCTTTGAATGACGAAGAAGTCACAAGCGATGATGAAGGGCCAGAACCAGGAGCTCAATGGAAGCTCGCTTTCGACGGCGCCTCAAATGCCATGGGACACGGTATCGGAGCAGTTTTAATCTCCCCAAGAAATGGATACCAACCCTTCACAGCAAGGTTATGCTTTGACTGCACCAATAACATGGCAGAGTATGAAGCATGTATCCTAGGCCTCGAAGCAGCAATTGATCTAAGGATCAAAAACCTTGAAGTATACGGTGACTCAGCCTTAGTCATCTATCAAGTCAAAGGAGAATGGGAAACAAAACATCCCAATTTAATTCCCTACCGAGCCCGGGTTGTAGAATTGATCAAGCATTTTGATGAAATCAACTTCCACCACATACCTCGAGAAGAAAATCAGGTAGCAGATGCTTTGGCTACATTATCATCAATGTACCAAGTAAATTCCTACAACGAGGCACCAATCATAAAGATGGATCGTAAAGACAAACCGGTTGTATGTGCAGCAGTCAAAGAAGGACTTGACAACAAACCCTGGTTCTACGACATCAAGCGATACCTCGAAGAGCAAGAGTATCCAGAAAATGTCTCGCACACCGACAAGAGGACCCTCAGAAGATTGGCATCTCAATTCTTCCTCAGTGGAAATACCCTCTACAAAAGAAATTATGACATGGTCCTGCTCAGATGTGTGGATAAACATGAAGCGGACATGCTCATCAAGGAAATCCACGAGGGATCTTTTGGAACCCATGCTAATGGGCATGCAATGGCAAAGAAAATCTTAAGGGCGGGCTATTATTGGTTAACCATGGAAGCTGATTGTTTCCACTACGCCAAGACTTGTCACAAGTGCCAGATTTACGCCGACAAGGTGCATGTACCACCAACTCCACTGAACGTCATGACTTCACCTTGGCCTTTCTCTATGTGGGGCATAGACATGATTGGAATGATCGAGCCCAAAGCGTCAAATGGACATCGCTTCATCCTCGTTGCCATCGACTACTTCACCAAATGGGTAGAAGCAGCTTCGTATGCGAACGTAACCAAACAAGTGGTAGCCCGATTCATCAAGAAGGAAATCATTTGCCGTTATGGTACTCCCCACAAAATCATCACCGATAATGGGGCAAACCTAAACAACAAGACAATGAAGGAGTTGTGCAAAGATTTCAAGATTGAACACCATAATTCCTCCCCTTACCGACCAAAGATGAACGGTGCGGTAGAAGCAGCCAATAAGAACATAAAGAAGATCATCCAAAAGATGGTGACAACATATAAGGATTGGCGTGAGATGCTTCCCTTTGCGCTACATGGCTACAGAACAGCCATTCGCCCTTCAACTGGGGCAACCCCCTTCTCCTTAGTATACGGTATGGAAGCTGTTCTCCCCGTAGAGGTGGAAATTCCTTCGTTAAGGGTCTTGATGGAAACCAAGCTAGAAGAAGCTGAATGGGTCCAAACAAGGTTCGACCAACTGAATCTCATAGAGGAGAAGCGTCTGACGGCAATATGTCACGGACAACTCTATCAAAGGAGGCTCAAGAGAGCATTCAACAAGAAGGTCCGTCCTCGAGAGTTCAAAGAAGGAGACCTAGTGCTCAAGAAGATATTACCTATCCACAAAGATCCCCGAGGGAAATGGACTCCCAGCTATGATGGGCCGTACGTGGTAAAGAAAGCTTTCTCAGGCGGAGCCCTGATCATCACCACTATGGACGGAGAAGAGTTCCCACTCTCAATAAACTCCGATGCAGTCAAGAGGTATTATGCCTAAAGAAAAAAAGAAAAGAGAAAAAAGCTCGCTAAATCGAAAACCTGAAAGGGCGGTTTAGGCAATAGAGAGCGTCCTGCTAGATTGAAAACCTGAAAAGGCGGTCTAGGCAAAAATTAAGGACATCAAAAAAGGAAATACACCCCGGTGGATTGAAAACTCGAAAGAGCGGTCCAGGCAAAAGTTAGGGGTTAACAAAAAAGAAAGGCAATGACTGCAGCATCCAAGCTCCGGACAAGATTCAAGAGGAGAAGAATCGGTCTCGTCAGCGTCTTCCAACAAACAAAAATCTCGAAGTCATAAGGAAATAGCATGTGTTGTGCCAAAACCAACAATTTTCTTTTCGCTTTATCTTGTCTTTCTCTATCTCACTTCTCACTTTGTGTATTTTTTTTTTCCCATTCAAGAGGTCAAATCTGCATTGAATAAATTTCTTTTTGTTATTTTATGTTCTCAGTAGCGCATAAAATTTTGTTTTATTCATGATGAAAATGCTTTAAAACATGGGAAATAAACAAAAGAATTTTCTTCCAAAAAGAGAAAAAACAAACAAACATTGCTTTATTTTGAATCCTCGTGAATTCTGAAAGAATTGCGGTAATTCCCACCAAAATATTGCGCCGAAGGACTTATGCTCCTTAGCAAAGGCAAGTGTGTAGCTCGCGGCACGCGGAGCGCAACAATCCCCAAGGGTTAGGAGGAGCAGAAATCCCCAGTAAACACCCTAAACATCCAAACACCAACCAGGGCTGGATATCGATCATGCTTCCAAAAAATGATCCTTATATCCCCATAAGCCAAACCTCATTGATATTCCCCAGGGAGTCTCAACCCCAAACAAAAGTCCAATCATTATTGGCAAACCCACACAAATTTTCGGGCTTAGGCTCGAACTACACCGGTTTTGATCCCATTTGGGTATGTAGGCAAAGGACCTCGTCCTTCCAAACCGACCAACCAAAAAACAAAAAAGAGAGCCCAATCGTCATTGGCACAACCACAAATAAGACCGACTTTGCTCGGCACCCAACCAGCATCATTTCATTTTTTTTCATTCATGCATGCATATTCAAATCATTCATACAAATGCACTTCATTTCACAAAACATGCATCCTCAACAAGGATTCTTCAGTGAGTATCACATATTCACCAACATCCATCAAACATTCAACCAGGGGCACCTATTTAGGGTAAGACCGCAGCTCGTTAGGAATCGACATTCAGAAGCAGTGCCTGAATAAGATCACCTAGCTTAGGTATCGACCTCTAGAAGCAGTACCTAGATAAGATCACCTACATCAACGTTCTACCTCTAGTGACAGTGCCTAGAGTAAACCACTATCCTTAGGTATCTACCTCTAGTGACATCCTAGAGTAGATCACCTCCATCTTAGGTATCTACCTCTAGTGACATCCTAGAGTAGATCACCTCCATCTTAGGTATCTACCTCTAGTGACATCCTAGAGTAGATCACCTCCATCTTAGGTATCGACCTCTAGTGACATCCTAGAGTAGATCACCTCCATCTTAGGTATCGACCTCTAGTGACATCCTAGAGTAGATCACCTCCATCTTAGGCATCGACCTCTAGTGACATCCTAGAATAGATCACCTCCATCTTAGGTATCTACCTCTAGTGACATCCTAGAGTAGATCACCTCCATCTTAGGTATCGACCTCTAGTGACATCCTAGAGTAGATCACCTCCATCTTAGGTATCGACCTCTAGTGACATCCTAGAATAGATCACCTCCATCTTAGGTATCGACCTCTAGTGACATCCTAGAGTAGATCACCTCCATCAATGTTCCACCTCTAGTGACAGTGCCTAGAGTAAATCACCACCCTCAGGAATCGACCTCTAGTGACAGTGCCTAGATAAGATTACCTTCATCCCCCAATGGATCTACCTCCAGTGTTAGCGGCTGGATACGATCAACCTTTTCCAACCATTGCATTTGCATTTCGCGAAGGACAAAATTCGGGTCCTTCTTTTTACTTAATTGATCTTCGCAAAGAGTTCATGAGATGCCCTCGGCACTCACGCACTCTATGCGAAGACACAATTAAGTAGGGGCAGCTGTAGTACCCAAATTTTGTCCTAAGCATTTTAAAACAAAAATAAAAAAAAATCAAAGGGGGGAAAAAGTCAAAAGTCAACAAAAGTCAACAGAAAAGTCAACATTTCAAAAATGAGGACTTCGCACTGCGAAGTTCACTTCGCACTGCGAAGTCTGCGATTTTTCTGCAGATTTTTGGTTTCTTTGATTTAATTCCAGAATTTGTTGCATATCATTTCCATAATTATTTTAAGTAGCATTCATGGCTAATTGGGCCAAGCAAAACCAGAATGGAAGAACTTGCCATTAATGCCAAGGTTGGAAGCTTTTTCTTCCAACCTAGCATGTGACAAGCAAGTGGGCTTGCCCTTGGGCAGCTCTAGTCCCTCCCATGTGACCTGTTAACCACCACAAGGTTGCCAGCCACCTGCTTGAGGACTTTCCTCCTGCTTGCTCCCCCTAAAACCAGTCAAACTAGCTGGATTTTCTCACTTGAAAAACCATGAGTGCCTACTCTGTTTTGCAGCAGCTTTTCACCCTCTCACACCAGCCATAAGTAGCCTTTTCATCCCTCAATCTCTGCACATTACAGTGCACGTTTTCATTGATCAACCATTGAGATTGCAAGGATTGATCCCCAAGCATTAGCCAATTGCAATTCAGCTTTGTTCTTCATCATTACCTTCTAGAATTGGTTGAATTTGTGGCTGAAATCAGGCTGAGTCTTGCCCTTTGGTGCAAGGCAGGGTTGCCTCTATCCATTAGCATTTAATGCAAAAGGATCCAGCTTGATCTTAGCCACAAATCAGCTGAATTTTAGGATTTTGCAATGATGAAAAAGATTTGGTTTTGGCCTATAAATAGAAGGCAATGCCCAAGGGAACAAACACAATTAACACAGCATTCCAAGAGCAGAAACTCTACTCATTTTAGCTTACAAACCTCCACAAACAACCAGAAAAAATCAATCCACACAAAGCTTTCCAAAGTTCCAAAACCATCACCAATATCAAAAACCTTTGTGAAAGCCTTCAACCAAATCAAATCAATTGCAGCTGGAGCTTTGCTAAGGAGTTCTGTAAGTTTCTAAGGCTTTATCTTGCATTTACAATTGTGTTTGCATAGCTATTTTGGTTCAAAACCATTTGATTCTAAAAAACCCCTTTTGAATTTCAAAGAAATCCCAAGGTTTTCAAAACATCAAAACTGGTTTGTCCAGCCTTTTTCACCCCAAAAACTCAAAGTTTTTCACCCACCTATAAGGTCCTGAGTGTGTTCAGAAGTTGTTTCTGAACCAAGGTTCAGAAACAGCTTCTGAACCCAAAATTTCGCATGCTTCGCAGTGCGAAGTCATGGTCGCAGTGCGACCATGACAGAACTCAGAATCTGAGTTTTTGTGTCAAAATGACCAATTTTTGAGGTTCTAGCCCCAGAGCTCAGAACCTAAGAGTTTTTAAACCCATGTTCTTCAAACCATAACAAGGATTTTGCATGATTTTGACAAAATCACAAGTTCGTATGACCATTTTGTGGATAACTTGCAAAACAAGTTATGTTCCCAAACTTTCAAAACCACATGAACAAACAAGCTATGTTCATCATTTCAATCAAAACTTGAACAATAGATATTGTTCATGATTTTCAAAACTCAAACATGAACATACGCCGAATACGTTCGCATTTTCGCAAAATGAGACGAACTTATGCGTTTTCTAGCAAAATTTGTTAAACCTTCCCATTTTGGGTTTTCAAACCAAATGTTTTGACATACCTTGGGATTTCTAAAGGATTCAACCCAAAAACATGAATGAAAAAGGGATGGTGTGACGTATGTCTCTCCATCGCCCCGATTGTACGAATGCGTGACGTATGTCTCGTCGCTCGGACAATCGTCATTCCTTTTTTCAATATGTACAACCCTAACCAAACCAAAGCTTGGCCCCTTGTGGTCAATCCAAACCTTTTGGTCCCCCGTGGCCATTAGAATCGCCCGACTCTTCGGAGTCCACTCGGTCAATGATTGACTTGTATGAGTCCATTGCACCTCTTTTGGTCCCATAGCGACCAATCAACCCTTTACCCTAACGGACGTACCTTTTAACAATTCTAATGCGATTCACGAACAAACGCTTAATAAGTCTCCAAGTGCGAGCATACAAGCTACGTTTTAATCGCAAGAATTCGGTTAAAACATCGTCCAATTAAAATCAACCAACACATGTACGTTTTTCTACCAAAGAACTACGTACGCTTTGAATTCTCCGACTACCGGGAGATACGTAGGAGCAAGATCGACATCTTGTCAAGCGCAATAATAATAAAAAACTTTTTTTTCCCTTCTTTTCTTTCGTTTGTTTTTATCTCTTTCCCCCCTTTATTGTATTTTTAACATAAATGAACATGCGCGCAAAGTATTTAAAAAAACAATTCAAGCTTTAACCAAATAGAAGGTTCCCGTTGAGTACAACGGACGTGAGGGGTGCTAATACCTTCCCCTTGCGTAATCGACTCCCGAACCCGACAATGGTTACGATGACCAAATCCTTATCCTCATCGTCAAAGGGTTTTATTATCGTTTCCCTTTAAACAAAAAAAAAACTTAAGGGTTTATCAACGTTCCCTTTACACAAAAACTTTGGTGGCGGCTTCACAAAGGCCCTCCGAGCGTTTGCGAACGACCTCGGAGGATTTGCGCGTCTTTTTCCCGAGGAAAAAAACGAGGTGCGCACAACAGGAAATAAAAAGAATGTCAACTGTTCGGGTTGTTGCCGAACTTGCCATTGACGACAGATGTCAGTTGTTCGGATGGTTACCGAACTTGCCACTGACGACACTGGGGATGCGGCTGACAAGCCGTTCCTTACAGAAATGCCCCTTCAATTGGGGAGAAGGGATGCACAAGCTGTTCGTTAAAGAACTTGTCACTTGGCATAACACTGGGGAATATGCACAAGCTGTTCATTAAAGAACTACTACTTGGCGTAAAGACATGATAAAAAGATGCGCAAGCTGTTCGTTTGAACTGCCGCTTGGCGTAAAAGGGTGACATCTCTGGACCAGGCAGACCGGGGATGACACTTGGGAAAAAAGAATTCACGAATTGCTCGTGATTGATTGATGAGACTCATGATGGTCAGAACAACTATGTATGATATGCAGTATGTTATATGTATATGTATGAATGCATGAATGTATGAATGCATGACTGTCACTGGGGACGTCATGTGAGAGATGGACTTGTACTGGGGATACTCAACATGTTTGTTAAGGGATTGCCCCTTGATACGATGAAAAACTGCACAAGCTGTTCGTTAAAGAACTACCGCTTGGCGAAAAGAAGGATGACATCCCTAGACCAGACAGATCGGGGATGACATTCGACTGTTTGTTGTGGGAAATGCATGATATGAATATGAGATGCATGTTAATGAATGATTATGATATGATGCATGAATTATGCTGACCTGGGACGCTGGGGATTATGATTAGGGCGCCGAGCAAAATCGGGCTTGGATGAGATGCCGAGCGAGGTCGGGCTTTGGTAATATAAGACTCCACTGGGGGAATATGCCAATAAGATTGGGCTTCGCTTGTGAATTCGCTGGGGATACAAGGATCATTTTGGAAGCATGATCGATATCCAGCCTTCGATGCCAATGGTGACTGGACTTTTGTTTGGACAAAGATTGTCTTCCTGGGGAGTTTGTTAATCCACTGGGGATTGTGCTAGTCCACTGGGGAGAAGAACTGATGATTCCGTCGGGAATGCTTATGCTTTGGTTGGCAAGTCCTTGCCTGAATCGTCCTTTCGGGCTCTCGACTCACTGGGGAATCTCTGATTGATTCACCGAGGATTCTGTTGGGGAATTCCATTTTTGTGATTGACCATGCTCGGCCTGCGAAGCTTTATCTGCTTTAAGGACAGACATCGATGTACACTCCGAATATTCACGAGTTCGGAAGGAATGTGTTTGTTAAAAAATAAAAGTTTTTTTGAAGTACTATCATCAAGAATAACAATGAATAAAAGGAATTGATAAAATGTAAAGAATGTAATGTTGGGAAATGAAATTCATTAAAGGGGTGGTAGCCTGCCAAAGGCGTGGCTCCACAAATCTTACAAAGTCTAAAAAACGGTAAATACAAAAGGGAGGGTACATTGAACACGGTGGCCACTAGTATCCCTAACAACTTTGAATCCCTTGTTTGGACGCTTCCGATTCGGAGTCTTTAGACAATTGATGTGTCTTAAACGAGTTGCGACCCATCCGGCGTAGTTACTTTGTCTTTTGATCCTTGATTTTTGCATAGGTCGTCCTTTCAGATGTTTGACCTATCAGGATAGTTGTTTCTGTTTATGTCTCTAATTTTTGCCTGGACCGCCTTTTCAGGTTTTCAGTCCACCGAGACTTCTTTTTTTTTTTTTTAGACAAAATATTTCTTGACTACATCGGAATTCACAGGACGCGGAAAATCCTCGCCGTCCATTGTTGTGAGAATCAAGGCTCCTCCAGAGAACACTCTCTTGACAACATACGGGCCTTCGTAGTTAGGCGTCCATTTGCCCCTAGAGTCGGGTTGAAAGGATAGGATCCTTTTGAGCACGAGGTCTCCTTCTTGGATTTCACGAGGGCGAACTTTCTTGTTAAAAGCTTGTTTCATCCTCTGTTGGTACAGTTGTCCATGACATAAGGCAGTCATGCGTTTTTCCTCGATTAAGTTCAACTGATCGTATCTGTTTTGACACCATTCAGCCTCTGACAACTTAGCTTCCATCAAGATTCTCAATGACGGGATTTCGACTTCTACGGGGAGCACAACTTCCATGCCGTATACTAAAGAGAAAGGGGTTGCCCCTGTCGATGTACGCACTGAAGTACGATACCCGTGCAAGGCATATGGTAGCATCTCATGCCAATCCTTGTATGAGACTACCATCTTTTGCACTATTTTCTTGATGTTTTTGTTTGCAGCTTCAACCGCACCATTCATTTGAGGTCTATAAGGAGAAGAGTTATGATGCTCGATCTTGAACTCTTTGCATAGCTCCTTCATCATTTTGTTATTTAGATTGGTCCCATTGTCCGTGATGATCTTGTTGGGAATACCATATCGGCAGATGATATGATTCTTAATAAATCGGACCACCACTTGTTTGGTGACGTTAGCATATGATGCAGCCTCGACCCATTTGGTGAAGTAGTCGATTGCTACTAGGATGAAGCGATGTCCATTTGAAGCTTTGGGTTCAATCCTTCCAATCATGTCAATGCCCCACATGGAGAAAGGCCATGGTGAAGAAAGGGCATTCAGAGCCGTTGGTGGCATGTGGATCTTGTCCGCATAGATTTGACATTTGTGGCATTTCCTGGCATGCTTGTAGCAATCACTCTCCATGGTCATCCAGTAATATCCGGCTCTTAAGATCTTCCTAGCCATTGTGTGCCCACTGGAATGAGTTTCGAAGGAGCCTTCATGTATCTCGTGCATTATGAGTTCCGCTTCTTGCTCATCAACACATCTGAGCAGCACCATATCAAAATTCCTCTTGTATAAAACTTCTCCATTTAGAAAGAAGTTGCCAGCTAATCTTCGCAGAGTTTTCTTATCCTTGTTGGATGCCCCATGCGGGTACTCTTGCTTTTGGAGGAAATGTTTGATGTCGTGGAACCATGGTTTGTCATCTATGACTGCCTCGGCTGCAAACACATGTGCAGTCCTCTCTAGGTGTTGAACCTTGATTGTTGGGATTTCATTCCGCCGACTGACCTCATACATAGAAGATAAGGTTGCCAAAGCATCTGCCATTTGATTCTCATCTCGAGGAATGTGATGCAGCTTGACTTTGTTGAAAAAGGTTAGCAAACGTCTTGCGTAATCTTTGTAAGGGATCAAGCCGGTGTGGCGAGTTTCCCAATCTCCATTGATTTGATTAATCACAAGAGCTGAGTCTCCGTAAATGTCGAGGTTCTTGATCCTTAGATCAATGGCTTCCTCAATTCCTAGGATACAAGCTTCATACTCTGCCATATTGTTTGTACAGTCGAATGATAGTCTTGCAGCAAAAGGGAGATGTTTGCCCTCAGGGGTGACGATGACTGCCCCAATTCTGTTGCCATAGACATTGACAGCTCCATCAAAGATTAACTTCCACCTAGATTCGGGATCTGGACCTTCGCCGAGTAGTGGTTCGTCACAATCCTTCATCTTTAGATACATGATTTCTTCATCGGGGAAGTCAAACTTGATTGGTTGATAATCCTCAATTGGTTGATGAGCCAAATGGTCAGCGAGGATGTTAGCTTTGATAGCTTTTTGAGTGTGGTATTCGATGTCGTATTCTGACAACAACATCTGCCAACGGGCGATCCTTCCGGTTAAGGCGGGTTTTTCAAAGATGTACTTGATTGGATCCATCTTGGATATCAACCAAGTAGTATGATTGAGCATGTAGTGGCGAAGACGCCTAGCATCCCAGGCTAATGCACAACAAGTCTTTTCGAGTAGAGAGTATCGGGATTCGCAGTCCGTAAACTTCTTGCTTAGGTAGTAGACAGCGTGCTCTTTTCTACCGGTCTCGTCTTGTTGTCCGAGTACACACCCCATGGAGTCTTCCAATACGGTTAAGTACATGATTAAAGGTCTTCCTTCGACTGGAGGAATAAGTATTGGAGGCTCTAGCAGGTATTCCTTGATGCTGTCAAAAGCTTTCTGACAATTCTCTGTACATACCACTTCTTGATTTTTGCGGAGCAGCTTGAAGATAGGTCCACAAGTGGCTGTCATATGGGATATGAATCTAGAGATGTAATTTAAACGTCCTAGAAATCCCCTTACTTGCTTCTCAGTTTGAGGAGCAGGCATTTCTCTGATTGCTTTGACTTTATCGGGATCTACCTCGATACCCTTTTGGCTGACAATGAAACCTAGGAGTTTTCCTGATCTCACGCCGAATGTACATTTATTGGGGTTCAGGCGAAGCCGATATTTCCTCAGGCGTTGAAACATTTTTAACAAATACTTGACATGCTCCTCTTCAGTTCCTGATTTGACAATCATGTCGTCGACATACACTTCGATTTCTTTGTGTATAATGTCGTGGAAGAGAGTAGTCATGCCCCTTTGGTAGGTAGCACCCGCATTTGTTAAGCCAAAAGGCATCACTTGATAGCAGAAGGTGCCCCAAGGTGTGATGAAAGACGTTTTTTCTCTATCCTCAACAGCCATTTTAATCTGATTATATCCCGAGAATCCATCCATGAAGGAGAAAACCTTGGATTTGGCAGTGTTGTCGACCAATATGTCAATGTGAGGTAAAGGGAAGTCGTCCTTTGGACTAGCCTTGTTTAAATCTCGATAGTCGACACACATTCTGACTTTACCATCCTTTTTGAGAACTGGCACTATGTTGGCCAACCATTGAGGATACTCTGAGGTGACAAGGAATCCAACATTAATTTGCTTTTGCATTTCCTCTTTGATCTTAAGAGCCATGTCAGGGCGAGTTCTTCTCAACTTCTGCTTGACTGGCGGACATTCAGTTTTTAGAGGTAAGTGGTGCTCCACAATCTCAGGATCCAATCCTGACATATCTTGGTATGACCATGCAAAGATATCTACATACTCTTCAAGAAGCTTGACTATTTTCTCTTTGACGGGCGCATCCAATAACGCTCCAATCTTAACTTCTTTCTTTTCTTCTTCGGAACCCAAGTTGATCACCTCTATCGTTTCCTCGTGAGGCTGAATGGTCTTCCTCTCTTGCTCTAGTAGGCGCTTGATCTCATCCGGGATCTCTTCGTCCTCTTCCTCTTCCGCTTCGTAAACAGGGAATTCAAAGTTGGGAGGGAGCCTAGGGCTAAGGTGTTCAACGAGTTTGTGGGTGCTTAGTCTGCATATGATGGTGATTGATTTTAGTAAAAGATGAAAAGATGCAGACTTTTTGAAATTAAAAAATAGAAAATGTTTTTGTTGTTTTTTTTTTTTGAAAAACAAAAAGAAAAAGACAACGTATAAATACGTAGAAGTTGTGATAGAAATAGACGATTTTTATTAATTGATGATAGTATATTAAACAAGCCCTACATGAGTCCCTCTTCGCTTCGGGCGAGGCGAAGGTTTTTTTTGAAAAAGATAAATAAACAAACACATTACTTAGAAGACTGGATAACAGAAGGAACATCGACAGCAACCCAATTGCGGCAAGCTCCTCCGGGCGTTACATGGACATGTGCTGTTTCTTCCGGCCCATCTTCAGTGATGGCGTTGGTTTCCTTTGTGGAGTGAATGAAGCTGACGCTACGAAAGATGTTCTCGAGCGGTTCAATGTTAGTGCTTGGTTCGGTAACTCTTGCAGTTGGAGTGAAACCTAACCCTTCTCTATGCTTACGCTCCGGCAGACTTATTGTCTTTCCCCAATCCGGGAGTAAGTCATCTTGCACTGCTCTTTGTGCGCTCTTGAAAGAAGACATGGACGCTCCATTCTTTGTGGCACTCTCATCATCTAAGGAAAGACCTTGGAATGATGTCCTATCAACGATATCAGCACCGATGAAAGAGAAAGCCGACAGATGGCTGATTAACAGAGCTTCCTCTCCTCCCACAGTGACTAGCTTCCCATTCTTCACAAATTTCAGTTTTTGATGCAGTGTGGACGTCACCGCTCCGGCCTCGTGGATCCATGGTTGGCCTAACAAACAACTGTACGCTGCTTGTATATCCATTATTTGGAAGGTTATTTGGAAGACAGACGGGCCGATGGTAATAGGTAAATCCACTTCCCCGATCACTGATTTCTTTGAGCCGTCGAAGGCTTTAACGACTACCCCACTTTGCCTCATGGGGGTCCCCTGGTAGGAAAGCTGGTCAAGGGTGGTCTTGGCCATTACGTTCAATGAAGAGCCGGTGTCTACAAGTACATTGGATAAAGCATCCGACTTGCAGTTTACCGATATATGTAATGCCAAATTATGGTGCTTTCCTTGCTCCGGGAGATCTTCATCACTAAAGCTTAAGCTATTGCTGACAGTGATATTTCCGACAATGCCTCCGAATTGGCTGATGGTTATGTCGTGCTCCACAAAGGCTTGGTCTAAGACCCTCATCAATGATTCTCTATGTGCGTCGGAGTTCAATAATAAGGATAACATAGAGATCTTGGAAGGCGTTTGCAACAACTGGTCCACGACCTTGTATTCGCTCTTTTTGATTAGCTTCAATACCTCATCGAGATCCGAATCGGCATTTGCCCCACTGGACTGACCTACATCTTTGCTCGTGCAGGGGTCTTGGGTTTGCTTCGGTTTGAATACCGGGGTGCTGACCTTCTCTTGGACCGTTGTGGGAAGAACGCGTCCGCTCCTTAGTACTTTGCTGCTGTCCGTGATATTACCGACAGGGGCTAAGGGGGGAATAGGCATTTCTTGGCCGTTGTTCATCATGGTCGCAAGGTATTTATAAGGAACTGCCTTGTTGGAAGTGTATGGGGCAGGCCCTGGTAAGCATATTACAAGTGGAGTAGCGGCAGGCTCTTGGCTGCTAAAGGCTAATTCCAAATGTTCCGGGAGATTAAACTCCGGGATTATGACACATACACTTTCGTCCTTTTTGGTGACAACAAGTTCCTTCTTGTCCATTAGTCCTTGTATGTCCTTTTGGATTTGCATACATCCTTGAGGACTTACTGAACACTCTTCACAACTAGCATGGTTGTGCTCGAACATGGCTGCTTTACACATCTTGATGTGTAGTGGAACCAAAGGCGTCCTGATGTTTTGGGCCTTCAAAATAGGACTGGTTCCTTGATATTCTTGAACCATGTTGATTAAGGAACCATGGTTCGGCAGTGGGTTAGTTTGGACGTTTGGGTTTGAGTCCTTGAAGGTCAATACTTTGGTACAGACTAGTCTTTGGACCTCATTTTTTAGAGCAAGGCAACGTTCAATGTCATGGCCTGGCGCACCTTGATGGTATGCACAAGTAAGGTCATGGCGATACCATGGAGGCAATACACTTGGTACGGGAGGTGGTGCTCTTGTTTGTACGAGATTCCTCGCAAGTAAAGCCGGGAGCAGGTCCGCGTACTTCATGGGTATCGGATCGAATGCCGCTCTTGGGCGATTCTGATGATTGAAGGGCTGTTGGGGTGCCTGAGGTCGGAATTGCTGCTGACCTTGTGGGCGTGGCTGTTGATAATGTTGTTGTGGATTTTGTGGGTGTTGTTGTTGATATGATTGTTGATATTGAGGGGGAGGCCTCGGTGGGACCTGAATTTGGTAATTTGGAAGTGTAGAGATGGAAGGTGAAATGGCGGAGACATGTGGATATGCTGAGTACCCTTGATGAGGTCCTCCGTGGCCAATCATGCCAATATCTTGCTCTTTCTTCCTTGGGTAGCTACCCCCGAATCTCTTTGTGCTACTAGATGGAGCACTTTCCTTTACTAAGCGTCCTTCTCGGACCGCATCCTCCAAACGTACGCCCATGCTTACCATTTCTGTGAAGTCACTTGGCGCACTGGCAACCATCCGCTCATAGTAAAAGGAACCAAGAGTGTTTAAAAAGATCTTGGTCATTTCCTTTTCTTCTAGAGACGGGCTAATTTGAGCCGCTATCTCTCTCCACCTTTGTGCGTACTCCTTAAAGGTCTCTTTGTCCCTTTGGGCCATGGCCCGGAGTTGGTCCCGGTCCGGGGCCATATCCAAATTGTATTTGTACTGGCGGACAAACGCGTCTCCCAAGTCGTTGAAGGTTTGAATTTTGGTACTATCCAAACCCATGTACCACTTTAAAGCGGCACCGGTTAAGCTATCTTGGAAGTAATGGATGAGCAACTGATGGTTGTCGGTTTGTGTCGACATTTTCCTTGCGTACATTACCAAGTGACTTTGTGGGCAAGTATTCCCCCTATACTTTTCAAAGTCCGGGACCTTAAATTTAGGAGGGATCTTGACGTTGGGTACAAGGCAGAGGTCATGGGCGTCCTTTCCGAATAAATCTTTCCCTCGGAGGGCTTTAATTTCCTTTTGCATCTCCTCAAATTTTTCTTGGAAATCAGCCATCCTATCTTGGGCACCTAAACTTTCGGCATGAAAGATAGGCCCGTGATCAAATGAAGTGGTATGAACCACTGGTGCAGAGAAGGCCGCAGCAGCCTGGGTAAAGGTAACCTCGGGTTGAGTGACCGGGGTTTCTTGAAGAGTAATGGGAATTGGGATGGACTCCTCACCAAACTCGAATGGCATGCTCCACGTACAACCGGGGGGTTTAGTGTAGTGTTGAGCTCCGGCATGTATGGTTGGAGTTGAAGTAGAAGCTGATGCTTGAGCTTGAGAGCTAGAGGGAGGAGGAGGTGTCGGGATTTGTGCGGCTGCTAGTAGCTTTACTAACTCCGCTAGCTTTTCCATCTCCGTTCGCATAGATGTCAATTCTTCACGAAGCTCATGATTCTCTTGTTCTAAATTCTCCATTTTTCTCTTTATGGTTGCTCAGGTATTGTAGGAGTGGGTTGCCTCGGGACGTTGAGCCACTTTTTCTTACGGGAAGACACGTAGTGTTGCGGAGAAAATGCGAACACTGAAGACTCAATTTGGATTATAAGAAATCCTGAGGATAAGAAAAGGGAAATGAGTTTTGGACTCGAAAATGACCGTATGCATGATAATGAATGATGTATGCATGAAAATTTTTTTTGTTTGTTTTGCTTTATAAGAAAATTAAAAAGTGTGCAATTAATATTAGCAATTAGAAGTATTAAAGGCCGGAAAATTAACATTGTCCAAAATATATTTATTTGATTGAATAACATTGAGATTACAAAGTGTAACTAATGCTAATACAAATCAAATAGCCGCTCGCTTTTCGGCCTTGCCTATCTCTTCCCTATAGAAATCTACTATGTCCTTGCAGAACTTCATAAATTCCTGGATTTCCGTAGGGATGACAAAGTACGGCATGACCATCTCGGCCTTTGCTAGTTTCTTCGGAAGCTCGGCGATGACTAAGTTTGAGAATGCGACTAATCTAGTGAAGTCCTCACTTAGTCGGGTGGCGTCTCGCCATATAAACTCAATCACTTCCTTGCGTTGGGCTAGCTGGATATTTGCACTTCTAATCTCATCAAGGAGTCGTGCAATGTGGTTTCCATGCTCTCTTGCAATCTTATCGAAGTACTCTTCGAACTTCTTGACGTCCGCTTCGAGATGATTGCAATGTAGTTTCCCTTGATGAGAAAGACTTTCATATCTTTGCCTTTGGACACGTTCGGCTTGGAGCTGCTCCTTGTGGTCCTTCATGACTCCTTGGAGTTGTTGATTTTTCTCTTCAAACTTCAACCTCCATTTCTTTTGAGCTTCGATAGCTAGCTCACCGAACTTCTTGAGTTCTTGGTTGGAATGCAAGATTCTTTCCAATTCCTCGTCCTTGGCTACAAGGTTGGCATCCACACTAACCAAGCCACCTCCAATCCAATCTCTTTTACCCTCGGAGATCTTTAGCCGCTTTTGACACACTAGGAGAGAATTTGTTGCTTCATCTCGATCTCTCTTCGTCTTAGTGATTTCCCCTAAAGCTTGAAGATGTTTTAATTCTAGCTCTCCATTTTTATTTTGGAGCTCTCGAATTTTAGCCTTGAGTTCTTCCGCTTCTTTGTTGGGGACGATTGTGCTTGGCTTAGGTGTAGGAGGTTTTGGAGGGCATATGACCTCAAAAGGTAGTTTGATCGTTTTAACCCTCTTCTTCACCCACTGAGTATATAGAGGCTTGGTCACGCAATTCTTCTTGCCGACCCTTCCTTTGTGCACTTGGCTCCATGCCCTTCGGATTCTTTCTAGCATGGCCGGGTCTTGATCTCCCTCTCTTAAGAAGAAAGGTTCTAGCAAGAGATCACCGGGTTTGTCTTCCATGGGATAGCCTAGCTGGCGAAGAGAGAGGACCGGATTGTAGTTAATACATCCCTTAGTACCAATGAGGGGTACATTAGGGAAATCCCCACAACTTAGGATAATTTCCGGGTCCTCTAAATCCGGAGAAAACCAATGAACGTCTTTCTCGGTGAGGGCTAACATTCTTTGCGACCATTGAAGCTTAGCTCGGTTTTCCACAAAATCTCGGCTCTTTGGCATGTGGGATGTCAACCAAATTTATACCAAAGAAGTACAACATGAGATTATGCGCCCTCTCCCTTGTCCATGCCTCGAATAAAGTGAATGGTAAAAATCCGCCAAAAGGGTGGGAACCGGATTGTTGACCATGAATACCTTTATGGCCGGTAGGTCTACAAAGTCGTCCATATTGGGGAATAGAACTATTCCATACACCAAAAGTGCTAGAATTGCGTTGAATGCCTTCCCCTCTTTGTTAGCTAATAAGAACCGAGCTTGGGTCTCCAAAAACCTTCTTGTGAAGCCCTTAATGCTTCCTCTAGTTTCCCACTGAGGTGCTATAACTTGAACATTAAGGTGCAAGGATTCGGCGATGGCTCCCAAAGTAGGGTTCTCTCCCGGACCGAGATAAAGCTCACGGTCTTTCATATTACATCCCAAAATCTTCTCATACTCCTCCAATGTTGGGGCTAGTTGGAAATCTTGAAAAGTAAAACAACGGAGAGGCGGGTCGAAGAACTGAGCCAAAGTGGTTATAGCCGTTGAATCTATCTTCACGGATAGGAGGTCGAGTATTTGCCCATAACTTGCCTCGGAGTTGTTCTTGTCTACCGAAGAGAGCCGCCTACTCAAAGCTGACAAACTTTCCGTTTTAGGGACCTTGATCTTGAAAGCGAGCGTATTTCTATTTTTGGAGGCCATATTCTTTTTGCTAATATTGATTGCTCTTTTTTAATTTCCTATAAAGCAAAGTGGTATGCGAAAATTATTTTCCATGAATGTAAATGTATGATATGCATGGGTGTGATATGTATGTTCAAAATTTCCCCCATCCTCACGTGTAGGCTCTAAAGGTAAGATTTCCTAAGAAGAGGTCCCTAGAGTCATTGATCTCACATGGAATTAGGGTTGTCTATGGACATACGTCGACATGACTTCAATTAATTCCACGTGAAAATCTCCTCTAAGTGGGGTTAGGCATCCTACCTCACGGACATACGTCAACGCGGGCTTCCGCTCTCAACCACCATTCTAACTTAGTTTTCTCTCGATCTCGGGTAGAGAGCCTCACACGTCTGGCATTAACCCGAACAATGCGGAGTAACATCGCTCAAGTAACCCCACAATTGATATATATATATGAATATGAAGCAAAATAATATATGTAAATGTAGAGCAAAAGAAATAAACACATATATGATAAGAAAAAAATATACACGCAAGTAAAATGAAACAAATTAACCTAAAAGCCGACTGAGATAGGCTTGACTTGCTTATGCACAAACAAAGTGTTTTATGCATGGTCCCCAGTGAAGTCGCCATCTTTGTATGGTGACGAACGCAAAACATAAAGCAATATGAAATATATAAATATAAAGCAAGGGGATAAAAGCATATAAAGACAATAAAAAATGCAAGCAAAAAGATAAAACATTTAGCTTAAAAGCTAACTAAGATAGGCTTGACTCACTAGTGAGGAAAAACCCTACGTCCCCAGTGAAGTCGCCATCTTTGTCGCGTCGATTTTCGGATGTCAAGCTATTGGGAAGCTTTGAATCACTAATGTTAAACCACGACTGAACTTTTAATTTTCCGGGGAGAAAAGGAAAAAAGTTCGAAATTACCTTGAAAAAAGATTTTAGGTTCGGAAGTCGATTATGCGAGGGGAAGGTATTAGCACCCCTCACATCCGTTGTACTCAACGGGAACCTCTTAGTCGGCTTAGGCTTAAAATGTTTCGATAATTTTACTTGCGTGTTTAAACATATAGAAAGGAAATATAAAAACATAGTGTGAAGTGAAGAAAGAGATAAAAACAAACGGAAGGAAGAAAAAGGGTTTTTTATTAATGGGCTTGACAAGATGTCGATCTTGCTCCTACGTATCTCCCGGTAGTCGGAGAATTCAAAGCGTACGTAGTTCTTTGGTAGAAAAAGTTTGTATGTTGGTTCGTTTTAGTTAAAAAAGATTTGATCGCGTCCGAGCGAAAAAGTTTGAAAAGGAAAGTAATGAAAATAAATGTCAACTGTTCGGGTTGTTGCCGAACTGGCCATTGACGACAATGCATAAAAGTAAATGATTTGATGAAAAAGATTTGCACTCGGACTTGATCAAAGGTTTTAAAACGCACAAAGGCGTACAAAGTTTTAAATGGTGAAAGACAAACGCTAAGGCGATAAACTCGCGCAAGGCGTAAATGTTTTAAGAAAGAAAAAAGACAGACGCACAGAGGCGTAAAAAAGTTGAAAATAAAGACAAACGCGCGGAGGCGATAAATTCCCGCAAGGCGTAAATGGTTGAAAATGAACGCGCAAAGGCGCGAAAGGTTCGGATTGACCACGAGGGCCAAGAAAAGGTTAAAAATGGCCACAAGGGGGCCAAGGGAAGGTTGAGCGTGCTAGACGCGTCAAAGGGTGGAATGACGATTGCCCGAGCGACGAGACATACGTCACGCACTCGTGCAACCGAGGTTTGGGGAGACATACGTCAAGCCATTCCCGTTTCATTCAAGTTTGGTTTGGTTGAAAATCAAAGAGATCTCAAAGGGAACCAAAACATTTTTAAAGGGAAAGTTAAAAAGAAAAGGGAATCACGAACAAGTTTGTTGTTCGAGTTTATTAAAATCATGAACATTGCTCGTTACTTAAGCTATCGAAACTCAAGAACGAGCGTAGTTCAAGTTTGAACGATGAACAAAATTGTAAAAAACATACACAAATTTGGAAAGTTCACAAGTTCGGCTCAATTCGAGTTTGGTTTACAAAGATTGAGCAAGTTCGGCTTAAGTTCGCGTTTGGATTGAAAATCATGAACAACATGGTTGTTCAAGTTTGTTTTGGAAAATAAACGAACTTTAGCTTATTGCCCAACTTGGTTTTGAGGAACATAACTTGTTTCACAAGTTACTCAAAATTTGTCGCACGAACTTGTAAAATTTCCAAAGTTGTGCATGGTTATGGATAGGGTTTGAACAAAAATGGTTTTTAACCCTCTTTAGGTTCTGAATCAAGGGCTGGAACCCCAAAAATTTGGCATTTGGATGCCTGATTCATGTTCTGAGTTTCACATACTTCGCAGAGCAACCAGAACTTGGCTCTGCGAAGTCAGGTTCTGATGTGTTCGCAGTGCGAGCAATACTTTGCTCTGCGAAGTATGCGAAAATTTGAACTCAGAAGCTGTTTCTGAACAGAAGTTCAGAAGCTGCTTCTAAGCAAGCTTCAGAACCTAAAGGGGGTTAAAAAGCTTTGCAAAATTGAAGAAAATGGAGTGTAAAAACTCAGTTTTAAAGCTTGGCCCCTTTGAGGTCCCTTTTGAGTTTCAAAAGGGTTTTCGTGCACAAAACAAAATTGAACAAAGCAAATGATGAAAGCAGCAAACACAATGAAAAAGAAAGATTATAGGAGACTTACAGAACTCCTAGTTATGCTTGAGCAATAGGTTGGAAGTGGTTTGCTTGATTGGTTAGAGGCTATGAACAATGCTTGCTTTGGTTTGTGATGAACTGATTTGGTGCTGCAATGCAAGGGATTTGGGTGTGAATTTCGTGTGGGTAAGGCTGTGTGTTTCAGGTTTTTTCAATGTGAATAATTGTGTGGAATCCTTGTGCCTTGCCATTCCTTTTATAGGCAAAAAATGCAATCTTTGCAATGATGAGAAAATCCTAGAACCTAGCTGATTTGGGGCTAAATTCAGGCTAGAACACTTTGCATTTAATGCTAATGGATAGGAGCTGCTTTGCCTTGTGCCAAGGGGCAAGACCTTGACTGATCTCAGCCACAAATGCAGCTGATTCTAGAAGGTAATGATGAGAAAAACTGCAAAACAAGGCAGCTGCAAAAGGGGTGATTCTTGGGATCAATCCTTGCAATCTTGGAAGGTCAAGCAATGAAAATGTGTACTGCCATGTACAGGGAGATTGGGGGAAGCAAAATGAGCATGTGGGCTGGTGTGTGGGAGGAGAAATCCAGCTCAAAACAGGGCAGCACAAACAGCTTTTTGCAAGCAAAAACCACTTGTGTTTGACTGGTTTTGGTGCAGAAAAAGGGAAGGAAAGGGATCAAGTAGCTGGCTGGCAAGCTCAGGTTGGATGATGGGTCAATTTGGAGGGACAAGAGCTGACCAAGGGCAGCCAATTTGTTTCAGCACATGATGGGTTGGAAGAAAATCCTTCTTTCCTTTTACCTTTAATGTCACACATTAATTCTTGCCTTGCTGCTCTAAATCAGTCACCAATAGCAATAATAATAGTAATAATACTAATAATAACAATTACAAATGAAAACAAAGCAGATAAATCAAAGAAAATAAATCTGCAGAAAAATTTCGCAAAGGTCGCAGTGCGAAGGCTACTTCGCACTGCGAACTTCCCTTTTTTTGGATTTTTTTGTATTTAAAATAAAAAGGTGGAAATGAATAATAAATAATAATAATAATAATGGTAATGAAAATGGTAACTGCAAAATGCAAATAAAATAAAAGGTAATGAGAATGAAAATGATGATAATAATAAAAATGATGAAAAGTTTAATATTATTAATTAATAAAATCTTAATAATAATAGATAATAATGATATTATTAAAGAAAATAGAATAACAATAATATTAATAATATTAAGGATAATGATGATGATAATAGTAATGCTAATGATGATAATGATAAAATGCAAATAAAATACTATGATAAGAATGAAATAATAAAAAGCAATAATAGGTAATGAAAAGATAAAAAAACAAAAATATAAGTAAAAAAATGGGGTATGACAATCTAACTCTTGTTGGAGTAGATTCTGGTGAAGAAGTTTCTTGTTGAGGAGGTGAAGGTGGCGTACCTGGTGCTTCAGTTGCTTCTTCTATAACTTTTGTGTCTGATTATGGTATTGGAATGGTAATGTTTCTTCTCTCAACTTGTCCTTCATTCCAATTCCAGCTAGCATTTTCATCAACCTCAACATCTCGGCTGACAATGAGCTTCTTTGTTTGTAAGTTATAGACTCTATAACCTTTTGATTGTGTGCTATATTCCAAGAATATTCCACATATGCTCTTGTCTGAAGGAAAATCGACATAGATAAAAGGCAGCGGAAATTTAAAATTTCGATTTTCTTTCTTTTGATCATTACGAATTTGACATGAATCAATGATGGAATTGTTACCTCTTCTAGTGCAGAAACGATTTCTTCGATCACAGCCAAGCAAGAAAGCAAAGCCTCTACTCGTCCACACGAACAGTTTCCTCTGGTTCCCGGTGATAGCCAAGCGATCAGAGGTTTGAGAGAAAAGTAGGGTTTCGGTTTTAGTGCTTTAGGGTTTCACGAAAAGTGTGTATCTGATTTCAGCATAGGAGTTCTATTTATAGAGCTCCTTGTGTGTTCTGAAATCAGCAATCGCTATTGGGCTTCCGTAAGCCCATTAACCCATCAGCTTCCGCTAACTAATTAGCGTCAATTGCTAAACGCACCCCATCTTATAAGTATTACTTATATTTCTCCTTTTGACCGTTCTATTGTGTGTGACCCTATAGGTTCTTGTAACGTTGGCAATAATATTAAATCTTATATTTAATATTATAAATAATGAGCGGTATCTAGCAACACATCACTGCTACCCAAGTGACAAGAATGTCAAGTGATCTGACGAAACCTTTTCCATGATAATGTCTATGTGTACGATTACTCCTTTGTCCTAATATCTTTATTGAACACAACGCATAGATTGTGTCACCCTTGTATAGCTCAATATTTATATTTCTTGATCCCGAAATATACTGAATAACGAATAAGTCCAATATCTCATATTGACTTAATTCGGCATGGCCATGCATTTTTCCAGTCATATTTCATCAAGAGGCCTAAAGATATATCTCCTGTTATGAAGGAGGGACAAATCCCATCTAGGACACTCATGTCCCTCAGCATGATTCGTCGAGTGCCCATTAACCAACGTTATAGTTATCTTGTTACAAATAACGTTTGAATGGCAATAAAACACTTGAGTCCACATCTAGGGATCACAGTGATTTCATGTCTAAGAGTGGTATACACCATTATCATTATGAGAATAACTTATGACGATTTAATAATATACTATGTAGTATTCTCATCATGGATCAATCCAGTATAAATATTACTCCTAATACTCATACCTATGTATAGACTTAATATCTCATATTCATGACCTATGAGATATGGTCATCAGTCTACATACATAATAGTCTCCACGCTATATTATTATCCCAATTTATATTAAAGCTTGACTACAGATACTTTTAAGAATAGTGTTCTTTCTGTTGATGTAATCTCATGATTAAGTCACACTTAATATTCCATCACATGAACCAACTATTCTAAGGACTTTATTAATCTCATAACGAGTGTAATAAAGAATGCCATATTTTATTTAATAATAAAATTCATGATACATATGATAATTTTAACATAAACTATTGGCCTCTAGGGCTTACACCAACAATCTCCCACTAGCACTAGAGCCAATCAGGCATAAACCTAATACCCATAGATCTAGTATGACCATCATGCTTCTGCTGAGTCAGAGCTTTAGTCAGTGGATCAGCAACATTGTCTGATGTTGGTACTCTGCATATTTTCACATCTCCTCTATCGATGATTTCTCGAATGAGATGATAGCACCTAAGTATGTGTTTGGATCTTTGGTGAGATCTAGGCTCTTTAGCTTGTGTGATTGCTCCATTGTTATCACATAGTAATTCAATGGGATCCACAATGCACGGAACTATACCAAGATCAGAAATGAATTTCTTGATCCAAACAACTTCTTTTGCGGCATTAGATGCAGCAATATACTCGGCCTCGGTTGTAGAATCGGCGAGTGTTTCCTACTTTGTACTTTTCCAGCTCACATCACCGCCATTTAAGCAAAACACGTATCCAGATTGCGATTTGAAATCATCATGATCTGTCTGAAAACTAGCATCTGTGTAACCAATTACAGAGAGCTCTTCTTGACCTCCATAGATCAAGAAAGTATCCTTAGTTCTTTTCAAGTACTTAAGGATGTTCTTGACAGCAATCCAATGACTGTTGCCTGGATTAGACTGGTACCTGCTCGTAGCACTTAAAGCATACGAGACATCTGGTCGAGTACATAACATAGCATACATGATAGATCTAATTACTGATGCATATGGAACATTGATCATTCGATCCCTTTCTTCATCAGTTGAAGGGGATTGTGCCTTTGACAAACTTATTCCTGATGACATAGGTATGAGTCCTTTCTTGGACTCATACATATTGAAACGCTCAAGACTTTGTCTACTTATGTACCCTGACTTAAGCCAAGCAATCTTTGTGATCTATCTCTATAGATCCTGATTCCTAATATGTAGGAGGCTTCACCTAAGTCTTTCATAGAAAAGCATTTCCCTAACCAAGATTAATCTCTCGTAGTGTAGGGATGTCATTTCCGATGAGCAATATGTCATCCACATATAATACCAGGAATGAGACTATGCTCCTACTAACCTTCTTGTAAACACAAGGTTCATCTTCATTTTTAATGAATCCATACTGTTGTACAGTTTCATCGAAACGAAGATTCCAACTTCTGGAAGCTTGCTTCAATCCATAGATTGATCGCTGTAATTTACATACCTTTTGGATTTTATTAGGAATGCCAAATCCTTTAGGTTGTGTCATGTACACATCCTCAAGGAGATTTCCATTAAGGAAAGCAGTCTTGACATCCATTTGCCAGATTTCATAATCATGGTATGCAGTGATAGCAAGTAAGATCCGAATGGATTTAATCATTGCGACTGGTGAAAAGGTTTCATCATAGTCTACACCATGAATTTGTTTGAAGCCTTTAGCAGCCAACCGCACTTTGTAGGTGTTTACCTTTCCGTCCATGTCAGTTTTCTTTTTGAAAACCCACTTGCATCCTATAGGATTAATTCCTTCAGGTGCTTCAACCAAGTTCCAAACTTGATTTGTGTACAGGGAATCCATTTCAGATTTCATGGCTTCAAGCCACTTCTCAGATTCAGGACCAGTAATGGCCTCTTGATAAGTCATAGGCTCATCTTGATCCATGAGCAATACGTCACATTCTTCTGATATGAGATACCCATATCTCTCAGGTTCTTGACATATCTTATTTGACCTACGTGGTTCTTGTGTTATTGGAGTAGGATTTTCTATCACAATAGTTTGTGTATCCTGCTCTTGTTCCTCCATTGGCGTACTACTAGTTTGTGAGTCTTGAACTTCTTCAAGATCTACCTTATTCCCAGTGATTTCTTTGGAAACAAATTCCTTTTCAAGGAATACTCCATTCCTAGCGACAAAAACTTTGCCCTCAGAAGGTTTATAAAAGTAGTATCCTTTAGTTTCTTTAGGATATCCCACAAAGAAACATTTGTCAGATCTATGTTCAAGTTTAGTGGACATTGTCGTTTCACATAAACTTCACAACCCCAAATCTTTAAATGTTTCACATTGGGTTTTCGACCACTCCATATCTCATATGGTGTCTTTTCTATCACTTTGGATGGAACTTGGTTAAGTGTATAAGCTGCAGTTAATAAGGAGTGTCCCCAAAAGGAGTTCGGAAGATCAGAATGACTTATCATAGATCGGACCATGTCTAACAAGGTTCGATTTCTCCTTTCGGAAACACCATTCCATTGTGGTGTTCCAGGAGGTGTGAGTTGGGATAAGATCCCACACTCTTTTAGATGATTGTCAAACTCTTGGCTCAAATATTCGCCACCTCGATTAGATCGAAGCATTTTGATTTTCTTGCCAAGTTGGTTTTCTACTTCATTTTGAAATTCCTTGAAGAAAGTAAATGATTCAGATTTATGTTTCATTAGATACACATATCCGAATCTACTAAATTCATCAGTGAATGTAATGAAGTAATAAAAACCTCCTCTAGCTGGTGTGTTTAGTGGTCCACATACATCAATATGTATGAGTCCCAAAAGATCACTAGACCTTTCACCTGTTCTGGTGAATGGGGTCTTTGTTATCTTTCCCAATAAACAAGATCGACATGTCTCATATGATTCAGAATCAAAAGAGTCCAAAATTCCATCTTTATGGAGTTTGGAAATGCGATTTTCGTTTATATGGCCTAAACGACAATGCCAAAGATAAGTTGGATTCAACTCATTAGGTTTCATCCTTTTCGTATTTATGTTATAGATTGGCATATCGAGATCAAGAATATAAAGTCCATTACTCATAATGGCATTAGCATAGTGAATATTATCCAAATAAATAGGGCAACATTTGTCTTTTATTGTAAACGAAAAACCAAACTTGTCCAAACAAGAAATGGAAATAATATTCCTGCTAATTGCAGGTACAAAATAACAGTTCTCTAACTGAATTAAAAGACCACTAGGTAAAGTCAATTCATAAGTTCCAACAGCTAAAGCAGCAACCTTTGCGCCATTGCCAACTCGTAGATCGACCTCCCCTTTTGCCAATGCTCTACTCGTTCTCAGCCCCTGCACATCAATACAAAGATGAGAACCACATCCAGTATCTAATACCCATGATGTAGAAGTAGACATATTATATTCTATAACAAAAATACCTGAAGAAGTGGAAGCAACCGTTCCATTCTTTTTGTCTTCTAGATATTTTGGGCAGTTTCGCTTCCAGTGCCCGGTCTTACCGCAGTAGAAGCACTTGCCCTCCTTAGCCACACCTCCAGTAGGCTTCAAGTTGATGGCTTAGCAACTGCTTTGCCTTTGCCATTTCCCTTAAACTTTTTAGGCTTCTTGTTATGCTTTTTGAACTTTCCATTGTTGACCATCAAGATGGTCTTTCCCTTTCCCTTCTTTTTCTTTTCAGCAGTTCTTAACATAGCTACAAGCTGTGGAAGAGTTTTGTCCATGTCATTCATGAGGAAATTCATGACAAAATGGCTAAAGCAATCTGGCAACGATAGCAAGATAAGATCAATAGCAAGTTCCTGCTCAAGGGGTAAACCCAATCGCGCGAGGTTCTCAACGTACCCAATCATCTTGAGTACATGAGGTCCTACAGGATTTCCTTCTGACAGCTTAGTTCCAAAAAGGGCCTTGTAGACATCAAACCTTTCATGCCTAGCCTGCTCTTCATAAAGAGTCTTAAGGTGTTCGATCATATCGTATGCAGAGGTCATAGTTGCAAGCATGATGCAAGCGACTTCCACGGCATCATTGAGATGCTTATTATAAGCATCTCTCTCAGCCCTGAGAGCATTTGCCGCTGGTGCCTCCTCAGGAAGAGGTTCATCAAGCACATACAACATTTTCTCATGTGTGAGGACAATCCTCAAGTTTCGGTGCCAGTCTAAAAAATTTGTTTCATTCAGCTTATCCTTATCAAGGATTGATCGCAAAATGTTGTTTGAAGTGTTAGATGCCATCTACAATTTTAAAATAAACAAATTAAGTATCATGAAAATAACATATTTAATTTGGCCTTTAATTAAATACGCTCCCACTATTTTATTCAAATCAAATGACCTTCAAACATTTAATTCGGAAAATCCCGTTGGAAGATTTTCTAGCGGGTTGAAATCCTTATTTCACCTTGTTTTGAGTCAGCGAGGGCTGATCCCCCAAAACTCAGCTATTTAGGTAGGAACATTTCCAATTGTATCTTATACAACTTTCACATCAATTGGGCGAGTAACTCTTACTCTAATCTATCATATAGATATTTCCCAATTCTTGCTTCTAAATTGATTCTAATCTTGTTAAAATTAATTTAGTTAAGTTAAACCCAATATAATAACAATTGGGTAAATGATATTACCGCACCGCGACTTACAAATATAGAACATGTGCTTCACTAAGGCAAACCCACACATTCGATATTAGTCTTGAAGGGTGTTATTCTTTTGGAAAGCATTAAACTTAATATATTATTTTGAAGGATTTTATTTAGTTTGATCTCACCTCACCACGACTTATATATCATATATATTCGCACTCCAAACATTCAAGCATGCATAACAATTATACAAATTAAAAGTGACATGAGTATGGCCTCTTAACGCTATGATTCTCTCAAGCCAATGAGAGAATCTAAACTAATCCTAGAAACGACCTTGCTTCTCCAAGCTAGACTTTCAGGGCTAATCCAACGTTAATAGTCCTATTACCTCTTTGTATTCTAATTACATTACTATAAAGAAACTCGTTTTACATACGAGGGAGTGTATGAGAAGAGAATGTACATATAGAATTCAAGAGAGAGGCACAACACGCAGGCCGTATTTCAAAATTCCAAAGTAAAAGAAATAATGAGACTAAGGCCATAATCATTCACAAATCAATAATAATTACACCTTTTATTATTATTAACACCTCATAATTAAATAAATTAAATTAAAATTCGGCGATTAATCACACTACGCAGATTAACCGGGGGTTCCGCTGCCCGGTCAACTAATTCAATATGAACGATTCACTTTGAATTAACATTGTGTTTCGCATCAACATTTGATACAATTCAGAGAACCCTAGCCGTAACCCTAATCATAACGGCACAACACTTGCGGCATTATGAATCATGTTGTAACAATATGATCACACCAAACAAAGTACTATGATTGTTTATTCAATATGAAGATCGAATTTAGAATGCTTCACCTGTATCGGTTACGAAGCTTCAGTTTACAATCATTCAATATGAACAAATATCATCTGACTTAATTAGTGAACGATCAAGACAAGTATATCATATATACCTTTGTTACACAGAATTTATCAATCATATTTCTGCCGATATGGATAATCGATATATTGATGCTTCACCAGAAAACGGTTTCTGAAGCTTCAAACAAATCAAAAAGCCATGCACAGAAAAGTGATATGATATTATTACATGCGTATGTGATCGAACAACATGTTTCCGTCGATATGGATAATCGATATATTGATGCTTCATCAGATACGGTTTCTGAAGCTTCAAACAAGTCGAAAAGCCATGCACAAAAACATGATGCCATGCCAATTTTAATTCTTCTTTATTATTTAATTGTATTCAATATGTTTAATCTGATTAAAACATAAAGCAGTAAACAAAACAATCTGATTCATGATTTCGTAATTGGCTCTGATACCACTGAAGGAAAATCGACATAGATAAAGGAAGCAGAAATTTAAAATTTCGATTTTCTTTCCTTGGATCATTACGAATTTGACATGAATCAGTGATGGAATTGTTACCTCTTCTATTGCAGAAACGATTTCTTCGATCACAGCCAAGCAAGAAAGCAAAGCCTCTACTCGTCCACACGAACAGTTTCCTCTGGTTCCCGGTGCTAGCCAAGCGATCAGAGGTTTGAGATAAAAGTAGGGTTTCGGTTTTAGTGCTTTAGGGTTTCACGAAAAGTGTGTATCTGATTTCAGCACAAGAGTTCTATTTATAGAGCTCCTTGTGTGTTCTGAAATCAGCAATCGCTATTGGGCTTCCGTAAGCCCATTAACCCATCAGCTTTCGCTAACTAATTAGCGTCAATTGCTAAACACACCCCATTTTATAAGTATTACTTATATTTCTCCTTTTGACCGTTCTATTGTGTGTGACCCTATAGGTTCTTGTAACGTTGGCAATAATATTAAATCATATATTTAATATTATTAACAGTGAGCGGTATCTAGCAACACATCACTGCTACCCAAGTGACAAGAATCTCAAGTGATCTGACGAAACCTTTTCCATGATAATGTCTATGTGTACGATTACTCCTTTCTTCTAATATCTTCATTGAACACAAGGCATAGATTGTGTCACCCTTGTATAGCTCAATATATATATTTCTTGATCCCGAAATATACTGAATAACGAATAAGTCCAATATATCATATTGACTTAATTCGGCATGGCCATGCATTTTTCCAGTCATATTTCATCAAGAGGCCTAAAGATATATCTCCTGTTATGAAGGAGGGACAAATCTCATCTAGGACACTCATGTCCCTCAACATGATTCGTCGAGTGTCCATTAACCAACGTTATAGTTATCTTGTTACGGATAACGTTTGAATGGCAATAAAACACTTAAGTACACATCTAGGGATCACATTGGTTTCAGGTCTAAGAGTGGTATACACCATTTGAAGGTGAGAAAAACACACACAAGAAGGGGGGGGGGTTGAATTGTGTGACTCAAAAACTGGTTTCTTTTACTTTTCAAAACTTAAGTCAAGTTCAGAATCTGATATGAATCAGTTCTGAACTATTATCCCAGAGTTATGCAGCGGATTAAAAAGTAAAAGAGATAAGGAAAGAGAGAGACACACAAGATTTATACTGGTTCCTTCTCAATGTGAGAAGTAGTCCAGTCCCCTTGTTATCCAACAAGAGATTTTTACTATAATCAATTGATTACAATTGCTCAACCACAAAGGAAGAGACTTCAATGCTCAAACACCTAGTAAGAGACTTCTAATGCTCAAGACACTAAGTCAAGAGACTTCCCTGCTCAAGACACACAGTCAAGAGACTTCCAATGCTCAAGACACAAAGTCAAGAGACTTCCAATGCTCAAGACACAAAGTCAAGAGACTTCTAATTGCTCAATACACTAAGTAAAGAGACTTCTGGATGCTTAGCACGCAGGCTAAGACTTTGAGTATCAAACTGATTTTACAACAGAAAATAAGTTTGTGTTGAACACTTGATCAAATATCAGAGATGTTCACAAAATACAACTCAGTTAAGACTCTAATACTTAAGGAATTCTAAGATAAACAAATTGTAAGAATTCCTAAGTTAATTTGTGACAGAAAACTAAAACAGAGTATTGCAGTTCAGGTTTTACAGCTTGTGTTTCTGTACAGAGTCTTGGTATTTTCTCTTCAAATCATCTTCCTTTTATAGATGAAAATATAGCTGTTGAAGATTGCCCATAAAGTTAGGAAAGAGTCGTTGCAAAAGAGAGGCTATACCAGCTGAAAGTTGTGTGCTAAAACTGAACAGAAAACAGAGTAGCACGCAATATTCAAATTTCTTTTCCTTAAAAGCTGGGGAATGTTTGGGTCAGGGAGACAACTGTTCCATTGAGTTGTTCTGACACATCCAGGCATTAAATGCGCACAGTACTGGTCAAAATCCATGCCACATCAGCTTCAGAAGCTTCTCTGTGAACAGTGATCAGAAGCTGCTTCAGTTGTACGAATCAGAAGCTGGCTTCAGGAGTTGACTGTTGCGTTGACTTCATCAGAAGCACTCAGACTTCAGAAGCTGCCTTCAGACTCAGAGGCTGCACTTCAGGAGCACCATTTCAGGACCACTTCAGAAGCTTCACTTCAGGAGCACTTCTTCAGGACTTCTTCAGAAGCTCTTACTTCAGAAGCACTTCTTCAGGAGTACTTCTTCAGGACCAGTTTCTTTCTAGCCTTGCAACCTTGCTTCTTGGCTTTCCTTCTTGCTCTTTAGCTTGTTCTTCATAACCATTATCAATCAATACTTATTAAGCATGTGGTTCTGAAACACTTGAACAAAGCATTAGCAAATAACCAATTTTCTCTTTAACACTTTGTTATCATCAAAACCATAAAGAGAGATGTGTTTACACATAAATGTTTCAACAATCTCCCCCTTACTTCATAAGAGACTTGTTAAACACATTTTGTTCCAACAATCTCCCCCTTTTTGATGATGACAAACATAAGTATTAAATCAGAAAATTGTTGTTAACGTAATTAACAAGTTAACTGCAGGGTGTGAGTTTTGTAAGCTCCCCCTGAGTCTGATCCAAGTTAATTAAGTTCAGTTAAAAACACAACTGTGAAAAATTTCAGAATTGTTGTTAAGTTTAACAATCTGACTTCAGGAGAGGTTTGTAAGCTCCCCCTAGGTCTGACAGTCCTCAAGGTTAGGTTTGTAAGCTTCCCTTGGTTCTTATCCATGTTAATTAAGCTTAACTTAAAACAATATAGTGAAATTTACACTCAGAATTCAAAATGACTTGTTGACTTCAGGTTCTGAGGTTTGTAAGCTCTCCCCCTAAGTCTGATAATCCACAGGATGAGTTTTGTAAGCTCCCTGAGTCTTATCCAAGTTATTTTGAATTCAGTTTACTCACTAAGAGTAATGTATCTCACAGAAATGTATCAGAGCCAGAAATTCACTTCAGAGGCTAAGAGTTAGAATCTGTTCTCATAAGTTAAATTTAGTCATAATTGTATCAGAGCTTAACTGATCAGTATCAGAGCTAGCTTAACAATTGTATCAGAGCTTAATAAGCTTATCTTCTGACAATTTTAACTTATTTTTCAGCTCAGGTGCTTTAATACTTGTTTTACTTTCTCCCCCTTTTGTCATCAACAAAAAGTACTACTTTCTCCCCTTAAGACAGAAAATTTCTCCCCCTTTACCAAGAAAGTTGGAAAATATATCTGTATCAGAGCAGAAAAGGATTTGAAAAGAGTTTGAAAGCATGTATCAAAGCAGTTCAATTTCCCCTTTGTAAAAGAGTTCTGACACCAAGTTTGAAAATATTTCAAAAAGATTCAGAATTGGGGGGGTTGAACAAAAATTTGTGAGATATTTAGGCAATCATATGGATAACCAAGCAGCAAGGATAATCATCAGAGCCCACTTGATTTTCAATGAGTATATGACTTGCATTAAAAAAAATAGAATGATGTTCAGAAGCAGAAAAAGTTTGGAGCTTCTGACCAGATCATTCTGTGTTCAGACATGACTTGTTCAGTTTAAATTGGTTCAGTATCAGAGCAAACCAACCACATTGTATTCAGTATTAAAGCAAAACATCTCAAGAAGGTATCAGAGCAAATCTTGCAAGAAGGTATCAAAGCAAATCTGAGTTGGTTTAAAGAAAATAGTTCAGATCAGAGCAGGTCTAACTCAAGTTAAAACAAAGTAGATTAGAGTATAGACCAACTGAAAATATATCTTAGAGCTTGATATCAATTGAGGATTTTTATCTCAGAGTCTGATACCAAAATACAGTTTTAAGACTGCTGAACTTATATCAGAACCTGATACCAAATGAAGGTTTATCTCAGAGTCTGATACCAGATAAAAGGTTTCTAAAGACTGAACATTGTCTGATACACTTTGGGCTTTTAAAATGTGTCTGTGCTAAACATTTTGAAAACAAACTGATACCAACTTGAAAATTGTTTGTTAAGCAATTTTAACATTGAATATCAGAGTAGAAAATCACATTTTTACTTGATGACTTTGGGAGGATTAGAGTATAATCTTTCAAAGCTTTAATCATCATTGCCCAAGGTTATACTTATCAGATTCTGACCAAAAGTTAGATAACTATCAGATTTAGGAGACAGAAAATCCAGGTTCTGAAACTCAGAGTTTGATGTCTTCAGAAGCTGAACTTTCTGCAGACTTCTCAAGCATAGTGTCTGTTAAGTTTTAGCTTCTGATGAACTCAGAATCTCAGTTTCCATTCAGATTCAAGCATATTTTCCAAAGAGATGAAATGCATTGTTCAGATTCTTTTTAAATCTATTTTTCTGAACAAAATCTCTTAATAAAATGAAGTTTGTGTTCAAAAATGCTTGGTTCTTGAATGTAAATTGGAATTTTCAGATAAACAGATTACAGCAATGTTATCACACATAAGATTATGCTGATTTCATGAATCTGATAGTTTCGCAATTCATGTAGAATTTATTAAGTATAACTGAGAACTAAACATACCTCAGTAGAGCTTCTGATCTACTTTTCTTTGTTCATTTGTTGCTGAACACCCATTTTTGTTCCAGCAAAGTTCTTGACAAGCTTTAGGAGAAGTATCAGCTTCTGAGATGCTCTTTTCAGCTATTTGGACATTCTTCAGACTCAGGTTCTGGTTCAGGTTCTGAAGTGTCCTCTGAGAGCTGAAACTCAGTACTGGTGATCAAGTCTTTCTGGTTTCCTCCAGATTCCACATTTCCTCCCTCTTTCATGATCAGGGTTTGGAACATAAACTTGTGTTCTGTTCTGCAGTGCCAGTAGCCATTGTCCAGGCACCAGGACTTCACCTTTTCTTTGGCATTTGATCATATCTGCAACAGAAATAATCTCTGACCTAGGTACCCATATGGGTCCTCTTGGGTTAGTTCTGAAAGGTTTATGTTGCACCTTATGTCTGGAATTATAATACTCAGACTTGTTCAAAAACCTTGGATGTGAGTCCTTTAATTCTGAATGAGTCTTAGTATCAGACACTGAGTTCTTCAGAACCTGAGTTTTCAAAGGTCTTGACCCAGATTTCTTCAGAACCTGAGACTTAAAGGTCTTTGGTTCTGATTTCTTTAGAGTCTGAATCTTTGAAGACTTTGGTTCTGTTTTCTTAAGAACCTCAGTTTTGTCAGCTCCTGACACAAGGCAAGCTTCAGTTTGACCTTTCTTAATGCAAACAGAAACAGATGACTGATTGGCTTTCTTATGTTTGCTTTGCCTGACATTCTGAGATTGAAAATGTTTTGAATGAGCTGGTTTATTATTCCTTGAAGGTTTTATAAACACAGTCTTAGTAAAATCTGAGTTTGGATTTTTCAGACTCTGAGACTTACTAGTTTCAGCTTCTGAACTCTTCATACTCTTAACATTTTCAGGTTTAGAGTCTGATTTTCTCATAGTCTTAGGCTTAGGACCTTTTGGCTTAGACTTTGGCAAGGTTTTAATATTTGCCATCATCTTTCCCTCAGGCTCAGAAGCTTCAGACTCTGAGCAGTTCAGAACCTCAGACTTAGCAGTCTCAGTTTCTGTTAACTTCATTATCTCAGAACTTTCAGAAGCAGGCAAAAAAACATACTTTAGAGCCTTTTATATTATCTTCAGAACAAGATGGAAGGTTTGTTTCATTTGAAAAAATTAATGAATCATTTTTAAAACCAATTCCTTCTCCTTTGTTTCTGCTGATATTATAAATCATAGAAGCAATCTTGCTTCTGTTGATTCCAGTTATGATAAAATTCTGAAGAGCAATTTCATGATCATTTGGAATTTTATCAGGCTTCTTATGAACTATTCCTCTGAGTTCCTTAACTTCTTCATCAATTTCATTGATATGATTCTGAAGTTTAAGGTTCTCATTGTGCGCACCTCGTTTTTTTCCGTCGGGAAAAAAGACGCGCAGATTCCTCCGAGGACGTCCTCGAACGCTCGGAGGGTGCCTTTGTGAAGCCGCCACCAAAGTTTTTGTGTAAAGGGAACGTTGATAAACCCTTAAGTTTTTTTTTGTTGTAAAGGGAAACGATAATAAAACCCTTTTGACGATGAGGATAAGGATTAGGTCATCGCAACCATTGTCGGGTTCGGGAGTCGGTTACGCGAGGGGAAGGTATTAGCACCCCTCACGTCCGTTGTACTCAACGGGAACCTTCTATTTGGTTAAAGCTTGAATTGCCTTTTAATACTTTGCGTGCGTGTTCATTTATGCTAAAAATATAATAAGGGGGGGAAAGAGATAAAAACAAACGAAGAAAGAAAAAAAGTTTTTATTATTGTTGTGCTTGACAAGATGTCGATCTTGCTCCTACGTATCTCCCGGTAGTCGGAGAATTCAAAGCATACGTAGTTCTTTGGTAGAAAAACGTATGTGTGTTGGTTGATTTTAATTGGACGATGTTTTAACCGAATTCTTGCGATTAAACGTTGCTTGTATGCTCGCACTTGGAGACTTATTAAGCGTTCGTTCGCGAATCACATTAGAATTGTTAAAAGGTACGTCCGTTAGGGTAGAGGGTTGAATTGGTCGCTATGGGACCAAGAGAGGTACAATGGACTCATACAAGTCAAACATTGACCGAGTGGACTCTAACGAGTCGGGCGATTGTTCGATTGATCCACTGAGATCAAGAACGGGTACAATGGACTCGGACGAGTCGAACATTGACCGAGTGGACTCTAACGAGTCGAGGGGTTGAGTCTAATGGCCAACGGGGGACCAAAAGGTTTAGATTGACCACAAGGGGCCAAGATTTGGTTTGGTTAGGGTGGTACATGTTAAAAAAGGGAATGACGATTGTCCGAGCGTCGAGACATACGTCACGCATTCGTACAATCGGGGCGATGGAGAGACATACGTCACACCATCCCTTTTTCATTCATATTTTTGGATTGAATTCTTTAGAAATCCCAAGGCATGTCAAAACATTTGGTTTGAAAACCCAAAATGGGAAGGTTTAGCAAATTTGCTAAAAAAACGCGCAAGTTCGTCTCATTTTGCGAAAATGCGCACGTAAACGGTGTATGTTCATCTTTGAGTTTTGAACATCATGAACAATATTTATTGTTCAAGTTTAGATTGAAAAGCTGAACATAGCTTGTTTGTTCGTGTGGTTTTGAAAATTTGGGAACATAACTTGCTTTGCAAGTTATCCACAAAATGGTTATACGAACTTGTGATTTTGCCAAAATTAAGCAAAAACCTTGTTATGACTTGAAGAACATAGGTTTAAAAACTCTTAGGTTCTGAGCTCTGGGGCTAGAACCTCAAAAATTGGTTGGTTTGACACAAAAACTCAGGTTCTGAGTTCTGTCATGGTCGCACTGCGACCATGACTTCGCACTGCGAAGCATGCGAAATTTTGGGTTCAGAAGCTGTTTCTGAACATTTGTTCAGAAACAACTTCTGAACACACTCAAGACCTTATAGAAGGGTGAAAAGCTTTGAGTTTTTGGGGTGAAAAAGGTTGTACAAACCAATTTTGATGTTTTGAAAACCTTGGGATTTCTTTGGAATTCAAAAGGGGTTTTTTAGGACAAAAGGTTTTGAGCCAAAATGGCTATGCAAACACAATTAGAAATGCAAGATAAAGAGCTTAGAAACTTACAGAACTCCTTAGCAAAGCTCCAGCTGCACTTGATTTGATTTGATTGAGAGCTTTCACAAGAGGTTTGAATATTGGTGAAGGCTTTGGACTTTGTAATGGATTGGTTTTTTTCTGGTTATTTGTGGAGATTTGTAGGTTGAAATGAGTAGAGTTTCTGCTCTTTTTATGCTGTGTTTTCTGTGTTTGAACAAGTGCTTGTAACCTTGGGCATTGCCTCCTATTTATAGGCCAAGATCAAATCTTTGTCATCATTACACAATCCCTTGATTCAGCTGATTTGTGGCCAAGATTAAGCTGAATCCCTTTGCATTAAATGCTAATGGATAGAGGCAACCCTGCCATATACCAAGGGGCAAGATCCAGCTTGATTTCAGCCACAAATTCAACTTATTCTAGAAGGTAATGATGAAGAACAAAGCTGATTTGCAATTGGCTAATGCTTGGGGATCAATCCTTGCAATCTCAATGGTTGATAACTGAAAACGTGCACTGTATTGTGCAGAGATTGAGGGATGAAAAGGCTACTTATGGCTGGTGTGAGAGGGTGAAAAGCTGCTGCAAAAACAGAGTAGCAATCATGGCTTTTCAAGTGAGAAAATCCAGCTGGTTTGACTGGTTTTAGGGGCAGCAAGCAGGAGGAAAGTCCTCAAGCAGGTGGCTGGCAACCTTGTGGTGGTTAGCAGGTCACCTGGGAGGGACTAGAGCTGCCCAAGGGCAAGCCCACTTGCTTGTCACATGCTAGGTTGGAAGAAAAAGCTTCCAACCTTGGCATTAATGGCAAGTCCTTCAACTCTGGCTTTGCTTGGCCCAATTAGCCATGAAAGCTACTTAAAATAATTATGGAAGTGATGTGCAACAAAATCTGGAATTAAATCCAAGAAACCAAAAATCTGCAGAAAAATCGCAGACTTCGCAGTGCGAAGTAGGCTTCGCATTGCGAAGTCCTCAATTTTGAAAAGTTGACTTTTCTGTTGACTTTTGTTGACTTTTGACTTTTTCCCCTCTTTGATTTTTTTTGATTTTTTTTGGTTTTAAAATGCGTAGGACAAAATTAGGGTACTACAGCTGCCCCTACTTAATTGTGTCTTCGCATAGAGTGCGTGAGTGCCGAGGGCATCTCATGAACTCTTTGCGGAGATCAATTAAGTAAAAAGAAAAAAGGAAGGACCCGAATTTTGTCCTTCGCGAAATGCAAATGCAATGGTTGGTAGGGGGTTGATCGTATCCAGCCGCTAACACTGGAGGTAGATCCACTGGGGGATGAAGGTAATCTAATCTAGGCACTGTCACTAGAGGTCGATTCCTGAGGGTAGTAGTTTACTCTAGGCACTGTCACTAGAGGTGGAACATTGATGGAGGTGATCTTCTCTAGGCACTGTCACTAGAGGTTGAACATTGATGGCGGCGATCGACTCTAGGCACTGTCACTAGAGGTCGATACCTAAACTGGTGATTTACTCTAGGCACTGTCACTAGAGGTGGAACATTGATGGAGGTGATCTACTCTAGGCACTGCTTCTAGAGGTCGATACCTAAACTGGTGATCTTATTCAGGAACTGCTTCTGAATGTCGACACACTGGGGGAGGTGATCTACTCTAGGTATTGCTTCTAGAGGTCGATACCTAAGCTAGGTAATCTTATTCAGGAACTGCTTCTGAATATCGATTCCTAACGAGCTGCGGTCTTACCCTAAATAGGTGCCCCTGGTTGAATGTTAATGGATGTTGGTGAATATGTGATACTCACTGGGGAGTCCTAGTTGAGGATGCATGTTTTATGAAATGAAATGCATGTGTATGAATGGTTTTAAATATGCATGCATGAAATGAAATAATGTTCATGACAGTTGGGCTTTCTTTTTTTGTTTTTTGTTGGTCGGTTTGGAAGGACGAAGTCCTTTGCCTATATACCCCAAATGGGATCAAAACCGGTGTAGTTTTTTTTGTTGATCGGTTTGGAAGGACGACGTCCTTTGCCTACATACCCAAATGGGATCAAAACCGGTGTAGTTTTTTTGGTTGATCGGTTTGGAAGGACGACGTCCTTTGCCTACATACCCAAATGGGATCAAAACCGGTGTAGTTCGCCAATAATGATTGGACTTTTGTTTGGGGTTGAGACTCCTTGGGGAGTATCAATGAGGTTTGGCTTATGGGGATATAGGATCATTTTGGAAGCATGATCGATATCCAGCCTTTGTTGGTGTTTGGATGTTCCGGGTGTTTATTGGGGAATTTTGTTCCGCTTAACCCTTGGGGTTCTTGTGCTCCGCGTGCCGCGAGTTATGCACTTGCCTTAGCTAAGGAGCATAAGCCTTTTGGTGCAATATTTTGGTGGGAACTACCGCAATTCTTTCAGAATTCACGAAGATTCAAAATAAAGCAAAGTTTGTTTGTTTTTTTTTTCTTTTTGGAAGAAAATTCTTTTGTTTATTCCCCATGTTTTAAAGCATTTTCATCATGAATAAAACAAAATTTTATGCGCTACTGAGAACATAAAATAACAAAAGGAAATTTATTCAATGCAGATCTGACCTCTTGAATGGGTAAAAATACACAAAGTGAGAAGTGAGATAGAGAAAGACAAGAAAAAGCAAAAAGAAAATGTTGGTTTTGGCACAACACATGCTATTTCCTTATGACTTCGATATTTTCGTTTGTTGGAAGATGCTGACGAGGCCGATTCCTCTCCTCTTGAATCTTGTCCGGAGCTTGGATGCTGCAGTCATTGCCTTTCTTCTTTTTTTTTTTTGTTAACCCCTAACTTTTGCCTGGATCGCTCTTTCGAGTTTTTCAATCCACCGGGGTGTATTTCCTTTTTTGATGTCCTTAATTTTTGCCTAGACCGCCTTTTTAGGTTTTCAATCTAGCAGGACGCTCTCTATTGCCTAAACCGCCCTTTCAGGTTTTCGATTTAGCGAGCTTCTTTTTTTTTTTCTCTTCTTTTTTTTCTTTAGGCATAATACCTCTTGACTGCATCGGAGTTTATTGATAGTGGGAACTCCTCTCCATCCATAGTGGTGATGATCAGGGCTCCGCCTGAGAAAGCTTTCTTTACCACGTACGGCCCATCATAGCTGGGAGTCCACTTCCCTCGGGGATCCTTGTGGATAGGTAATATCTTCTTGAGCACTAGGTCTCCTTCTTTGAATTCTCGAGGACGGACCTTCTTGTCGAATGCTCTCTTGAGCCTCCTTTGATAGAGTTGTCCGTGACATATTGCCGTCAGACGCTTCTCCTCTATGAGATTCAGTTGGTCGAACCTCGTTTGGACCCATTCAGCTTCTTCTAGCTTGGTTTCCATCAAGACCCTTAGCGAAGGAATTTCCACCTCCACGGGGAGAACAGCTTCCATACCGTATACTAAGGAGAAGGGGGTTGCCCCAGTTGAAGTGCGAATGGCTGTTCTGTAGCCATGTAGCGCAAAGGGAAGCATCTCATGCCAATCCTTATATGTTGTCACCATCTTTTGGATGATCTTCTTTATGTTCTTATTGGCTGCTTCTACCGCACCGTTCATCTTTGGTCGGTAAGGGGAGGAATTATGGTGCTCAATCTTGAAATCTTTGCACAACTCCTTCATTGTCTTGTTGTTTAGGTTTGCCCCATTATCGGTGATGATTTTGTGGGGAGTACCATAACGACAAATGATTTCCTTCTTGATGAATCGGGCTACCACTTGTTTGGTTACGTTTGCATACGAAGCTGCTTCTACCCATTTGGTGAAGTAATCGATGGCAACGAGGATGAAGCGATGTCCATTTGACGCTTTGGGCTCGATCATTCCAATCATATCTATGCCCCACATAGAGAAAGGCCAAGGTGAAGTCATGACATTCAGTGGAGTTGGTGGCACATGCACTTTGTCGGCGTAAATCTGGCACTTGTGACAAGTCTTGGCATAGTGGAAACAATCAGCTTCCATGGTTAACCAATAATAGCCCGCCCTTAAGATTTTCTTTGCCATTGCATGCCCATTAGCATGGGTTCCAAAAGATCCCTCGTGGATTTCTTTGATGAGCATGTCCGCTTCATGTTTATCCACACATCTGAGCAGGACCATGTCGTAATTTCTTTTGTAGAGGGTATTTCCACTGAGGAAGAACTGGGATGCCAATCTTCTGAGGGTCCTCTTGTTGGTGTGCGAGACATTTTCTGGATACTCTTGCTCTTCGAGGTATCGCTTGATGTCGTAGAACCAAGGTTTGTTGTCAAGTCCTTCTTCGACTGATGCGCATACAACTGGTTTGTCTCTACGATCCATCCTTATGATTGGTGTCTCGTTGTAAGAATTTACTTGGTACATTGATGATAATGTAGCCAAAGCATCTGCTACCTGATTTTCTTCTCGAGGTATGTGGTGGAAATTGATTTCATCGAAATGTTTGATCAATTCTACAACCCGGGCTTGGTAAGGAATTAAATTGGGATGTCTTGTTTCCCATTCTCCTTTGACTTGATAGATGACCAAGGCTGAGTCACCGTATACTTCAAGGTTTTTGATCCTTAGATCAATTGCTGCTTCGAGGCCTAGGATACATGCTTCATATTCTGCCATGTTATTGGTGCAGTCAAAGCACAACCTTGCTGTGAAGGGTTGGTATCCATTTCTTGGGGAGATTAAAACTGCTCCGATACCGTGTCCCATGGCATTCGAGGCGCCGTCGAAAGCGAGCTTCCATTGAGCTCCTGGTTCTGGTCCTTCATCATCGCTTGTGACTTCTTTGTCATTCAAAGCTACGACATCTTCGTCTGGGAAGTCAAATTGTATGGGCTGATAATCCTCCAATGGTTGGTGAGCAAGGTGCTCGGATAAAACACTCCCTTTGATGGCTTTTTGAGCAACATATTGGATGTCATACTCAGACAGCAGCATTTGCCAACGGGCTATCTTCCCCGTGAGGGCAGGTTTTTCGAAGATGTACTTGATGGGATCCATCTTTGATATCAACCAAGTTGTATGGGTCAACATGTATTGCCTTAGACGTCGAGCAGCCCATGCTAAAGCGCAGCAAGTCTTTTCAAGTGAAGTATACCTTGTTTCACAGTCGGTAAACTTCTTGCTTAAGTAGTAGATTGCGTGCTCTTTCCTTCCCGTTTCATCTTGTTGTCCTAACACACAACCCATTGATCCTTCAAGTACGGTTGGGTATAAGATGAGGGGTTTACCCGGAACCGGAGGTATTAAGATTGGTGGTTCTTGCAGGTATTGTTTGATCTTGTCAAACGCCTCTTGGCAATCCTCGTTCCAATGAACGGTTTGGTTTTTCCTTAGCAGCTTGAAGATTGGTTCACAGGTAGCTGTCATGTGTGAAATGAACCTGGCGATGTAGTTCAATCTTCCTAAGAAACCCCGGACTTCTTTCTCGGTATTTGGCGCTGGCATTTCTTGGATGGCCTTCACTTTATCGGGATCTACTTCAATACCTCTTTGGCTGACGATGAAGCCCAATAACTTCCCGGATCTAACGCCAAATGTGCACTTGTTAGGATTTAAGCGCAGCTTGAATTTTCTTAGGCGTTCGAAAAGCTTTTGTAGATGGACTAGATGATCCTCCTCCGTTTGGGATTTGGCAATCATATCGTCGACATAGACCTCAATTTCCTTATGGATCATGTCGTGGAAAAGAGTCACCATTGCTCTTTGGTATGTTGCCCCGGCATTTGTTAATCCGAAGGGCATTACCTTATAGCAGAATGTTCCCCATGGGGTGATGAATGTAGTTTTCTCCATGTCTTCTGGGGCCATCTTAATTTGGTTATATCCCGAGAAGCCATCCATAAAGGAAAAGACTGAGAATTGGGCTGTGTTGTCCACCAATATGTCGATGTGTGGTAGCGGGAAATCATCCTTTGGGCTTGCTTTATTCAAGTCCCGATAATCCACACACATTCTCACCTTGCCATCCTTCTTCGGAACTGGCACAATGTTGGCAACCCATGTTGGATACTTGGTTACGGCTAAGAAGCCGGCATCGAATTGTTTTTTGACCTCCTCTCTGATCTTGAGAGCCATATCGGGTCGAGTTCTTCTCAATTTCTGCTTCACTGGCGGGCATTCCGGCTTGAGTGGCAGCTTGTGTACAACGATGTTAGGGTCTAAACCCGGCATGTCTTGATACGACCAAGCGAATACGTCCACGTACTCTTGCAGAAGCTTGATCAACTTTCCTTTTACATCCTCGTGCAGGGAGGCTCCTATCTTGACCTCTTTCTTATCCTCTTCGGTCCCCAAGTTGACCTTTTCAACTGATTCTTGGTGAGGTTGTATTAACCTATCCCCTTGATTTGCAAGTCTGGACAATTCTTCAGGCGGTTCATAATCGTCCTCTTCATCATCTTCCGTTTGATTAATCGGGCAATCGAAGTCATAAGGGTTTAAGGTAGTGTTGTTTTTGGAGGGTGGATTTGTAGATCTGCATGAGTATGATTTTTTTTAGGCTTTTTGTAGAAAAAATTTTTTTAAAACAAATGCAAAAAAAGAAAAAGACTCAAATGAACATAAAAGATTGCTTTTATTCATGATTGTAAATAACTTATAAAAACATGGGGGCCCCACACGACTAATCATTTGCCTTGGGCAGAGCTAAATGATTTTTTTTATTTAAAAGTAAAAAACAAACAAACACGGTTTATTACTTGATCCTGGTAATGATCTCGGGAACTGCAATAGCCCTCCAATTGTTCAAAGCTTCATCCGAAGCGCAACGGTACACCAATTCAGGCACGTCTTCGTCTACATCTTCGAGTAGAGCCACTTGATCTTCATGGATAAACCCCGCACTGATGAATGTTTCCGAGATGGGGAGGACCCCTTGCTTTGGCGGCTTTGAGAAAGTTTCGGCTGATGGATGATACCCCAACCCGAAGCGATTTTTCTTCTCCGGTATGTCCACTAACTTGCCCCATCCGGTGGGTCGGCTTTCTTCTAGGGCCTCTCTTATCGCCCTCCATGATGACATGGCTGTCCTAGCCTCCTCCTTGGGCTTCGAGTTCAATGTCACGACACTTGCCACTTCCAAAGACTGGAATGGGACGTCCACAGCTTCTTCATCCGTTTCTATGTAACGGAAAGATGAGAGATGACTTACCATCATGTCCTCTTGCCCGGAAACTACAATCATTTGGTTATCAATGATGAACTTCAGTTTCTGGTGCAGGGTAGAGGTAATGGCTCCGGCCGCATGGATCCATGGTCGTCCGAGAAGACAACTGTATGTTGGGTTAATGTCCATGACTTGGAAGGTTATGGTGAAAACCTTAGGTCCGATTTGGACTGGTAAGTCAATCTCCCCCATAACGGCTCTTCTTGACCCATCGAAAGCTTTTACGACCAAGGCGCTGGGCTTCATTACGGTCCCTTCACATGAGAGTTTGAGGAGGGTAGTCTTGGGCATGACATTCAATGATGACCCCGTGTCCACTAGCACTCTTGAGAGGATGTGGTCCATGCATTTCACAGAGATATGTAAGGCGCGGTTATGAATGTGCCCCTCGTCGGGTAGCTCATCGCCATTGAAACCCAAGTACCTACTTGAGGTAATATTTCCGACTATCCCGTCGAATTGGTCCACCGGAATGTCCTTGGTGACATGTGCCTCACTGAGGATCCGTAGTAGTGCTTCCCGGTGTGCTTCCGAGCTGAGCAGTAAGGATAGCATGGAGATCTTGGAGGGAGTTTGACCTAGCTGGTCAATGATCTTGTACTCGCTCTTTTGGATTATCCTTAGGAACTCTTCGGCCTCTTTTTGCGGGATTGTCTTTTGAGAAGGCCCCGCTTGGTTCTCTTTTTCCTCCACGCTCTTTTCTTTGAGCGGCTCCTTTGGTAGTACAGCTGGCGTCTTCCCGAGTTCTTTCGGAGCGAAGACTCTACCACTTCTAGTCATTCCTCCAACACCGGTAATGTTAGTGATGCTGGGCTCGATTTTGGCTAGTGGTTTTCCTTCCACATAGGCCACAGGTTGGTAATTCCATGGTACCCTCTTTGTGCTTTCAAAAGAGAAGGGTGCAGGTACGTGGAATGTTATGGGTTGTATTGGCATTGGTACCTCTCTCCTTTGGTATGGGATCTCGAGAGGTTTTGGGCCGTTAGACTCTAAGGTAGCAACGTCCGTGCCCTCCTTTATGTAGCCAATTTGGATCCAACCTTGGTCCATTAACTCTTGAAGGCAGTTCTTCAACTCTTCGCACTCATCCGGGTTGACCTTGCAGGCTTCACAGTTGGCGTGCACTTCCTCGAATAATCCAAAGCCGGTTAAGCGCTCCCTTATGGTTGACAGGGGAGTCCTAACATTGGATACCCTTTTGACTGGACCAAAGTCCTTTTGTTCCTCCACCGCATTTACAGAGGGACCCGTATGCCCCGGCAATGGGTTATTCTTCACATTGGGGCTTTCCTCTTTGAAGGATAACAGCTTCTTGTCAATAAGATCCTGTACCTTGTGTTTGAAAACCCTACAGTTTTCGATATTGTGCCCCACGGATCCTGCGTGGAAATCACATTTGGCATTTGCGTCGTACCACTGTGGATATGGTGGCGACATTGGTGGTAGTAGTCTCGTCTCGACCATACCCTTTTGGATTAGGTATGGCAAGATCTGACCATAAGACATGGGTACAGGATCAAACTGCCTAGTATAGTAACTATTCCTTGAGCTCGCCTGATTCCTTGGTGGGTACCCGCCTTGTTGCTGTTGCTGTTGATTTTGCTGCGGCAACACTACTGGTTGTCGAGGTGGATTTGCGGGAATTACTTGAGGTGAGTAACGCCCTTGAGCCGTTGCTGCTGCCACATAAGGATAGTGGTAGTGAGGCATTTGATTTGGTGGCGGGTAGGGTGGACCCATTAGAACGGCATTTGTATCCCCTTCTTTCTTTTTGTGAAAGTTGTTGGGGGGTTTTCTAGCTCCACCTTGAGCTTCTGGAGAGCCTTGGATTTTTCCTCTCTTCACTCCATCTTCTATTCTTTCACCGACCATGACTAGATCGGAGAAACCGGCAGACGTACTTCCGATCATCTTGTCGTAATATGGGCCTTGAAGTGTGCCCATAAAGGTGTCGACAAGTTCTCTCTCCAACAGTGGTGGTTGTACACGGGAAGCTAGTTCTCTCCACCGCTGAGCGTACTCCTTGAAGGACTCGTTGCTTCTTTGTAGGAGGTTTTGTAGTTGCATCCTATTTGGAGCCATGTCCAAATTATATTTGTATTGCTTTAGGAAGGCATCGGCTAGATCCTTCCAAGTTTGGACATGGGTACGCTCGAGCTGCATGTACCAATCCAAAGACGCTCCGCTTAAACTATCTTGAAACACATGTACCATGAGTTTCTCGTTCATTGCGTAAGCCGCCATCTTCCTACAGAACATCCTTAGATGATTCCGAGGGCATTGGATTCCTTTGTATTTCTCGAAGTCCGGTACTTTGAACTTCGGAGGAATTACCACGTCGGGCACTAGGCACATATCCAAGGCATTGTGGGCACCGTATGAGCTGAAACCCTCGACAGCTTTCAACCTCTCTTCCAAAACTCGATACATTTGGGTGGTATCATTGTCTTGGTGGGTGGTGTCGGGAGCAGATTGCCTTAGCTGGCTATTCTCCACATCATGGGGAATTACTTCATGCTGAGTAGTGGAGGTTCCTTGAGGACGACGCTCTTCATTCCTTACGGGGATTGAGAACGGTGGTGGAGGTGGTCCTTGACCCTCATTCTCAAAGGGTGGGGTATAACCCACAGGTAAACCATAAGGAGGCCATTGCACATTGGAGGCATCCGTTGTTGGGCGAGGGTGGCTTTCTCGTGCCGACAGAGCTTGCATTAACTCTAGCATCTGATCCATTTTTCCTTTCATTCCATCAACTTCCTCTCTCAAAGCCGCTTGAGTTTGTTCCAAATTGTCCATGATCCTTTGTTTGTTAGCTCGTGTTCCGTACGAGTGTTGAATATCTGGTTCTTGGACCGAGGGCTTTCGGGGTTTTCGGGCTATGATTGCTTTGAACTGTTTGAATGGGAATGAATGAGTTTTTTTTTTGAAAAAATGCATGAAGATGCATATGAATGTATGTATGCTTATGAGTATGCAAAATATGCGTGTTTTTTTTTTATTTTGCTTTATGGAGTTTAAAGGTGCACGATTAATATTTAGCAATTCAAAATATTAAAGACCGGGAAATTGATTATACTTCAAAATATATTTGATTAAATAACATTTGTTTACAAAGTGTAACTAATGCTATTACAAATCAAATAGCCGCTCGCTTCTCGGCTTTGCTCATCTCCTCCCTATAGAAATCTATGGTGTCCTTGCAGAACTTCATAAACTTCCGGATCTCCACAGGGATGACAAAGTAGGGCATGACCATCTCGGCCTCCGCTAGCTTCTTTGGAAGTTGGGTGATCACCAAATTTGAGAATGCAACCAATTTAGTGAAATCCTCACTTAATCGGGTGGCGTCTTGCCATACATACTCAATCACTTCCTTGCGCTGGTCTAGCTTGACTCTTGCACTTCTAATCTCGTCGTGTAGTTGTGCAATGTGGTCCCCATGAGCTCTTGCAATCTTGTCGAAGTACTCTTCGAATTTCTTGATGTCTTCCTCGAGAAGATTGCACTTTAGCCTCCCTTGATGAGAGAGACTCTCATGTCTTTGCCGCTGGACGCGTTCGGCTTGAAGCTGCTCTTTGTAGTCTTTCACTACTTCTTGGAGCTGTTGATTTTTCTCTTGGAATTTCAACCTCCATTTTCGTTGAGCTTCGATGGCTAATTCGCCAAACTTCTTGAGCTCTTGGTTGGAATGTAGAATTCTTTCCAACTCTTCATCCTTGGCCACAAGGTTGGCATCCGCACTAACCAAGCCGCCTCCTATCCAATCCCTTTTCCCTTCGGAGGTTCTTAGCCGTTTTTGGCATACTAGGAGAGAATGTGACACTTCATCACGATCTCTCTTCGTCCTAGTAATTTCTCCTAAAGCTTGGAGGTGCTTCAATTCTAAGTCTCCGTTTTTGTTTTGGAGTTCTTGAATTTTAGCCTTGAGGTCCTCCACTTCTTTGTTGGGAATGATTGCAATAGGTTTAGGTGTAGGAGGTTTTGGAGGGTTTGTGACCACGAAGGGTAACTTGATTGCTTTGACCCTCTCCTTCACCCATTGAGTATAAAGGGGTTTGGCGACACAGTTTCTCTTGCCGACCCTTCCCTTGCGTACTTGGCTCCATGCTCCCCGGATTCTCCCTAGCAATGCCGGGTCTTGATCGCCTTCCCTTAAGTAGAAAGCTTCCAACAAAAGGTCGTTAGGTTTATCTTCCATTGAAAAACCTAGTTGTCGGAGAGAGAGGACCGGATTGTAATTAATACATCCCTTAGTACCAATGAGGGGTACGTTAGGGAAGTCCCCGCAGCTGAGGATAATTTCCGGGTCATCTAAGTTTGGTGAAAACCAATGGATGTCTTTCTCGGCGAGGGTTGTCATCCGTTGCGACCATTTGAGCCTGGCCCGGTTTTCCACAAAGTCTCGGTTTCTTGGCATGTGGGACATCATCCAAATTTGCACCACGGGAGTGCAACAAGTAATTTTGCGTCCCCTCGCTTGTTCATGCCTTGAGTAGAGGGTATGATAAAAATCCGCTAAGATTGTAGGAACTGGATTTTTAGTCATAAACACCTCTAGAGCCGGAAAGTCTACGAAATCATCCATGTTGGGGAATAAGACAATCCCGTAAACTAAGAGGGCTAAGATGGCGTTGAAGGCCATTACCTCTTTGTTGGCTAGTAAATCCCGAGCTTTGGCTTCCAAAAACTTTCTTGAAAAGCCCTTAAGGTTCCCTCTAACTTCCAAGTTAGATGCCACTTCTTGGGTGTCGAGGTATAAGGATTCGGCGATGGCTTCAAATGTGGGATCCTTTCCCGGACCGAGATAGAGTTCATGCCCTTTCATGCTACAACCCAAAATCTTCTCAAACTCTTCCAAAGTTGGCGCTAGTTGGAAGTCTTGAAATGTGAAGCACCGTAGAGGTGGGTCGAAGAATTGCGCCAAAGTGGTTAAGGCGGTTGAATCTATTCTCACGGGTAAAAGATCAAGGATTAGCCCATAGCTTGCCTCGAAGATGTTCTTGTGGACCGAAGAGAGCCTCTTGCTTAGAGCTAATAAACTTTCCACCCTAGGAGCTTTAATTTTGAAGGCGAGCGTATTCTTGTTCCCGGAATCCATATTTTTTGCTAATATTTGTTCGTTCTTTTTAAACTCCTATAAAGCAAAACGATGCGAAAATTACTTTCATGAATGCAAATGTTATGCAAGGGTATGGTTTATGAAGGTTCGGAGCTTCCCCCCATCCTCACATGTAGGCTCTAAATTGTGAAATATCCTAAGAAGAGGTCCTTAGAGTCATAGACCTCACATGGAATTAGGGTTGTCTATGGACATACGTCGACATGACTTCAATTAATTCCACGTGAAAATCTCATCTAAGCGGGGTTGGACATCCCACCTCACGGACATACGTCAACGCGGGCTTCCGCACACAACCTCCTTCTAACTTAGTGTTTTTCTCAAGCTCGGGTAGAGAGCCTCACACGTCCGGCATTAACCCGAACAATGTGGAGTAACATCACTCAAGTAACCCCCACATTTGATATATATAATATGAATATAAAGCAAATAAAGCGAATATAAACATAAAGCATAAATATAACATGCATGAATAAAATAAATAAACATGGCACGCAAAGAAAATAAAGCAATTGTCTTTAACCCAAACAGGTTAGGCTTGACTCGCTAGTGGGAACAGGGTCCCCAGTGAAGTCGCCAGCTGTGCGCACCTCGTTTTTTTCCGTCGGGAAAAAAGACGCGCAGATTCCTCCGAGGACGTCCTCGAACGCTCGGAGGGTGCCTTTGTGAAGCCGCCACCAAAGTTTTTGTGTAAAGGGAACGTTGATAAACCCTTAAGTTTTTTTTTGTTGTAAAGGGAAACGATAATAAAACCCTTTTGACGATGAGGATAAGGATTAGGTCATCGCAACCATTGTCGGGTTCGGGAGTCGGTTACGCGAGGGGAAGGTATTAGCACCCCTCACGTCCGTTGTACTCAACGGGAACCTTCTATTTGGTTAAAGCTTGAATTGCCTTTTAATACTTTGCGTGCGTGTTCATTTATGCTAAAAATATAATAAGGGGGGGAAAGAGATAAAAACAAACGAAGAAAGAAAAAAAGTTTTTATTATTGTTGTGCTTGACAAGATGTCGATCTTGCTCCTACGTATCTCCCGGTAGTCGGAGAATTCAAAGCATACGTAGTTCTTTGGTAGAAAAACGTATGTGTGTTGGTTGATTTTAATTGGACGATGTTTTAACCGAATTCTTGCGATTAAACGTTGCTTGTATGCTCGCACTTGGAGACTTATTAAGCGTTCGTTCGCGAATCACATTAGAATTGTTAAAAGGTACGTCCGTTAGGGTAGAGGGTTGAATTGGTCGCTATGGGACCAAGAGAGGTACAATGGACTCATACAAGTCAAACATTGACCGAGTGGACTCTAACGAGTCGGGCGATTGTTCGATTGATCCACTGAGATCAAGAACGGGTACAATGGACTCGGACGAGTCGAACATTGACCGAGTGGACTCTAACGAGTCGAGGGGTTGAGTCTAATGGCCAACGGGGGACCAAAAGGTTTAGATTGACCACAAGGGGCCAAGATTTGGTTTGGTTAGGGTGGTACATGTTAAAAAAGGGAATGACGATTGTCCGAGCGTCGAGACATACGTCACGCATTCGTACAATCGGGGCGATGGAGAGACATACGTCACACCATCCCTTTTTCATTCATATTTTTGGATTGAATTCTTTAGAAATCCCAAGGCATGTCAAAACATTTGGTTTGAAAACCCAAAATGGGAAGGTTTAGCAAATTTGCTAAAAAAACGCGCAAGTTCGTCTCATTTTGCGAAAATGCGCACGTAAACGGTGTATGTTCATCTTTGAGTTTTGAACATCATGAACAATATTTATTGTTCAAGTTTAGATTGAAAAGCTGAACATAGCTTGTTTGTTCGTGTGGTTTTGAAAATTTGGGAACATAACTTGCTTTGCAAGTTATCCACAAAATGGTTATACGAACTTGTGATTTTGCCAAAATTAAGCAAAAACCTTGTTATGACTTGAAGAACATAGGTTTAAAAACTCTTAGGTTCTGAGCTCTGGGGCTAGAACCTCAAAAATTGGTTGGTTTGACACAAAAACTCAGGTTCTGAGTTCTGTCATGGTCGCACTGCGACCATGACTTCGCACTGCGAAGCATGCGAAATTTTGGGTTCAGAAGCTGTTTCTGAACATTTGTTCAGAAACAACTTCTGAACACACTCAAGACCTTATAGAAGGGTGAAAAGCTTTGAGTTTTTGGGGTGAAAAAGGTTGTACAAACCAATTTTGATGTTTTGAAAACCTTGGGATTTCTTTGGAATTCAAAAGGGGTTTTTTAGGACAAAAGGTTTTGAGCCAAAATGGCTATGCAAACACAATTAGAAATGCAAGATAAAGAGCTTAGAAACTTACAGAACTCCTTAGCAAAGCTCCAGCTGCACTTGATTTGATTTGATTGAGAGCTTTCACAAGAGGTTTGAATATTGGTGAAGGCTTTGGACTTTGTAATGGATTGGTTTTTTTCTGGTTATTTGTGGAGATTTGTAGGTTGAAATGAGTAGAGTTTCTGCTCTTTTTATGCTGTGTTTTCTGTGTTTGAACAAGTGCTTGTAACCTTGGGCATTGCCTCCTATTTATAGGCCAAGATCAAATCTTTGTCATCATTACACAATCCCTTGATTCAGCTGATTTGTGGCCAAGATTAAGCTGAATCCCTTTGCATTAAATGCTAATGGATAGAGGCAACCCTGCCATATACCAAGGGGCAAGATCCAGCTTGATTTCAGCCACAAATTCAACTTATTCTAGAAGGTAATGATGAAGAACAAAGCTGATTTGCAATTGGCTAATGCTTGGGGATCAATCCTTGCAATCTCAATGGTTGATAACTGAAAACGTGCACTGTATTGTGCAGAGATTGAGGGATGAAAAGGCTACTTATGGCTGGTGTGAGAGGGTGAAAAGCTGCTGCAAAAACAGAGTAGCAATCATGGCTTTTCAAGTGAGAAAATCCAGCTGGTTTGACTGGTTTTAGGGGCAGCAAGCAGGAGGAAAGTCCTCAAGCAGGTGGCTGGCAACCTTGTGGTGGTTAGCAGGTCACCTGGGAGGGACTAGAGCTGCCCAAGGGCAAGCCCACTTGCTTGTCACATGCTAGGTTGGAAGAAAAAGCTTCCAACCTTGGCATTAATGGCAAGTCCTTCAACTCTGGCTTTGCTTGGCCCAATTAGCCATGAAAGCTACTTAAAATAATTATGGAAGTGATGTGCAACAAAATCTGGAATTAAATCCAAGAAACCAAAAATCTGCAGAAAAATCGCAGACTTCGCAGTGCGAAGTAGGCTTCGCATTGCGAAGTCCTCAATTTTGAAAAGTTGACTTTTCTGTTGACTTTTGTTGACTTTTGACTTTTTCCCCTCTTTGATTTTTTTTTATTTTTTTTGGTTTTAAAATGCGTAGGACAAAATTAGGGTACTACAGCTGCCCCTACTTAATTGTGTCTTCGCATAGAGTGCGTGAGTGCCGAGGGCATCTCATGAACTCTTTGCGGAGATCAATTAAGTAAAAAGAAAAAAGGAAGGACCCGAATTTTGTCCTTCGCGAAATGCAAATGCAATGGTTGGTAGGGGGTTGATCGTATCCAGCCGCTAACACTGGAGGTAGATCCACTGGGGGATGAAGGTAATCTAATCTAGGCACTGTCACTAGAGGTCGATTCCTGAGGGTAGTAGTTTACTCTAGGCACTGTCACTAGAGGTGGAACATTGATGGAGGTGATCTTCTCTAGGCACTGTCACTAGAGGTTGAACATTGATGGCGGCGATCGACTCTAGGCACTGTCACTAGAGGTCGATACCTAAACTGGTGATTTACTCTAGGCACTGTCACTAGAGGTGGAACATTGATGGAGGTGATCTACTCTAGGCACTGCTTCTAGAGGTCGATACCTAAACTGGTGATCTTATTCAGGAACTGCTTCTGAATGTCGACACACTGGGGGAGGTGATCTACTCTAGGTATTGCTTCTAGAGGTCGATACCTAAGCTAGGTAATCTTATTCAGGAACTGCTTCTGAATATCGATTCCTAACGAGCTGCGGTCTTACCCTAAATAGGTGCCCCTGGTTGAATGTTAATGGATGTTGGTGAATATGTGATACTCACTGGGGAGTCCTAGTTGAGGATGCATGTTTTATGAAATGAAATGCATGTGTATGAATGGTTTTAAATATGCATGCATGAAATGAAATAATGTTCATGACAGTTGGGCTTTCTTTTTTTGTTTTTTGTTGGTCGGTTTGGAAGGACGAAGTCCTTTGCCTATATACCCCAAATGGGATCAAAACCGGTGTAGTTTTTTTTGTTGATCGGTTTGGAAGGACGACGTCCTTTGCCTACATACCCAAATGGGATCAAAACCGGTGTAGTTTTTTTGGTTGATCGGTTTGGAAGGACGACGTCCTTTGCCTACATACCCAAATGGGATCAAAACCGGTGTAGTTCGCCAATAATGATTGGACTTTTGTTTGGGGTTGAGACTCCTTGGGGAGTATCAATGAGGTTTGGCTTATGGGGATATAGGATCATTTTGGAAGCATGATCGATATCCAGCCTTTGTTGGTGTTTGGATGTTCCGGGTGTTTATTGGGGAATTTTGTTCCGCTTAACCCTTGGGGTTCTTGTGCTCCGCGTGCCGCGAGTTATGCACTTGCCTTAGCTAAGGAGCATAAGCCTTTTGGTGCAATATTTTGGTGGGAACTACCGCAATTCTTTCAGAATTCACGAAGATTCAAAATAAAGCAAAGTTTGTTTGTTTTTTTTTTCTTTTTGGAAGAAAATTCTTTTGTTTATTCCCCATGTTTTAAAGCATTTTCATCATGAATAAAACAAAATTTTATGCGCTACTGAGAACATAAAATAACAAAAGGAAATTTATTCAATGCAGATCTGACCTCTTGAATGGGTAAAAATACACAAAGTGAGAAGTGAGATAGAGAAAGACAAGAAAAAGCAAAAAGAAAATGTTGGTTTTGGCACAACACATGCTATTTCCTTATGACTTCGATATTTTCGTTTGTTGGAAGATGCTGACGAGGCCGATTCCTCTCCTCTTGAATCTTGTCCGGAGCTTGGATGCTGCAGTCATTGCCTTTCTTCTTTTTTTTTTTTGTTAACCCCTAACTTTTGCCTGGATCGCTCTTTCGAGTTTTTCAATCCACCGGGGTGTATTTCCTTTTTTGATGTCCTTAATTTTTGCCTAGACCGCCTTTTTAGGTTTTCAATCTAGCAGGACGCTCTCTATTGCCTAAACCGCCCTTTCAGGTTTTCGATTTAGCGAGCTTCTTTTTTTTTTTTCTCTTCTTTTTTTTCTTTAGGCATAATACCTCTTGACTGCATCGGAGTTTATTGATAGTGGGAACTCCTCTCCATCCATAGTGGTGATGATCAGGGCTCCGCCTGAGAAAGCTTTCTTTACCACGTACGGCCCATCATAGCTGGGAGTCCACTTCCCTCGGGGATCCTTGTGGATAGGTAATATCTTCTTGAGCACTAGGTCTCCTTCTTTGAATTCTCGAGGACGGACCTTCTTGTCGAATGCTCTCTTGAGCCTCCTTTGATAGAGTTGTCCGTGACATATTGCCGTCAGACGCTTCTCCTCTATGAGATTCAGTTGGTCGAACCTCGTTTGGACCCATTCAGCTTCTTCTAGCTTGGTTTCCATCAAGACCCTTAGCGAAGGAATTTCCACCTCCACGGGGAGAACAGCTTCCATACCGTATACTAAGGAGAAGGGGGTTGCCCCAGTTGAAGTGCGAATGGCTGTTCTGTAGCCATGTAGCGCAAAGGGAAGCATCTCATGCCAATCCTTATATGTTGTCACCATCTTTTGGATGATCTTCTTTATGTTCTTATTGGCTGCTTCTACCGCACCGTTCATCTTTGGTCGGTAAGGGGAGGAATTATGGTGCTCAATCTTGAAATCTTTGCACAACTCCTTCATTGTCTTGTTGTTTAGGTTTGCCCCATTATCGGTGATGATTTTGTGGGGAGTACCATAACGACAAATGATTTCCTTCTTGATGAATCGGGCTACCACTTGTTTGGTTACGTTTGCATACGAAGCTGCTTCTACCCATTTGGTGAAGTAATCGATGGCAACGAGGATGAAGCGATGTCCATTTGACGCTTTGGGCTCGATCATTCCAATCATATCTATGCCCCACATAGAGAAAGGCCAAGGTGAAGTCATGACATTCAGTGGAGTTGGTGGCACATGCACTTTGTCGGCGTAAATCTGGCACTTGTGACAAGTCTTGGCATAGTGGAAACAATCAGCTTCCATGGTTAACCAATAATAGCCCGCCCTTAAGATTTTCTTTGCCATTGCATGCCCATTAGCATGGGTTCCAAAAGATCCCTCGTGGATTTCTTTGATGAGCATGTCCGCTTCATGTTTATCCACACATCTGAGCAGGACCATGTCGTAATTTCTTTTGTAGAGGGTATTTCCACTGAGGAAGAACTGGGATGCCAATCTTCTGAGGGTCCTCTTGTTGGTGTGCGAGACATTTTCTGGATACTCTTGCTCTTCGAGGTATCGCTTGATGTCGTAGAACCAAGGTTTGTTGTCAAGTCCTTCTTCGACTGATGCGCATACAACTGGTTTGTCTCTACGATCCATCCTTATGATTGGTGTCTCGTTGTAAGAATTTACTTGGTACATTGATGATAATGTAGCCAAAGCATCTGCTACCTGATTTTCTTCTCGAGGTATGTGGTGGAAATTGATTTCATCGAAATGTTTGATCAATTCTACAACCCGGGCTTGGTAAGGAATTAAATTGGGATGTCTTGTTTCCCATTCTCCTTTGACTTGATAGATGACCAAGGCTGAGTCACCGTATACTTCAAGGTTTTTGATCCTTAGATCAATTGCTGCTTCGAGGCCTAGGATACATGCTTCATATTCTGCCATGTTATTGGTGCAGTCAAAGCACAACCTTGCTGTGAAGGGTTGGTATCCATTTCTTGGGGAGATTAAAACTGCTCCGATACCGTGTCCCATGGCATTCGAGGCGCCGTCGAAAGCGAGCTTCCATTGAGCTCCTGGTTCTGGTCCTTCATCATCGCTTGTGACTTCTTTGTCATTCAAAGCTACGACATCTTCGTCTGGGAAGTCAAATTGTATGGGCTGATAATCCTCCAATGGTTGGTGAGCAAGGTGCTCGGATAAAACACTCCCTTTGATGGCTTTTTGAGCAACATATTGGATGTCATACTCAGACAGCAGCATTTGCCAACGGGCTATCTTCCCCGTGAGGGCAGGTTTTTCGAAGATGTACTTGATGGGATCCATCTTTGATATCAACCAAGTTGTATGGGTCAACATGTATTGCCTTAGACGTCGAGCAGCCCATGCTAAAGCGCAGCAAGTCTTTTCAAGTGAAGTATACCTTGTTTCACAGTCGGTAAACTTCTTGCTTAAGTAGTAGATTGCGTGCTCTTTCCTTCCCGTTTCATCTTGTTGTCCTAACACACAACCCATTGATCCTTCAAGTACGGTTGGGTATAAGATGAGGGGTTTACCCGGAACCGGAGGTATTAAGATTGGTGGTTCTTGCAGGTATTGTTTGATCTTGTCAAACGCCTCTTGGCAATCCTCGTTCCAATGAACGGTTTGGTTTTTCCTTAGCAGCTTGAAGATTGGTTCACAGGTAGCTGTCATGTGTGAAATGAACCTGGCGATGTAGTTCAATCTTCCTAAGAAACCCCGGACTTCTTTCTCGGTATTTGGCGCTGGCATTTCTTGGATGGCCTTCACTTTATCGGGATCTACTTCAATACCTCTTTGGCTGACGATGAAGCCCAATAACTTCCCGGATCTAACGCCAAATGTGCACTTGTTAGGATTTAAGCGCAGCTTGAATTTTCTTAGGCGTTCGAAAAGCTTTTGTAGATGGACTAGATGATCCTCCTCCGTTTGGGATTTGGCAATCATATCGTCGACATAGACCTCAATTTCCTTATGGATCATGTCGTGGAAAAGAGTCACCATTGCTCTTTGGTATGTTGCCCCGGCATTTGTTAATCCGAAGGGCATTACCTTATAGCAGAATGTTCCCCATGGGGTGATGAATGTAGTTTTCTCCATGTCTTCTGGGGCCATCTTAATTTGGTTATATCCCGAGAAGCCATCCATAAAGGAAAAGACTGAGAATTGGGCTGTGTTGTCCACCAATATGTCGATGTGTGGTAGCGGGAAATCATCCTTTGGGCTTGCTTTATTCAAGTCCCGATAATCCACACACATTCTCACCTTGCCATCCTTCTTCGGAACTGGCACAATGTTGGCAACCCATGTTGGATACTTGGTTACGGCTAAGAAGCCGGCATCGAATTGTTTTTTGACCTCCTCTCTGATCTTGAGAGCCATATCGGGTCGAGTTCTTCTCAATTTCTGCTTCACTGGCGGGCATTCCGGCTTGAGTGGCAGCTTGTGTACAACGATGTTAGGGTCTAAACCCGGCATGTCTTGATACGACCAAGCGAATACGTCCACGTACTCTTGCAGAAGCTTGATCAACTTTCCTTTTACATCCTCGTGCAGGGAGGCTCCTATCTTGACCTCTTTCTTATCCTCTTCGGTCCCCAAGTTGACCTTTTCAACTGATTCTTGGTGAGGTTGTATTAACCTATCCCCTTGATTTGCAAGTCTGGACAATTCTTCAGGCGGTTCATAATCGTCCTCTTCATCATCTTCCGTTTGATTAATCGGGCAATCGAAGTCATAAGGGTTTAAGGTAGTGTTGTTTTTGGAGGGTGGATTTGTAGATCTGCATGAGTATGATTTTTTTTAGGCTTTTTGTAGAAAAAATTTTTTTAAAACAAATGCAAAAAAAAGAAAAAGACTCAAATGAACATAAAAGATTGTTTTTATTCATGATTGTAAATAACTTATAAAAACATGGGGGCCCCACACGACTAATCATTTGCCTTGGGCAGAGCTAAATGATTTTTTTTATTTAAAAGTAAAAAACAAACAAACACGGTTTATTACTTGATCCTGGTAATGATCTCGGGAACTGCAATAGCCCTCCAATTGTTCAAAGCTTCATCCGAAGCGCAACGGTACACCAATTCAGGCACGTCTTCGTCTACATCTTCGAGTAGAGCCACTTGATCTTCATGGATAAACCCCGCACTGATGAATGTTTCCGAGATGGGGAGGACCCCTTGCTTTGGCGGCTTTGAGAAAGTTTCGGCTGATGGATGATACCCCAACCCGAAGCGATTTTTCTTCTCCGGTATGTCCACTAACTTGCCCCATCCGGTGGGTCGGCTTTCTTCTAGGGCCTCTCTTATCGCCCTCCATGATGACATGGCTGTCCTAGCCTCCTCCTTGGGCTTCGAGTTCAATGTCACGACACTTGCCACTTCCAAAGACTGGAATGGGACGTCCACAGCTTCTTCATCCGTTTCTATGTAACGGAAAGATGAGAGATGACTTACCATCATGTCCTCTTGCCCGGAAACTACAATCATTTGGTTATCAATGATGAACTTCAGTTTCTGGTGCAGGGTAGAGGTAATGGCTCCGGCCGCATGGATCCATGGTCGTCCGAGAAGACAACTGTATGTTGGGTTAATGTCCATGACTTGGAAGGTTATGGTGAAAACCTTAGGTCCGATTTGGACTGGTAAGTCAATCTCCCCCATAACGGCTCTTCTTGACCCATCGAAAGCTTTTACGACCAAGGCGCTGGGCTTCATTACGGTCCCTTCACATGAGAGTTTGAGGAGGGTAGTCTTGGGCATGACATTCAATGATGACCCCGTGTCCACTAGCACTCTTGAGAGGATGTGGTCCATGCATTTCACAGAGATATGTAAGGCGCGGTTATGAATGTGCCCCTCGTCGGGTAGCTCATCGCCATTGAAACCCAAGTACCTACTTGAGGTAATATTTCCGACTATCCCGTCGAATTGGTCCACCGGAATGTCCTTGGTGACATGTGCCTCACTGAGGATCCGTAGTAGTGCTTCCCGGTGTGCTTCCGAGCTGAGCAGTAAGGATAGCATGGAGATCTTGGAGGGAGTTTGACCTAGCTGGTCAATGATCTTGTACTCGCTCTTTTGGATTATCCTTAGGAACTCTTCGGCCTCTTTTTGCGGGATTGTCTTTTGAGAAGGCCCCGCTTGGTTCTCTTTTTCCTCCACGCTCTTTTCTTTGAGCGGCTCCTTTGGTAGTACAGCTGGCGTCTTCCCGAGTTCTTTCGGAGCGAAGACTCTACCACTTCTAGTCATTCCTCCAACACCGGTAATGTTAGTGATGCTGGGCTCGATTTTGGCTAGTGGTTTTCCTTCCACATAGGCCACAGGTTGGTAATTCCATGGTACCCTCTTTGTGCTTTCAAAAGAGAAGGGTGCAGGTACGTGGAATGTTATGGGTTGTATTGGCATTGGTACCTCTCTCCTTTGGTATGGGATCTCGAGAGGTTTTGGGCCGTTAGACTCTAAGGTAGCAACGTCCGTGCCCTCCTTTATGTAGCCAATTTGGATCCAACCTTGGTCCATTAACTCTTGAAGGCAGTTCTTCAACTCTTCGCACTCATCCGGGTTGACCTTGCAGGCTTCACAGTTGGCGTGCACTTCCTCGAATAATCCAAAGCCGGTTAAGCGCTCCCTTATGGTTGACAGGGGAGTCCTAACATTGGATACCCTTTTGACTGGACCAAAGTCCTTTTGTTCCTCCACCGCATTTACAGAGGGACCCGTATGCCCCGGCAATGGGTTATTCTTCACATTGGGGCTTTCCTCTTTGAAGGATAACAGCTTCTTGTCAATAAGATCCTGTACCTTGTGTTTGAAAACCCTACAGTTTTCGATATTGTGCCCCACGGATCCTGCGTGGAAATCACATTTGGCATTTGCGTCGTACCACTGTGGATATGGTGGCGACATTGGTGGTAGTAGTCTCGTCTCGACCATACCCTTTTGGATTAGGTATGGCAAGATCTGACCATAAGACATGGGTACAGGATCAAACTGCCTAGTATAGTAACTATTCCTTGAGCTCGCCTGATTCCTTGGTGGGTACCCGCCTTGTTGCTGTTGCTGTTGATTTTGCTGCGGCAACACTACTGGTTGTCGAGGTGGATTTGCGGGAATTACTTGAGGTGAGTAACGCCCTTGAGCCGTTGCTGCTGCCACATAAGGATAGTGGTAGTGAGGCATTTGATTTGGTGGCGGGTAGGGTGGACCCATTAGAACGGCATTTGTATCCCCTTCTTTCTTTTTGTGAAAGTTGTTGGGGGGTTTTCTAGCTCCACCTTGAGCTTCTGGAGAGCCTTGGATTTTTCCTCTCTTCACTCCATCTTCTATTCTTTCACCGACCATGACTAGATCGGAGAAACCGGCAGACGTACTTCCGATCATCTTGTCGTAATATGGGCCTTGAAGTGTGCCCATAAAGGTGTCGACAAGTTCTCTCTCCAACAGTGGTGGTTGTACACGGGAAGCTAGTTCTCTCCACCGCTGAGCGTACTCCTTGAAGGACTCGTTGCTTCTTTGTAGGAGGTTTTGTAGTTGCATCCTATTTGGAGCCATGTCCAAATTATATTTGTATTGCTTTAGGAAGGCATCGGCTAGATCCTTCCAAGTTTGGACATGGGTACGCTCGAGCTGCATGTACCAATCCAAAGACGCTCCGCTTAAACTATCTTGAAACACATGTACCATGAGTTTCTCGTTCATTGCGTAAGCCGCCATCTTCCTACAGAACATCCTTAGATGATTCCGAGGGCATTGGATTCCTTTGTATTTCTCGAAGTCCGGTACTTTGAACTTCGGAGGAATTACCACGTCGGGCACTAGGCACATATCCAAGGCATTGTGGGCACCGTATGAGCTGAAACCCTCGACAGCTTTCAACCTCTCTTCCAAAACTCGATACATTTGGGTGGTATCATTGTCTTGGTGGGTGGTGTCGGGAGCAGATTGCCTTAGCTGGCTATTCTCCACATCGTGGGGAATTACTTCATGCTGAGTAGTGGAGGTTCCTTGAGGACGACGCTCTTCATTCCTTACGGGGATTGAGAACGGTGGTGGAGGTGGTCCTTGACCCTCATTCTCAAAGGGTGGGGTATAACCCACAGGTAAACCATAAGGAGGCCATTGCACATTGGAGGCATCCGTTGTTGGGCGAGGGTGGCTTTCTCGTGCCGACAGAGCTTGCATTAACTCTAGCATCTGATCCATTTTTCCTTTCATTCCATCAACTTCCTCTCTCAAAGCCGCTTGAGTTTGTTCCAAATTGTCCATGATCCTTTGTTTGTTAGCTCGTGTTCCGTACGAGTGTTGAATATCTGGTTCTTGGACCGAGGGCTTTCGGGGTTTTCGGGCTATGATTGCTTTGAACTGTTTGAATGGGAATGAATGAGTTTTTTTTTTGAAAAAATGCATGAAGATGCATATGAATGTATGTATGCTTATGAGTATGCAAAATATGCGTGTTTTTTTTTATTTTGCTTTATGGAGTTTAAAGGTGCACGATTAATATTTAGCAATTCAAAATATTAAAGACCGGGAAATTGATTATACTTCAAAATATATTTGATTAAATAACATTTGTTTACAAAGTGTAACTAATGCTATTACAAATCAAATAGCCGCTCGCTTCTCGGCTTTGCTCATCTCCTCCCTATAGAAATCTATGGTGTCCTTGCAGAACTTCATAAACTTCCGGATCTCCACAGGGATGACAAAGTAGGGCATGACCATCTCGGCCTCCGCTAGCTTCTTTGGAAGTTGGGTGATCACCAAATTTGAGAATGCAACCAATTTAGTGAAATCCTCACTTAATCGGGTGGCGTCTTGCCATACATACTCAATCACTTCCTTGCGCTGGTCTAGCTTGACTCTTGCACTTCTAATCTCGTCGTGTAGTTGTGCAATGTGGTCCCCATGAGCTCTTGCAATCTTGTCGAAGTACTCTTCGAATTTCTTGATGTCTTCCTCGAGAAGATTGCACTTTAGCCTCCCTTGATGAGAGAGACTCTCATGTCTTTGCCGCTGGACGCGTTCGGCTTGAAGCTGCTCTTTGTAGTCTTTCACTACTTCTTGGAGCTGTTGATTTTTCTCTTGGAATTTCAACCTCCATTTTCGTTGAGCTTCGATGGCTAATTCGCCAAACTTCTTGAGCTCTTGGTTGGAATGTAGAATTCTTTCCAACTCTTCATCCTTGGCCACAAGGTTGGCATCCGCACTAACCAAGCCGCCTCCTATCCAATCCCTTTTCCCTTCGGAGGTTCTTAGCCGTTTTTGGCATACTAGGAGAGAATGTGACACTTCATCACGATCTCTCTTCGTCCTAGTAATTTCTCCTAAAGCTTGGAGGTGCTTCAATTCTAAGTCTCCGTTTTTGTTTTGGAGTTCTTGAATTTTAGCCTTGAGGTCCTCCACTTCTTTGTTGGGAATGATTGCAATAGGTTTAGGTGTAGGAGGTTTTGGAGGGTTTGTGACCACGAAGGGTAACTTGATTGCTTTGACCCTCTCCTTCACCCATTGAGTATAAAGGGGTTTGGCGACACAGTTTCTCTTGCCGACCCTTCCCTTGCGTACTTGGCTCCATGCTCCCCGGATTCTCCCTAGCAATGCCGGGTCTTGATCGCCTTCCCTTAAGTAGAAAGCTTCCAACAAAAGGTCGTTAGGTTTATCTTCCATTGAAAAACCTAGTTGTCGGAGAGAGAGGACCGGATTGTAATTAATACATCCCTTAGTACCAATGAGGGGTACGTTAGGGAAGTCCCCGCAGCTGAGGATAATTTCCGGGTCATCTAAGTTTGGTGAAAACCAATGGATGTCTTTCTCGGCGAGGGTTGTCATCCGTTGCGACCATTTGAGCCTGGCCCGGTTTTCCACAAAGTCTCGGTTTCTTGGCATGTGGGACATCATCCAAATTTGCACCACGGGAGTGCAACAAGTAATTTTGCGTCCCCTCGCTTGTTCATGCCTTGAGTAGAGGGTATGATAAAAATCCGCTAAGATTGTAGGAACTGGATTTTTAGTCATAAACACCTCTAGAGCCGGAAAGTCTACGAAATCATCCATGTTGGGGAATAAGACAATCCCGTAAACTAAGAGGGCTAAGATGGCGTTGAAGGCCATTACCTCTTTGTTGGCTAGTAAATCCCGAGCTTTGGCTTCCAAAAACTTTCTTGAAAAGCCCTTAAGGTTCCCTCTAACTTCCAAGTTAGATGCCACTTCTTGGGTGTCGAGGTATAAGGATTCGGCGATGGCTTCAAATGTGGGATCCTTTCCCGGACCGAGATAGAGTTCATGCCCTTTCATGCTACAACCCAAAATTTTCTCAAACTCTTCCAAAGTTGGCGCTAGTTGGAAGTCTTGAAATGTGAAGCACCGTAGAGGTGGGTCGAAGAATTGCGCCAAAGTGGTTAAGGCGGTTGAATCTATTCTCACGGGTAAAAGATCAAGGATTAGCCCATAGCTTGCCTCGAAGATGTTCTTGTGGACCGAAGAGAGCCTCTTGCTTAGAGCTAATAAACTTTCCACCCTAGGAGCTTTAATTTTGAAGGCGAGCGTATTCTTGTTCCCGGAATCCATATTTTTTGCTAATATTTGTTCGTTCTTTTTAAACTCCTATAAAGCAAAACGATGCGAAAATTACTTTCATGAATGCAAATGTTATGCAAGGGTATGGTTTATGAAGGTTCGGAGCTTCCCCCCATCCTCACATGTAGGCTCTAAATTGTGAAATATCCTAAGAAGAGGTCCTTAGAGTCATAGACCTCACATGGAATTAGGGTTGTCTATGGACATACGTCGACATGACTTCAATTAATTCCACGTGAAAATCTCATCTAAGCGGGGTTGGACATCCCACCTCACGGACATACGTCAACGCGGGCTTCCGCACACAACCTCCTTCTAACTTAGTGTTTTTCTCAAGCTCGGGTAGAGAGCCTCACACGTCCGGCATTAACCCGAACAATGTGGAGTAACATCACTCAAGTAACCCCCACATTTGATATATATAATATGAATATAAAGCAAATAAAGCGAATATAAACATAAAGCATAAATATAACATGCATGAATAAAATAAATAAACATGGCACGCAAAGAAAATAAAGCAATTGTCTTTAACCCAAACAGGTTAGGCTTGACTCGCTAGTGGGAACAGGGTCCCCAGTGAAGTCGCCAGCTGTGCGCACCTCGTTTTTTTCCGTCGGGAAAAAAGACGCGCAGATTCCTCCGAGGACGTCCTCGAACGCTCGGAGGGTGCCTTTGTGAAGCCGCCACCAAAGTTTTTGTGTAAAGGGAACGTTGATAAACCCTTAAGTTTTTTTTTGTTGTAAAGGGAAACGATAATAAAACCCTTTTGACGATGAGGATAAGGATTAGGTCATCGCAACCATTGTCGGGTTCGGGAGTCGGTTACGCGAGGGGAAGGTATTAGCACCCCTCACGTCCGTTGTACTCAACGGGAACCTTCTATTTGGTTAAAGCTTGAATTGCCTTTTAATACTTTGCGTGCGTGTTCATTTATGCTAAAAATATAATAAGGGGGGGAAAGAGATAAAAACAAACGAAGAAAGAAAAAAAGTTTTTATTATTGTTGTGCTTGACAAGATGTCGATCTTGCTCCTACGTATCTCCCGGTAGTCGGAGAATTCAAAGCATACGTAGTTCTTTGGTAGAAAAACGTATGTGTGTTGGTTGATTTTAATTGGACGATGTTTTAACCGAATTCTTGCGATTAAACGTTGCTTGTATGCTCGCACTTGGAGACTTATTAAGCGTTCGTTCGCGAATCACATTAGAATTGTTAAAAGGTACGTCCGTTAGGGTAGAGGGTTGAATTGGTCGCTATGGGACCAAGAGAGGTACAATGGACTCATACAAGTCAAACATTGACCGAGTGGACTCTAACGAGTCGGGCGATTGTTCGATTGATCCACTGAGATCAAGAACGGGTACAATGGACTCGGACGAGTCGAACATTGACCGAGTGGACTCTAACGAGTCGAGGGGTTGAGTCTAATGGCCAACGGGGGACCAAAAGGTTTAGATTGACCACAAGGGGCCAAGATTTGGTTTGGTTAGGGTGGTACATGTTAAAAAAGGGAATGACGATTGTCCGAGCGTCGAGACATACGTCACGCATTCGTACAATCGGGGCGATGGAGAGACATACGTCACACCATCCCTTTTTCATTCATATTTTTGGATTGAATTCTTTAGAAATCCCAAGGCATGTCAAAACATTTGGTTTGAAAACCCAAAATGGGAAGGTTTAGCAAATTTGCTAAAAAAACGCGCAAGTTCGTCTCATTTTGCGAAAATGCGCACGTAAACGGTGTATGTTCATCTTTGAGTTTTGAACATCATGAACAATATTTATTGTTCAAGTTTAGATTGAAAAGCTGAACATAGCTTGTTTGTTCGTGTGGTTTTGAAAATTTGGGAACATAACTTGCTTTGCAAGTTATCCACAAAATGGTTATACGAACTTGTGATTTTGCCAAAATTAAGCAAAAACCTTGTTATGACTTGAAGAACATAGGTTTAAAAACTCTTAGGTTCTGAGCTCTGGGGCTAGAACCTCAAAAATTGGTTGGTTTGACACAAAAACTCAGGTTCTGAGTTCTGTCATGGTCGCACTGCGACCATGACTTCGCACTGCGAAGCATGCGAAATTTTGGGTTCAGAAGCTGTTTCTGAACATTTGTTCAGAAACAACTTCTGAACACACTCAAGACCTTATAGAAGGGTGAAAAGCTTTGAGTTTTTGGGGTGAAAAAGGTTGTACAAACCAATTTTGATGTTTTGAAAACCTTGGGATTTCTTTGGAATTCAAAAGGGGTTTTTTAGGACAAAAGGTTTTGAGCCAAAATGGCTATGCAAACACAATTAGAAATGAAAGATAAAGAGCTTAGAAACTTACAGAACTCCTTAGCAAAGATCCAGCTGCACTTGATTTGATTTGATTGAGAGCTTTCACAAGAGGTTTGAATATTGGTGAAGGCTTTGGACTTTGTAATGGATTGGTTTTTTTCTGGTTATTTGTGGAGATTTGTAGGTTGAAATGAGTAGAGTTTCTGCTCTTTTTATGCTGTGTTTTCTGTGTTTGAACAAGTGCTTGTAACCTTGGGCATTGCCTCCTATTTATAGGCCAAGATCAAATCTTTGTCATCATTACACAATCCCTTGATTCAGCTGATTTGTGGCCAAGATTAAGCTGAATCCCTTTGCATTAAATGCTAATGGATAGAGGCAACCCTGCCATATACCAAGGGGCAAGATCCAGCTTGATTTCAGCCACAAATTCAACTTATTCTAGAAGGTAATGATGAAGAACAAAGCTGATTTGCAATTGGCTAATGCTTGGGGATCAATCCTTGCAATCTCAATGGTTGATAACTGAAAACGTGCACTGTATTGTGCAGAGATTGAGGGATGAAAAGGCTACTTATGGCTGGTGTGAGAGGGTGAAAAGCTGCTGCAAAAACAGAGTAGCAATCATGGCTTTTCAAGTGAGAAAATCCAGCTGGTTTGACTGGTTTTAGGGGCAGCAAGCAGGAGGAAAGTCCTCAAGCAGGTGGCTGGCAACCTTGTGGTGGTTAGCAGGTCACCTGGGAGGGACTAGAGCTGCCCAAGGGCAAGCCCACTTGCTTGTCACATGCTAGGTTGGAAGAAAAAGCTTCCAACCTTGGCATTAATGGCAAGTCCTTCAACTCTGGCTTTGCTTGGCCCAATTAGCCATGAAAGCTACTTAAAATAATTATGGAAGTGATGTGCAACAAAATCTGGAATTAAATCCAAGAAACCAAAAATCTGCAGAAAAATCGCAGACTTCGCAGTGCGAAGTAGGCTTCGCATTGCGAAGTCCTCAATTTTGAAAAGTTGACTTTTCTGTTGACTTTTGTTGACTTTTGACTTTTTCCCCTCTTTGATTTTTTTTGATTTTTTTTGGTTTTAAAATGCGTAGGACAAAATTAGGGTACTACACTCATCAGCCAGCAAGTTATTTTTCTTTTTCAAAGATTTAAATTTATTTAACTTGCTTCTGAGGTTGTTCATAAGTTCCTTAACTGTATCAATAAGATCAGATCTAGTGAGTTCAGAAAATATCTCATTTTCAAAGTCTGAATCTGAATCTGATTCTGTATTAGAACATACATTTGCAACCAAGTTCAAATTGGATTCAGCTTCATTTTCCTTGTCAGATTCTGATCCAGATTCCTCATCAGATGATACTAATGCTACCAAACCCAGGTTAGCTTCTTCATCTTCATTTTCATCTTCAGAATCTGATTTTTGATCAAGATCAATCCAAGTAGCCATAAGGCTTTTTCTTAATCTGTCTTTCCCTGATCTTGAGCTGTTCTTTCTGGATTTGTACTTCTGAAACTCAGGACATTCAGATTTGAGATGACTAGTTCTCTTGCAGTTTGAGCAGTCCTTTTGTTCATCCTTCTTGGAACTAGATTCTTTGAAGCTGCTACTCCTGTTAGATGATTTCTTTTGTCTTTGCAGCAAGAACTTAATTCTTTTGGAAAGCTTTTCTAGCTCTTCAGCTTCTGAATCTCCTTCAGAACTTTCCTCAAAAAATTCTTCATTAGATTCTGAAGCTTTTAGAGCTATTGAAAGCTTCCCTTTAGATTTAAGTGCTACAGACTCAGAATTTCTAACTGGTTCATCTTTATTGAGTCCCAGTTCATGCACCTTGAGGGAGCTTATAAGATCTTCAATACTTAGAGTATTTAAATCTTTAGCTTCCTCAATAGCAGTCACCTTAGGTCTCCATATGGATGGCAAGCTTCTGAGAATCTTGTTCACATGATCAGCAGTAGTGTAGCTCTTTTTCAGGATCTGAAGTCCAGACACAAGAGTCTGAAATCTTGAGAACATAGCCTCAATATTTTCATTCTCCTGCATTCTGAACAGCTCATACTGCTGAACTAGAATGTTGGCCTTTGCTTCTCTGACCTTCTTGTTCCCCTCATAATTGGAGCACAAAGAGGTGAAGATGGCTTTAGCTGTAGACTTGTCACTCAGCTTCAGGTATTCACTGTGAGGCATAGAATCCACAATGATACCTCTCACATGATGATGCTTTCTGTATATTTTTTTTTCAGCATCAGTGAGACTTCTTCTGTTCAGAGCCACTCCTTCTTCATCAACTGGTATGGAGATTCCATCTTCAATTATATCCCATAATGAATCATCAATTCCAATAATGTGGCTGTACATTTTGCTTTTCCACCAAGAGAATTTCTCAGCATCACCACTAAACAAAGGAGGTTTATTGTGTGAGTGAGATTTCTTGTTTTCAGTACCATAGCCATCACCACCACTTCTGGATGTAGATTCACCATAATCTCCAGATGACATGTTTTTCTCAGGATCCTACTGACACACTGTTATGTGTTAATATCAGAACCGGAGCTCTGATACCAACTGAAGGTGAGAAAAACACACACAAGAAGGGGGGGGGGTTGAATTGTGTGACTCAAAAACTGGTTTCTTTTACTTTTCAAAACTTAAGTCAAGTTCAGAATCTGATATGAATCAGTTCTGAACTATTATCCCAGAGTTATGCAGCGGATTAAAAAGTAAAAGAGATAAGGAAAGAGAGAGACACACAAGATTTATACTGGTTCCTTCTCAATGTGAGAAGTAGTCCAGTCCCCTTGTTATCCAACAAGAGATTTTTACTATAATCAATTGATTACAATTGCTCAACCACAAAGGAAGAGACTTCAATGCTCAAACACCTAGTAAGAGACTTCTAATGCTCAAGACACTAAGTCAAGAGACTTCCCTGCTCAAGACACACAGTCAAGAGACTTCCAATGCTCAAGACACAAAGTCAAGAGACTTCCAATGCTCAAGACACAAAGTCAAGAGACTTCTAATTGCTCAATACACTAAGTAAAGAGACTTCTGGATGCTTAGCACGCAGGCTAAGACTTTGAGTATCAAACTGATTTTACAACAGAAAATAAGTTTGTGTTGAACACTTGATCAAATATCAGAGATGTTCACAAAATACAACTCAGTTAAGACTCTAATACTTAAGGAATTCTAAGATAAACAAATTGTAAGAATTCCTAAGTTAATTTGTGACAGAAAACTAAAACAGAGTATTGCAGTTCAGGTTTTGCAGCTTGTGTTTCTGTACAGAGTCTTGGTATTTTCTCTTCAAATCATCTTCCTTTTATAGATGAAAATATAGCTGTTGAAGATTGCCCATAAAGTTAGGAAAGAGCCGTTGCAAAAGAGAGGCTATACCAGCTGAAAGTTGTGTGCTAAAACTGAACAGAAAACAGAGTAGCACGCAATATTCAAATTTCTTTTCCTTAAAAGCTGGGGAATGTTTGGGTCAGGGAGACAACTGTTCCATTGAGTTGTTCTGACACATCCAGGCATTAAATGCGCACAGTACTGGTCAAAATCCATGCCACATCAGCTTCAGAAGCTTCTCTGTGAACAGTGATCAAAATCTGCTTCAGTTGTACGGATCAGAAGCTGGCTTCAGGAGTTAACTGTTGCGTTGACTTCATTAGAAGCACTCAGACTTCAGAAGCTGCCTTCAGACTCAGAGGCTGCACTTCAGGAGCACCATTTCAGGACCACTTCAGAAGCTTCACTTCAGGAGCACTTCTTCAGGACTTCTTCAGAAGCTCTTACTTCAGAAGCACTTCTTCAGGAGTACTTCTTCAGGACCAGTTTCTTTCTAGCCTTGCAACCTTGCTTCTTGGCTTTCCTTCTTGCTCTTTAGCTTGTTCTTCATAACCATTATCAATCAATACTTATTAAGCATGTGGTTCTGAAACACTTGAACAAAGCATTAGCAAATAACCAATTTTCTCTTTAACACTTTGTTATCATCAAAACCATAAAGAGAGATGTGTTTACACATAAATGTTTCAACAATCTCCCCCTTACTTCATAAGAGACTTGTTAAACACATTTTGTTCCAACACCATTATCATTATGAGAATAACTTATGATGATTTCATAACATACTATGTAGTATTCTCATGATGGGTCAATCCAGTATAAATATTACTCCTAATATTCATACCTATGTATAAACTTAATATCTCATATTCATGACCTATGAGATATGGTCATCAGTCTACATACATAATAGTCTCCGCACTTTATTATTATCCCAATTTATATTAAAGCTTGACTACGGATACTTTTAAGAATAGTGTTCTTTCTGTTGATGTAATCTCATGATTAAGTCACACTTAATATTCCATCACATGAACCAACTATTCTAGGGACTTTATTAATCTCATAACGAGTGTAATAAAGAATGCCATATTTTATTTAATAATAAAAGTCATGATACATATGATAAGTTTAACATAAACTATTGGCCTCTAGGGCTTACACCGACATTGTCTTCTAACTTATGTCTCTTTACAGCAGGAACATGTATGTAGCAGATAGATGCAAAAACTCTTAGATGCTTAGCTGATGGTTTTTTGCCACACCAGGCCTCAATTGGAGTTTTGTCATTGACTGCCTTGGTTGGACATCTATTGAGTATGTAGACAGCAGTATAAACTGCTTTAGCCCAAAATGTATTAGGCAATCCTTTATCCTTTATCATCGATCGAGCCATCTCCATGACTGTGCGGCACACCATTTTGTTGTGGAGAATATGCGACTGTTAGTTGACGCTCGATGCCTTCATCTTCACAGAACTTATCAAACTCGTGGGAATTGTACTCTTTGCCACGATCACTTCTGAGAACTTTAATATATTTTCCGCTTTGTTTTCGACAAAGGTCTTAAACTTTTTGAATATACCAAAAAGTTCTGATTTTTCTTTCATAAAGTAGACCCAAGTCATTCTAGAAAAATCATCAATGAAGAGGATGAAATACTTGTTGTTGTGGAGTGAGGGTGTCCTCATCGGTCCACAAACATCTGTGTGTATCAACTCCAACAAGTCCTCAGCTCTCCAAGTTTATCCAAGTGTGGGAGATCTCTTATCATATTCTTCTGATATAACAACTTCAACGCTTGAGTGTTGAAGTGACCAAATCTTCGATGCCATAGCCATGAATCATCAACTTGGACTTTCAAGGCAATGTTATTGGTGCACTTGAAGCTTTGGAAAACTTCTATTTCATTTCTCCATTTTTACTTTGGCTATCTCTTGCCTTTTGTGATTGTTGTCATATATTGAGCATGTGTCTCCTTCAAAGTGTATAATATATCCTTTCTCCAACATTTGACCAATACTCAAAAGATTTTCTTTAAGACTGGGAACTAGTAAGACATCTTTGATGAACCTTGTACCTTTCTTAGTCTCCACCATCACAGTGCCTCTGCCTTTAGATTCCACGACTGAGTCATTTCCTAGTCGAACCTTTACTTTGACAGAGTCATCAATATCCTTGAAGATGCTCTCATCTTTAGCCATGTGATTGCTGCAACCACTATCCAAGTACCAATTTCTACTCAATTCGTCATTGGAATCTTGGGTGGCATAAAAAAGATGTTGGTCATGGTTACGTTGGTCCTTCTCACACTCATGCTCTTCAACGAAGTTTGCTTGATGCTTATTTTTGTTGTAGCAGTTCCTCTCCACATTTCCAAATTTCTTACAGTGTCCACGTTGTGGTTTTCCGCGCCATCAAAAATATTTCTCGGCATGATTTGTCTTCTTGCATATGCAACATGAAGGATACTCATCTTGATTTTTCTTTGAGAAATTTCTAAAAATTTCTTTGTTTCTAGAATTTTCTCCACTTCTCTTGTTTCCTCCAAATCCTTTATTTTGAGACTGTAATTGAAGCTTTGATTGAAAGGCATTTTCAATTGTATCATCATCATGCCTACTCAACCTTTGCTCATAAGCTTCCAGTGAGCCTATTAATTATGTCACCGACAAAGTAGACACATCTTTGGTTTGCTCAATCGTAGTAACGATTGCATTATACTTACGAGGAATAGAAGTTAGAATTTTCTCAACAATTCTTTTGTCGAGAATATTATCCCCGTAAGTTCTCATTTGACTTACTAATTCTTTTATCTTGGTATAATAGTCTTTTACGGTCTCACACTCTTTCATTTTTGTTAACTCAAACTCACGTCTAAGAGTTTGAAGTTTAATGGCATGTACCTTGTCACTTCCTTGAAACTCCTCTTTTAGTGTACCTAAGCATCTTTGGCACTTGTAGCTCCCATTATTCTTGGAAAAATATTGTCTGCTACCACTTGTTGCAGAAAGAACAATGCCTTTGAATCTTTTTGTTTATTTTCCTTCAACTCTTTTTTCTGAGCTGCATTGAGAGTTGAAATGTCTGCGGAAATAGTAAATCTTTCATCTATAATCTCCCATAAATCTTGAGAGCAAAAAAATGTCTTCATTTTAATGCTCCAAAAATCATAGTTTTCACCAATGAAAGTAGGGATAGTCAATAATGATGGTTGAATGGTATTAGCCATGTCTTAGGGAAAAATCTAGAAATGGTGTAGGATATAAAGAGGGTTTGGTTGGAAATAGATGTATAAATTTTCTACACCCAATATATGATCGAACGTAGCTCTGATACCACTGTTAGTGTTTTAGGTAGTAGTGTTAGTTTAGAGTGTAGTTGGATAGTGTAGAAGGCTTTAGTTGATAGATGGAATATAGTAGTAATTAGTGTGACGACTTGGAGCAAGAATAGATTGTATTGCTCTCCAAATTGGATTGATTACAAATGAGTACATGTTTTCCTATTTATAGTGTGGATGTCATATTCTAGATACTTCCTTCTTGATCCTTCATGACATTTCCTACAACAGGTGTAGTATTAATTAAATCTAAAACATAATAACTATTCTAGAGAAATCTAGACATGTACATCAATTCTGAATATTCTATAACTAATGCATATTCTAGAGAATTCTAGAAATATGCATCACATTTTAACAAAAAATAATCCCCACCACCCCAAACTTTCACAAGGAGATATACATAATAAAGGTATTATTAGGTCATCGACAAACTTACATCAATTTTTTTTAAATGGCAAATATTTCTTTTTTATATAAGCATGGCAAATCTAATTATATTAAAAAGAAGGCAGAAGAATAAAGAGTATCATTAGTACTCAACAAAGTAGCTTACAGGAAATAAATGGATACTCAGACAACTCAAAACTAGATTAATCCTTAAAAAAATGCACTGCTGCTTAGAGCCAAACTTGCACTTATGAATATGATATGCATCTAAGACAAGCGGGAGACTCCTCCTGCAGAATTCTTTGATTAACAGCTCACTCTCAGTCCAGAACCGGAGTTGTGGTTCATTCAAAATAAATGCCGCGGAAGTTGGTTACAGTCTAGTTGGTCCCTCCTAAATCTTATTCTAGCTATGGCGCGGAAGGTGGGGAGTTATGAACGTTATGAACCGTGACATTGTGATCTTCTTTGGATGCAGGCCAGTAGCGAAACATCGACCTACCAACAATGTTCTTGATCGGGAGCGGACCCCAATTATGAGAATCAAAACTCTGGTTACGATTGTCTCCCATTACAAACACATGTCCTGCTGGAACAACCATTGGAGCCAACTCGTAAGCAAGAGGCTCTAAAACAAATTCCTCTTGTTCAGCAACACCATTCACTAGTAGTTTTCCGCCACGAACTTGGACAACGTCACCAGCCTTAGCCACAACCCTTTTTATAAAAACATCAGATGAACTATAACCAAATTCCTTCAAAAATTGTGGTGGTTTGAAAATAACAATATCAGAAACATGAGGCTTTCTAAAGAATAAAGAAAACTTTTCTGTTAGAACACGGTCACCAACTTCAAGAGTTGGATACATAGAAGAAGATGGAATAGATTTAGGTTCAGCCAAAGACGATTTATAAAGTAAACTAACAGTGAAAGCAGTGAATACAGCTTTAGCATCTTTTGAATATTTGGAAATCCAACTACTAGTAGTCTCCTTTTGATTCAAATTCAACAAACGAGATTCTGGTGGTTTAGAAGCAGCAATTTCCCATGTTGTGGGGTTAATAACAGACTCATTACAAGGAAGCCACTTTGTAACCTGTAACAATGGTATAATTGAAGAGGGTTTGAATGGTGAAATACCCATCATACCAGTTGTTGACCCAGGAACAACACCCGCTGACTTCATCATCCAGATCAAACCTTCAGTGAGAAGGTCTCCCGCGAGGGTAGAATAGGCAGACATTTTTGGCCTCCTGAAATTCTCACCTATGCCGCCGCTGGAACGATCCAGATCGGGTCTTTGGTTGGATCCAAAGAAACGAGAGAGGATACAGCATTCCTGGACACCACGAGGATTTGCGACTCGAACGCTGGCCGAGGAAACTAGGTTTTGGGCGACATAGCCGGAAAAGGAGAAGGTGGCTCGTATAGCCATAACTATGAAGTTAATTGCACCGGGGAAGAAAAGGTACTGGGTGGTTTCGGAGAGAAATGTTTTAGAGGGATGAAACCCTAGTAAGTGTATAAGAAGGTTTATACTGTAGCCTAACCTAAATTGACTCTATTTTTACGCGTTTGCCCACTGTGATTGCATTAATTATTTGTTTCGCATTTAAAGTTGGAATCAAATTTGTATTTTTTTGTTGGTCCAGTTAGTATCAAACCAGTTAATTCTAATGACTATGTCATTTTTCTATTGTGTGCATATTTGCATATGTTAAAAAATTTAAAATAATAAATTTAAATTTAAACTCGTGCATCTTATAGTAAGGCAAATTCTATCATGCAGTCGTCAAAATAACAGATTTAAATCTGTCGGTTTCACTGACAAATAGGAAGAAAGTTTGACTAAAGTTTGAATCCATGTCATTAAGTTGTTGGAACAAAATGTGTTTAACAAGTCTCTCATAAAATAAGGGGGAGATTGTTGAAACATTTATGTGTAAACATATCTCTCTTTATGGCTTTGATGATAACAAAGTATTAAAGAGAAAATTGGTTAATTGCTAATGCTTTGTTCAAGTGTTTCAGAACCACATGCTTAATAAGTATTGATTGATAATGGTTATGAAGAACAAGCTAAAGAGCAAGAAGGAAAGCCAAGAAGCAAGGTTGCAAGGCTGAAAAGAAACTGGTCCTGAAGAAGTGCTCCTGAAGTGAAGCCTCTGAAGTGGTCCTGAAGAAGTGCTCCTGAAGTGCAGCTTCTGAAGACTGGGTGCTTCTGATGAAGTCAACGAAAAGTCAGCATCTGAAGACCAGCTTCTGATCCGTACAACTGAAGCAGCTTCTGATCACTATTCACTGAGAAGCTTCTGAAGCTGATATGGCATGGAAAAGCAACCAGTACTGTGCGCATTTAATGCCTGAAGATGTCAGAACAACTCAATGGAACAGTTGTCTCCCTGACCCAAACATTCTCCAGGATTAAAGGTGGGCCAATTCAAAAATGGCACCTGCCCTGTTCTGACAAGAAAAAGTGCAGCACACATTTGCAGCAACCTAGCCCAATTGCAACGGCTAAATTCCTGATTTCCAGCAAATCTCCAACAGCTCTAATTTTATCTATAAAAGGAGGGAGATTTGAAGAAGAAAATGTTGAAGACTCTTGAAACGCATTGCTGAAACTCTGCCCTGTTTTCTGTGTAAAAACTGTCATAGTTCAAATCTCTTAGAAATTCTTCAGTCTTTGTAACTTAGGAATTTCTTAAGGTTAAGAGTCTTAACCTGTGTTGTATTTAGAGAACACCTCTGATATTTGATCAAGTGTTCATCCCAAACTCCTTTACTTGTAAACCAGTTTGGTCCCTCAAAGTCTTAGTCTGTATACTAAGCAATTGTAACCTCATTCCTTTGTGGTCTGAGTCAGAAGCCTCTTGTCTTTGTGACTTGAGCATTGAGAAGTCTCTTGTCTTAGTGACTTGAGCATTGGAAGTCTCTTCCTTGGTGGTTGAGCATAGAAGTCTCTTTCTTTGTGATTGAGCAGCTGGAAGTCTCTTTCTTAGTGATTGAGCAATTGTAATCAGAACTTGATTATAGTGAAACTCTCTTGTTGGACACAAGGGGACAGGACTACTTCTCACATTGAGAAGGAACCTGTATAATTTCTGTGTGTCTCTCTTTCCCTTACTCCTTAACTTGTTTTAATCCGCTGCATTCAACTTCTGATATCTGTTCAGAACTGATCATATCAGCTTCTGAACTGAACCTGAAGCTTTAAAAAGAAAAAGAACAAGCTTTTAGAGTCACACAATTCAACCCCCCCCCCCCCTTCTTGTGTGTTTGTTTTTCTCACCTTCAGTTGGTATCAGAGCTCCGGTTCTGATATTAACACTTAACAGTGTGTCAGTGGGATCCTGAGAAAAACATGGCCTCAACAAGTGAGTCACCTCCACCTTCTCCCAGAAATCCACCATCTCCCAGAAATCAAAGAAATGTCCAATATGACTACAGTACTGAAGAAAAGAAGTCTAGGTCACACAATAAACCTCCTATGTTTACTGGTGACCCAGAAAAATTCTCTTGGTGGAAGAGCAAAATGTATAGTCACATTATTGGGATTGATGATACTCTATGGGATATCATTGAAGATGGAATCACTATCCCAGTAGATGAAGAAGGTGTTGCTATCAACAGAAGATCTCTGAGTGATGCTGAAAGAAAGATCTATAGGAAGCATCATCATGTCAGAGGTATCATTGTGGACTCATTGCCTCACACTGAGTATCAGAAGCTGAGTGACAAGTCCACTGCAAAGGCAATATTCACATCCCTCTGCTCTAACTATGAAGGTAATCAGAAGGTTAGAGAAGCTAAGGCAAACATACTTGTTCAGCAATATGAACTGTTCAGAATGAAAGAGGATGAAAATATTGAGACTATGTTCTCAAGATTTCAGACTCTGGTTTCTGGACTTCAGATTCTGAAGAAGAGTTATACCACAGCTGATCATGTGAATAAAATCCTTAGAAGCCTGCCATCCAAATGGAGACCAAAAGTGACTGCCATTGAGGAAGCTAAGGATCTGAATACTTTAAGTATTGAGGATCTTATAAGCTCCCTCAAAGTGCATGAACTGGGACTCAATGAGGATGAGTCTGTTAGAGAGCCAAAAACATTAGCTCTGAAGTCTAAAAGAAAACCTGCTAAAGCTTTGAAAGCAATTGAATCTGAAGAAGAATTTCCTGAGGGAAATTCTGATGAAGATTCAGATGCTGATGAGCTTGCAATGATTTCCAAAAGACTTCAGTATCTGATGAACAGAAAGAAAAAGTTCTCTAACAGAAGCAGTAACTTCAGAGGATCTGGTTCAAATTCTAAGAGGGATATCCAGAAGGAAAGCTGCTACAACTGCAAAAAGCCTGGCCACTTCATTGCTGATTGTCCTGACCTTCAGAAGGAAAAATCAAAGGAAAAAGCAAAGAAGTCCAGCTCAAAGTCTAGCAGTTTCAGAAATAAGCTCAAAAAGAGTCTCATGGCAACATGGGATGATCTGGATAATGAGTCAGAATCTGATGAGGAAGAAGCTAACTTGGCCCTGATGGCAATTGCATCTTCTGATGCAGAATCATGCTCAGATTCTGATGAAGAAGATGAGGTATATTCTGAACTCTCTAGATCTGATTTAATTGAAACAATTAATGATCTTATGAGTCATCTTAAAAGCAAGTTAAAAGAAATTAAGTCTTTGAAAAATCAAACAAACTTGCTGTCTGAGGAAAACCTTAAACTTCAGAATCAGATTGTTGAATATGATGAGGAAGTTGAGGAACTCAGAAAAGAGGCTCATAAGAAATCTGAAGAGGTTCCTAATGATCAGGAAATAGCCCTTCAAGATTTCATGTTAACTGGATTCAATAGAACTAAAATTGCCTCCATGATGTATAATATGATCAGAAACAAAGGTGAAGGCATTGGCTATGATTTATTCAAACCTTCAAATGATTTAAACTCACCTTCATGTTCTGAAAATATTTTAAAAGGCAATAGTATTTGTTTTGTGCCTGCTTCTGATAATTCTGAGAAACTGAAAGTATCAGAATCTGAGACTAAGTCAGAAGTTCTGAACAGCTCAGACTCTGAAGCTTCTGAGCCTAAGGGTAAGATGAAGGCAACTGTTAAAACCTTGCCTAAATCTAAGCCAAAAGGTTCTAAGCCTAAGAGTAAGAGGAAATCAGACTCTGAACTTAAACCTGTTCAGAATCTGAAGTGTTCAGAACCTGGAACTAGTAAGTCTCAGAATCTGAATAAATCTGATTCAAATTTTTCTAAGACTGGGTTTATTAAAACTTCAAAATCTGTCAAACCAGTTAATGGAAAACATTTTCAGTCTCAGAATGATAGGCAAAGCAAGCCAAAGCAAACCAATCAGTTTTCTGCTTCAAACTGTTTTAAGAAAGGCAAAACTGAAGCTTGCCTTGTGCCTGAAGTAAACAGAGTTAGAATTCTGAGGAGATCAGAACCAAAGTACTCTAAAGGTCAGACTCTGAACAAATCAGAACCAAAGACCTTCAAGTCTCAGGTTCTGAAGAAGTCTGAGTCCAAACCTTTGAGAACCCAGGTTCTGAAGCACTCAGGTTCTGAAAGTCAGACTTATTCTAAATACAAGGATTCATATCCAAAGTATCAGAACAAGTCTGAACACCATAACTTCAGACACAAGAAGCCAAAACCTTTCAAGACTAACCCCAAAGAACCCATGAAAATCTGGGTACCTAAGTTTGAAATTATTTCAATTGCAGATATGCTTGTCATCCAAAGAAAAGGAAAGGTCCTGGTACCTGGACAGTGGATGCTCGCATCATATGACAGGAGACAAGTCTATGTTCCAAACCCTGACTCTGAAAGAGGGAGGAACTGTGGGATTTGGAGGAAGTCAGAAAGGAAAGATCATTGGTACTGGTAAGATAGGTAATTCTTCCTGTACATTGATAATGTTTGGCTGGTAGATGGACTTAGACATAATTTACTTAGCATAAGTCAATTATGTGATAGTAATTATGAAGTCCTGTTTAATAAGAACACTTGCACTGTAATCAGTAGCAAAGACAAGTCTGTAGTGTTCAGAGGCAGCAGGAAAAACAATGTGTATAAAATTAATTTTTCTGAATTGGTTCAGCAGAAGGTAGTTTGCCTTCTGTCTGTGAGTGATGAGAAGTGGGTCTGGCACAAAAGGCTGGGACATGCTAACTGGAGACTCATCTCCAAGCTTAGCAAGTTACAGCTGGTCAGAGGCTTGCCCCAAATTGATTATCACTCAGATGCACTGTGCAGTGCATGCCAAATTGGAAAGTTTTCTAAAACTTCTTTTAAACCAAAGAACATTGTTTCCACCTCTAAACCTCTAGAACTCCTTCACATTGATTTGTTTGGTCCTGTTGGAACTGCTTCAATCAATGGGAAGAAGTATGGACTTGTTATTGTTGATGATTATATTAGGTGGACTTGGGTTAAATTCCTCAGAACCAAAAATGAAACATATGATGTGTTTTTCAAATTCTGCAAACAAGTACAAATAGAAACTGATTTGAAAATTTTGAAAATCAGAAGTGATCATGGTGGTGAATTTGAAAATGAACCTTTTGAAAACTTTTGTGAAGATCATGGAATTTTCCATGAGTTCTCATCTCCTAGAACTCCACAACAAAATGGAGTTGTAGAGAGAAAGAACAGGTCTTTACAAGAGATGGCCAGAACCATGATCCATGAGTCAAAAATTGCTAAGTACTTTTGGGCAGAAGCTGTAAACACAGCATGTTATATTCAGAACAGGATCTACATCAGACCCATTCTGAATAAAACTTCATATGAATTATTTAAAGGAAGAAAACCAAGTATTTCTTATTTTCATCAGTTTGGTTGTACATGTTACATACTGAACAATAAGGTCTACCTAAAGAAATTTGATGCCAAGGCTCAAAAGGGTACCTTTTTAGGATACTCAGAGAGATCCAAGGCATACAGGGTGTATAATTCTGAAACACATGTTGTTGAAGAAGCTATACACATTAGATTTGATGATAAGAAGCCTGGTAGTGAAATACCAGAGCTGGTTGAGAGTTTTGCAGATGTCAGAATCTCAGAAGAGCCTTCAGAAGCTGAACCTAGTTCAGGTTCTGATGAAGGTTCAGAAGCTGAAATCAATGAAGACTCTGAGAAACTCTCCAACAATGACACTACTCCTGATGCTGATCAAGACCAGCATGGCTCTGAACAAATCCCTGGTGGCCCTTCAGAAGCTAATCCACCCAGAACCTCATTCAAGTACAAGTCTTCACATCCTGAGGAGCTGATCATTGGAAACAAGAACAGTCCAAGAAAGACAAGATCTGCATTCACTCAGAATGAGTCCATGCTTGGCCTGCTATCCATGATTGAACCAACAACTGCTGATGAAGCACTTGCTGATGATGGTTGGATTGTAGCAATGCAAGAAGAGCTGAACCAGTTCCAAAGGAATGATGTGTGGGATCTTGTGGCAAGACCTGATCAGAAGAACATCATTGGAACAAAATGGGTGTTCAGGAACAAGCTCAATGAACAAGGAGAAGTGATCAGAAACAAGGCTAGATTAGTAGCTCAAGGGTACAGCCAGCAAGAAGGAATAGACTACACTGAAACTTTTGCTCCAGTAGCAAGACTGGAAGCAATCAGGTTACTTCTTTCTTATGCTATTAATCATGATATCATCTTATATCAAATGGATGTTAAGAGTGCTTTCTTAAATGGTGTGATTTCTGAAGAAGTGTATGTCAAACAACCTCCTGGTTTTGAAGATGTAAAATATCCAAATCATGTTTTTAAACTTAAGAAATCTTTGTATGGTCTGAAACAAGCTCCCAGAGCTTGGTATGAAAGGCTAAGCAACTTCTTAATTAAAAATGGTTTTGTAAGAGGTCAAGTTGACAATACACTCTTTAGAAAAACTGTTAAGAAAGAAATCTTAATTGTACAAATCTATGTAGATGATATCATATTTGGTTCTACTAATGCCTCCCTTTGCAAGGAATTTTCTAAGTTAATGCAGGATGAATTTGAAATGAGCATGATGGGTGAGCTGAAATTCTTCTTGGGAATTCAAATCAACCAATGCAAAGAAGGTGTTTATGTCCATCAGTCCAAATACACCAAGGAGCTTCTGAAGAAGTTCCAGTTGGATGATTGCAAGCTGATGACAACACCAATGCATCCTACCTGCACTTTAAGCAAAGAGGACAATGGCACTAAGGTAGATCAGAAGCTGTACAGAGGTATGATAGGTTCTCTCCTATACTTAACTGCTTCTAGGCCAGATATTTTATTTAGTGTATGTCTGTGTGCTAGATTCCAATCAGATCCTAGAGAATCTCACATGAGTGCTGTCAAGAGAATCTTCAGGTATCTGAAAGGAACAACTAATTTGGGACTTCTGTATAAGAAATCTCTAAATTATAAGCTAGTTGGATTCTGTGATGCTGACTATGCTGGGGACAGGATTGAAAGAAAATCCACCAGTGGAAACTGTCAGTTTCTTGGTGAGAATCTGATATCCTGGGCCAGCAAAAGACAAGCAACCATTGCTTTGTCAACAGCAGAAGCAGAATACATCTTAGCTGCAAGTTGTAGCACACAACTGCTCTGGATGAAACATCAATTAGAGGACTATCAGATTCATGCAGATAATATTCCAATTTATTGTGATAATACTGCTGCTATATGTCTGTCTAAAAATCCAATTCTGCATTCTAGAGCCAAGCACATAGAAATAAAACATCATTTTATAAGAGATTATGTTCAGAAGGGTGTTTTGGATATTCAATTCATTGATACTGATCATCAATGGGCTGATATATTCACAAAGCCCCTAACAGAAGATAGATTCAACTTTATTAAAAAGAATCTGAACATGCATTTTGTCTCTTGAAAAATGTGCTTGAATCTGAATGTATTCCTTGGCTCTGAGTTTATCATAAGCTAAGACTTATCAAACACTCACCTTCTGAGAGTTTGAATAAAGTTAACCCTGAAAAACCTCATAGTCTGAAGGATCAGAACCTGGATTTTCTGACCTCTGAATCTGATAAAAATCTAATGTTGGTCAGAATCTGATAAGTATAGTTATGGGCAATGATGATTAAAGCTTTGAAAGTTTATACTATAATCCTCCCAAAGTCATCAAGTAAAAATGTGTTTTTATGCTCTGATACTCATTGTTTAAATTGCTTGACAAACAATTTTCAAGTTGGTATCAGTTTATTTTCAAAATGTTTAGCACAGACACATTTTAAAAGCCCTAAGTGATTCAGACATGTTCAGTTTCAAGAACTCTTTTTATCTTGGTATCAGTACTGAAATGTTGTTATTTGGTATCAGACTCTGAGGTAAAACCTTTTAGCTGGTATCAGACTCTGAAATAAATCCTCAATTGGTATCAGATTCTGATATATTTCTTTCAAGCAAACTCAGAATTACTCTGATACTGAACACTTCTTGAGAATTTTTGCTCTGATACTGAACACAACTGGTTGTTTTGCTCTGATGCTGCACCAGTTTGTACTGAACAAGCAATGTCTGAACAAAGAATGACCTGATCAGAAGCTTCAAATTTTTTCTGCTTCTGACCAGCATCCTATTTTTTCTGCAAGTCATATACTAATTGAAAATCAAGTAGGCTCTGATGATTATCCTTGCTACTTGGTTATCCATATGATTGCACAAATATCTCACAATCTTGGTTAATTCAACCCCCTCAAATTCTGAATCTTTTTGAAATGTTTTCAAACTTGATGTCAGAATCACTTTAAAACTCTTTTAAAAAAGGGGAAACTGAACTGCTTTGATACCTGCTTTCAAAATCTTTTCAAATCCTTTTCTGCTCTGATACAGATAGTTTCAAACTCTCTTGACAAAGGGGGAGAAATTTTTCTGTCTTAAGGGGAGAAAGTAGTACTTTTTGTTGATGACAAAAGGGGGAGAAAAGTAAAACAAGTATTAAAGCACCTGAGCTCAAATAAGTTAAAATTATCAGAAGCTAAGCATATTAAAGCTCTGATACAATTGTTAGGATTAAGTTCTGATACAATTGTTAAGCTAGCTCTGATACTGATCAGTTAGGCTAAGTTAAGCTCTGATACATTTCTGACTAGCTCTGATACATTTAACTTATGAGAACTGCTTGTTAACTCTTAGCCTCTGAGGTGAAATTCTGGCTCTGATATTTTCTGTGAGATACATATATAACTCTTAGTGAGTTAAGATGAATTTAAAATAACTTGGATAAGACTCAGGGAGCTTACAAAACTCATCCTGTGGATTATCAGACTTAGGGGGAGAGCTTACAAACCTCAGAACCTGAAGTCAGCAAGTCATTTTGAATTCTGAGTGTAAATTTCACCATATTGTTTTAAGTTAAGATTAATTAACATGGATAAAAATCAAGGGGAGCTTACAAACCTAACCTTGAGGATTGTCAGACCCAGGGGGAGCTTACAAACCTCTCCTGAAGTCAGATTGTTAATTATACTTAACAACAATTCTGAATTTTCACATTTGTGTTTTTAACTGAACTTAATTAACTTGGATCAGACTCAGGGGGAGCTTACAAACCTCACCCTGCAGTTAACTTGTTAATTAAGTCAACAACAATTTTCTGTTTTAATACTTATGTTTGTCATCATCAAAAAGGGGGAGATTGTTGGAACAAAATGTGTTTAACAAGTCTCTCATAAAATAAGGGGGAGATTGTTGAAACATTTATGTGTAAACATATCTCTCTTTATGGTTTTGATGATAACAAAGTATTAAAGAGAAAATTGGTTAATTGCTAATGCTTTGTTCAAGTGTTTCAGAACCACATGCTTAATAAGTATTGATTGATAATGGTTATGAAGAACAAGCTAAAGAGCAAGAAGGAAAGCCAAGAAGCAAGGTTGCAAGGCTGAAAAGAAACTGGTCCTGAAGAAGTGCTCCTGAAGTGAAGCCTCTGAAGTGGTCCTGAAGAAGTGCTCCTGAAGTGCAGCTTCTGAAGACTGGGTGCTTCTGATGAAGTCAACGAAAAGTCAGCATCTGAAGACCAGCTTCTGATCCGTACAACTGAAGCAGCTTCTGATCACTATTCACTGAGAAGCTTCTGAAGCTGATATGGCATGGAAAAGCAACCAGTACTGTGCGCATTTAATGCCTGAAGATGTCAGAACAACTCAATGGAACAGTTGTCTCCCTGACCCAAACATTCTCCAGGATTAAAGGTGGGCCAATTCAAAAATGGCACCTGCCCTGTTCTGACAAGAAAAAGTGCAGCACACATTTGCAGCAACCTAGCCCAATTGCAACGGCTAAATTCCTGATTTCCAGCAAATCTCCAACAGCTCTAATTTTATCTATAAAAGGAGGGAGATTTGAAGAAGAAAATGTTGAAGACTCTTGAAACGCATTGCTGAAACTCTGCCCTGTTTTCTGTGTAAAAACTGTCATAGTTCAAATCTCTTAGAAATTCTTCAGTCTTTGTAACTTAGGAATTTCTTAAGGTTAAGAGTCTTAACCTGTGTTGTATTTAGAGAACACCTCTGATATTTGATCAAGTGTTCATCCCAAACTCCTTTACTTGTAAACCAGTTTGGTCCCTCAAAGTCTTAGTCTGTATACTAAGCAATTGTAACCTCATTCCTTTGTGGTCTGAGTCAGAAGCCTCTTGTCTTTGTGACTTGAGCATTGAGAAGTCTCTTGTCTTAGTGACTTGAGCATTGGAAGTCTCTTCCTTGGTGGTTGAGCATAGAAGTCTCTTTCTTTGTGATTGAGCAGCTGGAAGTCTCTTTCTTAGTGATTGAGCAATTGTAATCAGAACTTGATTATAGTGAAACTCTCTTGTTGGACACAAGGGGATAGGACTACTTCTCACATTGAGAAGGAACCTGTATAATTTCTGTGTGTCTCTCTTTCCCTTACTCCTTAACTTGTTTTAATCCGCTGCATTCAACTTCTGATATCTGTTCAGAACTGATCATATCAGCTTCTGAACTGAACCTGAAGCTTTAAAAAGAAAAAGAACAAGCTTTTAGAGTCACACAATTCAACCCCCCCCTTCTTGTGTGTTTGTTTTTCTCACCTTCATAAGTGTGGGTCCCACTAGTCAAAATTCAGTTTTTATAGATTTTTTTTAAAGAAATATGCTTATAGCATTTCATTAATAATAATAGGTTCAATACAAGGTGGGATTACATAATAAATAATGGGACTAGCTAAGGAAGTGACTTCTCTTGCTAAGCATGAGCAACAGCATTCGCTTGTCGCCTAATAAACTCGACCCTGAAGTTTGTAAAACATGTGGACAAAAGCACACGGCATGCTGCAATAATATTTCCAAATTCTGTAATGTCAACCATGCAGGAATAAAATGTATCTCTCGTGAGTTCGGAGTCAAGCTCAAAATCTATATTATCAAACTGCATATCTTGCAGCCATTGGATAGCATGATAAAGACCCAGAGCTTCGTCGATATCTATTGAATAAATGTGATCAAACTGCAGCACTTTAGCTAACACAAACGTTCCCGAATCATCCCTAATACAAATACTAATACATGTCCTTTGAAATTGGCCCAAAAAAGTCAGGTCGACATTGCATTTAAACCTCCCGCTGCTGGGCGGCAGCCAAGCCTGCAGAACAGGTCCTGTAGCAGCGTTAGACTGCTGCTCGGCCTGCTGATTGGTGTTGGCAGATACAGTGTTGCTGCTAGCGGGGAAGCTGCTACCCGTGGCAGATTTGCCTCCTGCCAATCATGAAGGAGGTGATGACCTCTGTCCACAACTTGAGCACTCGTCTTCGTGGCATTCTCCCAAATCTCGAGGTTCATATGCTTCCACAAGCTCCAACACATAGCAGCAAAGCGAGGCTAAACAGGCATGGGTAAAACCTGCAACAAATAAAAAATAATATCGACAGCAGAATCCGAATTGATTACGGCATGTTGGACATCAAACCAAAGTCCCCCATCCTGCCAAACTTGGAAAGCAAAAGTGCATTCAAAAAAGAGGTGGTGCAAGTCTTCGTGATTAGAATCATAGCTAGCACAAGTTGTTGGACAAGATACCCCTTTGTCTTGCAAGCGAACTCTAGTCGGTAAGCAACCTCGACAGATCTGCCACATGAGATTTTTTACTTTTGGCAGAACCTTCAACCGCCAAATATTCTTCCAATTACCCGGCCACCGAAGATAAGAAACATCAATAAGCTCTTCCACACATAATTTGTAGGCACTCCGCACCGAGTAACAATCGTTTCTTTCCGCTTTCCAAATGAGACGATCATGGTGAACTTGCTCATATAAAGGAGTATGAAAAATCGCATCAGAAATATCATTACTAAAGATCTGTCGAACAAGGGGCGCATTCCAATGTTTACCATACTCAGATATCAAATTTTTAACTTTAAAATCACGGACATAATGACCGCCTACAATATTGCCATCAATAGCCTCACCATTGGATAGCCATGGTGCATCAAGAAAAGGGATAGTCGCACGCGTCCCAATACTCCATCTTGCTCCACCACGAATAATAAAGCGGGCACGCAAAATGCTCCGCCAAACATAACTCAGATTATGACCAATGTTCGCAGTAAGAAAAGAGTTACCTGGAAAATAACGTGCCTGAAAAATACGAGAAACAAGAGAATGAGGTTCCGAAATAAATTTCCAAACATCGCAAGGTTAAAAGCCAAAAGATCCTTAAAGCACATCCCCCCATGAACTTTATGCATGGAAAGGTTTTCCCAGCTCAGCCAGTTAATACCCCTGTGTGAGTTCCGACCATGTCCCCACCAAAACGAATTCATCATCCTTTCAATAGTTGTGATAAGAGTAGTTGGTATTTGAAAGAGACTCATAACATAAGACGGAATTGCTTGGAGAACAGACTTAATCATAATTTCCTGACCGGCCTTTGAGAGGCACTTACTACTCCAATAGTGTATCCGCTGCCACACACGGTCCTTGATGTAAGCAAAGGTGGCCATCTTGTCCCTTCCTATCATGGATGGCATTCCTAAATATTTACCGGTACCCAAAATAACTCGAACCCCCAAAATATCGGTGATACTATTTTTCAGAGCATCATTCACATTCCTACTGTAAAAGAATTCAGACTTTGGCAGACTGATAGCTTGACCTGACGCCGCCTCATAAGTATTAAGAATATCTTTCATAGTTTGCGCCTGACTTTATTCCGCTTTGAAAAAGAGAAAACAATCATCGACGAAAAGAAGATGAGAAACAGAAGGTGCTTGTTGTACCCTAATTTTGTCTGTCATATTTTTGACCTAAGATTCCATCTTATGTCCTTTGGCCCGAAACTTTTCATCTTTTCAAAGAAAATTTCGGCAGAGAGGTATTTTAAAATACCTCATTTTTGTTCCGTTTTAGGGTCACTTTTTATCTCGTTATTTTATTTTATTTACTTCTGATCTCATGTTTTTATTTATCATTATTCTTTCTTTTTATTATCATTATTACTATTTATTTATTTTTCTTTTTTTCTTTTATTGCCATTATTATTATATATTTACTTTCCTTTTTATTATTATTATTATTTTTTTTTCAAAGTCAAAAATCACTGCAGAGGCTGCAGCGCCCCCTTTCCCTGGGTTTTTTCATCATTTTTTCTGTCCAAATCTTCACAAAATCTTCAACAAAAGATCACATTGTCCCTTCCTCCATAAATGTATACCACAATTCAAGCCAAAACAGACACTAAACCCAGCATGCAAGTTATCTCATAGTCAACAAAAACAACTTCAAAAATGTCTAGATAACATAGACCAAAAAATCAGAGAAAGGGGAGGATTTTTCATAAGAAAAAAGAACACAAAAACAGCAACACAAACACACCCTCCTACCACCACCCTCCTCCACCACAAACGGCCAAATTCGGCCACCACCCTCCTCCACCACAAAGGGCCAAATTCGGCCACCACCCAGCCACACAAAGCCCCACCAAACTCTCCATAAACCACCACAAAACCGCCCTCTCTCCCTAAAAACAACACAACCAGCCGCAAGCCTCCTCTTCCACCACACAAAACAGCCGCGGCCTCCCTCAAACCACAACCCAAAGTCGCAACAAAACCTCCCCTACCCCACTATAAACTCAGCCGAACCAAACCACTCCTTTCCCACACAAAACCGAACCAAAAAAGATAAAAAGAGGTAAATTTTGAAACTTAGATCTAGCTTTTTAGAAAAGGATTTTGAAAAATCTAAGTTGATATTTGAAAGGAGGGTGAGAAAAGGAGTAAGAAAAACTATTTTTTTAAAAAAAAAAGTGGAGTTTTAAAACTCCGGCGCGGTGGCGCCGCCGTTTAGGCCGGCCGGCCACCGCGCCGGAAATTTTTCCGGCCACCGGAAATAGAAGAGGGGGCGGGTTTAGAGAGAAGGGAGAGAAGAGAGGTTTTTAGAGAGAGAAGGAAAGAAAGAAATGAAAAATTTATGAAGGGATGGGGGTATTTATACCCCTTCCTGATTTGGTGCGCGTGGGTGTATGCCTCAGCATGCACCCTCGCCTCTCAGACCCCCTGATTTAAATCAAACGGTCGTGGTTGTTTTCCCTTGTGATCTGATCAGGACCTTCTGATTTTAATCAGATGATCCAGATTTAACCCCGCTGGCCCAATGCATTTGGGCCTGTTTACTTCCTCATCTGATCTTTTTCTTGCTTCCTGTACCCCCCCATTTTATTTTTTACACCTCCCTGTTATTTCCTCTGAAGACTGCGTCTGAAGGGTGCTTCTGAAGGCTGAGTCTGAAGGTCAACGTTTGTCAACGTCTGAAGGCTGAGTCTGAAGGTCAACAAAAGTCAACGTCTGAAGGGAGCGTATGATGAACAGTGCTTCTGAAGGGAGCGTCTGATGAACAGTGCTTCTGAAGGGAGCGTCTGATAAACAGTGCTTCTGAAGTGAGCTTCTGAAGTACTGTGTTCCTGAAGAAGCTTCTGAAGTCTGACGTGGAAGGAAAAGCAACTGTTACCATCAGCATTTAATGCCTGCAGTGTCAGAACAACTCCAATGGAACAGTTGTCTCCTTGGCCAAAACATTCCCCAGCTTTTAAGGAAAGCAAATTCAAATATGGCTGTGTGCTCAGTTTTTCTGCTGAGTTTTAGCTCACAATTTCAGCCTGACCTAGCTCAACTTTGCAACGGCTCTTTACTTAATTTATGGGCAATCCTCAACAGCTCTATTATCCTCTATATAAGGATGAAGATTTGAAGAAGGAAATTGCCAAGACTCTGAAAAACTAAAGACTAAAACCGTGCTCTGTTTTGCTGTAAAAGTTCAATAAGTCACCAAAACTCTTAGGAATTCTTTCAAACTTGTGTATCTTAGAATTTCTTAAGTGTAAGAGTCTAAACCTGAGTTGTATTAAGTGAACACCTCTGATATTTGATCAAGTGTTCAACTCAAACTGTATTTGTAAAATCTGTTTGAAACCTCAAAGTCTCAGTCTGTATACTGAGCAAACCAGAAGTCTCTTTACTTAGTGTATTGAGCAATTAGAAGTCTCTTAGCTTTGTGTTTTGAGCAGAGAAGTCTCTTGATTGTGTGTCTTGAGCAGAGAAGTCTCTTGCTTAGTGCTTGAGCATTGGAAGTCTCTTACCTTTGTGGTTTGAGCAATTGTAATCAGTTTGATTATAGTTCAAATCTCTTGTTAGTAACAAGGGGACTAGACTACCTCCAACTTGTGGAAGGAACTAGTATAAAAACATCTTGTGTCTCTCTTTCCCTTTCTCCTTTACTTTTATACCGCTGCATTTAACTCTGAGTAACAGTTCAAAATCTGATTCTGAACTTGTTCATAAGTTTTAAAGAAAAGAAAAAGTGTACACACAATTCAACCCCCCCCCCTCTTGTGTGTTTTTCTCACCTTCAATATAGGCCTTTTTGAAGTTCTTCTTGGGACCATGGGATATAATTGCATGTTGGACATTTGTGTATGTTTGGAAAAAGTTTTGGTTAACAATGATTAAAGAGGGAAGGAAGTGACCTTGCCTTGTGATTTTGGTGAAGACTTGGGTTTGACTTTGGGCAAAGGAAACAGGGCGCTGCATGTGTTCCAGAAGCTGCTATGAACAGTGTTCAGAAGCTGTGAACAATGTTTTTGACTTTGTTATTTTTGTACAGACTTGGGTTTATTTGGACAAAGGATGATGAAAGAAAACAGGGACAGGAGCGCTGCTTCTACAGTATTTTTGACCTTTTCTTCTTCTTCTTTTTTGTTTGTTTTTATAAAAGACCATAAGAAAACCTAATTATTATCAATAAATAAATAATAATAAAACTTCTTTTTTTATTTGGAAAAAGAAAAAACGAAAATTGGTGATGATTTTTTATTAATGCATGATGATGATTGATTTTCTTTTTTTAAAAGGACTTGGACAAAATTAGGGTGCTACAACTAGTATCAGGAATTATATATATATATATATATATATATATATATATATATATATATATGCTGACGAATCGTGGCTCAGGTACGCTCCAGATTTATGGCTCAGGTACGCTCCAGATTTATTCTGGATAGGTCAGGCCGTTAGGGAACCTACATGACGACTCACATATACTAGACTCTAACCCGTGCGATGCACGGGTTTTGTATAACTTCATATATAACTATCAAATGACTATATTATTACTTTTATAGTTATATTCAGTATTATGTTATCAAACTATCTCAAAAAGTAACAAAAATAAAATATGGACTGCAATAAAAATGACAAATCAAAAGAAAAAATATATACAAAAGCTAGCACCAAGAAATTGATCCTAACCGCAAAAGCTGTTAATCGAAAGAAAAAATAATGAAAATGAATTGTTATTTGGTAACCGAAAGAAAAAAAATAAAAAGGAACGTTACGTGGTAATTGAAATAAAAAATAATAATAATAAAAAGGAAGCGGTAATAATGTAAAGGAACTACTATCAAAAAAGGAATTGCAATGGCGTTAGTGACTTTTAAAAAAAATGACATTTTCATGTGTTATATTCAATTCCTTGCATATTTTTTTTCATAAAAATTAATTAGGTCTGTCAAAAAGGGTGGTGTTATGGTTATTAGGTTCAATTGCAAGATGGTGAGAGAGATGAAAGTGAGTGAGAAATGATTTAGGAATTGTGAGATTGAAAGAAAGAGGACCCGAAATTTGTGTTGAATACACAACATTGAAACAATCACATGTCATAAAAAACATCAATACCTTGGTGGTAAGAGTTGTGAATTGAAAGCATGTGGTACCTGGTTCGATCCCCATCCGAAGTTTTTTTCATAAATTTTTATAACTAAAAAGTAGGGCTAATCATTAGGGTTAGAGCAACACTGCTTAACATTTAGTATGAAAAAAAAGAATAATGAAGAAAAAGCTAAAATTCACACAATCACATATCAAAATCAATAATTTTCAAACTCTAATGTCAAGGATTCGAAATTAACAAAATTCAGACAATCAATATCAACATTGGTCATAATTTTTTGTCAATTCGATGAAAGATGGTGTGAATCGATGAGAGAAAGTGAGGTATCGGCAATGACATTTACGGCAGTCAGTTGTTGGTGAGGTGGCAGTTGCGGCGGCGGCGTGATTTGTGTGGATCAGTGAGAGAAAGTGATTTTTCGGCGGTGGCAGTTACGGCGGCATGTGTTGTTGAAGTGGCAGTTGCAACAGTGGCGGGATGTTGTTATTGGGGTCACCGGCGGCGGTGAAAATGAAGTTGAATCGCATGATGTGTGTGAATGACGTTCAATTCGTGTTCAAATGATAGTTGGAATTCAGGGTTGTCAGAATGACTTAAAGTGAACTCGCATTTGTGCTAGATAAATAAAATGAAAACAACTATAAGTCACAGAAAACTTTAGTGATCTAGTGGTAACAGTTGTGATCTACCAAAACTGGGTCTGTGGTTCAACTCTCAGCAGGAATTGTTTTTCATAAATTTTTTTCAAAACCAAAAATTAGGGTTAGTCATTAGGTTTAGGTCAAGACTACCTATTAGGGTTAGTCATTAGGTTTAGGTCAAGACTACCTAACATTTAGTTTTCATAAATTTTTTTCAAAACCAAAAATTAGGGTTAGTCATTAGGTTTAGGTCAAGACTACCTATTAGGGTTAGTCATTAGGTTTAGGTCAAGACTACCTAACATTTAGTATTATAAAGATAAAGATAAAGATATTGTTATACCCCATTTTTTGACTCATTTTTTTTTCTTATATTTTATTATTTTTTATTATTTTATTGTTATTTTCCTTTTAATATTAATACTTTTTTTTTATTATTTTATTTTTATTCTTTACTCTTATTTTTACTTTTATTTCTACTATTATTACTACTATTATCTTTTTCGTTATTATTATTATTATCATCTTTATTATTATTATCATTATTATTATTATTATTACTTTTATTATTATCATTACTTTTATTATTATTTGTTTTATTGTTTATTTTAAAGAAAATAAAAAAAGAGAAAAAAGGGATTTCACAGAGCGAAGTTCTAATCGCTCTGCGAACTATGCGATGAATATCGCAGAGCGATGTTACAATCGCTCTATGAACTCTGCGAATTTTTTTACAGTTTTTGATTTTCTGATTTATCTTTCTTTTATTTTTATGATTATTATTATTATCATCTATTATTATTATTATTATTATTATTACTGTTATTATCAATTTTACTGTTGGATTCAACAAAGAAAGAAAGGAAGCATGTGTCAATACAAATCAAGGAAAGAAGGAATTTGTGCCAAGAGAGCATGTGCCAAGCAAGTTGGCTGCCCTTGGGCAGCACTTGATCCCTCCCAATTGCCTGCTACTGACCCTGCTACTTTCCAGCAAGCACCTTGATCTTTTTCTTCCTTCCTTCTCCACCCAAAAACCAGTCAAACATAGCTGCAAATTGCTTGCCCAAGGTCCAAAGCTGCTGCCTTGTTCCAGCATTCTTTCTTTCCTTCTCAGAACAACACACTTGTTCCTTTTGTTTCTCCCAACCTCTGCACAAACAGCACACTACTTTCCTGTTTGTCTTCTCAAAATTGCAAGGATCAATCCCAAAGGGTAGCGCAAGTTGCAAACAGCCCATGTTTTCTCACTTTTCCAGTAATTTTCTGTCAGGAATCAGCTTCATTGGGTGCTGAATTTGGCCAAAGTCTTGACCATGATCACAAGGCAATGTCACCTCTTCCCTTTTGCATTAAATGCAAAGCAAATAGCCTGATTATCACTACAAGAAAACTGCAATTTAGCGTCGGCCAAAAACCCACTCTAACAGGGCTAAAACCGACGCTAACACAGATTTAGCGTCGGATTAGCGTCGGGGTCGGGGGCAGGCTAAAAAATTCGAAGTTACTGGGTAGAGTCGGCTATTCGCCCTCCGAGGCTAACCTAGCGTCGGTTAATCCGACTCTAAAACCGACTCTCCGCAAAGCCGACGCTATTAAATTCAAAATAAAAAAGTCAACAAATTAATTTAGAGTTTGCCAGGCCGACGCTAACTTTAAAATTTAGAGTCGGCTACACTAACGCTAAAGTCAACTTCGAAACCAGTCAACTAAATCTTTTAGAGTCGGCCAGCCCACTCTACAGTCAAACAAGTCAACGAAATATTAGAGTCGGTTAGGCCGACGCTAATTTTTTTTGTTTTTTTTTGCTAATTTTTACTGTATACAAATAATGAAATGATTGTTTGACTTTGTTGGCCAGATAACTTAAGGAAGAAGAAAGAACCAATACTAGGAGTTACAATGAATACAAGATGATGATTGTTAAATTGAAAGTAAAAACAAAACTTCAAACACAATAAGAAATACAAAACAAATTCAGTACAGAATTCAGGGCACTACTTATTCTATCAATTCATGTCCTTCATACAACAGAGAAACATGAAAACCAAACCCCTAATAGGATATCTTATTTATAATTCAACAGTTGAGTCATTCACCCAACAAAATAAATAAATAAAAATTCACCTAAAAAATTCAACTGTTGAGTGTGATCCATTTACAGAAGGACATTCTCAAAAAGTGTTGCATTGTTTTGTATAAATGAAGCAAATGCATTCCATGGAAAAAAACTCTAGAAATGAATTCAAAATAAATACTCAGAAAATAATCTAACATTGGTCCTGCATATAATACAAGTGATTTATCTTATATACTTCTATTTCTAATAATAATCACTGCGGTGCTAACTGGTTCATATACAATACAACAAGAAAGTAGAACAGAAAATAAATGATTTTAGATACTAAAATATTCAATCAGAAAATAAATGGAACTTCCTCTTTCACACTAAATCCAGTCCAAATTATTCAAAATATATAATAATCATTTATGATAAACTGCAAACTAATTTCCTGACGAATCATCATCTTCATAAACAAAATATTTGATAAATACTCCAAAGAGTTTTGAATATGATAATAAACTAAATGATGGAAAAAAGGGATCAAAATCCAACCAAAACAGTTAGCTGCATTGATGCTAGACCTCAAAAGTCAAATCTCAAATGACTTTCCTGAGCTCTCCGGTATTCAGGGCGTATTGGCGGTGCTGGGACAAGACTGGCGCCACCTGAACTGCCACTAATATTGAATCTAAGTCATCAGAAGTGGGTTTCTTATGTTTCTTAGCTGCATGCAGAATTTGCAAGATTTGCAGGGGATCCCCATGGCTGACAACCAAAATTGCACATCTGCAAGATGTGGAACGGAATGAGATTGATTGATACTAGAATATGAATAAAAATACCAAAACATACTTAAAGAAATAAGAACAATCTTGATGTTTAATAACCATAGATGAAAAACCCCGTGCACTAGATCACAAGCCAAAATAAAATGTTCACTATCTGAAATTTTGAATAGTATTTGCATGTCACATTGATGTGGCACAAATTGTGTGAGTGACATTGGCAATTATAATGTGTTGAGTGTGAGTTACCTTATCATGAGATAAAAGCTCAAAGGAAGGACCAAAGTAGCGCTCTCGAAGATCTTGGATGACCTGCAAGCATAGTAACAACAGTTTTGAAAAGAAAAGTAGTGTATGAATGAAACAAAACAAAGTATTGATCGAGTAGACTCACTAACTAACCTTACATTGAGGGCCATGAAAAGGAATATTCAATGAAGTTGCAACAAGATTAGCAGTGTGGGTTATTCTTGAAAAAGGGGAGTAGCAAATGCGCACATTAGCAAGTGGTATATTGTTAGACTCTAGTTCCTTTTGAAATAAATTTCCAGCGAGTTGTGCTTGATTAACGCCGTCTGGGGCCAATTGGAATTCAGGGAGAATACCATTTCACTGTTATCGCAGGACAGAGAATGGGTTCTTTTACAAATTAGAAAATAACACACAAATTAAGAGATAGTCTACTGCAGCAAGCAATTCCTATCCCGGAAATTCGAAAGTTTTGGTCTATTCCAATCAATATTCAATTTCCCTATTTATTCAATAATTGTCTAATAACATAGCTGCTGCATAATACGTATCTGCAGCCTAATAACATAAAACTGTCTAACTGGTTCAGACCGTTCACTTTGAACCTCTAGGCTGCCTCTCACAATCTTTACTAATAAGAGGTCTAAAAATTCTTAGTCGGCTTTGTGACATGTGAACCAGTTCATCAGCATGCCTGTTTTAATAAATTGAACGGACCAGCTATGCGTCCAGCTCCCAGTCAAACTGGCCCATGATGGTTTTTATAACATTGGGCAAAAGGTCTTAGATTTAAATATACTCAAGGCAATAAATACTAATTAAATATAAAAAACATTATCTAGAAAGCACTAACGCAGGCACGTACATGATCATCAGACATGACACTAACATGTAGACATCGATAATAATTGAAGAAAACGTAAGTAACTGAATGTTACCACATGAGTCAATGCCTTATAGGTGTTGGACATCGACACTTGTCGGACAAAGATTATAGAAGCTTACAGTTGAGAGTCCAAGAGCTTGCTTTTCTTCTCGAAAAATTTCAGAGCAGTATGCCTGTTATTAATAACAAGAAAATGCAACATCATGTCATCCAACAGTTGAGAGTCCAAGAGCTTGCTCAACAGACCTGATGCAATCGAGCTCTTTTTTGGAATATTTCATCTTCATGTGATCCAACAGCCTGAATAAAATGCTCCACCCTGCTCAGGTTTGGCTGAGAAAAGCAATGGAAAAAGAGATATTATGGACAAGCTTAATTTAGATGAAAAACGGCACATATGTCAATCATCACCCTCGTTACTATCAAGTAATTACCTTACTACCATTTGTCAAATAACCACCCAATTTCGTAAATTCGTTCTTGTATACTGTCATCAGCGAGTTAATTGCACCCTATAAAAACAAAAATTAAAGAAATTTCATAAAATTATGTCAGTTACATAACCTAAAACAGCATAAAAATGTGCACTTCAGATAATAAATGACGGGTAACAACTCCATAAATATCATAGACCACCACTCAATTATACTTAAAGACCAAGTACTTTCAGTCAAAATCCACAAATTAATGCTTATAAAATACAACACCAGTCACAAAACATGAATTGGAAATTAGATGCAAAATAGAAAAAGATGAAGACTATAAAGAACAAGAGATCTAGAATGCCGTACCTCACGAATCTCTAAGGTAGGCCTATGTGGTAGGAAATCATTCCCAACAAAAAAGCATATGAAGATAAAATCATCCAGTATGCATTCAAAATCAATCTCAAAAGGAGAATTAGGTATTCTCATCTCATACTCCAGATATTCCCTCAGAGTCCAAATGTTCAGAAACTACAAAAGAAATACGTAGAAGTGAGAATTAAATCCTGAATCGTGAACACAATTTCATTGTGAAGTTCAAAATCTGTCTCAAACCCTGACCTGGAAGGGCAATTTAGCAACAATAGCATCTCCTTTTTCATCAAATTTCCCCATCTTCCATTTTGCCTTTCCTTCACACTCTGCAGCCATATGACCCATCTGACCACACAGGAAGCATTTGTCTTGTACAAGAGTAAACACAACCTGCAATAACCCATTATTTAGCAATGTGTATCCCTAGGAAAGTCTGACAGAAAGAAGCCAATAATATTGCATATACATCAATAACAAACGATCATTCTTTTATAATGAACATTATATAATTATTTTACTATGGGGATATGCATTAAATTCAGAGACCCAAAAGAAAATTTCAGTAAGCACAAACCTCTCTAAGAATTGAAAAATGGATTTCATGGGTAGCCAGACCCAACATGATCAAATCAGCATCCTGCCATAAGACACCAAAATGATATGAACAAGTTGATCAAGTCGATGATAAATAATGCATAGAAAATTTAGGAAGATACATACCAAACCATACAGGCTATGCCGTGTATTGGGATCATATCCTTTAAGATTTCTTTGAAGGCGAACGTAGGACATAATCTTATGCTCCCCTTCGCCAGGAACATTTGCATCAGAAAGAATAACCTTCAGAAATATACATAAATCACAGTATTAAAAACCTGTGCTCAACTGAGACACACGTGCTGCAGCCATACAATACAATTTAGATACAGTTGAATGAACTTGTTGTTACCTTGATATTTTTCCAACCAGGATCATTGTTCAACCTAAGATGAATATAGTATTGAAGTGCAACTGACAGAACAGCCATGAATTCAGTTCCAGGTGTGATTACATTTGAATCGAAAATCCGTTACTCTTGTTTATGAGGAAGCTTTCTGCTCTCCCTCTCAAATTCATCCCTTAACCTTGATTCTTCAGCAGCCTACACATTAAGTAGCATTAAATATTAAAGTCTGTAATAAACCAAAATCCAAAGTATGAAAACACTGATTGGCATCACAAGATACATACTGCATCATATGCGTCTTTAGCCGCCCTAAACCGCCTAGACCGTTGTTGGTTCATCTTAGCCCTTGGAGCAACACTTCAACCACTAAAAAAATAAAATAAAGTATTGGTGAGTGTAGTGAGGGGGCTGTGTAAAAGATAAAACAACTAAAACATGTAATAAATGATAAACTAAAAACTATTGAATTTAAAGATTTAGTTAAGTTACCATATCGACAAACAACAACTTCTCTAGTGTTTGACTCACCTCTCTAGTGTTTGATTGCTCCTCAGCTGCATCGGTGAAATATCCGAATGCCAAGCAAAGTTCCAAGGATAAACTACTCTTACCTGTACCAATGTGTCCAAAAATTACCTACAAGAAGAGTCATAAAATTTTTATAAATCTCCAAATACAATACTAACAAAATGGAAAACCAAAATTCTCTTCGGCTGTTCCACTGACACTTCTAATTAAAGGTGTGTCACAGTGTCCGACACTTATCGTGTCCAACACCGACACTATTGATTACATTGAATTATATCATTTTCTCATAATTTTATCGGTATTGGCGTGTCAGTGTCATGTTCGGTGTCTGTGTCAGTGTTTCGTAATCAAAACTACACATAATTATATACCTTCACATAGTTATATACCATACTAAATTACACATAGCACAAAGTAAAAACAAGTTCAACATAATAATGACATAGACATCTAACGACACTAGCCACTGAATTCAAATTTATCCAAGAATATCTCCAAGAATTATTTAAGTGGTTAGCCAAAAGTATTATTGGAGTAACACTAAACCCACACAACTTTGCACATGGCCACTACTGATAGTGTATCAAAAATTAGACCTTTTAGATTAAGAAAATTATAGGTGAATCTATGGAAAACTAAGCAAATTAACAATAAGAAAATGCAATCCACGACAAAAACTAAACATATACAATTTATTTATTAAAATCAACAGCTAACACTAGTTTACTCTGTTGAAAACAAAATGACAAGTTATAATATAAAATTTAAACGAACTAGTAGAACTGAATCGAAATTGAAGTCGAGAAACAAAACAAAAAAGAAGAATGAATAAAAAACCTCGGAAGGGATACATGTAACGTTGAAACAGCTAACAACGTTGTTTTCATCAGATCAAGGCAAAACCTTTTGACGACCTTTCAACTAGCCAAGTTTGAAAAAGCAATTTTTGATTATATTCAATGAAGCACAACTCTTTCTTTTTCTCAGACCTAAAGAAAACCAAAACAGAAGCTTGTATAATGATAATTTTATGAACGAGGGTTTTATGTTGAGGAAGGTGGAACGAATTGGGGATTGGTAGGAGAATTTAGGGTTTTGTGGTGGTAGGTTTTCATATTTGAAGAAGCGTTTCTTGGTGACGTTTATGAGCAAGAAGAAGAAGTGAATTTTGGGTGTTCTGGTGAGTTTGGCGGAGAAAACGAAGCGCGTTTGACTTGGAGGTTCGCGCATCCGTTTTGAAGGGGTTGAGGAAGACGGTGGTGAGGTTTTACAAATTGACAGTGGTGAGTTGATGAAGAAAGTAGTTAGTTGAGGGATTTGCGATTTGGGGAAAAGGGTAGGCAAGGGTTGGATTGGGATTGGATCTGGGTTAGAGGTTTGATACAGTGGTGGAAGGAGAAGAGTAAAATGAAAAGTAAAATGAAATGAAAAAGTTTAAGGGGGAATAACCCCGCGTAAAATGAAGAGGTAATTAGCAAAAACAGTAGAGTCGGCTAAGCTGACTCTATATTTTATCTAAAAATTATATGTGGGTCCTACTTGAGAAAAAAGAGGTAATAGTAATTTTATAAAATTAAATTTTTATCAATAAAAATAATAGAGTCGGACAGACCGACTCTAAATATGCTCTAAAAAGTCATATGTGGGTCCCCTCACCTTTAGCCTCGGCTGGGCCGACTCTAAATTTTTTAAAAAATAAAGGGAAATTAGAAATTGTTGTAGAGTGGGTTAGGCCGACTCTAGTCAGACGCTAGTAGCGTCGGTGTCGGGGGCCGACGCTAAAATTCGAGGCTATTTTGCTGTTTTCTTGTAGTGTATAGCCCACAAAACAGCCCTGCTTTAGGATTTTTCATAATGACAATTGATCTTATTTTGCCTATTTAAGCAATGCAATGCATAAGGATTAAAAAAAAACCAGTTCTTAGACAGTTAATTTCACAGTGAATTAAGAGTGAATAGGCAGTGAAAAGAGAGAGGAACAATAGCACAATATCATTGTTCTTGATGTTTGTATTCATCAACACTTCCAACTTTGGAAAACCATCATCATCCAAGTCTTTCCATTTCCTTGCAACCAAAGCTTTGGGCTAGGAGTTGGTAAGCATTCTAAACATTCTTACCTTTCATTTGCATTTGCATTTGTCCTGTTGTCCCTGTTAATTCAGCAGCATTTTTCTGTTTTACTAGTGTTTGTTAAAAAACTCATTTTACACTAAAAACATTTTTGAAATTTCAAAGAAATCTCAAAGTTTGCCAAACATCAAAACTGAAGTGTTTTACTCCTTTTCTTGCTAATTTCCAAAGTTTTTCAATCATCTTAAGGTTCTGAAGCTTGTTCAGAAGCAGCTTCTGAACAGAAGTTCAGAAGCAGCTTCTGAGTTCAAATTTTCGAAGGGTTCGCAGAGCCAAGTTCTGGTCGCTCTGCGACCATGACAGAACTCAGGTTCGCAGAGCCATATTCAGGTCGCTCTGCGACCATGACAGAACTCAGTTTCTGAGTTCAAGCTTCTGAAAGCTAACTTTTGATGTTCTGACCTAATGATTCAGAATCTAAGAGGATTAAAACTCATTTTGGTTCAAAACATAACAAGGGTTTTTGCATACATTTGGAAATTCACAAGTTTAAATAGTTAACTTGAATAACAAGAAACTTGTTCATTTTCCAAAACCAAACTTGAACTTAAACCAAATTTGTTCATTTTCCAAACTTGTGCATTTTTCAAACTTGAATTTGAGCAACACTTGTTCATTTTTCAACATTAAATTTGAACAGCACTTGTTCACTTTTCAACATTAAATTTGAACAACACTTGTTCATTTTTCACAAACTCGTCCATTTTACAATGACTTTCAATAACCAAGTTCTTTTGTTTACTTTGGGATTTCTTAAAGTTTCATTAACAAACTTGAATGAAAAAAGGAGTGGTTTGACGTATGTCTCTCCATTCCCCGATTGAACAAACACTTGACGTATGTCTCATTGTTTAGACAATCGTCATTCTTTTCAAACTTCACCAAGAAAAAATACATTTTAAGTTTCAAATATTAAACTTGAATGAAAAAGGAATGATTTGACGTATGTCTCTCCATTCCCCGGTGGCACGAATACTTGACGTATGTCTCGTTGTTCGGGCAATCGTCATTCTATTTTCAACGCATCCAACACACCAAAACCTATTCTTGGCCCTCTTTGGTCAATTTGAACCTTTCTTGGTCCCCCGTGACCAATTGACCTTTTCTTGACTCCGTTGAGTCATTTGAATCAATGCTCGATCCCGTTGGATCCATTGAACCTTTTCTTGGTCCCCCGTGACCATTTGAACCTTTCTTGGCCCCCGTGGTCAATTTAAACCTTTTACGCCCACATGCGTTTTCAAACGGATACTGTAACACCCCAATTTTTCTATTTTAATTAATTCCATGATGTTTAATAGGTGGAGTTTTGGTTAATATTATTATTGATGCTTCTTTTTCTTGATTGTTATTTTGGTGTTGAGAAAATACAATATTGATGATGATTGAGAAGTAGTACGAGAATTTAAATAAAACGAAGAGAGGAATCAAAATAAAAATAATAGAGTCGGGAGGTGTAGAACATATGTTTTAAATAAGTGGGGGAGGGATGAAGTAAAAGAATAGTGGGCTAAGGAGAAAAAGGATCACAACGACTGACCGGTCCGATTATAAATAGAAAAAAAACATAGAGGTTAGGGAGTCAGTATTGCTGAACGTGGAAACGAAAGAAGAAAAGAGCAGAAGAAGAGGAAAACCCTAGCCACAACAAGGTCAAGCCAAAAACGGAGATGTTCGAAGGATTCGAGGTAAGGGGGAGAATCATGTCACTTTAGGGTATATTATTTTATAAGGGGGTTGTTTAATTCTTATGATGATGTTGTTGTTACGTTGTAAACTTTGATGAGAAAATGATGATGAACGAATGTAAAGACGAGGTTGAAATATTTAAAATTAAGGGAAACTGATTTAGGGTTTTCGAATTGAGGATTGACCATGAAGAGAGTGTTGGAATCGGTAGGTTAATGAAAAATTAGTGTTTGAATGATAGGATAACCATAGGGTGATGTTTAGGGGCGAATTGGGTGAGTTTGGGGGTCGAGATCGGAGCCGGGGAAGCTCCCATGGTGGAAAATAGCAAAATCTGAGTTCTGATGCTGTCAAAATCGTGACACGATTTTGACATCGTGTCACGATTTTGTAGGCAGAAGCAAACCATTTTCTGGGCACAAAATCGTGCCACGATTTTCAGAATCGTGACACGATTTTGGAACAACTTTTTGACCATTTTCTGTTCCGAGTTAAGCTTAGGTGTCTTCAAGAAAGTTGTAGATATGGATGTTAGCTTTAATGTGGCTTTGGAGTGACCTCATTTAGATCTCCACAACTTGAGATATGATTAAAATACTACACATGGGTCAACACGATTGTGCACTCCTTCCAAGCTTAGGAAAACCGACTTTTCCACCCCTTTATGTTCTGAATTGAGTTTAGATGTCTTCATGAAAGTTGTAGATAGAGATGTCAGCTTTTATTTATCTTTGGTTTGACTCCGTTTAGATCTCTAAAACTTGAGTTATGATTAAAATAATGTACCTGGGTCATGCTGCAATCTTCATGAAATTTCAGCACAATCCTTTCATAGAACTCTAAAACATATTTGAAAACATTAGTGAGTCTAAGAAAGTTGTTAGAGTGAAAAGTAAGAGTAAGGATCATAAACCATCATACATGGAGGGGGAAGTGTGCTTAGGCATGAGATAAGGTGATTAACTCTAAATATTAGTGAGTTTAAAGCTTGAACCAATGAAAGGTGGGTAAGTGAAGTAAGCGGGAATTGTTTAAACATAGTTCATAAACAGACGACGAAGATAATAGTAGAACCTTAGAATAAAGGTCAAGTCTAATATTATAAGTTAAGAGAAAGAGTGCAAACTTGGGTAAGACGAATGCATGATGTTAGTGGCTTAAGACAATAGACGATAGTAACAATGAACTAACATATGAAGATAATGAGCCTAGTCGTATAGACGGAAAACATTATGAGGAGTGGCGATAGAGTAGTAAAAATCTTAAAGACTACGAATGAAGGATAAATGATGTCACTAGGAAGAAAGGATGTAGGGAACGAAGAAGGAACCAATGATGTTGTAAGTTCTAGGGATGCTATTGGAAATATGGAGTCAAGGGTTGTTTTTAATGAAACGGATGGATGTAGTAATGGTGTCGTAATTGGTGAGGGTATTTACATGTTGAAGAGCCGATAAGTGGTGAGTTGAATACTGTTGTTAGTGATGCTATAGAAAGGGGGTTGAATAATTTAGGAAGGTAAAAGGGAAACGACTTATATATTGTATAATGAGATCGAACATTGGTGAGAAAGAAAAATATGTAGATTTTGGTGGTGCAACATATGAGATAAAATATGTAGATTCAAGTGGTGTAATAGATGATGAAAAAGATGTAGATTCTGGTGGCGTAATAGATGACGAATAAGATGTAGATTATGGTGGTGCAACAAATGAGATGAAATCCGTAGATTCTGGTGGTGTAATAAATGAGATAAAATATGTAGATTCTGGCGATGTAAATGATGGAGAGTAAAATATATAAATTCTGGTGACGATAATGACGAGTATAATATATAAATTCTGGTGACGATAACGATGGGTAAGACGTATAAATTTTGGAGACGATAACGATGGGTAAGATGTATAAATTCTGGTGACGATAATGATGGGTAAGACGTATAGATTCTGGTGACGATAATGATGAGTAAGATGTATAAATTCCTGATGTTGTTGTTAATGAGTTTTATTCATGCATCATATCATTATTAAGATTCTGGTGACGAATGACGACGTGTTGTATTGTCCAGTAACAAAACTCTGGCATACAATTTTGGTGATAGGAGACTGGTACCGGCATGCATATAGGTGATAGAGAATAGTTGCATCATCTCATATAAGTGAATATATTTTGTGATTGATGATGTTATGCAAGTTGTGTGTATATGATGTATATGTGTTATATGTGACGTATGTGATATATATTGATTGTGTGTATATGATGTATATGTGTTATATGTGATGTATGTGATATATACTGATGGTGTATATATGGTGTATATGTGTCATATGTGATTTTGTGCTAATGATAGGAACTGATATACTTACTAATAATAAGTGGATGAGTATTTGCTAAAGGTGTGTAACTGACGTATATGTGGATTATGTGTAATCTTGATGAAGTTGTGAATAAGATGTAAATGACGAGCAATGACGATGTGACCAATTATTTAATTGATTCATGTATCCCAATTTAATGTTATGATGTGTATTCTCACCCCTTTGTTGTTGTTGTATTTATGGTGTCTGTACCCATGGGGTACAGATACCCAGGACAAGGAGCTCTAGTTGCGGGACACTTAGAAGATGGAGACGGAGATTAGTACCGTTGTTTTTATTTAGTGAACTTATGTAGTCGATGAACGAACGCTCTGATCTGTAACACCAAGGTTGGGGTTAAAATATTGAAATTTAATTCCATTTGAGTTAGAGTCTTGTGAAACTTTTGTTATTTCCATTGTGGATGTTGAAGATAAGAATATTTTTATTATTAAGACAAGTTGAATTATTTTCCGCTGCGGAAGTATGATTTAATATTGCTTTAGTAAATGATGGTTGATGAGTTTTGTAACATCCTTTTATTTAAATATATTCTTATTATTTAATAAATCAACGTCGGGATTTAGGGTGTTACAGATACCATCGCCCAAGTGCGAGTCCATCCTTTTTACCTTCATTAAGCTACCCTCATAACGGTAGTAGGTAAAACTTTTTATCGGTCTTCATTAAGCTATCATCACAACGATAGTAGACCATGTTCTTTTTCCTTTAAAAGCAAACTTTTTCGCCCGAGCGCGATCAAATCATTTTTCATAATTAAAATCAACCAACACACAAACATTTTCTACAAAGAACTACGTAGCTTTGAATTCTCCATCGCACCGGGAGATACGTAGGAGCAAGATTTACATCTTGTCAAGCACAATAATAAAAACTTTCTTTTTCCCCTTTGTATATTTCTTTTTTCTTTTTTCCTTTTTTATATATTCAAACATGCAAGCAAAACTTTAAAAACACTTTAGCCTTAACCAACCAGGAGGTTCCCGTCGAGTACAACGGATGTGAGGGGTGCTAATACCTTCCCCTCGCATAATCGACTCCCGAACCCTAAATCTTTAACATTGTGGTAATTTAGAACTTTTTTCCACTTCTCTTTTGGAGAATTAAAAGTTCAGTCGTGATTTAAAATTAGTGAGTCAACGCTTGTCAATAACTTGATCTCCGAAATTCGACGCGACATATATATGTACAGATAAGATTATATGTACACCAGGACGTGCCTCAGTTGTTCACGTTAGAGTGACATTGAGGATACGTGTATCAGATCAGATATTTTATCAGGACTAATTAATTAAAAGGTTAAATTGTGTGTCTTCTGTGTTCTCGTCAGGTAGAGAGCACAGAGGGTTCCAGAGACAGCTGGAACGGGCAGGAACTTTCCGCGAGGATAACCACACACACAGCAGGAGGAGTCCGGTGATTTGCCTCAGATAGGAATTTTCACCGGTTATCAGGGGAATGTACTTTGGGGTTACTCCACTCGGAGGCATTCCATAAAATCAACTCAGATAATAATTGTTTGTTACATGCTAACATACTAACAGTTTAATATCAGGAAAATACTTTAATATTATCAGGCAGATATCAGTTATCAGGAAGTGATCATAGTTTCCCCCTCGACCACTAAATAATGAGATGGGAATAATATGAATACAAAATTATGAATATGATAGAGACATATAGCGATCCTAGTTTTCCCTTGATCGCTAAGTTATGTAGAGACTGACGGCGATCCTAGGATCCCCGAGATCGCCTGAAGCTTAGGGTAGATGGAACTCACTGAGACGCCCGTCTCACCCCAATCCCTTTAATTTAGTTTCAGGTAAGCAGGTGGTTCGCAAACAAGAGTTTCGTGATGAAGTTCATCAGGGAGACGCTGAGTGGAGTGCAACTGCTCGTCACGTACCAGTCTAGGATTTTCATTAGTATTTGTGTGTGTGTATATATATATATATATATACACACGTACATTAGTGGGACTTTACTAGGTGTATAAACGAGCAAGCTTGTATTCATTCAGTTGTATATTATTGTTATTGAAAATTTTAATGTATCCAGTATCAGATTTAATACGCATGCTAAATATTTTAGATAAATTTAGTATGGGTGTTACAGAAAATGACTGTAACATGACAATGATCTCACATATCGAACCAAAAAACATACATGAAGCAATATGTGAAGAATCATGGGTAAAAGCCATGGAAGAAGGGCTATCTCAATTTGAGAGAAATGAGGTATGGACTCTTGTCTCAAAACCTCAAAATCAATCTATAATTGGAACACGATGGGTCTTTAGAAACAAATTAGATGAAGAAGGAAAAGTCATCAGAAATAAAGCTATACTTGTTGCACAATGAAATAATCAACAAGAATGTATTGACTATGATGAAACGTTTGCTCCAGTTGCAAGGTTAGAAGCAATACATATTCTTCTAGCATATGCATTACATAAAAATATCAAACTTTTTCAAATGGATGTTAAAAGTGTATTTTTAAATGGATTTTTAAATGAAGAAGTTTATGTGCATCAACCTCCTGGTTTTTAAAGCACAGATAAACCTAATCATGTGTTCAAACTCACAAAAGCACTATATGGTCTAAAACAAGCTCCTCGAGCTTGGTATGAAAGGTTAAGTACATTCTTAATCAAAAATAATTTTTCTAGAGGAAATATTGACACAACACTTTTTAGAAAAGATGATAAAACAAATTTTCTAATTGTTCCGATATATGTTGATGACATTATATTTGGATCAACAAATAAAAAAATGTGTGAAGAATTTCCTGGTCTCATGCAAAGTGAATTTGAAATGAGCATGATGGGAGAATTAAGATTTTTTCTTGGTTTACAAATCAAACAAGAATCAAATGGAATATTTGTCAAAAAAATACATTAAGGATCTCCTTAAAAAATATAAAATGAATGAGGCCAAAATATCACAACTCCCATGCATCCATCTTCAAATTTAGACAAAGATGAAAAAGGAAAAACTATTTCTGAAAAAGAATACAGAGGTATGATTGAATCTCTGTTGTACTTAACTGCTAGTAGACTAGATATTGTTTTTGCAGTAGGACTATGTGCACGTTTTCAAACCTCTCCTAGGGAATCCCATTTAACTGCTGTAAAAAGAATTTTTAGATATCTAGGTAGTACTACTGATCTTGGCCTTTGGTATAAAAAATGTTCTTGTTTTGATCTTATAGCTTATTGTGACGCTGACTATGCTGGAGACAAAATTGAAAGAAAAAGTACAAGTGGTACATGCCAGTTTCTCGGGAATGCACTCATTAGTTGGTCATGCAGAAAACAAAACACTATTGCTCTGTCAACCACTGAAGCAGAATACTTGTCAGCAACAAACTGTTGTTCTCAGGTATTATGGATAAGAAATCAACTTGAAGATTTCTCAAAAAGGTATCACTACACTCAAAAACTCTTCAACAAGAAACAAACTCCATCTCTCTCTCACTATATTTGGATCATACTCATTCGAGTTTTTTTGGTAAAATCTCAAACAAGTGTTGAGAATTTTATTTGATCCAAAACCCATCTCTTCATACAAAGTGTATTTTATTCTCAAGTCTATTTGTTACAATAGTTTGAGAAAGAATTGTTCCAACCTTTCTTGTGCGAAAACAAAGAATTATAGAAGCCTGCCAAGGTTGATAATACTAGGTGTAACAGACTGATCTGGTGTGATCAAGGATTATAGTGCCGCTAAGAACGTTCTTGTCGCTTGAAACTATAGTGGAAAATCTCACAAGAGATGTGGGGACTAGAAGTAGCATGTTTTGGGTGAACCAGAATAAAATCTCTTGTGTCATCTTCTATCCTTCTATCTTTATTTAAACACTAAACACACACTATCACTGTCATAATATTTATTAATTAATTATCTAGAACATTCTGGTCCTTAACTTAAAATATAACTACTTTATATCCAGAGTTATCTGGTCCTAACTAACTATTAATATTGTTTATCTTTCAGTTTAAATAACTGCTTTATATTTATCCAGAGTTCTCTGGTCCTAACTAACTATTAATATTGTTTATCTTTCGTTTTAAATAACTGCTTTATATTTATCCAGAGTTATCTGGTCCTTAACTAACTATTAATATTGTTTATCATTGAGCTGTTTATATTTATCCAGAGTTCTCTGATCCTTAATTAATCATTAATATTGTTTTATTATTCAGCTTAAATAATTAATCATATAATTATTATCCATAACATTATGGTCCTAATATATACTGCTTAACATCTATATTTCTCCAGAGTTCTCTGGTCCTTGATAATTATTAATATTGTCTTATTATTTCTGTCTTAATATAAACTAAATAATTATTATCCAAAACATTATGGTCCTTGATAAAACAACTGTTTAAATACTAAACTCTTTAAATTATATTTGTCTAACCTTTACCAAGAATTTTTCTTGAGTATATTTAACCGTTAAACTTTCAGAATTAAAATTAAAAAGGGTCACAATTCAAACCCCCCTTTCTTGCGACGTTTATTGCTACTTCAATTATATCTACCAAAAAAGAGGGACAATGTTATAGAAGGGTGTTTCCAGCGTTGTTTTGATCGATTTAATGGCAAAAATTCAACTGATCTAAAGATAAAGTTGCACGTAGTGTGAATTTAGATGACTAATTTAAAAATCCATCATGATCTGGTCCAGTTCAATATGATTTAATTTGCACCGATTTTAAATATTCAAATTACAAAATTGTCTTCTATTCATGTGTAAGTAATTATTGATTTATATCGATAAAAATGGTTCATTAATTTATGTCCATCGACCAAACATCACTCCATCAAAGACAAACAAAACAAATAACCTACATACAAGTGGTAGATATTTGGATCTATGAACAATTTTTTTATGATTTGATCAGTGAACAAATATGAAAAAGAAAATTGCTAGGAGAGGTCAATTTTGAAATATGCTCATAGATGGGTTCATATCATTTTTTTTCTTCTTTTTATTATAGTTTTGAAGTGTATATTAAACAAGTGAGCTCGTCAAATGTCACATTATTTTCTTTCAAAAAAAATGTCACATTATTTTTTGATAGTAAAACATTTATGTGAGTTGAATTTCAAAGATTTATCATGGTCAAAAAGATCACTTGGTGACAACAGAAGTCAAATGTCATATGTCTTTATATTTGTGAAACTTTTTTCTAATTGTAAAAAATTAGAGTAGATCCATTTTTCCCCTCCCGCCAATACCTTAAAACAAAACATTCATTTGGCGCCCTAACACCCCTTCACTATACTACTTTCCTCCATTCAGATCCATTTCCCTCACACACACTAAACCCTTACCTTTTTTTTTTCCATTCTCATTTCACCATTTCAAAACCATCATGAAGGTCCGATTAATGAAAATGAGGGAGGCCCACACCCAAAAAGGCGGCCGTGCTTCCTTCTGCTCGGTAGTATGGGACCAGAAAGCCGACCATCTCGTCACCGCCTCCTCTTCCGATGTCTCCGTCTCGATTCATAACCCTCTTCTTCCTTCTGCCGCTCCCAAGATTCTTCGTCACCACCGCGACGGTGTTACTGCTTTGGCTCTTAGCCCTAATTCCACTTGTCTTGCTTCTGGATCTGTCGATCACTCCGTTAAACTCTACAAGTTTCCAGGTATCGTCTTCATGTGTGCTTTCTTGTTTTGATTTTTAGGATGTTTAATTCAAATTCTGAGACAAAATTCGGCTTTGGTGAAGTGTTTTTGATAAGCGCCATGTTAATTAATTTTACTATTTCTCAAGGAATATATGTTTTAATTTTACTTATGAATTTTAGTGAACTCTGTATATTTCAGCAATGAAATTCAGTAATTGTATGTGTTTAATTCTACTATTCTCAGTTATTTTGTGAAAGTTGGCTGAATTGATTGGATTTAGCACAGAATTTTCTAGGGTCTTCTTTTCACTTAAGTGTTTTGCATCAGTACCATACCAATTGCTATATAACAAGTTAGAGATTAATTTCTTTCTATTCACTGACGTTGTAAAGTTTTTTACACATGCATCCAATCAAATCACACCAAACTGTCACTTTTACAAGGTAGTTCCTTAAATATCTTCACAAATATCCGTGTGATTTGATGGAGGCATCTGCAGAAAAGTTTAACAACGTTGGTGTATACAAGTTAAATCGCGCAAGTTAAGGCCCATGTTTTTTTTATCAATGTTTCGAAGTGTAAGTGACACATGTTGCAATCATCATTTAGATTTTTTGATTTTTGATTACATGCCAAACATAATTCACTATTGGACAAAGCCTAATTGGTGAAGAATTTGCTGTGGTTGAGTTGTTGATGTATATTTTTCAAGTTGATTTGATCTTATGATTTATTGATGGCACTTGGCAGGTGGAGAGTTTGAGACAAATATTACGAGGTTTACACTTCCGATACGTTCCTTAGCATTTAACAAGAAAGGAAGCATGTTAGCAGCTGCAGGTGACGATGAGGGCATCAAGCTCATAAACACAGTTGATGGCTCTATTGCGAGGGTTCTGAAGGGGCACAAAGGACCAGTTACTGGCTTAGCTTTCGACCCTAATGGTGAATACTTAGCATCTCTGGATTCAACTGGAACCGTTATCATCTGGGAACTCCACTCAGGGAAAAACCTTCACATCCTTAAGGGCATAGCTCCTGACACTGGGTTAGATCTTTTAACCATGAATGTTCTTTGCTGGAGTCCTGATGGTGAGACCTTAGCCATTCCCGGGTTGAGAAATGATGTCGTGATGTATGATAGGGACACGGCTGAGAAGTTGTTCACTCTTAGAGGAGATCATAATCAGCCTATATGTTTTTTGTGTTGGTCACCCAATGGCAAGTACATGGCCACCTCGGGTTTAGATAAGCAGATTCTGATATGGGATGTTGATAAGAAGCAGGATATTGACAGACAGAAATTCGATGAAAGAGTGTGTTGCATGGCATGGAAGCCGATCGGGAACGCCTTGGCTGTTATTGATGTTATGGGAAAGTACGGTATATGGGACAATGTTATTCCTTCATCTATGAAGTCTCCAACCGAGGATATACCTATGTTGGGCAAGAACAGTAATGGGCTTCTTTTGTTTGATGAGGAGGAAGAGGACAATAGTGTTAGTGGGAGCTTGAGTGATCTTGGTGAAAATAGTAATGGTGAGTTTGAGCCACCAGCTAGCAGGAAAAGATTGCGCAAACATTCCTTTAGCGAGGAAAATTTGGATGAGGATGGAGAAGAATATGGAATTGATCTATTTCCGAAGGTTGAGTCTAGCAAGAAAAGGAACCGGTCAGTCAAAGAAAATTTGGATAATGGCAGTGTGGGATTTAGAAACACAATGGTAACATCTAAGACAAAAATGCAGGAGGCATTTCAATCAGGAGCCACTCCAGTACAGCCTGGAAAAAGGCGCTTCTTATGCTATAATATGCTTGGAAGCATAACCACTGTCGATCACGATGGATATTCTCATATTGAGGTAATACTGTGAAGAGAACCATATATGATTGAAGCTTAAATTTATCTCCATTTGGATGAGTTAAATCATTCATTTTGTTGCATACGTTAATGAGTTGACATACCTTTGTTACAGATTGATTTTCATGATACTGGAAGCAGTCCTCGAGTTCCATCAATGACTGATCATTTTGGATTTACAATGGCTGCATTGAATGAGAATGGAAGTGTCTTTGCAAATCCTTGCAAGGGGGAGAAGAACATGAGCACCCTCATGTATCGCCCATTTAGTAGCTGGGCTAGTAATAGCGAGGTCAGATTGTGCGCTTATACTGGACACATTTTTTATGGAAGAAAATTATATGTAGTTGCACAACTGTTCAACCTTCTATGGTTATAACATATAAGGATTTGAAACATTGCAGTTATTGTGGTTAATTAACACTGCATGATATGAAATTTTTACTGCATGCTCACTTTGTTGAATTTTTTCTGCAGTGGTCTATGCGCTTTGAAGGTGAAGAAGTAAAGGTTGTTGCACTTGGTGCTTCTTGGGTGGCTGCAGTAACAAGTTTTAACTATCTTCGCATCTTTACTGAAGATGGTATGCAGGTTTGTCGCACATTCACATCTTATTTGAATGCCATTTATATTTTAATAACTGAATGCCAGAAGCATCCCCTAGGTGTTGTAAAAGAACTGTGGGTTTAAAAGGGTAGAGAAGTATGTATGTGCTAGTCTTACAGCTGAAGCTTAAACTTTTGTGTTAACACATGAGATAAGAGTGAATCTGTAGATATTGATGGTAGTTTTCTTTCAAGTATTTACTCATTTCGGAATCTGTTTCTTTGCAGAGACATGTAATTTCGCTAGATGGGCCAGTGGTGACTGCATCAGGTTTCAAGGATAAGCTTGTAGTTGTTACTCATGCTTCTGATTGTCTTTCCTCAAATGATCAGGTTGGTTCAGTCTTCATGGAATCTGTTGCCTCTGACACTGGCATATTCAGTGTGGTTTTATCTAGTATTACTGCATAGGATTACAGATTCCCACAAATATTCAAAGTTCTTCATTGTTCTGTTGCTATTTAATTTGACCTTTTGAAAATATTATCTTAGTGGCAGAGCATAGTCATCAGTTTTTTTTGGACAAAATACTCATCTGGTTATAAAAGCATTTAATGATGTCACTTTTTCATGACAAGATATATATTTCCAAACATGCAGGTGTTAGAGTTTAGTTTATTTAATATACCACAGGGGACCCAACCCCTTCGAGGCCGCTTGCCGATAACTCCTGGTTCTTCTTTAAGTTGGTTTGGGTTTAGTGAAGAGGGCCAATTGTGTTCTTATGATTCCAAGGTATTAACTGTGTTTACATTACATTGCTGATATTTGATATTTATTTCTTTCTCTCTTATGAATGTACATTGTTATACCAGCTAATTTTGTAAGTATAATATACAGGGTGTGCTGAGATTATATACAAGTCAATTTGGTGGAAGCTGGTTCCCAGTCTTCAGGTTCATTATTCGCTCAATCACTTGCATTACTCCAATTTGCCAATACGCTTCTTATGCCTGAAGGTGACTTGTTTTGTTACAATTTCAATGCAGTGCTATTAAAGAGAAGAAGGCAGATGAAAACTATTGGATGGTGGGTTTGAATACAAACAAGTTAGTTTGTGTAGTATTGAAAAAGCCTGAATCCTTCCCACAGGTATGAGTAGGAAAATGACAGTTTGATGTATTTATTGTATTCCCATTTTCTCCTTTGTGTGTGACTAAAACATCAATTGCTATTCACTTACCCGTCAGGTGGTGCCTAAACCAATTCTCACTTTAATGAATCTTTCATTTCCACTTGCTACATCTGATTTGGGAGCTGAAGCCCTTGAAAATGAGTTTATGATGAACAGCATGCATCTCTTTGAGGTTTGTTCTTGTAATCTCTTCAAATCTGATGGTCACTCTTTTGGTAACTTCTAGCCAGCTTTCCACAAGTCCTGTTTCACACCTTTCTGATCCATCATAATCACTAATAATGTTTCATTGTTTTTAGTTTGATGTTTTCAGCTTGCTATTTCGTTTTAACTTAAGTCTGAACTTTTTTTATCATTTCTGTTCAATAGCCAAATTAGTTAAATATTTAAAATGCAGGTTCAGAAAAAAATGGAAGAAATGGATAATGCTGGTTTGGATGCTAGTTTACTTGATGATGATGCCTTCAATTTGGAAGCAGCACAAGATAGATGCATACTAAGGCTAATAGCATCCTGCTGCAATAGTGAGTTCCTATGATCTGTTAACTCTCTTCCTTTACTGCAACCTGAATTATAAAAGAGAATAGTATTCATATTTCAAATGGATATTTCAGGTGATAAACTTGTGAGAGCTACTGAACTTGTCAAGCTTTTGTCACTGGAGAAATCAATGAAAGGTGCAATAAAACTTGTTACTGCTTTGAAACTTCCAAATTTGGCCGAAAAATTCAACGACATATTGGAGGTAAGCCTTCTATATTTTAACAATCTTATGAGGTACAGAAAGGCTATCATTTCACTGTCATCTTTACCTTGTAATTCCTTCTGTGTTTGAAACAGGAAAGGCTATATAATGAAGTTAAAAAGACTACGGAAACCAACCTCAAGGAAAACAGTTCTGCACCTGTCACATCAGATACTCTACCTAGCAGTAGCAAGGCCGAAACATCGAAAGCATCTATTATTTCATCATCACCAAACTTGTCTGCACCATCGTTCGTAAAGAAAAATAAAACACAAGAGGCAGCTAATGATGTAATGAATACAACTGCAATGGTTAATGGAAGTATGAAGACAAAGCAGACAGGAGGAGATGAAACAAGTGACAAGAAAGGTAAGGAGGAAATGCAAGCTCCTCCTCATCCACTTGGTTCCTCGGTAAAGCCGACAAATAAGCATGGAGTTGACAAATCGGAGCCTAGTTTGGTGACACCAACAAGACCGTCCAATCCATTTTTGAAGTCCTCAATGAAATGAATATATTTATCTAGTTTAAGACAGAGTTGTCACGTAGAGATCAAATGTCTAAGATATGGTATTTTATGGAGTGACTTGCTTCTTATTTACTATATGCCATATGGTAGAAATCTTAATATAAAGATCCTTATTAGAAAGCTAAGAAATTCATTTGATAGTGACCCAATAGAGGCGTGCAGTGCAACCCATGGTTCAAGCCGCCGCCACCACCACCATGGATCAATTTATGAAGCAGGAAAGCCTAATGAAATGGAAAAATCCTTCGTATATTGCCAAAAATTCTAGGTTAAAATTCTCCATAATATAATCTTATTATAATGTTTGGTATGGCTGAGCTGGTCTCTCACTCTCTCTGTCTCGTATATGTGCACACCAAAAATGAAGTTTCAATGTGAGACTTCTATACTAGCAAATAAAAAATGAGACTTTTTCAACTTTTTGATCAAAACAAAAGGGTGAGATATTTCAGTTTATATCACACATTTTTCAACTTCTTGTTGCGTGGATAGGTAGGTGGTCCGAATCGATATGATCTGATTCAAATCTTATGACATGGTATCAGAGGTTATTGATTCGGACCACCTAATTATCCACGCACCAAGCCCATTAATGCTGGGCGTGACGAGGTGTGTTGTGAAAAACTCAATATTAGATAGATAAGACTCTTGATAAAAATTAGACTTATATGGTCTATTGATCCCTTAATTAATTTTCAGTTTTTATTTTGGTTCTATAACTAATAAAACCCACGTTTCGGTCCCTCAAGTTCACCTTTGTTTGTCAAATAAATCCATGTATGTTAACTTTAACCACAAAAGTCTATGGTAGACCAACATTATAGATAGTCCATCATAGGCCTTATTAATTTTTCAATTTTAAGCCTTTGATTTTTTTTAAGAGAGAGGACTGTTGGATCATAGAAGTCCATTGTATCGTCCAGTAAACCATCAACACTTAATTTTTTTTTCTCATTTCTTCATCTTCTTCCCTCAACTTCATCATTTATAAAAAAATCCAAAAAAAAAACCAAGAAATTCTAAAATCTAAAATCATTCACTTCCTCTCAATTCATTCCAATAAAAGTTCTCTAGCTTTCTCTCTTTTCTCAATTCCAAATTCATTCACTTCAATACAAAGATTTTAAAAAAAATCATGATCCCCCCATCTAGGGGTGTTCATGGTTCATGAACTGCACTGAACTGAACCATATAAATGGTTTGGTTCAGTTCATAAAATCCATTTCAATAAAAACTGGTTAATTCTTAAAAACAGTTTCAATCCAGTTTAGAACCGGTTCAGAACCGGTTTATAGTTTTAAACCGGTTTACTTATTTTTAACCGATTTTGAACCGGTTTTCGTACTGAACCGGATTTCTGCAGACTTGAACCATCGTGATGACGAAAACGCCGGTGAGGAAAACCATATGTCTTATCGAGATGTTGGATAATCTCCCTTGTTGCGCTTTTTCAAAGACTCCGAGAAAAAAGAGAAAACTTTTTTCAATTCATTTACAAGAACCAACCCAGTCCATTTTAAAAGTTTAAAAATAGATTGGTTTCTAAAAACCAGTGTGATATTTGGTATCCACATTATCTGTGATTGGAAAACCTTTTCTCTAATCTATTCCACAAATCTGTGAACTTCACATAGCCTTCTTCACATCTGCAATTCCTTCCAAAATCACCATTACTCCCGCATCCTCCGCCGTCATCATCCCTGCTGCCTCCTCTTTCCGCTAATACTCGACATGGCAGCAACCGAATCTCCGTTTTCATTGTCGATTGAGGCGGTCGTCGCCGCCGTAGGACCTTATCGAAGCACCACGCTATTAGTATCAGATTCGCTTCCGTCACTTCCGCAGCTCGGTTTCGAGCTTCCGCTTCCGGCACCGCCCTGCCGCGTTTCCACATTTAGATTCCGTTGACTTATATCTGGTAGATCTCAAACGCAAACTTTCTGATTTGTCAATTATTTTTTTTAAATTCTCTTCTTCTGAATTTTGGAAATTATGCAGTGATTAATTCTTTCAATTTTTTAGTGAAAGTAGTTCTTTTTTAACTTTCACGTTTTGTTCGTAGAGTTAATCTGAGTTATCTTTGAAACCAGTAAGATCCATCGCTGATTGCATTTTATAAACTGGTTTTTTAACTAATCCGTTTATAAACCGGTTTTTTTAATTAAAATTGGTTTGAACTGGTGTAATATCCCGCTTAGAAGTATCAGTTATAAGCGTTAGAGACTTCGTTTACAAGCAAGGGCAAAGTTGTATTAAGAGAAGTGGCATAATAGTAAATAAATGGAAAAAGGCTTTTTGGATATATATGAAAGTTTATGAGCTTCTACTCATTTTTCTTCTACATCAAAAATCAGATTTTTGCCTTCCTTTCTCCCCTCATTTTCGCCCTCATCCTCACCAAAATCATCTCATCAAATCATCATCCCTTAACCTAGAAAATTCCTCCCCAAACTCTCTTGTGGTAAGCAAGCTTTTGCTGGAGAATTTGGAGCAAGAAGAAGTAATAGAAAGCTAAGGAATAGAGTTTTCTTGAGAAGAGCTTTTGGGACTTGAAGCTAGGACTTGGATTTTAAGCTTAGCAAGCATCTTTTGGGATTAAGGTGAGCTCCTAGTGGGTTTTAGAACCCTCCTTGCTTAAGTTCTAAGTTTTATAGTCATTTGATCCTTTTGTGATTCATAGAACCCTAATCTTCCTCTTCATAGTAATTCCTTGTTTTAGCATGTTATAAGTTGTTAATAGGACTTAGAAATGTGCCATAAGCTGTATGATGTTTGGGTGTGATTGATTGTGCCAAAAATGGTGAAAATTATGCTTTGAAATTGCCCTAAGCTGTCCAACTGCAGGTAAAATCGTGTCACGATTTTACAACCGTGTCACGATTTTATAGGCAGTGCAAAACACGAATTCTGGGCATGGAATCGTGACACGATTCCAAAATCGTGTCACGATTTTGAAGGGGACAGAATGTAAAAATTTTCCAACTTTTAATGCACCATTTCAGCCATCCAATGCTATTCCAAACTCATTAAGCGATATGTAATGGCTATGTAACTCTTTTAAACGTTAAAGAACCTATCCCTTAGAGTATGATTAGATCATTAGGGAAGGCTTATAGTTTGATTATTAGAGAGCCTTAAGAGGTGAACAAAGTTATAGAAATGTTCTTTTGAAATGCATAGGCATGGGAATGTATAGCAATCATAGTTAAAGATATGGTTATAGAGTTGGTTCTCCAACGATCATAGGTGACTCATGAGAACGATGAGTTAAGAATTACAGGAAATGTTTATATGTTCAAAGTAATAGTCATGTATATGTATTTATACACTCATAGATCAAAGTCAAAGAATAATAATAACTCAAAGTCATAGGCATGTTCAGCAGACTCCGGGATTCGCCGGATGGGATTTCTCCGAGAGGGTTATCCACATGCAATTTCATAGGGAGTCCGGTGATAGCCTGATATGATAGGAGTTTCACCGGTTCATAGGGAGACGTATCTCGGGGTTGCTCCACCCGGGGTGCCCTCCGTAAAATGAACTCAGATAATTGTTTGTTCAACGCTAACAGCTAACATAAAACACTTTACTTGTTTTATGATTCATAGTTATAGTTACAGTTATAGTCATAGAAAGTTTACAGTTACAGGAAGGTTATAGTAAAAGTCATAGGCTAGTTTATGAGACTTGGCGATTTTAGATTCCCCTAAATTGCCAAGGTAGGCATGGCGACCCTAGGTTCCCCGTGGTCGCCAAACAGTAGGTTGGGTAGAGCTCACTGAGACATTATGTCTCATCCCATTCCTTCTGGTGCAGGTTCACAGGCAAGATCGCATTCAGCACGCAACAAGGGTAAGGAGAAGGCTACGGACTGATCGTGCTGATGTTGTTTGTTTATAAGTCTGATCGTATTATATGTTGTGGTACTTGATGTACATTTAACAAGAGAATTGTATTAACTTTGGATGTAATATTACAATGTGATGTGATATTTGTATGAACTTTTATATTGTAAATTAATGTATCCAGTACGAAATTTTAATACTCGTATAAGATCCTAGGCAATCTTATTATGGGTGTTACAATTTGGTATCAGAGCAGGTCGATTCAGACTGTGCCATGGGTCATTAAAATACAATTCAAGTTTGAGGATCTCTTGGATCCGGGACATTATTCTGAATGTTATATCTGGTTGAAACTGATCACTTTGACTTGTGTATGACAGTTAGGATAATATGTCTGGGAGGAGAAGAGGTCCTGGCAGGCCTAGATCGAATCAGGCTAATGCTGAGGAAACCAGTGGAGGAGACCCTAATATGCAATTTTGGGCTCAAATGATGCAACAGCAACAGGCGTTGCAGCAACAATACCAGGAGCAGCAAGCTCAGGCTGCGTTACAGCATCAGGAGATGATGCTCATGATGCAGCAGCAAGCCCAACAACAGGCTCAGACTCAGCAAGAATGGATGGGGATGATGCACCATGGACAAGGTGCTCAGCAACAGACACCACCACCAGCAGTGGCGAATCCGTCCTACCGGGAATTTAACAGAAATCACCCTCCTGAGTTCAATGGAGAAGGTGAACCTCCAGAGGCCAAGAGATGGCTGAAACAGATAGAGAAAGTGTTCCGGATGGTGGATTGCCCTGAGGAAAGTAAAGTTTTGTTGGCCACTAACCAGTTCAGAGGCGCAGCGGAAGATTGGTGGGAATCCGCTCAACGCCGAATGATAGCAAACAATGTTGAGATTAACTGGGATAACTTCAAGGAAGCTATGATAGAGAAGTATATCCCGATGTCTTATAAGGTGAAGAAAGAACAGGAATTTCTTGAGCTGAAACAAGGCGGCATGTCAGTCACCGAGTTTACAAAGAAGTTTGAAGAATTGTCGTACTACTCCTCTCACAACGAGTATGCCGCTAATGAAAATTGGAAGATGAATCAGTATAGGCGTGGGCTGAGAGGTGAGATAGATACAGCAGTGAGTTTACAGAGGAACACTAGTTATGACGAGATGGTTCATGATAGTTTGGTGGCAGAAGCGGGTTTTGCCAAGACCGCGAAAGAAAAAGCTGCAGCATATGAAAAGAGAAAAGGTAAATTTCCAGATCGGTATCAAGAGAACAAGCCAAAGGGTTCCCCTAAGAGGGGTAAGCAGCCGTTTCAATACCAGGCGAGTCCTGCTTGTAAATATTGTGGAAAAATGCATCACGGTGAATGCATGAAGCAAACAGGTGTGTGTTTCGGGTGTAGACAGCCGGGGCACTTTTTAGCAAATTGTCCAGAAAGAAGAGGTAAAAGTGGAGCTGAAGGTACTACAACAAGTAAGGGCAGAGTGTACTCCCTTGATGGTCAGAAGGCTTTGGCAAATGAAGATTTAATTGCCGGTATGTGTTACTTAGGCCAAACTCCAGTTAAAGTGCTATTTGATTGTGGTGCAACATGTTCCTTTATTTCTTACAAGTGTGTTGAAGCTTTACAATTGTCTTTGTCACCGTTGATACCTCCTATGACGGTATCTACCGCTACTGAGGGCGGAGTTGTAGCTAACTTTATATGTGAAAATTGCCCGATCACTGTATCTAGTAAGACATACTATATAGATTTGGTGTGTCTTCCCATGATACAACTTGATGTGATCCTAGGAATGGATTGGTTATCTGCCAATCATGTGTATATTGGTTGTGCGGAGAAGTGTATCTTTATGCCCACAGATGATACGACTGAAGGTGTGGCTTTATCAGAGTTAATCAACCGCACGCATCAGCTTACTCAGCTTATGTGTGCCCAGGATAATGGTTTTTATGTGATGGTTACTGTGACTTCAGAATCAGAACTGAGTCCCAGTGACATTCCTGTTGTCAGTGACTATTTAGATGTTTTCCCTTCAGAGATAAGTAATTTACCCCCGGAGCGGGAAGTTGAGTTTTCTATTGATCTCATCCCAGGATCAGAACCAGTATCAGTGGCGCCTTATAGAATGTCACCATCAGAGTTAAAGGAATTGAAGTCTCAGTTAGAAGACTTGATTCAGAAACATTTCATTAGGCCCAGTGTGTCACCTTGGGGTGCGCCAGTGTTGTTGGTTAAGAAGAAGGATGGTAGCATGAGATTGTGCATTGACTACCGTCGGTTGAATAAAGTAACAATTAAGAACAAGTACCCGTTACCGAGGATTGATGATCTTTTGGATCAACTTAAAGGAGCTGCAGTGTTTTCAAAGATTGATCTCAGATCAGGATACCACCAGATTCGTATCAAATCATCAGATGTGTCCAAGACGGCGTTCAGAACACGTTACGGACATTATGAATTTTTGGTTATGCCATTCGGAGTGACTAATGCTCCAGCTGTGTTTATGGACTACATGAATAGGATTTTCCGGCCTTACCTGGATCAGTTTGTGGTAATCTTCATAGATGATATTTTGATTTATTCGAAGGACTCACAGGAACATGCTCAACATCTGAGGATTGTTTTGGACATCCTTAGAGAAAATCAGTTATATGCAAAATTCAGCAAATGTGAATTTTGGTTATCGGAAATCCAGTTTCTGGGGCATGTTATTTCTAAAGGAGGAGTGTCAGTTGACTCATCAAAGGTTGAAGCTGTCCTTAATTGGGCCAGACCAACAAATGTAACAGAGGTTCGGAGTTTCCTGGGTTTAGCAGGTTACTACCGGAGATTTATTATGAGATTTTCACAGATTGCTTTGCCATTGACACGCCTCACAAGGAAAGATGTGCCGTTCGTCTGGGACGAAGATTGTGAGAAAAGTTTTCGGACTTTGCGAAAGAAATTGTCCAAGGCTCCAGTATTAGCAATACCGGACCCTGAGAAGAAATACGTGGTTTATTGTGATGCGTCCTCTAAAGGACTAGGCTGTGTGCTCATGCAAGAAGGTAATGTTATAGCTTATGCTTCTCGACAGCTTAAATCTCACGAGGAGAATTACCCCACTCACGATCTTGAGTTGGCGGCAATAGTTTTTGCTTTGAAAGTGTGGAGGCACCATTTGTATGGGGCACAATTTGATTTGTTCAGTGACCACAAAAGTTTAAAGTATTTGTTCTACCAACGGGAACTGAACATGAGACAGAGAAGATGGATGGAATATTTAAAGGATTTTGATTTCGAGTTAAAGTATCACCCTGGAAAGGCGAATGTAGTTGCGGACGCCTTGAGCAGGAAATCTTTGATTAAAGCAGAAGTGCTGATGCATACCTGTGGTTTGTATGAGAAATTTCGAGATCTTAATCTCAGCGTTACAGAATTGGATGATGGCGTCTTGTTACAAAGATTAGAGGTTACTTGTGATTTGCGGTCCCGAATCGCGCAAGCTCAAGAATCAGATGTGGAACTTCAGAGGAGGATTGGTCAGTCAGAATTTTCAAGGGCTTCGGATGGTACTCTGCTGTTTGAAGGTAGAGTTTGTGTTCCAAATGACGCTAGTTTAAAGAGGTTGATTTTAGAAGAGGCACACAAGAGTAGTTTCAGTATTCATCCGGGTACCACAAAAATGTACCAAGACTTAAAGAAGGATTATTGGTGGCCAGGGATGAAGACTGATATTGCGGAATTCGTATCACGTTGTATTGTGTGTCAACAAGTGAAAATTGAACATCAGAGACCGGCAGGGATGCTTGTACCTTTGGAAATCCCTCAGTGGAAATGGGAAGAAATCTCTATGGATTTTGTGACCGGGTTACCTCGGACTCAACGGGGACATGATTCTATTTGGGTAGTGGTCGATCGGTTAACTAAGTCTGCTCACTTCTTACCGGTTAGGACTACTTACAGGGCTGCTCAGTACGCAGAATTGTTCATAGCGGAGATTGTAAAACTACATGGTGTTCCGACCAGCATTGTGTCAGATAGAGATCCTATCTTTACTTCTCACTTTTGGAAGGCTTTTCAGAAGGCTTTGGGAACAAGGTTAAAGTTGAGTACGTCTCATCATCCTCAAACCGATGGACAATCAGAGAGAACTATACAGACATTGGAGGATATGTTACGTGCATGCATTTTAGAAGATGGAGCAAGTTGGAATAATCATCTGCCTTTGATTGAGTTTTCGTATAATAACAGTTACCATTCTAGCATCGGAATGGCACCCTATGAGGCACTGTATGGCAGGAGGTGTAGAACACCGCTTTGTTGGTCAGAGGTTGGAGATAAAAGTATTTTGGGACCTGAGATTATTCAAGAGACAACTTTAAAGATTAAATCCATTCAGGATAAGATTAGAACTGCTCAAAGTCGACAGAAGAGTTATGCTGACAAGAGGCGGAGACCTCTAGAGTTTGAAGTGGGAGACCATGTTTTCCTGAGAGTAACCCCTAAGTTGGGACTACGAGGTGTTTTCAGGACAAAGAAGTTGAGTCCAAGATATGTTGGGCCATTTGAGATACTTAAACGAGTCGGACCAGCAGCTTACCAATTGGCTCTGCCACCGGCGATGTCAGGATTGCATGATGTATTCCATGTTTCACAGCTAAGGAAGTATATTCCTGATCCTCACCAACCAGTAGAGTTGGAAACTATCGATTTGAGATCGGATTTGACTTTCCAACCCGAACCGGAACGGATTATTGAACGTGATGTCAAAGCATTGAGGAACAAAGAGATTCCAATTGTTAAAGTCATATGGAAAGGTTCTCCCTATGGTGAAGCTACATGGGAATTGGAATCAGAGATGATGGAGAGCTACCCGCATCTTTTTACAGGTAATTTCTAAATTTCGAGGACGAAATTTCTTTAAGGGGGGTAGAGTGTAATATCCCGCTTAGAAGTATCAGTTATAAGCGTTAGAGACTTCGTTTACAAGCAAGGGCAAAGTTGTATTAAGAGAAGTGGCATAATAGTAAATAAATGGAAAAAGGCTTTTTGGATATATATGAAAGTTTATGAGCTTCTACTCATTTTTCTTCTACATCAAAAATCAGATTTTTGCCTTCCTTTCTCCCCTCATTTTCGCCCTCATCCTCACCAAAATCATCTCATCAAATCATCATCCCTTAACCTAGAAAATTCCTCCCCAAACTCTCTTGTGGTAAGCAAGCTTTTGCTGGAGAATTTGGAGCAAGAAGAAGTAATAGAAAGCTAAGGAATAGAGTTTTCTTGAGAAGAGCTTTTGGGACTTGAAGCTAGGACTTGGATTTTAAGCTTAGCAAGCATCTTTTGGGATTAAGGTGAGCTCCTAGTGGGTTTTAGAACCCTCCTTGCTTAAGTTCTAAGTTTTATAGTCATTTGATCCTTTTGTGATTCATAGAACCCTAATCTTCCTCTTCATAGTAATTCCTTGTTTTAGCATGTTATAAGTTGTTAATAGGACTTAGAAATGTGCCATAAGCTGTATGATGTTTGGGTGTGATTGATTGTGCCAAAAATGGTGAAAATTATGCTTTGAAATTGCCCTAAGCTGTCCAACTGCAGGTAAAATCGTGTCACGATTTTACAACCGTGTCACGATTTTATAGGCAGTGCAAAACACGAATTCTGGGCATGGAATCGTGACACGATTCCAAAATCGTGTCACGATTTTGAAGGGGACAGAATGTAAAAATTTTCCAACTTTTAATGCACCATTTCAGCCATCCAATGCTATTCCAAACTCATTAAGCGATATGTAATGGCTATGTAACTCTTTTAAACGTTAAAGAACCTATCCCTTAGAGTATGATTAGATCATTAGGGAAGGCTTATAGTTTGATTATTAGAGAGCCTTAAGAGGTGAACAAAGTTATAGAAATGTTCTTTTGAAATGCATAGGCATGGGAATGTATAGCAATCATAGTTAAAGATATGGTTATAGAGTTGGTTCTCCAACGATCATAGGTGACTCATGAGAACGATGAGTTAAGAATTACAGGAAATGTTTATATGTTCAAAGTAATAGTCATGTATATGTATTTATACACTCATAGATCAAAGTCAAAGAATAATAATAACTCAAAGTCATAGGCATGTTCAGCAGACTCCGGGATTCGCCGGATGGGATTTCTCCGAGAGGGTTATCCACATGCAATTTCATAGGGAGTCCGGTGATAGCCTGATATGATAGGAGTTTCACCGGTTCATAGGGAGACGTATCTCGGGGTTGCTCCACCCGGGGTGCCCTCCGTAAAATGAACTCAGATAATTGTTTGTTCAACGCTAACAGCTAACATAAAACACTTTACTTGTTTTATGATTCATAGTTATAGTTACAGTTATAGTCATAGAAAGTTTACAGTTACAGGAAGGTTATAGTAAAAGTCATAGGCTAGTTTATGAGACTTGGCGATTTTAGATTCCCCTAAATTGCCAAGGTAGGCATGGCGACCCTAGGTTCCCCGTGGTCGCCAAACAGTAGGTTGGGTAGAGCTCACTGAGACATTATGTCTCATCCCATTCCTTCTGGTGCAGGTTCACAGGCAGGATCGCATTCAGCACGCAACAAGGGTAAGGAGAAGGCTACGGACTGATCGTGCTGATGTTGTTTGTTTATAAGTCTGATCGTATTATATGTTGTGGTACTTGATGTACATTTAACAAGAGAATTGTATTAACTTTGGATGTAATATTACAATGTGATGTGATATTTGTATGAACTTTTATATTGTAAATTAATGTATCCAGTACGAAATTTTAATACTCGTATAAGATCCTAGGCAATCTTATTATGGGTGTTACAACTGGACTGGGTCCACTTTGCCTCCTGAACCGGGTTTTTTTAGAAATGGTTTGGTTTTCTAACTAAAACCATTTAAATGGATTGGTTCCATGGTAGTAACCGGCGATGACGAAAACGCCGGTGAGGAGTAACCGTATCAGAAGATTCTGAAAAGAGCTAGGCTTCGCTAAGGTCTGTTCCATGGTAGCCACCATGCACTTCTTTTTCATGTGATAAAAATTAAAAAGAAAATTTAAATAATTTGAATATTTTTTATTAAGAGCACAATCTTGATGAAGTATGGTTAGCTCCGATTAAGGGTTTTGTTGTTGTATATATACTTCATTGAACAGTGAATAATTGGGTGAAGATGATTGAGATTTGTGAAAAAATCAATTCATATATATATAAACCGGTTTTGAACTGGTTTTAAACTGAATTTAAATTGGTTTGTAAAAAGTGGTTCAGTTCAAAACTGTATGAAGTGGTTCAGTTAAAATATGGTTCAGTGCAGTTCAGTTAACTGAATATTTTGCACACCCCTACCCCCGTCCACCCGTTCTTCACCTTCTTCTTTTCATTCACCCTAACTAACTTAGCACCAAACCCATTATCGCTCTTCCTTCAACAACACCAAACCTTTATCACTAGAACCATTATCACTCTGTTCAAAATGTTAAAAAACCAGTTTCAACCCATTTATAAAATTGTTCTGAAGAAGAAATTTGGAACAAGAAAAAAAAATCCCCATGTGATTCGGGAAAAATTTCAGATGAAGAAGATGGAATGGGGTTGGATCGGTTCACTGGAAGAATTCTTTGAACCATTCCTTGAATGATTACTCAAGGAATAGAGAAAATAATAATAATAAATACCAACGCAGGATTTGATGGTATGAATCTTGAGAAGAAGAACGAGGACGCTGGCCAAATGGCTCATATTACCAGCTAATCTGAAAATATTCATCTTCGTTTTGATTAGATCTAGAAAATTTTGGTGTGAATGCGTGTGTGTGGCTATTGGAAAGCAGAGGTGTGAGTTCGTGTGTGTGGCTATTGCAAAGCTGAGAAAAAAAAATTAAAATATACTTGATTAATAGTTGACTTTAGATTTTAGATTTTCTGGGTTTTTTTTTATGAATGTTGTTGAACTACATGAAGATGATGAAGAAGTTGAGGGAAGAAGATGAAGAAATGAGAAAAAATTAGAAGATGAAGAAATGAGAAAAAATTATGTGTTGATGGTTCACTGGATGATACAATATACTTGCATGATCCAACAATACTCTCTCTTAAAAAAAATCAAAGGGTTAAAATTGAAAAATTAATAAGGTTGGTGGACTATCTATAATGTTGGTCCACCATAGACATTTGAGGTTAAAGTTAACAAACGTGAATTTATTTGACAAACGGAGGTCAACTTGAGAGACCGAAACATGAATTCTTGTTCTATGACAAGTCTTTGTTCTTCACCACCGCTTCCCACAAAAATAAAAGCCATCTCATAAGATTAATATTTATATTTTTATATTTTTACCACCTCTAAGGCTGAGATTAGCCGGAGACAATCAAATTGGATCGCTCAGATTAGCACAAAAAATCCCATTAGAAACTTGCTCCGAATTGTTTATTGATGTAGCGGCTTGTATTAACGACTTATAATATAATGAATGAGTTGAATATTTTTTCCCTCAATTTTTTTATATATTCTTATTTCTTTATATTTACTAGTAAAAGACCAGTGCTTTCGCACGGGTCACGTAACATTGCGATAATTATATAAAAAATAATTATATTGTTAATATTGTAGAATGTTTATAGATATTAAATGAAAATTATGAGTTATAATGTAATGTTTTTATTAACTTTTTTCTCTTATATAAACAAAAATTTCTTAAATAGTTAAGTCACACCCGTTATGGATTTTATTTGCTTATATATGCGAAAACAAATTTTTATGCACTTAAAAATTTGAAAACTCGTGACTATTTTCAAAATCAAAATTAATGTAGTATTTATATTAAATAACTTTTTATTTTATATGCAAAAGACTGTTCAATGTTTGCACCGCACCCGTTGCAGATTTTATGTACTTATGCATAAACAAATTTTTATATACATATATGAGAAAGTCGATATGATAAAATTTTGAAAACTCATGACTATTTTTAAAATATCAACATTAATGTAGTGTGTCTATTAAATAAATTTTATTTTATATGCAAAACACTGTTCAACGTTTGCACCGCTCTCGTTGCAGATTTTAAATGTTTATATCTGCAGAAATTTTTTTTTATATAGATATATGAGAAAGTCAAGGTGATAAAATTTTAAAAACTCATGACTATTTTCAAAAAATCAACATTAATGTAGTGTGTCTATTAAATATATTTTTATGCTATATTTAAAACACTGTTAAATATTTAAACCGCACTCGTTCAAGATTTTATATACTTATATATATAGAAGAAAATTTTTTGGTACCGATATGTGATAGTCGATATGATAAAATTTTGAAAACTAGTGAGTATTTTCAAAATATCAACATTAATGTAGTGTTTATATTGATTAAATTTTATTTTATATGCAAAACATAGTTCAATGTTTGCTCCGCTTTCGTTGCAGATTTTAAATGTTTATATATACATAAACAAATTTTTATATACATATATGAGAAAGTCGATATGATAAAATTTTGAAAACTCATGACTATTTTCAAAATATCAACATTAATGTAGTGTGTCTATTAAATAAATTTTATTTTATATGCAAAACACTGTTCAACGTTTGCACCGCTCCCGTTGCAGATTTTAAATGTTTATATCCCAAAAACAATTTTTTTTATAGATATATGAGAAAGTCAATGTGATAAACTTTTGGAAACTCATGACTATTTTAAAAAATCAACATGTGTCTGTTAAATATATTTTTATGTTATATTTAAAACACCGATAAATATTTAAATTACACTCGTTGAGGAATTTATATGCTTATATATGCAGAAGAAAATTTGTATGTATCGATATGTGATAGTCGATATGATAAAATTTTGAAAACTCGTGACTATTTTCATAATATTGACATTAAAGAGATCATGGGTTTTAATAAGGACGATTATAAAATTTTGTTGTACTTTGATTTTTATATAGGCAAATTGTTAGTAGATGTTAGTAGATATGAACATTATCCGTAATTAATTTTTTAAAAACAAATAAATTAGTTTCGTAGTTATCCGTGGAAATTGTTTACACATGTGATGAACATTCTCCGTAATTAATTTTTTAAAAAACAAATAAATTAAATTTTGCAAAATGACTATTATGCACATAAAATTAAAGAAATCATGAGTTTTAATAAGAACGATTATGAAATTTTGTTGTACTTCGATTTTTATATATTGTTAGTAGATATATTGTTAGTAGATTAGTAGATGTTGTAGATATGACCATTATCCGTAATTAATTTTAAAAAAACAAATAAATTAGTTTCATAGTTATCCGTGGAAATTGGTTACACTTGTGATAAACATTATCCGTAATTAATTTTTAAAAAAACAAATAAATTAAATTTTGCACAATGACCATTATGCACCTAAAATTAAAGAGATCATAAATTTTGAAATTTTGTGTACTTGGACTTTTATATATCACTTACATATAAATGTTAAGTAGTCTGATTACATGAATCCCTAACCCTAATGCAACCCTAACACCCAAAATGACACATTTCTCCCTAACTTTTCTTTTGAAAGAAATTTATGAAAAAAAATCCTTGCTGAGAGTTGAACCACAGACCAACTTCTAATAGGTCACAGCTGTAACCACTGGATCACTAATGGTTTTTGTGACTTATAATTGCTTTTATTTTATATATATCTACGGCAATTATAAAAAGGGGGGTTTGAATGAAGGAATTAAGTAGTGTTTTAATTAAATCTAAAATATTTTTATGCACAATCTAATATATTTTGGTTTGTGATATGAAAGGAGAGAGATTTTACCGTAGGAATATCAAATTCTGCAAACCAAAGGTAAGGGGGAGTCTCTATTCATCATTATATATAAGTTATTAACATATCCTTTTTATTATTATTATTATTTTTCTTTCGATTACCACATAACAGTTCCAGCTTTTACATTTAAGACCAATTTCTTGGTGCAAGCTTTTATATATATTTTTTATTTTGATTTGTCATTTTTATTGCTGTCCATCTTTTGTTTTTGCTGTTTTTTAAGGTAGTTTGATAACATAATATTGAATATAATTATAAAAGTAATAATATAGCAAATTTGATAATTATATATGAAGCTCTACAAAACCCGTGCATCGCTCGGGTTAGAGTCTAGTTGTTATATATTGTTAAGTAGATTTCGCCAATATACATAGGGTTATTGGCTAACCCTAATTTATTTACGTCCGACCCACCGCATACACAACCCATAAAGGCCTAAAGAACTGATGGTCGACTACGTCAGAACATATGGAAAAAAGTTATCTTTCAAAAGCATAGTCGTGTCCTATATAAACAAAGTTCTTCACCCAACTCCTTTTATTTTTTATTTTTGTAATAACCATGGCAGAAAAAAGATCGGAAGAAACATCATCAAAGATGTTCACACTGAAAACAGCCGATGGTGTTGTTATGGAGGTAGAACCTAACATCGCAATGGAGATTAAAATGGTGCAGTCATTCATTGACGAGTCCAAAGCCGTCGCAGCAAATCCTCTGCCCAAGGTATTCAGCAATCAACTTGCTACGATTGTCAACTACTGCAAGAAACATGGAGCAGAAGTAGAGACCAATTATGCAAAGGATAAGTTTGATGCCGAATTTTTTAAGGAACTCAAGTGCGATGACATGAAGAATCTCTTCTTAGCCGCGAGATATCTGAACATTAGAAGCCTTCTTGATTTTCTAGTTCAGATAATTGTGAATGAAAGTATGAACAAGAGTGTGGAGTTCGCGCGTGAGTTTCTTGATGAAGAAGCCGACCACAAGGAGAATGGTTGGTCTTTTGAAGATATTTATAAAGACTAATTTGCTGGGCAGCTTGGAATCAGATGTAGGAATTCTGTGATTTATCTAAACAGATGTAGGGTGTTTGTTTTTTTGCGGGGCTAGTACTCCTTTTACTTTTCCCAGGTTAAGTACTCTTTGTACTTCTGTCGTTATATAATAAATTTTGATGTTAAAAAAAAAACAGAAATTAGGAATTTGATGGTTCATCTTATTTGGTTTATTAGTGTAGACTCTTACTGTAGTTCTGCCTAGTTGATTTGACAATATTTCTTTTTTCTATTCTCTACTTTTCAATTTAATAAAGACTATTGCAAATCAGTTTCGCTCAACTGACAATGTCGATATTTTTAGGATGAACATCTTCATTCCAGTTCGAACTTGAGATATAGCAGTTTCGTATATGAGTTTTAGGTGGTGCTTTTCACTTTGTCGACGGACAGACAAAAAAACTAACTGCCAATCAGCCCAACTCTTGTGATCTAGAATTCTTAAATTAACACTTCTATTATTTTTTTTCTGAAGATGTGAAATAATATCCTCTAAACATAAAGTTTGAGGTTTTTTAGACTTGTGTATCGTAAAAATATACTATATAGTCTTTTGATTCACGCGTCACACAGGAATCTAAATCTGAGCATATACTATATGGCATGATTGTACAGACTATCACATATAAGCTTATAGACTTTAGTATTTTGAAATTTGTTGATGCCCACCAATATAATGTTTTTGACATTTTCATAAGGCAATGCATTGTAATTTGATGATGACCTTATAAAGTATTGACACCAGACACAACACTGACAAGACATCGGTAATAATTTAAGAAAATAAATTAATTGAATGATAAATTAATTGAATGTATCATTTATAGGTGTCGGACACCGACACATGTTTAACACCTTACACGTTTTCGATCAAAAGTGTTGGTGTTTCAAAGATGATGATTGAAAAGAGTACTGAAAGTGTGAGTATGGCTGAACAGAAATAGTGAACTAGTATCTGGTGCTAGAAATTGTATCTGTTACAACTAATATATAAGTGGGATAAGAAAAAATAATAGCTGAATAGAAGTAGTTTTTTCAATTGTATTTGTTGCAGTTAAATGAGAGTTTCAACATTTAACATAAAGTATCTATGTATCTATTAATTTACACTACTACTAATTAGATGTGAAGAGTTTTGACTCACCAAAAAAAAATGTGAAGTCTTGAAGATTGAAAACAAAGAGTTGGATGCGTCGACGGTGTGTCAGGAGAGTATCGAGAACGACATGGGAGAAAAAGAAAATTAGCAGTGCATCATACAAAATACAATAGAATAGCATCAATGAAATGGTCATTAAATTTTGGTAAAATTGTGAGAAAAGATCTGTTTGCACTTTCAAATTTCATGTATGCTGTTTTCTACACACTTGAATGAACTCTTTCAACCTTTGATCATTGCAGATCAAATTAAGAACAAGATCGTTGAGTTCATGCTTGAGTTTTTCATCGTTTAAAACGATTTCACACCTGAGGAAAATCCGAGCTTCTCAAGGACAAAGATTGGGCCTTTGAAGATAATAATTTGATGAGTTGCTTCTAAAACAGATCTAGGAATTTTTGGATTTATTTACGAAATTAGAAATTCAACATTCAGAAGGTTTCTTGTAATCATTTAATTAGAAGTTATCTTACTCAAATGTTAAAACTGTTTCAAAAACAAAAAAGCATAGAGCCATAATTAAAAAGAGGGATTAAGAGCAAACAGATTGTACAATATCAATGAGATAGAAAAAGTTAAAATCTGTCAGCACCATCATAAAAACAGAATTCATTTCTAATACAAAGGGTAAACAACAAAAAACAGGTTGAGAAGAGCTGGTGAAGCCGATCCATTGCAGCATTGCTCTTCAAAACCTACGACAGGATTAGCATAGAACTGGAAACAAGGCACCCTGCACAAGAAACATGTCCTAGCATGGATTAGATTCTCAAATGTTAGTAGTTATTTATTACTATACTTAATAGGTTATTCTGTATTATTCTTGCGCTGCATCTATGTTTCTTGTATTGATCTTTGTACAAATGTAGACATTATTTGAATTCTTCTCTTCATTTTCACTAACATTGCAAATGCAAAATATTTCATTGCACACCCTAACCCGAACTCTACAATTACATATTCTAAGAATGTATGAGTAGAGATGTCATTGGTATATATCAAACAAGTGAGGGAACAAATGCTAAACAAAATTGGCTTACACCACTGACTGAAAAACTGCAAGACATTACAATTCCCATATGTTACAACATCACGGCGACCAACGTATATACAACATTAAAGTATTTCATCTCATCAGTCTAAAAGTATATTAACAACACTTTATATTGACTATAATATTTTGAAAACATAAATAAGCAAAAGAGAAGTTGAAGTAGAAACTTGAGACTATGCACTGCAGAATTATGACTTATATATAGGTAATTACGTAGCAAAGCTAAAATAATTGTTGGAAATTTAGTAAATCTGTCAATATTCCTAAATTGTACAACATTCTAGATTACTAATTGATCATATTCCTCGGTTGGTGCTAATCAATTAGACATTCAATGTATTTATTGTAACACCATTATAAATACAAGTTGTGAGATCTAAGATACACAGAAATCACAGAATCTTTCAATAACAATGAACTGATGCAAGATATTCACCAAGGTATGCACACTGCGGTCTACATGGCTAAATCAGGGAATCTATCATACGATAACAAATGTAGAAGGGAAAATAGACTACATTTGCAAGATAGTCTACATGGCTAAATCAGGGAATCTATCATACTGTAACAATTGTAGCAAGAAAAGTAGGCTATATTTGTGTATAAAGAGATAGTTCTGCATATCCCTTTTATGGCTATTTTTGCATACCTCCATTAAATTTTTTGCCAGAGAAATATTTTCTGAACCTCTCAATGCACTTCTTACTGTCCAGGTGACTGTAAAAAGAGTAAAATCGTAAATTATCTTAATCTTGAAATATAACTTGCAGCAAAGAATACTTTCCAAAGAAATTAGAACAGATAATAAAGAAATAAACATTTGCGGCTATTGTCTCCAAACAAATAATCAGTGAAGAAAAATTAAATCAGCAATTATGTGATAATCCAACATGCACCGTGACTAAGTTACAACCACAATAAAAAAGGAAAACAATTATGGTTTAACATGCAAAGTTACATTTTCCAAACCTGATATTGTTTATTGGCAGCTTTCTGAGGTTTGAATGTGAAGTGTTGGTTAAACTCAGTCATGTGGTCTCTTCCAATGCGTACATCATTTCGTCTTGGTTTTGCATGTACATGTGAATGTGCATGTGGCTGTGGATGTGCCTCTGCATAACCCCTCGTGAAAGTAGGACCAAGATATGTAAAATTGGGTTTTTGGGTTTGAAATGGTGGGTGGACTTGAAAACCTGACGGTGATGGTATGAGATTTTGTTGCATGGAATTAGAAACAGAACCAAGATATGTAAAATGTGGTATATTTGAGGCTTCCTGAGTCACTTCTGCATTCAATTGGTTCATATATTGGACAGAGGGATACCAGGAAGTATTAAGAGGACTCATTGGGGGTGCAGCAGCAAAGAGAGTGTTGCTGCTGGACATATTGCTATTCTCATGTATTCTGCAAACTTTCTTTTGTGGGGACTGCTGTGGTGATATATCCATATCCTGTTCCATGTTTTCTTCCCATCTTCTCTTCTCCGAAGTTTGACAACTTGTAGTTAAAGTTCCAAATTCAAATTCTGGAAGATCGTCTTCCAGTTCCTTTCGAAGAATAGCAGAAGATAAAGATTGTTTTGTAACAACATCCAATCTTCTCTTCTGTAAAGTTTGATAACTTGCAGTTGAAGTTCCAAAATCAAATTCTGGAAGATTGTCTTCCAGCTCCTTTTGAAGAATAGCAGAAGATAAAGATTGTTTTGTAACCGCATCCAATCTTCTCTTATGTGAAGTTTGACAACTTGTAGTTGAAGTTCCAAATTTGTATTCTGGAAGATCGTCTTCCGGTTCCTTTTGAGGAATAGCAGAAGGTAAAGATTGTTTTGTAACAGCAGTTACAACAGGTACTAACACAGGTCCAACATGCTTCGAATTTAAGTCAGTATTTGATGTTTCAACTTCAGAAGATACAACTTGTCTAATATCTGGAGTGTCTTCTGATTTTATTAAGTCATTATAGTAGAAAAGTCGAAAATCTTGGTGTGGTTGGGGGGTTATGCTTCCATTCTTGTCCCTTTCAATGCTATCCCTTTGCTTAGTAATATCAAGAACTTGATCACTTTTTGTTGATGATTCTAAAGGCCAGCGAATTGGTGACCAGACAGGACTAGAATCAATTTTTCTCGATGTTTCGGAAGGCGTGCGAATCGGAGACCACACAATAGGATCATTTTTTCTTGATGATGTGGAAGGCACACAAATTGGAGACGATACAATAGGATCATTTTTCCTTAATGATTCTGAAGAAGTGCGAATCGGAGACCACACAGTAGGATCATTTTTTCTCGACCATTTGGAAGGAGTGCGAATTGGAGACCAGACAATAGGATCCTTTTTTCTAGACCATTCGGAAGGAGTGCGAATCGGAGACCATACTTGAATATGATCATTTTTTGTTGATGATTTCTGAACAGAGTTAAGATGATTGCTTTGGTTTCTTCTCCATACAACACAGCCAATTAGGGAATCTTTGTTCTCTTTAAAATGTGTGCTTCCGTCGAGGTATCCATATTTTTCAAGTATGGTGATTATTGTGTCACTAGGAGGACACACATAAAGATCAATGCCAGTAATAACTTTTGCAAGCCCAACCCTTCCATCTTCAACATATTTCTTTGCAACCTGTTAAATCAAGGGAATTTCTTTTTTTGTTAAAACCATACATGGGAGAATTCATGACTTATTTAAACATCAGTGGATACTCAAATTGGATCTTAAAAATTTAGGGCTATCAATCTAGTCCCTCACTTTATTGATATTTCAAAATGATATCCGAAATTGCAAAATTTTAATCAAATTTGTCCCTTTGTTGTTACTAGCAGGGCTAGAGTGACAATAAGTTGGTAATTTGGCATATAAATTTGAAACTAGGTGAATAATGTTAGGGATGTATTTGAAGGAAAATCCAAACATAGGATCAAACTTGATTAACATTTTACAATTTCAATGATCTTTTCAACATATTGATAATATATGGGATTAGGTTCATACAACCCTACAATTTCAATAACCAACTTTGATATTTAATCATTTAAATTAAGTATTTATCAAATTAGTCTAAATTTGAGATCATCCCTACTCACCTTTTCCATGCCTTCCAATCCAACTTGTGAAGATTCTTCTTTGCAATACAGGGAGACTACCTGAAATTAATTGCATGGTTCTAATCAAATGTTCATTAAAATAAGCGTAAAGACATTCCCACCATGCATAGCATATTATAGATACAAAAGCATGAGATGCTGGGCATTGTAAATTTAGATTTAGATACTCAAGGGACCAAGAAATTAATTGGCATTATTAAAAGTTAACAGTAGATCATGTTGGTTCAGCTAACTTTTATGTTATGGTCCAGCTATTAGGCTCACTAAGTAGCATGTCATCCATGTAATGATGGGATCTTATTCCTAGATACTTTTTTAAAACAAAAAGTGTTTGACTTGCATTTTTAGTATTTCTAGATAAGTATGTAGTTATATAGGAATTTTGATTTCACTTTGTTCTTTGGAAATGAATCTGGAAAATATTAGAATTACTGCTATTTCTAATAACCTTAAACAATGCTCTCCCCTCTCATATCTTATATGCTGATGATGTGATGTTATTTTGCAAAGGTACATCTCAAAACATTCAAGTTCTCTCAGATTTTTTTGCTAGATATGCTCAGATATCTGGCCAGATCATTAATGCACAAAAATCAATGACTCATACAAGGGTGATGAGTATAGTTGATACTCTTGGCTTTATGGTTGGCACTTTACCTTTTATCTATCTTGGAGTCCCATTTTCAAGGGAAAACCAAAGGCTGCCTACTTCCAACCTGTGGTGGATAAGATCAAATTGAAGTTGGCCTCCTGAAAAGCTTCTCTACTTTCCTTTGCAGGAAGACTACAATTGTTAAAGAGTGTAGTTCAAGGTATGATGGTTTACTCTATAACTATTTACACTTGGCCAGTCAAATTCATCATAGAACTAGAGAAATACATGAGAAATTTCCTGTGGAGTGGTGATCTCAATAGCAGAAAATTAGTTACAGTTGCTTGGAAGACAGTTTGCACCCCTATTGATGATGGTGGGCTTGGAATTAGATCAATTTCAAATCTGAATGAGGCTTCAAATTTGAAGTTAGGATGGGAGCTCATGCACTCTGACAATCATTGGGCTCATTTCTTAAGGAGAAGGGTGAAAAGAGGTAACAGTTTCATTGGTTACCATATTTTCTCCTCACTTTGGTGTGGCATCACGTCTCAAATTATGCATTTAAAAGATAACACTTCTTGGTTACTTGGAGATGGTAAGAATATCAATTTTTGGTTAGATGACTGGAGTGGAACACCTTTGATAGATTTGTTCAACATCCCTGATCACACTCAGCAGCATTTGCAGTCTACTGTGAATGATTTCATCCACAATTCACAATGGAATGTTCCTCAGGCTCTCCAAACTATATTTCCTAATCTTCTGCAACATATCAGTAAAGTTACTATCCCCATCATTCAAAAAGATCAGCTAGTTTGGAAGAACTCTACTTCTGGAGATCTTGAGTTAAAAGATGCATATCTTTTCTTCTCACAACCTGGTCATATCAGGAGCTGGTACAAGATTATTTGAAATGCAGCTATTCCACCTTCCAAATCCTTCACTGTTTGGAGAATTTTTCATAAAAAGATGCCAACAGATGAGAATTTGAAATTAAGAGGATGTAATTTCCCTTCAATGTGTACCTTATGTAGCAAGGAAGCTGAATCTGCTGAACATCTGTTCCTTTCCTGTAATTTTGCTATGTCTATCTGGAACTGGTTACAATCTATTCTCAATCATAGAATCAATGTCTCATCCTTCCTATCTTTGTTTGAGGTTTGCAATAGAGGATGGAGTCCTCAATGTAAATTAGTAATTATCTCAGCAATTGTGAACTCCCTCGACATTATCTGGTTTTGCAGAAACAATTTGAGATTCAATGGTTCAAAACCTAATCTGAATTCAACCAAAGCTCTCATCACAGCTAATGTTTCTCTTAGTGGTAACTTCACAAAATCGGTAACTGGCCCCTCTATCAGAGACTTCACAATTCTGAAAGCATTCAATGTCAGTACTCACCACTCTAATGCTCCAAAAATCATTGAAGTTATCTGGAGCCCTCCAATCCTTCATTGGACCAAATGTAACACTGATGGCTCAGCTTTAGGTATCCCTGGTCAGTCTTTTTGTGCAGGCATTTTCAGAAATAGACATGGGGAAAGTCTGGGTTGTTTTGCTGCAAATCTAGGCATCTCAAACTCCTTTTATGCAGAGCTAATGGGAGTCATTCTGGCAGTTGAATGTGCTGTGGATAGAAACTGGAAGCATCTTTGGATTGAAAGTGACTCAAAGCTGGCTAACTTGCTAGTTAAGTCACCTCATATTGTTCCCTGGCAGTTAAAGAATAGATGGCTCAACTGTATGGGTGATAAGCTAGCTAGGTTAGGGTTAGCTTTAGATGGTTTTTTTTGGTGGAACTCACCTCCAGTGGATATTAGAGGGGACTTCGTCAGGAATAGACTTGGCCTTCCCTTCTATAGATTTGCATAGTTTTTGAGGGTTTGGCTTGACCCCTTCCTTTTTTGTATATCACTCTTTCTTTAATATATTTTGGGTGTTGTCGTACTTAGGCACACTAGTTTAAAAAAAATAAGAACCTTAAACTACAATATTATTTTAGACATCGTAACAAACATGGTAGCATAATTCTAAATTGTGATCCACAACCGCATTTACCGCCGTAGTATAAAGGTTTTTAAATGTTATAGACTATGTTTATTTCTATTTTGTCACAATATTAAGATTCACAAAATAATTTCAATTGCAATTCAAAACCATGCATGCGTGGGAGTACTCATTTCTTACCACTAATTTCATTAATGTAATTGTTTGACTTTCTTTTTTGGATAAAAAAAGTCAAACACATAAATAAATAATCCATTGGGGATTTCATAACGTCCTTCCACATTATTATTATAAATAAATAATGACGGGGTTAACTTTCTCTGTTATTTCAACACACATAAATAGAACTGCATATATTGCATAATAATAGATAAATTTTTAGGATGCAACAAATTTTAGATTGCAAGTAAAAAAAATCTGATATTGTAATAAATAAATATAATAAGGAGAGTTTATTACCATAAGTTCTTTGTTGCGTGAGAGAGGAAGTTCTTGAATGTATTTTTGAAAATCATGTAATTTGACACTCCCTTTCACTAAAATAGATTGAGACCATTTGATATCGGGCATCTTTTCACCACTACACAATTGAATAAGTGAATTCAAAGATAAGACAGAGATTGGAGAGAAAAGAGTCACTAGTACAACATGAAGATTCATCATCTATAGAGGATTAGAATTAATAAAGCATTGATCTCTCATCTTGTTACCAACTTAGCTTTACTATGAGAAACTCCATTGTCGTCGTTTTCCAAAAAGTTGGAGAATTTTCGTACTCTCAGAGAGATAAAAAATCCATTGCAGGACCTCTAAAAATTTGGTTTTGAGTAGATGTTTCAGTATTAGGGCAAGTTTGGTACTATTATATATTTTGTTACAAAATTACTACACATTTATTGGCCGCAAATATTGTTATCGGTTATCGATTTGTTCTTGCATTTAGCGGTCTGTATATGTAAATATATTGCTCTTGATGAATAACTTAGGAAATACTTGGATATGTCATGTGGAACAATTCATGTAAACTCTCTACTTGTGAAAATAAAATTACTTTGATATTATTTCTCATCATCTAATAAAATTAAAATAAAAGTTACACAAGTAAACTAACTTCAAATGTACAAAATTAATTACCCTTCAAAGAAGGCAACTGTGGAAACATTTAGAGCAGAGTTCAACTGTAGGTACCCATCCCAGAGCTTATCATCTGTTTGAGTTGGGGGCAGCTGAAAAAGAATAAGTTCATGATTAGAACCAAACCACTTGTACTAACAAAACAACTCCAAAGCATATTATATCCTAATTAGTGAAATAAATTGAAAATAGTGCATCATCATAGTATACTTAGGTTTGCAATTTCTATCAAACACTTATATAAATGCATATATATGCCATATGATAAGTTTAATAAGTTGTTTCATTCCTCCCAAAAAAAAAAAGTTGTTTCAAATGTTCTCCAATGGCAAATATGTTTTTGTTCTTGTCTTTGTTTTTCTGTTAACTTATTGTACTCGTAATAATATATTTACTTACCTAATAAAATACCACCAGTCCATATATAGAGCAATTGAACAACAATTATGCAAGCGGTACAAGGAAATTGATTATCAGTCAGCCAGCTACTTATTGAATAATTTTGAGTTGGGATACTAAAAAAGTTTTGTGCAAATGGTTTAGAGTTCAATACATTCTAATAATATTTCTTGATTTAACAAATTAATTATTAACATTTGTTTTTAAAACAATAAAATTAAAATAAAGATAAAAGCGCATCTATTAAATCAAGATATCTTCAACTTCATTTAAGTGGCTAATGAGCTCTCACCAAGACGAATTGTTTGAGAGAACCGAGTTTAATTCTTGATGGAACCATTCTTTACTAGATTTTATTTATCTCCTAATCAAACTCTGGATTCCAATTAATGATACATTTCTCTTAGGAAACATAGGGTTAACATACAAAAAAAACTTTCAGTTGCTTATCCTAAAAAAAAAACATTCCCTCCTTACTAGTGATATCTTGATATTAAAAACCTTTTTTTATTGGAAGTATTGTTAGTTGTGTTGGAGAGTTTTAGATTTGAATATATATATATATATACTGACAATTTTTTAATTTTTTTTTGTAAGGTACGTAATGTAATGACTATAGTTCACTTTTTTAAGTGAATAAATAGGATGTATGAGGTTCAAACTCCGCCCTGCATATAATAATGCATTGTATATGACAACTTAACTATGCTCACAAAGACTTATCACAACTTTAACCCTAGTGTCGCTCAAACAACTAAGTTGCATTATTACACCTAAAAGATTTTAATCAATAACATAGTTCTAAAGTCTTCAAAATGTAATCAATTTTTTTTTTTTAGGAATGTAATCAAATTTTGTATCTACGGCAAATTAAAGTTTTATTATCATCCGCAAATCATCAATACATGAACTATTGCCGCCATTTAAATTTTGAAATCAATGCACTCCTCGTTTAAAAGTTTCATGTGCTTTCAGCATACTTATTTATGTTATAAAAAAAATGAAGATAATTTATTTGTGATTAATTTTTATATTAAGTGATAAAGTATATATTGTCTATATAAAAATGTGGTAGAACATATTTGAACAATGAATTAGTTCAACTAGTATGGGATTTGGGTCACTTAAGCAAGAAACATAATTAGTTTGGAGAGGAGAACTCACCTTGTGTGCCCCACATTCTTTGCAACAAATATCAGTCATTGTTCAGATGACGATGAAAATTTCGTACCTATAACATGGTAACTCATAAACAACATACTTTTAACATAGACAGAAGGTACATATGGATTATGGAATCGTTTAAAAAAACAAATGTTTGTACAAAAATAAAATACAAAATAGAGAATGATGAGTTAACTTTTTTTGGTAAAAACAAAAAGACGATTTAAATAAATATTTTTATGAATCATCTTTTGAATTAATATGTATGTTTTCATATTTTTTTAGGGGAAGATTATTATTATTATTATTATTATTATTATTATTATTATTATTATTATTATTATTATTATTATTATTATTATTATTATTATTATTATTATTATTATAGATGTTAATGTTTCTGAAAGATTTTCAATTTCGATCCAGAACACACACGCTAAACAATTTGGATTTAATCCTCTCTTAATTAGAAAAATAATTACTCACCTTTACAGCCAAGAATAAAAAAATTTTAATTATTTTTTTTTTGACAAAAAGTCTTTGATAAATTATTTATGTTGTTTCATGATAAAACTCTCTCCCTCTCTCTAGCACTTAAAGATGGCATTGTTAATTAAAGACAAATCAGCTCCGTTTTTTTTTTTAACAAGCAACATTTGATGGGCAGCATTTTTTGTTTGATATTTATCATAAAATTACATAAAAAAAAATCCTACAATGAGTTCCTACATAAATTTGATTTTGTTGAATAAACACGAGCACAACCAATACGATTTGATGATGATGACGATGATAATGATGACAACAACAACAATAATAAACTCTTTTTTTTTTACTAATAATAATACACACTTCAAAACTTGATTATTACTATTCATAAAAAGCGCAAAAATGGGACGTGAAGATAAGAGAAGAAATCGAATTGATTGAAAGAAAACATGATTTAATTAAACAAATCATTTTACTCAATGATTCAATTACTCAAATAAATTACAAAACTTTGGCTTGTGAAGAAATGAAATTGATTGGAACATAGTACTCAAAACCCATATAGGCATGATTACATTTTGAGTGTAAAGAAGATGAAACTCAAAACCAAGATGAACAATTGAAATTGAATTATTATAGAACAAAATTGTGCTTATTTTCGTTACCTCCTCAAACTCAGATTATGATATGATATGATATGAGATGAGATGAATGAGATTTGAACATACTCTAACTGAAATGCTCTTTTCCTTTGTCTCTAATGATAAGATGGGATGTGAAATTTACTTAGTGCTTTGTCTACTCGCGTTGCATAAATTTCAAATCCCAAGACAGTCACTATCATATAAAATACAACAATATATAGCCTATCTTCCCTTACTTTTTAACTTTATTGTTGTTTTTTCTCCTTAATTTATTTGTATTTATTATTTACTTCTTTAATATTCCTAACAATATATATTTGCCAATCACATTCCATTGATTTTTAGTTGAAAAATATAGACTTTTCTTCTTTCACTCCAAAATTTCATAAATACAATTCATTATAATTTTCTTATTTCGTTCTATAATTATATAAATTAAATTCGTTATATTATTCTAAATATTCTCAAAGTGATTAATATATGTAAAAAACGAGGAAGAAAAGCTTTAATTAGTTTTTTCATGATAAATGCTTTCTTATTATGAAAACTTTCCTTTATATATATATATATATATATATATATATATATATATATATATATATATATATATATATTCATCTATTCTTTTCTTTTGTAATTGAAAATATACATATATCTTCTTTCACTCCAGAATTTTACAAAAGTGAGACTAGTTGGGAATTTATATGTTTCGTGAGTACATTTTTAATACTGAATAGCATAGCAACTATGGATCGGTAAAATCAAGTTTAAAAAACATAGAAAGATGTCGTGATAGGGTTTTATCATGATGGATTTATATGGAAAACAACCATCTAAGCCATCTAACCGATTTAATTATTTAATTTCATGATAAAAATTATGCCTCTCTCTCTCTCTCGAACTGAGAGGTTGCATTGTAAAGGCAAAAACAAGCTCTGTTTTTCTTAACAACAACATTTTGAAGGTCATTATTTTTGTGTGTGATATTTATCATAAAGTTACAAATCTTTTTATTCGACAATGAATTCCTACATAAATTAGATTTAGTTTAAAAAATAAAGTTTAAGAGTAAATCTTGAGAAAAAAAATCTTGCAAGCAAAACAAGACCACAACCAATATAATTATTCAGATCTGATGTTGATAGTAGTAGTAGTAGTAGTAGTAGTAGTAGTAGTAGTAATAATAATAATAATAATAATAATAATAATAATAATAATAATATAATAATATTAATAATAATAATAAACTCTTAAAAACTTGATTATTATTATTATTATTATTATTATTCAACTAAAGCCCAAGAGTGGGACGTCAAGATAAGAGAAGAAATGGAATTGATTGTAAGAAAATTTGATTTAATTAAAAAGATTATGTTACTCCATGAATCAATTACTCAAATAGATGACAAAACTTTGGCTTGTGTAGAAATGAAATCGATTGGAAGTAGTACTCAAAACGCATATAGACATGATTACATTTCGAGTGTAAATAAGATGTAAATGAAAACTAAGATAAACAATTGAAATTGAATTACTATAGAATAAAATTATGTTTATTTTCATTACCTCCTCAGACTGAGATTATGATATGAAATGAGATGAATGAGATTCAAACGTACCGTAACTGAACTGCTCTCTTTCTTCGTCTCTGATGATGAGATGGGATGTGAAGTTTACTCAGTGTTCTATTTGCTCACGCTACACAAATTTCAAAACTCAATGCAGTCACTGTCATATAAAATACAACAATATCTAACCTGTCTTTCTTTACTTTCTCACTTTATTGATGTTTGTTCTCCTTAATTTATTTGTCTTTATTATTTACTTTTTTAATTGTCCTAATAATATATATTTTCCAATCACATTCTCTTCATTTTTAATTGAAAAATATAGATTTTTCTCCTTTCACTCCATTACTTCATCAATTAAATTCATTATAATTTTCGTATTTCATTATATAATTTTTTTTATTATTTTAAATATTTTGAAAGTGATTAATATATGTCAAAAACAAAGAGAGAAAAGCTTTAATTGGTTTTCTTTCTTGATAAACGCTTCCTTATTATGAAAATTTTCCTTAATTTTTTTTTTTGACAAAATTTTTTTCCTTAATTTTTCAGATTTGATAATTATATAATAATAGTAAAAAAATAAACACTTAAAAACTTGATTATTATTAATTTTCATCAAAAGGGCAAGAATGGGACGTCAATATACGATAATAAATAGAACTAATTGCAAGAAAAGCTCATTTAATTAAAAAGATAATGTGACTCGATGAATCAATTACTCAAATAGATAACAAAATTTTGGATTGTGAAGAAATAAAATTTATTGGAACATAGTACTTAAAACACATATGGGCATGATTATATTTCGAGTGTAAAAAATATGAAATTGAAAACCTAGATAGACAATTTAATTGAAATATTTCATAATAAAATGGGTGCTTACTTTTGTTACCTGCTCAGACTTGTGATATAAGATCAGATGAATGCGATTTGAACCTACAGTAACTGAAATGCTTTTTTCCTTCACTTGTAATGATGAGATCGGATGTGAAGTTTATTTAGTGCTTTGTTTGCTTGCGCTACGCAAATTTCAAATCCCAAGGCAGTCACTATCATATAAAATACAACAATATATAGACCATCTTTCCTTACTTTCTCACTTTTTTGCCATTTTTTCTCCTTAATTTATTTGTCTTTATTATTTACTTTTTCTAATTTTCCTAATAATATAAATTTTTCAATCACATTCCTTTCATTTTTAATTGAAAAATATATATTTTTCTTCTTTAACTCCATAATTTGAAAAATAAAATTAATTATAATTTTCTTATTTCATTTTATAATTATACAAATTAAATTATGAAAATGAAAACCTAGTCAGACAATTTAATTGAATTATTTCATAATAAAATTGTACTTATTTTTGTTACCTCCTCAGACTTGTGATATAAGATCAGATGAATGCGATTTGAATGTATCGTAACTGAAATGATTTTTTCCTTCACCTTTAATGATGAGATGGGATGTGAAGTTTATTTAGTGCTTTGTTTGCTTGCGCTACGCAAATTTTAAATCCCAAGGCAGTCACTATCATATAAAATACAACAATATATAGACCATCTTTCCTTACTTTATCACTTTTTTCCGTTTTTTCTCCTTAATTTATTTGTCTTTATTATTTACTTTTTATAATTTTCCTAATAATATATATTTTCCAATCACATTCCTTTCATTTTTAATTGAAAAATATATCTTTTTCTTCATTAACTCCTTAATTTTAAAAATAAAATTAATTATAATTTTCTTATTTCATTTTATAACTATATAAATTAAATTCATTATCTTATTCTAAATATTCTTAAACTGATTAATATATGCCTAAACGAGAAGAGAAAAGCTTCAATTAGTTTTTTTTCTTGATAAATGCTTTTATTTTGTAATTGAAAGAATATTACAAAATAAAAGAATATAGACATTTCTTCTTTCACTATATAATTTTATAAATGAAACTCATTATAATTTTCTTATTGAAGCCATATGTAGCTTTAGGTCTTTGTTTTGATGATGTTCGTTACATAGGTAATAATGTTTATTAGATAGGTTCACTTGATGATGTTTTATTGTTGATAGATATAAGATAGAATCATGTTAAAGCACCTAGCAATTGTCTTCTCATGTGTCCTATTGTTTCTTATGTCTAGAATGGTACAGACACATAGAAAAGTTCTTTTCTCTTGGCAAAAGTCTGTTTTTAATAGTTTGATTTGATTCAAATTAATTTGAATCGTAACATAAGAAGTCTCTGCCATTTTCCCATGTGTTTTGTGGATTTTGAATCGATTCATGAATTGATGAATCATACCATTCATGAATCACATCAAACTTGTTTGATTCGTATCACTAATTTCCTATATATGGACTTGTTTTTTTGGCTTTTTGATTCGATTCACATGAAATTGAATCGTATCAACCTTCATCCTGGGCAACATGATTCGATTCATTTTTGTTCTGAATCGTATCAATCTTCATATCTCATCTTGCTTGTTTTTTTGCTGTCTGAATCGAATCACACATTAAGTGAATCGTTTCACTACGTTGTTTTTGGCCAAATTTTTACACTTACCACTCTTTCCTATATATATACTCATATCCTCTTAACACCCAAACCACTGAATCATTTGCATCTTTGCATCTATTCTCTCTAGAGTCTCCAAACCTCATTGTCCATTTGTTCTTCAGATTCAACACTTTTTCTAAGAATAATTGTGGTCTTTTGAGTCATAGATTGCTAGACTGCTATAGGGATTGTAAGTTGATTGCTTTCAAGGATATTGATTGGAATCAAGGATCTAAAGAGAATTGAGTAAATTCATTCCACCTCCAAGGGTATTGGGGGTTCTTTCTAAAGTTCTTGAGTTGAAGGGGATCCAACCACCGAACGGATCAAAGAAGAGTTCGAGTGAAGAGCTTCAAGGTTTGCACAGGTGATTGAGGATTCGAAGACTTCAAGAAGCACCAATTTCAAAGGGTATTTAAAGATTGGGGGAGTGATTGCATAGGAATTGAAGAGCTAGGGTAGTTTGAAGGAATTCTTGTAATCACATTGTAATCATACATTCAATTTTAGTGGAAGTCCTTGGTGGAGATGTTTTCCATCAAGAAGAGTAAATGTACCCCCGAAGCGAGGACGAAAGAGGAAACTACTATAAATCTCGATGTCGTTTCTCTTCCCTTTCCTCTTTAATTTCTTTTAATTTGAGTATATGTTTGTTTGATAATTGTTAGTATTGATTTGAATGTGATCTTGTTTCAAATAGTTAAAACTTGACTTAATTCATTTGAATTAGGTTTTCTCTTAATTCATATTGATCACATTTAATTTCAATCTAGAGTCAATTCATCAAACATATATACCTTGTGTTCATTAGCATAGTTGGTTTAATTACTCTTAGGTTTGACTTGAGATTTGTCTAGTTTTGTACATTGTGTCAGAATTATTAATCTTTGATTGTATTAAGATTTGACTTTGAATCTCTCAATTCAATAATAAATCTTATTGTGCATTACATTGTCTTAATCCTTTTGTCATTGTTATTGTTTCAAGCATAAATCCAATAAATCAATTTTGTTTTCAAACTCGCTTTCACTAAAAACTCGATAAACTTTTAAAACGCTATTCACCCCCTCTAACACGTAACCTATCTTGCCATATAGATCAACACTTATTTCATTCAATAATAATATAAATTAAATTTGCTATATGATTCTAAATCTTCTTAAGCTCACTAAATATACGCAAAAATGAATGAAAACTAATGGATTACTAGGTAAATACACATCGCCGATTAAGCTCATTTAATATACGAAAAAATAAATGCAAACTAATGCATTACTCAATAAATAGACAAAGTCAATTATATACTATCATGCCGTTGTTATTTTGTCATACCCACAAATTAATATTCTCAATCTTGAGACTAGTCGGGAATTTATATGCTTCGTGAATACATTGTTCATACTAAATAGGATAGAAAATATGGATCGGTAAAATCAAGTTTAAAAGCATAGAAATCATGTTGTGATAGGGTTTTAGCATGACGGATATCTATGGAAAACAGCCATACAAGCCATCAGACGGAATTAATTATTTTATTTCATGAATACTTCTGATACTGTGACTGGGTATAAGAAAGTGGATTTTGTGAGAAGCATTTCCAAAACCTGTCTTGACTCCACGAAGACCTCGTCCTTCAGTGCTATGCAACTGAAGTGCTCTGACAGAATAATGCACTGGGTAGTGGTGAAAATAATCACTGCTAAGCAAAATAACTATGAAAGAATAGATGATGAGGACTTGCATATGATGTGGGTGCTGAAAAACAAGATCAAAATCAACTGGCCAATGTTCTTTTGTAGGAGGATGGTCACCTATAGGAATGACTCTAGGAGAGACTACCTTACTGCTCATTTGTTTCCAAAGTTCTCCGGGCTAATCAAGTCTATATACAGTCTCACTTACTCGCCACACCTCATGATGAAAGAGGTTTTGATGGTAGGGTCGTAGGTAGGATGCACATCTACAAAGATGGGAAGGGAAACTGGTACTATAATATTGATAGGAAAGGTTTTTGGTTCTATGATCATGTTCGTGTGGCGAAAGGGGATTCCCCAAGTCAAGTTGAAGCTATTTATCAGTACAATCTGCAGGAAGAAGCTGAATTGGAAGCTGAGAGTGATGTGAATATAAAGGATGTTGAGAATGAAAAAAGTTGAGGACGACTCTGATTATGAGCCATGTAACACCCTGATTTTCAGTATTAGATTTATTTAATATTATATATTTGTTAATTGTTTTATTAATTAAGGGAACTAGTGAATTGGTGGATTTTTAGTGATTGAGGGTATTTTGGTCATTTACGAGTAAAGGGTATTTTTGTAATGTACCTGCAGTGAGTACAATGTATGAAAACTAGGGTTTCAGAGTCTGTTTAGGTCATGCCTTGGGAATGATCCCAAGGTTACTATTTGTAGCCTCAACTTGGGCCTATCCGGTCATAGTTTTGGGCCCAAATCGTAAAGGGCCAAAACCATGACTAGAGCGCCCTCGTAAGCTGCTGAGGGCGCCCCCAGAGGGTGTCCTTTAGGGAGGTCACCTAGGGTTATTTATGACTGTCAAGTGGGCCCTGCGCCCTCCTGGGGGGCGCCCAGCCTTACTCCAAGGGTTCAAACCCTTGTCTTTAGGATCTCAAGGCCTAAATGGTGAGATTTACAGTCCACACCCCAACAAACACGAGTATTGGGACAAGGCGAAGAGATTAAACTGTTAACGGGGGGATTTGCCTATGACCTTTTGCCCGGCAAGTGGGGCTTACTGATCATGAAGCTATATGAAAAAAATTTATGAGTACCAGCCCAACATGGATGCTAGCCCAATCATGGGCGCTAGCCCACGATGGGCGCTAGCCCAACACGGGTGTTTAACCCAACATGGGTACTAGCCCAACACGGATACTAGCCCAACATGGGTACTAGCTCCATGTTTCTATTTTGGGGGCCTTAATGGGCGCTAGCCCAACGAGAGTATTCATAGCCCAACAAGCACGAGTCTTGGGACAAGGCGAAGTGATTAAACTATGTGTCAAAATGGCTCCTTTGAGTAGATTAGATCGTCGCGCCGGAACTAGCCCATCGTGGGCGTGATTCCTTTTGAAGGTTTAGGTTGAGGACGCGCCTTAGTGGAATCCGACGGTTGACATGAGGCGACCGTTCGCTCTCGCTGACGTGTTCGCATCGCAACAGTTCTTGGAAATCGTGCCAACTTAAGTGACGTCATCTACGCGTTTTCCCAGGCTTTTGTACTTTAAACTGAAACGGATCTACTTTTCCTCCTACTTTCAGATTTCTTTTATCCTTTTCACTTCCCTTACCTCCGTTTTTCTCTTCCAAATCGTTTCTCGTCGTTCAAACTGTTACAGTCTTTGTGGATCGCTGCGCCTACCGTTTGCAGATCGTTCGGACCCCGTGTTCGTTCTCAATCCTTCGCTTGTCTAAATCCAGGTAACCCTGTTCGATCTTGTTCTTTTTAAGTTAAATCAGTAGTATGGTGGTAATTAGGGAGTGCGATGAGGCGGGTAGGGAGTTATCCCCAGAGAATTCGGAGGAGAGGTGTAGGTTGTGGAGGGAAAGTGTTAGGCATGCGAAGCGGTTTGATGGAACCATTGATTGGGTGGTGTTCGATACCTTTTAACAGAGTTTTCGAGCGATTCGGACGAGGATGAAGGAGAGAGTAGTAGTGGGAATTCATCTGACTCTGTTATTCATTCTGTTTGCCCAGGTCCGTTTGTAGGAGAGGAATTTGTTACATGGCGTCCTCCAGTGGATCAAAGCAAGAGAGTTTCGCCGACGAGGTGCTTCGTTCAGAGTCCGTGTACATGGACCCCCAGCGAGTGGCGTTTTTTCGGAGTAAGCTGCATGTGTTCTCTACGGGATTTGAAGAGGACGTGGTCTTGGAACATTGTCGCCCAGGTGAGAAAGTGTGCGTACAAAGGCCGAAGGGAGTGAAGAGTGAGATGTTTCACATGTATACGGCTGTTTTTGAGGATCTGGGTGTGAAGTATCCCTTCATGCCCTTTGAGGTTGACGTACTCAATTGTTTGAATGTGGCGCCTTCTCAACTGCAGTCAAACAGCTGGGCGTTTATACGTGCTTTTGAGATTTTATGCGAGGGGCTCCAAAAACTTAATCAATATTACTAACAACCCGGCAACGGCTCCAAAAACTTGATGCGAATCCGCAAACGTACGATTTCATCGAGTAGTAAAAATATCGTTCCACAGAGAGTTGTCGTAATTACCGATTTAAATTTTATAGGTGATTAGCTTATCAAGTTTTATAGGTTAAACAGTTTCTTGGTTTTAGATTCAAATTTTAAAAAACGTCTAGGGATTATTGGTATATCTAATAACAAATCATAAATATTTCAAGACTATATCTTTATTCTATATTGAATTCATTTTCCAAAGACAATATTCTCTTAAGTATTTCATGCTTTCTCTCGAACAACATGAATGTATCTCAATAACAATCACGCCTATTCTCATGGTTGATTGTTAAATGAGACCCTTTAAGTGTGAATCTTATGGCCTCAAGACATCACAAAACTAGTCATTTGGGGTGTTTCCATCAAGTTTTGTGATGCCTTGTCTAATCTCATTTGATCCAATATCAAGCTTCATCTTTCGATCCTTCACTTGATATTTGAGATGATGAAATAGTAGTTATCGAACTTCACTTTTCGGTCCTTCATTCAACACTTGCTATTGAGGTTAAAAACTATGAGATTAGATAGGAAAATGAATTGTTATAAAATAGAGTCTAGACTTGATTTGATTAGGATTTAGTCATTAGACTTTTCCAACAATCCCAAAACTAGACAAGTCTACTCACTCATGTTCATTGTAAATAAAAGAGTTTCAATATTTAAAATAACGTACAACCGTTCAACAAAAAAATATTAAGTACAAAGTATGTATATTACACTTTTTTGGGCACATGTGAAGAGTTTTCTAATTTACAGTTCAATTGATAATTTCATGAACATTAGTATGCAGAGACCAAAGTTTAAATTCAGATTCTTTTTTGTACGCTGTTTTCTACACCTCTGATGAACATGTGCAGCAAGACCATTGCAGATCAAATTAAGAACAAGATGGTGGAGTTCATGCTTGTGTTTTTATACACCTCTGAATTAACATTCTTTTCTAAAAAAAATCCCTCACCATTCCAAATCATCAAAGCAAACTAATACAAAAGTAGATTGTATTTTACATACTAAACCAATCTAATCTCCCATATATGATGCAAGGAATACAGTCACTTGACAATTGTGGTGAACTTGAAAATTAAAAATGGACAACAAATACAAAATAAAACAATAGGTATTTATGATCAATATACTTTTTTTTTAAATGGCAAGGTAATAGAACAGAGAAAGAGTACCAAAAAGCAGAAAACGAGAGGACTAACAGACGCCTAGCTCAGTGTACCAGAGGTACTCCAACAAAAAAGGAAACAAAAACACCAAACTACAACCACCCTCAAAAACCCTAAGGCAAGAAACAAGCAAAACAAAAAGAAAACACCTCCTCGAAAAGCCTGACAGGAGCATCTGAATCTCCACCACACCCGATCTGAGGGCCATAACCCACAACCCAAACACCCTACCGGAATCAGCACAAGACATGTTGCGCCTCCCACTCATATAAGGAGCAGAGGCTGACAGAATCATAAAAATGATCACAAAAATGATCTTTGTTTAAAATAACACATGCATTGTTTAAATAATCACATAATTATTTAATATTTAAACCCATAAAAATTATCACGACCAGAAATCCTTCGTAGGCTAGGGAATTGATGGTTTTGAAGTCATAACCATCCTTTTCCAAGACACCGGGTATTAATTACCTATGTAAAGTATTTTAAGATTACACATGCATGTGATTCACCATTGAAATTACTTCAGTTCTTCTGTGTGTTTCCCATTAGGGGTGTTGGCTTGTGTTTCGGCTGGTGAAGTCGATCCTTTGCGGCATTGCTCTTCAAAACCAACGACAGGATCAGCATATAACTGGAAACAAGGCACCCTACACAAACATGTCCTAGCATGGATTAGATTCTCAAATGTTAGTAGTTATTTATTACTGTACTTAATAGGTTATTCTGTATTATTCTCGTGCTGCATCTATCTTTCTTGTATTGATCTTTGTTTTAGCAAAAACAAGTGTAGACACAGAGAGACTAACAACATTTGGTTCTATTTAAATTATTCTTTCATTTTAACCAACATTGCAAATGCAAAATAGTTCATTGCACATGCTAACCTGCTTGTTTTTATAACTTCGCCGCCTATTGCTATTTCCTCATAAAAACCGTTGCCTGCATAGAAAAATTACATTTACCATCAAGTGCAGTTTTTTTTCTAGAAGATAATAATTGCATTTCAACATGTAAACTAAGATTTAAAGGTGATGTAAAATTGGCAAAAAAATAAAAAATGAAGTTCTCTATTTCGCTTCTTACTCAACTTTCAGATGCAAATGATCATATTAACAAGGAAGAGTTATGAACTCTTAACATGAACTCTTCCTTGTTATAAACTCTACCCATGAACATACAATTATAAACTCTAAGAATATATGAGTAGGCTTAAACCAATAATTGAAAACCAGCAAGCCGTTACAATTACCATATGTTACAACATCAAGGCGACCAGCATATACACAACATTAAAGTATTTCATCCCATCAGTCTAAAATTACATTAAGGACACTTGTGTGTTAACCTTCGCCACTATATTCACTTTGATATTTTGAAAACATGAATGCTTTACTTGAATATGGATCGTAACAAATAAGCACAAAAGAAGTTGCAATAGAGAATTAGAGACTATGCACTATATATGTGTGTGTGTGTGTGTGTTAATTACGTAGCAAAGCTACAATAATTGTTAGAATTAAGTAAATCTGTTAATATTCCTAAATTGTACAACTTTCTAGATCACTTGATAATATTTCTAGATTATACAACTTCCTAGGTAGTGATAATCAATTAGACATTCAATGAACTGATACAAGTTGTGAGATCTAAGATTACAAGTTGTGAGATCTAAGATACACAGAAATCACAGAATCTTTCTAGATTACTTTATTGTAACACAATTATAAATACAAGTTGTGAGATCTAAGATACACAGAAATCACAGAATCTTTCAATAATAATGAACTGATGTAAGATATTCACCAAGGTATGCACACTGCGGTCTACATGGCTAAATCAGGGAATCTATCATACGATAACAAATGTAGAAGGGAAAATAGACTACATTTGTGTATAAAGAGATAGTTCTGCATATTGCTTTTTATGGCTATTGTTGCTTACCTCCATTAAGGTTTTTGCCAGAGAAAAATTTGTTCAACAAACGATGGGTGTATTCATTCTCATATTTTCTGAACCTCTCAACGCACTGTTTGCTGTCCAAGTGACTGTATAAAGAATAAAATGGTAAATTATCTGTATCTGGAAATATAACTTGTAGCAAAGAATACTTTCCAAAGAAATTAGAACAGATAATAAAGAAATAAACATTTGCGGCTATTGTCTCCAAACAAGTAATCAGTAAAGAAAAATTAAATTAGCAATTATGTGATAATCCAACATGGACCATGACTAAGTTACAACCACAACAGAAAAGTATGTTCACATCAACTAATAACATGCAGTTTTATGCTTTAAATTAAAATTAAAGGGATGGGTCCAATCCTTCTTTCGATCTTGTCGTGACAAGGGCTCTATAGCACTAGATTTCCCCTTTCGATTGTTAAAATAAGAACGATGGTTTTCATTCAGCAAAAGAATGAAATTCATTGTTCGCATGAAACTGACAGTTCCAACAAAGGGTTGCACGCTGGAACATCATCAATATCTCAAAAAGTGGCTTATAGGTCTTATACCATTGATCACATTTATTCTCAGAAGTTAGATAATTCCTCGTATCTCGATACCACTGAGGATTGAGCCTCGACACATCAGTTATTTGGCATAATCGGCAAATCAAGTCAAAATTAGGCTCACTGTAGAATTTTACCTACGTTGCAAAATTTTAAGTACTTATAGCCATGGTACAAAATCAAACGCTCGAGCAGGATTAGGCTCGCATCTGGAGGGTATGAGCCTGCAGGGACATCTCACGGGTGTGCGTGTAGGTTTTGGAAATAGACATGAACTTATATAAGAACTATATCTGTAGTTTCTAATACTTTCCATATTGCATATCCAAGTATTCATATTCATTTTTGTCATATATTCCTCCTACCACTGCAGTTGAACAAACCAAGTTTCTATTTTCGCTTCAGTTACATAGATGATCTAGCAGAATAGAGTGTGTTTAACTATTGATAGAGAGGGGATTTGTTCAAACTGCAAAATAGTTAAACACTGACTGTAGTTAATTTGTTTGGATCCACGTTGGATTTTAACAACACTTCGGTGAAATAGCACGCCAATGCAGAAGCTCCACATTGTTGCTTCAGATATTTCACGTTAAAAAACACTGGGACGCAAAACTTGATGTGCCAACGTTGATCCAAACATACCATTAGTGTCCGTTAGGTTGCACTGCCAGTTTTCCACATTTACTCAATACCGCGGCAAATATCCAAGTCCAAGTAGAAACCTCCCATAAAATTGCAGCAGAAGCATGGTACTGGACGATAATTATGTTTCGTTTATCTGACGGAAAACCAGACATGCTTAATTCCCATCCCAAACAAATATCAGTTCTTACTGTTTTATTTTATCAAACAGCTAACAAAACAGCCAATTATTACCAAATCACAGAGCCTAGGTACGAGTTAAAAGAGACCTAAAACAGGCAGATCCATCAACAGTGTGTAATTAGAGGCAGACTCATTATCTTCCTAATCATTACTCGTTGCAAATAATGAAGTAAAAGCAAACCTTAGTTTGTTTCAATATTGTCATTTTTTGGTCTATAGACAGACAGAATGACAAACACCTAAAAATCACACATACAAACACAAGATCCCATATTCAAACCCAGTAATCATAGAAAATGTCTAGCCTAACAATATCGGCATGAGAAGTGCTAGCAACACTCTCTCTTTTGTTAGGTGAAATACATGTGTGTCCCGCCACTCTACGTGGATTCAATTTTCAAAGTGTGGGGTTCACATTAATTTCACCCAATAAGAGATGGAGTGTCACATTGAGTGTTGAAAAGACAATGTTGCTAGCACTCCTGATATCAGCATTGCATGTTGGATTAGGCTTTACAAACATTTTAATAATAATAATAATAATAATAATAATAATAATAATAATAATAATAATAATAATAATAATAATAATAATTTTGAATGGCAAATCACCCAAAGTAAGATACTTGAAATTTGTAACAGCTTATTGAAGCTTTTTCAGTTCAATATCTCAAAATTATGACGAGTCAAATCCATCAAAAAAACAATAAATAGGGTCAAAATTGTAATCTAATCTGAAATTATAAACTTAATTATACCAATAAATGTCAAATTTTGAGAATGTCCAAAGTGGTTAAATTCCTGCATATAGAAATTTTTAATGTCCAAATTCATGCGTATACCAATTTCGATGTCCCAAGAATAAAACAGAACTCCAAAATAAGGAAAAATGGGGAAAAGGAACTTACTCAAGTCCATCGTTAAGGTCAGGTTTTACCTCATCAGCATGGAAAACCCCATTGTTGTTGGTAGCAATACCTTCCACCTTAACCTTTCAAAACCCTATAATTAAGTATCAAACAATAGAAGAAAGAATAAGAAGAAGGAAGAGAGAAAGGTGAATTAAGTCACCTCTTGCTTTGGGAAGCGAGGTGTTGAATTTGTTGTCGATTCAGCGGCAGCGAGAGGGGCTCGTGGAGGCGAAGACGGAACACTCGCCATGTTGTTGTTGTTGGTGGTGGTGCTGCTGATGGTGTTTTCTTCTTCCTGTTCTCTGGGTTCTCTGGTCGCTGTTGCTGAAGTACCCATTAGTCGAAACTCAGACTTTTTGTATTTTTCTTTTGACTACGACTTTTGTTTTTTTTTTTCCATCTATGTGTTTTACTTTACTTTTTCCATCTATGTGTTTTACTTTAATTTTTTTTCCAAAATATTTTTGTTTGGATTATAAAATTTGAAATATAGTTCAATTTCTCTTATTTTAAATATAGTTTAGTTTTTAAAATCTAAATGTTGTCTATTTATATACTACCTCTGTCCTTAAATATAAGAGCATTTTGTCAAAATAAGGGAAATTAAGAAATTTGGTAATAGTATTAAATTTGTATATAATTACTATTGTTTTTACAATTTTATCCTTAAGAGAGATAGTTAGTTTATGTTTTCAAGATATTATTTATTGTTGATTGAAGAAAAATATGCAAAATAAATAAGGGTATGTTGGTAAAAAAATAATTAATATAATTGAAAATATCAAAAGGGACTTATAAAAAGGGACAAAAAGTTTCTCAAAAGGGTCTTATAATTAGGGACGGAAGTAGTAATTCATAATTAGAAATCTTCCTTATTTTAATAATTTCATAATTTTGTCCTAAAATTTCTCTCTCACACCTAAAATCCAAAACTCTCTCGTTGGGGTATTTTTGAAGGTTTTTGATCAAAATCATCACATTTCAAGCTTTTTCAAACTTCAAACACAAGATAATATCTCATTCCCTCGGTTTATCACTTTTTGGGTTATGTTTACCGGTGTTTTTGGTAAACAAGAATACAAGTTTTAAAAAGTTGCTTGCATGATCAAATTAGAAATTCTATGACATGTTGTGCAAAAAATTTCTAGAAAATGTAAGAATGTTCATCATATTCATGAGTTTGTTTATGAACAAGATGAATAAAACTGTTTGATATGAATAAAAATGTCTTTCGACAGAGATCGCCAGTTTATTAAAGGATTAAACACTAAAAGGACTTAGAAATTGAAAAGGTAAATGGACCGTAGATCTCACCATCTAGGACTTGAGATCCTAAAGACAAGGGTGTGAACCCTTGGAATAAGGCTGGACGCCCTCCAGGAGGGCACAGGGCCCACTTTACAGTCACAAATGACCCTAGGTGACCTTCCTAAAGGGCACCCTCTGGGGGCGCCCTCAGCAGCTTACGAGGGCGCCCTAGTCATGGTTTCGGCCCTTTACGATTTGGGCCCAAAACCATGACCGGGTAGGCCCAAGAAAGGCTACAAATAGTAACCTTGGGATCATTCCCAAGGCATGACCTAAACAGAGCACAGAAACCCTAGTTTCCATACATTGTACTCACTGCCAGTACAGTTGGCACCCACCGTGGGGCTACGGTAAAACTGACCTAGCCACCGTCTTCGAAAGGAAAGCAGTTGATCCACGACCCCTGAAAGTCATCTGAACGCCGTGAATCCACCGTATTTCTTAGGAGCAACCCTGAAATTTCCGAATCGGCCGTGATTCAACCCTAACCCTAACCAAACGTTCAACCCAGCCCGTTCTTTGTTGAAAAGCCAATTCTCTCTTCTGTCATTTTCGCCCCTAACCGCTAATCTTCAACCACCAACCTTAGTCTTCATAATCGACCCAAACAACCATCATCGTCGCCATCGATGGCGGACCCAGCAGCCCTAGAAGCCTTATAGCAAGAAATCCAGCAGCTTTGCGACCACAACGAAGCTCTGCAAGCGACAATGGAAACAATACAGCAGCAACAACACGCTGAGGGGAACGGATCCCAGCAGGACGAGTCGGTAGATCCAGATCCACAACCTCTCTCCGCTGAAGTCTGGAACGCGCCGGTCCCAGAAAACTTCAAGCCGCCCTCACTTTCGTCTTTCGACGGAAAGAGCGATCATCAGCGCTACTGACTCCCTAAAATGTAAGCTGCTGGCAGGGACCCTCAAAGACGCCGCCCTCAGGTGGTACATGAACTTGCCTCGTTTCTCAGTCGTCAGTTACCAGGACATGATGCGCAAATTAACACACCAGTTTTCGGCCAGTCGCCACCGCAAGGTGTCATCTACCAGCCTGTTTAACGTCCGCCAAGGGCCGAATGAGACCCTCCGTGAGTATCTAGCAAGATATAACGACGCCACAATTAAAGTTGTGAACCCGAACCAGGAGCTATTTGTGGGAGCTTTCCAAAATGGCCTCCGTGCTGGACAATTTAACGAATCGCTGGCACAGAAGCCGACTGATTCCATGGAAGAAATCATGTCTAGGGCAGAGTGTTATATAAAAGGAGAAGAGAGCAATGCCGAAAAGAAAGCAAGGGATTCCAGGGAGCGTGCTCCCTACGGATATGATCATCGCCGCAATTATTACCCACCCAGCAACAGAGACAGAGCGCCATACAAGCGCCACGTCCAGGATAGGCGCGCACCCCTGCCAGAATCCTTCACGGCCCTCAACACCCGTCGTGAACAAATCTGGAGAGATGTTTACCATTCTAGAATCATTCCCGAACCTCAACCACCGAGAGGAAACATCATGGGGAGCGACAAGGAAGCCTGGTGTAAGTATCACCGCATCAAAGGACATACCACAGATGATTACATCCACCTGAAAAGAGAGATAGAGAAGTTGATTCAGAACGGCAGGTTAAGAGGATATGCGAAGGAAGGTAGAGAGGGAGACAGGCATCCCCCCGAAGACCCCCAAAGGGAGAAAGATGTGGCGAAGGACGGTGAACGCCACACCTTGAACACCATATCCGGCGGCTTCGCAGGAGGAGGGGAGTCCAGCACCTCTCGGAAGAAATATGTGAGGCAGATAATGTTGCTCGATGACCACGCCAAGAAGGAGCCAGAACGCCAAACGGATATCACTTTCTCAAGTGAAGACCGTAGAGGAGTGATCCCCCACGATGACGATCCCATGGTCATTACTGTGCAAATCTTCAATTGGGATGTCAAGAGGGTGTTGATTGATCTCGGCAGCTCTGCAGACATCCTTTATTATTCTACTTTTGAGAAAATGGGACTTGACGAGGACCAGTTGCAGCCCTTCAAAGGAATACTGGCCGGCTTCACAGGGGAGCAGGTGCACGTTCGGGGATACATCACATTGAAGACAACATTCGGTACAGGTAACAAGGCCAAAACCATCAGGATTAGGTATTTGGTAGTCAACTCGCCCTGTTCTTACAACATCATCATAGGCCGCCCGGCCTTCAACGTCCTTGACGCCTGTCTTTCCACCAAATTCCTCATTATGCAATATCCGCTGGACGATGGACGGGTTGGCGCTATCAGAGCAGACCAGAAAGTGGTCCGAGAATGTTACCACAACAGTTTGAAGCTGCAAAAAGAGAAGAAAGGAAACAGCAACCTGAAAGAACATCGAGTGAACTTCATTATTGCAAACCTAGAAGAAGAGTTTCATCAAGAGCCCATAGGAACAGCAAGGGGTCCAAAGGAAAGTACGATGGACGAAGAGGTATTCAGTAACAAAAGCCTATCCTTCAAAGAGAAGGGACCTGATGTGAAGAACAATCTGTTGCCGGGTTATAAAGACCCAGATGTCAATGCTATGGAAGAAGATGCGGAATTTGGCGAGATCAAGAAGGTTGAGGAAATAAGTACTCCTTTGTTGATACTCCATTCAAAGCCAGCCAAACCAAATGTTAATACTGTGGAAGAGGATGCGGACCCCGGCGAGATCAAGAAGGTTGAGGAAACAAGTACTCCTTTGTTGATACTCCATGCAGAACTAGCCGAATGCGGTTTGATTAAAAAGCTGAGCACAAAGCAGGAAGAAACTCGCCACAACAACTCAAAGGCAAGCTAGAGGGAAAACAAAGCCACTTTAATTTTTACTGTCTTTATCTTATATATTGCGACGTCTTTGTACAGCTTTGTAGTGAAGGAGTTAGGGGCACTCTTTTCCCCCCGCACTAATGGGGGTTTTTAATGAGGCCCCGCTTTTTTATTGCTATCATATATATATTACTTGTTTATCTTACTTTCGTTGCCTGTAGCAGATCACCAACGCCGAATCTTAAATGAGTTCGCCATATGATCCGTTAACCCCAAAGGGGTTGCCACCTAATTCCTTAACCCTAAGACAGGGCTCTAAGACGTCGTGAGCTTAAAAAGAAATCGCCACCTAATTCCTTAACCCTAAAAAAGGGCTCTAAGACGTCGTGAGCCGAAAATGATATCGCCGCCTAATTCCTTAACCCCAAAGAGGGCTCTAAGACGTCGCGAGCCGAAAATAAGATCGCCGCCTAATTCCTTAACCCCAAAGAGGGCTCTAAGACGTCGCGAGCCAAAAATGAGATCGCCGCCTAATTCCTTAACCCCAAAGAGGGCTCTAAGACGTCGCGAGCCGAAAATAAGATCGCCGCCTAATTCCTTAACCCCCAAAGAGGGCTCTAAGACGTCGTGAGCCGAAAATAAGATCGCCGCCTAATTCCTTAACCCCAAAGAGGGCTTTAAGACGTCGCGAGCCGAAAATAAGATCACCGTCTAATTCCTTAACCCCCAAAGAGGGCTCTAAGACGTCGCGAGCCGAAAATAAGATCGCCGCCTAATTCCTTAACCCCAAAGAGGGCTCTAAGACGTCGCGAGCCGAAAATAAGATCGCCGCCTAATTCCTTAACCCCAAAGAGGGATCTAAGACGTCGCGAGCCGAAAATAAGATCGCCGCCTGATTCCTTAACCCCCAAAGAGGGCTCTAAGACGTCGCAAGCCGAAAACGAGATCGTCGCCCAAGCGATAAAAGGGACCCCTTAAAAGGGACCCTAAAGCATCAGGCGCTAAAAGAAACAAACCTACAACTCTCAACATTATTAAACGAACGTGATCACCGCCCAGGAGGGGCCATCCGAAATACATAAATTTGAAGAAAAAAGGAACAAACGAAAAGCTTAAAAGAGAACGATGCATCATTAATACAAATTCGAGAAGAGTACTGAGTTTAAAAAGGAAATTAAATTACAACAAACGAAATTAGGGCTCGTCCACTAGGACGCCATCTACAATAATTTTAAAAGGATCAAGGGCGGAAATATCGACGCCAGGATGGAGAAGGGCGACTTGAGCCTTGGCTCTTTCAAAGCCAGCATCGAAGTTCAGAGCCAGCTCGCCCTTCGCTTCGGAAACCTCAGCCTTAAGCTGATCCTCCCTTTCTGCTCCAGCCGCGACATCGTTTTGTAGCTTAGCAATGACCCCGTCCTTTCCAGCAAGATCTGCTGCATAACCAATCTTCAGATCGGAGATGCGTTTATCACATTCAAGCGTCACCGCCTCCCTGGCCTCTTGCACTTCTTTCTCCCTCGCATTCCTAGCTTCCTCCACCTCTTTCTCCAACGCCCTCACCGTAGCTTGGAGAGCCTCCTCATTCTGCACCACTTCCTCATACTTCTGATCCACCGCGTCTAAAAGCATTATAGTCCGCAAACAATGAACTCATATATCCTTCGTCATAAAGGGCACAACGCCCTGGTTTCCCGCCTCCGCATCTTCTGGACTAAAAACCAGCCTCTCCTTCACGTAGGCGCCGTAGTCAAAGCCTTTATCCCAGAAAGATGGCACTGACCTGCTGGTTTTGATGGCGCTAATCGAGGAAGGAGAAGGCGTTTTCTTTCCTTTTTTCTCCGCCGCCGCCTTTCCTTTATCGTCTTTCCCGGGCGACGCTTTATCACGCGTAGCCGCTGTGAGGCACTCAGCTTGAAACTCGGGCGGATGATCAGCTTTTCTCTTCGGCTTGCGGGTAATAAGTCTCGCGGGATCAGTGGCCGCCATCCCCTCAGCAGCCTTTTTAGCCTTCATTTCTTCGAGGTATCTTTTCCTCTCCGCCGCAGTCATGGGTGCCATATCCTCTACAGAAAATAAAGCAGAAAAGTTAAGAGGACAAGAAAATAGAAAAGTAAAATATAGGCATAAATAAATGAATTTGACTCACGTAGGTACTCGTCTAAGCTATCTACATCCCCTTCCCTATTCAACAACTCCCGGATGTTCATAGGCAACATTTTATCCAAAAAACAGACGACGCCCTGGTCGTATGCGTCCAGCTTCTCATAATCAAAACCCATGATGGACGCCGGAGCACTCGTCCAACATGTGGGAAACCTCAGTTTACCATCCACCCACACAGCAGCTGCCTCACAATCTTTTCGTCCCCGGATCCGGAGGAATGTTTGTCTCCAATTCTTGTAATGAGAGGCGTAGGGCGGGAACAACCTCTTACCAGGATGCGCGCTGATGGACACCCAAGACTGCTTATCTACCCCCTTCGTGCCGTAAAAAGTGAAGAAGGATCCAACTGAGGGCTGGAAACCCAACCCCTCGCATAGAATCTCAAATGCACGGATAAAAGCCCAGCTGTTCAGCTGCAGCTGAGAAGGCGCAACATTTAGACAGTTGAGTACGTCAACTTCAAAGGGCGTGAAGGGATACTTCACACCCAGATCTTCAAAAACTGCCGTGTACATATGGAACATCTCGCTCTTCACACTCTTCGGCCTCTATGCGCACACTTTCTCACCTGGGCGACAAGGTTCCAAAACCACGTCCTCCTCAAATCCCGTAGAGGACACGTGTAGCTTACTCCGAAAAAACGCCACCCGTTGGGGATCCATGTACACGGACTCTGAACGAAACACCTCGTCGGCGAAACTCTCTTGTTCTGAACCACTAGAAGACGCCATGTAACAAATTCCTTTCCTACAGAACGGACCTGGGCGAACAAAATGAATAATAGAGTCAGATGAATTCCCACTACTACTCCCTCCTTCACCCTCGTCCAAATCACTCGAAAACTCCGTCAAAAGGGAGTGGCCGTAGTAGGCCTTATCAAACACCACCCAATCAATGGTTCCATCTGACCGCTTCACATGCCTAACATTTTCCCTCCACAACCTACACCTCTCCTCCAAATTAGCTGGGGATAGCTCCCTACCCGCCTCATCGCACTCCCTAATTACCACCATACTACTGATTTAAAATAAAAAAGAGTGAGATCGAATAGGGTTACTTGGATTTAGACAAGTGAAGGGCTTGAGAACGAACAAGGACTCCGAACGATCCGTAAACAGCAGGCGCAGAGATCCACAAAGACTGTAACCGCTTGAATGATGAAAAACGATTTGGAAGAAAAAGACGGAGGTAAAAGAGGGGGAAAGGATAAAAGGAATCTGAAAGTAGGAGGAAAAGTAGATCCGTTTCAGTTTAAAGTAAAAAAGCCTGGGAAAACGCGCAGATGACGTCACCTAAGTTGACACGATTTCCGAGAGCCGTTGCGATGCGAACACGTCAGGGAGAGCGAACAGTCGCCTCACGTCAGCCGTCGGATCCCACTAAGGCGCGTCCTCAACCTGAAGATTTAAAGGGACCACGCCCACAATGGGCCAGTCCCGGCGCGGCGATCTAATCTAATCAAAGGAGTCGTTTTTACACATAGTTTAATCACTTCGCCTTATATCAAGACTCGTGCTTGTTGGGCTAATATAATATGAATACTCTCGTTGGGCTAGCGCCCATACTCTCGATGGAATAGTGCCCGTTAAGGCACTCAAAAACAGAAACATGGAGCTAGTACCCAGGTTGGGCCAGTCCCCGTGTTGGGCTAGTACCCACGTTGGTTTAGTATCCGTGTTGGGCTAGTACCCACGCAGGGTTTAAACACCCATGTTGGGCTAGCACTCATCGTGGGCGAGCACCCATGATTGGGCAAGCACCCATGTTGGGCTAGTACTCATAAATTTTTTTCATATAGCTTCGTGACTAGTAAGCCCCACTTGCTGGGCAAAAGGTCATAGGCAAATCCCCCTCATAAACAGTTTAATCACTTCGCCTTGTACCAAGACTCGTGCTTGTTGGGCTGTGGACCGTAGATCTCACCATCTAGGACTTGAGATCCTAAAGACAAGGGTGTGAACCCTTGGAATAAGGCTGGACGCCCTCCAGGAGGGCACAGGGCCCACTTTACAGTCACAAATGACCCTAGGTGACCTTCCTAAAGGGCACCCTCTGGGGGCGCCCTCAGCAGCTTACGAGGGCGCCCTAGTCATGGTTTCGGCTCTTTACGATTTGGGCCCAAAACCATGACCGGGTAGGCCCAAGAGAGGCTACAAATAGTAACCTTGGGATCATTCCCAAGGCATGACCTAAACAGAGCACAGAAACCCTAGTTTCCATACATTGTACTCACTGCCAGTACAACAAAGAAACTTAAAAGAAAGTAATTGCATTGCATTCATGTAAATTGTTCAGCAAATCATGTGTTTGACACCCCGATCTCCGAGAAGTATTTATAAACGATAAATCATGCATTATCATACATCAAGGTGTTACTCAAAAATACATCTCATATAAATATCCAATATAAAAATTTCATTGAAAATATTCATATCACAACGGAAATAAAATCACATCTCAAATGTCATGTCTCGGATCATAACATAATATCTCAACATAAATATAAGAACCTCAATCTGATCATAAAGATCTCATAGCATCAAAATAACATAAAAGGTGAATCCCCAAAATCCTAGATCAGAGCTCCTAAGCAAGAGCTACTCCTCAACCTGCACGTCTACATCACAAGGATGAGGCGACAAAAAACCACTGTGGGTAAGATATACGTTCAACATAAAGGATTAATAAACGCATGTAAGTTCAGGCAAACAACAACATCATCATCATATACTCATACATCATAATAAGCATGGTTCATCTTACAATCATGCATATAGATTTTAAAATCAATTACAAGCCTGGCTACCCTCATCCTTCAAATTAAGATTCTCAAACATACATACATATACTCATCAACAATCAATCATTAACTATATCATCAAGTTAAGTTATATCAATACTTCAACAAGATACTCATGATATATAACCCATTATAATCAATAAACAATCGCTCAAGCAAACATAAGCCAATTACTTCACATCAACATCATCAAATATACAATTACCACATTAATGCATAAGTTCGCCCAAAACATTGTCATATACGACTCATCATGTTTATGCAATGCGCCTAACGACTCTACATGCATGTGGTACCAGGTTTTGGATATCGAAGTTCTTTTATCTGAGGGATTCCATCGTCACTTTCATCGTCACTTGACTTGACTCATGAATGAATGCATGTTCATACATTACGACTCAACATCACATACATACATATGACTCGACACTAACATCATCAACAATCATACATATGTTCATCGTCACTTCATCATCACTTATCAACATTGTCACTTATCAAACATCGTCACTTATTGAATTATGAGAATGTTGAAGATTCTAAACACTTGATGTTGTGATGGTTGTGATGTGTTGTTGTTTATACATGATATTGATGATGATATTGATGATGATGCGATGTTTGATTTCTTGACTTGATGTGTGGCCTTAGTGATTTGATAATGTGTTAGGTGATAATTTGGTGATGATATGTTATATGACGGAGTGAATTGTATAAAAAATGATGAGTATGTTTGGTGAGCATTGTCGAGTCTCTTTATGGGTCCATGCATTCATAAGTCAGTCTGGTGTGGTGGTATAGTGATTTCATTGTGGGGTTTTAGATCTTGAGGAGTTCATTGGTGGCGGTACCGTAAAACATATAGAGTCGTGTTAGGTGCATTACATTCATAGGAGTCGTGTTTGGTAATGTCTTGGCGTGAACTTGTGCATTTTATGTGGTAAATTCTTAATTGATGAGTTCTTGACATTGTGATTAAATTGTAAATGAATTGTTGATACTTAATGGATCTTGAGTGTTTGATACATGATTGGAGATTGGGATTGAAATTATAATTGAATATGAATATGATATAAATGTTGAGTTATGTAACCATGCTTGCTTATTTAAATGTATATGTGATAATTGTTAATGTGGCTTGCCTGACATACATGCGTTTATTATTCATTTATGTTAAGCATATATCTTACCCTCCAGTGGCTTTATTGTCGCCTCATCCGTGGGTTCAACCCTTGTGGATGTAGACTTGCAGGTCGAAGAATAGCTTGCTCGTGAGTATGTCGAGGATGGCATTTGCCTACTCGAGTTTATCCGCTTTGGAGTCTAGTCTAGGAGCTCTGATTAGGACTTGGGGTTTTATTTATGTTATGCCATGTGATCTTAGGATCTAACTTTGTTGAGATAATATGTTGATTTATATGTTTTGACCGAGACATGACATTTGCTTTGATGTTAATTATGTTTTATTCTGATGCGATGTAATTAAGTTGATGAAATTTTTCTAAGGACTATTTGATGTGAGATGTAAGTTGAATTACTAAAGGTCCAATGTAGGATAAATGAGTGATTTATCTTTATATTTATGTTCTCGGGGATTGGGGCTTTACATCTGGAACCTCCACCCCAACTCGTGATAGAAAACATTCTTAAGGTCTCTCACACTCCACCTCTGTCTCAGCAAATTGTCATGCAGACTGATGAGGAATCAAGCAGAAGAGATCATAGGGAAGATCCAGATTTAGAAGTGGTGAAAGGAGAACAAAGGGCATTGAGGTCTGTGATAAGCAATCTAGCAGGTAAGCAAGATCATATGGAGACAAGAGTGGAAGCTATGAGTCAGACTCAGAAAGAGATGAAAGTTGAATCTGCTGAAATAAACGTCAATGTCAAAATCTTGCTTCAGATGCTGGACTCCAAACTCTAGGATTTTTCGTTTTGTTTTTTAATCCTTTATTTTTACTTGTTCTGTACTCCCATTTGTACTTTTGTTTTAATGAACTTTATTTATCAATATCATATGCATCTTTACTTACTGTTTAAAGTTTTATCTTGCATATCTTTGTTGATGACAAAAGGGAGAGTAGAATAGAGTATTTGAACTCTGAGCCTAAGTGAAAAATCTAAGGAAGTTAATTTAAGTTTAAGTTAATATGTGCTTAATTGAAAATTTGTCAGATTCTGAAGAAGTTATCAGACTTAACTAGACAATCAAACTTGACTAGACTAACAGATACTTATACATATCAGGCAATGGCCCAACGTCCTTGATTTGAAGCTTCTTAACGAATCTTAATGCGCTCACACTCTTCTCCAACGTCTCTAAAATCCCTGCCTATAAAAGGAGTTGAAGACCTAGAGAATATTAACAAGACTCTGCTATTTTACTATGTCATTACACTGACAAAATCAAATAGCGATAAACACTTTGGAATTTCTTATCAACTTTTGTATCTTAGAAATCCTAAAGTCTTAAGAGTCTGTTCAACATTGTTTCGTTTACACTACCAATTGTATATCTAGTGTAAGAACAATTTTGTTTAATTGTAAACAAATAGAAGTGTCTTGCTTGTGAAGATTGAGCATCAGAAGTCTCTTTCAGTTGTGATTGAGCAATAGAAGTCTCTTGGAGTTGTCCTTGAGCATTGGAAGTCTCTTGCATGCGTGCTTGAGCAATAGAAGTCTTTTGGTAGTGACCTTGAGCACTGCAAGTCTCGTGGAGTTATACTCAAGTAGTGGAAGTCTCTTGGTAGTGACCTTGAGCATTAGAAGTCTCTTGCAAGTGTGCTTGATTATTTGGAAGTCTCTTGGAAGAGCCCTTGAGCAATTGTAATATGTGAAATTATAGTGAAATCCCTTGGAAGTGCAATGAGACTGGACTACTCTTGTGTTGTGGGAGGAACCAATATAAATTGCTCGTGTTTGTTTTTTTCTCTCTCTCTCTCTCTCTCTCTCTCTCATCTATGTGTTCTCTATTATCCGCTGCATTCAGACTCTGATCAGTATCAACACTCAAAAAAAGAAACTAGAAAAAATCAAAACAATTCAACCCCATGTGTTTTTCTCACCTTAACTTATTTCCCCCTCCTTCATCTCCAATGCTTCCCCTGCTTAGAAACTATAGGAACTTTGTGAGCTTCCTCCGAAGAATGTAAACTTTGGAGCCATTCATAACTCCAAGGTTCCCTCTTCTTTGAGTCATTACACACCGGTGGACAAGATTGTCCTCTTTTTGAACGACCTTTATTCACTTTAAAAATAAACGCTCCTTATCCTTACCGGATGCCTCACCCACTTTGACTAGAACTGTTCTTTTGTTAATTACTCTCTTCGCTTATTTTTATGTGTCTTTTTTTAATTTGTTTGTTGGTCTTTATTTTACATTTCCAAAGTAGTATTAATTATTGCTGTCAAAATTGTCCCTAACTATTTACTCCCTCCGTTTATTTTTAATTATCACTTTTGAAGAAAAATTTTGTTTCTTTTTAACTGTCATTTTCAAAATTCAATGCAACTTTAATATTGTTTTACCAATATTATCCTTGGTTATTTATTACGGAAAGAGAAATATATGAGATGATATATTAAATGAATAAGGCTATTATAGTAAAAGTACAAATTATTGTATCAAAAGTAGTGACATTTATTAATTATTTTGGTTTGTGTAAAATGTCAAAAAGTGACAATTAAAAAGGAACGGAGGTAGTAGTACATAGATGAAAATTCATGGAATAAGATAATAAATAAATAGGGGCATTATAGAATAAGGTTATCTAAAGTAGTAAAATTTAGTGATTTTGTTAATATGTACAGTTAACCTTAAAACGAACATTAAAAAATAATAGAGGTGGTGCAAAAGTATAAAAAATGTATAAAAAGGTAGAGTAATAATAAAAGTAGAATAAAGGATTACTTTGAGTAACCACATTTCTGTCATTTATTGATGGGTTAAATTTTTTTTAAATTCCGTAAAAATTTAGGATTTTGTTTTTCGGTTCCATTAGAAATCACATTTTTAAGTTCGTACAAAATTATCTTGCAAACAACATTACTCTTTATTGTTAAGTCAAAAGATATTTTAAAGTAATAAGAAAAGTATAATAACTTGGGTAACCACATTTCTGTCATTTATTGATGGGTTAAATGTGTTTTTAATTCGGTAAAACTTTAGGATTTTGTTTTTTGGTTCCATTAGAAATCGCATTTTTAAGTTGATACAAAATTATCTGGCAAACAACATTACTCTTTATTGTTAAGTCAAAATATATTTTTAAATGATTTTTTACAGACGTGTTTCAAAAACATTATATAAAAATTTACTTCACAAAAGTTTAAAAAATGTTAACTTGACATGAATTAAATATGAATTTTTCAATAACTCAAGATAAAAATAAGATAATATGGATCTAGAAATCATATTTTGAACTAATTTTTTGTGAACTAAAAATGTTGGCAGGATAACTTTGTAGGGACTAAAGAGTGTAATTTTTTTATTGGAATGATAAACAAAAATTGCAAATTTTGTTGGAATAAAAACATATTTAAGCATTTACGAATGAACATAGGCTACAACACTTGCATAATTTAATATGCTTATAATCATAGTACTATCATTTATTGAAGTGACTAACTATAATCATTAATTAGTGACATTGTATTTTTCCCTAACTTCTGACATGAAGATAGACAACAACACTTTGGCAAAGAACCTAAAAAGATATAATTTTTTTGCTGAATAAAAATATGAATAAGTACAAGCTTATGATATATTAGAGTTATAAAATAAGATTATGATGATATGACTAGTCTGCAAATAAATTTTACAATAATAAACATAAAGATCTCCTAAAAAAACATGAATATATATTAGGAAAGATTGAGTATTAGGTCAAATATGGAAATTTGAAAATAACTGTAAAAATGACATACCGACGTAGGTTACAAGAAATAACGAAAGGAAAAGGATACGATTAAACAGGAGACTTTTAGACATGTTTTCTTGCTTTGTATGTAAGAAACAAAAATTATTGATCAATTTATAATGTAAAATCTTCATGCTCTATGTACTAGAATTGAATAGTTTATTAGCACGTATGAAGTTGCAAGAAACCTTTTTTTAAAACCAATTGAATAGTTTATTAGCACTTATAATGTAAAATGACTCTTTACTATATTGATGGATTGTATTTGTCTCTTAACTATAGTGAATAGCATTTTTAACACTTTTCTTATCCGAAAACAAGAAGTTGTAAAGATTAAGTATAGATAAAGATATGCAAATAATATTCTTTTAAAGCATCCTTAGGACTCATAACAACGGGCAAACGGGCAACAATTAAGATCGATTGACTTAATTTCAAATTTTCTATAGTACTATATAAACATGAGAGGGCGAGTGAGAGAGAGAGGCGGCATCCCTGGTTTCCATTCAGGGAGGCCGCGCCGGTCCTTTTCACCGGCGGAGAGGTTCACTAGGGTGGGGAGGGGCCCTGGCAGGGTGCCACAAATTGGGGGGGATAGGGGAGATTGGCAGGACGTGTTGCCGCGACGTTGGAAAGCGCCAAGACGGGAGGATCAAGGTCAGGACAGGTTTCAGCGGTTCAAGCGACAAGGCGGTTTTGGGGTTCAAGCAAGGGCTCGAGGTTCTTCAAGGGTGACATTTAGGGGGCGGCGAGGGAGCAAAGAGGCGGTGGCTGGGTTTGTGCGGCGCACTTCCCCTTCTCCTAGGGTTGTGCGCGCGCGAGGAGGAAGTGGGGAGAGGGGCGCGATTGCTGCAGCCCCTTTGCGGCGGTCGCGCTCGGTTTCAAACGACGATTCAGACGAATTGCAGCATTCTGGTTTTAAGAGGTTCGTCACTTTCTATTTTACGAATTTTCCAGAACAGGTACGTCATTTTAATTTGCGGAAATCTTTCGAAGTGTGTGGGATTTTGGAAAATTTGTTTGTAGCAAGAAAGCGGAATGCTATGGGTTATATGTACGGTTTTGTGCGTTTCTCAAAGGTTAGGGATGTTTCTAAGCTGTTGCATGCTCTTAATGGTATTTGGTTTGGTCACTTACGTCTTTGGGCGAAAGTTGCAAGATTTGATAAGCAGGATGTCAGGAGGGGGGAGGGAGGTTTGCGTGGCAGGAGAGGTGGGGGGGCTGTTGATGGGAATGAGGGAGAAAAAATTAATTTAGAGGAACCGGGGGAAGTGGGGGTTCTGAGGGAGAAAAAAATTGTGAGGGGGGAGTCTTTGGGAGAGGAAGGTGGCGTGAGGGAGGAGGGGACGGTGAGGGAGGTGGTAGGGGAGGGTGCACGGATTGCGGCGGTTTTTTTGCTATATTGCGGCGGTTTTTAACCTCCGCAGAATGTTTTGCGGGAGTTTTGAAAATTCCCGCTTATACTAATCCCACAAATTATCTGCGGGGGTTTTTTGCGACCCCTGGTATTCATATCAAAAACCTCCGCAATATGAGTGTTTTATTTGTGGGAGTTTTTAACCTCCTTAGATACATTGTTTTTTTTTTTTTTTAAATTTCCTTTTTGTTTGTTTTCTGGGAGTTTTTAACCTCCTCTAATAAAATGATATAATTTTTTTTTTTCTTTGTCTAAGCTACACTTATTTTTAATTGCAATTTAATGGTATTGTAAGATTTAAATTTTATCAATACATGACTCAATTCAAAAATAAATATGGTCAATAACTTAAATATTGTAGTCCAAAATACCCATATATAATATAATATCAATTGTGACATTGTGACAATACAAAACATAATTAATAATAGCATAAAATATGTCTTCCTCTAAAAGGGATATCATCATAACAAAACATAGAGTCAATATCTCTTGTTCTACCATTATATATAATCTAAAAAACATCAGATGTTGCTTCCACCACATGATCCTCTTCCGTTCAAAGGCGAATTAGGCTCACTTGCAAGATCTGAAGGCTGAAATTAAAAAAGAAAACATTTCATTAGTTAAAATATTTGACAAGATTTGCCATATCAAAGGTAGCGCAGGCCCCGATCAAGATGTATACAGTATAACATGTGATGAAACATTCATAACAGAACTTACATTTGATGGACCAAAGAAGCTAGCTACTTCATCATGAATCCTTCCTTCTTTCATTATAATGTAAGCTTTAAATGCTGATTCCAAGCTTGTAAACTTCGCTTTCCAATCGGTATTAGATGATGTAGAAGCAACAGCTGAACTATTATTCAAATTTGAAAGTCGAACTCCTTTATTTCTAAATGTATTAGAAGCAACTGGTGGAGTTATGACCTTTGGTTTAACATAGAAACACACCATAGAAGCAACAACATGTTCTGCCACACTCCATGTGTCTAACTCTAACATGGTGATATTATTGAGGGATTGATTCTGTCCATCAGTAGAAATATTTTGCAAGATTGTTGCTAACCTATCATTTCAGTGAAATGATTTTGGCCATGTGTTGGTGAGAAAAGTAAAGGGATTAGTTGTTTTTAATTTTAAGTTTAAAGGTTGTTAAATGGTTTATTGTTCGGTTAAAAATGATCTCAATCACAACAAAAATACAACATAGCCTTGTCACCACCACACTACTACTAACAAAGCCTTGGTGGTAAATTGGTAATATTGATTCCCTTTAGATCTACAAAACTCTTAAACTTCATATTGTCAATCATTAAGAAGGCTTAATGCATAATATGCACTTATAATCCACATTCAGTGCCAGCCTACAGCCTAAACCTAATTAGCTATTGAGATCTTTGCCACGATTAGTGATTCACCCAATATCATTTGAGTATTATGATTATGATCACCCACCATGGCTATTTTTGGATTTGGTGGTTGAGTATGTACATCTATAAAATAAAATAAGCATTGCTAGAACCAACCTAGAATAAACAAAAACGTGTGGGATCTAATCACCCATATACCATACATATTTCACAAATGGATTTCATGTCGAGATGGGATTCAATCCCAAAAATATACATGTCTTTAACACAGAAAACTAAAGGATAAAAAATAAAATAATTGCATAGGCAAATCATCAAACATCATCCAACATGTAACTATAACTAGTCAGAACAAGAGATCAAACTCAAAATCTCAGCTAAAAAACAACAGGCATCCTTAAATCAATACTAATTCAAAAGAGGCTGTTAATCTGATGAAGATCTTACCTATCGATTCGGGTCAAGATATTCTCAGAGGACATAACCACCACTGGAATTTCTCTAAAAACAGATGATTCCTGCTGAAATTAACAGAAATAAGTAAAGATTAATAACAAGATCAATAAAATTGCATACACTACAATCTAATCTAATCAGGATTATTCCTCTTTCATCAATACATACATCTCTAATCTCTAATCTCTAAAAAAACAAAAACATAACAAGAAGAATTCACACCTTAATCTTCTTGAGCAATTCATATCCTGTCATCCCAGGCATAGAATAATCTGTCATTATCATATTAACCTTCACACCCTGTAACCATATTCATCAAAACAACAACATAAGCACCATACACAAAAACCAAAACTACCTCAAAAAAAAAAAACAAGAAAATTTCTAAACCCAAATTAGAAACTTTGCTTACATCAAAACCAATAGAACTAGTATCTCCATCCAACCCTAGATACTGTAAAGCTCTAGTTCCACTCTCAACAACAGTAACTGCAACAAAAAAAAAAGTTCCAAAAACCATTAGAATCCAATCCAAATGAACCAAAAACACATCAAAAAAACAAAAGGGTCATCAAAAAAACAAAATTTCGAACTCCTTTGTTTCTATGTCAAATTTGCTTCTATGTTAAACCAAATGTCATAACTCCTTTAATAGTTTTATGGTGTGTTTTTCAACAAGGATAAACTTGAGAAAACAACATTAAATATACTAAAACATCAAATATTTTGGAATATAATTGAAGTTCTAAAACATCAAAAGAAAAAAAATAGAGGGAGTATCTTCTCAGTAGATACTTATAAACTAGGGGTAAGCAAGACCCAACTGAACCCTAAGATACTTTCCGTCTCTGTCCCATTTGACCCGCAAAGCAGCAGATTTGTTCAGGTCTAGTAATAGTGATGTTTTGAGTTTGAAAGCAAGGTAAATACTTAAAAAATTTATATTTTACTTTCAACTTTTAAGTCATAATTGATTAATCACCTTAAAATTTTGTTTTAAATATCCAGAATTGATAAGTACCACAAATCAAAAACTAATCCAAACAGAGTATAGTATCATTCACCATCTTTATTCAATTTTCATTTCAACAAATTTCATTCTTCATTTCTAGAACCAAAATAAAACATTCCAAACCAGAATATTCTCACAAAACAACCAAAAATCAAAATAAAAACAAATGAATCCAAAATTCTACATACAAACAATCCAACGTGAACGCCAACAATCACCTGATTCCACTATTCTTGTCCAGCAAACAATGTACCTGAAAATAACAATTCCAACAATCCATTTCTCAAAAATCAAACAGCAATAAACCCTAAACAATAACCAAACTCCACACACCACATTTTCAAATCATTTTTTATCAACTACGTAGAAATCATAAACAAAACAAAAATAACAAAAGCAATGGTTTTTCACTTTTCATAGCTCAGATATATCTAATCTCTACACTTGTCACAGAGAACAAATTAAAAAATAACTTGTGCAGTGAGATTCAAAAATCCTGGTTCTGATTCTAAATTCCAAAATCACACATTGGCAAATCAAATTTGAAGGAGCACATAAATCAAATTCCCCAAATTAGAAACCCTAAAATTTAAAATCACAAATTAGAAACATACAAATCGTTATACAAATCAAAAGCAAGGCATGACAATTTGATTAAACCTTAATTCCAAAATGATAGAACAAATTGATGTATGGAAAAAGAAGAAAAATACCTACCTTTGTAAGTGGCACGCAGAACAAATATCAGAGGAGATGAAGCGGAAGAAACTTGAACTAATCTTTCTGCCCTTTAACCCCTTTACCACCGCGCCACACGATTCTTTCGCGAAGCGCTCTATGAGAGAAACTCCTGCCTCTGCAAGCAAAGAGGTTTCAAAGATACCAGGCGACCAAGTTGAAGGAGTTTCATTGTGGTTATTAATGGATAAGAGTTGGCAGAGACATACCAGGCGACGGCAGGGAAAGTGAGAAAGAGAGGAGAGAAAGTGAGAAAGAGAGAAGGATAAGGATTTTTTTTAATGAAATAAAATAAAAGAGGGGGAAATGAAAACATAAGCGGGCGCACAAGCGGGATGAGTGAAAAATAGTGGAAAAATTGCTTTAATTTTGAGGGGGTTTTAAACCGCCGCAGATTAATAACCATTTGTTAAATTTCGATTAATTTGCGGGGGTTTTTTAAAACCTCCTTAAAATAACCCCCGCAATCAAGCGCGTTTTTTGTAGTGGTGAGGGAGTACGGGTGGCTACGGTTGTTGTGAAGGTGGGGGCGGTGTTGGGGAAGCAGGGGGAGGTGGTGACAAAGGGGACAATGGTTGAGGCGGGGAGTGGTAACATGTTGTCTAAGGGAGAGAAGAGCTTGGACGGTTTTAGTGGTTCGCTGCATGTTCCGGCTAGGAAGTTAGTGCGCATGTATCGGTCATCTGAGGACGATTTGTTATGGGCTAGAAAAGGGGTGGTGGCCACGGTGATTAGTGGTGAGTCTGTACCCTTGTTACAAGAAAGAATTGCTGATGCTGGGTTTTCCACCCTTGCTTTTATCCCGTTGGGGGCGGACAAAGTCTTTATTCACAGTTTGACGAATGAGGCCGTTATGACAATTATTGCTGGAGCTAAACAATTCTTTGACCATTTTTTCTCCTCTTTTGTTAGTTGGGATAAGGAGGTGTTGCCGTTCCAAAGGGGTGCGTGGTTGAGACTTTATGGGATCCCTTTGCATGCGTGGAATGAAAAGTTTTTTAAAATTTGTGTGATGGATGCTGGCCGTTTCTTACGCACGGATGTCTGTTCTTTGGAGAAGGAAAGGTTTGATTATGCACGTGTGCTGATTGCTACCTCTTCTCTTGAGATTGTTAATGTTGTTGAGAATTTGATGGTTGATGGAGTTATGGTTGAGATTAAGATGGTTGAGGAATGGGGTTTTAATATAGGAGAGGATGCATGCTTGTTTGAGGAGGAAAGCGACGAGCAGGGTTCAGATGTGGAACGGGATGATGAACAGGTGGGTCATGACCAAGATAATAATGTTGATTTTCTGGTTGAAAAATTAGTTACTCAACTGACTCAGGAGGAAGGGGATCGTGATGAGGTGCATCATTGTTCCCCTGTTGGCCGTATTGAAGGTGAGGTAGAAGCAAGTGGTTTACCGAAGTTTATTGACTCGGCTGATCCTAATCCGAGGTCGCCTTTGGATGGTCCGAATTTGGTTGGTGAGTCTTCGACGGCTGGTCACAAGCGAACTCTTTCTTGTCCACCAGTTCGAGGGTGTTCCGTTTTGTCTGGGCCGTGGAGTATGGAGTGGCTTAAGGATCATCATCACGGTGACACAGGTGTTATTTTTTCCTCTCATAAGAAGGTTAAGAAACAATTCTCATCTCACAGTCATCATTGTAGTACCCTAATTTTGTCCTACGCATTTTAAAACAAAAATAAAAAAAAATCAAAGAGGGGAAAAAAGTCAAAAGTCAACAAAAGTCAACAGAAAAGTCAACATTTCAAAAATGATGACTTCGCACTGCGAAGATCACTTCGCACTGCGAAGTCTGCGATTTTTCTGCAGATTTTTGGTTTCTTTGATTTAATTCCAGAATCTGTTGCATATCATTTCCATATTTATTTTAAGTAGCATTCATGGCTAATTGGGCCAAGCAAAGCCAGAGTTGAAGGACTTGCCATTAATGCCAAGGTTGGAAGCTTTTTCTTCCAACCTAGCATGTGACAAGCAAGTGGGCTTGCCCTTGGGCAGCTCTAGCCTCTCCCATGTGACCTGCTAACCACCACAAGGTTGCCAGCCACCTGCTTGAGGACTTTCCTCCTGCTTGCTCCTCCCAAAACCAGTCAAACCAGCTGGATTTTTCACTTGAAAAGCCATGATTGCCTACTCTGTTTTGCAGCAGCTTTTCACCCTCTCACACCAGCCAATTATAGCCTTTTTCATCCCTCAATCTCTGCACATCACAGTGCACGTTTTTATTGACCAACCATTGAGATTGCAAGGATTGATCCCCAAGCATTAGCCAATTGCAAATCAGCTTTGTTCTTCATCATTACCTTCTAGAATTGGTTGAATTTGTGGCTGAAATCAGGCTGGATCTTGCCCCTTGGTACAAGGCAAGGTTGCCTCTATCCATTAGCATTTAATGCAAAGGGATTCAGCTTAATCTTGGCCACAAATCAGCTGAATTTTAGGATTTTGTAATGATGACAAAGATTTGGTTTTGGCCTATAAATAGAAGGCAATGCCCAAGGATTCAAACACAGTTAACACAGCATTTTCAAGAGCAGAAACTCTACTCATTTTAGCCTACAAAACTCCACAAATAACCAGAAAAAAACCAATCCACACAAAGCTTTACAAAAGTTCAAAACCATCACCAATATTCAAAACCTTTGTGAAAGCCTTCAACCAAATCAAATCAAGTGCAGCTGGAGCTTTGCTAAGGAGTTCTGTAAGTTTCTAAGGCCTTATCTTGCATTTACAATTGTGTTTGCATAGCTATTTTGGCTCAAAACCTCTTTGTCCTAAAAAACCCCTTTTGAATTCCAAAGAAATCCCAAGGTTTTCAAAACATCAAAACTGGTTTGTCCAGCCTTTTTCACCCCAAAAACTCAAAGCTTTTCACCCACCTATAAGGTCCTGAGTGTGTTCAGAAGTTGTTTCTGAACAAAAGTTCAGAAACAGCTTCTGAACCCAAAATTTCGCATGCTTCGCAGTGCGAAGTCATGGTCGCAGTGCGACCATGACAGAACTCAGAACCTGAGTTTTTGTGTCAAAACAACCAATTTTTGAGGTTCTAGCCCCAGAGCTCAGAACCTAAGAGTTTTTAAATCCATGTTCTTCAAACCATAACAAGGTTTATGCATATTTTTGGCAAAATCACAAGTTCGTATGACCATTTTGTGGATAACTTGCAAAGCAAGTTATGTTCCCAAACTTTCAAAACCACATGAACAAACAAGCTATGTTCATCTTTTCAATCTAAACTTGAACAATAAATATTGTTCATGATGTTCAAAACTCAAAGATGAACATACACCGTTCACGTTCGCATTTTCGCAAAATGAGACGAACTTGCGCGTTTTTAGCAAATTTGCTAAACTTTCCCATTTTGGGTTTTCAAACCATATGTTTTGTAACACCTTGGGATTTCTAAAGGATTCAACCCAAAAACATGAATGAAAAAGGGATGGTGTGACATATGTCTCTCCATCGCCCCGATTGTACGAATGCGTGACGTATGTCTCGTCGCTCGGACAATCGTCATTCCCTTTTTTCAATATGTACAACCCTAACCAAACCAAATCTTGGCCCCTTGTGGTCAATCCAAGCCTTTTGGTCCCCCGTTGGCCATTAGACTCAACCCCCCGACTCGTTTGAGTCCACTCGGTCAATGATAGACTTGTATGAGTCCATTGCACCTCCTTTGGTCCCATAGCGACCAATTCAACCCTTTACTCTAACGGACGTACCTTTTAACAATTCTAATGCGATTCACGAACAAACGCTTAATAAGTCTCCAAGAGCGAGCATACAAGCTACGTTTTAATCGCAAGAATTCGGTTAAAACATCGTCCAATTAAAATCAACCAACACATGTACGTTTTTCTACCAAAGAACTACGTATGCTTTGAATTCTCCGACTACCGGGAGATACGTAGGAGCAAGATCGACATCTTGTCAAGCACAATAATAAAAAAACTTTTTTTCTCTCGTTTGTTTTTATCTCTTTCCCCCCTTTATTATTTTTAACATAAATAAACATGCACGCAAAGTATTAAAAAACAATTCAAGCTTTGACCAAATAGAAGGTTCCCGTTGAGTACAACGGACGTGAGGGGTGCTAATACCTTCCCCTTGCGTAACCGACTCCCGAACCCGACAATGGTTGCGATGACCAAATCCTTATCCTCATCGTCAAAGGGTTTTATTATCGTTTCCCTTTACAACAAAAAAAACTTAAGGGTTTATCAACGTTCCCTTTACACAAAAACTTTGGTGGCGGCTTCACAAAGGCCCTCCGAGCGTTCGAGGACGACCTCGGAGGATTTGCGCGTCTTTTTCCCGAGGAAAAAAACGAGGTGCGCACAGCTGGCGACTTCACTGGGGACCCTGTTCCCACTAGCGAGTCAAGCCTAACCTATTTGGTTTAAAGACAATTGTTTTATTTTCTTTGCGTGCCATGTTTATCTATTTTATTCATGCATGTTATATTTATGTTTATATTTGCTTTATCTGCTTTATATTCATATCATATATATCAAATGCGGGGGTTACTTGAGTGTTGTTACTCCACATTGTTCGGGTTAATGCCGGACGTGTGAGGCTCTCTACCCGAGCTTGAGAAAAAAACTAAGTTAGAAGGAGGTTGTGTGCGGAAGCCCGCGTTGACGTATGTCCGTGAGGTGGGATGTCCAACCCCGCTTAGATGAGATTTTCACGTGGAATTAATTGAAGTCATGTCGACGTATGTCCATAGACAACCCTAATTCCATGTGAGGTCCATGACTCTAAGGACCTCTTCTTAGGAGATTTCCCAATTTAGAGCCTACATGTGAGGATGGGGGGAAGTTCCGAACCTTCATAAACCATACCCTTGCATAACATTTGCATTCATGAAAGTAATTTTCGCATCATTTTGCTTTATAGGAGTTTAAAAAGAACAAACAAATATTAGCAAAAAGAAATATGGATTCCGGGAACAAAAACACGCTCGTCTTCAAGCTCAAGATTCCTAAGTCAAGCACAATCGTTCCCAACAAAGTGGAGGAAGAGCTTAAGGTTAAAATTCGGGAGTTAGAATTAAAGCACCTTCTAGCTTTGGGAGAGATCACAAGGACGAAGAGAGACCGTGATGAAGTGACGAACTCTCTCCTAGTATGCCAAAAACGGCTGAGGACCTCCGAGGGAAAAAGGGATTGGATAGGAGGCGGCTTGGTTAGTGCGGATGCCAACCTTGTGGCCAAGGACGAAGAGTTGGAAAGAATCTTACATTCCAACCAAGAGCTCAAGAAGTTTGGCGAACTAGCCATCAAAGCTCAACGAAAATGGAGGTTGAAATTTCAAGAGAAAAATCAACAGCTCCAAGAAGTAGTGAAAGACTACAAAGAGCAGCTTCAAGCCGAACGCGTCCAGCGGCAAAGACATGAGAGTCTCTCTCATCAAGGGAGGCTAAAATGCAATCATCTCGAAGAAGACATCAAGAAATTCGAAGAGTACTTCGACAAGATTTCAAGAGCTCATGGGGACCACATTGCACAACTACACGATGAGATTAGAAGTGCAAGAGTCAAGCTAGACCAGCGCAAGGAAGTAATTGAGTATGTATGGCAAGACGCCACCCGATTAAGTGAGGATTTCACTAAATTGGTCGCATTCTCAAATTTGGTGATCACCCAACTTCCAAAGAAGCTAGCGGAGGCCGAGATGGTCATGCCCTACTTTGTCATCCCTATGGAGATCCGGAAGTTTATGAAGTTCTGCAAGGACACCATAGATTTCTATAGGGAGGAGATGAGCAAAGCCGAGAAGCGAGCGGCTATTTGATTTGTAATAGCATTAGTTACACTTTGTAAACAAATGTTATTTAATCAAATATATTTTGAAGTATAATCAATTTCCCGGTTTAATATTTTGAATTGCTAATATTAATCGTGCACCTTTAAACTCCATAAAGCAAAATAAAAAAAAAACGCATATTTTGCATACTCACAGCATACATACATCCACATGCATCTTCATGCATTTTTCAAAAAAAAACTCATTCATGCCCATTTAAACAGTTCAAAGCAATCATAGCCCGAAAACCCCGAAAGCCCTCGGTCCAAGAACCAGATATTCAACACTCGTACGGAACACGAGCTAACAAACAAAGGATCATGGACAATTTGGAACAAACTCAAGCGGCTTTGAGAGAAGAGGTTGATGGAATAAAGGGAAAGATGGAGCAGATGCTAGAGTTAATGCAAGCTCTATCGGCACGAGAAAGCCACCCTCGCCCAACAACGGATGCATCCAATGTGCAATGGCCTCCTTATGGTTTACCTGTGAATTATACCCCACCCTTTGAAAATGAAGGTCAAGGACCACCTCCACCACCGCTCACAATCCCCGTAAGGAATGAAGAGCGTCGTCCTCAAGGAACCTCCACTACTCAGCATGAAGTAATTCCCCACGATGTGGAAAATAGCCAGCTAAGGCAATCTGCTTCCGACACCACCCACCAAGACAATGATACCACCCAAATGTATCGAGTTTTGGAAGAAAGGTTGAAAGCTGTCGAAGGGTTCAGCTCATATGGTGCCCACAACGCCCTGGACATGTGCCTAGTGCCCGACGTGGTAATTCCTCCGAAGTTCAAAGTACCGGACTTCGAGAAATACAAAGGAATTCAATGCCCTCGGAACCATCTAAGGATGTTCTGTAGGAAGATGGCAGCTTACGCAATGAACGAAAAACTCATGGTGCATGTGTTTCAAGATAGCTTAAGCGGAGCGTCCTTGGATTGGTACATGCAGCTCGAGCGTACCCATGTCCAAACTTGGAAGGATCTAGCCGATGCCTTCCTAAAGCAATACAAATATAATTTGGACATGGCTCCAAATAGGATGCAACTACAAAACCTCCTACAAAGAAGCAACGAGTCCTTCAAGGAGTACGCTCAGCGGTGGAGAGAACTAGCTTCTCGTGTGCAACCACCACTATTGGAAAGAGAACTTGTCGACACCTTTATGGGCACACTTCAAGGCCCATATTACGACAAGATGATTGGAAGCACGTCCGCCGGTTTCTCCGATCTAGTCATGGTCGGTGAAAGAATAGAAGACGGAGTGAAGAGAGGAAAAATCCAAGGCTCTTCAGAAGCTCAAGGTGGAGCTAGAAAGCCCCCCAGCAACTTTCACAAAAAGAAAGAGGGGGAGACAAATGCCGTTCTAATGGGACCATCCTACCCACCACCGAATCAAATGCCTCACTACCACTATCCTTATGTGGCAGCAGCAACGGCTCAAGGGCGTTACTCACCTCAAGTAATTCCCGCGAATCCACCTCGACAACCAGTAGTGTTGCCGCAGCAAAATCAACAGCAACAGCAACAAGGCGGGTACCCATCAAAGAATCAAGCGAGCTCAAGGAACAGTTATTTTAATAGGCAGTTTGATCCTGTACCTATGTCTTATGGTCAAATCCTGCCGTACCTAATCCAAAAGGGTATGGTCGAGACAAGACTACTACCACCAATGTCGCCACCATATCCACAGTGGTACGACGCAAACGCCAAATGTGATTTCCACGCAGGATCCGTGGGGCACGATGTCGAAAACTGTAGAGTTTTCAAACACAAGGTGCAGGATCTTATTGACAAGAAGCTGTTATCCTTCAAAGAGGAAAGCCCCAATGTGAAGAATAACCCATTGCCGGGGCATGCGGGTCCCTCTGTAAATGCGGTGGAGGAACAAGAGGACTTTGGTCCAGTCAAAAGGATATCCAATGTTAAGACTCCCCTGTCAACTATAAGGGAGCGTTTAACCGGCTTTGGATTATTCGAGGAAGTGCACGCCAACTGTGAAGCCTGCAAGGTCAACCCGAATGAGTGCGAAGAGTTGAAGAGCTGTCTTCAAGAGTTAATGGACCAAGGTTGGATCCAAATTGGCTATATAAAGGAGGGCACGGACGTTGCTACCTTAGAGTCTAACGGCCCAGAACCTCTCGAGATCCCATACCAAAGGAGAGAGGTACCAATGCCAATACAACCCATAACATTCCACGTACCTGCACCCTTCTCTTTTGAGAGCACAAAGAGGGTACCATGGAATTACCAACCTGTGGCCTATGTGGAAGGAAAACCACTAGCCAAAATCGAGCCCAGCATCACTAATATTACCGGTGTTGGAGGAATGACTAGAAGTGGTAGAGTCTTCGCTCCTAAAGAACTCGGGAAGACGCCAGCTGTACTACCAAGAGAACCGCTCAAAGAAAAGAGCGAGGAGGAAGAAAAGAACCAAGCAGGGCCTTCTCAAAAGACAATCCCGCAAAAAGAGGCCGAAGAGTTCCTAAGGATAATCCAAAAGAGCGAGTACAAGATCATTGACCAGCTAGGTCAAACTCCCTCCAAGATCTCCATGCTATCCTTACTACTCAGCTCGGAAGCACACCGAGAAGCACTACTGCGGATCCTCAGTGAGGCACATGTCACCAAGGACATTCCGGTGGACCAATTCGACGGGATAGTCGAAAATATCACCTCAAGTAGGTACTTGGGTTTCAATGGCGATGAGCTACCCGACGAGGGGCACATTCATAACCGCGCCTTACATATCTCCGTAAAATGCATGGACCACATCCTCTCAAGAGTGCTAGTGGACACGGGGTCATCATTGAATGTCATGCCCAAGACTACCCTTCTCAAACTATCATGTGAAGGGACCGTAATGAAGCCTAGCGCCTTGGTCGTAAAAGCTTTCGATGGGTCAAGAAGAGCCGTCATAGGGGAGATCGACTTACCGGTCCAAATCGGACCTAAGGTTTTCACCATAACCTTCCAAGTCATGGATATTAATCCAACATACAGTTGTCTTCTCGGACGACCATGGATCCATGCGGCCGGAGCCATTACCTCTACCCTGCACCAGAAGCTGAAATTCATCATTGATAACCAAATGATTGTAGTTTCCGGGCAAGAGGACATGATGGTAAGCCATCTCTCATCTTTCCGTTATATAGAAACGGATGAAGAAGCTGTGGACGTCCCATTCCAATCTTTGGAAGTGGCGAATGTCGTGACATTGAGCTCAAAGCCCAAGGAAGAGGCTAGGACAGCCATGTCATCATGGAGGGCGATAAGAGAGGCCCTAGAAGAAAGCCGATCCACCGGATGGGGCAAGTTAGTGGACATACCGGAGAAGAAAAATCGCTTCGGGTTGGGGTATCATCCATCAGCCGAAACTTTCTCAAAGCCGCCAAAGCAAGGGATCCTCCCCATTTCGGAAACATTCATCAGTGCGGGGTTTATCCATGAAGATCAAGTGGCTCTACTCGAAGATGTAGATGAAGACGTGCCCGATTTGGTGTACCGTTGCGCTTCGGATGAAGCTTTGAACAATTGGAGGGCTATCGCAATTCCCGAGATCATTACCAGGATCAAGTAATAAACCATGTTTGTTTGTTTTTACTTTTAATAAAAAAAATCATTTAGCTCTGCCCAAGGCAAATGATTAGTCGTGTGGGGCCCCCATGTTTTAAAAGTTGTTTACAATCATGAATAAAAGCACTCTTTTATGTTCATTTGAGTCTTTTTTCTTTTTGCATTTGTTTAAAAAATTTTTTTTTACAAAAAGCCTAAAAAAAAAAAATCATACTCATGCAGATCTACAAATCCACCCTCCAAAAACAACACTACCTTAAACCCTTATGACTTCGATTGCCCGATTAATCAAACGGAAGATGATGAAGAGGACGATTATGAACCGCCTGAAGAATTGTCTAGACTTGCAAATCAAGGGGATAGGGTAATACAACCTCACCAAGAATCAGTTGAAAAGGTCAATTTGGGGACCGAAGAGGATAAGAAAGAGGTCAAGATAGGAGCCTCCCTGCACGAGGGTGTGAAAGAAAAGATTGATCAAGCTTCTGCAAGAGTACGTGGATGTATTCGCTTGGTCGTATCAAGACATGCCGGGTTTAGACCCTAACATCGTTGTACACAAGCTGCCACTCAAGCCGGAATGCCCGCCAGTGAAGCAGAAATTGAGAAGAACTCGACCCGATATGGCTCTCAAGATCAGGAGAGGAGGTCAAAAAGCAATTCGACGCCGGCTTCTTAGCCGTAACCAAGTATCCAACATGGGTTGCAAACATTGTGCCAGTTCCGAAGAAGGATGGCAAGGTGAGGATGTGTGTGGATTATCGGGACTTGAATAGAGCAAGCCCAAAGGATGACTTCCCGCTACCACACATCGACATATTGGTGGACAACACAGCCCAATTCTCAGTCTTTTCCTTTATGGATGGCTTCTCGGGATATAACCAAATCAAGATGGCTCCAGAGGACATGGAGAAAACTACATTCATCACCCCATGGGGGACATTCTGCTATAAGGTAATGCCTTTCGGATTAACAAATGCCGGGGCAACATACCAAAGAGCAATGGTGACTCTTTTCCACGACATGATCCATAAGGAAATTGAGGTCTACGTCGACGATATGATTGCCAAATCCCAAACGGAGGAGGATCATCTAGTCCACCTACAAAAGCTTTTCGAACGCCTAAGAAAGTTCAAGCTGCGCTTAAATCCTAACAAGTGCACATTTGGCGTTAGATCCGGGAAGCTATTGGGCTTCATTGTCAGCCAAAAAGGTATTGAAGTGGATCCCGATAAAGTGAAGGCCATCCAAGAAATGCCAGCGCCAAATACCGAGAAAGAAGTCCGGGGTTTCTTAGGAAGGTTGAACTACATCGCCAGGTTCATCTCACACATGACAGCTACCTGCGAACCAATCTTCAAGCTGCTAAGGAAAAACCAAGCCGTTCATTGGAACGAGGATTGCCAAGAGGCGTTTGACAAGATCAAACAATACCTGCAAGAACCACCGATCTTAATACCTTCGGTTCCGGGTAAACCCCTCATCTTATACCTAACCGTACTTGAAGGATCAATGGGTTGTGTGTTAGGACAACAAGATGAAACGGGAAGAAAAGAGCACGCAATCTACTACCTAAGCAAGAAGTTTACCGACTGTGAAACAAGGTATACTTCACTTGAAAAGACTTGCTGCGCTTTAGCATGGGCTGCTCGACGTCTAAGGCAATACATGTTGACCCATACAACTTGGTTGATATCAAAGATGGATCCCATCAAGTACATCTTCGAAAAGCCTGCCCTCACAGGGAAGATAGCCCGTTGGCAAATGCTGCTGTCTGAGTACGACATCCAATATGTTGCTCAAAAAGCCATCAAAGGGAGTGTTTTATCCGAGCACCTTGCTCACCAACCATTGGAGGATTATCAACCCATACAATTCGACTTCCCAGACGAAGATGTCGTAGCTTTGAATGACGAAGAAGTCACAAGCGATGATGAAGGACCAGAACCAGGAGCTCAATGGAAGCTCGCTTTCGACGGCGCCTCAAATGCCATGGGGCACGGTATCGGAGCAATTTTAATCTCCCCAAGAAATGGATACCAACCCTTCACAGCAAGGTTGTGCTTTGACTGCACCAATAACATGGCAGAATACGAAGCATGTATCTTAGGCCTCGAAGCAGCAATTGATCTAAGGATCAAAAACCTTGAAGTATACGGTGACTCAGCTTTAGTCATCTATCAAGTCAAAGGAGAATGGGAAACGAGACATCCCAATTTAATTCCCTACCAAGCCCGGGTTGTAGAATTGATCAAGCATTTCGATGAAATCAATTTCCACCACATACCTCGAGAAGAAAATCAGGTGGCAGATGCTTTGGCTACATTATCATCAATGTACCAAGTAAATTTCTACAACGAAGCACCAATCATAAGGATGGATCGTAGAGACAAACCAGTTGTATGCGCATCAGTCGAAGAAGGACTTGACAACAAACCTTGGTTCTACGACATCAAGCGATACCTCGAAGAGCAAGAGTATCCAGAAAATGTCTCGCACACCGACAAAAGGACCCTCAGAAGATTGGCATCCCAGTTCTTCCTCAGTGGAAATACCCTCTACAAGAGAAACTATGACATGGTCCTGCTCAGATGTGTGGATAAACACGAAGCGGACAAGCTCATCAAAGAAATCCACGAGGGATCTTTTGGAACCCATGCTAATGGGCATGCAATGGCAAAGAAAATCCTAAGGGCGGGCTATTATTGGTTGACCATGGAAGCCGACTGTTTCCACTATGCCAAGACTTGCCACAAGTGCCAGATTTACGCCGACAAGGTGCATGTACCACCAACTCCACTGAATGTCATGACCTCACCTTGGCCTTTCTCTATGTGGGGCATAGATATGATTGGAATGATCGAGCCCAAAGCGTCAAATGGACATCGCTTCATCCTCGTTGCCATCGACTACTTCACCAAATGGGTAGAAGCAGCTTCGTATGCAAACGTAACCAAACAAGTGGTAGCCCGATTATCAAGAAGGAAATCATTTGCCGTTATGGTACTCCCCACAAAATCATCACCGATAATGGGGCAAACCTAAACAACAAGACAATGAAGGAGTTGTGCAAAGATTTCAAGATTGAGCACCACAATTCCTCCCCTTACCGACCAAAGATGAACGGTGCGGTAGAAGCAGCCAATAAGAACATAAAGAAGATCATCCAGAAGATGGTGACAACATATAAGGATTGGCATGAGATGCTTCCCTTTGCGCTACATGGTTACAGAACAGCCATTCGCACTTCAACTGGGGCAACCCCCTTCTCCTTAGTATACGGTATGGAAGCTGTTCTCCCCGTAGAGGTGGAAATTCCTTCGCTAAGGGTCTTGATGGAGACCAAGCTAGAAGAAGCTGAATGGGTTCGAACAAGGTTCGACCAACTGAATCTCATAGAGGAGAAGCGTCTGACGGCAATATGTCATGGCCAACTCTATCAAAGGAGGCTCAAGAGAGCATTCGACAAGAAGGTCCGTCCTCGAGAATTCAAAGAAGGAGACCTAGTGCTCAAGAAGATATTACCTATCCACAAAGATCCCCGAGGGAAGTGGACTCCCAGCTATGATGGGCCGTACGTGGTAAAGAAAGCTTTCTCAGGCGGAGCCCTGATCATCACCACTATGGACGGAGAAGAGTTCCCACTCTCAATAAACTCCGATGCAGTCAAGAGGTATTATGCCTAAAGAAAAAGAAAAAAAGCTCGCTAAATCGAAAACCTGAAAGGGCGGTTTAGGCAATAGAGAGCGTCCTGCTAGATTGAAAACCTGAAAAGGCGGTCTAGGCAAAAATTAAGGACATCAAAAAAGGAAATACACCCCGGTGGATTGAAAAACTCGAAAGAGCGATCCAGGCAAAAGTTAGGGGTTAACAAAAAAAGAAAGGCAATGACTGCAACATCCAAGCTCCGGACAAGATTCAAGAGGAGAGGAATCGGTCTCATCAGCATCTTCCAACAAACAAAAATCTCGAAGTCATAAGGAAATAGCATGTGTTGTGCCAAAACCAACATTTTCTTTTTTGCTTTTTCTTGTCTTTCTCTATCTCACTTCTCACTTTGTGTATTTTTACCCATTCAAGAGGTCAAATCTGCATTGAATAAATTTCCTTTTGTTATTTTATGTTCTCAGTAGCGCATAAAATTTTGTTTTATTCATGATGAAAATGCTTTAAAACATGGGAAATAAACAAAAGAATTTTCTTCCAAAAAAGAGAAAAAAAACAAACAAACATTGCTTTATTTTGAATCTTCGTGAATTCTGAAAGAATTGCGGTAATTCCTACCAAAATATTGCACCAAAGGACTTATGCTCCTTAGCAAAGGCAAGTGTGTAGCTCGTGGCACGCGGAGCGCAAAAGCCCCAAGGTCAAGCGGAACAAAATTTCCCAGTAAACACCCTAAACATCCAAACACCAAACAAGGCTGGATATCGATCATGCTTCCAAAATGATCCTTATATCCCCATAAGCCAAACCTCATTGATACTCCCCAGGGAGCCTCAACTCCAAACAAAAGTCCAATCATTATTGGCAAACCCACACAAATTTTCGGGCTTAGGCCCGAACTACACCGGTTTTGATCCCATTTGGGTATGTAGGCAAAGGACCTTGTCCTTCCAGACCGACCAACCGACCAAACAAAAAAAAAAAAAAAAAAAAAACCAACGAAAAAGAAAGCCCATTTGTCATTGGCACAACCACAACCAAGACCGACTTTGCTCGGCACCCCACCAACATCCCACACATCATTCATGCATCATGTCATTCATGCATGCATATACAAATTATTCATACACATGCATTTCATTTCATAAATCATGCATCCTCAACAAGGGTTCTCCAGTGAGTATCACATATTCACCAGCATCCATCAACATTCAACCAGGGGCACCTATTCAGGGTAAGACCGCAACTCGTTAGGTATCGACCTCTAGAAGCAGTACCTAGAGTAGATCACCTCCATCTTAGGTATCGACCTCTAGAAGCAGTACCTAGAGTAGATCACCTCCATCTTAGGTATCGACCTCTAGAAGCAGTACCTAGAGTAGATCACCTCCCCCCAGTGTATCGACCTTCAGTGTTAGCGGCTGAATAAGATCACAACTCGTTAGGAATCGACATTCAGAAGCAGTGCCTGAATAAGATCCCCTAGCTTAGGTATCGACATCTAGAAGCAGTACCTAGAGTAGATCACCTACATCCATGTTCCCTCTCTAGAAGCAGTACCTAGAGTAAAACACCTACCTCAATGTTCCACCTCTAGAAGCAGTACCTAGAGTAAACTTCCGTCTTAGGTATCGACCTCTAGAAGCAATACCTAGAGTAGATCACCTCCATTGATGTTCCACCTCTAGTGACAGTGCCTAGAGTAAATCACCATCCTCAGGAATCGACCTCTAGAAGCAGTGCCTAGATAAGATTACCTTCATCCCCCAGTGGATCTACCTCCAGTGTTAGCGGCTGGATACGATCAACCTTTTCCAACCATTGCATTTGCATTTCGCGAAGGACAAAATTCGGGTCCTTCTTTTTACTTAATTGATCTCCGCAAAGAGTTCATGAGATGCCCTCGGCACTCACGCACTCTATGCGAAGACACAATTAAGTAGGGGCAGCTGTAGTACCCTAATTTTGTCCTACGCATTTTAAAACAAAAATCAAAAAAAATCAAAGAGGGGAAAAAAGTCAAAAGTCAACAAAAGTCAACAGAAAAGTCAACATTTCAAAAATGATGACTTCGCACTGCGAAGATCACTTCGCACTGCGAAGTCTGCGATTTTTCTGCAGATTTTTGGTTTCTTTGATTTAATTCCAGAATCTGTTGCATATCATTTCCATATTTATTTTAAGTAGCATTCATGGCTAATTGGGCCAAGCAAAGCCAGAGTTGAAGGACTTGCCATTAATGCCAAGGTTGGAAGCTTTTTCTTCCAACCTAGCATGTGACAAGCAAGTGGGCTTGCCCTTGGGCAGCTCTAGCCTCTCCCATGTGACCTGCTAACCACCACAAGGTTGCCAGCCACCTGCTTGAGGACTTTCCTCCTGCTTGCTCCTCCCAAAACCAGTCAAACCAGCTGGATTTTTCACTTGAAAAGCCATGATTGCCTACTCTGTTTTGCAGCAGCTTTTCACCCTCTCACACCAGCCAATTATAGCCTTTTTCATCCCTCAATCTCTGCACATCACAGTGCACGTTTTTATTGACCAACCATTGAGATTGCAAGGATTGATCCCCAAGCATTAGCCAATTGCAAATCAGCTTTGTTCTTCATCATTACCTTCTAGAATTGGTTGAATTTGTGGCTGAAATCAGGCTGGATCTTGCCCCTTGGTACAAGGCAAGGTTGCCTCTATCCATTAGCATTTAATGCAAAGGGATTCAGCTTAATCTTGGCCACAAATCAGCTGAATTTTAGGATTTTGTAATGATGACAAAGATTTGGTTTTGGCCTATAAATAGAAGGCAATGCCCAAGGATTCAAACACAGTTAACACAGCATTTTCAAGAGCAGAAACTCTACTCATTTTAGCCTACAAAACTCCACAAATAACCAGAAAAAAACCAATCCACACAAAGCTTTACAAAAGTTCAAAACCATCACCAATATTCAAAACCTTTGTGAAAGCCTTCAACCAAATCAAATCAAGTGCAGCTGGAGCTTTGCTAAGGAGTTCTGTAAGTTTCTAAGGCCTTATCTTGCATTTACAATTGTGTTTGCATAGCTATTTTGGCTCAAAACCTCTTTGTCCTAAAAAACCCCTTTTGAATTCCAAAGAAATCCCAAGGTTTTCAAAACATCAAAACTGGTTTGTCCAGCCTTTTTCACCCCAAAAACTCAAAGCTTTTCACCCACCTATAAGGTCCTGAGTGTGTTCAGAAGTTGTTTCTGAACAAAAGTTCAGAAACAGCTTCTGAACCCAAAATTTCGCATGCTTCGCAGTGCGAAGTCATGGTCGCAGTGCGACCATGACAGAACTCAGAACCTGAGTTTTTGTGTCAAAACAACCAATTTTTGAGGTTCTAGCCCCAGAGCTCAGAACCTAAGAGTTTTTAAATCCATGTTCTTCAAACCATAACAAGGTTTTTGCATATTTTTGGCAAAATCACAAGTTCGTATGACCATTTTGTGGATAACTTGCAAAGCAAGTTATGTTCCCAAACTTTCAAAACCACATGAACAAACAAGCTATGTTCATCTTTTCAATCTAAACTTGAACAATAAATATTGTTCATGATGTTCAAAACTCAAAGATGAACATACACCGTTTACGTTCGCATTTTCGCAAAATGAGACGAACTTGCGCGTTTTTAGCAAATTTGCTAAACTTTCCCATTTTGGGTTTTCAAACCATATGTTTTGTAACACCTTGGGATTTCTAAAGGATTCAACCCAAAAACATGAATGAAAAAGGGATGGTGTGACGTATGTCTCTCCATCGCCCCGATTGTACGAATGCGTGACGTATGTCTCGTCGCTCGGACAATCGTCATTCCCTTTTTTCAATATGTACAACCCTAACCAAACCAAATCTTGGCCCCTTGTGGTCAATCCAAGCCTTTTGGTCCCCCGTTGGCCATTAGACTCAACCCCCCGACTCGTTTGAGTCCACTCGGTCAATGATAGACTTGTATGAGTCCATTGCACCTCCTTTGGTCCCATAGCGACCAATTCAACCCTTTACTCTAACGGACGTACCTTTTAACAATTCTAATGCGATTCACGAACAAACGCTTAATAAGTCTCCAAGAGCGAGCATACAAGCTACGTTTTAATCGCAAGAATTCGGTTAAAACATCGTCCAATTAAAATCAACCAACACATGTACGTTTTTCTACCAAAGAACTACGTATGCTTTGAATTCTCCGACTACCGGGAGATACGTAGGAGCAAGATCGACATCTTGTCAAGCACAATAATAAAAAAACTTTTTTTCTCTCGTTTGTTTTTATCTCTTTCCCCCCTTTATTATTTTTAACATAAATAAACATGCACGCAAAGTATTAAAAAACAATTCAAGCTTTGACCAAATAGAAGGTTCCCGTTGAGTACAACGGACGTGAGGGGTGCTAATACCTTCCCCTTGCGTAACCGACTCCCGAACCCGACAATGGTTGCGATGACCAAATCCTTATCCTCATCGTCAAAGGGTTTTATTATCGTTTCCCTTTACAACAAAAAAAACTTAAGGGTTTATCAACGTTCCCTTTACACAAAAACTTTGGTGGCGGCTTCACAAAGGCCCTCCGAGCGTTCGAGGACGACCTCGGAGGATTTGCGCGTCTTTTTCCCGAGGAAAAAAACGAGGTGCGCACAATCATAGCACTAGCTTAGCCCGAATTCCCAAGAGAAAGAAGACCGGTGGTACTTTGCGTCATACTATGAGAAATTTGAAAATAGTGGCTCGTTTACCTAGTAAAGATCGAAAAGAGGTACTGAAAATTTTGAAAAAAAATGTCAGACGCCCTGGTGGGAGAAAAAGAGTTTGTATGACTGGTGAGGTGGTGTCCCAGGTTTCTTCAGATTCTGTTTCTTCTTCATCTTCTGTTAATAAGGATTGGGAGAGTTGGATTGCCTTGCAGGGTGATGAGAGGGTGGCGATGGAGGATGTTAGGGGGTTTGGTAAGGCTATCGGAGTTAGTTTTAATCATGATCTTGCTAATTCCTTTAGTGTATTGTCTGGTGCGGGGAGGGGAAGGAAGAAGCTGAGGGGGGCGGCGGTTGGGGAGGGAGAGGGAGTGGAGGGGGACGGTTGTTAGGTGTGTGGGGGACGGTTGTAAGGTGTGTGGGGGGCAGTGAGGGGGTTAGGGGTTTTTGTGATGAAGATTATTTCATGGAATGTAAGGGGTTTGGGTGGGTTGGAGAAGAGGCGGGAGGTTAGGAACTTGGTCGTGGAGAAGAATCCGTTCATTTTGCGTCTTCAGGAAACTAAGTTAGGTAATTGTGATGATCGTTTGTGTGCCTCTCTGTGGGGTCCTGCGCCTCATGGGTACTCTTTTCGTCCTTCCGCGGGGGCGTCAAGGGGTTTGATTACTTTGTGGGATACTGAGGAAGTGGAGGTTTGGTCTTCTGTTAGTTTTGACCATGGTGTGATGATTAATGGCTGTTTCAAAAAGTCTCAGGAGGATTTCTTTTTATTCAACATTTATGCACCTTGTGACAATTTGGCGAAACAAGTGTTATGGGATGATTTAACTTCTCGTTTGCAGGCAGTGGGTGGCAAGAAGGTTTGTGTTTGTGGTGATTTTAATGCTGTCCGTAAGGTTGAGGAAAGACGAACCGTTAGTCTCAGTTTTCGGTCTTCAGATCATGTCTCTTTTAATCATTTCATTGATGTTTCTGGTTTGGTTGATCTTCCTTTGTGTGGTCGGAAGTTTACGTGGTATAAGGGCGACGGTCTTTCCATGAGCCATATAAATAGGTTTCTGTTGTCCGAGGAGTGGTGCCTGGTGTGGCCTAATGTTGTGCAAACGGCTCAATTACGGGGTTTGTCGGATCATTGTCCTTTGTGTTTGTCGATGGATGAGGAAAATTGGGGTCCTTGACCTCTGCAGATGCTGAAGTGCTGGCAAGATATTCCCGGTTATAAGCAATTTGTTGTTGATAAGTGGAACTCCCTGCAAATTGATGGATGGGGCGGTTTTGTTGTCAAAGAGAAATTGAAGTTGATCAAATTGGCTCTCAAAGAGTGGCACGCCTCTAATTCTAAAAATATTCCGGGAAAAATTGGTTCTCTAAAGGCTCGTTTGTCTGCCTTAGAGTGTAAGGGGGATAACCAGATGTTATCGGACGTTGAGATTGCTGAACTACGTGATATCTCGGTGAACATTCATTCCTTGTCTCGGATTAATACTAGTATTTCTTGGCAGCAGTCTCGTCTCAGTTGGCTCCGTGATGGTGATGCAAACTCCAGTTATTTGCATTCTGTTCTTTCTGGTCGTCGGCGACGCAACTCTATTTCCTCTATTATGGTAGATGGCGTGAGGGTGGAGGATGTACAACCCATCCGCCAGGCTGGGTTCAATCATTTCTCTTCTCACTTTAAAGGTCTTGGTGTGGAGCGGCCTTCAGTGGATGACTTGCATTTTCGTTCATTATCTGTTGCGGAAAGTGGGGGGCTGATCCGTCCTTTTTCTGTTGATGAAGTCAGAGCGGCTATTTGGGATTGTGATAGCTATAAGAGCCCGGGTCCCGACGGTATTAATTTTGGCTTTTTAAAAGAGTTCTGGCATATTATGAAAGATGACATCTTACGGTTTATTACAGAATTCCATCGGAACGGTAAATTGGCTAAAGGTATTAATTCGACTTTCATTGCTTTAATTCCTAAAGTTGAGAGTCCTCAAAAGTTGAATGATTTTCGGCCTATCTCCTTAGTGGGTAGTCTTTATAAGATATTGGCGAAAGTTCTTGCTAATAGACTGCGACTGGTTATTGGAAGTGTAATTTCTGAGGCTCAAACCGCGTTTGTTAAAGCCAGACAAATTCTTGATGGGATTTTGATTGCGAATGAGGTGGTAGATGAGGCTAAGAAATTAAAGAAAGAGCTTTTATTGTTTAAGGTTGATTTTGAGAAAGCCTATGATTCGGTGGATTGGGGGTATCTTGATGCCGTTATGCGACAGATGTCTTTTCCAACTCTATGGCGGAAATGGATCAAAGAATGTGTCGGTACCGCGACTGCTTCTGTTTTAGTTAATGGCAGTCCGACATCTGAGTTTCCTTTGGAGAGGGGTCTGCGACAAGGTGATCCTCTCTCACCTTTTCTCTTTTTATTGGCGGCTGAGGGCTTGAATGTTATGATGACGGCTATGGTTCAATCTAATCTTTTTACGGGCTATAGTATTGGTTCTTCAGACAACACTGTTATTTCTCATCTTCAGTTTGCGGATGATACGCTCTTGTTGGGGGTCAAAAGTTGGGCGAATGTTCGCGCATTGCGGGCGGTGTTAGTGTTGTTTGAGAGGGCGTCTGGGTTGAAGGTAAATTTTAACAAGAGTATGCTGGTTGGGGTGAATATTTCTGATTCTTGGATGACTGAGGCGGCGTCGGCTTTGGGATGTTCTGTGGGGAAGGTACCTTTTTTGTATTTAGGCCTCCCTATTGGTGGTGATCCTCGTCGTTTGTCTTTCTGGGATCCGATTGTATCTCGTATTCGTTCCCGCTTGTCTGGGTGGAAGAGCCGTTTTCTCTCTTTTGGTGGCCGCTTGATCCTACTTAAATCTGTCCTGACTTCTCTTCCTGTCTATGCTCTTTCCTTCTTCAAGGCACCGTCAGGTATTCTCTCCTCTATTGATTCTTTATTGTCTAAATTTTTTTGGGGAGGGTGTGAGGAAAATAAAAAATTGTCTTGGATTAGTTGGAACAATGTTTGTTTAGGCAAGGAGTTTGGTGGTCTGGGTGTTAGGAGATTGAAGGAGTTTAATTTTGCTTTACTAGGGAAGTGGTGTTGGAGGATGTTGGTTGACAGAGTAGGCTTGTGGTATAAAGTGTTGGTTGCTAGGTATGGAGAGGAGGCAGGGAGGTTGGCGGATGGGGGCCGGAGTGGTTCTTTGTGGTGGCGGGAGATAATTAAAATTCGGGATGGGGTGGATATTGTTGGAGGAGGTTGGTTTGCTGATAGTATTGTGAGGAAGGTTGGCTCTGGTATGGATACGTTTTTCTGGACGGATCCTTGGTTAGATGGGGTTTCGCTTTGTGTGAAGTACCCGCGGCTTTTTGACTTGGCTTCTAACAAGTCTTGCACGGTGGCGAGTATGCGTGAGTTGGGGTGGGAGGTTGGTGGGGGGGCTTGGCGTTGGCGCCGTGAGCTGAGGGCGTGGGAGGAGGAGTTGTTAGGGGATTGCATTACTTCACTTTCGTTTTGTTCTTTGTCTTCTAACATTTCAGATACTTGGAGATGGACCCATGATCCTAGTGGTGACTACTCTGTGAAGGCTGCTTATAATCTTCTTACGACACAGGTGTCCAATGTTGCGGATCCTACTTTTGACTATGTTTGGCACAAACAGGTGCCATTGAAGGTATCTATTTTAGCTTGGAGGCTTCTTCGTAACAGGTTGCCGACTAAGGATGGTTTGATTAAGCGTAACATAATTTCTCATGATTCCCAATTTTGTGCTTTCGGGTGCGGGGGTTTAGAAACAGCTCCTCATGTGTTTCTTGATTGTCCCGCTACTTCGCCTTTGTGGAATTTGGTTAGGTCTTGGATTGGTGTTTCGTCGGCGGATCCGCGGTTGATATCTGATCATCTTGTCCAGTTCGTACATTCTTCCGGTAGTTTGCGCGCCCGTCGCTCTTTTCTTCATCTTCTTTGGCTTTGTTGTGTGTGGGTTTTATGGACCGAACGCAACAATCGCATTTTCAGGACAACGTCAAGCTCTGTTCAACAAATGCTCGATAAAGTTAAAATTAATTCGTTCTGGTGGCTAAAGGCCTCTTATGTGAACATTGGTTTGTGCTCTCATTTGTGGTGGTCGAACCCTCTTGTTTGTCTGGGTATCGACTAGTTGTTTTGTGTTTTTCCTTTTGTATGGTTTTGACTAGTGATTGTATGTTTTGAGTTCTCTTCTGGCACGCCTTGTGCTAGGAGGGACTTCTTGGTTATCTTAACATAATTCATTTTGGCTTGTTCAAAAAAAACAATTAAGATCGATTCTTGAAAAAGGATAATGCATAAAAGAAGTGAACAACAATTGGAAATCAAAACTTTCCAAAACGCAATCCCACAAACAAAATAAATATTTTATTTCTTAAAAAATCTATACCTAAATAGTAGATTTTATTTTAGTTATATTTTGAGTAGGTATTATAATATTTATTTTTCCTTATTTTACAATTTTCATTGATTTACAAAATATGACAATTATCAACCCCCGCTCAATCACTTTTCTAGTTTAATATTAGACTAAATTGCCCTTTTGGTCCCTTAATTATTTTTTTGGTATCGTTTTGGTCTCATAAGTAATAAAAAGTCTGTTTTGGTCATTTAAGTTCATCTCCATTACTCATTTTGGTCCCTTCTATTAAAAGGTTAACCTCAAGTGTCTTGTGTGGACCAACATTATATGTGGTCCACCATAAACCTCATTAGTTTTTTAATCTTAACCATTTGATATATTTGTCAAAATACAAACCATTGGATTTTGAAGGTCTATTGTAAGTAATAGTGCACTATCACCACCTCATATTTTTTTCCCTTTCTTCATCTTCTTCTATCCTCACCTTCATCATCTTCATCAAATCTTCATTAATGTTTTCCAAAAATACCCAGAAAAAATAAATCACAAACCCATCAATTAAACACCACTAATTAATCATAACCCAAAATCATAATCAAAATCAAAATCATAACAGAGGAGTGTCACGACCCAAAACACTAATTGTGACCACTGCACAGACTTATACATTTTAGTCCGGCAAGCCTAACGACCAAACTCGACAAATGACAATTAAATAATTTACACATAACCCTTTTTCATCAAAATAATATTTACAGAAATTTTAACAAAGTATCCTCTGTATTTTCGATGTTTCCAAGACCTGAATCCTGTCCATAAACCTGTTTCCATCAACCAGAATCTCAAAATGACATTTTTACATATTTGTACAACTCAAAATGAGACATTTCTAGACTCCATATAGTTGCAGATACACTGACTGAAATATGTACATGAGCAAAGAGCCATCCATCAAGGAGGCCTACCAAAAAGTGACAATGTTGAACATCGGATCTACTTGCAGCTTTCTACTCAGCTGCTTGGGAATCTGAAAAAAATAGAACATGAAAGAGTAAGTCACAAGGTCTTAGTGAGGAGACAACAACCACCACCAACTAGAAGGGAAACACACATGGGCACGAGTAATTAAGTTTCTCAAATATAATGTCAATTTACAAATCTAGTAATATACATTTCTATTAACCCGCAATCGTTTATACGCTTGAAAATTCACACATTGGTAAATATTTCCAATCAGATAAGAATAATTCAAAGAAAATCCAATATCGTAAAGAGTTGAAAATACGATTACAAGCCTTTAAAAATACATTGATGAAAATCATAATAAAAGCCTTTTAAAAAAATATAGAAAACTCCATTTAGTGAAAATAATCAAAATTTGGTGAATCGAGAACTAGCTTCATCTCATTGATAGCTCTTTCCTACTAAGAGTGGCCTTTCTCTTAGTGGTAGTTCCATCTAACGGATAGCTCTTTTCTCTTGATTCAAAACAAAACGTAAAACATTTTCAATTAGGGAGTTTACATCTCATTGATAGCCCTCTCCTCCTAATGGCGGCCTATCCATAGGGGCGGCTGCATCTAACAGAGTAACTCTACCTAACCGAAATCAATACTAGGTGCACCTAGGTAATCACAATTATAATTATATTTCTCAAAACACATATCTTTAAAACCATGATTCGTAAAATATCAAACTTGTGTCAAATGCACACAATCAAATCCCAATTTGCAATTCTTTATATGTCGTAGATAAAATCCAAATAATAGATCATATTAAAATCGGTGACCTTAAACATGTATCAAAGACGAGAAAAAAAATATTTGAAGGGTGTGTTCCCTATTTTGGTAAATACTTTAACAAATAAAATCATAAAAATAATAATAATAACGATAATGAAAATAAGTGATAATGATCGTCATCAACTCACAGTTACGACGAATCAACTAAGTGTGCTCTCCAACCACCCCTGGAAAAGCATGTGAAGCGTCCGACGCCATATCTGAGCATAAATAGTTTTCTATCAAAATTTAGAAGCTCATTCTAGAACTTTAGTAACAATAGAAACCATGAAGTGTAAGTTGAATATATTTATATTATAGTATTATTGATACCATGTAGGCTTCAACTTGTTAATTTATCCCCAACTTTCATTTTAGACAGAATATGAAACAAATGCATATTATACACATGAACAACTAGCAGATGCAACATACTCTATGCCAACATTGTTGAAGTTACATAAAACCATTCAAATCAAATGAAAGTTTGTATCATAATCATATGTTGAAGTTATACATATACTCTACTCTCTAAAATTAATTTCTAACCCACTAATCATGCCTAAATATGAACTAATTGAAAGGTAAGTTGATAAATATACCTCAAAAAGTCTCAATGAGCAACTTTCACAAAATGGGTATTTTTCTTCCTCTTCAAAGCACAAACTCTAACCCCAAAATCCTATCAAATAGCACTTGTAATATGAAATTGCTTTGCTTAGCGGAATAATTTTCTTATGGGTGTTTGATTTGTGAATGAAATTGCTTGATTTGGGAAGGAAGGAAAATGAAGAAGAGGAAAGCTGAACAGAGAGAGAGGTTATGGGGGGAAATAGAAAGTGTTAAGAGTCCCACATCGAATAGGAGATGGCCTGACAATGTGTTTATAAGTAGGGGCAATCCTCACCTCACAAGCCGGTTTTGTGAGGTTATGTTAGGCTCAACCACGATTTCTAAGATGGTATCAGAGCCTCTTCAAGATTCATTGGGCCACCTGCTATCAGGTTTCCACTATCGAACCACCCACCATTTATGTCCACGAACCAAGCCCAATAGTGCTGGTTGTGAGGGGGTGTGTTATGAGTCCCACATCGAATAGGAGATGGCCTGACAATGTGTTTATAAGTGGGGGCAATCCTCACCTCACAAGCCGGTTTTGTGAGGTTGTGTTAGGCTCAACCACGATTTCTAAGAGAAAGGAATGAGGGAAATGTTGTTGTTTTCTCACGTGGTGTGTGTGTTATGTTTCTACATATATTATTATTATTATTACTTATAATTATTTTTTTTCCTAGCTTAAATGAAACAGTGTGTTTCATTCTTCCCCCCTTAAGAAAATTCGTCCTCGAATTTTGTACATCTGATAAACACTACTAACCTTGATTTTCAAATAAGTGTGGATACCTTTCACGCATGACTTCTTCGGGTTCCCAAGTGGTTTCTTCACCGGACGGACCTTTCCAAAGAACCTTCACTGAAACAATATATTTTGAGCGTAAACGTCTCACTTCGTTATCTACTATAGATATCGGATGTTCGGTAAATGACAAATTATCATCCAATTGCACATCCTAATGACTAATCACATGAGAAGGGTCATAAAGGTATTTCCGAAGCATAGAAATATGAAAGACCGGATGAACTCCCGAGAGATCCGGTGGAAGTGCTAATCAATAAGCTACAGGTCCAACTCTCTCCAAAATCTCAAACGGCCCAATGAACCTTGGACTTAGCTTGCCTCTTTTTCCAAACCGCAAAACACCCTTCATTGGTGAAACACGTAAAAATACATGCTCCCTCACTATGAACTCTAAAGGACGACGCCTCTTTTCAGCATAAGATTTTTGCCTACTCTGAGCAGTTACTAAGCGATCTCGAATCAACTTAACCTTATTAATGGCATCTTCAATTAACTCGGGACCCACTAACTTAGCTTTCCCACTTCAAACCACCCTATAGGAGACCTACATCGCCTACCATACAATGTCTCAAAAGGTGCCATTTGAATACTTGATTGGTAACTGTTGTTGTATGCAAATTCCATCATAGGCAAATATCGATCCCAATTTCCTCCAAGATCAAGAACACAAGCACGGAGCATATCCTCTAGAATTTGTATAGTTCTCTCAGATTGACCATCAGTTTGAGGATGGAAAGTGGTACTAAGATTCAAACGAGTTCCCAATGCAGCTTGAAAAGACTTCCAAAACTGAGCAATAAATTGAGTCCCACGGTCAGAGATAATGGAAATTGGTACACCATGTAGAAACAATCTCCTCTAAATAAATCTTAGCATACTGAGAAGCAGTATAGGTAGTCTTCACAGGTAAGAAATGTGCAGACTTGGTCAAACGGTCTATAATCACCCATGCAGAGTCATAACCCTTCTGAGTCTGTGGTAAACCCGTAACAAAATCCATAGCAATGCCTTCCCACTTTCATTCAGGTATTTCAATAGGTTGAAGTAAACCTGTAGGCTTCTGGTGTACAGCCTTCACTTGCTGGCACACTAAACATTTAGAGACAAAATCAGCTACATCTCTCTTCATTCCTTCCCACTGAAGGGATTTAAGAGGGGTTTTTCAAAAAATTTAATCCTCTTAGCAGAACAAATCCCATTGAAACGGATCTTGATTAAATCATTAATCACAAATCAAACACATACTTAAACACTTTAAGGATTCATGTGTTTACCTCTTGAAGAGCAGAACCTTTGTGGCAGAATTGTTTCTGATCACGAGCAAAGCAATGTAGCGATGCCTCTACTCAGTCCACACGAACAGACCTTCTCCGATGACCGGTGCTAGCCAATTTCAACGGAGATTCAGAGAGAATAGGGTTTAGAGAGCGGCGGCTAGGTTTCACAACTTTTGTGAATTAGGTTAAGTGTTTCAACAAAAGTCTGTAATGCTTTACCACAAGGGTTCTATTTATAGAACCACTTGTGTGGTCAACAAGTCAAGCACTTAAATACACCGTATCTTACGGTGCACCATATTTCACTTAAACACACTGTACCTTACGATGGACCGCGTTTCTCTATTTCATAAATTAAATAATAAGTCATACTTAATTATTTAATTACTAATAAGTCCTACTTATTATTTTATAAATAAGTCTTACTTATTTATTTCTCTCATCTATCTGTCCTTTGTGTGTGACCCCTATAGGTTCCCGTAACGTTGGCAATAATATTAAATCACCTATTTAATATTATAAACAGTGAGCGGTATCTAGCAACACATCACTGCTACCCAAGTGACGAGAATGTCATGTGATCTGACGAAACCTTTCCGTGATAATGATCATGTGTATAATTACCCTTTTGCCCTCATGTCTATATTGAACACAAGGCATAGACCGTGTCATCCTTGTCTAGTTCAATATTGGGCCCATAGACATTTCTCCTGTTATGTAGGAGGGGCAAATTCCATCTAGGTCACTCATGTCCCTCAGCATGATTCATGGAGTACCCATCAACCAACTTTATAGTCATCCTATTACAGACAACATTTGAATGGTGATAAAGCACTCGACTCCTACATCTAGGGTACATAGTGGTTTCAGGTCAAAGGGTGGAATACACCATTATCACTATGAGAATATCTTATGACACTTTTCATAACTTTTACTATGTAGTATTCTCATGGCGGGTCAATCCAGTATAAATATTACTCCTAATATTTATACCTATGTGAAGACTTGATAACTCTTTATCTATGATCTGTGAGATGTGATCATCAGTCTACCCACATAATAGTCTCTATGCTTTGATGTTATCCCATTTCACAATAAAGCTTGACTACGGACACTTTAAGAATAATGTCCTTTCGCTTAATGAGTCTCACGATTAAGTCACACTTAATGCTCCATTAAACAGACTAATTATTCTAGGGAATTTACATTTTGAAACTAAACAAAAGAATAAATAAATGCCTTATATATATATATATATATATATATATATATATATATATATAAGTCATGATACAAAGCCAAATCCAATCAAAATAGATTTGCTATTAGGGCTTACTCCAACACCCACCAATAAAATTCTCGAAAATCTTGATACATCTTATTAGAACCTGGACGAATAGTATAAGAAGAATGATGAGCCTCCTTTAAGATTTTTCTCCTTAAATCACCAAACATTTGGAAATTTGAGACTTCAACCACAAAACACCATCAGAATCAACTGAGAAGTTTCAAACTTTACCATTTCGCACATTATCCACCGTTTTCATCAAATCTGAATCTCGACTTTGAGCATGTTTGATGTCATCAATTAAGGTAGAACGAATTTTCATGTGGGCTAACAATGTCCTTGAATGATCAATCTCAAATTGAATCCCACTTTCAACAATTTCTTGAAATTCTTTAACTATAGGCCCCTTAATTGTTGTTAAGTGAGCAAGACTACCCATGGACTTCCTACTTAAAGCATCTGCAACAACATTAGCCTTACCAGGGTGATATAAGATCGTGCAGTCATAATCTTTCAAGAGCTCCATCCATCTTCTCTGTCTTAAATTCAAGTCTCGCTGCTCAAAAATATACTTAAGACTCTTGTGATCGATGTAAATCTCACAAGTCTCTCCACATAGGTAATGCCTCCAAATTTTAAGAGCGAAAATCAATGTTGCCATCTCTAAATCATGTGTAGGATAGTTCTACTCATGCCTTTTAAGTTGTCTAGATGCATAGGGGATAACTTTACCATGCTGCATAACAACACAACCAAGACCAACTCTAGAAGCATCACAATAAACAACATAACCTCCACCACTCGTTGGTAATGCCAAAATAGGTGCTGAAATCAAAAATTCCTTTAACTTTTGAAAGCTTTCTTCACATGCATCAGTCCATTTAAACTCAACTTTCTTTTGGGTCAATCTGGTTAATGGGAACGCAAGTTTGGAAAAATCCTTCACAAAACGACGATAATAGCCAGCTAAACCAAGAAAACTTCGAATCTCCTTCATTGAGGTAGGTCTCGGCCAATTCTACACTGCGTCAACCTTGCTTGGGTCAACACTTATTCCATTCTTTGACACAATATGTCCTAGAAACGCCACTCTCTCCAGCCAAAATTCGCATGTAGAGAATTTGGCGTACAACTGCTCCTCCCTTAAAGTTTGCAAAACCAACCTCAGATGTTGCTCGTGCTCCTCTGTACTGTTGGAATAAATAAGGATGTCATCAATAAAAACAATCACGAGCCGATCCAAGAATGGTTTAAAAACACGATTCATCAAATACATAAAAGTTGCTGGAGCATTAGTAAGCCCAAAAGACATAACAAGAAATTCATAATGTCTGTAACGAGTGCGAAAAGTTGTCTTTGATATATCCTCACTCTTAATCTTCAATTGGTGATACCCGGGCCGTAAGTTAATCTTAGAAAAACACTCGGCTCTTTGAAGTTGATCAAAGAACTCATCAATCCGGGGTAAAGGATATTTATTCTTTATTGTCACCTTATTAAATTGTCTATAATCTACACATAATCGCATGGATCCATCTTTCTTCTTTACAAATAATATTGGTGCACCTCATGGAGAAGTACTAGCACGAATAAAACCCTTGTCATGAAGATCTTGCAGCTGCTCCCTTAACTCCTTCAGTTATGCTCGGGCCATTCGGTAAGGAGGTATAGATATGGGCTGAGTGCCAGGAATTAAGTCTATAGAGAACTCAATTTCCCTATCAGGTGGTAATCCAAGAAGTTCTTCTGGGAAAACATCTGGAAACTCACACACTATGGGAACATTTTCTAATTTTTCTTCACCCGCTTAGATATTCCTAACCAATGTTAAGTACCCTAGACAACCTCTTCTTAGCAGTTTGTTAGCTCTTAATGCTGAGATTAAATTGTTTGGTACCCAATTGCGTTCTCCTTGAAATGAGAAGGTGGCTTCCCCATGTGTTTCAAATTTCACTACTTTATTATAACAGTCTAAGGTGGCATGATGAAAAGACAACCAATCCATACCCAGAATCACATCAAAATCTACCATATCAATAACTACTAGATCAGCAGGTAACACTTTACCCCCAATAGATACATCACAAGAACAATATACAGACTTTGCTAGAAAATTATCACCAACATGTGTAGCCACAACTAAGGTCTCATTAAGAAAAGATGAACTTTTACCAAGTCGAGGAGCAAAGCATGATGATACAAAAGAATGTGTAGCGCCAGGGTCAAACAAAACATGGGCATTTTGGGAACAAACAGAAAGTGTACCTGTAACCACTGCATTAGATGCCTGAGCATCTTGATGGGTCAAAGCAAAAACTCGAGCCTGTCCTCTTCCTGCTTGTAACTGACCTCTACCTCCAGGTCCTCTACCTCCATGTTGAGATGCTCCTGAACCTCGAACAAAATAATTTCCCACTTATCTCCCAGGTGCAAAAGGAGCCTAAGAAGATGCTAAAGTTGCAGGTGTTGATGCATGATTAGATGATGGTTGTGTTGTAGGTACATGACAATTCTTCTTAATGTGACCTCTTTGACCACATTGAAAGCACTCTCTATCATCATAAGAACAAGTTCCATAATGGAATCTAGCACAAACAGAACTTGCTGAAGTTGTACCACTAGAATGCCTCTGAGGAAAAGTAGATCTCGTTGATCCCCCTTGACCCGACCTATGACTTTGCACTGTACCAGATGATTGTTCGCTAAATTACCCTTCTGTGATACTGGTTTTTGTTGCCCCTGATGAACAAACATAGATCCACCACCCCAATTAGAATAATTATTGTAAGATCCTTCCACTCGTTGTTTCTTGCGAGAATCTTGTCTACTACCTCCCTTATCCCTCTATCACTGCTCAATCTGAAGTGCTAAACTCAAAACATCCGCAAAAGTATGACAATTAGTACCGACCACTGATTTGAATATCTATTCCATTAACCCTCTGATGAACCTCTTGATACAAATCTCTTCTGTGATTTGGTAGGGACCATACCTAAAAAGCTGTGTAAAACGGGCACTATACTCTGAAACCGACATCCTGTCAGTTTGTTCTAATCGCTCAAACTCATGGGCTAATTGATCTCTCACACTTTCTGGAAGAAAACGAGCCATAAACAATTCAGAGAATTCTTTCCATGTCAAGGGAGGTAATTCCATTTGTCTTCCACGTGTCACCGTATCAAACCAGTCATATGACACCCCTTCCAACTGATGAGATGTCAATTCCACTGCCCTTACCTCTGAACATCCCAATGCTCTCCATAACCTCTCTAGTCTGTCAATGAATTGTTGTGGATCTTCACTGGCACTAGACCCAGAAAAAGTAGGTGGTTTAAGTTTCATAAATTCTGCTAAAGTAACCTCAATCACCCTAGTTAGAGCTGCCACCACCTGATCAACCTGCCTAACTTCTTGCCGACCTTCAAAATTTTCATGTGTTTGATTTCCTTGTTGTTGCTGCCCAGCAACAATACCAACAAGTTGTTGCACAACCTGTTGTAAACTCGGTAGGTTAACATTCTCCATAGTTGGATTTCCACGTCTTCTTCTAAGAACCTCAACATTGAATAACTCTTCAACAAAGGTATGTCTGCCTGCATTAACTACACGTCCTCTAACGTTAACCCCACGTCCACCTCAAACACGGCCTCGGCCTCTTTGACGAGGGCATTGAGGTAGTGCAATTGACTCTGTTGAGTATTTTGAAGTTGGCTGCATGTTTTGGTAAATTCAATGTGTTCAAGCAAAGCATCTCTATGTTTAAAAGAAGTCTTCAGTTGCAAGAATTCGCATTTAAAGAAGTTCAGAAGCATTTTGGACCTTCAGAAGCTGAAATGTTCCTTCAGACGCAGGAACAGTGCTTCTGATGCTTCAGACGCAGGATGGCCTTCAAACGCACTATTCATACGTTGACCCGCGTTGACTTCTTCAGAAGCTGGTTATTTTTGAGTTATTTCTGTGCGAATCTTTGCGAGATTTATTAAGGATTTACTATGGATAAAGGAAGAATGCTGATTGAATTAATGAAGATCTTATGAAGATTTGGCTCGTGTTTTATGAATGTTCATATTTACTGAAGCAATCTTTGAAAGATACATTGCAGTTTTATCTGTTACCTTATTCAGTTATTCATAAATCAGAATCATATCAAATGCAGAAGATTGGATTCAGATTAATGCTGCTTGTTGAAGCTTATAAAAGGAGTGCTGCTGCTGCTATTCAAGACTTACGAAGATTAGAGTTTTTATCAGAGAATTGAGTCTTAGTGTTTTTAAGCTTTTGCTTTATTTGTGCACCACTCAACTGGGTTGGTTTAGGTCTATTTGAGTTGTAATTCACTCTAAGCCTGTAGGTACGAGTGCTGTCTTTGTTTTTGAAGGTGTATTCATAAAACTGGGTAGTGTGTTTGAATTGTTTTGTAACTGGGTTTAGTTACTTGGATAGGAAGTTAGTGATGTCTAATACTCAAAGTGTTGGGTAGAAATCAGACTAGGAGGAGGTTAATTGCTTAGGCTGGGAACAAGGAGTTCTGTGTCTTGAGTTTTAAGGATTAATTCCTATAGTGGATTTCCTTCCTGGATTGGTATCCCCCAGAGTAGGTGGTGTTTACACCGAACTGGGTTAACAAACTCATTATGCCTTTTTACTTTCCTGCACTTTTATTCCTGCTGCTGAACTGATTTTATTTGTGCTTTGTTTTATTGTGTTTGTACTCTGTTGTGTGGTCTGAATCCTTACCAGACAGAATTTCAATTGGCATCAGAGCAGGCACCCTGCCTGTGATTGGGTGAGCTCCACGGAAGTGTTTTCTGGCAAGCATGGACAGAGAAGGAGGATATGTCAATAGACCACCATTGCTGGATGGCACAAACTATGAATACTGGAAGTCCAGAATGTGAGCTTTTCTAAAATCTATTGACATCAGGACTTGGAAAGCTGTACTAAAAGGCTGGGATCATCCTGTGGTTTTAGACAAAGATGGGAACAAGACTGAGGTGCTGAAACCAGAAGAAGAGTGGACTAAAGCTGAAGATGATCTGTCTCTTGGAAACTCAAAGGCTTTGAATGCAATATTCATGGTGTTGATATGAATATGTTGAGACTCATCAAGCAGTGTACAGTTGCAAAGGATGCCTGGGAAATATTAAAAACCACTCATGAAGGAACCTCTAAGGTCAAGATGTCCAGACTCCAATTGCTGACCACTAAGTTTGAGAACCTGAAGATGATGGAGGATGAAAGCATACAAGAATTCTATATGAATGTGCTGGATATGGCTGATTCCTTTGAATCTCTTGGGGAGAAGAAATCAGATGAGAAGATAGTGAGAAAAATTCTCAGGTCACTTCCTAGAAGGTTTGACATGAAAGTAACAGCTATAGAGGAGGCTCATGACATTACCACTATGAAGGTTGAGGAGCTGATTGGGTCTCTATTGACTTTTGAGACTGCTTTTTGTAAACAGCCTGAGAAGAAAGGGAAAGGAGTAGCATTTGCAGTCAATTCTAAAGCTAATGATCAACAAGAGTCTGATGAAGATGATGGTGATTTATCAGAAGCTCTAGTATTGCTGGGAAAACAATTCAACAAAATTCTGAAGAATGTTGACAGAAAATCCAAAGGTTAGAATTTCAGATTCAACAACAAGAAGCATCAAACTGATGTGAAAAAGACCAAGTCTGAGGAGAAAAGTAATCAAGCTAAAGGTGTGCAGTGCTTTGAATGCGAGGGTTATGGACATATCAAGTCAGAATGTCCAACTTTTCTTAAGAAGCAGAAGAAGAAGAGCCTAGCTGTTTCATGGTCTGATGAAGATTCAGAAGAAGATTTAGAGAGTGAGTCTGGTAAGTGTGATACAAGTCTGATGGTAAGGTCAGGAGCTATCTTAAAGACTGACACAGTTTTAGAGTCTGAGACTTTTTCAGAGTCTGACTCTGAGTCTGAAGCTTCATCTATGTCTGAAGTTGCTAAAACCTCATATGATGAACTGGCTGACAACTACAGAAAGCTATACACCAGAAGTGCAGAAGTTTGCAAGCAAGTTCTGGATCAGAAGGAGACAATCTGTCAACTGGAGGCTGAGAAAGGTGAACTTTTGGTGAAAAATTCAGAACTGAAAGAAGAAGTTAGCCAACTGAATTCCCAGCTTGAGAACATGAAAAAGCAGGTCAGAATGATGAATACTGCTACTGATGTGCTGGATGAGATTTTGGATGCTCAGAAACAAGGAAAACATAAGGGCTTAGGATTTGTAGATGAGACTCAGAACCTCAAGCAAAAAAATCCAGTTAAAAATTTTGTTCCTGCCACTAAGACTTATAATCCTATGATTGGGACATCCAAGATGAGACCTCAGAAGCAAGCCCAGATGCAAGGTCAGAAGCAAGCCCAGATGCAAGCTCAGAAGCAAACTCATATGCAGACTCAGAAGCAACCCCAGAAGTTCAACAGAAGAAGGAGAAATCATACCTTGATCTGTCATCATTGTGGAAAGAAGGGGCATATTAAACCTTTTTGCTTTAAGTTATATGGCTATCCTGAACATTTTCAGTATAGAAGAGTGGAACCAGCTGCAACCAGAAGTAATGTTCAGAAGGTGTGGAAGCCCAAAGTCAAGGATGTTGGTCTCATAGCTCATACATCATTGAGAGCAACCTCTAAAGAAGACTGGTACTTTGATAGTGGGTGTTCAAGACACATGACTGGTGTGAAGAAGTTGCTGAGTAATATAAAGCCTTATTCCAGAAGCTATGTTACATTTGGTGATGGAGCAAAAGGTGAGATTCTGGGTATTGGTGACTTAATCAGTGAAGGTTTGCCTAGACTTAATGATGTGTTGTTGGTGAAAGGATTGACTTCCAATCTGATCAGTATTAGCCAGCTTTGTGATCAAGACTTGAAGGTGAATTTCAACAAAGAAGAATGTGTGGTAACTGATCAAGAAAGCAAGGTTTTGATTAGAGGCTACAGATCAAAGGATAATTGTTATTTATGGGTGTCTGAAGAAGAAAGAAGCCTGACTTCATGTCTCATGAGTTCAGAAGAAGAAGTCAGACTCTGGCACCAGAAACTGGGTCATCTGCATCTGAAAGGCATGAAGAAAATCCTAAGTACTGAAGCTATCAGAGGTATACCTAATCTGAAGATCAATGAGGACAGTGTTTGTGGTGATTGTTAAATTGGAAAACAAACAAGAAAGTCTCATCCCAGATTGGTACACCAGGTAACTACTAAAGTACTAGAACTTTTACATATGGATTTAATGGGGCCTATGCAAGTTGAGAGTATTGGAGGTAAAAGATATGCTTTTGTAATGGTTGATGACTATTCAAGATTCACATGGGTTAGCTTTGTTAGAGAGAAGTCTGATACATTTGAAGTATTTAGAGACCTATGCACTCAGTTACAAAGAGAGAAGGACTGTGGAATTGTCAGAATCAGAAGTGATCATGGCAAGGAATTTGAAAACAAGAGATTTTCTGAGTTCTGTGCATCTGAAGGTATAAAGCATGAGTTTTCTGCACCTATCACTCCTCAGCAAAATGGTGTAGTTGAGAGGAAGAATAGAACATTAGCAGAATGTGCAAGAGTTATGTTACATGCAAAGAAACTACCACACATGTTCTGGGCTGAAGCTATGAACACAACATGCTATATCCATAATAGAGTTACTTTGAAGAAGGGAACAACATCTACATTATATGAACTATGGAAAGGAAGGAAGCCTACAGTCAAATATTTCCATGTTTTTGGGAGCAGATGTTACATTTGGCTGATAGAGAAAATAGAAGAAAGCTGGATCCTAAGTCTGATGAAGGTGTTTTATGGGTTATTCAGTGAACAGCAGAGCATATAGGGTGTTTAATTCCAGAACCAAGGTTGTGATGGAGTCCATAAATGTTGTGATTGATGATCTGTCTGCTGAGAAAGAAAGAGATGAGTCTGAAGTAGTTCCAGAGTCTGAAGCATCAGAAGAACAACTGTCAGAAGCAGAAAATCATCCAGAGTCTGAAGAAGCAGAAGTTCATCCAGATCATGTTCCTACTGGTAAAGGGCCATCAATTAGAGTTCATAAGGATCATCCTAAAGAGTTAATCATTAGTTGTCTTGATCAAGGGGTCAGAACCAGAAGATTAGACTCAGTTGCTACTGATTCATGCTTTGTGTCAAAGTTTGAACCCAAAAATATAAAAGAAGCCTTAACTGATGAATTTTGGATTGAAGCCATGCAAGATGAGTTGAATCAATTCAAAAGGAGTGAAGTGTGGGATCTTGTTCCAAGACCTGAAGGAATAAATGTGATTGGCACTAAGTGGATTTACAAGAACAAAACAGATGAAAATGGTACTGTGGTCAAAAACAAGGCAAGGTTAGTTGCTCAAGGTTACGCTCAAGTAGAGGGACTGGATTTTGATGAAACCTTTGCACCTGTGGCCAGATTAGAGTCCATTAGATTACTGTTGGGAGTATCCTGCATTTTGAAGTTCAAATTGTTCCAGATGGATGTGAAGAGTGCATTTCTGAATGGTTATCTGCAAGAAGAAGTCTATGTTGAATAGCCTAAAGGGTTTGTGGATCATAAGTTTCCAGATCATGTTTACAAGTTAAAGAAGGCTTTGTATGGATTGAAGCAAGCACCTAGAGCATGGTATGAAAGGCTTACTCAATTTCTTGTGACTCAAGGATATAGAAAAGGAGGTTCTGATAAGACTTTGTTTGTGAAAGATGAAGATGGAAGTCTGATGATTGCTCAAATCTATGTTGATGACATAGTGTTTGGTGGAATGTCAAAGAAAATGGTTCAGTTGTTTGTCCAGCAGATGCAGTCAGAGTTTGAAATAAGTCTTGTTGGTGAACTTACATATTTTCTTGGACTGCAAGTCAAGCAAATGGAAGATACAATTTTTATTTCTCAGAGTAAATATGCCAAGAACATAGTGAAGAAGTTTGGAATGGAAACTGCTGCTCATAAGAGGACACCTGCTGCTACTCATCTGAAACTAACTAAAGATGAACATGGAGTTTCAGTTGATCAAAGCCAATACAGAAGTATGATAGGGAGCTTACTGTACTTAACTGCAAGCAGACCTGATATTACCTTTGCTGTTGGAGTATGTGCAAGATATCAAGCTGATCCTAAGATGAGTCATTTGACTCAGGTGAAGAGAATTCTGAAGTATGTGAACAGCACAAGTGATTATGGAATCATGTACTCACATAGTTCAAGTTCTGAATTGATGGGATATTGTGATGCTGACTGGGCTGGAAGTGCAGATGACAGGAAGAGCACTTCTGGAGGCTGTTTCTTTTTGGGGAACAACTTGATTTCATGGTTCAGCAAGAAACAAAATTGTGTGTCATTGTCTATAGCTGAAGCTGAATATATAGCAGCTGGTAGTAGTTGTTCACAATTAGTTTGGATGAAGCAAATGCTGGAGGAATACAACATAGAACAAGGTGTTATGACATTATTTTGTGATAATTTGAGTGCTATTAACATTTCTAAGAACCCCATACAACACAGCAGAACTAAACACATAGATATCAGACATCACTTTATCAGAAATCTTGTGGAAGAAAAGATTGTTCAACTGGAACATGTGGATACTGAGAACCAAATTGCTGATATTTTCACAAAAGCCTTGGATGCTAAACAATTTGAGAATCTGAGAAGCAAGTTGGGTGTTTGTTTGCATGAGGACTTATAGCAATTACAGCAAACTGGATGTGAGGAAGATAGAGTACCTGCCAGATTTGCTAATGTTGAGTGTGATCCTGATCCTGAGTCTGAGTCTGAGACTGCATTTAATGGAATTTTAGTTTTTAATCCCTATATGAAGACTATGGTTTGTCATAATTTTGTGGCTAAAAAGGGGGAGAAAACCTTATGTTTAAGATCAGACAAGAGCTGTTCAGAGTGTGTTTCCTCATAATGTACTGTGTTTCAGAAGCTGACTAGTTTTGTTCAGAACTACAATAAGAGCTGTTCAGAATATGAAGATCTGTTTGAGGGGGAGTGTGTGTCTCAGGGGGAGTGCATGATTGTTATATACATGAGTGGTAAGTGTTTCAGTTTCAGTTTAGTGTTTCAGTTTCAAAAGCCTTGTCTCAGAATTTTTTTAGAAGTTCATAATTAAGGGGGAGTTTGATGTGTGCTGAGTTGCAGGGGGAGAGTTGTGAAGCTGGTGTGTTTGTGAAACTTCAGGTGGAGTGTACTGTGATGCTCAAAAGCTGAGAACTATCAGAATTTTGATCAGTAGTTGATTTGTGTGCTTCAGGTGGTTCAGAAGCTGAAGCTGATTGGTTTTTCAGGTTAACATAACATGTATCCGCTGCTACAGACTCTATGCTGTGTTATATATGATTGATTTTGTGGAGTTCTTCATTGCTGAGATTGGTTGTGCTGAATTGAAGAGCTTGTTATTTGTGAAACATTGATTTTAGCCAAAAATTTGCCAAAGGGGGAGATTGTTGAGTATTTTGAAGTTGGCTGCATGTTTTGGTAAATTCAATGTGTTCAAGCAAAGCATCTCTATGTTTAAAAGAAGTCTTCAGTTGCAAGAATTCGCATTTAAAGAAGTTCAGAAGCATTTTGGACCTTCAGAAGCTGAAATGTTCCTTCAGACGCAGGAACAGTGCTTCTGATGCTTCAGATGCAGGATGGCCTTCAGACGCATAATTCATACGTTGACCCGCGTTGACTTCTTCAGAAGCTGGTTATTTTTGAGTTATTTCTGTGCGAATCTTTGCGAGATTTATTAAGGATTTACTATGGATAAAGGATTCTAGAATGCTGATTGAATTAATGAAGATCTTATGAAGATTTGGCTCGTGTTTTATGAATGTTCATATTTTCTGAAGCAATCTTTGAAAGATACATTGCAGTTTTATCTGTTACCTTATTCAGTCATTCATAAATCAGAATCATATCAAATGCAGAAGATTGGATTCAGATTAATGCTGCTTGTTGAAGCTTATAAAAGGAGTGCTGCTGCTGCTATTCAAGACTTACGAAGATTAGAGTTTTTATCAGAGAATTGAGTCTTAGTGTTTTTAAGCTTTTGCTTTATTTGTGCACCACTCAACTGAGTTGGTTTAGGTCTATTTGAGTTGTAATTCACTCTAAGCCTGTAGGTACGAGTGCTGTCTTTGTTTTTGAAGGTGTCTTCATAAAACTGGGTAGTGTGTTTGAATTGTTTTGTAACTGGGTTTAGTTACTTGGATAGGAAGTTAGTGATGTCTAATACTCAAAGTGTTGGGTAGAAATCAGACTAGGAGGAGGTTAATTGCTTAGGCTGGGAACAGGGAGTTATGTGTCTTGAGTCTTAAGGATTAATTCCTATAGTGGATTTCCTTCCTGGATTGGTATCCCCCAAAGTAGGTGGTGTTTACACCGAACTGGGTTAACAAACTCATTGTGCCTTTTTACTTTCCTGCACTTTTATTCCTGCTGCTGAACTGATTTTATTTGTGCTTTGTTTTATTGTGTTTGTACTCTGTTGTGTGGTCTGAATCCTTACCAGCCAGAATTTCAGACTCATCAGAAGCTTCCCTTCTAGCACAGTTCCTAGTCCTGGGTGGCATCGTCACCTAATAAAACAACATTAATTAGAAACAGAAGCAGACGAAATTCAGTATCCGCATCTATTAATCATTGGGTGACACAAATCAAAGACCACATGAATCAAGGACACAAGTTCAGACAAAAAATAAGACCATCATAGAGTTCTAATAGCTTTTTGCAAGTAAATGGTGTCGCGGTTCACAATTTACTAGCAAAAATCTATTATTACTCTATGTTTGCAGCTATTTGGACCTCAAACCAGGCTCTGATACCAACTTTGTCACGACCCAAAACACTAATCGTGACCGGCGCACAGACTTATATATTTTAGTCCGGCGAGCCTAACGACCAAACTCGACAAATGACAATTAAATAATTTACACATAACCCTTTTTCATCAAAATAATATTTACCGAAATTTTAACAGAGTATCCTCTGTATTTTCGACGTTTCCTAGACCTGAATCCTGTATGTAAACCTGTTTCCATCAACCAGAATCTGAAAATGACATTTTTACATATTTGTACAACTCAAAATGAGACATTTCTAGACTCCATATAGTTGCAGATACACTGACTGAAATATGTACATAAGAAAAAAGCCATCCATCAAAGAGCCTACCAAAAAGTGACAATGTTGAACATCGGATCTACTTGCAACTTTCTACTCAGCTGCTTGGGAAACTGAAAAAATAGAAAATGAAATAGTAAGTCACAAGGACTTAGTGAGGAGAGAATAACCACCACCAACTAGAAGGGAAACACACATAGGCACGAGTAATTAAGTTTCTCAAGTATAATGTCAATTTACAAATTTAGTAACCGTATAAAATTCTTTTAACCCGCAATCGTTTATACGCTTGAAAATTCACACATTGGTAAATATTTCCATTCAGATAAGAAATATTCAAAGAAAATCCAATATCATAAAGAGCTGAAAATACGATTACAAGCCTTTAAAAATACATTGATGAAAATCATAATAAAAGCCTTTTAAAAAAATATAGAAAACTCCATTTAGTGAAAATAATCAAAATTTGGTGAATCGAGAACTAGCTCCATCTCATTGATAGCTCTTTCCTACTAAGAGTGACCATTCTCTTAGTGGTAGTTCCATCTAACGGATAGCTCTTTTCTCTTGACTCAAAACAAAATGTAAAACATTTTCAATTAGGGAGTTTTGATCTCATTGATAGCCCTATCCTCGTAATGGCGGCCTATCCATAGGGGCGGCTCCATCTAACATAGTAACTCTACCTAACCGAAATCAATACTAGGTGCACCTAAGTAATCACAATTATAATTGTATTTCTCAAAACACATAGCTTTAAAACCATGATTCGTAAAATATCAAACTTCTGCTGGTTGTTTTGTCAACATTGTTTGGCTAAAAAGGGGGAGAAATAAGTATGTGTCTGTTTCAGAAGTTGTTCAACAGTTCAGGGGGAGTTGGAGTTTCTGATTGATCTGTTTCAGGGGAGTTCTTGAATGTATGTTTCAGGGGGAGTTCCTTCCTGAGTGTATGTTTTAGGGGGAGTTCCTGAGTGTGTGTTCCTATCAGAAGCTGATATGTTCAGGGGGAGTATCTGTGTGAAATGTAGTGAATCATCCGCTGCTGACTCTGTTGTTTTATGCTGCTACGTTTGTGTTTTGTTCTTCATGGTTGCGTACCTTGATGTTTGAAGAATTTGCTTGTTGTTGTGCTCAAATTGATTTTAGCCAAAAATTTGCCAAAGGGGGAGATTGTTGGATATTTGAGTTTTGGCTACATGTTTTGCTAAAATCAATTATACAAGCAGTACGTCTTCAGAAGCTGAAAATCTCACTTTGAGCATCTTCAGAAGCTGGGTCAGAAGTTGGGTCTTCAGAAGCTGAACAGTACTTCAGAAGCTGATGACTTCGCTCTGCGACGCCACTTTGCTCTGCGAAGTACTTCAGACGCACTGTTCAGAAGCCGACCTTCAGACACACTGTTCAGACCCTGACTTTCGTTGACCTTCAGAAGCTGCATTTCAGAAGCATGTTTTCTGCATTCATTCTTGTGTCTTGGTTCTGTTAATTCTCTCACAGTATCTTTCGAATATTTGATTGAAGATTTATCCAAGCTGATGTTTCTAGAAGGCAGATTGGTTTGCATGAAGATCTTTATTGAAGATTGGATTCTTTTATTTATGAATATATTTTCAAAGGAATCTTTGCAAAATATATTTCAGAAATATATTTGCTTCTATGAGCTTCTAAAGAATTTTAGAACAATATATGTTGAAGATTATTTTGTTCAGAATTATGTGCTGCTGAAGACTATATAAGGAGGACGCTGCTATTGAAGAAGGACTCATCTCAACAAAAGCTAGAATTGAAAGAGTCTTAGGTTGTTGAGTCTGTAAGCCTTGTGCTTTGTTTCTGTGCACCACTCAAAGTGTTTAGAGTTGGTTGATTGTTATTGAGTTGTAATCACTCAAAGCTTTTAAGCAAGAGTGACTGTTTTTATGTTTTGAAGAGTATCTTGAACTTAGTTGATTTGTTTAGAGTTTACAATCACTGGGGCAGTGATTGCTTGAGTAGTAAGTAAGAGGGGTTCTTATATCTAGGAGTTCCTAGGTAGAAATACCACGGGTAGTGATTAAGTGAGAAGGGGCTGTGAAACAGGGGCTCTGTCATAGGACTTCGAATTGATACTATTTTAGTGGATTTCCTTCCTGGCTTAGTAGCCTCCAGATGTAGGTGAAGTTGCACCGAACTGGGTTAACAAATCAACTGTGTTCCTTTACTTTCTGTCTTTTATATTTCTGCTTCTGAACTGCTGTTTGCATACTCTGTTTTACGGTTCGGAACCAGGTCCTGCCAGGAATTTTAAAATGCACACAATCAAATCCCAATTTGCAATTCTTTATACGTCGTAGATAAAATCCAAATAAGAGATCATATTAAAATCGGTGACCTTAAACATGTATCAAAGACGAGAAAAAAAAAATATTCGAAGGGTGTGTTCCCCATTTTGGTAAATACTTTAACATATAAAATCATAAAAATATCAATAATAACGATAATGAAAATAAGTGACAATGATCGTCATTGATAGTAAATTAGCAAGTGTACTAATTTATATCGGAGTAATAAATAAATTCGTTTCCACAGGGACTATTGTAACTTCAATTTAGCAACAATGTTAATATTTAGGATGTGTAAATAAAGGGGTTGCACAAGGCAAAATAGGTTTGTTTGAATAATCCGAACAGTATTGATCGGGAACAAGTGAATTGATTTAGAAATTGAAGAGAAAGATGGTTAAGCCTTTCGAATCCTCTAATGTTATTATACGATGAATTGCACCCCTTTCCTAACAATGTTTACCCAGTTTTACGATAGATTAACAAAATGATTCCACCCAATCTCTTGGCCTAGAACCCTCTCCTAAGGTAATTATCCCTTAATCTCTTAAGTGAAATAAATTTCGTTGGAGGTTTTATAAAGTACGTTAATCTTTTGATCATAACCTAACAATTTTCTATCTCTAGCTTAATTAATTGGGTTAAACAAAGTTCCTAGATCAGATTCAAAAGCCATGGCTAGTGGTCATTCAAAGTCCACAATCAATTTATATATTCAGGAAAGCTAGTGCTAATAGTCAATCAGAAACATATAAAAAGCATTAAGCAAAAGGAAATATGAATAAAACTAGGTTTTCATTGATAATCCAGGGAGTTCATACAATTCAAGAAGCCATACAATTACATCAAATTCATCTAAGGCTCAACCACAAAAGAATTAGTTACTCATAGCTAAAGTACGAACAACAAATTCAAAAGAAAGATTCATTACATGAAATGGATGACTGGCTATGAGTTTTGATGGTCTCCCACCTATTCTCCAGCTCTTCAGATCCAAAATATCATCTTCTTTCCCCAAATTTCGAACCCTTCAATCAGAAACGCGTTGGCCTTATATAGACATAGCAAAAATCGTCCCCGAAGAACTGAAATTGTGGCCCGATTTAATGAAATTCAAATGTAGCTACAGACGCGCCTGGAAAATCGGTGCCCGATATGCACAAATCGACCCCCGAAAAATCACGAATTGAGGGTCTTGAATCAGCCTTCAAATCGGCGCCCGATTGTACAGAATCGTGGCCCGATGTACCTTCGCAGGCTCACCCTTCAGACTTGGCTTCAAATCGGCGCCCGATTGTACAGAATCGTGGCCCGATGTACCTTCAGACGCAGGCTCACCCTTCAGACTTGGCTTCACATCGTGGCCCGATTTATGAAATCGTGGCCTGATTTACAGCTTCTGAAATGACTTGCTTTTCTTCTATTTATCAGCTTCTGAAGCCTTTATTGCCTTGAACTCATCCTAAAATGTCAAGAAAACACTAACAAAAACAAAGATGACAATATGTCATCACAACCCCAAACTTGCACCGTTACTTGTCCTCAAGGAACCAACTTAAAATTAACAATAACAGTAAAATAACACTTACTTCACCAATGGTCATGTCAAAAGTTCATCTCCTTAGTTAACAATTGATTAGCTAACTTGCTTGGCAATACTCCCATTCCACAACTTCACGCAACAGTATTGAAAATTTACAAGGTTCACGCAGTCGACATGCAGAACTGCTATATTACCAAAACTTGAAAAGTTTCTAAGCATCAATCAAAGTCAATATTATGCACACACTTTTAAGGACTTCTTTGGGTTATAATGGGGCTTAGGTTACAGGTGGGATCATTTGGAAAGTAGGTTTTCAACAATAATGGAGTTAAGCATCTTCCTACTGGTTTACACAACAATACACACACCAATTAACCTTAAGGGACTAGAGAATTGCATCTTACAAAAAAAATACCGATCAACTTATGTCTTGAAGCACTTTTCTTGTGTTTTTTTTTTCATTTTTTTTGAGCTGCAGAACAGCTTAATTTGCATTTTTCACACATTTTTTTATATATAAGACACAAAGTGACAAAGTGATCTTCTTGTTCTCTAGTACCCCTACCCCAAACTTAAATGGTTGCTAGTTCCATGAGCAACCCCAAACTTGAACTTTTTCATGATAGAACACATAAACAATGCCTAACTCCAATATACATTGGGTGAATATTCTTATGGTCTCTAGGCTTGTAATGTGGTATGTCACCGAAACAAAGGGATCTGACCTAATGGCTCAACTTGGCTTAAACAAAGGATAATTCAATATAAACGCAGGTTGGCTTCAAAGGCCCAAGGTACAAGCAATTTGCCTTAGTGTGTACACAATATAACCAATTAATAGCAAAGAAAAATCGCAAGTCCTAGCAATAGCGTCTGCACGGAACACTCATTTGTAAAAAAAATTGAAAAATAAATTTAGGCTTAACCTTACAAGCTGAGGTTTCTGGAAGTTGTGGCTACCTAAGCATCCTTCCTTGCCGTACACTTCCCTTTGAGATTTCATGCAAGCAACCACCTCCATTGAACTTTTGACAAACCAGTGATGAAATCTTTGTTACTAACTGGTAAAATTCAAAACAAGTTAATTCATTGATAAAAAACAAGTTCAGATGCATTACAAATTATGGGGACACACTACAAACATGACATAAGTCGAGTTCGACTCTACAACAGTGAATAACAGAAGCAAAAAGCAAGAGAGTTCAAAATTACACTGAATAAGTAAAACAAGAAGCAGAAAATAAAAACGAGAAAGACATAGGACTAAACAAGCTGTCCAAGTCACTGAAATCCTCCAGGTCCTGACGGTGGAAACTGGCTCAAATCCTGAAACATCGAATGAGTATGCTCAGCCTCTTCGTCTCTGACTCTGTGGTATTCCGCTCGAATGCGCTGTTCCCTCTCAGCTGCCCTTTACCTTTCTTCCGCAAAGTAGTTCTCCATGGCTTCCTCATTATCAAATCTCTCAAAAGCATTGGTCCGCAGAGGACCCTGTCGATGCTGCTCTGCTTCCTGGAGGAATGGTTGCGGAAAGAACGGTGGCGGAAACCTTATCTCAGACGAGATATCTTGAGACCAATTCTCCATACTGTACATGTACTCACTGAAATAGGGAGGAAGAGACTGATGTTGAGGCATCTGAGGTGTTGGGTCCTCTTCCATCATTTGTGGCTGCTCAGTCTGCTGCTCACAGTGACCTCCTTGCTGCCTCCTTCCTCTCTCAAAATCCGACTGCAATTTCTCATACAACAACATTGCTGAGTCGTTAATCGGCCCCTGCGACTTAATGTAAATATCAGACGGCTCAATTGGGACCTCCGCATCCTGACACAACAGATTAATCAAGCAACTGTGTCCCAAAGTGGTTTTCTTTGACGACACAGTATTCTTCAAACTGACTGACAACAACCTCCCTACATCGATCTCCCCATCAGAAATTAAAGACAGCAGAATAAAAACCCTCGAAGTTATCATCTCAGCCGAACTCGAGGTGAGCTCAATGAAGGATAAAATGAAAGAAGCCCATGCTTTGTACTCTGGTAACAAATCTGCGGTGTTGATCCTCTGCGGCTTAACTGTCAGCCCTTTCCATCCTGTACCTTCTCGCATTAAACCAAACAGCAATTCGTCCCACTGGGCACGAGTATCTGGCCAGTTCCTAGGATCCCTTCTACGCACCACGTCACATTCCTCAGGTGTTGTTATCCCCAAAACATGATTAATATCACACGACCTGTACTCAATCGGCTTTCCTCTTACTCTGGACACGTAGTCTTGCTCCTTCTGATCAAAAGCGTTGGCAAAGAATTCCAACGCCAGATTCTTATTGCTTGTTTTCGTCACCATTCTGACCAGATTTTCCCACCCTCTTCTTCTGATTGTTGACTCAAAAACTGGATAAGATGTCAAATTTTGAAAATCAAAGCCCCTTTCTTTTGTGAACTCATACTCCCTGATTTTGTGGTATCTTTCCTCTGCCGTCTCAGTTATGAACCTTATGTAGGGTGGTGGTTGGGTTAGTGGTTGAGTTGGTGGAAGGTTGGTGGAGGTTCCCTCAGGATCCTTTCCATTTCTTCTCTTGTTTGCGGCTAAGTTGGTGTTCTTGGAAGTCTTGGGTGCCATTTGTGACAGACTTAGATGATAGTATTGAAAATTTGGAAATTAGGGTGAGCTTTTTGTGAGGGAAGGTGATGAATTCTTTGAATGGGTGAATGGTAAAGGGTTGGTTGTGGGTGGTTGAAGCCAATGTTTTTGGTGATTGGTTGTTATGAAGTAGTAGGTAATGGTGAAAGATGAAGGAAAGGTTGAGTGATGCGGTTCAGAGAAATTTTGGCAGAGTAACAGTATGAAAATTGGAAGTGAAATCAATGAGCCCGTCATCCAAATTTATAGAAAACCCAAAATCGGGCCACGATTTCCTGAAATCGGGTGCCGATTTCATCTGTAACGGTCAAAAGTTTGAAAACTGCTCAAAATCGGGCGCCGATTTGTTTTGTAACGGTTTAAAATTTTCAAGCTTTCGCAAAATCGGGCCACAATTTGTTGAAATCGGCGCCCAAAGTTTTATGAATCAGAGGCAATTTTTTTACCTCAAAATCGGGCCACGATTCTAGTACATCGGCCCCCGATTTTGAGTTTTTTTTGCACCCTTCTCTTTTTTTTTAAAAAAATAAAATGAAAATGAACATGAAAATTATACCTGACTCAAACAGTGGGTAGCCTCCCACTCAGCGCTTCTTTACCGTCACTAGCTTGACTTCAGATGACCCTCAAGGGTCATTCAACACCACTGCTACCCTTACTTTCGGTAGCTCTCCTCCCATATATGGCTTTAGTCTTTGGGCATTGACCTTAAAGGTTTCAACCTCTCCGGGCTTAACCAGCTCTACTGCTCCATACGGAGATATGCTTTGTATCACAAAAGGACTAGACCGCTTTGATTTAAGCTTCCCAGGAAAAAGCTTCAACCTGGAATTGAAAAGTAACACAGACTGACCAATGTTAAACTCTCTCCTCACCAGACCTTTATCATGATACCTCTTAGTTCTCTCCTTATAAATCACAGCATTTTCATAGGCTTGTAACCTCATTTCCTCTAACTCGTTCAATTTTAAAAGCCTCTTCCTACCAGCTAGCGTTTGATCAAAATTAAGAAATTTTATAGCCCAGAACATTTTGTGCTCCAACTCAACTGGGAGGTGGCACACTTTTCCATAAACCAACTGATAAGGCGACAAGCCTAAGTGCGTCTTAAACGCAGTCCTATACGCCCACAACTCATCATCTAACTTCTTAGACCAATCTTTCCTAGAAGATGCTACAGTCTTTTCCAGAATTTGCTTAAGTTGCCTGTTTGAGACCTCAACTTGCCCACTAGTCTGAGGGTGACACGGGATAGCAAGCTTATGCTTGACATCAATTTTTGCAAGCACAATTTCTAAATATTTATTGCAGAAGTGCTTCCCCCCATCACTGATCAGAACTCTAGGGGTCCCAAACCTAGGAAAAATATTTTTCTTTAAAAAAGAAACAACAGTATGGGCATCATTAGCAACACAGGCAACAGCTTCCACCCATTTAGTAACATAATCAACACACACCAGGATATAGAGATTGGAATAAGAGGATGGGAATGGTCCCATGAAATCAATGCCCCAACAATCAAAAGGTTCAACCTCAAGAATACCATTGAGGGGCATTTCATTTCTCTTAGTGATGTTACCTGTCCGCTGACATTTGTCGCAATGCCTGACAAACACTTGGCAATCTTTAAACAGAGTTGGCCACCAAAAGCCACTCTGTAACACCTTTGCTGCGGTCCTTTCACCACTGTGATGGCCTCCATAAGCTGAGCTATGGCAGTGCCACATAATGCTTTTTATTTCGTCACCTGCAACACAACGTCTAATCAAACCATCAGTGCTTACCTTAAACAAGAAGGGGTCATCCCAAAGGTAGTGATTGGCTTCCTTGAAGAACCTCTTCTTTTGTTGCCAATCCATATGATCTGGGACCACATTCACGGCCTTAAAATTAGCCATATCAGCAAACCATGGCCTCTCTACTACCACAAACAACTTCTCATCCGGGAATTCTGCTACAATAGCTTTTTCTTTTTCTGTCACTTCCCTGTTTTCTAGTCTAGAGAGGTGATCTGCTACCACATTTTCGACTCCTTTCTTGTCCCTGATTTCAAGATCGAATTCTTGTAGCAACAAGATCCATCTCAATAATCTGGGTTTCGAGTCCCCCTTAGTCAACAAATATTTTAAAGTTGCATGATCTGTGAAAACAATGACTTGGGACCCAATTAGATAAGACCGAAATTTTTCCAAAGCAAAAATTACAGCAAGCAGTTCCTTTTCAGTAGTGGAGTAGTTAATTTGATTTTCATTCAGAACTTTACTTGCATAGTAAATTGCATGGAAAAATTTCTCTTTTCGTTGGCCTAAGACTGCTCCAACCGCATAATCACTTGCATCACACATTAATTCAAAAGGGATATCCCAGTTTGGAGCAATGATCACAGGTGCAGTCACCAACTTGTTTTTAATCAAAGAAAAAGAATCCAAACATTCAGAGTCAAAATTGAAATCATTTTCCTTAACTAAAAGGTTGCAAAGGGGCTTAGCAATTTTTGAAAAATCTTTGATAAAACGCCGATAAAAACCAGCATGCCCCAAGAAACTCCTTACCCCCTTGACATTCACAGGAGGGGATAGTTTCTCTATGACCTCAATTTTGGCTTGGTCCACCTCAATGCCTTTACCACTTATTTTGTGTCCCAAAACTATACCTTCAGTTACCATAAAATGGCATTTTTCCCAATTTAAAATCAGGTTAGTTTAGGTACACCTTTTAAGGGCATCATCGAGGTGGGACAAACATTGATTAAAAGACTTACCGAACACAGAAAAATCGTCCATGAATACCTCGATGTTTTTGTCTATCATGTCAGAGAAAATGGAGAGCATACACCTTTGAAATGTCGCCGGCGCATTACACAGCCCAAATGGCATTCTCTTATAAGCAAACACTCCAAATGGACACGTAAACGCAGTCTTTTCTTGATCTTCCGGAGCCACAGCTATCTGGTTATACCCTGAATACCCATCCAAAAAACAATAGAAGGCCTGTCCGGCCAACCTTTCGAACATCTGGTCCATGAAAGGCAAAGGGAAGTGGTCCTTCCGTGTTGCTTGATTTAACCTCCGGTAGTCTATGCACATCCTCCACCCGGTAACAGTTCGAGTAGGAATTAACTCATTCTTAGCGTTTGCAACCACTGTCATTCCTCCTTTTTTCGGGACAACATGAACGGGACTCACCCAAGTACTGTCAGAGATAGGATAGATCATGCCCGCATCCAATAGCTTTAGAACTTCCTTCTTTACAACCTCTTTCATCGTTGGGTTTAGCCTTCTTTGGGGTTGCACTACTGGTTTGAGTTCAGCTTCAAGGTGAATCTTATGCATACAATAAGCTGGACTAATACCCTTCAAATCAGCAATGCTCCATCCCAAAGCTTTTTTGTTCTCTTGCAGCACTCTCATAAGCTTTTCTTCCTCCAAGGTACTCAACGAGCTACTGATTATCGCAGGTTGGGATGCATCTTGACTCAAGAACACATATTTAAGGTGAGATGGAAGTTCTTTCAATTCAGGCATGTGCGGCGTGGCAACCTCCTTTTCTTTGGTGGTCTTTGCGTGAAGTCCCTCAGGAATATCAAAGACATTCAACTTTTCAAACTTAGACGGTTCAAGTTCATGTCTAGAGGCATCAAGCTGCCTAACACATTCTTCAACTGCATTATCACTGTCTTTGTCACAACATCCAATTGAATTCACGATGACTCTCTCCAACGGTGGGGTTGGAAATTATTCGAAGGTAGTTTCTTCCACTATCTCATCCACTATATCAACTCGGTAACATTGAGGATTTTCATTTCTATGTCTCATCGCCTCAAAAATGTTGAACAGCACTTGCTCATCTTGAAAATGCAACATCAATTCCCCCATCTCAACATCAATAAGGGCTCTCCCTGTTGCTAAAAATGGTCTCCCTAACAACAAAGGGGTCTCGTCATCTTCCTCCATGTCTAGAATAACAAAATCCGCTGGGAACAACAGATCATTAACTTTCACTAGCACATCTTCCAACACGCCATACGGATGAGAGACGGATCGATCTGCTAAAGTGAGAGTCATCTTGGTTGGCTTTGGCTCCCCACATCCCAACTTTTTCATCATGGAAAGAGGCATCAAATTCACGCTATCCCCCAAATCACACAACTCCGTACCGATACTCACCTTCCCAATTATACAAGGGATTGTAAAAGCACCAGGATCCTTTAGCTTAGGAGGAAGTTTCTTTTGAAGGATGGCACTACAATTTTCAGATAAAGCAATATTTTGACCATCTCTAGGCTTCCTTCGTCCCGTTAACAGGTCCTTCATAAATTTAGCATACACCGGCATCTGATCAAGAGCTTCACTGAATGGAATGTTCACTTGTAATTGGCTAAACAACTCCATAAACTTATTGAACTGTCCTTCTTGCTTCTCCTTCTTGTTCATCAAATGAGGGTATGGCAATTTGACATAAGATGGTATCTCCTGCTTCTTGTCTCCCTCCTTTAAAATTTGATTCTTTGTCCTCCGAAGAATAGAGTCTACATCAATCAACTTCTCACTTTTTCCTCCCTCTGAATTTTTTTCACTTTTTTCTCCCTCTGAATTTTTTTCTTCCTTTTCATTTTCAACTCCACCTTTTTTTAGTTCAACAAACACCTCTTCCTCCTCAATATTTTCAACTACACCATGTTTAGCACTTTTTGGAGCTACTGGTAACAAGATTTTTTTACTTCTCAACTCAATTGCCTTGCAACTTTCATTCTTTGGGTTATCTTGTGTATTTCCAGAAAATCCGCCATTTGTTTGATTAGCTATTTGTTTCGCAAGCTGACCAATTTGATTCTCAAGACTCTTCAATGAAGCCTCATTGTTTCTTTGGACAGTTTCCTGATTCGCTTTAGTTTGGGTAAACTTGACGAAATTGGTCATCGCTTCTTCAAATGCTGATGGCTTCCTTTGTTGTTGAGGTTAGGGATTAGGTAGAAGAGGGTTCAAGGTATTGTTGTTTGAGTATTTGAGGTTGGGGTGTTGTGCCCATCCTGGGTTATAAGTGTTAGAATAAGGGTTCCCTTTTTGAAAATTTCCCATGTAGTTAACTTCCTCACTCACTCCTTCAGGTACACACTCCCCATTCGCATGTCCTTCACCACAAAAATCACATTTGAGAACGGCTGCTTGTTGAATTTGTTGGACTTGAGCTTGCTGAGCTTGTAATTGACCCATAGTAAGTGCTTGAACTTGTTTGGTTAGAGCCTCTATCTGTTTGGTCATCAGGGTTTGGTTTGCTAGAACGGCACTGCTCTCACTCACCTCAAACACTCCTCTTCTCCCCTTTTCAGTTTCAACACGGTACTCATTTTGGGCCATGTTCTCTATAAGGGTCTGGACTTCAAGGTCAGTTTTCATTCTCATACTCCCCCCAGCTGAGGCATCTAACAGCATCCTATGGTTAGGTTTCAATCCCTCGGTGAAAACTTGCATCTGGGTTTTCTCGCTCAAGTCATGTGCAGGACATCTCTTAAGTAAAAGTTTAAACCTTTCCCATGCGTCATACAACGCCTCATTTTCTCCCTGCTTAAAGTTCGTGATTTCATGTCTTTTCTCCTAATATCTGGACATGGGAAAAAATCTCTCAAGAAATTTCAGCTCCAGCTCATCCCAGGTTTGGATTGTTCCACTCGGAATAGATAACAACCAATCTTTAGCCCTCCCGGTGAGAGTAAAGGCAAACAATCTAAGTTTCTTTTGATCCTCCGTGACATGGGCTGGTGGTACACAAAACTAACAGGTCCCATAGAATCGGCTTAAATGTTCATGAGGGCTTTGAGCATCTCTCCCCTCATATTGGTTTTCTTTCAGACCTTGTTGAACAGAGGTCTTAATGTCAAAAGCTACGGGGTTGGCTGGTTGAAAAACATGGGTCAGTTGTCCTCTGTTGGCCGCCAACCCATAGTCTCCCATCATAGGTGTCAGAGGTGGTGGTGGATTACCTCCGGGATCTCCCATAATAACAGTTTCAGTTTCAATAGGTGTAGGTTCAGTGTATTGTGTTCTGGGACTAGGGTCAGTTGATCGAGCCAACCGGACAGCTCTTCGATTGGCTCTTGCGGTCTTTTCGATCTCAGGATCGTGCAACAGTTCTCCAGGCTGCACTCTACCTCGCATAAACAGCAAATGAATACCTTAGTAGCACTGCACAATACAAAATAATGCAACTGTTTTCAACTTTTTCGTACAAAAATTTAAAATATAGAAATTAAATAGCAGAAATCCTAAATAATCACGATATTGCCTTGTTGAAATGATTCAACAGTCCCCGGCAACGGCGCCAAAAACTTGATAGTAAATTAGCAAGTGTACTAATTTATATCGGAGTAATAAATAAATTTGTTTCCACATGGACTATTGTAACTTCAATATAGCAACAATGTTAATATTTAGGATGTGTAAATAAAGGGGTTGCACAAGGAAAAATAGGTTTGTTTGAATAATCTGAACAGTATTGATCGGGAACAAGTGAATTGATTTAGAAATTGAAGAGAAAGATGGTTAAGCCTTTCGAATCCTCTAATGCTATTATACGATGAATTGCACCCCTTTCCTAACAATGTTTACCCAGTTTTACGATAGATTAACAAAATGATTCCACCCAATCTCTTGGCCTAGAACCCTCTCCTAAGGTAATTATCCCTTAATCTCTTAAGTGAAATAAATTCCGTTGGAGGTTTTACAAAGTACGTTAATCTTTTGATCATAACCTAACAATTTTCTATCTCTAGCTTAATTAATTAGGTTAAACAAAGTTCCTAGATCAGATTCAAAAGCCATGGCTAGTGGTCATTCAAAGTCCACAATCAATTTATATATTCAGGAAAGCTAGTGCTAATAGTCAATCAGAAACATATAAAAAGCATTAAGCAAAAGGAAATATGAATAAAACTAGGTTTTCATTGATAATCCAGGGAGTTCATACAATTCATGAAGCAATACAATTACATCCAATTCATCTAAGGCTCAACCACAAAAGAATTAGTTACTCATAGCTAAAGTACGAACAACAAATTCAAAAGAAAGATTCATTACATGAAATGGATGACTGGCTATGAGTTTTGATGGTCTCCCACCTATTCTCCAGCTCTTCAGATCCAAAATATCCTTGTACTGGCAGTGAGTACAATACTTCTAGAAACTAGGGTTTCTGTGCTGTGTTTTGGTCATGCCTCGGAAATGATCCCAAGGTTACTATTTGTAGCCTTTCTTGGGCCTACCCGGTCATGGTTTTGGGCCTAAATCGTAAAAGGGCCAAAACCATGACTTGGGCGCCCTCGTAAGCTGCTGAGGGCGCCCCCAAAGGGCTATTTTGATTGTCAAGTGGGCCCTCTGCCCTCTTGGAGGACGTCCAGCCTTATTCCAAGGGTTCACACCCTTGGCTTTAGGGTCTCAAGTCCTAGATAGTGAGATCTACGGTCCACAGCCCAACAAGCACGAGTCTTGGTACAAGGGGAAGTGATTAAACTGTTTACAGGGGATTTGTCTATGACCTTTTGCCCAGCAAGTGGGGCTTACTAGCCATGAAGCCATATGAAAAAATTTTATGAGTACTAGCCCAACATGGGTGTTTAAACCCTGCGTGGGCACTAGCCCACATGGGTGTTTAAACCCTGCGTGGGTCCTAGCCCAACACGGATACTAGCCCAACATGGGTACTAGCTCCATGTTTCGTTTTGAGTACCTTAGTGGGCGGCACTAGCCCTTCGAGAGTGTGGGCGCCAGCCCAACAGGAATATTTGTATTAGCCCAACAAGCACAAGTCTTGGTACAAGGCGAAGTGATTAAACTGCGTATAGCTCGCCGCGTCCTTTGGACTACGTGTTGAGGACGCCTTTTATTGGGAAATCGTAGCGGTTCTCGGAAATCGTGCCAACTTAAGTGACGTCATTTGCGCGTTTTCCCAGGCTTTTCACTTTAAACTGAACGCGGATCTACTTACCCTGTCTGCACTGTTCAGCTTTGTCTTTTCACTTTCCTTCTCCTTTCTTTTTCCGAAACGCACATCCTTCGCCAATTGCAAACAGTTCTTAGAATCAACGCGCTCCTCCAGAATCCAATCAGTCCCTTTCTTCGTCCAGCTTTTCTTCATTCGAAACAGGTAATCCCTTTTTTAGAATTCATCCTCTGAACGTTAGCGCTTCGTTTTTTGTAATTCAAACTAGGACATGGTAGTTATCAGGGAGTGTGATGGGAAGGGAAACGTACTATCTCCGGCTAACTCGGAGGAAAGGGATGCGTTATTGAGAGAGGCGGTTAGGCTTGCGAAACGATCGGACGGGACCACCGATTGGGTTGCCTTTGAAAATGCCTACTATGGCCATTCCCTTTTAGGGGAGTTTTCGAGCGACTCGAGTGATAGTGAGGAGAAAGACGATAGCGGGAACTCATCTGATTGTGTTATTCTTTCTGTTCGTCCAGGTCCCTCCTATACGAGAAAATCACTGTATGGCGTCCGCTAGTGATTCGGGACTAGGGGGTTCTACTAGCGAAATGATGCGCTCGGAGTCCGTGTTTATGGATCCTGAACGAGTGGCGCTGTTCCGAAGCAAGGTTAATGTTTCTTCGACAGGATGCGAAGATGATGTGATCCTGGAGCCCTGCCGTCCTGGTGAGAAAGTTTACTTACGGATGCCAAGGAGTAGGGCCCACGAGTTCTTCTATATGTATGCGGCGGTCTTTGAAGATTTGGGCGTGAAGTATCCATTCACGCCCTTCGGAGTAACTGTCCTGAGGTGGTTAAATGTGGCGCCCTCACAGCTTCAGCCCAACAGTTGGGCGTTCATCCGGGCCTTTGAGATAGCTTGCGAGGGATTAGGCTTTGAGCCCTCCGCCGGGTGCTTCTTTAGCTTCTACGGTACTAAGGGGGTGGACAAATCGTCTTGGGTGTCCGTTGGCGCGCACCCTGGGAAACGGTTGTTTCCACCTTATGCCTCTCATTACAAGAACTGGAGACGGACATTCCTTAGGGTGAGGGGAGGAGGGCGCGTACATAATGAATTAAAATTTCCCATCTGCTGGACGAGTTCCCCAGCTTCCATTACTGGGTTTGCTTATGAGCAGTTGAGTGCGTATGAACAAGGTGTCGTTTCCTTCCTGGACAAGATGCTGCCCATGGATATCCGGGAGTTGCTGAATAGAGAGGGAGATGTTGATAGCTTAGAGACCTATTTGCGTGAGTTGATTTCATAACTCTGCTTGTCTAGCTTTTTGCCTTTCCCTTTATTAATTATTTGTGTATTGGCTCTGGTTTTTTGACTTGCAGAATCGATGGCGCCACTAACAGCTGCGGAGAGGAAGCAGTATTTGGCCGAGCTGAAGGCCAAAAGGTCGGGCGGGGTGGCTGACACTAGCGATTCTTCTGGGCTTATCCTCCGTAAGTCTAAAAAGAAAGCTGAGATTGTTCTTGACGCTCAACCTGAGTGTGCTGTGGACGTGGCGCAGGAGAAGAATCGAGAGGAGAAGAAAAGGAAGGCGTCAGATGGGGAGGAGGGGGTGATGAAAGAGAGGAGGTCTAAACGGGCGCATTCTCGTCCCGCCACTGAACTTACTGGTCCCAGCCGGGATGTTCGGTCTTTCTGGGACAAGGATTTTGATTACGAAGCCTACGTGAAAGAGAAGATGGTTTGCAATCCTGATGATGTGACAGCCGGGATGCAGAACCCTGTTCCTTTTGCGACGAGGGATATCGGCGTGAACTGTTTGCGGTCTATTATGCTTTTGATGGCCGTTGATTGCAAATATGCGGAGTCAGTTCGTAATGGAGAAACGTTGCTGGAAAGGGTGAAGCTACTGGAGAAGGAATTACAAGAGGTTCAGGAGGGCAAGGAGAAGGAGGTCAAGGAGGCGGCGGAGGCGATGAGGGCCAAGTTCGATGAACAAATCAGTGACTTGAAGGTTGGTCATGACGCCGACTTAGCTGGGAAGGACGCGGTGATCATACGTTTGAGGAAAGAGGTCGCCTCGGGGGTTGAGAGGGAAGTGGCGTTAAAGGCTGAGGTTGCGGAAGCCAAAGGAGAACTGGCGCTGTCTTTCGAGACTGGGTTTGATCGTGCGAAGGAGCAGGCCGCCTTCCTCCATCCTGAAGCTGATCTTTCGTCTATGGATTCTTTCAAGATAATTGTAGATGGCGTCTTTGTGGACGAACAATAGTCTTTGTTGTAACTTTAATTTACTTTGATCTTGAACTTTCTTGAATTTGTAACGATGCATTATTTGTACTATGTTTCGTTGGTTTCTTATTCAATGATGGTGATGATAATGCTTCTTGGGCGGTAGTTATTACTTGTCTGTTTTCTCGACTTATTTAAGATTGTCAAACCGTTGAGCTTTTCGATGTTATTGCTCTACTCCGGAAAATCTTCTGCATGAATTCTTTTATTTTCGCGACGTTTTCGTTTTCTGCTTACGACGCCTTAGAGCCCTTTTTTAGGGTTAAGGAATTAGGTGGCGATTTGTCTTTCGGCTCACGACGTCTTAGAGCCCTCTTGGGGGTTAAGGAATTAGGCGGCAATCTTATTTTCGTCTCGCGACGTCTTAGAGCCCTCTTTTAGGGTTAAGGAATTAGGCGGCGATCTTATTTTCGTCTCGCGACGTCTTAGAGCCCTCTTTTAGGGTTAAGGAATTAGGCGGCGATTTTATTCTCGTCTCGCGACGTCTTAGAGCCCTCTTTTAGGGTTAAGGAATTTAGGCGGCGATTTTATTTTAAGCTCACGACGTCTTAGAGCCCTGTCTTTTAGGGTTAAGGAATTAGGTGGCATTTTTATTTTTAAGCACACGACGTCTTAGAGACCTGTCTTTTAGGGTTAAGGAATTAGGTGGCAACCCCTTTGGGGTTAGGCGCGCCCTTTGTGAGTTGATGCTGACTATCTCGTTTCGTCGATAACTGTGATACTGGAGTCAAACAGAGATAAGAATAAACGGAAATTGGTGCCTCATTAAAAACCCAGCTTTCGCGGGGAAAAGAGTGCTCCCTTATTCCTCTTTGTTAGTTGAAATCATAATACAAACAATTCAAAAGAAAATGCAAGCAAAACTTTACAGCAGCTCGACCTTGTGTGGCTTGTTTGTAAGAATGGTGAAGTACTCAGCTGTAGTAATGGCGTAGGTTGGCGGCATTCCATGTTCGTGGTATCGTGTCTCCATTCAGCTCCTCCAGCTTGTATGCTCCGTGTGCTAGTTTTTCCCTGACTCGGTATGGTCCTTCCCAGTTGGGTAGTAACTTTCCAATTCGGGAGGGCGCGACGACCTGTCTTAAGACCAAATCTCCTTCTTTCATGTCTCTTGGGATTACTTTTGAATTGTACCGGCGGGCTGCTCTTTGTTTGGCGGCGAATTCCCGGATGTGGGCGGCCTCCCGTACCTCGTCAATCATGTCTATTCCGCATAGTAAGCTCGCCTCATTAGCCTCTTCTGAGAAGTTCTCCCGGCGCCATGTTGGTGTGTCGATTTCTACAGGCAGCATAGCGTCGGCGCCGTATACCATGGTGAACGGGGTTTCCTTGGTTGTGGAATGAGGTGTCGTGTGATATGACCAGAGCACTTCATGCAATTGGTCAGCCCAAAGTCCTTTGGCGTCGTCAAGCTTCTTTTTTATGCCGTTCAAGATCACCTTGTTTGCAGATTCGGCTTGCCCGTTTGCTTGGGGGTGGATGACTGAGACAAACTTCGTCTGGATTCCGAGTTGATTGTAGAATTCTACCACCTTGGAACTGGCGAACTGGGTCCCGTTGTCAGATACTATAACTTTGGGTAGCCCAAACCTGCATATTATTTTCTTCCAGTAGAAGCGTATTACTCTGTCCGCCGTGATTTTGGCGACCGCTTCGGCTTCGACCCACTTCGTGAAGTAATCCACTCCGACTATGAGAAATTTCAGTTGTCCGGGTGCCAACGGGAATGGGCCTACAATATCCACTGCCCACTTATGAAAAGGCCATGGGGAAAAGACTGCGGTGAGTTCGCAAGCAGGGGCGTGCTTCTTATCAGAAAACCTCTGACACTTGTCACACTTTCGTACAAAGTCTGCGCTCTCTTGGATCATTGTTGGCCAGTAGTAACCTGCTCTTAACAGCTTCGCGGCCAGGGATCGCCCGCCGATGTGGCTCCCGCATACGCCTTCGTGCACTTCTAAGAGGACGAGGTGGGTCTCGTTTTCACCTAAGCACCTGAGCAGAGGCGATGCCTTGCCTCTCTTGTATAATTTGCCAGCGACCATGCAATACTTCGAAGCCTTCTTTCGTATTTGCAGCTCTTCCTCCTCGCTTTTGGGATTAAACGCTCCCGTGAGGTATTTGATGAGGGGCGTCATCCATCCCTCCTCCTCATTCTCCACGGCGCCTACTTCCATGATCTCTGTGCTGGGGGCCGCCAGCACCTTCTGGATGACCGTTCTGTTGTTCCCCGGGCGTTTGGTGCTGGCCAGTTTAGACAAAAGGTCGGCTCTTGAATTCTGCTCTCTTGGAACGTAGATTGCCTCGAAGAACTTGAAGGTGGAGGCTAAACTGTTGACCTTTGCTAAGTATTTGATAAGTTGACTGTCCTTCGCTTGGTATTCCCCGGTAATTTGACTCGTCACCAACTGGGAGTCGCTCTTTGCCCTCAAGTTTTCCGCTCCCATCTCTTGTGCCAGCTTCATGCCCGCTACCAGGGCTTCATACTTTGCCTGGTTGTTGCTCGCCTTGAACTCAAATCTCAGCGACTGCTCTATGATTAGGCCCCCTGGACCCTCCAACACTATGCCGGCTCCACTACCTTTGAGGTTTGATGATCCGTCGACCGATAACAACCATACAAAAGGGGCGACTTCTTCCACCGGGGATGAAAATTCTACTAGGAAGTCAGCCAGGACCTGTGACTTTATGCTGCCTCTCGGAAGATATTGAATGTCATATTCGGACAATTCCACTGCCCAGGATACCATTCTTCCCGCCAGGTCTGGTTTCCCCAGCACTTGCTTGATGGGGTAGTTGGATTTGACAACAACTCTATGTCCTTGAAAATATGGTCGCAGTTTCCTCGCTGTTGCTACCACTGCTAGAGCCAGGCGCTCTATTTTCTGGTATCTCAGTTCGGCTCCCTTGAATACCTTGCTCACAAAATACACTGGTTTTTCACCTTCGTCAGAATCTTGCACGAGGACGGAACTCATAGCATTTTCCGATATAGATAGGTAGAGGAAAAGGACGACGCCTGCATCTCGACGATGCAGAACTGGCGGGCTGGAAAGAAACGTCTTAATCTTTGCGAACGCATCTTCGCACTCTTCAGTCCATTGGAAAAGTTCCTTCTTCTTTATTGAGGCAAAGAAAGAGAAAGCTTTATCGCCGGCACATGATAGAAACCTGGAGAGCGCTGCGAGCCTACCAGTCAACTGCTGCACCTCCTTAACGCTAGAGGGGCTTCTCATGTTGATTATCGCCTGACACTTGTCAGGGTTTGCCTCGATACCGCGCCGGGTCAGCATGAAGCCTAGGAATTTTCCTGCGTGAACCCCAAAAGAACATTTGGCCGGGTTGAGACGCATGTTATATGCGCGAACTTGATCGAAGATCTCTTCCAGATCCTTTGCATGGCTTTTGTCATGTTTTGTTTTTACTACCAGATCGTCGATGTAGACCTCCAAATTCTTTCCGATTTGTTCTGCAAAGGCGGTGTCCATCAACCTCTGAAAGGTGGCGCCGGCGTTCTTTAAGCCGAAAGGCATAACTTCGTAGTGGTAGTTGTGGTGATTAGTCATGAAGGCCGTTTTTGGGGCGTCGAGAGGATCCATCTTTATTTGGTTGTAGCCGGAGTATGCGTCCATGAAACTCAGGGTTTGGTACCCTGACGCGTTGTCGATAAGGTGGTCAATGTTTGGGAGGGGATATGGGTCTTTTGGGCAGGCGGTGTTCAGATCGGTGTAGTCGACGCACATGCGCCATTTTCCGTTAGCTTTCTTTACGAGGACGACGTTTGCCAGCCATGTAGGATACTTGATTTCACTTATGAAACGGGCGTCTCTTAACTTGGCCACCTCTTCATCTACTGCTTTCCTCCTTTCTTCGCCTAATTTCCTTTTGCGCTGAGCCACCGGCTTCACTCCTGGGCGTAAGGCGAGGTGGTGGCATACGATGGTAGGGTCGATGCCGGGCATATCTGATGGTTGCCAGGCGAACAGGTCTAAGTTTCTTCTCAGGAGATCCACTAGACTTTGTTCTTCGGCGGGATCCAAAGAAGTCCCCACCTTGGTTGTTTGATGTGGCTCCGGGCCTATTGTGACTTCCTTCAGATCCTCCGTGGGTTCAAGACGCTCGTTCTGGAATTCTTCCCTTGGATCTAAGTCGATGACGTTAACTTGCAACGCTTTGCTGTGGCTGCGGAGTTGTTGGATCTGTTGCTGTACTGCTTTCGCCGCCTCTGGGTCCATGAACAACGATGGCGACGATGGTCGTTTTCGGGTCGGTTATCAAGGTTTAAAAATTGCGACTGAAGGCTCCCAGTCGGGATTGCGAATTTCGGAGGGACTAATTGATGTTTTGAACAAGAAACGGGTTGAATGTTTTATTAGAGTTAGGGGTAGGTCTAGGGCTGAACCACGGCGGATTCGAAGGTTTTGAGGTTGCTTCTGGGAAATACGGTGGATACACGGCGCTCTGATGACTTTCAGGGGCCGTGGATCGATCGTTTTTCTCTTGGACACGGTGGCTAGGTCAGTTTTACCGTAGCCCCACGGTGGGCGCCAACTGTACTGGCAGTGAGTACAATACTTCTAGAAACTAGGGTTTCTGTGCTGTGTTTTGGTCATGCCTCGGAAATGATCCCAAGGTTACTATTTGTAGCCTTTCTTGGGCCTACCCGGTCATGGTTTTGGGCCTAAATCGTAAAAGGGCCAAAACCATGACTTGGGCGCCCTCGTAAGCTGCTGAAGGCGCCCCCAAAGGGCTATTTTGATTGTCAAGTGGGCCCTCTGCCCTCTTGGAGGACGTCCAGCCTTATTCCAAGGGTTCACACCCTTGGCTTTAGGGTCTCAAGTCCTAGATAGTGAGATCTACGGTCCAATCCTCTTCTTTCCCCAAATTTCGAACCCTTCAATCAGAAACGCGTTTGCCTTATATAGACATAGCAAAAATCGTGCCCCGAAGAACTGAAATCGTGGCCCGATTTTGTTGGAACAAAATGTGAACAACTCTCTTTTGAATAGAGGGAGATTGTTGGAACAATATGTATGAACAACTCTCTTTAAGGGTTTGATGATAACAAAGTGTTAAAAAGAAAATTGGTATTGCTAATGCTTTGTTCTAAGTTATGCAGAACCATGTTCTTAATGTTGATTAATTAATATTGGTTATGGAAGAACAAGCTAAGAGCAAGAAGGAAAGCTTAGAAGCTATGTTGCAAGTTTGAAGGAAAGCTGAGTCTGAAGACTGAGTCTGAAGAGTGCGTCTGAAGGCAGAGTCTGAAGCCTGCGTCTGAAGGCAGCGTCTGAAGGCTGCTTCTGAAGGTCAACAAAAGTCAACATCTGAAGGGAGCGTCTGATGAACAGTGCGTCTGATGAACAGTGCTTCTGAAGGTCAACAAAAGTCAACGTCTGAAGAAGTGCGTCTGATGAACAGTGTTTCTGAAGTCTGAGTCTGAAGAGAGCTTCTGAAGTACTGTTCCTGAAGAAGCTTCTGAAGTCTGACATGGAAAGTTTCCTTCAGCATTTAATGCCTGCAGTGTCAGAACAACTGCAATGGAACAGTTGTCTCCCTGACTCAAACATTCCCCAGCTTTTAAGGAAAGCAAATTCAAAAATGGCTGCTGCTCTGGTTTTCTCCTGAGTTTAGCTCGCAATTTCAGCCTGGCCTAGTTCTATACTTGCAACGGCTCTTTGCTTAATTCCTGGATATCTTCAACAGCTCTATTTTCCTCTATATAAGGATGAAGAATTGAAGAAGAAATCTGCTAAGACTCTTGAAACAAAAGAACTGAACTTGTGCTCTGTTTTGCTGTCAAAAATACGCAAGTTACCAAACCTCTTAGAAATTCTTACAAACTTGTAATCTTAGAATTTCTTAAGTGTTGAGTCTTATTCCTGAGTTGTATTAAGTGAACACCTCTGATATTTGATCAAGTGTTCAACCCAAACTTACTTTCTTTGTAACTTAGTTTGGTTCAAGTCTCAGTTTGCGTACTGAGCATCTGAAGTCTCATTACTTAGAGTTCTGAGCATTAGAAAGTCTCATTACTTTGTGTTCTGAGCAGGAAGTCTCATTACTTGGTGTTCTGAGCAGGAAGTCTCTTTACTTTGTGTATTGAGCATTAGAAGTCTCTTACTAGGTGTTTGAGCATTGAAGTCTCTTTCCTTTGTGGTCTGAGCAATTGTAATCAGTCTGATTATAGTTAAAATCTCTTGTTAGTAACAAGGGGACTATACTACTTCCAACTTGTGGAAGGAACTAGTATAAAAACATTGTGTGTCTCTCTTTCCCTCTCTCTTTAAGCTTTATATCCGCTGCTAAACAATCTCTGAAAAAGGTTCAAAACTGATCAACATCAGATTCTAAACTTGTCTTAAGCTTTTGAGAAAGAAAAATTAAAAACTGTCCACACACAATTAACCCCCCCCCCCCCCCCCCTTCTTGTGTGTTTTTCTCACCTTCAGTTGGTATCAGAGCTCCGGTTCTGATATTAACACTTAACAGTGTGTCAGTGAGATCCTGAGAAAAACATGTCATCAGAAGGTTCACCTCCACCCCCTCCCAGAAATCAAAGAGGTACTCGAACTTCTGTATCATATGACTATGTTACAGATGATAGAAAATCCAGGTCACACAATAAACCCCCAATGTTTACTGGTGACCCAAAAAAGTTCTCATGGTGGAAGAGCAAAATGTACAGCCATATAATTGGAATTGATGATTCTTTATGGGATATAATAGAAGATGGAATCACTATTCCAGTTGATGAAGAAGGTGTTGCTGTCAACAGAAGAGGCTTGAGTGATGCAGAAAGAAAGATATATAGAAAGCATCACAATGTGAGAGGAATCATTGTGGATTCCCTACCTCACACTGAGTACCAGAAGCTGAGTGACAAATATACAACAAAGGCCATATTCACATCCCTCTGCTCTAACTATGAAGGTAACAAAAAAGTTAGAGAAGCTAAGGCTAATATTCTTGTTCAGCAATATGAGTTGTTCAGAATGAAAGAGGATGAAAATATTGAGACAATGTTCTCAAGATTTCTGACTCTGGTTTCTGGACTTCAGATTCTGAAGAAGAGTTATACCACAGTTGATCATGTGAACAAAATCCTAAGAAGTCTGCCATCTAAATGGAGACCCAAGGTGACTGCTATTGAGGAAGCTAAGGATCTAAATACTCTAAGTATTGAAGATCTTATAAGCTCCCTCAAGGTGCATGAACTGGGACTTAATGAAGATGAGTCTGTTAGAGAGCTTAAATCAATAGCACTGAAATCCAAAAGAAAGCCTGTTAAAGCTCTGAAAGCTATTGAATCTGAAGAAGAATTTCCTGAGGGAAATTATGAAGAAGATTCAGATGTTGAAGTGCTTGCAATGCTTTCCCAAAGAATTCAGTATCTAATGAATAGAAAGAAGAAATTCTCTAACAGAAGCAGTAACTTTAAAGGATCTGGTTCAAAGAGGGAAAACCAGAAGGACTGCTACAACTGCAAGAAACCTGGCCACTTCATTGCTGAATGTCCTGATCTTCAGAAGGACAAGTCAAAGGAAAAGGCAAAGAAGACCAGTTCTAAGTCTAGTAACTTCAGAAAAAAACTTAAAAAGAGTCTCATGGCAACATGGGATGATATGGACAATGAGTCTGAGTCTGATGAAGAGGAAGCAAATCTGGCTTTGATGGCAACTGCATTTTCTGATGCAGAATCTTGTTCAGACTCAGATGATGAAGATGAGGTATATTCTGAGCTCACTAGATCTGAATTAATTGAAACAGTTAAAGATCTTATGAGCCACCTCAAAAGCAAGTTAGGAGAAATAAAATCTTTGAAAAATAAAACTAACTTGCTGTCTGAAGAAAATCTCAAACTTCGGAATCAAATCATTGAGTTTGATGAAGAAGTTAGAGAACTCAGAGATGAGGCTCATAAGAAACCTGAAGAAATTCCTAATGAACATGAAATTGCTCTTCATGACTTTATTTTAACTGGAATCAATAGAAGTAAGATTGCTTCTATGATTTATAGAATTTATAGAAACAAAGGTGAAGGCATTGGTTTTAAAAATGATTCATTCAATTCTTCAAATGAATCAAAAACATCACCTTGTTCTAAAAACATTTTGAATGGCACTGAAATATGCTTTGTGCCTGCTTCTGAAAATTCTGAGAAACAGAAATTAGCAGAAACTGAGACTGAGTCTGAAGTTCTGAACTGCTCAGACTCTAAAGCTTCTGAACCTAAGGGTAAGATGAAGGCAGATGTTAAAACCTTGCCTAAATCTAAGCCAAAAGGTCCTAAGACTAAGAGTATGAGAAAATCAGACTCTAAACCTGAAAATGTTCAGAGTCTGAAGAGTTCAGGACCTGAAACTTGTAAGTCTCAGAGTCTGAAGAATTCAAATTCAAATTTTACAAAGACTGGGGTTATGAAAACTTCAAAAACTACTAAACCAGTCTATACAAAACATTTTCAATCTCGTAATGTCAGGCAAAGCAAGCAAAAGAAAGCAAATCTATCATCTGCTTCTGACTGTTTTAAGAAAGGTCAAACTGAAGCTTGCCTTGTGTCTGAAGCTAACAAAGTTAGAGTTCTGAAGAAATCAGAACCAAAGTGCTCAATGGTTTAGACTCTAAACAAATCAGAACCAAAGACTTTCAAGTCTCAGGTTCTGAAGAAATCTGAGTCCAGACCCTTGAGAACTCAGGTTCTGAAGAACTCAGTTTCTAAAACCCAGACTTATTCAAGATTTAAGGATTCATATCCTAAATATCTGAACAATTCTGAGTTCTATAACTTCAGACACAAGATGAAAAAGGCTAAACCTTTCAGGACTAACCATAAAGGACCCATGAAAATCTGGGTACCTAAGGCTGAGATCATTTCTATTGCAGATATGCTTGTCATCCAAAGAAAAGGAAAGGTCCTGGTACCTGGACAGTGGATGCTCGCATCATATGACAGGAGACAAGTCTATGTTCCAAACCATGACTCTGAAAGAGGGAGGAACTGTGGGGTTTGGAGGAAGTCAGAAAGGAAAGATCATTGGTACTGGTAAGATAGTTAATTCTTCCCTGTACATTGATGATGTTTGACTGGTAGATGGACTTAGACATAATTTACTTAGCATAAGTCAATTATGTGATAGTAATTATGAAGTCTTGTTTAATAAGAACACATGTACTGTAATCAACAACAATGATAAATATGTTGTGTTCAAAGGAAATAGGAAAAACAATGTTTATAAAATTAACTTTTCAGAATTGGTTCAGCAGAAGGTAGTTTGCCTTCTGTCTGTGAGTGATGAGAAATGGGTATGACACAAAAGGTTGGGACATGCTAACTGGAGACTCATCTCTAAGCTTAGCAAGTTGCAACTGGTCAGAGGCCTGCCTAAAATTGATTATCACTCAGATGCTCTTTGTGGAGCATGCCAAATTGGAAAATTTTCTAAAACTTCTTTTAAATCCAAAAACATTGTTTCCACCTCAAAACCATTAGAACTGCTTCACATTGATTTGTTTGGTCCTGTTGGAACAGCTTCAATCAATGGGAAGAAATATGGACTTGTAATTGTTGATGATTATAGTAGGTGGACTTGGGTTAAATTCCTTAGAACTAAAAATGAAACATATGATGTGTTTTACAAATTCTGCAAACAAGTACAAAATGAAACTGATTTGAAAATTTTAAAAGTCAGAAGTGATCATGGTGGGGAATTTGAAAATGAACCTTTTGAAAAATTTTGTGAAGATCATGGAATTCTCCATGAGTTCTCATCTCCTAGAACTCCACAACAAAATGGAGTTGTAGAGAGAAAGAACAGATCTTTGCAAGAAATGGCTAGAACCATGATCCATGAATCCAAAATTGCAAAGTACTTTTGGGTAGAAGCTGTTAACACAACATGTTATATTCAGAACAGGATCTATATCAGACCTATTATGAATAAAATAGCATATGAACTTTTTAAAGGAAGAAAACCAAGCATTTCTTATTTTCATCAGTTTGGTTGTACTTGTTACATACTGAACAATAAGATCTACCTAAAGAAATTTGATGCTAAGGCTCAAAAGGGTATCTTTTTAGGATACTCGGAGAGATCTAAAGCATACAAGGTGTATAATTCTGAAACACATGTTGTTGAAGAAGCTATACACATTAGATTTGATGATAAGAAGCCTGGTAATGAAATACCAGAGCTGGTTGAGAGTTTTGCAGATTTCAGACTCTCAGAAGAACCTTCAGAACCTGAACCTAGTTCAGAGTCTGAAGAAAGTTCAGAAGCTGAAAACATTGAAGAATCTGAGAAACTCTCTGATAATGACACTACTCCTAAAGCAAATCAAGACCAGCATGGTTCTGAACAAGTCCCTGATGGTTCTTCAGAAGCTAATCCTCCCAGAACCTCATTCAAGTACAAGTCTTCACATCCTGAGGAGCTGATTATTGGGAATAAGAACAGTCCAAGGAAAACAAGATCAGCATTCAGTCAGAATGAGTCTATGCTTGGCCTGCTATCCATGATTGAGCCCACAACAACTGATGAAGCACTTGCAGATGATGGTTGGATTGTAGCTATGCAGGAAGAACTGAACCAGTTTCAAAGGAATGATGTCTGGGATCTTGTTGCAAAACCTCATCATAAGAACATTATTGGAACAAAATGGGTGTTGTGAAACAAGCTTAATGAACAAGGAGAAGTGATCAGAAACAAAGCAAGACTGGTTGCTCAAGGCTACAGCCAGCAGGAAGGAATAGACTACACTGAGACTTTTGCTCCAGTTGCAAGACTGGAAGCAATCAGGTTACTTCTTTCCTATGCTGTTAATCATGATATCATCTTGTACCAAATGGATGTTAAGAGTGCTTTCTTAAATGGTGTTATTTCTGAAGAAGTTTATGTTAAACAGCCTCCTGGTTTTGAAGATGTTAAAAATCCAGATTTTGTTTTTAAACTTAAGAAATCCTTGTATGGTCTGAAACAAGCTCCTAGAGCTTGGTATGAAAGACTAAGCAATTTCTTACTTAAAAATGATTTTGTAAGAGGTCAAGTTGACAATACACTCTTTAGAAAAACTGTTAAGAAAGACATCTTAATTGTGCAAATATATGTTGATGATATCATATTTGGTTCTACTAATGCCTCTCTTTGCAAAGAGTTTTCTAAGTTAATGCAGGATGAATTTGAAATGAGCATGATGGGAGAGTTGAAATTCTTTCTTGGAATTCAAATCAACCAATGCAAAGATGGTGTCTATGTTCATCAGTCCAAATACACTAAGGAGCTTCTGAAGAAGTTCCAGTTTGATGACTGTAAGCTGATGACAACACCTATGCATCCTACCTGCACCTTAAGCAAAGAGGACAATGGCTCAAAAGTAGATCAGAAGCTGTACAGAGGTATGATAGGTTCTCTGTTATACTTAACTGCTTCTAGGCTAGATATTTTGTTTAGTGTCTGTCTGTGTGCTAGATTCCAGTCAGATCCTAGAGAATCTCATATGACTGCTGTCAAGAGAATCTTTAGGTATCTGAAAGGAACAACTAATCTGGGACTTCTGTATAAGAAATCCTTGGATTATAAGCTAGTTGGATTCTGTGATGCTGATTATGCTGGGGACAGGATTGAAAAAAAATCCACCAGTGCAAACTGTCAGTTTCTTAGTGAGAATCTGATATCCTGGGCCAGCAAAAGACAAGCAACTATTGCTTTGTCAACAGCAGAAGCAGAATACATCTCAGCTGCAAGTTGTAGCACACAACTGCTCTGGATGAAACATAAATTAGAGGATTATCAGATTCATGCATATAACATTCCTATTTATTGTGATAATACTGCTGCAATATGTCTGTCTAAAAATCCAATTATGCACTCTAGAGCCAAGCATATAGAAATTAAACATCATTTTATAAGAGATTATGTTCAGAAGGGAGTTTTAGATATTCAGTTCATTGATACTGATCATCAATGGGCTGACATATTCACAAAACCCCTAACAGAAGAAAGATTTAATTTTATCAAAAAGAATCTGAACATGCACTTTATCTCTTGAAAAATATGCTTGAATCTGAATGAAAACTAAGATTCTGAGTTCATCAGAAGCTAAGACCTATCAAACACTCATTTTTGAGAGTCTGAAGAAAGTTAAGCCCTGAAAACTTCAGAGTCTGAAGGTTCAGAACCTGGATTTTCTGACTTCTGAATCTGATAGCTATCTAATGTTTGGTCAGAATCTGATAAGTATAACCCTGGACAATGATGATTTAAAGCTTTGAAAGTTATACTTTGTCCCTCCCAAAGTCATCAATATAAAAATGTGTTTTTTTTCTGTTTTCAAGTTCTGAAATGTTTTAACACAGACACATTTTTCAAATGCTCAATTTGTATCAGACATGTTCAGTCTTTCAGAACTTATTTAAAAAATTGGTATCAGTTTGGTCTGAAAGAATTCAGCAGCACTGAACCAAATGCTATATCTTGGTATCAGCAGCTATACTTTTTCAGCTTCTGAAATAAGTTCAATAGTGCTAAAACCTTCAAGTTGGTATATGATCTGAACAATTTTGCCTAAAATAGTTCAGTGATACTGCACAAGATATACTGAACAACTGTGTTTGAACAAAGAATGCTCTGATCAGAAGCTCCAATCTTTTATGCTTCTGAACATCATTCTATTTTTTAAAAAAATGCAATATCATATACTTCATGTATGATCAAGCCTGCTCTGATTCTCATCTTTTCTGCTTGATTACTTATATGATTGCATGATTATCTCACATGTTTTTCAAACTCTCTCAAAATTCTGAAATTTTTTTTATAAAACTTTCTTTTTGTTGATGACAAAAGGGGGAGTAGAGGTAAACAAGTATTAAGGCTCCTGAGCTCTAAACATAAGTTAAATTCTGTCAGTAATTAACTTATGAAAGGGGAGTAAAAGGTATTAAAGCCTGAGCTCAAAACATAAGTTAAGTTCTGATTGAATTTAACTTATGAGAACTGTTTTTAATCTCTAGCCTCTGAATTGAATTTCTGTGAGATACATTACTCTTAGTGAGTTAAAATGAATTTAAAATAACAAGGATAAGACTCAGGGAGCTTACAAAACTCATCCTGTGGATTATCAGACTTAGGGGGAGAGCTTACAAACCTCAGAACCTGAAGTCAGCTTGTTATTTATAATTCTGAGTGTTAATTTCACTTTATTGTTTTAAGTTGAGTTTAATTAACTTGGATAAGAATCAAGGGGAGCTTACAAACCTCACCTTGTGGATTGTCAGACCTAGGGGGAACTTGCAAACCTCTCCTGAAGTCAGCTTGTTAATTAAACTTAACAACAATTCTGAAATTTTCACCTGTTTGTTCTTAAACTAAATTTAATTAACCTGGATCAGACTCAGGGGGAGCTTACAAACCTCATACCCTACAGTCAACTTGTTAATTAAATTAACAACAATTTTCTAATTAATACTTATGTTTGTCATCATCAAAAAGGGGGAGATTGTTGGAACAAAATGTGAACAACTCTCTTTTGAATAGAGGGAGATTGTTGGAACAATATGTATGAACAACTCTCTTTAAGGTTTTGATGATAACAAAGTGTTAAAAAGAAAATTGGTATTGCTAATGCTTTGTTCTAAGTTATGCAGAACCATGTTCTTAATGTTGATTAATTAATATTGGTTATGGAAGAACAAGCTAAGAGCAAGAAGGAAAGCTTAGAAGCTATGTTGCAAGTTAGAAGGAAAGCTGAGTCTGAAGACTGAGTCTGAAGAGTGCGTCTGAAGGCAGAGTCTGAAGCCTGCGTCTGAAGGCTGCTTCTGAAGGTCAACAAAAGTCAACATCTGAAGGGAGCGTCTGATGAACAGTGCGTCTGATGAACAGTTCTTCTGAAGGTCAACAAAAGTCAACGTCTGAAGAAGTGCGTCTGATGAACAGTGCTTCTGAAGTCTGAGTCTGAAGAGAGCTTCTGAAGTACTGTTCCTGAAGAAGCTTCTGAAGTCTGACGTGGAAAGTTTCCTTCAGCATTTAATGCCTGTAGTGTCAGAACAACTCCAATGGAACAGTTGTCTCCCTGACTCAAACATTCCCCAGCTTTTAAGGAAAGCAAATTCAAAAATGGCTGCTGCTCTGGTTTTCTGCTGAGTTTAGCTCGCAATTTCAGCCTGGCCTAGTTCTATACTTGCAACGGCTCTTTGCTTAATTCCTGGATATCTTCAACAGCTCTATTTTCCTCTATATAAGGATGAAGAATTGAAGAAGAAATCTGCTAAGACACTTGAAACAAAAGAACTGAACTTGTGCTCTGTTTTGCTGTCAAAAATACGCAAGTTATCAAACCTCTTAGAAATTCTTACAAACTTGTAATCTTAGAATTTCTTAAGTGTTGAGTCTTATTCCTGAGTTGTATTAAGTGAACACCTCTGATATTTGATCAAGTGTTCAACCCAAACTTACTTTCTTTGTAACTTAGTTTGGTTCAAGTCTCAGTCTACGTACTGAGCATCTGAAGTCTCATTACTTAGTGTTCTGAGCATTAGAAAGTCTCATTACTTTGTATTCTGAGCAGGAAGTCTCATTACTTGGTGTTCTGAGCAGGAAGTCTCTTTACTTTGTGTATTGAGCATTAGAAGTCTCTTACTAGGTGTTTGAGCATTGAAGTCTCTTTCCTTTGTGGTCTGAGCAATTGTAATCAGTCTGATTATAGTTAAAATCTCTTGTTAGTAACAAGGGGACTAGACTACTTCCAACTTGTGGAAGGAACTAGTATAAAAACATTGTGTGTCTCTCTTTCCCTCTCTCTTTAAGCTTTATATCCGCTGCTAAACAATCTCTGAAAAAGGTTCAGAACTGATCAACATCAGATTCTGAACTTGTCTTAAGCTTTTGAGAAAGAAAAATTAAAAACTATCCACACACAATTCAACCCCCCCCCCCCCCTTCTTGTGTGTTTTTCTCACCTTCAGATTTAATGAAATTCAAATGTAGCTACAGACGCGCCTGGAAAATCGGCGCCCGATATGCACAAATCGGCCCCCGAAAAATCACGAATTGAGGGTCTTGAATCAGCCTTCAAATCGGCGCCCGATTGTACAAAATCGTGGCCCGATGTACCTTCAGACGCAGGCTCACCCTTCAGACTTGGCTTCAAATCGGCGCCCGATTGTACAGAATCGTGGCCCGATGTACCTTCAGACGCAGGCTCACCCTTCAGACTTGGCTTCACATCGTGGCCCGATTTATGAAATCATGGCCCGATTTACAGCTTCTGAAATGACTTGATTTTCTTCTATTTATCAGCTTCTGAAGCCTTTATTGCCTTGAACTCATCCTAAAATGTCAAGAAAACACTAACAAAAACAAAGATGACAATATGTCATCAGTCATCAACTCACAGTTACGACGAATCAACTAAGTGTGCTCTCCAACCACCTCTGGAGAAGCATGTGAAGCGTCTGGCGCCATATCTGAGCATAAATAGTTTTCTATCAAAATTTAGAAGCTCAATCTAGAACTTTAGTAACAATAGAAACCATGAATTGTAAGTTGAATATATTTATATTATAGTATTATTGATACCATGTAGGCTTCAACTTGTTAATTTATCCCCAACTTTCGTTTTAGACAGAATATGAAACAAATGCATATTATACATATGAACAACTAGCAGATGCAACATACTTTATGCCAACATTGTTGAAGTTACATAGAACCATTCAAATCAAATGAAAGTTTGTATCATAATCATATGTTGAAGTTATTCATATACTCTACTCTCTAAAATTAATTTCTAACCCACTAATCATGCCTAAATATGCACTAATTGAGGTAAGTTGATAAATATACCTCAAAAAGGCTCGATGAGCAACTTTCACAAAATGGGTATTTTTCTTCCTCTTCAAAGCACAAACCCTAACCCCAAAATCTTATCAAATAACACTTGTAATGTGAAATTGCTTTGCTTAGCTGAATAATTTTCTCACAGGTGTTTGATTTGTGAATGAAATTGCTTGATTTGGGAAGGAAGGAAAATGAAGAAGAGGAAAGCTGAACAGAGAGAGTGGTTACGGGGGGAAATAGAAAGGAATGAGGGACATGTTGTTGTTTTTTCACGTGGTGTGTGTATTATGTTTCTATATATATATATTATTATTATTATTATTACTTACTATTATTTATTTATTTATTTTATTTTAATTCTTTTCCTAGCTTAAATGAAACGGTGTGTTTCAAGTAGAGAAGAAGTTTTTTTTTCTTCTTGTTGTTGTTGTTTAGAACGAAATAGAGAGAAAAAAAATAGATTTTTTTTTGCAATGAAAAGGAAGAAACTTCAGAGTTATTGCAAGAAACATGGAATTCCTGCGAATTTGAAGAAAAAACACAAGTTTTTTGTCAGAATTTCACAGCTCTAACAAATCCAAATTTCAAACCCATTTCACAATAATCCCAAATTTTCGAAATTTCTTTTATATTATTCAAAACCAAGACCAAAATTGATAAATGGTAGCTAAAAAACACAAATCTCAGACTCATTCATCAACTCCCCCAATTTTTTTTCTTCGAAAATTTCAAACTTTCTTTATTGTTGTTGTTGTTGTTCCAGAAACATAAAAGTGTGAGGATTCATTGATTGATTCAAAACCAAGAAGATGAAGATGATTTGATTTTCTGTGAATGATTCCACAAATATAAAAGTTGTTGTTCCATAAACTTTCTGTGATTGATTCCAAAAACATATTGTTGTTGTTGTTGTTGTTCTCAAACCCATTCATGAAGGATTTAGAAAGAAGAAGATGAAGATGATTTGATTTTGTTTGGAGATTTATTTTTTTTCTTTGTTGTTGTCGCTGCTGCTTATTGAGTTGTTGTGGTTGTTGTTATTATTTGTTCCTGTTGTTGTGTTGTTCTTATTTTCCAGAAATGGATGTGAAGAAGATGAAGAATTTAAGTGAAAAAGATGAAGAAAATAAATTAAGTTTGAGCCAATGCCAAAATGACAAGTGGATAACACTTAACGTTTATTGATTAAAACTAACGGAATGAACTAAAATGTTTAACGGAAATAAAATTAAAGAACTCAAAGAACTTTTTATTACTTATGGGACCAACGCGATACCAAAAAAATAATTAAGGGACCAAAAGAACAATTTAGCCTTAATATTATGTTCAAGGCTTAATCTATAGTTGGAGGTTGAGTCTCCTTTTTACCTTCCATTCAACGAGCATCTCTACCTTCTCTTAATAAAATTTTGGCTTAAATATTGGTCATTGCACTTTCACCATATTTTAGCATTGATCCCTATATTTTTTGTTTGCATTGGTCTTTGCACTTTGTAAAAGTTTTGTTATTGATCTTTCTATTAAGTTCAAGTTATAAAAAAACTAATGATGTGCCATGTGGATCAATCATTCCACGCCACGAGGCACACTAAAATACAAAAAAAATATTCCAACTTTTTTATTATTATTATTTTATTCATTATTTTTTACTTAAAAATATAATTATTCCTGTTCCTGCACTTTCAGTACTCTTTTATATTTGTCCATGCACTTTAATATTGGTCTTTGGACCATTTTTTTGTGAAAAAAACTCAATGATATTATTATATTTTGTTATTATTTTGTTCATTATTTTTATTGAGAATATTTATAAAGAAATAACATAAAAAAAAAACCTTTTTAAATGAACGAAAAATGATTTTACAATTATTCTTTGAAAAAAATTGGTCCACAGGATTAGTTTTCTTTGATGAACAAAAATGACTTTTTAATTATTCTTTAAAAAATAATTCTTTTAAAGCTTTAATTTTATTTTATTCTTTAAAAAAATAAAAAATCAAATTCTTAAAAATGATTTTTTTTATAATTATTCTCAATAAAAAGCTTTGATTTTTTAATGAACAAAAATGATTTTTATAATTATTCTTTTAAAAAATAATTGGTCTACGTGATTAGTTTTCTTTAATGAACAAAAATGATATTTTAATTATTCTTTGAAAAATAGTTCTTTAAAAAATTAAAATAAAAAATTCATTAAAAATGATTTTTTGTTTTATTTTTATAAAAATTATTTTCAATAAAAATAATAATAAAACATAATAATTTCGTTGAAATTTTTTTTTATAAAAAAAAAGTTCTGGAACCAATACCAAAGTGAATGGACCAATATCAAAAAGTACTCAAAGTGCAGGGACTAATGATATTTTTAAGTCAAAAAATAATGAATAAAATAATAATAAAAAGTTGGAATATTTTTCGTCTTTAGTGTGCCACATGGCGTAGAATGTTTGGTCCACGTGGCACACCGTTAGTTTTTTTTTTTATTTTTACTTGGACTTAACAGAAGGATTAATAACAAACATTTTACAAAGTGCATGACCAATGTTTCACAATCTGTTGATTTTGGCACCCTATGTTTCACAGTCTAGTGATTTTGGCACCCTATAAAAAACAATAACAATTTTAAGCCCTAAGTTTACCCCCTTTTGCACTTTTGGTCCCTTTGTCCAATTTTGACCCAGTCAATGCACATGTGGCACCTCACTTAAGTGATTGAGATGCCACGTGTGTAATTTTTAAATAAAAAAGTCACGTGTGTATTTGTTGAATTAAAAAAAAAGGAAAAAAATGGTTGAAAGATAGAGAAACATCGCATGCTTTTCCATTTTCCTTTCTTTTTTTTTTTAATTCAACAAATACACACATAGCTTTTTTATTTTATTTTAATTAAAAAATTACACACGTGGTATCCCAGTCACTTAAGTGAGGTGCCACGTGTGCATTGATTGAGTCAAAATTGGACCAAGGGAACAAACATACAAAAGGGGGTAAACTTAGGGGTTAAAATTGTTATTGTTGTTTATAGAGGGCCAAAATTGCCAGATTGTGAAACATAGGGGGCCAAAACTACAATTAAGCCAACAAAATATATAAATCTCCAACATTCCTCCTCGATATTTTTCTTGAAAAACTCCAAGCACTGATCTCATCTTTTCAACCTTCATCTGGTAAAACTTCATTGACCAATTTTTTTGATCTGTTGCAGCATAAACACACCCAGCTTCAACAGATGATTCATTGATCCCTCCTTGTTTCTTTGAATTCCATACAAACACAACACGACCAAATGAAAAAACACACAATCAGATTTTGTCTTGACATTGTCACTGTCTGCATAACCTTTGAGGTCTCCACTTTCATTTTGAAGAACACAGTCATAAACAGAGGCATCAACAACATTACAGCCAACATCATTCTCTATAATTCTTTACTCGTTCGGCATGGTAACTTTACAGCCCTCAAAATTAGCAGCTTCAATATACCTTGTACTCTCTAACATAGAAGTATTTCAACTAGCATAATGGCCATCCAAAGTTCCCTTTTTTGAGCCGAAAATTTTGCTTCAACTCTACATGAAAAAACATACAAGGATGTTTGCTTCCGCTCTACCGGAAAGCTTTTGCCTCTCACTTCAATAATCATTAATTAAGATCCAGAATGATAAAAAATAGTGCATTTCATATCCTTATAGATTTTATATCTGAGAGACTTTGATTTATCTCAAGTACAAATGAAACATCCGAAATAGATTTTATATATGAGAGAGTTTCAACAACCACAACGTCTTTGCCTTTGAACTCAACATGTTGTCAATTGCCAATGACAACATTGGAGTAAAACGATTCATCGAGTTCTTTTAAAAAATCAACATTGTTAGTCATATGATTGGTGCATCCACTATCTATTAGTCGTGTTTCTTTTCTACTGTAGGCTAAATAACAATAAGCCTTAAACAATTGCTCCTCATCTTCTTGGTGGTGCTCAATAGCTCGGGTTTGTTGTTCCTATTTATTTGTTTTGTTTTCGCAAACCTTCTCCACATGACCAAGTTGATTACAAGCTCTACATTTAACTTCTGGCTTGTACCAACAAAACTTATTTAAAGCTTTGGTTTTTGTCTTTGTTGCTGGCCAAAAAAGAACCTTTAACATTTTCTTTCACCCTTAAAGATCTTATTTGCTCAGAAGCTTGTAACGCATCAACAAGCTCAACCGCTGTGATTGCAGAAAAAAAAATCTTATTTTCTTCAAGAGATGGAATTTTTGTTTCAAACATGTCTGGAAGACACACCAAAAAAATTCCACAACTCTTTGATCACTTAGATCTTCTCCCAACAATCTGAATTGTCAGAAAACTTTCTAACAGTTTTAATTTCTTTCATTTATAGTGCTTCAAACTCTCTTCTAAAAGTCAAGACTTTCATATTCTTTGTTCTTTCACTTCCTTGGTACTCCTCCTTCAGCTTTCCCCAAACTTCTTTTGCAATTTTCAGATTCAAAATCTTGATAATAATATCATCACTTAGAGTCACATGTATTATGGAAAGGGATCTACCTTCTTTTGCCACTTCATTATTGTGATTTCTTATTGGAGTTAATGTTGGGTTGTTGTCCGTTTCAACCACCTCCCATAAACTTTGAGCTATCAAATAAGTCTTCATTTTTGCAGCCCACAAATCATAGTTTTCTCCTGAAAACACAGGAGGTGGAGGTAAAAAAACCACTATTGGAAGCCATATTTAGTGTTTACAAAGTTTTTTGTAAAGGTTTTTGTGAAGGTTTTGTTTGTTGGTTTTCTCTCAGCGTCAAAGTTTTACACTGGTTTTCTAACCTCATAGATTCGTTAAGATCAAAGGGGTTCCTGATAGCATGTAAAAAAAGGGACCTTAAGGTGAAAATATTGCAGAGACAAGAAGAAAAACTGAAAAAGATAATAAAGTTTTAGAGAAAAAATAAGGCTGACTCGATAATATGAACTGACTCAATATATATATATATATATATATATATATATATATATATATATATGTGTGTGTGTGTTTTTTTTTTTAGTAAAAATTAATAAAGTACAAACTTAAACATTAAAAGACGAAATATGTAATTTATTACCATATTCCTCTAATTATAGTAAAAGAGAGTGAAAAAAAGAAGTTAATAAGATATTTGTACGGGCTTTTAACTAAACACATATCTGTACTAAAATTAGTCTCACGTATGAGAGTTTAAAAAAGAGAAGTGCATGTATAGCTAGTTCAGTTGTACATGAACTGCGCTACAATTATTTTATTTTAATTATAAAGTACTACTACGTTTTTTATTTAGTTCAATTTTTTTAAAAAATAAATTAAAAGGTTAAGCTCTACATTTTTTTTAAAAAAAGTAATAAATCAAAAGGTTAAGCTCTACATTTTGACAAAAATTTTTTTTTTGAATTAAGTTACTTGAGCAAACGAGTTGAACCTAACGAGGCAAACCGAGTGGTTTGTTAACTTTAAATGAGCCGAACTCGAGTTAAAAAAAAGTCCATATCGAACTCAAGTCGAGTTTCAAGCTGAGCTAATTCTTATCGAGTCGAGTCGAGCTCAGACGAGTTCGATTTGACTTGACTCCTTTCCGGCACTAAGAACAAAGTAAAAATGTCAATATACTTTGAGGTTTCATCAAACCTTTAAAAAAGGTCATGTCTTAAAAATGAGCCTATGACGGGTAATAGGTCAGACTCAAACCTATAATTTTTGAAGTAGACCAGACTTAGGCCATATAAAACCCGGCCCGGTCTAACCCATTTCCACCCCTAGATACATTAAACTGAAATGTATACTACAAATATATAGAGCCAAGTTATAAGCTTGCTTGTACCACTGAAAATAAAACTTTGCAGTAAATTAACGTTAAAGACTAGTCATCATTACCTAAACACCACTTCACTTGCTCAAACAAGCAACAATTTAATTATGACAGTTTTGTCCTTTTTTAAATATTTTCAGTTCACACTTGTGTTTCTATGCTCACCAATTGGGTGGTGTCTCTACTGTGTTGGGCAAAGTTGTGTTCCAATAACATGCCTCCAATATTTAATACAAATCCACCTTATATTACAGTATAAGAAAATGGATAAAATCTGTTTACCTTACGGTTTTAATTGTCAAATTTAACCGAATATTATGTACTGTTTTTTTAATTGCAAATGCAATCCTAATCAATGATTAAAAACCAACATAGACCATCAATTACCAGTAATCCCCACAGCTACAAAATCCATTTTTGAAATGATGAAACCTCTTGTTGTCCCTTACAATAATTTCCCTTTTATCAACCTTTGATACTAACTTAATAGCATTATGACAATCAACACAAATGCGTAGATTTTTGAATACTCTCAATGTGGTACCTTTTGCTGTATTTAATAAACCGAAAGAAATTGCAAGCTTCTCAATATGGTTCCTAAGTATCTTAATTTTTTCATCTTCTTCTACTTCATGAAGCACACAACTCGTGTCAGGTTTATATCCAATTTTGTTTATTTTCTTCTCCAATTCAATCCAAGTTTGCTGAATTTTCATTGATTCCAAAAGTGATCCATCACCAACAAGAAATCTATAAACCTTTCCTCCTATTTCAATCCAACTACAACCTGCATCTTTCTGAAGTCCATTATTCTTCATTCTCTGTCTTACTTTTCTCACCTCATCCCATTTTCCTAAACCAGCATACAAGTTTGATATCAATACATAATTCTCAGCTTTGTCTGGTCCCAATTCTATTAACTTTTTAGCTACTTTCTCTCCAATATCCAAATCCCTGTAGATTCTACACGAACTGAGCAACGAACTCCATATCTTGGAATCGGGTTTGTCTGGCAGCTCATTCACAAGCTCCAAAGCTTCATTCAATCGTCCTGAGCGACCAAGCATATCAACCACACATGCATAATGCTCTAATTTTGGCTTTATACCTAACACACTCTGCATTTGACCAAGATATTCTAACCCTTCTGCTACTAAACCTGCATGGTTACATGCCGTTAACAATCCTAAAAATGTGATAGAATCTGGTCTGCAGCCAGCGTTTTGCATTGATTTAAACAGCTGAATAGCCTTCTGTCCACGTCCATGAATTCCATATCCTGTAATTAAAACATTCCATGTCACTTTGCCTTTCTCACGTACACTGTCAAAGATGTTCTGAGATTGTTCCATGCATCCGCATTTTGCATACATGTCTATCAATGAACAAGTAACAAAGCTGTCCCCCGTGAGAGCAGCTTTCACTGCAAAGCAGTGAAGTTCTTTGCCCAGTCGCAGCGCAGAAACCTGCGAACAAGCACATAGAGCACCGATAATGGCAATCTCATCAGGCCGAGTTTTACTTGAAAGCATTTGACGAAACATATCAAGGGCGTCACAAGGAAGCTCATTCTGTGAAAAGCCATTAATCATAGTATTCCAGGACACCAAACTTTTCTCTTCCATATTATCAAAAAACAATTTTGCTAACAAAATTTTCCCACATTGAACATAAAGCGACACTAACGATATCCCAATGAATTCGTCCAGCTCAAAACCATTACGCAACATAAAACCATGAATCTCTTTCCCACAGGACAAAGATTTCAGGCGAGCACAAGCTGAAAGAAGACTAGCAATTGTAAACAAATCAGGCTCCAAGCTAGAACCTCTCATCAAAAGGTACAAATCCAAAGCCTTTCTAGGAAAACCATTCTGCGCATGACCGCCAATCATCGCATTCCAAGAACTCACCATTTTCGACTCCATACCACAAAACACACCCTCAGCATAATCCAAAGAACCACACTTAGCATATCCAGCAACAAAAGCATTGGCAACTAATTCATCACTCTTAATAAATCCATGCCTTAAAGCATAACCATGAATCTCCTTTAGTTTCAAAAACAGAATCTCCTTCTCACAAACCGGTAAAACATTCAACAAAGTCACCTCATTCACTTTTAACTTCTCCATCTGCATCTTCCTTAACAACTCAAATGCTCCACGAAAATCGCCGTCCTTAGAGTATCCCCCAATCATAGAATTCCAAGAAACAACATTCTTCTCCTCATTCGTATCAAACAAAACCCGTGCTTCAAATAAGTAACCACATTTCGAATACATATCCAACAGCGAATTATTCACCTTCAATTCCCCGCAAAGGCCAAGTTTCAAAGCCAAACCATGAAACACCATCCCTAATCTCACTTCACCTTGTCTTGCACACAAAGGTATCACAGTCACCATTGTAGCTACATCAGGCATCAACCCTTCATCACCATTTAACAATCCCTTAAACAAACCATAACTCTCTTCAAACACACCATTCTCCGAATACAGATACATAACCGAGTTCCACGAAACCAAATTCCTCTGAGGCATTTTCTCAAACACCTTAACAGCACTCTCCACAAACCCAAACTTCCCATACATAGCAATCAACGCATTCCCAACAAACACATCAGACAAAACCTTCGTCTTCAACGCAAACGCATGAACGGCTTCTCCAAGCTTAACATCACAAAGCCCCCCACACGCCTTAATAACACACGGCAAAGTAAAATTATCCGGTACAAACTCCGTCAAAGAAATCATCCTAACAAACACAAAAACCACGTCGCGGAAAAGACTGTTCCTCAGGTAACCACTGAGAAGCGCGTTCCAGAGGAACAAATTCTTTTTCCGCGACGCGTTAAAAACGAGACGGGAATCATATGGAGAGTCGCAGATGGAGTACATAGAAACAATGCGGGTGGTGAGAACGACGTCGTTTTGGAAACGTGGTGACGTGGAAATGAAGTTGTGGATTTTTCTTCCGATTTCGATGTTTTTGTAGTGTCCGCATAATTGTAGTAAGAGGCCAATGAGTTGTTCGGATTTAGAGTTGGAAGAGGAAACGACGTCGTTGAGATTTGATTGAAGGAAGTTGAAGGCTTGGTTGAGGTTTCCTGTGTTGCATAGATTGTGAAAACGTTTGGATGCATTTTGTTGTTTTTTGTGTGTTGAGACTGTGGGAGAGGATAAGAGGGATGATTTTGGAGTTGTAAATGAATGAAAGGGGATTTTGGTGTTGATGTTTTGAAGGGTAAGGTTATGGTGATGAAATGAGAATGAGAGTGGTGGAGGTGTTACAGTGACTGAACACATTGCTAGCTTCACTTGACTTTCAGTTATTACAAGAAAATCTAAACCAAACGACCTTTTTATTGTTGTTGTTAATTTATAGGCTTAAATGCATTTGTGACCCTTAACTTTTAAAAAGTTGCAATTTTGGCCCCTATAAAAAACAATAACAATTTTACCCCTTAACTTTACAAAACGTTGCAAAGCTGCTGAGAAAACGCCACGTGTTCCAAAACAGGGGGCCAAAATCGCAACTTTTTGTAAAGATAAAGAGTCAAAAGATCTTATTTCCCTAAAGATAGAGGGCCAAAAGAGAATATTTCCGTAAACTTATAGGGTCAAAGAGTATATTTCCCTAAAGATAGAGGGCAAAATTTTTATTTTTTTTATTAAGGGGCCAAAATCGCAACGTTTTGAAACATAAGGGGGAAAACTGCATTTAAGCATGTACTGACTGTGAGTACAATGTATGAAAACTAGGGTTTTTGAGTCTGTTTAGGTCATGCCTTGGGAATGATCCCAAGGTTACAATTTGTAGCCTTGACTTGGGCCTATCTGGCCATGATTTTGGGCCCAAATCGTAAAGGGCCAAAACCATGACTAGGGCGCCCTCGTCAGCTGCTGAGGGCGCCCCCTGAAGGTGTCTTTTAGGAAGGTCACCTAAGGTTATTTATGACTGTCAAGTGGGCCCTGCGCCCTCCTGGAGGGCGCCCAGCCTTACTCCAAGGGTTCAAACCCTTGCCTTTAGGATCTCAAGGCCTAAATGGTGAAATCTACGGTCCACAGCCCAACAAGCACGAGTCTTGGGACAAGGCGAAGTGATTAAACTGTTAACGGGGGGATTTGCCTATGACCTTTTGCCCAGCAAGTGGGGCTTACTGATCATGAAGCTATATGAAAAAATTTTATGAGCACTAGCCCAACATGGATGCTTGCCCAATCATGGGCGCTCGCCCACGATGGGTGCTAGCCCAACATGGGTGTTTAACCCTGCATGGGTACTAGCCCAACACGGATACTAGCCCAACATGGGTACTAGCTCCATGTTTCTGTTATGGGGGCCTTAGTGGGTACTAGCCCAACGAGGGTATTCATAGCCCAACAAGCACGAGTCTTGGGACAAGGCGAAGTAATTAAACTATGTATCGAAATGGCTCCTTTGAGTAGATTAGATCGCCGCGCCGGAACTAGCCCAATAGGGGCGTGATACCTTTTGAAGGTTTAGGTTGAGGACGCACCTTAGTGGAATCCGACGGTTGACATGAGGCGACCGTTCGCTCTCGCTGACGTGTTCGCATCGCAACGGTTCTTGGAAATCATGCCAACTTAAGTGACGTCATCTGCGCGTTTTCCCAAGCTTTTGCACTTTAAACTGATTTCGGATCTAATTTTCACCACTTCCTGTCTTTCCTCTACCTTTTCACTTCCCTTCCCTCCGTTTTTCTCTCCCAAATCGCTTTTTTGCCGTTCAAACTGTTACAGTCTCTGTGGATCGCTGCACCTGCCATTTGTGGATCGTTCGAAGCCCATGTTCGTTCTCAATCCCTCGCTTGTCTAAATCCAGGTAAACCTATTCGATCTTGTTCTTTTTAAGTTAAATTAGTAGTATGGTGATAATTAGGGACTGTGATGAGGCGGGTAGGGAGTTATCCCCAGCGAATTCGGAGGAGAGGCGTAGGTTGTGGAGGGAAAGTGTTAGGCATGCGAAGCGGTCAGATGGAACCACTGATTGGGTGGTGTTCGACAAGGCCTACTACGGCCACTCCCTTTTAACAGAGTTTTCGAGCGATTCAGAAGAGGGTGAAGGAGGGAGTAGTAGTGGGAATTCGTCTGACTGTGTTATTCATTATGTTCGCCCAGGTCTGTTTTGTCGGAGAGGAATTTGTTACATGGCGTCCTCCAGTGGATCGGATCAGGAGAATTTTGCCGACGAGGTGCTTCGATCAGAGTCCGTGTACGTGGACCCCCAACGAGTGGCGTTTTTCCGGAGTAAGCTGCACGTGTCCTCTACAGGATTTGAAGAGGATGTGGTCTTGGAACATTGTCGCCTAGGTGAGAAAGTGTGCGCACAAAGGCCGAGGGGAATAAAGAGTGAGATGTTTCACATGTATACGGCTGTTTTTGAGGATCTGGGTGTGAAGTATCCCTTCACGCCCTTTGAAGTTGACATACTAAATTGTTTGAACGTGGCACCTTCTCAGCTGCAGCCAAACAGCTGGGCGTTTATACGTGCTTTTGAGATTGTATGCGAGGGGCTGGGTTTCCAGCCCTCAGTTGGATCCTTCTTCACGTTCTATGGCACGAAGGGGGTGGATAAGATGTCTTGGGTGTCCATCAGTGCGCATCCTGGCAAGAGGTTGTTCCCGCCCTACGCCTCCCATTATAAGAATTGGAGACAGACGTTCCTCAGGACCTGGGGACGAAAGGATTGTGCGGCAGCTGCCGTGTGGGTTGATGGTAAGCTAAGGTTTCCCATATGTTGGACGAGTGCTCCGGTGTCTATCATGGGATTTGACTACGAGAAGCTGGACGCATATGACCAGGGCGTCGTATGCTTTTTGGATAAAATGCTGCCCATGAACATCCGGGAGTTGTTGAATAGGGAAGGGGATGTGAATAGCTTAGACGCGTACTTACGTGAGTCGAATTTATTTATTTGTGCCTATACTGTACTTTTCTTGTCATCTTAACATTTCTGTTTTCATTTTTTGTAGAGGACATGGCGCCCATGACTGCGGCGGAGAGGAAGAAATACCTTGAGGAAATGAAGGCCAAGAAGGCTGCTGAGGGGATGGCAGCCACTGATCCTGCTGGACTCATTACACGCAAGCCGAAGAGGAAGGCTGATCATCTGCCCGTGTCTCAGGCTAAGTCCCTCACGGCGGCCACGCATGATAAGGTGTCGCCCGGGAAAGATGAGAGAGGGAAGGCAGTAACCGAGAAAAAAAGGTAAGACAACGCCTTCTCCTTCCTTGATTAGCACCATCAAGACCAGTGGATCGGTGCAATCTTTCTGGGATAAGGGATTTGACTATGGTGCCTATGTCAAGAAGAGGTTGGTTTTTAGTCCAGAAGACGCGGAGGCGGGTAACCAGGGCGATGTTCCCTTTATGACGAGGGATGTGGGACTTCATTGCTTGCGGTCTATAATGCTTTTGGATGCGGTGGATCGGAAGTATGAAGAATTGGTGCAAAATGAGGACGCTCTTCAAGCTACGGTGAGGGCATTGGAGAAAGAGGTGAAGGAGGCCAAGGATGCGAGGGAGATGGAAGTGAAGGAAGCCAGGGAGGCGGTGAAGCTTGAGTGTGATAAGCGCATCTCCGATCTAAAGATTGGTTATGCAGCGGATCTTGCTGGGAAAGACGGGGTTATCGCTAAGCTGCAAAATAATGTCGCGGCTGGAGCGGAAAGGGAGGATCAGCTTAAGGCTGAGGTTTCCGAAGCGAAGGGCGAGCTGGCTCTGAATTTCGATGCTGGCTTTGAAAAGGCTAAGGCTCAAGTCGCCCTTCTCCACACTGGCGTCGATCTTTCCGCCCTTGATTCCTTTAAAGTTATTGTAGATGGCGCCCTAGTGGACGAACCATAATTTCTCTTGTTGTACTTTTTTAATTTATTTCGAACTCAGTACTCTTCTTTAAATTTGTAATGATGCATCATTTTCTTTAAGTTTCTCGTCTGTTCCTTTTATCTTCAAATTTATTCTTTTTAGAAAGCACCTCCTGGGCGGTGGTCATTACTTGTGTTCGTTTCATAACAACGTTGAGAATTGCCGGGTTGTTTCATTTTCGGCTCACGACGTCTTAGAGCCCTCATTGGGGGTTAAGGAATTAGGTGGCGATTTCATTTTCGGCTCACGACGTCTTAGAGCCCTCATTGAGGTTAAAGAATTAGGTGGCGATCTCATTTTCGGCACACGACGTCTTAGAGCCCTCATTGGGGTTAATTAGGTGGCGATCTCATTTTTGGCTCACGACTTCTTAGAGCCCTCTTTGGGGTTAAGGAATTAGGTGGCGATCTCATTTTCGGCTCACCACGTCTTAGAGCCCTCTTTGGGGTTAAGGAATTAGGTGGCGATTTCATTTTCGGCTCATGATGTCTTAGAGCCCTCATTGGGGTTAAGGAATTAGGTGGCGATCTCATTTTCGGCTCACGACATCTTAGAGCCCTTTTTGGGGTTAAGGAATTAGGTGGCGATCTCATTTTCGGCTCACGACGTCTTACAGCCCTCTTTGGGGTTAAGGATGGCGATTTCATTTTCGGCTCATGATGTCTTAGAGCCCTCATTGGGGTTAAGGAATTAGGTGGCGATCTCATTTTCGGCTCACGACGTCATAGAGCCCTCATTGGGGTTATTGAATTAGGTGGCGATCTCATTTTCGGCTCACGACGTCTTAGAGCCCTCATTGGGGTTAAGGAATTAGGTGGCGATCTCATTTTCAGCTCACGACGTCTTAGAGCCCTCTTTGGGGTTAAGGAATTAGGTGGCGATCTCATTTAAGACTTAGTGTTGTTGATCTGCTACAGGCCATGAGAGTAATATAAAACAAGTGATATATATATATAATAATAATAAAAAAGCGGGGCCTCATTAAAAACCCCCACTACTGCGGGGGAAAAGAGTGCCCCTTTTTCTTTAATACTGTATAGAAATGTTGCAATACGTAAGATAAAAGTTAAAGTAAAATTTAAATTTGGTTTTGTTGACCCTCTAGTTCGCCTTTGAATTGTTGTGGCGAGCTTCTCCCTGCTTTGTAGCTGAATCGCGGACATGGTTAGGTTTGTGAAATCCCAGAATGACGCTTGCTGCCTTTGGTATGTCTGTCTTGCTAGCTTTCTCTGTGAAACTTCAGGTATGCCCAGCGGGCGTGCTGACTGACTTGAGTACATCTGTCTGCTGGATTGGGTACAGAGCGGGGCGACGACACACTTCGGCGGGGTGAACGCTAAGCATATATGTCGGCTGACGAGCGGTAAGATTCAGATTTGTCTTTAGGAGCTTTGTTATGCTCAGCTATTCATCCTTCAAACTTTCCTTTGGACCTTTCGCTGCTTCTGTGTGTTCCTGCTGACATTCTTCTTCTGGACTTGTGCTAACGATGTTCACTTGGTGCGCTTTTGGGTTGCTGGTTCCTTTATTTTCTCTCTGCAGCTTCAAGCTATTGTGATAACATTCTCGAGCAATTTTTTGATCTGCTCTGATGGTGCCGACCCGTCCATTGTCCAGTCGGTATTTCATGACGAGGAACTTAGTGGAAAGATAAGCGTCAAGGACGTTGAAAGCCGGGCAGCCTATTATGATGTTGTATGAACAGGGTGAGTTTACCACTAAATATTTAATCCTGATTGTTTTGGCGATGTTACCTGTGCCGAAGGTTGTTTTCAGGGTGATGTATCCACGAACGTGTACCTGCTCCCCTGTGAAGCCAGCCAGGATTCGCTTGAAGGGTTGCAACTGGTCCTCGTCCAATCCCATTCTTTCAAAAGCAGAGTAATAAAGGATGTCTGCGGAGCTTCCAGGATCAATCAACACTCTCTTGACATCCCAATTGAAGATTTATACAGTAATAACCATGGGGTCGTCATCGTGGGGGATCACTCCTTTACGGTCCTCGCCTGAGAAGGTGATGTCTGTCAGGCGCTCCGTCGTGGAGTGGTCATCGACCAGCATTACCTGCCTTACATATCTTTTTCGGGAGGTGCTGGACTCGCCTCCTCCGGCGAAGCCGCCAGATATGGTGTTCAAAGTGTGGCGTTCACCATCCTTCGCCACATCTTTCTCCTTTTGCGGATCTTCGGGGGGACGCCTGTCTCCTTCTCTGTTTTCCTTCACGTACCCTCTTAGCCTACCATTCTGAATAAGCTTCTCAATCTCTCTCTTTAGGTGGATGCAATTATCTGTGGTATGTCCCTTTATGCGGTGATACTTACACCATGCTTCCTTGTCGTTTCCCATGATGTTCACTCTCGACGGTGGGGGTTCAGGGATGAGTCTAGAATGGTACACATCTCTCCAGATCTGCTCACGGCGAGTGTTGAGGACCGTGAAGGATTCCGGCAGGGGTGCGCGCCTTTCTTGGGTATGACGTCTGTATGGCGCTCTGTCTCTGTGGGCGGGTGGATAATAGTTGCGGCGATGCTCATAATTACTGGGGGCACGCTCCCTGGAATCCCTTGCTTACTTCTCAGCGTTGCTCTCCTCTCCCTTTATGTAACATTCCGCCCTGGACATGATCTCCTCCATGGAATTGGCCGGTTTTTGCGCCAGCGATTCGTTGAACTGTCCGGCGCGGAGGCCATTTTGGAAAGCTCCCACGAACAGCTCCTGGTTCGGGTTCACCACTTTGATTGTAACATCCCGCTTATAAGAATCAGTTAATCGTGTTAGAAGTCAATAAGCAAGCATGACAATTTGATAGTAATAAGCAATGGCACAATGGTAAATAAGGCTAAAAGGGGGAGGTTGTTTTAAGTTTGGGAACAAGATATTTTCTATATTATTTTCCTACTCTCTACACACTTCTAGAGATCAGATTTCTCCTCCCTCCTTTCCCAATCTCACGCCCTCTCCACTCTCTTGCCATAACCCAGCAACTCCATTCCAAGCCTTAGTGAGAAAATACTTGCAAGGAATCTTGAGTAAGAAGCTAGAACAAGAAGAAGAAAAGAAGAACAAGGGAAGAGTTAGATTGGAGCAAGCTAGGACTTTGATTTCAGGACTTAATCAGCACCAGTTGAGGCTAAGGTGAGCTCCACAGGGTTTTAGAACCCCCTTTGTGAGTTTTGATAAGTTTTATGTTTTATGAGCAAAGTTGGTAATTTGTACCTTAATCCCTTTTGCTTGCTAAATTCCTGTTCAATCTTGTGTTAACCATTCAATTTATAGTTGTAATTCATTCCTTATATTGTTATGATGTTTGGGTATGCCTTAATATGTCAAAAATGGTGATAAAAGCAAGTTTTGAACCATTCCTGTGCTGACAAGTTCGCAGTGCGAACTCAGGGTTACTGTTTGGCGAGACCTCACTGCCTACCTTCGCAAAGCGAAGTAGACTTCGCAGAGCGAAGTTGAACAGACATTTCATGACTGTTCTGCTTCGTTCTGTGTACTGTTTACGCGTCAGGCCAGGCTTTTAATAACTGTTTTCAATAAAAGCCTTATTTTCCAAGATAAACACCATTCTTGACATGTTCAAAGGGTTATTCAACATTTAAGGAAGGAATGATCGGATAAGGAATTTGGCTAAAGCATTAGGAATGCAAAGTAGAGTTATTTTAAGTTATGGAATGTTTCCAATAACCAAGTAATGGCTTATGAGAACGATGAGCCTAAGACTATAAGTTTCTAAGTTAAGTATTTGGAGGTTATCCTCCTTAAGAATGCATTAATATGCCAAGGCTAGAGAAAGTATTAGAAGTACTTACAAGTACTTAAGATGAGAAATAATGTTTAAGATAAGGACCTATTTATAGGTTAGGCAATTAAGAATGAATACTTAAGAGTGCATCAGATATGCACAGTTTCAGGCAATGCATCAGATATGCATAGTTACAGATGGTGTGTCAGATATACACATTTCAGTCAGGTTATTTATCAGAACATGTAAATATATATATATATATATATATATATATATATATATATATATCAGAATAATAATAAAAATTAATAATCAGGATAAACTTTGTGTCTTCTGTTCTCTCGACCAGTTAGAGAGAACAGGGGGTTTCAGCATTGCTGAAACGGGCAGGAACTTTCCGCGAGGATAACCACACAGAGTTATAGTGTGTCTTCTGTGTTCTCGCCAGTTAGAGCACAGGGGGTTCCGGATACAGCTGGAACGGGCAGGAATCTTCCGCGAGGATAACCACACACTCAGGCAAGAGGAGTCCGGTGATTAGCCTGATATGATAGGAATTTTCGCCGGTTATCAGGGGAATGTGCTTCGGGGTTACTCCACCCGGGGGCATTCCGTAAAATGAACCCAGATAATATTGTTTGTTCAACGCTAACAGCTAACATAAAGACATTTATCAGTTAATTATATTATTATGTTATCAGGCAGAGAATAGTTATCAGACAGGTATCAGAATCAGGTATCAGTTATCAGGCGGTGATCCTAGGGTTCCCCTCGATCACCCAGTTATCAGGACATAGTCTAGCTTTCATGACTATTCAGTATCAGACTCAGACAGTGATCCTAGGTTTTCCCTTGATCACTAGTTTAGCAGGATGTAGTCCAGTTTATGACTACACAGTTTAGCAGGACAGTCAGGTAGCCCACTATGGGTAAGGTTAAGACTTGGCGATCATAGGTATCCCCAAGATTGCCGAGGTAGGCACGGCGACCCTAGGTTCCCTGTGGTTGCCAGCAGTAGGTAGGGTAGGAGCTCACTGAGACATCATGTCTCATCCCTATCCTTCTGGTGCAGGTTTCAGGTTACCAAGTGGTTTTCAGATGAAGATCTTCAGGAAGACGCTGGATGGAGTGCAGTTGCTCGTCGCGGAGAAGCTCAGAAGGTTATCAAGATATGTTTATGTATTTATAGATGACATTTGGATATTTATGTAAACGAGCAAATTGTACTAATTCAGTGGTTTGTATATTTTAACTTTGTAAATTTTAATGTACCCAGTATCAGATTAATACACATGCTAAATATTCTAGATAATTTAGTATGGGTGTTAAATTGATTGTGGCGTCGTTGTATCTTGCAAGATATTCACGGAGGGTCTCATTTGACCCTTGGCGGACATTGAAGAGGCTGGTAGAAGACACCTTGCGGTGGGGACTAGCCGAAAACTGGTGTGTTAATTTGTGTGTCATGTCTTGGTAACTGACGACTGAGAAACGGGGCAAGCTCATGTACCACCTGAGGGTGGCGTCTTTGAAGGTCCCGACTAACAGCTTACATTTGAGGGAGTCAGCAGCGCCGACGATGGCCATCTGGGTGTTGAAAGCTGTTACGTGCTCCACTGGATCGCTCTTTCCGTTGAAAGACGAAAGAGAGGGTGGCTTGAAGTTTTCAGGGACCGGCGCGTTCCACACTTCGGCGGAAAGTGGTTGTGGATCTGGGTATATTGACTCGTCTTGCTGGCATCCGTTCCCTTCAGCATGTTGTTGTTGCTGGATTGTCTCCATCGTCGCTTGCAGAGCTTCGTTGTGGTCGCGGAGCTGCTGGATTTGTTGTTGTAGGGCTTCTAAGACCGCCGGGTCTGCCATCTATGGCGACGATGATGATCGTTTGGGTCGGTTATGAAGATTAAGGCTGGTGGTTGACGATTAACGGTTAGGATCGCGAATCTCAGGGGGAGGATTGCTGTTTTGAACAAAGAACAGGTTGAATGTTTGATTAGAGTTAGGGGTAGATTTAGGGTTGAATCGCGGCGGATTCGGAGGTTTCAAGGTTGCTCCTGAGAAACACTGCGGATGCACGGCGTTCTGGTGATTTTCAGAGGCCGTGGATCAACTGCCTTTCCTTTGGAGACGGTGGCTAGGTTAGTTTTACCCTAGCCCCACGGTGGGTGCCAACTGTACTGGCTGTGAGTACAATGTATGAAAACTAGGGTTTTTGAGTCTGTTTAGGTCATGCCTTGGGAATGATCCCAAGGTTACTATTTGTAGCCTTGACTTGGGCCTATCTGGCCATGGTTTTGGGCCCAAATCGTAAAGGGCCAAAACCATGACTAGGGCGCCCTCGTCAGCTGCTGAGGGCGCCCCCTGAAGGTGTCTTTTAGGGAGGTCACCTAAGGTTATTTATGACTGTCAAGTGGGCCTTGCGCCCTCCTGGAGGGCGCCCAGCCTTACTCCAAGGGTTCAAACCTTTCCCTTTAGGATCTCAAGGCCTAAATGGTGAGATCTACGGTCCAAAGCCTAATTTGTAAACAATCATCGTTGAAGCCAAGATAACAAACGTTTAGTAAGAATATAAGTGCTTAACAACATTTTCTTTTCAACAATACACTCGTATTTTTATTGGCTTAAATTATGGCGGGTCTTACTTTTTAAAATAGATTTTACTTAAAGTGTCGGATCATATATTGGTTTCTTCTAATAAGAAGATGAATGTTGAAGAAAGCGTTGGAAAGAGAGTGGCTTTTAACACCCCTCTTATCTATGGTTTGTTAAAAATTTCATTTTAAATATGAGTTGGGTTTGATTTAGACAGAATAAGAAATTAAATTACTAATATAACCCAATAAAATATATTTATAATAGAAAATACTAAAATTTAATAAAATAAATATATAAATAAAACATAAACGGCAAATAAAAATTAATTTCAAAAAAATATGTAATTGTGTCACAATGGTAATCTTGTCATTTAAATATGATTTATTTCTTATCATGTCATAGTAAAAAATAAATATGTTAAAAATCTAAACCTAACAAAGTATTGAATATATTTTTTTGAATGGCAAATAAATATATATAAATCACTAAATAAAACAATAATTCAATAATGCCCTCCCAGATGGATTAAGTAGGACCACAAGACCAAAACAAGTGCGGCAGAACCTCCATCGGGCTACCACAAAAGACGCACCTTGTACCACGATAGTAACATCCTCCTTCTCATAAGATTATCCATAATATGGGCCCTATCTTGAAGGAGTTAGCAAGAGAAGACAACTACCTTCGACAACGCCCAAAACTTCCAGACCAACGACAACTCGTCAACCAACTTTGGTGGCAAAGCCCCGCCAAACTCTGATCACTTTGTCAGGGCGACATACACATACTTAACTTAGAACACCCCTGTAGTATCAAGCTTCCAACGCCAAACATACATTTTCTCGAGAGGCCCAATCTAAGGTAAGGTCAACATAAGATCATTCTGTAGGTCCATCTCCCAAACAAAAAGGAGCCTCGTCCAAATAATATCCTACACCCAAACCCCCCTCATAGTGCCCCATCTCTTCAACCAACCCTAATTTTTAATGAGAAACCTGATACAACCGCTAAAACCTAACTGTCATCAGCAAACCACCAACCCACGGGTCATGCCAGAAAGATTTTAAGATACCTTGCCAACCTCCCGAAGTAGATATAATAGTCACAAGAAAGTGGGATTTGAATTGTGACCCTTTTTAAATTCTAATCATATGTACTTACAAAATACTTCTCAAGTTGAAACTTGGACGAGCAAAGTTAAAACAGACTTAAAAACATTCTGAAGTGTTAGTGCAAAACAGAATATCAAAGATAAATAATTTGTGTGATGTGTATACTGTAAGTAAAGAGTATAGGGATAAAAGATTAGAACACATTGGAATTATAGTGGTTCATCCAATGTGGACTAGTCCACTCCTCACAACTGTGAGAGTTTTCCACTATGATGCTTGAGACAACCTTCTCAACTCCTACACCGTACAACTTTGTTCCCTTGGAACAATTGCAACCTGCATTCTCTAAGCCTCAGCAGGCTCACAACTTATTTTGCTAAGTCACACAAGACTTTACAACTTTCTACTCAACTAACACTTTAATACCCTTAAAGTTAGATGAGATTTTCTCTTACAAATGATTTGGAAGTTTGAATGAATTTGGACAAGAAGAAGAAGAGGATAAGATTATCTTTGAGAAGATAAGAGAAGACCGATACACAATCTTTAAGATTTTAAGAATCTTTAGAGTTGATTTGTGTAATCAGTTTAGCTTTAAAGCTTTAAACACTTTTAATAAGTTGTTTAAGTATGCTTGTTAGTTGTGTGTTTCAATGTTGAGTCTTCTGCCACTTTTATAGAGTTTCTTGATATAAGGACCCGATCCCCGAGACTACTAATCAACGATAAATAAACATCTAACATGCAATCGGAACCTTACATTTATTCATAAAACTCATATTAAACATATAATATGAAAATCTCGTCAAAAAAATAAACAGATCACAGCGGAATATCTCAACATACATATAATCATCTCGGGTCATCTTAAAGATCACTCAAAATAAATCCAACAGAGTACGAAAATAAAATCCCCAAAAGACATCCTAGTCAGAGCTCCTAACTCTAGACATCTTCAAGCAAAGCAGAAAAACATGAGCTAGGCGTCAAGCCACAACCCATCACGACTCACCGATAACAAAGTACTCAATCCTGCAAATCTACATCCACAAGGGATGAGGCAACAACCATCACGGGAGGGTAAGATATAGATTCATTAATAAGGATCAATAAACAAGTGTAGTTCAGACAACATTCATATCATCGCAATATTCAAACATAACAAATTTAGTTATCCGAAATTCAAGAGCATGTAACTCCTAATCATATTCTCATACAAATCTAACCACTCCATCATATCAACTGATCATTTACAATCATTCAATTCATACCCTAATCAATAAACAATTATCAAGTCAACTATGACAATTCATCACATCACATCTTCAATGCACATTTACCAATTAGATGCACAAATTCTCATCAATACATTAATACATAAGACTCGTACTTATGCAATGTTCCTAGACGACTCTAAATGCATGTGGTATCAAACATCGTCGCTTTTTGAATATCGGAACTTACCGAGTGATCCCATTGTCGCTAACATCGTCGCTTAACATTGTTGCTGCACTTGACTCATGAATGAATGTGTTACACCCTAAAACCCACATTTTATTTTCTAATAAAATTAAATAAATAATTAAACACGCAAGGGTGTCACACTTCTTAATCAATCCAAAAATACTTCATTTAATATTAAAAACATCGCAGCGGAATAAATTTCAAAGCATTCAAAGTAATTGTCACTTCATTAAATTGAAATCAAAACTGAATTCTGAAACAAAGTCTGAAATAAAATAAATCCCCATTCCCTAGTGTTACTAATCAGAGCGATGACTCGATAAAACTCCCAAAAGCGGTAAAAGTAAATAGGAGGCTCCAACGCTATCCTTAGAGACTCACTGCTACTAATATTCTTCTTCCTGCAAATCTACACCACAAAGGCGTAGGCGCCCAACCCGCCACTAGAGGGTGAGAATATATTCAAAATAAGAATTGCATAATCATAATGAATAGAAACAAGGTAAAAAAATACATAAGCAACATCAATCATATATTCATATATAAATTATTCACATCGTTAGATAATTATATTTTCACATCGTTAGATAATCAACTTCACATTGTTAGATAATCACTATTTACATCATTTAATAAATCATAATGAACAAGTATCACTTAAACAAGGTCAATCATCAACTAAGGAATTAGCAACTCATCAACAGAACACAATAATGTATGCAATGCTCCTAGACTCGACCGTATATGCATGTGGTACCAAACCTATCACCATCGTCAAATATTTTGGACATCAGAGGTATGTTACTGATTTTGTCCACCCCATCGTCAAATATTTTGGACATCAGAGATATGTTACTGATTTTGTCCACACCATCGTCAAATACAACATCGTTAAATAGACTCGACCATGAATGCATGAACATCAAATAATGACTCAACAACGCACATCTTTGTATGACTCAACAATTACACATATTTAAATAGTACCATCGTCAAATATCACATCTTCAAATATCACATTTTTATATAGCACATCTTCAAATAGCACATCTTTACATAACTCATCTTTAAATCACACATCTTCAAATAACACATCTTTATATAACACATCTTTATATAACACATCTTTAAATAACACATCAATACACATCATCAAATAATTCATAATTACACATCGTTGAATAAATCATCTTTGCTCATCAATTAATATCTAATCAATTCAATTCATCATCTATAACTAATTATTTATAACTCTTTACAATTATTACTCCTATTAAAATATTAATATATATATTCCAAAATAACTTACGGTAACCCATAGGCAAATTACTATTTTCATGGGAAGAATTTATTCATGCCAATTATGAAAGCAATCCAGGTATTGATTTTCAATATGCCTATAAAATACCAGCAAACAAAACAAACTTTCGCTATTCTTGGCAATGCACCGAAGTTTAACAAACAACTTATAAATTGAAACACTTTATAATGTGGATTAAACAGAATTTATTTTATTAAATCAAAACAAATAATTGCCTACAATAAAATCCTTTTGAATCTAAATCAAGATAAATAAAATTCGGATCTCTCGTATGAATCAGATTAAAAACCAACAACATGGTGAATGCTTTTCAATTCAAAAACAATTACTTCTAATTCCATGTTACTTCTTCTTATATATTTTAAACCACAACATCATCATATTTCACTCACGAATTTAACAGGAAAACATCACAATTTAGAAATAAAGTCAATATATAATTACAACAACATAAAAGAACACGAATTTAACAAAGAATCATCAAACATTAAGAAAACAATGAAAATTAACAACCCTTCACTACCCACATGAGTACAAAACCCTTATGATGAATAAAACTCCCCCCTTACCTCTGGTTTGCAGAATTTGAATGAATTCCTACGGTGAAATCTTTCTCTAGGTTCTTCTCGCTATTCCTCCTTGTCTCTTCTCTCCACAACCCTAGTTTTTCTTTGATCCCTAATCTTTTCTCTGTTTGTTGTAACCCTAATTCTCTAATGCTCTCCTCTATTTATAGAGGTTATTTAATTTTTAGTTGTTCTGAAACTCTATCCCTTATCTTTAAACAAATTCATATTTTATTTTTTTTTATTTTTTTCACATAAATTTAGACATATTTACTATATGCACCCCACTTCCCTATTCTCACCAAAAAGGCTATTATCTTCTTAAAAATTATTTTCTCTCATCTTTTACCAAGTCAACCAACTCATCTATTTCTCAATAAATACAACCAATTAAATAAATAAGATCAAACAAACCAAAACTAATAATAATAATAATAATAATAATAATAATAATAATAATAATAATAATAATAATAATAATAATAATAATAATAATAATATCTAATACTAATTACTAATAACTAAGATTAAAAATCGGGGTGTTACAGAATGCATGATCATTTATTCGACTCACATCAAGTACACATAAGACTCAACAACAACATCATCATCATTATCATATATTCTCATATTATTAAACATCGTCTCTTATTAACATCATCACTTATCATATAAACTTTCATATGATCAAACATCGTCAGTTAATACATAACATGTATCGTCATCATTTAATCAAACATCATCATCACTTCATCACTTAGCATATAACATCATCATTTAATCTCATATCAACAATAACATCGTCAATATCATCATTCACATATTCACATCACAAATATTACCCAAACAAAGTCACACTAACCCATCCCTAATTTACTCATCACATTCTCATCATTAATCACTCATAGCACATCATTATGAATTGCAACTCCATCAATACATAATCATTTAATAGCTCTAAGGCTCCCTTAGACTCATTATTAATTATAAGGATGTTTCATGGCTCATTGGAAAAGTTACGCTGAAGTTTCATAAAAAAATGTACATGACCTATGTGTAGTATTTTAATCATAACTTAAGTTCTAGAAAACAAAATGAAGTCAAACCAACGGCATATGAAATCTAACATCTATATCTACAACTTTCATGTTTACACTGAAACCCAGTTCAGAACGGAAAATAGTGGAAAAACCAATTGAAAGCGGAATTTGGGTTTCTTTCCTAACCAAAATCGTGACACTATTTCTTCACATCGTGACACGATTTTCAAAGAGCCAGAACACCAAAATTTCTGTCCTAATCAAAATTGTGACACGATTGTACAAATCGTGACACGATTTGTCTGTCCAAATCGTGACACGATTTGGCTGACAGTCAGCCACCAAAAATCAATTTCTAAAACACGTTTTTCACTAAAAATCACTTTTAAATTACTAATTCAATCCCAACACACCCAAATCATTCCAAATCATTACCCATGATCAAAACACTTATAATTAACACTTTCACCACTTCATAACACCAATTACACACTCAAAATCATGATTCCATCCACTTTTCCATAATTTCAACAACACCTAATCGCAACTTAACCATGAATTTATCACTTAAAATCTCATACAAACAGGACATTCTCATACTCAATATCATACCAAGAATATAGAACACATCTTAACATAATTTCATCAACAACTTAGTCATTTCAACAACAACTTAATCATTTTCACTTAATTAAGTTATTTTCACCAAAACACCAACAACAACAACTTATTTCACAACAAACCACATAACAAACAGTCTTTTGATTACAATCATATCCTTAACATTAGCACAAACTAACAACAACAAATTAAGCAGATTCAGTCAAATAAGCACTTTTACCAAAATCACTTAATTCACAACTTATTCCACATAACTTCATAATTTCTCAAACAAATTACAACTCATAATCAATTACATAATCACCAAACAACACTTAATCATCATATTAATCATCACAAACATCAAAATTCATCAAAGTATCGATTAATCATAATGAAAAATGAAGTTTAAGATGAAGAAAGCATGAAATTATCAAGTTTTGACATGCTAAATTTAATCAATAAAAATGAGCACGAAAATCACAACAATTCAGCAACAATTAATCATAAGCTACAACTCTCAAACATACCCCAAGCTTATTAAAAATAATTAATGAAGATAATCTTCCCCCTTACCTTGATTCTTCATTTCTCTTGCTAACCCACTTGAAATCAACAATCTACTCCTTTAGTTCTTCTAGGTTCCTCTTCTTCCTCTTCTCCAAGTTTCTCTCTTGTTTTCTCTCTCTATCTCTCTCTTGTTTTGTGACAAATGAGAAAACCTAATGAAATATCACTACAGTATTCTCTTAAATATTAATGGGTTAGGTTAACTCAGCTTAATGGGTTTAGTCAATTCTCATGACACTAAAAATAACACTACACTTTTACTATGCTCACACCCCTCTAAATTACTTTTACACTACAACTCCAAATTTTTAAATATCTAACTTCCTGAATATTACAAGTTCGCCACTACCCTTGAAATGACTAAAATACCCACAAATCTCAAAATTCAATAAATAACCAAAATAAACAATTAAGCACTCATAAAATAATTAAATAAATAAATCTTGAAAATCGGGCTGTTACACTTGACCTCTTGTAGTTGTTAGGATGTGCCAATAGTCTTGTGCCATGTGTCCTGGTACTTAGCAACTTTTGCTTAAAAATTTGATCAAAATTTTGAACTTCAGAATGTTTCTGGGTACATCAGATGAACTATCACTTCATGCCCATGCTTTAGGGGATTTTGCTTCTCTTTTATTGTACTAACTCCCATACGTGTCTAATTCTGATTGAATGAGACTTAAGTTAGTTTTTTTCTTTTTCTTTTACTTTTTAACAACTGTACTGTGTTGTCAGTCAAAGCATGTGCTGAGAACGAACTTTTTGAACTTTAGAATGTTCATTTGTTTCACTTAGAATGATTTGTAAGACTTATATTTGATGTAATCAATTCCTAATAATAAAACATCAATGAAGTGCACTGTGTATAACGTATAGGATTATGGATTAATATGAGAGGTTTCTGATCAACTCACATGCCCATGCTTTTAGAGAGGAAAGTCCATTTATCATTTTTATATTTCATGACAATGAGTTTTTAGAAGTTTTAAAAAAGCTCCCCCCCTCACTTTTATAATTCAAGGCATAAATAAAACATGCAAAATTTGAACCAAAATCATTATATTTCATTGATCAATAATATTCATTACATCAAATGATAGTTGTGGTTCAAAACAAAAAAGAAAAGCTTAAAAAGCATAAGTGATCAAGCAAACAATGAAGTTTTAAGAACTCCAATAACTATTGATCACTGACCTACTTGGGCCTAAAGACTTATAAACTTAAAGACTTAAAATCCTAAAGCTTCTCCCCCTTTTGTCAACAATAAAAAGGTGGGGAGGCATAAGATGAAAAAATTCAGGGAGTAGAATCCCCAGAATCAGTGGAAGGCTCAGACTCAAAGATGGATGGATCATCAAACATAGGAGGATCCATAGCCAGTCCTAGAGCACAAAAATCAGGGGTCCACTTAGCTAAGACATAAGCTATCTTATGAGTTTTTGTTGCGACCCTAAGAGACCTGCGAGCAATTTTCTCAACTTTGGATGGTTTTGGTGTGGGAGCAGAAACATGAGCAGTAGTAGTGGCTTTTGAAGGACCTTCTTTTGTGACAAAGGTCTCAAGAGAAGCAAACAAACTTGGAATGTTTGGTAGTTGAGTGGTGTTTTTGGTTGTGGTTGGAGGAGGAGAATGAAGAATGGTAGGAGTAAGAAGAGGGGATACCAATAACTTGCTACACACAGCTTCAGAGCCCATGGTCAAAGTAGAATGATTGATGTTTGGTGTTGGTTGGGCCATGTGTTGAACTTGCTCAGAAGGCAAAGATCCTGAAGCTACTTGAGCAGGATCTGTAGACATCTGGCCAACAGATGGGATAATGTGTTCTTGAGGAATGTTTTCTTAAACATTCTAAACTTCATTCTCAGGAATTGCTTCAACATTTTCCATCTGAGAATCCTGAAAAACACTTGGATTGAAGTCTGACTTGATATCTTTTACATTCAGATCAAATTCAACTTGATCTCCAACTTGCTCTTCTTCACTAGTTTCCATCTGGGCATTTTTTTCACTAAACATGTGTGTGGCTAGGATCTCAGCAACATCATGCATATCTTGATCTTCATCAACTTTCTGAAGTCCTTCTTCATCAGCTTCATTAACCTTCTGCACTATCTCTTCAGTATTTTCTTCAACTTCATCAAATTGCTGAAGTTGTTCTGTAGGATCATCACCAACATTCTGGGTTTCAACTTCATCAGTTGTGTCAACTTTCTAAAGTTCCTTTTTAGCAGTTGTATCAGCTATCTGAGTTTCTTTAGCTACCTCGACATTCTCATCTTTTTCTTGAGGAGTTTCATCAACTTGCTTAGGAACCTCACTTTCCTTCTAAAGTTCTTCCACATTCTGAACTTCATCACTTTACTGAATTGCTTTCTAAGCAAGATCAACAATTTCTTGGAAGGTTTCTACAACAATAGGTTCATCCATCTTCTGAGTTTCTGGAGGATTATCATTCCGAGGCTCATTGTTAAAAGTTTCTTCTTCTTCTTCTTCCACTGGAAGACTTGAGAGATTCCTAACTTTCTCAAATTTTCTCTTCTTCTTAGCTTTTCCAGCTTTCTGATCTGAATGCCTCTTAATAGATCCATAAGCTTCTGAGGTATGAGGGATAGGTAGGTTTGAGGAGGTGATGTGGAGTTGGCTGATGGTTTTAAAGGTAAACCTCATAAATGTGTAATCACATTCTTTGTTTTCAATATGAACTTTAGAGTCCCTGAGAATGAGTGTGATAGGCATTCCATAAGCTAGAACAACATTTGATTGTTTAGGATTCATGCATGGGTCAATCATGTGTTGGAAGATGATATAGTAAAGGTTAAGTTTCTTTTTGTTGATGAGGTGGTAAGTGAAGCATAAATCAGTGTCAAAAACTACATTATAGGTTCCAGACCTTGGAAGTAAGGTGTGACGAACCATGTTGTGAAAAATCTTTGGAAGATCTTTGAGGTTTGTGGAGTTGAAAGAAATATTTGATTTGGTGTATTTAAGGATAAGTCTAGCACGACTGGTTTTAGCTTCATGAAACCAAGAGGGAACAAATAGTTCATTACCTTCATTAGGAATTCTTTGGGCTTTGGAGAGGGTGTCTTGAGTGATCTTTATCTTGACTCCCTTGACGGTTGAGAGCAAAGATTTATTTCCACCTTTCTCCTTGATTCTCATAGTAGTGTAGAAGTTTCTGACAAGCACTGGATAAGTGAGTTCCTGAAGAGATATGAAACCTGATCAACCTTGAGCATCTATGTACTTTCAAAGGTTCCAACCCTTCTTCTTTAGATCAGCAAAATCAAAATACTTGACCTTGCTTATAGGTATAAGAGAAACAAGTGTTTCTTTCTTTTTATTCCTAGCTCTGAGAATGGAAGCAACTTTTCCAATGTCCTTCCCTTTTCCATATCGTTTTGGGGGAGAGACTTCTTCTTCTTTTTCAGAGAGTGGTTTCTCTTCAGATTCAGATTGAGACTGAGGTTTATCTTCTGATTCAGAGGGTTTTTCTGGTCGAGGTTTAGGTTGAGAAGGTTGTTTGGAGGCAACCTTCACAATTCCATGTATTAAGAGATGGTTGGTTCAGATTCTTCATATGAGTCTGAGTGATACACTGTAGATGAGGAATGTTTCTTAGACATTCCAACTCCTGAGGTGATTCTTTGAGACCTTCTAGGGGGTTGAGGAGCAGAGGCAGATTTCTTGGGCTTACGTTTAGAAGGTTCAAAAATGGGGATGATTTCATCGGGAGAATATTGCGAAGAGGTTTAGTGGTGGAAGGTGGTGGTGATTGGGGTTATTTAGAGGTGACAACAATTTGTGGTGGTGGATTAGGACGAGGGTCATGAGTACTTTCTTCTTTACTGATTTTTGAAGTAGTTTTGGTGCGAGCCATTTTTGCTTTAGAAAAAAAAAGTATGTGCGATGAATATTGAGTGGGATGAAAATTTTTCAGATGGAGTTGGTTTGTTTATAGAAGAAAACATGTGAGTGTGGTGAAAGAAAGAAACTGATGATGGCATATTTTATGGGGAAAGAGGAAACTGAAAAAGCAGTGGGAGAGATAGAGAAAAAGTAGATGTTTGAAGGGAAAGAAGAGGAGTGGTTAATTTGATGGTTGAGCTATTGTCTAATGGATTAATGGCTAAAAATAACAACTCCTAGATAAGCATTTAATGCTTGGAGATATGGAAGATTCATTGGAGGAAGACAATAATCACTTTAAGAGTGAATTATTTAATCTAGAAAAAATTGTCTTGGATATTCTGAACTAGAACGAACGTTCTGAACTGGGTGAACATTCTGAACTCTGAGGAATGTTCTGAACTTTGTTGAACATTCTGAAGTGAATCAGAATGAATCAAGGGGGTTTATCGTAGGCCCTTAGTGATTCAGTAATCAATCTTATTGAGATTTTTAATGATTAACAATTTTTGTTTAATAAAATTGAATCTATCCTCAACTAATGGTTTTGTGAAAATGTCAGCTAACTCAATAAAGCTTAACTCAATGTCCTTTTTTAGAACATGATCACGAGTGAAATGGTGCTTAATTTCAATATGTTTAGACCTAGAATGTTGAATTGGATTTTTTGAAAGATTAATTGCACTTGTGTTATCACACATAATAGGAACATTAGAGTACTTTAATGAGTAATCCTCCAGCTGATTACTGATCCACAAAACTTGAGAACAACAGCTTGCTGCAGACACATACTCAGCTTTTGTTGTGGAGAGTGCAATGATATTTTGTTTTCTACAAGACCATCGAATCAAGGCTTGTCCTAAGAATTGACAAGATCCACTTGTACTATTTCTCTCAACTTTGTCTCCAGCATAATCAGCATCACAATAGGCTGCAAGATTAAAAATTAAACCTTTTTTTTTACCAAAGGTCAAGATCAGTAGTACCTACTAAATATATAAAAATCCTTTTTACTGCAGTTAGATGAGATTCTTTTGCACATGTTTGAAATCTAGCATATAAGCCTACTGCAAACATTATGTCAGGTCTGCTAGCAGTTAGATATAGCAAAGATTATATCATGCCTCTATATTCTTTTTCAGAAATTGATTTTCCATTCTCATCTCTATCTAAACTTGATGATGGATGCATGAGGGTGACAATGATTTTTGACTTATTCATCTTATATTTTTTAAGAATGTCCTTGACATATTTTTCTTGACTTATAAAAATATCATTTGGATGTTGTTTGATTTGTAAACCAAGGAAGAAACCAAGTCCACCCATCATACTCATCTCAAATTCACTTTGCATGAGATTGGAAAAATCTTCACACATTTTCTCTTTGGTTGAACCAAAAATAATGTTAGGAAAGTCTGAGTCATGAGTTTTTCTAAAAAGTGTGGTATCTATTTTTCCTCTGGAAAATCCATTTTCAATCAAGAATGTACTAAGCTTTCTTACCAAGCTCTATGAGCTTTCTTAAGACCATAAAGTGCCTTAGTGAGTTTGAAAACATGATTAGGTTTTTCTTCATTTATGAAGCCAGGAGGTTGACTCACATAGACTTCCTCATTTAAAAAGCCATTTAAAAAAGCACTCTTGACATCCATTTGAAAAAGTTTAATGCTTTTACGTGAAGCATATGCAAGAAGAATTCTAATAGCTTCTAACCTTGCTACTGGTGCAAAGCTCTCATCATAGTCAATACCTTCTTGTTGGTTGTACCCTAGAGCAACCAATCTTGCCTTGTTTCTGACAACCTTGCCATCTTCATCAAGCTTATTTTTGAACACCCATCTTGTTCTAATGATGGTCTTACCTTGATTATTTGGAACTAGATTCCAAACCTTGTTCCTTTCAAACTGAGAAAGTTCCTCTTTCATGGCCTCAATCCATGAGTCATCAACTATAGCTTCATTTATTGACTTGGGCTCTATTTGTGAGATCATTACCACGTTATTTCCTTGAAAGGAGATTCTGATTCTTACATATCTATTGTGCTTCCAATTATTTGATCTTCAGCATGAACTCCCACCATTCTCCAGCTTCTTGGGGGGCTTTGTAGGGATTGATCTTGAACATTCTGATCATCCTCTGTTTCTACTATACTTACAGTGGTTTGGTTGTCAACATTCTGAAGTGTTGGTACTTCAATGTCTTCATTTTCTTTGAGTTGAGAAGGTTCATCATACTCATCAAATATGACATGCATACTGATTTCAACTGTTTGAGTTTTTAGATTATACACTATATAACCTTTGGAAGTTGTAGAGTATCCCAAAAAGATATCTTTATCTGATTTAGGATCAAACTTACCTAGTTTTTCTTTATTGTTCAAAAAGTAGCAAAAGAAGCCAAATATGTAAAAATAAGATATGCTAGGTTTGATATTTTTTCAGAGTTCATATGGGGTTTTATTTAGAACTTTTCTTATAGAAACTCTATTCAAAATGTAACAAGATGTATTAATGGCTTTTGCCCAAAAGTAATCTTCAACATTTGATTCATTTAACATTGTTCTAGCCATTTCTTGCAAAGTTCTATTTTGTTGTGGAGTTCTTGCACAAGAAAACCTCTAACTTGATTAAGTTGAGAAAGTTTGGCAAAAGTTTTCAACTTATATGACCAGCTCTTTTGTGCCAAATCCATTTATCTTTTTCAAGAGACATCAAACATTATTCAGCTGGGATTTCATCGAAATGTAAAACATATAAGTTCTTTTTCCTTGATCCAGAGAAAATTAATTTTCTAGAGGAGGTTTGTCTTATTTCACATATGTTAGGTTTAAAAATAACTTCAAAACCATTATCACACAATTGACTTATGCTAAGTAGTTTGTGTTTTAAACCTTCTACATACTGAACATTTTCTATTTTAGCAGAGTTAAGTTTACCTATTGTACATTTACCTCTGATTCTACCTTCGTCATTGTCCTCAAATGAGACTAGTCCTCATCTTTCTTTTCAAAAGTCAGAAAGCATTTCCTATCACTTGTCATGTGTCTTGAACAACCACTGTCCAAATACCATGGCTTTATTTTTGCATCTTGAGAGAAGACCTATACGTGACATAAACAAAATCTTAGGTACCCATGTAATGTTGGGTCCTTGTTGGTTAGTGCTTCTAAGAGATCTCTTCTTATTGTAACATTTTGTCTCCATATGACCAGGTTTGTTATAGTAAGAGCACATTTTCTTAGCCTTCTCAGCCTTTTGTAAACGTTCTGATCTACAGAGATGAGAATGTTCTGTACTAAGATTAATATGATTATTTCTCTAAAAAAATTTCTTATGATAACATGTTGAATCAAGATGTCCAAGCTTGTTACAATATGAGAATTTTATCTTCATTTTTAGTTCAGTTCCTTCTGGTACAAAAAAGTTTTTAAGAAGATTCTTGTTTGGAACTTTAAATCCTAAACCAGATTTTTCAATAGCTCCAGCTTGTGATCCCAGAATGTTTTGAAAAGTTTCTGTGTATTTTATAAAACATGTAAGATTATTTTTCAGTTCGTCAACTTTTGTTTTCAAAAGGACATTTTCTTTGTGTACTTCAGAAGGTTTAGATAAAATACCCTTTTGCTTTTTATTCAACTCTCTTTGTTGTTCAGACATTTTAAAATGATAGTCTTGCAAAGTTTGTATGATTTTTTCTAGATTCATCATATTTGATTTGAAGTTTCTTTTTCTTCTTTTAGTTCAGCAAGTTCCTTAATTAATGAGTGACATCTATTAGTTAAAATGTTTGAATCACATAAAAGATTGTCAAATTTATTTTCTAAGTCTTTATATAAATGGTGAGATTTATAAAATATTACCTTTTCCTCATCTTCTGATTGAGCCATTTGGCTTCCTCATCTTCTTGTAATTCTGCTTCTTCTAGATCATCCGAAGTAATCATGGCCTTATTTTTTATAGGAGGTTTCCTTTGCAGCTTCTTAAGCTCATGACATTCATTTTTGTAGTGTCCAAGCTTGTTGCATCCAAAACAGGTAACCTGACTTTTGTCAGTTTCAGTTTTGGTGTTGGTGTTGGTGTTGGAAAACTTATTTCTGATCTGATTTCTTCTCATCATCATTCTTTGTATCTTTTTGGAGATAAGTGCAAGTTCATCCTCAACTTCTTCTTCTTGAATTCCTTCTATTTCTTCTAGTTCGTGCACATCATCTTGAGTTGCTGATGAGGTTTCTTAGGAAGATTTAAGGCAAGTGATTTTACCTTTTTCACTTGTTTATCTCCTTGAAGTATAACTTCATGAGCTCTAAGTGAACCAATGAGTTCCTCCAAGGTCAAAGTGTTTAGATGTTTTGCCTGAGTGATGAATGTGACCATAGGTATCCACATGCTTGGAAGACATCTCAGTATTTTTCTGATTCTATCGTTAGTGGAATATACTTTTCCAAGAGATCTCATTTCATTTATTATTGTTGTAAATCTAGCATACATTTCATCAATAGTTTCATTTTCACTCATTTCAAATATTTCAAATTTTCTGACTCCAATGTCAATTCTAGTTTCTTTGACATGAGAGGTACCTTCGTTGTGTATTTTTAAAGTTTCCATACCTCTTTTGCATTAGTGCATTTATAAACTCTTTCACTTTCTTCGATGGTTAATGCACATCATAAGAATAGTCTAGCTTTAGAGTTTTGCAATACCTTAGCTTTGTCATCTGTTAATCATGCACTTTTCCCGTTTATGGCACTTTTTTGTTCTTTGGAACGTAGTCTCTCTAATACCCTGAACCCCGAGACTAATACTTAAATAATAAATCATGCAATTATCAAATAACAAGGTGTTACATTTCACTAAACATCTCTTACTAAATTCTCATGAATAAAAATTTCATCAAATATATATAACAGATCGCAGCGGAAATGAATATCTCGACAACATAATCTCGGGTCAAATCATAAAATCTCAAAATATAATATATAAACAGATGATCATATAGATCCAACAACATCAATCCAAAAAGAAATAAGACAATCCCAAAAATCCTAGATCAGAGCATCTAATCTAGACTCCTCAAAGCAATAAAACGTGTAGGCATCACGCCGACCTCAACATACTCACAAGCAAAGCTAGTCCTCAACCTGCACGTCTACACCACGAGGATGCAGGCGACCAAAAAGCCACTGGAGGGTAAGATATATGTTCAACATAAAGGAATTATAAACGCATGAAAGTTCAAGAAAAACAAATTCATCATATAAGCAATATCATATTAAGCTTGGTTTTATCCATCAAACATGCCTAACATATTTCAATCCATTCATAGCCTTGTTACATCAACACTTTAAAACAAGATTCACAAGGCATATATAGCACATTCTCATCAACAAATAATCGCCAAGGCAAACACAAGCAAATCACATCTCATCAACATCATCAGTTATACAGTTACCAAGTAGATGCACAAGTTCACGTCAAAACATTACCACATATGACTCATCATGTTCATGCAATACGCTTAAAAGGACTCTACATTCATGTGGTACCGATTTTGGATATCAAAGTTCTGTTACTGACTGATCCCCCGTCTTTACATAATTGGATAATCAGAGTTATATTACCGATTATCCCCCATCTTTACATACTCGTCTTTGCATAGGACTGACTTATGAATGCATGGACCCACATATAGACTCGACAATGCACACTAATCATACACTTCGTCGTTATATAATTCACTCCATCATATAACATATCATCAAAAAATCAACATCAATTGCATTGTCAAGTCAAATAAGGCCACACATCAACAAGTCAAACATTAAAGGCATCATATCATTACAATCATCCATTCATCATCACCCATTTACCATTTATCAACATATCATAGTCGTCATAATAAAACATCTTCATTTAATCTCACTCACATAATTCATAATCAATACTTAATCAAACAAGGTCTCATTCACATATCACCAACTAACTCATCACTATCTTATCACATTACTATAATGTTATATCATCATTCATACTTCATTAATCAAACAACAAGTTTTCATACATATCATAACTCAATTAAAGACAATTTACAAGTTCGTCTCTAACCATTTAACCTCTAAGTTTCTTTCATCAAAGTCCAAGTTAATCAATCATATACATCCTCATTATACTTATAATAATCAAGTTTAGGGGTTTGGGACCTATTCACATGCATTGGATACCTCAAAAATCACAAAAAATTGAAGTTCCCCTACACATAGAGGGTGCACGGTCGTGCTATATAGGCACACAGTCGTGCGACCAAAGTGTGAGACACACACAAGGTCCGTGCCACAGGGGCGCACGGTCGTGCGTGTTGTGCAGGACAAGAATTTCCTAATTTTCCATTTTTTGCGAAAATACCGTGTTCAACATCCCATTTGCACCAAACTCATCCCATTTAACCAATTTTATCCAATCATTTACAACTCAAACTTAGCTTAATCAACGTAATTAAACTCAATTCCACCATTAATCATCATGTTTTCCTATTAATTCCAAACATCGTCTCAAAAACTCTTTTTTTTTACCAAAACAACTTAACATCCAAACATAGCAACAACACAACAACAACCTTTCGACAATTTCAACACAACCTTACTCACTCATTTAATTAACATAAACCAACTTAATCATTTCAACAACAACTTCACCATTTTTCATCAATTTATTCATAATTCTCATAAAACACAACAACAACATTTTCAACATGATAAAATCAACATAATCTCATGAATTCTCAAACTAAACATATACCCATGATCAAATTCAATTTAATAAACCACAATCATCGTCAAATTTCACCAAGTTACCAAACCACCATAACCAAACATGAACTTTGATATAAAAACAACATAATTTCATCAAAGTTCACATACCTAAATTAACCATAACAATTGGAGCACGAAATTCACATATAATCATCATCAATTCCTTAAATTAAACATAATTCAAAACACCCACAACTACCCAATTTCTTATAAACCCTAGATGGTGAAAGTAATCTTCCCTCTTACCTCAATTCTTCACAAAACTAGCTTTCCAAGTGAAATCTACCTCTTCCCCCTTGTTCTTAAGCCTCATCTCTTCTTTCTCTCCAAGCTTCCTCTTCTTTCTCTATTCTCTCTCTAGCCTCTTCTATTGTTACGAAAAAATTAGCTAACCCTAATTCAACCACAACATACACTATTCTATTTATTTAATGAGTTTAGGTCATTTACACTAATGAGCTTAGTCAATTCTCATTCACCCAAAATAATCACTGCTATTTTACTACACTTAACTCTCTAATTACTTACCCACCTTTATTCTCTTAATTCCCAAATTTCTAATTTCTAACACTTCACAAAAAAGCCTTTTACCCATAAATGACCAAAATACTCTCAATCACTAAAAATCTACTAATTCACCAATTATCCCAATTAATAAAACAATTAACAGATATAATAATATTAAATAAATCTAATACTAAAAATCGGGATGTTACAACTCTCCCCCACTTAAAGAATTTTCGCCCTCGAAAATTACTTGAAGGAAACAACTCCGGATACGATTCCTTCATCTTGCTCTCTAACTCCCAAGTTATGCTATCTCCCATAGGACCTCCCCAAATCACCTTTACCAAGACAATCTCTTTCCCTCGCAACCGCTTAACCTCTCATCCTTCAATTTTAAAGACACAGTCTCAACAGTCAGATTATCCCTTACTTCTAGATCATCCACTTGAATCACATGCGACAAATCATACACATACTTCTGAAGCTAAGACACATGAAACACACTATGAAGATTCGACAACGACGGCGATAACGCAATCTGACACGCTACAGCTCCAACTCTCTCTACAATCTGATAAGGACCAATAAAACGCGGTTTCAACTTCTTAGACTTCAAAGCTCTCCCAACACTCGTGACTGGATTCACTCTCAGAAACATAAGATTTTCGGCTTGAAACTCGATATCCTTCCACCTCTTATCATGATAACTCTTCTGCCTACTCTGTGAAACCTTCATCTTCTCCTGAATCATCTTAACCTTCTCCATAGTCTTTTGAACTACATCTGGTCCAAGCATAGCACTCTCACCTTACGCATACCAACACAATGGTGTCCTACATCTCCTCCCATACAACGCTTCGAAAGGTGTCATACCAATACTCAAATGAAAACGGTTGTTGTAAGTAAACTCAATCAATGGTATACATTCACTCTAACAGACTCTTTGTTCCAAAAGATAAGCTCTCAACCAATCTTCCAAAGACTGAATAGTCCTCTCTGACTGACCATCAGTTTGAGGATGATAATCAGAACTCAATCTCAACTTCGTCCCCAAAGCTTCTTGCAAACTCCCCCAAAACATCGACGTAAACCTCATATCTCTATCTAACACAATGCTAGATGGAATACCATGTAACTTGACAATCAGCTCAATGTAGATCTCCGCCAACTTCGCCAAAGTCATACCGGTCTTAATAAGAATAAAATGCACAGACTTTGTCAATCGATCAACAATCACCCAAATCGAATCACTTCCCTTCACAGTCCTTGGTAAACCACTTACAAAATCCATTGAAATACTATCCCACTTCCATTCCGGCACAAACAACGGCTGCATCACTCCAGACAGCCTCTGATGCTCAATCTTGGACTTTTGACAAACCAAACAAGGATACACAAATTCTGCGATATCTTTCTTCATTCCTGGCCACCAAAACAACTTCTTCAGATCCTGATACATCTTCGTCGCCCTAGGGTGAATACTCAAACTACTCCGATGACCTTCTTCCAAAATTCTCTTCTTAAGCTCGAGTACATCTGGCACACAAAATCGATCACGAAACCTCAAAACATTGTTCTTATCCAATCCAAAGTCTTCCTTCTTACCTTGATTAACCAACACCAACTGATCTACGAGTTCCAAATCCACTTTCTGACCTTTGATCTCCTCTAGAATGCTACTCGTCAACTTCAACATTCCCAACTTCACACCATTCGGCGTCAACTCGCTTACCAAACTTAGATCTTAGAACTGTTCGATCAACTCCAACTCCTTCACCGTAAGTGCCGACATATGCAACAACTTCCTCCTCAAAGCATATGCTACCACATTCGCCTTACCGGGATGATAACTCAACTCAAAATCATAATCCTTCAGAAGTTGCATCCACCTCCTCTGCCTCATATTCAACTCCTTATGGTTAAATAGATACTTCAAACTCTTGTGATCGCTGAACACTTCAAACTTCGAACCAAACAGATAGTGCCTCCAAACCTTAAGGACAAACACCATTGCTGCCAATTCCAAATCATGGGTCGGATAATTCCTCTCATAAATCTGCAATTGCCTTGAAGCATACGCAACAACTTGTCCATTTTGCATAAGCACTCCGCCCAATCCCATCTTAGACGCATCATAATACACCACAAAGGATTCCTTCGCATTCAGCAAAATCAAAACAGGCATTGGTGTCAACCTCTTCTTCAGCTCCAGAAAACTCTCTTCACACTTAGCATTCCAAACAAACGCTTGTTCTTTACAAGTCATCTGCGTCAAAGGCAAAGCCAACTTAGAGAAACCTTCTATGAACCTCTTGTAGTATCCAACAAAACCCAAGATGCTTCTGATCTCGAAAACTGACTTCAGAGTCTCCCACTGCAACACTGCATCAACCTTAGACGGATCAACTGTTATTCCACCTCTAGAAATAACATGACCAAGAAAACTCACTTCATGCAACCAAAACTTGCACTTCGACAACTTAGCATACAAATTCCTCTCTCTCAAGGTATGCAACACAATCCTCAGATGCCCCAAATGCTCCTCCTCCGACTTCGAATACACCAAGATATCGTCTATAACACCACCACAAACTGATCCAAATAAAGATGGAAAATCCTATTCATGTATTCCATAAATACGCCTGGCGCATTAGTCACACCAAACTGCATCACAGAATACTCATAGTGACCATACCTAGTTTGGAACGCAGTCTTTTGTACATTCTCCGACTTCACTCGTATCTAGTGATATCCGGATCTCAAATCAATCTTGCTAAACACCTGAGCACCAACCAACTGATCCATCAGATCATCTATCCTTGGAAGAGGATATTTGTTCTTAACAGTCACCTTGTTCAACTGCCGATAATCCACACACAACCTCATACTACCATCATTCTTCTTAACCAACAACATCGGCGCTCCCCATGGCGAAACACTCGGCCTGATGAACTTCTTCTCCAACAACTCTTCCAACTGCTTCTTCAACTCACCCAACTCTGATGCAGACATCCGATACGGCGGCACTGGAATAGGATTAGTTCCAGGTACTACATCAATTGCAAACTCCACTTCTCTCTCCGGTGGTAAGTCGGTAATATCGTCCGCAAAAACATCTGAAAACTCATTCACTACCGGCAAATCACCAACTTCAGCCTTAATTTCAACTTTCAACGAAGCCAACATCACAAACACTTGAGCTTCTCCACCTAACGACGCTTCTACTTGCTCCGCGGTCAAAAACATCCCTTCGACACGCTCCTCCGGTTTAGGAAATGTTATATTCTTGGTTAAACAATTAATGTTAACACCAAAAGCTAACAACCAGTTCATTTCAAAAATAACATCCACGTGCTTTAAGGGTAAACAGACTAAATCCAACTTAAAATCAACATCACCAAAATTCACAGGATAACTCACACAAACCAAGGAAGGGGTCACCGAGCCATTAGCTAGGGTATCAATGACCATCCCTCTCGACATAGGAGACATAACAAGATTCAATCTTTTAGCACAATCAAGAGAAATAAATGAATGCGTTGCACTAGTATCAATAATAACAAGTTGTCTGTTTCCGCACCCTCCTCAACACTCAAAGCAAACATTTTCCCACTATCCTTCTCCTTCTTCGGCTTCATACACTTCGTACTAATATGACCATATTCTCCATAATTATAGCACACAATCTCTTTGCTCTTGCACTCGAAAGCCTGATGTCCCACCTTTCAATGTAACGCCCGGAAATTTAATTAATTATTTAATTAAATATTTCTGAGTATTTTCGGAATTAATTGTTGAAAGTATTGAGGTTGGAATTTAATCGGTGTATTTCTATGAAGTATTATTTAATTGGTGGATCGACGAAGTTGTAGAAATAATATTGGATTATTATGTTGTTTGAGTTGTTCAGTGGATAGTCGAGTAATTAAGTTGGTTAAGATGGAGAAATAATATTAGCAATAATATTGATAAAGAAATTATAATAAAAATTAGTTTATTGGTTGGGTTTAATATTTGGTTGCATGAAGTAAAAGTGGGGGGGGTGTGAAAGTGAAGTCCAATGGATTACATAAAGGTATTATTATTATTATTATTTGGTTATGAAAAAGAAAGAAAATAGGTTATCAGTAAAAAGAAAGGAAAAGGGTTTGTAAAGAAACAAAAAGAAAAAGGCAGGTTGTACGTAAGAGAAAGAGAATAAGGAGAAGAAGAAGAGACGAGAAAGTGCTGTACGGACAGAGGAGGAAAAGAGGCAAAGTGAAAGCTATGGCAAAAAGGATTCAATCCGGTGGAATGGAGCGGTCTGCAATCTAAGGTAAGGGTGGGGTTCTTACATTCTAAGGGATTGCATAATGATGGGGTATGGTAGACTCTAGGTATATGTGATTGTATGGATTTTGATCCCTTTTGTTCAATTCATGAGGTCTGTGATTTTGATGATGAAATTGGCATGATACATGCTGTTGTTGTGCATTATAATTGTGGTTTGTGATGTATGTTGATGTGTGTGATTCCATGAATTCGTATTCTGTGATAAATGGCTTTTGGGATGATTTGGGATGGGTTGAAATTGGGATTTTTCGTAGCAGAATTGCAGATTTTTGCCTCTGTTAATGCCGTAATCGGTTACCGCTGTCCCGACAGATTTTTGAAAACTTGTAAAACTCATAACTTTTGACTCGGGTGTCCGTTTGACGCGCCGTTTGAACCGTTGTTTCTCTAAAAACATTTGCTATGATTCTATGACTATTTGAAGAGCTGTAACCCTGCTTTATTTGGAATGAATGAATGAGAAGTTTGAATAATATAAGTTGCTTTTCCTGAGTTTTCTTATCTCTGCCCCGAATTTTGAAATAAAAACTGGTATTGATCGGTACAGAATTGGTCTTAGGTGTAAATACAAAAGTTGTAGGTACGGATGTTAGTTTTCTAATGCCGTTGGTCTGACGTCAAAACGATTTATAGAACTTGAGTTATGGTCAAATTACTGCACGTAGGTCACAGTGAATTTTTATGGACTTTCTGCACAACTTTTCCGAATTTGAAACGAAAACTGGTATTGATCGGTACAGAATTGGCCTTGGGTGTAAACATGAAGGTTTTAGATAATTTTGTTAGCTTTCCAGTGGCTTTGGTTTGACGTGAAAATGACTTTTAGTTTTTGAGTTATGATGAAAATACTCCAAGGAGGTCTTAGTGAAATTGTACGGTGACAGCATTCTCTGTTTCATGTTTTGCGTCTCTTTTCACACGTCTCTGTTTTAAATTGGTCTTTGGTATAAACATGAAAGTTGTTGATAATTGTGATATCTTTCTAGTATCCTTGGTTTGACATGGAAATATGTTATGTATAATTTGTTATGGTTTTACAAAATTGTATGATGAATTGTTGATGTTTGAATACGATGTTATATGATGAATTGTTGATGTTTGAATACGATGTTATATGACGTTGTTTATGATTGATCGGTTTGCGATGATGACGTGAAAGCAGTGCTACTGCTGTAATTGTGAATTTGAATGACAGTGATGTAGCCTTATATGGCAGTGATGTGGTTTATGTATGATGCTTGCATGTGTTTTGTCGTTTCATTTTAGAAGTCTCATTCATTGCATCTTGTGACGATGGCCTGAAATTATGGTAAAGCGACGTAGCCTTGTTTGGCAAAGTGACGTGGGGCTCCGGCCTGACATGCCCTATTTGGCATTATTTTGCGACGTTTGGTACCACATGCATATAGGTGAAGTCGGGTCTCATTGCATTATGTGTCGATGATAAATTGTTATAACCGTGACGTGTGGCGATGTTCATGATGTGCTTGATGTGACGATGTTGAATATTGGTGATGATGATTGTTTATGAAAATGATGTGTGAACATGAATAAAATGATTGGTGAGATAATGAAGTATGATCCTGTGCTTATGTTTTTACTTGCTCATTATTATGCTTTCGTTTATATTGTTTGATATCTCACCCCTTCTGCTGATGTTTCCCCTACCATGGGAAATGGGCAGGTACTTAAGAATAGCTATGGAAGTTGAAGTAACTTTATGAAGTCTCTAGTTGCTGTTAGTTCAAGTTGGTGTCTTGCTCTGATACGTAGCACTCGGGGAAATAGTTGTTATTATTTCAGTTGTTGTATTCTAAGTTAAAAATTTATTTCAGTTGAAGAAAAATATTAGGTGGAATTTTGTTAAGTACTTTGTCGTTTAAAAGATGTTTCTAAGTTGATTCTAAATCATAAGATGAAGTTTGAATTCATGCTGAATAAAGTTGTGATTTTGAATGCTATGTATCAATGTTAAATGAAATACAGGTTGTTTTGTTGTTTTATGTTGAAATGTGACATCCCATGTTTGTTGGAAGTTTTTAAAATACTCTGATTTTCGTTTATATTTACCGGGTAGATTTGGGGTGTTACAATTGGTATCAGAGCAGGTCGGTCTGTCCGGCCAATGTTGTTTGTCCCTTAGTACTCGACATGTGTGTGAAACACTGTCGGTACTTGTTTGTTAGCTCATAGTCGTTGTCTGCAGGAGTTGGTTTGGAATAAGTGGGGGAGAAGCTTGCATCCCGGACGTGTTGATAGTATGTAGAAGTTGGTTCGAGGTGATGTTGATTGTAAGAGTGCAAACGTTATTGAAGCGATGTTGTTGGGAACCGGCGAGAGTATGGACTCATGAATTCGTATCAGTCGAGTTTGAGATGTGTGTAGATTATGGATGGTGAATTAATTGAGAATGAGGAATTATTCCAATGGAAGTGATAGTTGATGGATTAATTCGGTAGATGGTATGTCTTGAGTGTAGTTGGATTAAATTCGGGTGATTTTCGTAGTTGGATGAAAAGAAAGGATGTTGGTAGATCTTGGAAGCGAGAGGGAGAGATGGGACTTATGTTCATCAACCTCAAATTCTGATTTTTACAATTATGGAGCAGCTGTCAGTAAAAGGGGCATAACTTTTTACTCGTGTTTCTGATGGAAGCGATTCTGGACTTTTTGGAAAGCTCAAGAAATTCCCTACAGTTTGCATATAAGATTTGTCTTCAGGAAGTTTGTGAAGAGGAAGAAAAGTGCATTTTAATGTTTGGGTCTGATGCTGATTTTTGGAAAATTCTGCATACGGGAATTCTGGACCAGTCCCATTGCAAGGATGATAACTTTTTACTCGTAACTCGGATTTGGGAGATTCTTGAAGTTCTGGAAACTACACGAAATTCCCTTCATTTTGGAATATAATTTTGTGCTTGGGAGGTCTGTATTGGAAGATATAATTGTGTTTGAAGTTGGGTGATTCTTGCTGAAAATTGGAAAAGGTGAAGAAGGGTGTAAGATATGGATAAGGAATGAAACGTTGGTATTTGTAAGAATGCGAAGGTATCGGAAAATGCATGGAGATGCAATTTATGTTGAATAAGAATGATTATAGTGACGGATTGTGGTAGACTTCATTGTGGAATATTAGTGAGTAACTATAATGAGTTGCTGAAGTTGTTGGAAATGCGAAGAATGAGATTTCAAGGATAGGAAGTGTTGGTAATGACCTAAAAGAAATTATGTCTGATGTTATCGTCAGAGGTGTATTAGTATGTAGCTGCAAGACGTCGGTGTTAGCATGTTCAGATGATTTTGGGAATTGTTGAAGTATGGTGCTTTTGGGTGACGTGAGTATAAGTTGGAAAAGAACTCTATTGTAGTTAGTAACGATAGTTTATGCTCCATTACGGTTGTCGGATATCTCGACAAATTGAGGACTTGATCACCCTTAATCTCTTGTTGATAGTAGACGAGATCGTGTTGGATGGTGTAGATTTGACTTGCTATCTTGATAGTGCATGAAGTGAATAATGTTATATCGTGTTTGTGTGAATTAATAAGGGAGTGGATAGGAAAGAGTCGAGAAGTATTGAACGATTCAGAGTAGAGGATTTATATGCGAGCTAACGTCGCAAAGTGAAAGATTGAGGATATTAAGTTAACGATGATGTTATGATGGATGTTAAAGAAAGTCCGAACTTAAATTAAGACTTGTAACCCATGTAGTTGATGGAAATTTTAATGAGTACGATGACTTAAGATAGATTATCAGAGTTGCGCAGCAGAAGTGTATGTAGCGCAGTTGCTATAAGTATACGACTCTACATGTTTGATTTGGTGAGTTATGGATGTGAGAATTATGTGTCAAGGTGTTTTGATGTCGAAGATGTTGTTAAGATAATAATGTGACGTTGTATGTCGAGGTATAAGAGTGTGATGGATGTTGCTCCTTAAATGATGGTGTGTTGGAATATAGTTGAAGATGGTAGTGTCGGATAGATTTTCGAGGACGAAAATATCCTAAGTGCGGGAGAGTTGTAACGCCCGGAAATTTAATTAATTATTTAATTAAATATTTCTGAGTATTTTCGGAATTAATTGTTGAAAGTATTGAGGTTGGAATTTAATCGGTGTATTTCTATGAAGTATTATTTAATTGGTGGATCGACGAAGTTGTAGAAATAATATTGGATTATTATGTTGTTTGAGTTGTTCAGTGGATAGTCGAGTAATTAAGTTGGTTAAGATGGAGAAATAATATTAGCAATAATATTGATAAAGAAATTATAATAAAAATTAGTTTATTGGTTGGGTTTAATATTTGGTTGCATGAAGTAAAAGTGGGGGGGGTGTGAAAGTGAAGCCCAATGGATTACATAAAGGTATTATTATTATTATTATTATTTGGTTATGAAAAAGAAAGAAAATAGGTTATCAGTAAAAAGAAAGGAAAAGGGTTTGTAAAGAAACAAAAAGAAAAAGGCAGGTTGTACGTAAGAGAAAGAGAATAAGGAGAAGAAGAAGAGACGAGAAAGTGCTGTACGGACAGAGGAGGAAAAGAGGCAAAGTGAAAGCTATGGCAAAAAGGATTCAATCCGGTGGAATGGAGCGGTCTGCAATCTAAGGTAAGGGTGGGGTTCTTACATTCTAAGGGATTGCATAATGATGGGGTATGGTAGACTCTAGGTATATGTGATTGTATGGATTTTGATCCCTTTTGTTCAATTCATGAGGTCTGTGATTTTGATGATGAAATTGGCATGATACATGCTGTTGTTGTGCATTATAATTGTGGTTTGTGATGTATGTTGATGTGTGTGATTCCATGAATTCGTATTCTGTGATAAATGGCTTTTGGGATGATTTGGGATGGGTTGAAATTGGGATTTTTCGTAGCAGAATTGCAGATTTTTGCCTCTGTTAATGCCGTAATCGGTTACCGCTGTCCCGACAGATTTTTGAAAACTTGTAAAACTCATAACTTTTGACTCGGGTGTCCGTTTGACGCGCCGTTCGAACCGTTGTTTCTCAAAAAACATTTGCTATGATTCTATGACTATTTGAAGAGCTGTAACCTTGCTTTATTGGGAATGAATGAATGAGAAGTTTGAATAATATAAGTTGCTTTTCCTGAATTTTCTTATCTCTGCCCCGAATTTTGAAATAAAAACTGGTATTGATCGGTACAGAATTGGTCTTAGGTGTAAACACAAAAGTTGTAGGTATGGATGTTAGTTTTCTAATGCCGTTGGTCTGACGTCAAAACGATTTATAGAACTTGAGTTATGGTCGAATTACTGCACGTAGGTCACAGTGAATTTTTATGGACTTTCTGCACAACTTTTCCGAATTTGAAACGAAAACTGGTATTGATCGGTACAGAATTGGCCTTGGGTGTAAACATGAAGGTTTTAGATAATTTTGTTAGCTTTCCAGTGGCTTTGGTTTGACGTGAAAATGACTTTTAGTTTTTGAGTTATGATGAAAATACTCCAAGGAGGTCTTAGTGAAATTGTACGGTGACAGCATTCTCTGTTTCATGTTTTGCGTCTCTTTTCACACGTCTCTGTTTTAAATTGGTCTTTGGTATAAACATGAAAGTTGTTGATAATTGTGATATCTTTCTAGTATCCTTGGTTTGACATGGAAATATGTTATGTATAATTTGTTATGGTTTTACAAAATTGTATGATGAATTGTTGATGTTTGAATACGATGTTATATGATGAATTGTTGATGTTTGAATACGATGTTATATGACATTGTTTATGATTGATCGGTTTGCGATGATGACGTGAAAGCAGTGCTACTGCTGTAATTGTGAATTTGAATGACAGTGATGTAGCCTTATATGGCAGTGATGTGGTTTATGTATGATGCTTGCATGTGTTTTGTCGTTTCATTTTAGAAGTCTCATTCATTGCATCTTGTGACGATGGCCTGAAATTATGGTAAAGCGACGTAGCCTTGTTTGGCAAAGTGACGTGGGGCTCCGGCCTGACATGCCCTATTTGGCATTATTTTGCGACGTTTGGTACCACATGCATATAGGTGAAGTCGGGTCTCATTGCATTATGTGTCGATGATAAATTGTTATAACCGTGACGTGTGGCGATGTTCATGATGTGCTTGATGTGATGATGTTGAATATTGGTGATGATGATTGTTTATGAAAATGATGTGTGAACATGAATAAAATGATTGGTGAGATAATGAAGTATGATCCTGTGCTTATGTTTTTACTTGCTCATTATTATGCTTTCGTTTATATTGTTTGATATCTCACCCCTTCTGCTGATGTTTCCCCTACCATGGGAAATGGGCAGGTACTTAAGAATAGCTATGGAAGTTGAAGTAACTTTATGAAGTCTCTAGTTGCTGTTAGTTCAAGTTGGTGTCTTGCTCTGATACGTAGCACTCGGGGAAATAGTTGTTATTATTTCAGTTGTTGTATTCTAAGTTAAAATTTATTTCAGTTGAAGAAAAATATTAAGTGGAATTTTGTTAAGTACTTTGTCGTTTAAAAGATGTTTCTAAGTTGATTCTAAATCATAAGATGAAGTTTGAATTCATGCTGAATAAAGTTGTGATTTCGAATGCTATGTATCAATGTTAAATGAAATACAGGTTGTTTTGTTGTTTTATGTTGAAATGTGACATCCCATGTTTGTTGGAAGTTTTTAAAATACTCTGATTTTCGTTTATATTTACCGGGTAGATTTGGGGTGTTACAATTGGTATCAGAGCAGGTCGGTCTGTCCGGCCAATGTTGTTTGTCCCTTAGTACTCGACATGTGTGTGAAACACTGTCGGTACTTGTTTGTTAGCTCATAGTCGTTGTCTGCAGGAGTTGGTTTGGAATAAGTGGGGGAGAAGCTTGCCTCCCGGACGTGTTGATAGTATGTAGAAGTTGGTTCGAGGTGATGTTGATTGTAAGAGTGCAAACGTTATTGAAGCGATGTTGTTGGGAACCGGCGAGAGTATGGACTCATGAATTCGTATCAGTCGAGTTTGAGATGTGTGTAGATTATGGATGGTGAATTAATTGAGAATGAGGAATTATTCCAATGGAAGTGATAGTTGATGGATTAATTCGGTAGATGGTATGTCTTGAGTGTAGTTGGATTAAATTCGGGTGATTTTCGTAGTTGGATGAAAAGAAAGGATGTTGGTAGATCTTGGAAGCGAGAGGGAGAGATGGGACTTATGTTCATCAACCTCAAATTCTGATTTTTACAATTATGGAGCAGCTGTCAGTAAAAGGGGCATAACTTTTTACTCGTGTTTCTGATGGAAGCGATTCTGGACTTTTTGGAAAGCTCAAGAAATTCCCTACAGTTTGCATATGAGATTTGTCTTCAGGAAGTTTGTGAAGAGGAAGAAAAGTGCATTTTAATGTTTGGGTCTGATGCTGATTTTTGGAAAATTCTGCTTACGGGAATTCTGGACCAGTCCCATTGCAAGGATGATAACTTTTTACTCGTAACTCGGATTTGGGAGATTCTTGAAGTTCTGGAATCTACACGAAATTCCCTTCATTTTGGAATATAATTTTGTGCTTGGGAGGTCTGTATTGGAAGATATAATTGTGTTTGAAGTTGGGTGATTCTTGCTGAAAATTGAAAAGGTGAAGAAGGGTGTAAGATATGGATAAGGAATGAAACGTTGGTATTTGTAAGAATGCGAAGGTATCGGAAAATGCATGGAGATGCAATTTATGTTGAATAAGAATGATTATAGTGACGGATTGTGGTAGACTTCATTGTGGAATATTAGTGAGTAACTATAATGAGTTGCTGAAGTTGTTGGAAATGCGAAGAATGAGATTTCAAGGATAGGAAGTGTTGGTAATGACCTAAAAGAAATTATGTCTGATGTTATCGTCAGAGGTGTATTAGTATGTAGCTGCAAGACGTCGGTGTTAGCATGTTCAGATGATTTTGGGAATTGTTGAAGTATGGTGCTTTTGGGTGACGTGAGTATAAGTTGGAAAAGAACTCTATTGTAGTTAGTAACGATAGTTTATGCTCCATTACGGTTGTCGGATATCTCGACAAATTGAGGACTTGATCACCCTTAATCTCTTGTTGATAGTAGACGAGATCGTGTTGGATGGTGTAGATTTGACTTGCTATCTTGATAGTGCATGAAGTGAATAATGTTATATCGTGTTTGTGTGAATTAATAAGGGAGTGGATAGGAAAGAGTCGAGAAGTATTGAACGATTCAGAGTAGAGGATTTATATGCGAGCTAACGTCGCAAAGTGAAAGATTGAGGATATTAAGTTAACGATGATGTTATGATGGATGTTAAAGAAAGTCCGAACTTAAATTAAGACTTGTAACCCATGTAGTTGATGGAAATTTTAATGAGTACGATGACTTAAGATAGATTATCAGAGTTGCGCAGCAGAAGTGTATGTAGCGCAGTTGCTATAAGTATACGACTCTACATGTTTGATTTGGTGAGTTATGGATGTGAGAATTATGTGTCAAGGTGTTTTGATGTCGAAGATGTTGTTAAGATAATAATGTGACGTTGTATGTCGAGGTATAAGAGTGTGATGGATGTTGCTCCTTAAATGATGGTGTGTTGGAATATAGTTGAAGATGGTAGTGTCGGATAGATTTTCGAGGACGAAAATATCCTAAGTGCGGGAGAGTTGTAACGCCCGGAAATTTAATTAATTATTTAATTAAATATTTCTGAGTATTTTCGGAATTAATTGTTGAAAGTATTGAGGTTGGAATTTAATCGGTGTATTTCTATGAAGTATTATTTAATTGGTGGATCGACGAAGTTGTAGAAATAATATTGGATTATTATGTTGTTTGAGTTGTTCAGTGGATAGTCGAGTAATTAAGTTGGTTAAGATGGAGAAATAATATTAGCAATAATATTGATAAAGAAATTATAATAAAAATTAGTTTATTGGTTGGGTTTAATATTTGGTTGCATGAAGTAAAAGTGGGGGGGTGTGAAAGTGAAGCCCAATGGATTACATAAAGGTATTATTATTATTATTATTTGGTTATGAAAAAGAAAGAAAATAGGTTATCAGTAAAAAGAAAGGAAAAGGGTTTGTAAAGAAACAAAAAGAAAAAGGCAGGTTGTACGTAAGAGAAAGAGAATAAGGAGAAGAAGAAGAGACGAGAAAGTGTGTACGGACAGAGGAGGAAAAGAGGCAAAGTGAAAGCTATGGCAAAAAGGATTCAATCCGGTGGAATGGAGCGGTCTGCAATCTAAGGTAAGGGTGGGGTTCTTACATTCTAAGGGATTGCATAATGATGGGGTATGGTAGACTCTAGGTATATGTGATTGTATGGATTTTGATCCCTTTTGTTCAATTCATGAGGTCTGTGATTTTGATGATGAAATTGGCATGATACATGTTGTTGTTGTGCATTATAATTGTGGTTTGTGATGTATGTTGATGTGTGTGATTCCATGAATTCGTATTCTGTGATAAATGACTTTTGGGATGATTTGGGATGGGTTGAAATTGGGAATTTTTCGTAGCAGAATTGCAGATTTTTGCCTCTGTTAATGCCGTAATCGGTTACCGCTGTCCCGACAGATTTTTGAAAACTTGTAAAACTCATAACTTTTGACTCGGGTGTCCGTTTGACGCGCCGTTTGAACCGTTGTTTCTCTAAAAACATTTGCTATGATTCTATGACTATTTGAAGAGCTGTAACCCTGCTTTATTTGGAATGAATGAATGAGAAGTTTGAATAATATAAGTTGCTTTTCCTGAGTTTTCTTATCTCTGCCCCGAATTTTGAAATAAAAACTGGTATTGATCGGTACAGAATTGGTCTTAGGTGTAAATACAAAAGTTGTAGGTACGGATGTTAGTTTTCTAATGCCGTTGGTCTGACGTCAAAACGATTTATAGAACTTGAGTTATGGTCAAATTACTGCACGTAGGTCACAGTGAATTTTTATGGACTTTCTGCACAACTTTTCCGAATTTGAAACGAAAACTGGTATTGATCGGTACAGAATTGGCCTTGGGTGTAAACATGAAGGTTTTAGATAATTTTGTTAGCTTTCCAATGGCTTTGGTTTGACGTGAAAATGACTTTTAGTTTTTGAGTTATGATGAAAATACTCCAAGAGGTCTTAGTGAAATTGTACGGTGACAGCATTCTCTGTTTCATGTTTTTGCGTCTCTTTTCACACGTCTCTGTTTTAAATTGGTCTTTGGTATAAACATGAAAGTTGTTGATAATTGTGATATCTTTCTAGTATCCTTGGTTTGACATGGAAATATGTTATGTATAATTTGTTATGGTTTTACAAAATTGTATGATGAATTGTTGATGTTTGAATACGATGTTATATGACGTGTTATTGACGTTTTATGATTGATCGGTTTGCGATGATGACGTGAAAGCAGTGCTACTGCTGTAATTGTGAATTTGGACAGTGACAGTGATGTAGCCTTATATGGCAGTGATGTGGTTTATGTATGATGCTTGCATGTGTTTTGTCGTTTCATTTTAGAAGTCTCATTCATTGCATCTTGTGACGATGGCCTGAAATTATGGTAAAGCGACGTAGCCTTGTTTGGCAAAGTGACGTGGGGCTCCGGCCTGACATGCCCTATTTGGCATTATTTTGCGACGTTTGGTACCACATGCATATAGGTGAAGTCGGGTCTCATTGCATTATGTGTCGATGATAAATTGTTATAACCGTGACGTGTGGCGATGTTCATGATGTGCTTGATGTGACGATGTTGAATATTGGTGATGATGATTGTTTATGAAAATGATGTGTGAACATGAATAAAATGATTGGTGAGATAATGAAGTATGATCCTGTGCTTATGTTTTTACTTGCTCATTATTATGCTTTCGTTTATATTGTTTGATATCTCACCCCTTCTGCTGATGTTTCCCCTACCATGGGAAATGGGCAGGTACTTAAGAATAGCTATGGAAGTTGAAGTAACTTTATGAAGTCTCTAGTTGCTGTTAGTTCAAGTTGGTGTCTTGCTCTGATACGTAGCACTCGGGGAAATAGTTGTTATTATTTCAGTTGTTGTATTCTAAGTTAAAAATTTATTTCAGTTGAAGAAAAATATTAGGTGGAATTTTGTTAAGTACTTTGTCGTTTAAAAGATGTTTCTAAGTTGATTCTAAATCATAAGATGAAGTTTGAATTCATGCTGAATAAAGTTGTGATTTTGAATGCTATGTATCAATGTTAAATGAAATACAGGTTGTTTTGTTGTTTTATGTTGAAATGTGACATCCCATGTTTGTTGGAAGTTTTTAAAATACTCTGATTTTCGTTTATATTTACCGGGTAGATTTGGGGTGTTACATTCAACACTTGTAACAAATTACTGAAGCATTAGTACACTCCACAGCACGATGCCCTACAACTCCACACTTAAAGAACCTCAAGTCTCCTCCACTCTGAGTAGTCCCACCAACAACTTTCTTCTTTCCCTTATCCCCTCCATAAGGCTTACCACGTTCATTCCCCTTTCCTTTCTTATCACCAATACTCTTGTAGTAGCTTAACCTTGCTCTGTTGTCCTCATAAAAAATCCTACATTTGTTCACCATGGTGGAAAACACTCTGATATCCTGGTATCCAATGAACTACTTAGTCTCAGGACGTAACCCACTATCAAACTTGATGCCCAAAAACTCATCCTTGAAGACCCCCCAAGAGATCTCAACTCCTCTAGCCTCCATCCGCTGCCTGGTGTTCAACCACCAAAACTCTGCCTCTTCTGCAAGCATATGAGTAGCCAACCGCACCTTTTGTCATCACTCGTAACCATAGCTCGAAAGATCCGCTCAATCCCCTGCAACCATGATTGAGCTCCATCCGGATCTTGTCTACCGTTGAACGTTGGTGGATGATTCCTCATGAATCGATCCAAGCGCAACTCGCCGGCTCCACCTTGGTGATTTTGATGAACGTGGGCTGCAGCATTCGCCTGAGCTAATTCCCGAGCCATCGCGGTCATCGCCTCTGCAATTGCTGTGTTGTTTCCTCCGGCCATCCCGCCAGCGAAAGCCGAATCTCAGGTTCCTACTCTCACTACACAACAAGCACCACCTAATTAGGAAAGAAAAGCATCGACAGTAATCCACGTACATGTCGAATACAATAGGACAATAAACCGAGTGTTGGCCCGGACTAGACCGACCTGCTCTGATACCAAATTATAACACCCTGAACCCCAAGACTAATATTTAAATAATAAATCACGCAATTATCAAATAACAGGGTGTTACATTTCGCCATACATCTCATACTAAATTCTCATGAATAAAAATTTCATCAAATATGTATAACAGATCATAGCAGAAATGAATATCTCGACAACATAATCTTGGGTCACATCATAACATCTCAAAATATAATATATAAACAGTGTTGGCTATTTGAAGTGTTGGCTTCATTGTTTGGTAAAATCAAATCAAATGTGCAAGCATGCGTTTTCCATATGTTAAAGATGACTTCAGAAGCAAGGAACTAGTTTTAAAGAGGTTCAGAAGCTGAAATTTGCATTTATGGACCTTCAGAAGCTGAAATGGACCTTCAGACTCTGAATGGACCTTCAGACTCTGAAACAGTGCTTCAGACGCACTACAGTACTTCAGACGCACTATTCATCCGTTGACCCGCGTTGACTTCTTCAGAAGCTGGACTTCAGAAGCTGATTTCAGAAGCTGATTTTCTGCATTCTTTTGGATTAATTCTGTGCGTATCTCTTGGAGATTTTCTGAAGTTTTATTCATGCTAAAGTTTCCAAAAGGCTGAATTGTTTTGGTGAAAATCTTAAGAAGATTTGCTTCGTGTTTATGATTGATTTTATTTGTTGAAGAATCCTTGCAAGATTGATTTCAGAATTATATGTTTCCTTTTTTTGAGCTTCAAAGTATTTCAGAACTATATCAATTGAAGATTGTGTTCAGAATTATGAGAAGCTGCTGAAGCCTATATAAAGGAGGACGTGCTGCATTGTAGAGATAGATAGAGTCAATAGAGTTTTTATTATAAGAGTCTGTGTAAGCTGTTGCTTTGATTGTACACCACTCATCTGAGTTGGTTTAGTTTATTTGAGTTGTAAATCATTCAAAACTTTTAAGTACGAATGATGTCTCTGTTTTGAAGAATGTCTTCATTGTTTTGAGTTGTCTGTTTTGAGTGTTACTGATCACTGGGTTGTGATTGAGTAATTAGGAAGTTAGTAGTTTTCTAATACTTAGGTGGGTTCCTGAGTAGAAATCTAGACTAAGTGGAGATTGATTGTTAAGGCTGGGAACAGGGGGTCTGTGTCTGAGTCTTTGGGTTGATTCCTTTAGTAGATTTCCTTCCTGGATTGGTATCCCCCAGAGTAGGTGAAGTTTGCACCGAACTGGGTTAACAAACTCTTTGTGTTCTTTAGCTTTCTGCATTTTATTTTCTGCTTCTGAACTGTGATTTTTCATACTCTGTTTTTTATCAGAACTTGTTAATTCAGAACCAGTTAGTTCAGAACCAGTTTAACTAGCCAGAAATTTCAATTGGCATCAGAGCAGGCACCCAGCCTGCTTATGGGTGAGCTCCAGGGTAGTTTATTTCTGGCTTTATAGAGAAAGAAGGAGGTTTTGTTAACAGGCCACCCCTGCTGGATGGAACAAATTATGATTATTGGAAATCACGCATGAGTGCATTCCTAAAATCTATGGATAGCAAGACCTGGAAAGCTGTTCTGAAGGGTTGGGAACATCCAGTTGTGACTGATAAAGATGGTAAGAAGACAGCAGTTTTAAAACCAGAAGAAGATTGGACCAAGGATGAAGATGATCTGTGACATGCTAATTCCAAAGCTCTGAATGCTATATTCAATGGAGTGGACAAGAATGTGTTCAGGATGATCAAGCAGTGCACAATTGCTAAGGATGCCTGGGAAATTCTCAAGATTGCTCATGAAGGCACCTCAAAAGTAAAGCTGTCCAGATTTCAGCTTCTGACAACAAAGTTTGAAAATCTCAGAATGCTGGAGGATGAGAACATACAAAGCTTTTACATGAACATTCTGGACATGGCTAATTCCTTTGAATCCCTTGGAGAAAAAGTTTCAGATGAGAAACTTGTTAGAAAAATTCTCAGATCCCTACCCAAGAGGTTTGATATGAAAGTAACTGCTATTGAAGAAGCACATGATATATCTAGCATGAAGGTTGAAGAATTGATAGGTTCTCTTCAAAACTTTGAATTAAGCAGAACTGATAAGAAGGGTAAAGGTGTTGCATTTGTTGCTGATTCTGAATGTGTGGATGATGATAGCTCATCAGAAGCTCTTGTGCTGCTGAGTAAACAATTCAAGAAGTTTCTGAAGCAGAAGACAAGAACTGATGACAAAAGCAATCAGTCAAATAAAGTTCAGTGTTTTGAATGTGAAGGTTATGGACATGTCAAGTCAGAATGTCCTAATTTTCTCAAGAAACAGAAGAAGAGTCTGACTGCTTCTTGGTTTGATGATGACTCAGAAGGAGAAGAGAATAAGCATGTCACTGCTTTAACTGGTAAGTTCTGGTCTGATGATAAAGTTATGGGGTCAGAAACTTGGTCAGAATCTGAAACAAGTGATGAAGAATCATCCTCTGAAGTTCTGGCTACCTATCACAAAAATCCTGCTGAGTTTTGCAAGAAGATGCAATGTCAATTTGATGAAGTGTGCAAGCAGATGGAAGAACAGAAGAAAATTAATACTCAACTTCAGATTGAGAGGGGTGAACACTTAGAGAAGATTTCTGTTCTCAGTAATGAGGTAATCCAACTCAATTCACAACTTGATCAGATGAAGAAGCAAGTTAGAATGTTAAATTCTGCTACTGATGTGTTAGATGAGATTCTGGAGAATCAGAATCAGGGAAAACCAAATGGAATTGGGTTTAATAATCAGAATCTGAAACAACAAAAACCTGCTAAGAGGTTCACACCTGCTGCTGCTCATGTTCCACTGATAAGAAAACCTAAGAACAAACCTCAGGAATCCAAAGATAAGAAGGCTACTCAACCTTGGGTTTGTCATCACTGTGGTAAAAAGGGTCACATTAAACCTTTTTATTACAAGTTGTATGGTTATCCCAAGCATTTGCAACACAGAAAAGTTGAACCAGCTATGAACAAAAGGAAAATCAAGAAAGTTTGGAAACCAAAGTGTGAAGGTGTTGATCAGAGTCTGAACAAAGGAAAAGGAAAGGCTGTTGCTGATGACAGCAAGCCAATTCCTGTAGCACAGAAGAATTCTGGTGCTGGACCATCCAAAGTCTGGAGCAAAGTTCCTGTTCCTGATCAGAAGGTTCTATTTTCTTGTAAGTCTGAAGATGTTATGACCTGTGTTCAGAAAAGAGTTGCTGATTTTGAGGAGAAGATAGCTGGGAAGAAGGTTTTAAATGTGCCTGAGGCACATATTAATTAAGCAGCATCTGTTGTTTGTGTCTGATGAAGACTAAGCATTTTCTGGTGCTGAGTCTGAAGACTAGCTTGTTTGTGACTGTTGTGTTTTTCTGCTTTGTGATTCTGATCTTTGCAAATATGTTGTACTCTGCTGTGTTTCTGATCTGTCTGTGTGTAGTATTGTATTCTGGGTTGTGCTGGATTTCTGGGTTGGTCTGGGATGTGCTGATGCTGTTCTGGTTGTTACTTGTGTTTCTTCTCCTGTTGTTTTGCTGGTGCTTTGTCAAAGTTGTTTGGCTAAAAAGGGGGAGAAGTATGTGTGATTGGTGATTGTTGATCTGTTTGTTCAGGGGGAGTGTTCCTGAGTTTGTGGGATTCTTATCATAAGCTGAGCTGTTCAGGGGGAATACCTGAGTGCTGTGTCTCAGGGGGAGAAGAGCTGAGTGTTGTGTTCCTCAGAAACTGATATTGTGTGTTGCAGGGGGAGTATTGTGAAGTTTGTTTTTGTTTTAATCCGCTGCTGACTCTGCTATTGTGTTTATGAAGCATTTGATTTTAGCCCAAAATTTGCCACGGTGGGAGATTGTTGGCTATTTGAAGTGTTGGCTTCATTGTTTGGTAAAATCAAATCAAATGTGCAAGCATGCGTTTTCCATATGTTAAAGATGACTTCAGAAGCAAGGAACTAGTTTTAAAGAGGTTCAGAAGTTGAAATTTGCATTTCTGGACCTTCAAAAGCTGAAATGAACCTTTAGACTCTGAATGGACATTCAGACTCTGAAACAGTGCTTTAGACGCACTACAGTACTTCATACGCACTATTCATCCGTTGACCCGCGTTGACTTCTTCAGAAGCTGGACTTCAGAAGCTGATTTCAGAAGCTGATTTTCTGCATTCTTTTGGATTAATTCTGTGCGTATCTCTTGGAGATTTTCGGAAGTTTTATTCATGCTAAAGTTTCCAGAAGGCTGAATTGTTTTGGTGAAAATCTTAAGAAGATTTGCTTCGTGTTTATGGTTGATTTTATTTGTTGAAGAATCCTTGCAAGATTGATTTCAGAATCATATGTTTCCTTTTTTCGAGCTTCAAAGTATTTCAGAACTATATCAATTGAAGATTGTGTTCAGAATTATGAGAAGCTGCTGAAGCCTATATAAAGGAAGACGTGTTGCATTGTAGAGATAGATAGAGTCAATAGAGTTTTTATTATAAGAGTCTGTGTAAGCTGTTGCTTTGATTGTACACCACTCATTTGAGTTGGTTTAGTTTATTTGAGTTGTAAATCATTCAAAAATTTTAAGTACGAATGATGTCTCTGTTTTGAAGAATGTCTTCATTGTTTTGAGTTGTCTGTTTTGAGTGTTACTGATCACTGGGTTGTGATTGAGTAATTAGGAAGTTAGTAGTTTTCTAATACTTAGGTGGGTTCCTGAGTAGAAATCTAGACTAAGTGGAGATTGATTGTTAAGGCTGGGAACATGTAATATCCCGCTTAGATGCAATTATTATCAGTGTTAAAAACTTGTTAAGCAAGCATGGCAATATTGTAAATAGTGGAAATGGCATTATGGTAATTATTGGTAAAGGGGAGATTGTTTAAAAAATGGAACAAGATATTTGTTCCCATTCATGATAGTTATGATGAACTGGTGCATGATAGTTTGGTGGTTGAAGCAGGACTTGCTAAGGCCTCAAAAGAAAGAGCGGCAGCTTTTGAAAAGAAGAAGAGTAGAATGTCAGATAAGTATCATGACAAGCTCAAGCCAAAAGGATCCCCGCAGAGAGGGAAACAAACATACTCTCCACAATCTAATCCTTCACGGACTAATCCTACTTGCAAGACATGTGGTAGGATGCACAAGGGAGAGTGCTTGATGGGAGCTGGTATTTGTTACGGATGCAAGCAGCCAGGACATTTTATATCAGAGTGTCCTAATAGGCGTGGTAAAGGAACAACTGAAGGAACAACTACCAGTAGGGGCAGAGTGTACTCCCTTGATGGCGCAAAGGCTCTGGCCAATGAAGATTTGATTGTCGGTATCTGTTATTTGGGTACAAATCCAGTAAAAGTTCTTTTTGATTGCGGCGCTACTTGTTCTTTTATTTCATATACATGTGTAGAGACGCTGCAATTACCTTTGTCTTCATTGAATCCTCCAATGTTAGTATCTACCGCTACTGAAGGCGGAATTGAGGCAAAGTATGTTTGTGAAAACTATCCTATCACTGTGTCTAGTAAGACTTATTATGTTGACTTAGTGTGTCTCCCGATGGAGCAACTTGATGTGATCTTAGGCATGGATTGGCTCTCTGCTAACCATGTGTACATTGGATGTTCTGAAAAGAGTATTTATATGCCGACCAGTGATACGACGGAAGGTGTGGCTCTGTCTGAATTGATTAACCGCACCCATCAGTTAATTCAATTCATTTGTGCTCAAGATAAGGGATTCTATGTTATGTTCACTGTGGCTTCAGAATCAGAGTTAAGTCCCAGTGATATTCCTGTTGTGAATGAGTACTTAGATGTTTTTCCTTCGGAAGTAACTAGTCTGCCCCCAGAGCGTGAGGTGGAGTTTTCTATTGATTTAATTCCAGGAGCGGAGCCGGTGTCTGTGGCACCGTATAGAATGTCACCTACGGAGCTTAAGGAGCTGAAATCTCAACTTGAGGAATTAATTCAGAAGCATTTTATCAGACCCAGTGTGTCACCTTGGGGTGCTCCAGTTCTGTTAGTTAAGAAGAAAGATGGAAGCATGAGGCTGTGTATAGACTACCGTCAACTGAATAAAGTGACTATCAAGAACAAGTATCCTCTTCCCAGGATTGATGACCTCCTTGATCAGCTTAAAGGAGTAACGGTATTTTCCAAAAAAGATCTTCGATCAGGTTATCATCAGATTCGCATTAAATCTTCAGATGTGTCTAAAACGGTGTTTCGAACGCGTTATGGACACTATGAATTTCTGGTTATGCCTTTCGGTGTAACTAATGCTCCAGCAGTATTCATGGATTATATGAACAGAATATTTCAACCTTACCTAGATCAATTTGTGGTGATTTTCATAGATGACATTTTGATCTATTCCAAGGATCCACAGGAGCATGCTCAACACTTAAGAATTGTTTTGAATGTCCTCAGGGACAAACAGTTGTATGCTAAGTTTAGCAAGTGTGAGTTCTGGTTATCTGAGATTAAGTTTTTGGGTCACGTTATTTCTCAAGGAGGAGTAGCCGTTGATCCATCCAAAGTTGAAGCCGTTCTCAATTGGGAAAGACCCAAGAATGTGGCTGAAGTCAGAAGTTTCCCAGGCTTGGCAGGTTATTACCGAAGGTTTATTATGAAGTTTTCTCAAATTGCCTTGTGTCTGTCACGTCTCACCAGAAAGGATGTGCCCTTTATTTGGGACAAAGAGTGTGAAGAAAGCTTCAGAGTTCTGAAGAGGAAATTGACTAAAGCACCAGTGTTGGCAATACCAGATCCTGAAAGGAGATACACCGTTTTCTGCGATGCATCCTCTAAAGGACTGGGTAGTGTTCTTATGCAAGGGGAAAATGTGATAGCTTATGCATCCAGACAGCTCAAGACTCATGAAGAGAATTATCCCACCCATGACCTTGAGTTAGCAGCCATAGTTTTTGCATTGAAGATATGGAGACATCATTTGTATGGTGCGCAGTTTGATTTGTTTAGTGATCACAAAAGTTTGAAGTATTTGTTTGATCAACGAGATTTAAATATGAGGCAAAGGCGATGGATGGAATACTTGAAGGATTTTGATTTTGATCTGAAATACCACCCAGGAAAAGCAAATGTGGTAGCAGATGCCTTGAGTCGAAAGGCTTTAGTTAAAGCTGAAGTAATGATACATACATGTGGGTTATATGAAAAGTTTAGAAATCTTAATCTACATGTTACAGAGTTGGAAGGTGGCATCTTGTTGAACAAGTTAGAGATTTCGTGTGACCTACGGTCTCGAATTGCACGAGCACAAACTAGGGATATAGATCTTCAAAGGAAAATTGGCCAATCAGAGTTTTCTGTAGCCCCAGATGGTACCCTACTGTTTGAAGGAAGAATTTATGTTCCGAATGATGCGGAATTGAAAAGGTTGGTTTTAGAAGAGGCGCACAAAAGCAGTTTCAGTATTCATCCCGGTACTACCAAGATGTATCAAGACTTGAAGAGAGATTATTGGTGGCCTAGCATGAAAAGGGATATTGCGGAATTTGTGTCGCGATGCATAGTGTGTCAGCAGGTAAAGATTGAACATCAAAGACATGCAGGAATGTTAGTACCCTTGGAAATTCCTCAATGGAAATGGGAAGAGATAACCATGGACTTTGTAAGTGGTTTGCCTCGAACACAGCGAGGACATGACTCCAGTTGGGTAATAGTGGACCGTTTAACCAAGTCAGCTCATTTCTTGCCGGTTAAGACTACTTACCGAGCCTCTCAGTATGCTGAATTATTCATTTCGGAAATTGTGAAACTCCATGGTGTTCCTGTTAGTATTGTATCTGATAGAGATCTGATCTTCACATCCCATTTTTGGAAAGCTTTTCAGAAGGCTTTAGGAACAAGATTGAAAATGAGCACGTCCCATCATCCTCAAATAGACGATCAATCAGAGAGGACTATTCAAACGTTAGAGGATATGTTACGTGCATGTATCCTAGAAGATGGAGGAAGTTGGAACGATCACCTACCTTTAATTGAGTTTTCTTATAACAATAGCTACCATTCTAGCATCGGATTGGCACCTTATGAAGCTTTGTATGGTAGGAAGTGTAGGACCCCACTTTGCTGGGCTGAAGTTGGAGATAAAAGCATTTTGGGACCAGAAATTATTCAGGAGACGACCCTAAAGATCAAATCCATTTAGGATAAGATGAGAGTAGCCCAAAGTCGCCAGAAAAGTTATGCTGACAAAAGGCGAAGGCCTTTGGAATTTGAAGAAGGAGATCATGTATTCCTTAAAGTCACACCCAAGTTGGGATTAAGAGGAGCTTTCAGAACCAAGAAACTTTGTCCAAGGTATGTTGGACCATTTCAGATACTTCGACGTGTCGGTCCAGCAACTTATCAGTTAGCGCTGCCACCGGCTATGTCAGGTTTGCATGATGTTTTCCATGTCTCTCAACTGAGGAAATTCATTCCCGATCCTTTCCAACCAGTGGAGTTGGACAATATTGATTTGAGATCAAATTTGACCTTTCAACCTGAACCAGATCAAATCATTGATCGTGATGTTAAGTCTTTGCGGAACAAAGAAATTCCAATTGTTAAGGTTATATGGAAAGGTTCTCCCGACGGCGAAGCAACGTGGGAGCTAGAGTCAGAGATGCAAGACAACTACCCTCATCTATTTTCAGGTAAATTCTAAATTTCGAGGACGAAATTTCTTTAAGGGGGGTAGATTGTAATATCCCGCTTAGATGCAATTATTATCAGTGTTAAAAACTTGTTAAGCAAGCATGGCAATATTGTAAATAATGGAAATGACATTATGGTAATTATTGGTAAAGGGGAGATTGTTTAAAAAATGGAACAAGATATTTGTTCCCATTCATTTTTCCACTTCTTCCATAACACTCCAAAACAGATTTTTCTTCCTCCCTCTCTCAAGTCACACGCCTCCTCTCCCTCTCCATCAACTCATCAATCCTCAATCCAATTCTTGAGAGAAACCTTGCAAAGCAAGCTTAGTTTGGAAAGCTAGAACAAGAGAAAGAAACAAGGAGAATTAAGGAAGAATGAAGAGAAGAGTAGATTGGAGCAAGTTAAGGTTTTGAAGTTGAGAGCTTAGAAAGCACCAAGCACACTTGAGGTGAGCTCCACTAAGTTTTATACCCATTTAGGGGTAAATTTTGAGGTTTATGAGGAAAGGAATAACATGATGATTTTGTCTAGATTTGTATTAGTTAGTTTCCCTATTGTTAATACTTGATATGCTATGATCTTATATGTTGAAAACCTTTGATTTTGATGTATAAATGCTTGTTGGACTGTGTTTGGACTTAAAACTCGTTTTTGAACTTTCTGGAACAGCTACAGGGCTGAAACCCCTGGATTTATCGTGCCACGATGACTTTCATCGTGCCATGATCATAGTGATCAGGCAGCCATCGTGCCACGACAGGTGGCTGGCGTGCCACGATAAATCCAGCAAGCCACCTCTTTTTGAAATGTGTTTTTATGGCCAGAAATCATCCGCATAGTGCCAGTATGTCTTTGTGCATTTAAAAATGGAAGAATAGATCATGGTGTACCTTGTATTAGCATGAGTGTGGGGTTAGAAACTTCACATATCTTTGAGGATTAACCTCATTAAGAATCAAGAAATCAATTATGACAATGGGTAGAGTTATCCCTAAGATATTAAGTAAGATAGGGACTTAGTTCCCCACTTTAGATAATGGCTCATGAGAACGATGAGTCAAGAACCTTGATAGGTTAATGAGATTATAGAAGGTACTCTTCCCGTATCAAGCATAAGAATGTTACCATATTCAAGTCTAGAACCTTTTATAGGTTAAGTGTTCAAGAATTATTAAGATACTAAGCCATGGCCTTCGTCGTTCACGCCAGTGGGACACGAATGGTTCACGTAGAGTAAAGACTAAGATTAATATTATTAAGTCGTGACTTTCATCGTTCACGCTAGTGGAACATGAAAGGTTCATGCATAAGTTTAAAGAATATTAATTCGCATCTTCCGTCGTTCACGCCAGTGGGACACGGGAGGTATACGTATAAGTTAAGACTATTATTAAGTCGTGTCTTCTGTTGTTCACGCCAGTGGGACACAGGAGGTTCACGCTAGTGGGACGCGTTATTCCGCAAGGATGACCGCACGACGACAAGAGGAGTCCGATGTTAGCCTGATATGATAGGAATTTTCACCGGTTATCAGGGGAATGTGCTTCGGGGTTACTCCACCCGGGGGCATTCCGTAAAATGAACTCAGATAATATTGCTTGTTCAACGCTAACAGCTAACATTAATGTATCAGTTAATATTCTAATTCATTATCAGTCAGAAATAGTTATCAGACAGTTATCAGATATTAGGTACCAGTTATCAGACGGTGATCCTAGGTTTCCCCTTGATCACCAGTTTAGCAGGAACAGTCAGGTAGCCCTCTATGGGTAAGATTAAGACTTGGCGATCATAGGTATTCCCGAGATTGCCAAGGTAGGCACGGCGACCCTAGGTTCCCTGTGGTTGCCAACAGTAGGTAGGGTAGGAGCTCACTGAGACGTTATGTCTCATCCCTTTCCTTCTGGTGCAGGTTCTCAGCAGGAAGCACGACGTAAAGGTAAAGAGAAAGCTATGGATTGATCGTGCTGCTTATGTTTTATTATATGGATGCTTGTATATAAATGATGTATTATGATGTATATTACGGAGAATGTTTTGTATCAGATTATGGATTGTATCAAAGACTTATGTATTGTACAATTATTAAACAACTTTCTGTATTGTATTTAATGCATCCGGTACGAAATTTTAATACTCGTAAGAGATCCTAGGCAATCTCTATATGGGTGTTACAGAACAGGGGGGGTCTGTGTCTGAGTCTTTGGGTTGATTCCTTTAGTAGATTTCCTTCCTGGATTGGTATCCCCCAGAGTAGGTGAAGTTTGCACCGAACTGGGTTAACAAACTCTTTGTGTTCTTTAGCTTTCTGCATTTTATTTTCTGCTTCTGAACTATGATTTTTCATACTCTGTTTTTTATCAGAACCTGTTAATTCAGAACCAGTTAGTTCAGAACTAGTTTAACTAGCTAGAAATTTCAAACAGTTGATCATATAGATCCACCAACATCAATCTAAAAAGAAATAAGACAATCCCCAAAAATTCTAGATCAGAGCATCTAATCTAGACTCCTCAAAGCAATAAAACGAGTAGGCATCATGCCGTCCTCATCATACTCACAAGCAAAGCTAGTCCTCAACCAGCACGTCTACACCACAAGGATGCAGGCGACCAAAAAGCCACTGGAGAGTAAGATATACGTTCAACATAAAAGAATTATAAACACATATAAGTTCAGGAAAAACAACATCATATAAGCAATATCATATTAAGCATGGTTTTATCTATCAAACATGCCTAACATATTTCAATCCATTCATAGCCTGGTTACATCAACACTTTAAAACAAGATTCATAAGGCATATATAGCACATTCTCATCAACAAATAATCACAAAGGCAAACACAAGCCAATCACATCTCATTAACATCATCAGTTATACAGTTACCAAGTAGATGCAAAAGTTCACGCCAAACATTGCCACATACGACTCATCATGTTCAAGCAATGCGCCTAAAAGAACTCTACAAGCATGTGGTACCAGTTTTGGATATAAGCGTTCTGTTACTGAGTGATCCCTCGTGTTTACATAATTGGATAATCATAGTTATATTATTGATTATCCCCCTTCTTACATACTCGTCTTTGCATAAGACCGACTTATGAATGCTTGGACCCACATATAAACTCGACAATGCACACCAATCATACACCTCATCGTTATATAATTCACTCCATCATATAACATAGCATCACCAAATCGACACCAATTGCATTGTCAAATCAAATAAGGCCACACATGAACAAGTCAAACATTCAAGGCATCATATCATTACAATCATCCATTCATCATCACCCATTTACCATTTATCAACATATCAAAGTCATCATAATAAAACATCTTCATTTAGTCTCATTCACATAATTCATAATCCCTACTTAATCAAACAAGGTTCCATTGACATATCACCGGCTAACTCATCACTATCCTATCACATTATTATCATGTTATATCATCATTCATACTTCATTAATCAAACAACAAGTTTACATACATATCATAACTCAATTAAAGACATTTTACAAGTTCGTCTCTAACCATTTAACCTCTAAGTTTCCTTACATAAAAGTCCAAGTTAATCAATCATATGCATCTTCATTATACTTCCAATAATCAAGTTTAAGGGTTTGGGACCCATTCACATGCAATGGATACCTTAAAAAATCACAAAAAATTGAAGTTCCCCCTACACATAGAGGGCGCACGGTCGTGCCATATTGACGCACGACCGTGCGACCCAAGTGCGAGACACACGCACGGTCCTTGCCACAGGGGCGCACGGTTGTGCGTGTTGTGCAAGACAAGAATTTCTGATTTTTCCGTTTTTCTTGAAAATACCGTTTTCAACACCATATTTTTGATCACATTCGCACCAAACTCGTCCCAAAGCCTTAAACCAATTTTATCCAATCATTTAAAACTCAAACTTAGCTTAATCAACTTAATTAAGCTCAATTCCACCATTAATCATCATGTTTTCCTATCAATTCCAAACATCGTCTCAAAATCTCATTTTTTTACCAAAACAACTTAACATCCAAACATAGCAACAATACAACAACAACCTTTCTTCAATTTCAACACAACCTTACTCACTCATTTTAATTAACATAAACCAACTTAATCATTTCAACAACAACTTCACCATTTTTCATCAATTTAATCATAATTCTCATAAAACACAACAACAACAATTTCAACATGATAAAATCAACATAATATCATGAATTCTCAAACCAAACATATACTCATGATCAAATTCAATTTAATAAACCACAATCATCGTCAATTATCATGTTCTTCACCGATTTCATCAAAATTCACAAAGTTACTAATTAAACCACCATAACCAAACATGAACTTTGATATAAAAACTTGATTTCATCGATTTCACATGCCCAAATTAACCATAACAATTGGAGCACGAAATTCACATATAATCATCATCAATTCATGAAATTAAAAATTATTCAAAACACCCACAACTACCCAATTGCTTATAAACCCTAGATGGTGAATGTAACCTTCCATTTTACCTCAATTCTTCACAAAACTAACTTTTCAAGTGAAATCTACCTCTTTCGCCTTGTTCTTGAGCCTCCTCTCTTCTTTCTCTCCAAGCTTCCTCTTCTTTCTCTATTCTCACTCTAGCCTTTTCTACTGTTATGACAAAATGAGCTAACCCTAATTCCACCACAACACACACTATTATATTTATTTAATGGGTTTGAGTCACTTACACAAATGGGCTTAGTCAATTCTCATTCACCCAAAATAATCACTATTATTTTACTACACTTAACTCTTTAATTACTTACACACCTCTATTCTCTTAATTCCCAAATTTCTAATTTCTAACACTTTACAAAAATGACCTTTACCTGTAAATGACTGAAATACCCTCAATCACTAAAAGTTTACTAATTCACCAATTCTCCCAATTAATAAAACAATTAACAGATATAATAATATTAAATAAATCTAATACTAAAAATAGGGATGTTATAGTCTCCATCTGTGATTACAGCCCACATATATGTGTCTTGAGATCGGAGAAAGAGTTTCATCTTACCTTCCAGAAGTAGTAGTTTGTGCCATTAAATAGTGGTGGTCTGTTTGATGATCCTCCTTCTGTGATATACTTGACTTTTGACATACTTTTTCCTGAATCTTTTCTCTTACACTTGTTTAAGTGTTCAAACCCTTATAGGCAGTGCTCTGATGCCAATTGAAGTAGATATAATAGTCAAAAGAAAGGGGAGTATGAATTGTGACCCTTTTTAAATTCTAATCATGTACTTAAAAAAATACTTCTCAAGTTGAAACTTGGAAGAGCAAAGTTAAAACAGATTTCAGAACATTCTGAAGTGTTAGTGCAAAACATAATATCAAAGATAAATAATTTGTGTGTGATGTGTATACTGTAAGTAAAGAGTATATGGATAGACTATTAGAACACACATGAATTATAGTGGTTCACCCAATATGGGCTAGTCCACTCTTCACAACTGTTAGAGTTTTCCACTATGATGCTTGAGACAACCTTCTCAACTCCTGCACCACACAACTTTGTTCCCTTGGAACAATTACAACCTGCATTCTCTAAGCCTCAGCAGGCTTACAACTTATTTTGCTAAGTCACACAAGACTTTACAACTTTCTACTCAACTAACACTTTAATACCCTTAAAGTTAGATGAGATTTTCTCTTACAAATGATTTGGAAGTTTGCATGAATTTGGACAAGAAGAAGAAAAGGAGAAGATTATCTTTGAGAAGATAAGAGAAGACTGATACACAATCTTTAAGATTTTATGAATCTTTGGAGTTGATTTGTGTAATCAGTTTAGCTTTAAAGCTTTAAACACTTTTAATAAGTTGTTTAAGTATGCTTGTTAGCTGTGTGTTTCAATGTTGAGTCTTCTTCCCCTTTTAGAGTTTCTTGACCTCTTGTAGTTGTTAGGACGTGTCCAATAGTCTTGTGCCACGTGTCCATATGTTCATCAGTATGAACTTCAGAATGTTCCTAGGTTCATATGTATGAATGTCAGATGTGTTTCTAGGTTCATCATATGAATGTCAGATGAATTTATGAGTTTATTCATGAGTCTTGTTCTCCGTGTGAACTTCAGAAAGTTCCTGGACCCATGCCTTTGTAGATTTGCCTTGGAACTTGTGCAAGAGAGAGGAAAGTGGAACTGTCACTTCATGCCCATGATCTAGGGGATTTTGCTGGTCTTTTACTGTACCAACTCTCATATGTGTCTAATTCTGATTGAATGACACTTTAGTTAGTTTTTTAGTTTTGTTTTTTCTTTTGTACCAACGGTATTGTGCTGTCAGTTAAAGCATGTGTTGAGAATGAAATTTCTGAACTTCAGAATGTTAATTTGTTTCACTTAGGATGATTTGTAAGACTTCTATTTTATGTAATCAAATCCTAATAGTAAAACATCAATGAAGTGTAATGTGTATAACAACTAGGATGATATTCTTAGATGAATATTCCTAATGTATTGTACTTAAATTGTTCATAAGTCTTTAATGAACAATAAATATGCCTTTTGACTTTTATCCTAATAAATGCGTTTAATCCTTGATTGATCTAAGTCATAGTACTTTTATGGACTTTTATTTATGTCATGTGAGCCTTGCATGTTCTTGATAATGTCCATATATTTATAGGCTTGTTCTTGATAACCATAAGAACAACCTTCTGAACTATCATGAACCTTCTGAACTATGTCCAACCTTCTAAACTATGTTCAACCTTCTGAACTCTGACTGGGTTCATAAGTCTTAATGTTCTTTGATTACTTGCTTCTTGGTTTGATTTATACTTTGTTCCTGTCTTAGTTAAACACTTAAGAACACAAATTAAATATCAAGAAACTAATCAAAGTCCATTAATCCTTTAATCATCAAGGTTTGTTGTCTTTAAAATTAATTAGGGATTTTGCCTCAACACCTCCTTCTCCAAACCCTGGGAGAACCAATCAGACACTACCTCCGTCTTCTCTCCTTGTAGAGAAACCTCAAGACACAGCGGAAAACACTCGTAGGCCCCCAATGTGACCCCCCCCCCCCCCCCGAGCAGGAGATAAGGCATCATACTGCTCTTTATGAATGTCTCTCCAAAGACCCGGATCCTTCCTGCAAAAGCCTCGACCTACCCAGTAAGACAATATTCACCAAACTGAGGGGCACTCTTTAGCATTTGCCTATTTTTATTTTAATAAAACAAGTATTATTATGCAAACAAATAAAATAAAAATTAAAACTCAATATGGAGATGCAGGGTCGAACCCTGTACCTCTCACATGCAAAGCGAGCGCTCTACCATTTGAGCTACATCCCCATGATGTTTATACACTTGATCACATTCATATTCAAATTAAAGGTGACGTGTAAATTTATTTTTTATTTTTTTGTAAACCAGGTGTCCTCCGTGCAAACTATAAGATTAATCCCTAAAGCCTCGTGGGACCCAAATGAACGGAAAATTCTCCCTAAATATTGTTGCATTCTCAAGGCTGGATTCAAAACTATGACCTTGATTAAGTTAGAAGATACCCGTGTCATATCAATCGAAGTGCTCTTTGGTTGTGATATTCTTAGTTGCACACTTTTATTCAATGAGTGCACAATAAACAAGTGAGATGACAAACATCTACAATGTTACTATCATATCATAAACTTATCCAACTATTTATCGTATCATTGTCTGGATCATATCTTGTGTACAAGCAGACGCTTAAGGAATTCAATTGACACCTTCAGAGAGAAAGAAATAGAGATGATGATGTGATGGAAAGGGAGATAGAGATAAAATGTGTTGTCGAATGTGTGTATGAGAATTAGAAGTGTCCATGTATAATTACTCAACATTTAATTTCAAAACTGCAAGGATTTTTCTACGAAAACCAATATATTGTTTTCGCACTGAAATAAAAAATGCAGTATTTTTAAAACAAAATACAAGATTGCCGATCAAAGCTGAAAGTTAATTTTGATAGCATTAAATAAGCTTGGATGTTTTGGGTTGATTACAACGTAAGAGTTGAATTTGCAGTGAGGAAACAATATTCCCACAAAGAAAAAGTTGGTACAACTTCGTACATAAAGGAAGTTTACGAAGTCCGGAAGTACAACTAAGATGATAACTCCAGAGATTTTTGATATGTTTAGGTATGAATTTTGAATCAGTAATTTCTCACTTCTCAACGATTAATGTGTAAGTTTGTTGTTTACATTCTTAGAATGAGGTTTACGAATATAAGATAAACGAGACTATTGAAAATCAACAATGACAGGAGACTAGATCATTTATGATAGCCATTGAAACACCAACACTAGAGAAACAGCCCAACGAATACTTCTCAGGTGAATGAGCTTATCGGTAAACTTAAAGAGATTGCAGGTAGCAATCAAGTAAAGATTTTCAAAAAGTAAAGCAACAAGTGTTCAAAACGAAGCTTAGGCCCAAAAACAACAAAAAAAAAATGGTGGCTCAAGAACTTTAAAATTTAAATTATGGTATTATTAAAAGACAAAACTTTGGTGCATTTCTTTATGTGTTTTTAGTAAGATTCTTAACTAAACTATTTATGATTTCCTCAAATACATAATTATCTCAGAGTTTTTTATAGCAAAAAAAAAAGTTTATTTTTAGTTAAGAATCATATGAAAAAGTATCAAGAGAAATTCGGACAACTACATAAATCCGCTTTTTCTATTTTTTTTTTTTTTATGTCAAAGGATAAACATACTTAAAATGAATAGAATGGGATAATTGCTCTCTAGGTCTATGTGTTGCTCTTAAGCCCTTCAGTTTTTATCAGAAAGTTAGCTTTCGATATTGTATTTTCTACTTTTTTTTTTCTTCTGAAAATTGCTTATCGGAAGATATTTTCCGAAATGCTATCTTGCTTGTTTTGTGCAACACGGGAGACCTATAGAGCAACCACCAAAGAATGGTGACGTGTTAATCAGAAACACAAACCCAGTTTGTAATTTATTAGTCTGGTTTCATGTGTTATACACTGCAAGTGATTGAAAACATCTTGATGTTGAAAAGAAACACCATAGTGATTTGGGTGGAGACAATGGTGGCAGCGTAGAAGTGATGGTGTGCTCTATTGATGAAGCTTTGATACTATTTTAGTAATTCATCTCTAAAGGATGTGTCATTTTGATAAGATGAGAATGAAGGAGACATTAAACACGGTGCTGTATACATAATCAACATCTAGTAACCAAGACATAACAGGAAAAAAAACTAAAAACTAACTGACTACTTTGATCCTCCTGATAACGACCAAGACATTGAAATAAAAGGAAAACTATATAAATGAAATAAAATGTTTGCCATGAATTATGAAAATCTACAGGGAACTAAGATAATCTTTTATAATTGACAAAATGGGGTTGTCGTTGGGATATCCTTCCAATGAACGAAAAATGATTCCATCCATCCTAGCTTGAACTCCATCAGAAAATGTCAACCCCTGTAGCAGTTCCTTCAACGTGCTTTCAACTCCGGTTAGGGAACTCCATGTGTCTAATAAAAACTCAGGTAGAGAGGGACTGGATCTGGATATCTCCACAACAGTAACCTGCATAGCTCAAGCAAAGTCACCATTTTTGTAACTGTACTACTCAAATACAACATTCATATTGGAAGAATAAATGTGATCTCTAACTAACCTGTTCGTCTTGAGGTATATTGGCCTTCAATTTTGCTATGGCAATAGCTCGGGAAAGGCCACCAATAGCATCAACCAAACCAAGTGATGCTGCATCTTTACCAGTCCAAACTCTCCCCTGTGCTACCTCCTCCATCTTGTCCACCTAGGTAAAGAAAAGTAGTTGTATGAAAGGTCTATAAGAAAGAATGATGAACAAAAAGGCTCTGGATTAATAAGCTTAATAAATTTAGAACATACAGTCATAGATCTGGATAAAGCTGCCTTGTCTCGAAATTGTTTATATGCATTCTGTGCAGATTTGGCAAATAGTTCTGCTTCATCTGGCCTATAAGAAAGAAAGGAAATATAGCTTGTAAAAACCGTCAATTAAAGATTAAAAACACGTAAGTGGAAGGAAGAACTCTCAGCCTCCCCAGGTTGAACTTGTAATTTGTATAGGGTAAAAGATGTGAGTTTAATTATTGTTCAGTAGATTATCTTTTGCTACAATCTGCTTTTATATATGATGGAATTTTCAACGGATGCCTAACACCTTGATTTCTTTTCTTCAGAGATCAATATAATGGAACCCAGTAATTAATACCATTATTAACCACGTATATGGTAAGCCCTGCAAGATTTATAGTACAATTCGTCACACCGAACTTCACCAAGTACCATTCCTAATAGGTAATAACTGGAGAAAAGAACTCGGCATATAAGATGTAGATAGACTAATTACTCTACATCTTATTAGAAGTGTCAATGTGTTGAGCTATTTGTGAACTATCCGAGCTCGATTAATAAAATGAGTCAAGCCAAAGTCTAACAACCTTGATATTAACGGCGCATGAATAGCAAAATAAAAACAAAAGCAAGGTCCAAAAGCAATTTGAAAGAGAGAACATTTTGTGTACTCAGGTGGGCAGCATTTTAAAGAAGACTATTCTACCAAAAAATTGATTATGAAGATTTTACTAGACTGTTATTTTTATGATATAAATATGTAAAACTTAATTCATGCTTTATAGTGTTAAAATTGATTTCTGATGTAGTCAAAAGTTGGGAATTTTTTATTTTATAGATTATGAAAATGTGATAGAAATTTTTCAATTTACACGTTAAATTACAGACATCTATTTTTGACAGTGCAAACTGCAAACACATTGGTTCTAGAGTTGATAAATTGGCAAATTTCTTTACGAAATCCCTGAGAGGTCCTCAAATCAATTATATATGTAGCAAGTTTGGTGCATTTGATTTAAATGCCTATAGCTTGAAGGGAGTCCACCCATATAGTTGTTTTAGCATCTGAACTTCTTGAAATTAAAATTTTAAATTTGGTTAACTTGTAGTGAATTTTTTTTACTTTAAATTAATAATAATAGGTAGGGAATCATCTAGGTACCATCAGCTTATTTTCGTTGGGTTAGAATCTATTTGGAATGTAAAAATAACAGTTATGCACTTCCTTCTCAAAGAGAGTGCCCAGCAGTTGAGATAACAAATAAAATTATTACCTAAAAGAACGCTGATCAGCGGCAACGAGCTCTGCATATCTTCCCCTTGATATGATTTCTTTATTGAAGCCAATCTTCTCATACAGTTTCCCTAGGTTAAATTTTCCTACAGAAAAATGTTATATCATAAATTAAAAAATTACAAATATCAAAAACAAAATATTTAGCACTGACTGTTCATGATGTTATAATGTCTTGCCTCATTATTCCAGAGGTCGAATGAATAATTAGCATTCAGCTATATATCATTTGGATGCAATTAATTACGATTCAAACGGTAGCATGAAAAGTTTTGTGCCTACAGAGATCAAAAGTACATATGCTATGTCTTATTATTGATAATCTAATGTGCATAACCTATAAAGGCAGATTTCCTCCTACATTCTTGTTTTTGGAAAAAGCATTGTAGAACAGGTTTTCCTCTTGGTGGAAAGTAAGCAGATATCAGCAGTCTGTACCTTTTTAAATACTTCTTCCTTTTATTGGAAATGATTTTGAACGCTAACTAGAGCTGAAGAGATTTCAAAAGAAGGAAAGGTCGCTATAGGACCACAATAATGACTTTAAGCATGATAGTCAAAACTGTGGTTGCACAATCATATGATTTTTGGAACCTACACGATCCTGATCATATTCTGGAATATGATCTCACCAAATTGTGTAGGATCATCGCGTTTGCATGTATGTCAGTGAGATTGTACAATGCTTCCATGCCTAACCAAAAGCAGGTTTACCAGCAGAAACCCAATTGTTGAAACCGAAACCCATGTTTATCTCCATCATAAATGATGTTTTTTACCCTGCTATCTAACCCTCTTCGAAGCATTTCTTCCCAAACAACTTTTTCCTCATTGTCTCTCTTGTGTCATGTGTGACAGTGTTTCATGGGTTCTCATCTTCTCCATTGTTCATTTTGTACAGTGAAGCAACAATAATTTTTCTTCATTGGTTCGTACTACTGCAGCATCAAAAGGTTGGTTTGGAGCTACAGGATTTTGGTTTGGTATTGGTTTGATGTTTGTTGATATTCTCTTCCTCTGTTCTCAGTTTTGTTCTCCTTATGGATTATGAATTGAAGTTTCACAAGTGTTATTAGTGATGTATTTTAGAGGGGAATTTGCGTTATTTATATATGCATATATATGACATATATATTACAAAATCTGTTTTCCAATCCCAAAATTTATGATTTTCATCCCCCCTATCTTGACTATAAGTAACATTTAATGATATCTTACACATCAGTCGAGACACTAAAGCAATGGAAAACCCAGTACTGAGACTGATCATTGCTCAGCGCCTCAACAAGTAGATTGTAACATAGAAACTGATGAGAACATATCTTTCATATATTCCACCATGTGCATGAATGATTTTAATTAATCCTATACTTTTTTCAGTTAGATTTATGTCTGCATGCCCTTCTCCTATATTCGCCTACTGAAACAATAAAACACCGTGATTACCTGTGACCACTCCAATTGAACCAGTCAATGTAAGACTTTCTGCAACAATAGCATCAGTTCCCATTGCCATATAGTATCCTCCACTTGCTGCCACATCAGCCATTGAAGCAATGACTGGTTTTGAAGCAGCTAAAAGCCGAATTTCTCTCCACATCCTAAGCACCGTGATACAAAATAATGAATTGTAACATCAGACTATGATCAGATAAACAAGCAAAATCACCAAATTACTTAGAAAGCCTTATAATTCCATCCATGGTAAAAATTCTAAATGCATTTCAAATTTAACTGGACTATAAAGGAAAGTAAGTATATGATTCATTCCTCTCAAGTTTAAAAGTGGGCTTAAATACGTTTTTAGCCCCTCAAAATAGGGTAATAATTGCTTCTGGCCCCTAAAGTTTTTTCACCTCTTTTCTGAGAATGGCCACAATTGGTCCCTCAGTCGAAAAATGGACCAAAAGTGGAGTGACCAATTGTTACCATTTTCAGAAGAGGACCAAAATTTGATGAATTTTTTTTAGGCACCGAAAGTAATAATTACCCTATTTTGGGGAATAAAAACATATTCAAATCTTAAAATTGTTATCTAAAAAACAGCTTCAATGAAAGATTAATCATAATGTCATACTTAAGTTTCAAAAAAACAATGTCATGCTTATATGTACTCGCAAAGTATTAAGTTGTACACATCAAATCTAGATGCATCCAACCGATAATTTCAAACCAATACAAATCAAATTATTAAAATTGCATTTTGAAAATAAAACTAACATGGGGGAAATTTTTACCAGAACTTACAAATCAGAGGCAAGAGCGTCACCTCCAGGACTGTCAATTCTGATAATAGCAGCCTTAAATTTTTTTGACTCTGAGGATAAAAGGAACATCCATTGTGACCATGAGGTAAATTATAGCACAAATAAAATATGAATTATAACAATTAGCAGTTTTGGCAAACAGCATCATAGATGAACATGGAAAACCATGATTGTGCGTTTGTTATATTACTAAAAGAGAATAGACAGGTTTTGTTGCTGTTAACATATATTACATAAAAAAGGATAATTTGGTGCACTAAAGCTCCCGCATACGCAGGATCCGGGAAGGTTAACATATATTACATAACTGAAAAAAACTGTTGAGATATTGTGTGATTGTGTCTTGATTATATTGATTTATGTTTCCTTTCTTAGATATTTCCTTCCTTAATCAATGGAAGAGCCTAAGAGGCTCATGCCTATATATGGTTGCCTATTCACCTCACATTCTGTACAAAGAATATGTTTTCAATCTAAAGTAAGTTGGTATCAGAGCTAGGTTAAAAATCCTAGTTTTATTTTTCTCTGGCCGTTGGTGTCCAAAAGACACCACTGTTTTGTCTTGCTGCCATCATCGGTGCTCTTGCCGTCGTCTCCAACAGTCACACGCGCACTACCATCTTGATCGGAAACCTCCGATCTTCCGTCGTCCAAAACCACTCGGCCAGAAACCCTTCCACGCGCTGCCAGCTTCCGGCCACTTTTCCGGCGTGTGTGGGCCACGCGCCGCCTTCTGCCACTCCTTTTTTGACGCGGTTTGTTCCGGTAGTCTCGTTTTTTGATCCTGTTTTCGTTGGGATCCTTTCCAGTTTTTGGGTCTCACGTTGGAGGTGTGTTTTGGTTTTTCTTGCTTCAGCCACATTGGTTTTTCCCTACCCAATCTGTTCACATCAAACCTTCAGGTTTGTTCATCGTTTCTGCAACATATACCTCACTATTTGGTATTTTTTGCATCCTTTTCTGTTTGAAATATCATGTCAGAATCCCAACAAAAGGAGGCTGATTCCGCGACGAAAAAGGGTTTGATTTTGCATGCGTTTCAAGGAGCAGCAATTATCACAGCAGAAAAATTGAATGGTAAAAATTACTTGAACTGGTATTCTGCTGTTGAAATTTGGTTTTTGGGTCAACGTCTTTCTAATCATCTTACTAAAAAGGCATCAGAGATTGATGCTAAGTTGAAAGATGATTGGGAAGCAGCTGATTATCAACTTGTATCTCTGTTGTGGAATTCCATTGAACCTAAGTTGATGGCACATTTTCGTCCGTATAGGACATGTTATGAGATTTGGCATAAGGCTAAAAACCTTTATGCTAATGATATTCAAAGATTGTATGAATCTGTTCGGAGCTTGGCTACTCTTCAGATGACTGATAATGATTTATCAGAATATTTCACTCGAGCTCAGTCCACTATTGATGGCCTTAAACTTATGCTGGTTGGTGATGATCTTAAGAAGGTTTTAGAAAAGCTTGATAATATGTTCATGGTGTTTATCCTTCACGGTCTCCCTAAAGAGTATGCTACTGTTAAAGATCAGGCCTTAACAAATACCACCATCCCTATGGTGGAAGAGCTTATTGATCGTCTCACCCGAGTTTCTTCACCATCTGATGATATCCAGACAACCACTGAGTCTTCTGCTCTTATTTCTAATTCCAATGACCGTGGTAGTGGAGGTCGTGGACGTGGTCAAGGTCGAGGACGTGGTAGAGGGGGTAGAGGTAATCTCCGTTGTACTTTTTGTAAGAGAGATGGACACACTCAGGACCGGTGCTTCAACTTGCATGGTTATCCGAACAAATGTGGTAATGTTGCTCAATCGTCTATAAACTCTGAGTCAAAGACTGATCTGGAAACTACCATTTCTGCCAATGAGTATAAGGAGAATTTACGGCTGAAGGCAGCACAACATGCCACCTCCTCGGCTACTATTGCTCATACTGGTAATTCTACGGTTTGTCTGTCTCACTCTACACCTCTTGGATGGGTTTTGGATTCAGGTGCTTCAGATCATGTGACTGGTAATTCCTCACTTTTTTTCTGAATTATCTACACCTAAATATCCACATTATATCACCGTTGCGGATGGGTCTAAAGTTGAAGCTACGGGTGTTGGACAAGTTTCACCTATTCCTTCACTCTCTTTGAACTCAGTTTTATTGATTCCTAACTGTCCTTTCAATTTGATTTCTATAAGCAAACTAACTTGTTCCTTAAACTGTGACATAACCTTTACTTCTGACTCCTTTTTGATACAGGACTGGAGTACGGGACAAATGATTGGAGCCAGAACTGAATCTCGTGGTCTTTACTACCTCTGTCCTCCCAATTCCGCTACATGTGTTGCCGTCGAATGTCCTCATCTCCTCCATCGTCATTTGGGTCATCCAAGTCTATCAAAATTGAAGAAGATGGTGTCTGGTGTTAGAGTCTTTACAATGCGAGTCTTGTCAGTTAGGAAAACATGTTAGAGTTTCCTTTTCTAATTGTATTAATAATAGAGCTATGATTCCCTTTGATGTTGTTCGATCTGATGTTTGGGGTCCTAGTAGTGTTCCTTCTATCTTAGGGTACAAATATTATGTTACTTTTATTGATGATTTCTAAAGATGTACTTGGGTATTTTTAATGAAAGATCGTTCTGAGTTGTTTAATCTTTTTAAGAATTTTTGTTCTGAAATTATGACTGTTTGGTAAAACAATTCGCATCCTATGCAGTGATAATGCAAAAGAATATTTTTCTGATATTTTTAATTCTTTTATGCACTCCATAGGTATCATACATCAATCTAGTTGTCCTCAAACACCTCAACAAAATGGTGTAGTTGAAAGAAAACATAGGCATATTTTTGACACTGCTCGTACCCTTTTGGTAAATGCCAATGTGTCTCTAAAGTTTTGGGGTGATGCTGTTGTTACTGCAGGGTATTTAATAAATCGGATGCCATCCTCTGTTTTGAATAATCAGGTTCCTCATTCTTTGTTGTACCCTACAGAACCGTTATATGTTGTTTCCCCTCGTGTCTTCGGTTGCACATGTTTTGTTCACGATTTATCTCCAGGCCGTGATAAAATGTCTCCACGTGCTATCAAGTGTGTCTTCCTTGGTTACTCTCGTGTTTAAAAGGGGTATCGTTGTTACTTTCCTTCTACACACCGCTTCTCCACATCGGTTGATGTTACTTTCTTTGAGGACATACAATACTTTGCCAACTCAGATGTTCCTCCCGTGGAGTTAGATCAGGTCTTGCCCATTCCTTATTTCGAGTCTGTTGAGTCCACTCCTTCTCCATCTTCTGACCCACCAGCAGTGGTAGATACATCCTCTCCAAACAAGTCTCCTCCCCCTATTAACCGGTATGGCATCACTTATGAGAGAAGGTTTGAACCACATGCTTCAGTTCCTGTTCCAAATGTTTGGTCCCCTACTCCGGATCCACCTGCATCTCCATAACCATCTCCTGATTTGCCCATTGCCATCCGCAAAGGTAATCGTTCAACCCGTAATCCTTACCCTACTTATAATTTCTTGTCTTATCATCGTTTATCTCCCTCCTATTGTGCTTTTGTTTCTGCACTTTCATCTGTTTCTATTCCTAAGACTATTCTCCCATCCAGGGTGGAGGCAGGCCATACTTGATGAAATGTCAGCTTTAGAATCTAATCATACTTGGGAACTTGTTCCAGTTCCTTCTGGAAAATCTATCGTTGGTTGCAGATGGATATTTAATGTTAAGGTGGGTCCTGACGGACAAGTAGATCGATTGAAAGCTCGCTTAGTGGCAAAGAGATATACTCAAGTTCATGGTCAAGATTACAGTGATACATTTTCTCCAGTTGCAAAGATGGCATCTGTTCGTCTCTTTTTGGCCATGGATGCCATGAAACGTTGGCCTCTATTTCAGTTGGATATTAAGAATGCATTCTAGCATGGTGACCTAGAGGAGGAAATTTACATGGAGCAACCTCATGGGTTTGTTGCTCAGAGGGAGTGTAATCTCGTATGCAAACTTCACAGGTCTTTGTATGGTTTGAAACAATCACCTCGGGCATGGTTTGGAAGATTTAGCAAAGTCCTGCAGCAATTTGGGATGATCCGTTGTGAGGCAGATCACTCTGTTTTTACTAAATGCTCCTCATCAAATAAATATATCTATCTTGTGGTTTATGTTGACGACATTGTGATTACAGGTGATGACAATGAGGGTATCAAATCATTAAAACAACACTTATTTCAAAACTTCCAGACTAAGGACTTAGGTCCTCTTCGTTACTTTCTTGGCATCGAAGTAGCTCAGTCGAAGTCAGTTATTGCTATCTCTCAAAGGAAGTATGCTCTTGATATCCTGGAGGAGATAGGTCTTACAGATTGCAAACCAGTTGATACTCCTACGGACCCTAATGCGAAGCTTCTTCCTAATCAGGGGGAGCCTTATACCGACCCAGGCAGATATCGAAGACTTGTTGGAAAGTTGAACTATCTCACCATGACTAGACCCGACATATCTTTTCCAGTCAGTGTAGTAAGTCAGTTTCTCAACTCTCCATGTGACAAGCATTGGAACAGTGATTCAAATTCTTAAGTACATCAAAGGATCACCTGGAAAGGGGATTGTTTTTACTGACAGAGGCAACGCTGATATCATTGGATATTCAGATGCTGATTGGGCAGGAGATACTAGTGATAGACGGTCTGCATCAGGTTATTGTGTTTTCATTGGTGGAAATTTGATCTCATGGAAGAGCAAAAAGCAAACGGTTGTTGCTCGTTCAAGTACAGAGGCTGAGTATCGAGCCATGGCTCATGCCACATGTGAGCTTTTGTGGTTGAAGCATTTATTTCAGGAACTTCATTTTTGTGAAATTGGTCCAATGGAACTTGTGTGTGATAACCAGTCAGCTTTACACCTCTCATCCAATCCAGTCTTTCATGAGAGGACAAAGCATATAGAAGTTGATTGTCACTTTCTTAGAGAGAAGATTGTCACCGGAATCATTAGAACCTCCTTTGTCAATTCCAAGGATCAACTTGCTGATATCTTTACTAAATCTCTACGAAGTCCTCGGATAACTTACATATGTGACAAGATGGATGCCTATGATGTATATGCACCACCTTGAGGGGGAGTGTTGAGATATTGTGTGATTGTGTCTTGATTATATTGATTTATGTTTCCTTTCTTAGATATTCCTTCCTTAATCAATGGAAGAGACTGAGAGGCTCATGCCTATATATGGTTGCCTATTCACCTCACATTTTGTACAAAGAATATGTTTTCAATCTAAAGTAAGTAAAACTAAACGCTGTTATTTACATCTTGGAATACATGAATGAAGAGTTCTGTAGGTCATACGTTTATTTATTTTCTATGGATTTGGGTCTCGTTGCCCCTGAGATTCATAGATCTCATAAATGACATATCCTCAGTACTAGCATCTTGTTTCACTATAATTTACTCATTCTTGCCTTTGTCAGTGTATCTCTTAGTTTTGGAAGGCAAACAATATTGTATGGTCATTTTTTGAATCAAAAGCTTCAAAAGAAGTGTAATCCCTTGGCTTCTCATTAATCTTAGTGACACCAGTAAATAACATTATAATATTTCCCCTACTAGAAAAACAATAGCAATGATGCTTTAATGGAAAACTCATAATATCAAATGTACCTCTGACAGTGCGAATCTTCTCAATGAACTCCTCCGCAGTGATGCCTGAGCTAGAGACACTTAATTGACTCTTAACTCGACTAATGCTCCCTGAGGCCCGGATGATGGCTATCAGTTCTTTGCCACCTGAAATTCCAACTGTCCATTTCCTAACCCGGGAGTATTTCCTGTATTTAATCAAACCAAAAAATCATCTTGATATTTTATTTTGGTGAATTTTATTCACCAAAAGGGGTATTATTAAGAATAAAAGTTGGGTAACAAAAGGGAAGCAATAGTAAGTCATGTGAAAATTGTAATTTACATACATAAGCCACAGAAAGAACCAGGAAAAAGAGATAATGAAATATAATAATTTAAAAAACTCTGTAACATATTATCTACGCATTGAAGCTTCCTCCAATTTCGGTATACACTAATTGTAAAATTTTGTTTTTGAATACTTGTAAAATTAATCAATATACATGTACTTTATATTTATCCTAAAATAAAAAGTTATAATTTTCAAATTAGACTAATGTATTTGATGTGCTAGAAATAAATATGAAATCTGTCTTCTATTTGAAATACTGTGTTACAATATAATCTGAATCAAAATTTGCATGACAATTCCAAAAAAGAAGCGGTTAGTGAACTATGCAAAGTTCTTATTGCATAGTAGAATGGTGAAGAGCTGCAATGATGCACTATGTGGAAGATGACGAAATCAATAGCACTAACGCTGTGATAACATATTTACTTTAACCTAGAAATCCGCTACTTAGATCCAATTAACAATCAACAGAAATTAATGGCTAATAACATCCCTGTTGAAGCATAGAGGTGGACGAAAATGTAAGTTTTCAGAGTGGTCCTAAAACATGTAAATACTTTTATTTGATAATATTAGTCATTGAGAAATAGTCTAAATTACTAGGTACAAAAATGAAATGAAGATAAAATTGAAACTTTTACGAAAATATCCCAAATTAGTTATTTCTAAAGCTGACTTTTATCTACCACAAATAAAACCCATATACCTTGTTACGTTCTTAAAAGCCTTTGAAGAAATTTCTACCTGTAATCGACCGTTGGCAGTTTTTTATCTGTTTTCACTCCAAGTCTCTCCTTCAACATGTCAGTAACCTGCAAAACATTCAATGTTTCTTATCCTTTTAACCCTCTTTAATTGCAATCTATTGATATCTTCTAATCAGTTCATCAAACGTTATTAACCAGCAATAAATAAGAATACAACAGACTGTGACTACAGTATAGTCCACAATAAAGAAACAATTAAAAACAATATGCTCATACAGGCCCAAACAAAAACTCTTCATTGGGATCTTTCCATCAAATATATCCACCACTAATCACTAAATAAGATACTATCTCTCACTCTCGATAAGAATATATATTAATCAAAGTTGGCAAATGATACATACAATTAGTTTTGTACATAACACGACCAGACAACTATGTACCTCATCATCATACATTAAATTTGATATAAGGCCCACTTCTTTCAGCTTATCAACTTGATAAACACCTTCATTTATAAAGTTCTCAATATCTTCTCTTCCTTTTCCTGTTTTAAATTGGCAGAAGAGCAGAAGTTATTTTGTGATACAAGATTCAACTAAAATTTGAAAAGCAAAAGTACCTTTGGCAGAAGAGACTTTATCCAGCCAGTTTGTATATATATTATCTAGTAACGCAGTCAACATCTCACAATTTTCATCAGACATGGTTGTCCGAGCTAATTGATCTCCTGCACTCTTGTACTTGCCAATCCTTTCCACTTGCGGTTCAATTCCTATTTTTTCTAAAACGCCTGGAAAAAAAGTTAACAATTGATGTCAAAAACATAAGTTTTAAGATTATTCATAGTCATCTGATGCTTAAAAATTTAAAAGGTTTGACTAATAATCTGGACATGCGTCTGCAAACTAATATATCAGAATATTGAAACTTTGTCCGAACAATAAAGGAATTATTCGAGACACTAGCATTGGAATGGTATTTGAGAAATTACCATATACATCTATAATATTTTAGAAAGGTGTATCAGTACAAGACTTAACTTCAGGCATTAGTAGTAAGACATTTTGTACCAAAGTCATGTACAAACATTATATGAAGTACTGGACTACCAGGTAAGTCTCTTACAAGGATCTATGCATAGTATATACAAAATTACCAGACTACCAGGTATCATTCGCCTTCTATACCCACTCTCTCCGTCATAATACTAGTACTTTGTTGTTTTAAAGAGAAATTATTGGATGTTGCTTTAATAACCAGTTTGTGGAAAAAACATTACAAGAGGCTGGAACTGATGGCATTGATTATCATTAAATCACTAACATGACATTGCTGATAAATGTAGGACCAATCTGGTTTGGTCCGTTGATCAAGCCCAACCCAAGCCATTTGGGTCCGATTTAATTTGTTTGAAAGAAAAATAGGCTAACCCAATGTATCATTTGACACCCTTAGGAAAGCTTTGGGTCAACAGTCAAGTTATCCAAACCGATCCAAATATACATATAATATTTATATTTGTAAATTTTTATTACCTAAATACTGAACTTCATTTTGCTCTATTAATTAGGAAGTTTAATTTTTGAGTTCAATCTCCTTTTAATTGTTGTTTCAAATTTGATCTCCCTTTTATATATTTAGTGTTTAACTTAATTTTTGAAGTATTCCATTTTATTATATTTTTGTCAAAAACTTAATTTTTGAAGTATTCCATAATTTTTATTTGAAATGTCCTAAAATGTAATGGGAAAATTTTAATGTATATGATATATTTACATATTATGTATTTACATATTGCATGAACTATTTCTTTTGACCATTGCTGTATGATCATTCCATGATTTTGTTTCTTTTTACTTTGGGTTACCATGGTTCCTGACCCAGCCTACATTATACAATAGTTCATTTAGTGTCTTTGGGTAAAGACTTGAGTTCAAATCTAATGAATTGATCAAGTCTATATAAGGCCAGATAAAAAGCAAGTGTAATACAACCCATCACACGAAAACCTCGAAATACCATTGAAAGACCAACTTGGAGAGTCATACACACACACCAAAAAAAAGGGGGGAATTTATTGCCGTCAAACTTTACACAATGCAACATAAAGAAAGACCAGCTTACCTCTAAGGAATGAGGCTTGAACACTCAATCCAAACAAAGAAAAGTAAGCACTTGGAGGGGCATATATCTCTTCACATGCACACGCGAGGTAATATTCTTTTTCTTGACATGTAGGGAGATAAGCCACAACAAATTTTCCTACAAGCATGCTCAAGTATCAATGCATGTTAGAGAGATATTAAATGTCATTAATCACCATATTTTCTCTAAAATGTAAATCCTCAGTTACATCACAATCCCAGAAAATAGCATGCTTCATCCCTCCTATAACAAGAGGAGATACAATGATTTGGGAAAAGGAACTTTCTACTAAAGGCCATTTCAGCAGAGCTAAAAAAAAACATATTGAATTAATCACTCTCTTGACTATTCTCCATATGATATACGAGAAGTATTTCACAAAGTGTTAAAATTTCACAGTTTATCCATGGCTTATGCATTGGCAGCCATGTAAATTAAACATGCATCAACACCCCTATAACAACAGAAGATATATTGATTTGGGAAAAAGCATGGACAAAAAAATCATATTAACTTAATCACTCTCTTGAATGTTCTCTATAGGATATAGGATATATGAGAAGTATTTCACAAAGTGTTAAAACTTCACAGTTTATGCATTGGCAGCCAAGTAGAAAAATTGTTCAAGAAAAACTTGCAACTCGACATTTTCATCAGATGTGCAAGAGCCATAGAAGCCATCAATAATTACTAACTACAGTTAAATGTAACAGTTATGTAAGTTTACTGAATTTCTTGTAAAATTCTGCACAGGCTCATTTGAGAGTAATAGAAGCTTCTATAAACATCATATAATATGAAAAAAGGTTTTCTGACATTAGTTTTTTCCAAGTTTCTCTTTCTTCCATATCTAAGCTACAACACAACACAGGTCTAGTGTTTTTACCTGATTTTTTGAAATTCAAGATGTGCCTTCGAATTTCTTCTACTTTACCCCACCCACAATTTAAACTATCAATATGGAGATAGACCCCAGAAATTCGAGGATCATAGGCTGCTTTCAAAAAATTCTCGCATATTTGAGGTAGAGAAAGTCCCGGAGAGAATCTACTCTTCACTTGATCAGATATCTGAACACAACAATAATATATAACTATATACCATTTTGAAAGGTGAAAGCAGAACATACTATATGTATATTTGGGTGAGCATTTAAACTTTATTTTGAAAGACTAGTATGATTATAATTGAGCATGGGTGATTCAGTGCACGAGGCTTCCACCAGGTGAGGATCTGGAGAGTATATGAACACAACATTACCCTGCAAGCAGAAAGCTGTTTCTAGGATTTGTGCTCATGACCTCCAACTCACAAGGCAACAACCTTATTGTTGCGTCGTGATTTGAATGCAAGTGTTTCAAAGAGCATATGAAAATAAGTAGTGTTCAGCCTATTTAGAAACTTATATCTTACCGTATATAGCTTATACCTAAAACAATTTAATCACATTGCCTTTCTAGAAATAGTATTCATGTGATAAACACTTGGGATTTAATTTTTATGCATGGTAAGGGTAGAAAAGTTTTATACATTCATCCAATTATATCTTACTACCGTGTGCCTATCTGGATTGGCTTATCTTGAGCCTTTCTACTCACATAAATACTTGTGAGACTGTTTCAGAGAATTTAAGAAAGCAACTTATGATAAGTTCATAAGCCATATTCAGCTTATTTTCATAAGTTCTCCAAAATAGCTTATGAAAGCAAAAAACTTATAGCTTATGCTGAAAAATTTGCCTTTATTTTATTTTGTTTAATGGAAATAGCATATTCATACGCGCACTTATACGATAAGTGCTCATGCTATAAGCTGCAAACTAAGTTGTTTATCCAAATCGAGGCCTATGTCACTTAATTATACTAGTTCCTACCATACTCTATAATTTTAAACATAGTGTTTATGTATTGATACATACTTATGAAATAGTTTGAGTTTAACGGATATGCTTTGTTAGTGTAAATTAATCTTACACTAACCTTCTATAGGAATCAACTATTTTTCCACGTCATACCATTAAAGTGGGTGTAGTTAACTGTTGCTATTAGATGACGGTGTAAAATTATTTAACACGTTGGTGTATATCCTATTTTCTCAAACTTTTTTACCTAACATTAGATAACGATTCAACTCAAACATAAAAAAAATAAAACTCAAAAAGCGAAAATGGAAAAGGATAGAAGGAAACCTGGCCGCGAAGATTCATTGTAAGAACACTACCTTTACGAACACGTTCCCATGGATACGCAATGAGCATCTTAACCTTAACGACGAAGTTCCTCCAACCAGTAATAGGTTCAAATTCAAATTCTCCACTAGGATAATCCTCATCAGCGATTCTAACTTTTTCACCTTCTTGAACAACTTTTTCTTCGAATTTGGAGTCGGAGGAAGAACCGAAAGCGCGAAGGGAAATGCGTGTTCTTCTTGAACGAGTTTGAGGAAGTGAATGAAAAGAAGAAAAAGAGAAGCGAGAGTGAAATTGAAGTGATGATGATGATGATGATAAGGTGTTGCGGCAGGGGGGTGTGGGTAGAAGAAGTGTAGACATTTCTGTGTGTATAACAACAAATTGAATGAAATAAAATGAACGGAAAAGATGGTGAGGCAAGTGGTTGTGAAGAAGAAGAAGAAGAAGTGAAGTGATGAGGTGACAAGGTCTAATTTTCTCCACGTCCTCGTTTATGTCAGCCGGACATTTCTTTTATATATCACCCCAAAAATGCTTCCTTTCAAATTCTTAAATTTGTATATATTTGTCAATTTTATTCTCTAATTTTTTGAAATAGGCTATACGTCCATGAATTTGATAAATGTCGGTTAATTTAGTCTCTATGTTAAGTTTGGTCGTTAACGGTGATGACATGGGACGTTAACCGCTCATGTGGCGTGTCAAGTCAGATGTCACACATTTAGGGACTAATTTGATTGAAAGTGGGAAAAAAACCACCGAAAGTGAAAAACATTTCCTTATATATACCTCGTACCCTAATTTTTCCATCTCTCATTTACAACCCAAAATCCCTAAAATTTCTTCCATAAAACTTGTTCAAATTGAATCCGAAATGATGGGTGGTGGTCGTACGACCAAAAACAGCTCTCAAAGTATAACTTCATCTTGAAGCTCCATGTTTAATGGTGAGGTTAGAGTGTTTAAATGTTGGTTTCATAGAAGATGCACTATAAGAAAAGTTAATACTCTGAAGAACTCAAAAAGACCTTTCTACACATGCCCTTTGCCAAATGTTTGTTTAAAAATGGATATGTCTTGTTTAATGTTATGCATTTTTGTTCTTGATTGATTTTCATTTGTACAAGATGATGATGATAATTACTATTTTTTGTCTGGGTTGATGAAGTTGGAGAACTAGGATACTTTAAAAACAATGGAACTGGTGGTGGTCAGAAAAGAAAGACAAGATTGATGGAGAAGGTTCAGTCTATGGTTAAGGCTAAGGAAAGTGGCAATGAAGAGGTTTGGAGGGCAAGGTTGATGGACAAAGTTGATTGTTTAGGAAGTAAGTTTAAATTGATTAAGTATTTGATAGGAATAATATGTTTGTTTGAATTTTTTAACATCTTATTGTATTGTACTAGGAGTGTGCAATACCCTGAAGGGCAAGAGGTTGAAGATGAATGTAATACTTCTGTGATATTATTGAAAACAAGTTAGAACCTAAATTATTGTGGAAAACATCAAATTGATCCAATATATGCAAAACTATCAAACAAGTCTTTGAATTATATATTTAATTATCAAATCGGTCATTTATGCATATATGTCCATAATAGAGTAAAAAGAAAATAAACACATTTGGAGTGCATAATATTCAACTTGTGTCATAATTTAATCATTGTACAACAAGTCATTTGTAACATCCAGCTAAATTCTCAACAGACGGCAATATCAGTTGAGCGTATCAGAGAAGAAGTATTTATGAAGGGTTAATTTTATAACGAAGAATATGAAAACTTCCTGTATCATCTCGCACATTATCCCAACAGACCACGAATAATATTTAACTGGGCAACATTAATTAACAGAGAAAGAACGGAAATTATATGAATTACACTAGTACAAAAAACATTTATTAACACATAGATTTTAAGTGAGTTGCTATCCACCTGACTTAAAAACATAGGCACTAAATATTAAGTGGGTTTACCCCATTTAAAAAGTATGTGTCAAACGAAATTTGATGAGGGCAGCTATCCATCTTATTTAAAAACATAGGCGGAGGGGAAGTTTTTTCTATTACTTTTTTAAATGGGTTTACCCCATTTAAAAAGTATGTGCCAAATTTTGGTGAAATCACTACACCAAATTAAACAATCCCTCCAGCCAAAAATTTCCCCCCATCGAGAAAGACTGAAAACCCTCCCTCCACCCCAAACGAACCCTAATCCCTCTCTATTGCAAAATCCACCAACAATACGAAGCTCTCCGCAATCATACCCCTGCTAGTGAGTCTTTTGCGAATATTGGTGAGAGGTCTTTTGTGACTGCGTTTTGTCTCATCTAACTCATTTCTTCTTGTCGTTTAGCATCAAATCTGAACAATATCGATTGAGTGGGTACGTTTTTCTTCTTCTTTCTTAATTTTCCAAAGATTACGGTTTTGTGTTTTGATTTCATAGCTCGAATCATTCGATTTCATTGTTTGTAGAATGGTCAAAGATGAATTCAAAGAAGTTGTCTCGAATCCATTTTGATTTCATTGCTCGAATTATTCGATTTCATCGAAGAACAGATCTGAAACAAGGGAACTCATTTGGAGTTGAGCCAAATAGTATGCTACGGGTATTAAAATTTTAAGGGGGTGTATTGAATTGTGATTTCAAAGGATTTTAAAAGACTTTTTTATAATAAAAAAGTCTAGTGGTATTCAATCAAGACTTTTATAAAATATAAAGAAATCTTGTGGTATTCAATTAAGACAATCATGACTTTCTTTTCAGGGCAACGAAATCTGTTGGTAATCAATTAAGATTTCTCATGACTTATAAATTGTCTCTTGATATTCAAAAGTCCATAGATTTTCATGGATTTTTGGATGAAATGGATTTTGTGAGACTTTTAAGTTAAAATATAAATATTTCTCTCATCAAACAATCTCACACAAACCCTTGAGATTTTGTCACTCTGTTTCAAACCCTTGTTTGTCGTCATATGCTCTATGCCAATTTTTCTTCTTCTTTTTATCTGTCAAATTCTTCAAAAATCCATAGATATTTGTTATGATTTTTTGTTTTTCTAACCGATTGTTTTTTCTTTTCTTTTGGTATGATTTCTTGTCATTTTGTATGCCATGTTTTTATATTCCAATTTCTTGATTATTTTACCCATTTTTTTTAATGATTTGTTGCTCTTTTTTGTCTAATTTGTTGTTATTTTTTTGTCCGATTCTTTCTATGCCATGTATTCCAATTTCTTGTTTTTAGCGTCTTTTTCTTTTCTCCGATTTGTTTTATTTTTACAACAATTCATTTCTCATGTGGCGTGTCAAGTCAGATGTCACACATTTAGGGACTAATTTGATTGAAAGTGGGAAAAAAACCATGGACGGATTTGACCGAAAGTGAAAAACATTTCCTTATATATACCTCGTACCCTAATTTTTCCATCTCTCATTTACAACCCAAAATCCCTAAAATTTCTTCCATAAAACTTGTTCAAATTGAATCCGAAATGATGGGTGGTGGTCGTACGACCAAAAACAGCTCTCAAAGTATAACTTCATCTTGAAGCTCCATGTTTAATGGTGAAGTTAGAGTGTTTAAATGTTGGTGTCATAGAAGATGCACTATAAGAAAAGTTAATACTCTAAAGAACTCAAAAAGACCTTTCTACACATGCCCTTTGCCAAATGTTTGTTTAAAAATGGATATGTCTTGTTTAATGTTATGCATTTTTGTTCTTGATTGATTTTCATTTGTACAAGATGATGATGATAATTACTATTTTTTGTCTGGGTTGATGAAGTTGGAGAACTAGGATACTTTAAAAACAATGGAACTGGTGGTGGTCAGAAAAGAAAGACAAGATTGATGGAGAAGGTTCAGTCTATGGTTAAGGCTAAGGAAAGTGGCAATGAAGAGGTTTGGAGGGCAAGGTTGATGGACAAAGTTGATTGTTTAGGAAGTAAGTTTAAATTGATTAAGTATTTGATAGGAATAATATGTTTGTTTGAATTTTTTAACATCTTATTGTATTGTACTAGGAGTGTGCAATACCCTGAAGGGCAAGAGGTTGAAGATGAATGTAATACTTCTGTGATATTATTGAAATCAAGTTAGACCCTAAATTATTGTGGAAAACATCAAATCGATCCAATATATGCAAAACTATCAAACAAGTCTTTGAATTATATATTTAATTATCAAATCGGTCCTTTATGCATATATGTCCATAATAGAGTAAAAAGAAAATAAACACATTTGGAGTGCATAATATTCAACTTGTGTCATAATTTAATCATTGTACAACAAGTCATCTGTAACATCCAGCTAAATTCTCAACAGACAGCAATATCTGTTGAGCGTATCAGAGAAGAAGTATTTATGAAGGGTTAATTTTATAACGAAGAATATGAAAACTTCATGTATTATCTCTCACATTATCCCAACAGACCGCGAAGAATATTTAACTGGGCAACGTTAATTAACAGAGAAAGAACAGAAATTATATGAATTACACTAGTACAAAAAACACTTATTAACACAGAGATTTTAAGTGGGTTGCTATCCACCTGACTTAAAAAAATAGGTGCTAAATATTAAGTAGGTTTACCCCATTTAAAAAGTATGTGTATAACGAAATTTGATGAGGGCAGTTATCCACCTGACTTAAAAACATAGACGGAGGGGAAGTTTTTTACTTCAATACTTTTTAAATGGGTTTACCGCATTTAAAAAGTATGTGCCAAATTTTGGTGAAATCACTACACCAAATTAAACAATCCCTCCAACCAAAAATTTCCCCTCATCGAGAAAGAATGAAAACCCTCCCTCCACCCCAAACGAACCCTAATCCCTCTCTATTGCAAAATCCACCAACAACACGAAGCTCTCCGCAATCATACCCCTGATAGTGAGTCTTTTGCGAATATTGGTGAGAGTCTTTTGTGACTGCGTTTTGTCTCATCTAACTCATTTCTTCTTGTCGTTTAGCATCAAATCTGAACAACATCGACTGAGTGGGTACGTTTTTCTTCTTCTTTCGTAATTTTCCAAAGATTACGGTTTTGTGTTTTGATTTCATTACTCGAATCATTCGATTTCATTGTTTGTAGAATGGTCAAAGAGGAATTCAAAGAAGTTGTCCCGAATCCATTTTGATTTCATTGCTCGAATCATTCGATTTCATCGAAGAACAGATCTGAAACAAGGTAACTCATTTGGAGTTGAGCCAAACAGTACGCTACGGGTATTAAAATTTTAATAAGTTAATTTAATTTGATTAAACCATTTATTTGAAGAAGCAAAAAGGAACGGGGAATGCCCATTGATTAAATGGAGTTGATTAGGTTGAAGTGTGAAGCTAAACTATATGGTTTTGCATTATATGTTTTATTTTTCAGAATTAATTAATGGGATATGTTTTTGGTGACTATTTGTTTATTTTTTCAGTTATGCTAATATGTATGTATGGTTTTAATTGTGTTTGTGTGTTTTAACTTTGGTGGCATCTGATGTTTCACCATTCATTGATATTTAAATATGTTGCTTGATGAGTCTTTGTATGAACCTATAAGTCCAAGGGGTGTGAAGACTTACATAAACTCTCTAAAGTTGCTGATTTTTTGTTTTTATGTTGCTGCTCTATAACTAGAAACATTGCCAAAGAAAAACAGAGTGAGAGAGAAACAATGGCAGCTGGTGAAAGTGGTGGTGGTGGAGGAGGTGGAAAAGTTGATCATTTTCAACCTCATCCTGTCAAGGAACAACTTACTGTTGATTACTGTGTTAGGAGTTCACCTTCTTGGCGTGAGTAACCCATTTTGTTGTTTTTGTTTTTTTTTGTAATACGCATTTTTTGTTTGTCATAAAGTTTTAAGCTTTGGTTTGATTTCGATGGTTTTATTGCATTTGCAGCTGAAGGGATTTTTCTCGGGTTTCAACACTACCTTGTTATGCTTGGAACCATTGTCATTGTTTCAACTATTCTTGTTCCTTTGATGGGTGGTGGCAATGTAATAATAAACTTTTTTGAACTTTTTCTTGATGATTTATTTTTCTTCTTTTTATTTGTTATTTGGATTTGAAACTCAGTTTTTATTTTTGTTTTGTTTTGAGGGAAATGTGTAGGTGGAAAAAGCTGAAATGATTCAAACACTGCTTTTTGTTGCTGGAATCAACACTCTGTTGCAGACATGGCTTGGAACTAGGCTTCCAGTGGTTATAGGAGCATCATTTGCTTTTCTTATTCCAACTATTTATGTGGCTTTCTCTACCAGAATGAGTGTATTCCTTGATCCTCATCAGGTCTGCGTGTAACCATGCTGTTGTAGATGTACATTAGCTTTCTTTTCATAGATTGTTTACTTGGAAATGAATAGTTTTCATTCATTAGCTTAGAGAATAGTGTTAATTTGTTCTTGGTTTCATTTTTCAGAGGTTTAAGCAATCCATGAGAGCTATTAAAGGGGCATTGCATATTGCTTCTTTTGTTCAAGGAATGATTGGATTTTTTGGATTCTGGGGAATTTTTGGAAGGTAGAATATGCATATGAAATTTGATAGTGTTTTCTAAGCATACTTGTGCATTTGGCTTCTTTAATGAAATCAGTTCTAGTTTTGGTAGTAGAATAACTCAAGTACTCAATTATATTGTATTTATTCATATTGCAGGTTTTTCAGTCCTCTCAGTGTTGTTCCCCTTGTAACTCTAACTGGCCTAGGACTCTTTGTGATAGGGTTTCCAAGGGTAAACACATTTCTCTCTCTCTCTCTCTCTCTCTCTCTCTCTCTCTCTCTCTCTTTATTTATGGTTATTCGTGCTAAATATCTTTCACCTAATGATCATTTATTTAACAAACATACTCTTTTGGTTTACTGTGATTCCTGTAGTTGGCAGATTATGTTGAGATTGGTCTTCCTGCATTGGTTATTCTGGTCATCCTCTCCCAGGTATGTTACTTTATTTACCCCCTATCTCCTTCTGCATTGGTTATTCTGATTCGCTAATGCGTTCGTCGGGAAGCACTTCTGATTTTTCTGCAACATGCTTAAGCTGTTCAGATTTTGTATTCGATCCCGGCGGTGCATTTTCCTTGATTCCGGTGTGTGTTGTTCTCAAAGTTTTTCGTCCCACACGTTCATGTTTACGGTGGAGACCTTGGGATCGAGGGAGGCGTATATGGATTTTGAGTTGCGTTTCAAATTCATTTCGATCACCATGGAATCATGTTGCAGATTCGTGTTTGGCAGAGGCATATCCTGATTCAGACTCTGCCTCAGACGCAGGTTCAGACGCAGAAGCAGACGCAGGTTCAGACTCTGCCTCAGACGCAGAAGCGTTTTTTGGACAAGCATTCCTCTGTTCATGGATTAATTCCCGTTTCGATGGTTTGTTGCAAAATCACGATGCAGAAACACATCAGGAACTGTTTTGCATCATAAACTGTTTTCTATAGTTAACTTTTGTTCTTTTGTATGCATTTTCTTTTTTTTATGTTCTTTAATGTGTCATTGTCTATTTATATCATGATGTTTGAAAATGTGAAAATTACCTTGCAGAGACCTCTAAATAAGAAAATTTGCAACACCACACAAGTTAAAAATAGTTTATAAATAGATTATTAATTGGTTTTTTCTAGATTGATGATATAACTTCATTTTCATAGTAGTGAAACATGATAGTATAGTTTTACCTAAGAACAAATATCACTTGATATTGAACTTTATTTTTCTTTTGATTTATAAAAGAACATGCAGAAACCTGGTTATTATGAGCATCATCATTTGAACTTTACTCTTGATGAAATGATTTTGACCATGCTTGTTAAACTCTCTGGCTAACCCTTACCTTCTTACAATTATGAGTCATAAAAACAAATAAACTCATTGAGAGTTTTACGAGTTTAAGTAAAGTAATAAAATTGGAAACTCTCAGTTATACTAGTCGAGTCTACAGAAGCTCAACAAGTTTACTGAGACTCTTGAGTTTGACAGCTTCAATTTTGACATCATAATGTTTGAAATTTACAGGACCTGGTTGTTCCTCACTGGGATATGGAGCCTTTGAGGAGCTAGGACCCTTCAGAATCAACTCTGATGGAAAAACACTATACCGTAACCCATATTCTTGGAATGAAGGTGAGACAATCATCAATATAATTAATTTGTTTATTTATGATGCATTTCTGAGACATGATTATCTTAGCAACTTATCTCCTTATGAAATATGCAGTGGCAAATGTCTAAATGCACTTTCATATTTTTCCCTTTGATGGGTAATATTGTACACATCAAATCATTTCAGTGTATTTTGGTTAGTCAATATGAATTCATCAAACATGCAGAATTAAGATAAGTAACAATCATTTTTTTTTTGTTACATAATAATTAACAAAATATAACAAAATGCAATAGTAAATCTCTTGTTTATTTTAAGGCTTATGATTTTTGTAACTGTTATCCTAACTATTTTATGAATATTGACGTGACTGATAGTTATTCTATATGGTAGGCTTCAAAAAGAGGTCATCAAATTGGGGAAGCCTTGTTGAAAGCTAAAGATGATGAAAATAAGGTATTAGTAACAATGGTTACCCACTTCTATGAGCTATGCAGCATAAACAATTCAGATCGATGGCGTGCCCGGTACGTGTCTGAAACCAACACGACGTTGTTCAATTACCTATTATATTCTAAAATTATTTCTAGTGTCTCGTGTTAGTATATGTGTTGTGTCTAGAGTGTTAGTGTCTCGTGTTAGTATATGTGTTGTGTCTCCATATTATTGAATGTTTATATTTTGTGAATGATTATGTATTGATGAATGAGTTTGTAGCTATGATTTTATTTACCCCGTATGAAATTATGGTTGTATGATGATATTTTGTGTTAAATCATTGTGCATGAAATTTTGTTTTGTTATAATCATGTATATGTAAGATAAAAAAGTTTTTTTTTTAAAAAATAAATAGATTTTAAGTCGGGTGAACACATTTAAATATGTTCTTTTAAATTGGGTAAAAAGATATTTTAAGTCGGGTCAAAAAAAATGTTTTTTTTAAAAAAATAAATAGATTTTAAGTCGGTTGAACACACTTAAATATGTTCTTTTAAATCGGGTAAAAAGATCTTTTAAGTCTGATAAAAAATAAAAAGATTTTAACCCGATTTAAAAAGATCTTTTAAGTCGGGTCAAAAAAACGACTTAAAAACAGAATGGTTATTAAGTCGGCCACCTATAAGTCGGGTACAGAACCGACTTTAAAAGTCATTTTCACTCGATTTAAAAAGTGTTTTATGTACTAGTGTTACAAGTTAATGAGAAGGGTAAATTGGTAATTGGCACTTTGTGACTATTTAAAGGCCAAAACCTTCATTTTCTCTCATTTTCTCTACTCACTTCTCTCTCTAAAACTCAGACTCTCCTCCTTCTCTCTAATCCTCTCACTCGCCCCTCACTCTCCTCTCACTCAATCCTTACTATTCTTCACTTAAACCCTATGAAATCAACATGCAAGCTTACTAATGTTATGTCCATGTGATTTAATACAATAATCAAGCTCGGAATCTTTCCCTCTCCACTTCCCTTTCTCAGCCGCAGCCGCAACCTCAACCTCTCATCTTGGGAAATTTAAGCTTCAGATTTCATTAATGGTTGCATGCAAGGTATGTAGATAAATTGTGGTATGTTTTGCTTTATAGAAGTTAGAAGAGAATCAAGGAACAAAGAAAGCTTGATTTGGGTGCAGAGGCTTGGAGTGGGAAGCATTGAAAGATTTCAGAACTTTAAGTGAGTTCCTCATAGATAAATTTTCCCTGGGTTTGGTTTGAGTGAGTTAATTGAATAAGTGTTTAAGAAAATAACTTAAATCTTACCCTTTTGTTAATGCAAGTTTCAATTAGTGTAAATCCTTGGAATTTTACTTGTTTTATGTAATTAGTGTGATCTGGGTGTGTTACATATGGAAACTGGAACTTGAAAACATCTCTTTTGCAGGAAACATGAATTGCAAAAGCTGATGTTCTACTACGCTCACTAAGCAAGCAAGAACTTGCTGGGTGAGGGGCAGAGCATTTTGCTTCTGACTAACTTCGCCGAGCGATGTTCAAGGTCGCTAAGAGAGCCTTGCAGCCCAGTTTTGGGCTGGGCTTCCCTAAGTGAGACCTTACTTCACTGAGTGAAGTAGTCCAGATTTTTACCCTTTTTCTTAAAACCTCATGTGTCACACACCAACATATTTTAACTGTTTAAAATGAGTTTCTACAAATGAAACAAGGATTTATACGTTGAACATGAGCATTAACATCGAGTGAGGTTCATATGATATAATAGTAACAATGGGTTTAGAACTCTAGATAACTCATATTCAACCTACTACCAGACATATGAGACAAAAATTATACAAATATATGTATATATATGTTGACAAGTTGTGGCTTGGGTAAGCTCTAGATTTATTCTGGATAAGTCAGCCCGCCAGGGAACCTTCATGACAACTTATTAAGTTAAACATGTCCAGCAGGCTCCGGATTATGCCGGATGGGACTTCTCCGAGAAGGTTGTCCACACGTAAGTTAAGTCGTGATTCTCAGGCTCACCGTTATTAGCGGAGTCAAGGTTCCCCGTTGTTGTACCCTAATTTTGTCCGAGCTTTTTCAAAAAAAAAGAGTCAACAAAAAAAGGAGAAAGTCAAAGTCAACACAAGAAAGTCAACTTTTATTTTTTCTCCTTAAAAAAAAATATATGTTAAAAAAGAAGAAAAGGGGATTTCGCAAAGCGAGGGTATAGCCGCTCTGCGAACTTTGCGATGAATTTCGCAGAGCCAAGTTCAAGTCGCTCTGCGAACTCTGCGAATTTTGCAGGTTTTGCGAATTTTGTCATCATCTATTATTATCATGTTTAATGCTCGATTCAACAAAGAAAGAAGAGAAAACATGTGTCAATTGCCAAGCAAGAAAAGAAAGGAAGAAGAAGCAAAACCAAGCAAGTAACTCAGCTAGTTGCTACCCTTGGGCAGCACTTCTCCCCTACCATTTTGCCTGCTACTGACCCTGCTACTTTCCAACATCCACCTTGCCATAGGCTTTATCAAAAGCATTCAAAGATTGCAGCAAAACTGCTGCCCCTGTTTGCAAACAGCAGCTGTTTTTCCATTGTTCCAGCATTTTCTGTCAGAATTCAGCTGCTTTGGGTTCTGAAATTTGGCCAAAGTCTTGACCATTGTCACAAGGCAAAGTCACCTCTTCCCTTTTGCATTAAATGCAAAGCAATTAGCCTGATTATAGCCCACAAAAACAGCCCTGCTGTAGGATTTTTCATCATGACAATTGATCTCATTTTTGCCTATTTAAGCAATGCAAGGCATAAGGATAATGGACAGTTCTTTGACAAAGATTTTTAGAGCAAAAAAAACCAGTTCTTAGACAGTGAATTCTACACAATTCAGACCTTCTTTGATACAAAAAACAGAGTTGGTTTTGAGCAAGTTGAGAGAGAATTATAGGAGGAAATTTTAGAGCAAGTTCCAATTCCTTTCTTTCACAAATTATCCAAAACCAGCACAAAGTAACCAAGCATCTAAAACAGCCTTTAACCTCACACAAAGAAGGAAGAACAATAGCACAATATCATTGTTCTTGCTGATTGTGTTCATCAACACTTCCAACTTTGCAAACCATCATCATCCAAGCCTTTCCATTTTCTTGCAACAAGAGCTTTTGGCTAGGAGTTTGTAAGTCATTCTGAACTTGTCATTTTGCATTTGTTTTTGATTCCTGCTTGATTCAATCTCAGTTTTGCATCCTTAATAATTTTTAACTCATTTTGATCTAAAAACATCTTTTGAACTTCAAGGAAATCCCAAAGTTTGCCAAACATCGAAACTGAAGTGTTTTACCTCTTTGCTTGCTAATTTCAAAAACTTTTCACTCCTCTTAAGGTTTTGAAGTTCATTCAGAAGCAGCTTCTGAACTATAGTTCAGAAGCAGCTTCTGAGTTCAAATTTTCGAAGAGTTCGCAGAGCCAAGTTCTGGTCGCTCTGCGACCATGACAGAACTCAGGGTTCGCAGAGCCAGGTTCAGGACGCTTTGCGACCATGACAGAACTCAGTTTCTGAGTTCAGGCTTTTAAAAGCTAACTTTTGAGGTTCTGACTTGAGGATTCAGAATCTAAGAGGAAAAACTCATTTTGGTTCAAAACATAACAAGGGTTTTTTCGTATATTTGGAAATTCATAAGTTTAAATAGTTAACTTGAGTAACAGGAAACTTGTTCATTTTCCAAACTTGTTCATTTTTTCAATTATACACATGAACAAAACTTGTTCACTTGTCAATTTTAAACTTGAACCAAACTTGTTTCAAAACCAAACTTGAACAATAACCTTGTTCATGAATTTCAACTAAACATGAATTTCAACCAAACTTGTTCATTTTCATGACTTGTGCATTTTTCATGCATTTGAACAACACTTGTTCATAAGTTGCAACGACTAATTTGAGCATTAAACTTTTTCATTGAGTTTCAAACAACCAAGTGTTTTGCTCTCTTTTTGGGATTTCTTAAGTTTCAATAGCAAACTTGAATGAAAAAGGGGTGGTTTAACGTATGTCTCTCCATTCCCCGATTGAACAAACACTTGACGTATGTCTCGTTGTTTAGACAATCGTCATTCTTTTTCAAACTTCACCAAAATACATTTTAAGTTTCAAACCATAAACTTGAATCAAAAAGGAATGGTTTGACGTATGTCTCTCCATTTCCCGGTTGTACGAATACTTGACGTATGTCTCGTTATTCGGGCAATCGTCATTCTATTTTCAACACATCCAACACACCAAAACCAATTCTTGGCCCTCTGTGGTCAATTTCAACCCTTTCTTGACTCCGTTGAGTCAATTTAAATCAATATTCGACTCCGTTGAGTCCATTGAACCCTTTCTTGATCCCGTTGGATCAATCGACCCTTTCTTGACTCCATTGAGTCAATTTAAATCAATGTTCGACTCCGTTGAGTCCATTGAACCCTTTCTTGATCCCGTTGGATCAATCGACCCTTTCTTGACTCCGTTGAGTCAATTTAAATCAATGTTCGACTCCGTTGAGTCCATTGAACCCTTTCTTGATCCCGTTGGATCATTTGAACTTTTTCTCGGTCCCCGTGACCAATTGAATCAATGCTCGACCCGTTGGTCCATTGAACTTTTTTCTCGGTCCCCCATGACCCTTTTTAAATCAATTCTCGACTCCGTTGAGTCAATGGAGCTTTTCTTGGCCCCCCGTGGTCAATTCAACCCTCTTTTCCCCCCAACGGACATGTTTTTATCTATTCAAACGCGATACAAACAAACGCTTAAGTCTCCCACGCGCGGGCATACAAGCTACGTTTAAACCGCAAAGAATACGACCAAAACATCGCTCTTTAAAACTAACTAACAAATATACGTTTTTCTACCAAAGAACTACGTAGCTTTGAATTCTCCATCGCACCAGGAGATACGTAGGAGCAAGATCATCATCTTGTCAAGCACAATAATAAAAAAAATAAACTTTTCCCCCTTTCCTTTATTCCCTTTATATATATTTAAGCATGCAAGAAAAACTTTAAAAAACACTTTAGCCTTAAACTAACTAGGAGGTTCCCGTTGAGTACAACGGACGTGAGGGGTGCTAATACCTTCCTCTTGCGTAATCGACTCCCAAACCCGGTAATGGTTGCGATGACCATCCTTTCCTCATCGTCAAAGGGTTTTATTATCGTTTCCCTTTAAAAATAAAAAACTTAAGGGTTTATCAACGTTCCCTTTAAACAAAACTTTGGTGGCGACTCCGCACTTCCATCTCGAGCGTTCGTACACGCTCGAGGATCACGTTTTTTTCCGAGAGCGCACAGCTGGCGACTCCGCTGGGGAATGTAACCTCACTAGCGAGTCAAGCCTATCCTATTTAGCTTTTAGGCTAAGTGTTTTTATTTTTGCTTGCATGCTTTTATTTTATTGTCTTCATCTTCTTTTTCTCATTGCCTCTATATTTTTATATGCTTCATATTGCTTTATGTTCATATTGATATATCAATTGTGGTTTGTCACATGAGTGATGTTATGTCACATTGTTCGGGTTAATGCCGAACGTGTGAAGCTCTCTACCCGAGCTTTGAGAGAAAATTAAGATAGGATGGTAGTTGCGTAGCGGAGGCCCGCATGACGTATGTCCGTGAGGATGATGCGAAGACCCCGCCTAGAGTAGATTTCACTTGGAATTTATTGAGGTCTTGCGAGTAATTTGCAATTGACGGCAATATTTCCCTGTGGGATCCGTGACTCTAGGGACCATTTAGAAAGTTTTTCTAGAGCCTACATGTGAGGATGGGGGGAAGTTTTGAACGTTCTTATATCACACCCCCACATATCATAACATTTGCAGTCATGAAAATAATTTTTTGCATATCATTTTGCTTTATAGGAAATTAAAAAAGCAGTCAGTAATTAGCAAAAGAAATATGGCTTTCGGAAAGAAAAACACGCTTGCTTTCAAGGTCAAGGTTCCCAAAGTGGAAAGTCTGCTAGTTTTGAGTAATCAGCTCACTGTGACCAACAAGAGTAACTTCCAAGCAAGCTATGGATTGATACTTGATCTCTTGCACGTGAAGGTGGATCCATTAGCTTTAACCACATTGGCGCAATTCTATGACCCACCTCTTCGATGCTTCACATTCCAAGATTTCCAATTAGCTCCAACCTTGGAAGAATTCGAGAAGATTTTGGGATGTAGTTTGAAGAACCATGAGCCTTACCTCGGTTTGGGAGAAGACCCTATCTTAGAAGTCATCGCCGAATCTTTACACCTTAGTGTCCAAGAGATAGCACCTTGTTGTACCCCAATTTTGTCCCAAGCCTCTTTTAAAAAAAAAAAAAGAGAAAAGTCAAAGTCAACAAAAGTCAACAAAAAGTCAACATTTCAGAAATGAGGACTTCGCAGAGCAAAGTCCTCTTCGCTCTGCGAAGTCTGCGAATTTTTTGCAAATTTTTAATCCCTTTGATTTATTTTCATTATGTTATTATTATTATTATTATTTAACATTATTATTATTGTTATTATCATCAATGGTGGCTGTATTGACTCAGCAAAACAAGAATTGATGCATGTGCCATTGAAGCCAAGGTAAGAAGGTTTTTCTTCCAACCTAGCATGTGCCAAGCAAGTTGGCCCGCCCTTGGGCAGCTCTCATCCCTCCCAATTGCCTACAATCTGACCTTGAGCTTGCCAGCAAGCTGCTTGTGTGCTTTTCTTCCTCCTTTCTCCCCCAAAACCAGTCAAACATAGGTGGTTTCACTTGCCCCAAAAGCTGTTTGGCTACCCTGTTTTCAGCTGCCTTTTCTCCTTCCTCACACCAGCCCACATGCTCCTTTTTGCTTCCCCCAATCTCTGTACATGGCAGTGCACGTTTTTCTTGCCTTGATCTCTCAAGATTGCAAGGATTGATCCCAAGAGTGGCTCAAGTGCAAGCTGCCCTGTTTTTTCAGATTTTCATCATCACTGCACAGCTGCATTAATGGATGGATTTGCTAAAGACTTGACCAAAGTTGCAAGGCAATGTCCCCTCTTCACTTTTGCATTAAATGCAAAGCAAGATAGCCTGGTTTTAGCTCACAAATCAGCTGGATTCTAGGGATTTTCCATCATGACATTTGATTTGGTTTTTGCCTATAAAAGGGATGCAAGGCAAGAGGATAAAGGCAGAGCAATTTAAGAATTGAAACACAGAGATTTGAGAGCAAAAACACAGCACAAAAACATAGCAAAAACCAGTTCAAACACAGAGCAATTACACAAACTCATTGCTCTTATTCATCAACATTCCAACTTTTGCAAAAAACCATAAACATTCAAGGCTTCTTCATTCTCCTGCAATACAAGCTTTGGCTAGGAGTTCTGTAAGTGTTCTGAATCCTTTATCTTTCATTTTGCATTGCTATTTGCATCTTTAATTTTGTTTAATTTCATTTTGCACAAAAAACCCCTTTTGAACCTAAAAAAGGAATCCCAAAGTTGCAAAACATTTAAACTGGTTTGTTCAGCTCCTTTTATTGCCAATTTTCAAAGCTTTTTAATCCCCTAAAGGTTCTGAGATTGTTCAGAAGTTGCTTCTGAACAGCAGTTCAGAAGCAGCTTCTGAACTCAAAATTTCGCAGTGTTCGCAGTGCGAAGCTCTGGTCGCAGTGCGACCATGACAGAACTCAGAATCTGAGTTTAGGCTCCTAAAAAGCCAATTTTTGAGGTTCTAGCCCAAGAACTCAGAACCTAAGGGATTGAAACTCATTTTATTCAAACCATAACAAGAATTTTGCATGATATTGGAAGATTCACAAGTTTGAGCAACACTTTTGGAATAACTTGCGAAACAAGTTACGTTCATTAAACTTTCAAAATCAAACTTGAGCAATATGCTAAGTTCATCATTTTCAAAACTAAACTTGAACTAGAACTTTTTTCATGATTTTCAATCAAACGTGAACTTAAGCCGAACTTGTTCACTTTTTAAAACCTTTTTCAAACTTGAGCCGAACTTGTGCGTTTTTCACAAATTGGTGCAAAACTTGCTCATTTTCATGCACAAAAATAAGGCAAACTTGTTCATAGGTTGCAACAACTAATTTGAACATTAAAACCTTTTCATATGAGTTTTAAACCAAGTGTTTTGATAAACTTTGGGATTTCTTAAAATTCGAACAAAACTTGAATGAAAAAGGGATGGTTTGACGTATGTCTCTCCATTTCCCCGATTGAACGAATGCGTGACGTATGTCTCGTCGTTCGGACAATCGTCATTCTATTTTTTTTCAACGCATCCAACCACACCAAACCAATTCTTGGCCCTTTGTGGTCAATTTGAACCCTTTGGTCCCCCGTGACCATTTGATTCAATTTCTCGACTCGGTTGAGTCACTTTGGTCAATGTTCGACTCGGTTGAGTCCATTGCACCTTGTCATACCCCATTTTTTGACTTATATTTTTATGTGTTTACCTTCTTTTATTTCATTCTTATCATAGTATTTTTTATTTGCATTTTATCATTATCATTATTAGCATTACTATTATCATCATCATTATTAGCATTACTATTATCATCATCATTATCCTTAATATTATTAATATTATTGTTATTCTATTTTCTTTAATAATATCATTATTATCTATTATTATTAAGATTTTATTAATTAATAAACATTAAGTTTTTCATCATTTTTATTATTGTCATCATTTTCATTTTCATTGCTTTTATCTTTATTTGCATTGTCATTTTTATTAGTACCATTTTCATTATCATTATTGTCATTATCCTCTTTATTATTATTATTTATTATTCATTTCCACCTTTTTATTTTTAAATACAAAAAATCCAAAAAAGGGAAGTTCGCAGTGCGAAGTTACCTTCGCACTGCGACCTCTGCGAATTTTTCTGCAGAATTTTATTTTTTGAGTTATCCTTTTTGTTTTCATTTGCAATTGTTATTATTAGTATTATTACTATTATTATTGCAATTTGTGACTGATTTGGTGCAGCAAGGCAAGAATTAATGTGTGACATTAAAGGTAAAAGGAAAGAAGGATTTTCATCCAACCTATCATGTGCTTAATCAAATTGGCTGCCCTTGGTCAGCTCTTGTCCCTCCAAATTGACCCATCATCCAACCTGAGCTTGCCAACCAGCTACTTGATCCCTTTCCTTCCCTTTTTCTCTGCCAAAACCAGCCAAACACAAGTGGTTTTTTACTTGCAAAAAGCTGTTTGTGCTGCCCTGTTTTGAGCTGGATTTCTCCTCCCACACACCAGCCCACATGCTCATTTTGCTTCCCCCAATCTCCATGTACATGGCAGTACACGTTTTCATTGCTTGACCTTCCAAGATTGCAAGGATTGATCCCAAGAATCACCCTTTTTGCAGCTGCCCTGTTTTGCAGTTTTTCTCATCATTACCTTCTAGAATTAGTTGCATTAGTGGCTGAGATCAGTCAAGGTCTTGCCCCTTGGCACAAGGCAAAGCAACTTCTATCCATTAGCATTAAATGCAAAGTGTTCTAGCCTGGATTTAGCCCCAAATCAGCTAGTGTTCTAGGATTTTTTCATCATTGCAAAGATTGCATTTTTGCCTATAAAAGGAATGGCAAGGCACAAGGATTACATACCAATTGAATACACAGAAAACTAGTTGCACACACAATCAAACAGCCTTACACACATGAAATTCATACCAAAAATCCCCCACATTGCAGCACCAAGTCAGTTCATACACAAGCCAAAAGCAAGTTAGAGTTCATAACCTCTAACCCATCAAGCAAGCAAGCCATTTCCAATCTATTGCTCAAACATTGCTAGGAGTTCTGTAAGTCTCCTTTAAATCTTTATTTTGCATTGTGTTTGCTGTTTTCATCCTTTGTTTTATTCAATTTCATTTTGTGCACAAAAACCCCTTTTGAAACTCAAAAGGGACCTCAAAGGGGCCAAGCCTTAAAACTGAGTTTTTGCACCCTATTTTCTTCCATTTTGCAAAGCTTTTTAACCCCCTTTAGGTTCTGAAGTTTGCTTAGAAGCAGTTTCTGAACTTCTGTTCAGAAACAGCTTCTGAGTTCAAAATTTCGCATACTTCGCAGAGCAAAGTATTTTTCGCACTGCGAACACATCAGAACCTGACTTCGCAGAGCCAAGTTCTGGTTGCTCTGCGAAGTATGTGAAACTCAGAACATGAATCAAGCATTCAAATGTCAAATTTTTGGGATTCCAGCCCTTGATTCAGAACCTAAAGAGGTTTAAAACCACTTTTGTCCAAACCCAATTCATAATCATGCACAACTTTGAAAATTTCACAAGTTCGTGCGATAAATTTTGAGTAACTTGTGAAACAAGTTATGTTCTTTAATATTTTCAAAACCAAGTTTAAGCAATAAGCTAAAGTTCGTCTATTTTCAAAACAAACTTGAACAACCATGTTGTTCATGATTTTCAATCCAAACGCGAATTTAAGCCGAGCTTGCTCACTCTTTTAAAACCAAGCTCGAAATGAGCCGAACTTGTGGACTTTCCAATTTTGTGCATGTTTTATGATTTTGTTCATCATTCAAACTTGAACTACACTCGTTCTTGAGTTTCGATAGCTCAAGTAACGAGCAATGTTCATGATTTTAATAAACTCGAACAACAAACTTGTTCGTGATCCCTTTCTTTTTACTTTTCCTTTTAAGGCATTTTTTGGTTCCCTTTGAGATTCCTTAGAGTCCCGACAAAACCAAACTTGAATGAAACGGGAATGGCTTGACGTATGTCTCCCCAAACCTCGGTTGCACGAATGCGTGACGTATGTCTCGTCGCTCGGGCAACCGTCATTCCGCCCTTGACGCGTCTAGCACGCTCAACCTTCCCTTGGCCCCCTTGTGGCCATTTTTACCCTTTTCTTGGCCCTCGTGGTCAATCCGAACCGTTCGCGCCTTTGCGCGTTTATTTTTAAACATTTACGCCTTGCGCGAGTTTATCGCCTCCGTGCGTTTGTCCTTTATTTTCAAACCCTTTTTACGCCTCTGTGCGTTTGTCTTCTTAAAACATTTACGCCTTGCGCGAGTTTATCGCCTTAGCGTCGATCTTTCACCATTTAAAATTTGTACGCCTTCGTGCGTTTTAAAACCTTTGTTCAAGTCCGAGTGGAAATCTTTTTATCAAATCATTTACTTTTATGCATTGTCGTCAATGGCCAGTTCGGCAACAACCCGAACAGTTGACATTTACTTTCATTACTTTCTCTTTTTCAAACTTTTTTCGCTCGGACGCGATCAAATCTTTTTTAACTAAAATGAACCAACATACAACTTTTTTTTTTCTACCCAAAGAACTACGTACGCTTTGAATTCTCCGATTACCGGGAGATACGTAGGAGCAAGATCGACATCTTGTCAAGCCCATTAATAAAAAACTTTCTTTTTTCCCTTTCGTTCGTTTTTATCTCTTTCTTCATTTCGCATTATGTTTTTATATTTTCTTTTATATATGTTTAAACACGCAAGTAAAACATCGAAACATTTTAAGCCTAAGCCGACTAAGAGGTTCCCGTTGAATACAACGGATGTGAGGGGTGCTAATACCTTCCCCTCGCATAATCGACTTTCGAACCTAAAATCTTTTTCAAGGTAATTTCGAACTTTTTTCCTTTTTTCCTCGGAAAATTAAAAGTTCAGTCGTGGTTTAACATTTAGTGATTCAAAGCTTCCCAATAGCTTGACATCCGAAATTCGACGCGACACACCTTTCTTGATCCCGTTGGATTAATCGAACCCTTTCTCGACTCGTTTGAGTCTCTTTGGTCAATGTTCGACTCGTTTGAGTCCATTGAACCTTTCTTGATCCCGTTGGATCAATCGACCCTTTCTCGACTCGGTTGAGTCATTTTAATCTTTTTGGTCCCCTCGCGGCCAATTCGAACCCTTTTTTCCCAACATACATGTTTTTATCAATTCTAGCGTGATTTCAAACAAACGCTTAAGCCTCCCATGCGCGAGCATACAAGCTACGTTTAATCGTAAGAATTCGATCAACACATCGTTCTTTTTAAAAATAACCAACATATACGTTTTTCTACCAAAGAACTACGTAGCTTTGAATTCTCCATAGCACCAGGAGATACGTAGGAGCAAGATCATCATCTTGTCAAGCACAATAATAAAAAACAACTTTTTTTTCCCTTTCATCATATTTTCTTTTTCCCTTTTACATATCCAAGCATGCAAGTAAAACATTTAAAAACATTCTAAGCCTTAGCTAACTAGGAAGTTCCCGTTGAGTACAACGGACGTGAGGGGTGCTAATACCTTCCCCTCGCGTAATCGACTCCCGAACCCGATAATGGTTGCGATGACCAATCCTTTCCTCATCGTCAAGGGTTTTATTATCGTTTCCCTTCAAAATAAAAAACTCAAGGGTTTATCAACGTTCCCTTTAAACAAAAACTCAAGGGTTCACACAACTTTTCGAGCGTTCGCATACGCTCAGAAGTTTGCGTTTTTTAACGAGAGCGCACACACCTCACTTGGAAACTAGAGGAAGCATTAAGGGATTCACAAGGAGGTTTTTGGAGGCTAAGGCTCGAGACTTGTTAGCCAACAAAGAGGGGAAAGCGTTCAATGCAATCTTAGCTCTTTTGATATACGAGATAGTTCTATTCCCTAACATGGAGGACTTCATAGATCTTCCGGCTATAGGGGTATTCATGACTAAAAATCCGGTTCCCACACTTTTAGCGGATTTTTATCATTCCCTCTGTACTAGGCATGAACAAGGGAGAGGACGCAGAATTTCTTGCTGTACTCCTTTGGTACAAATATGGTTAATGTCCCACATGCCAAGAAATCGGGAGTTTGTGGAAAATCGAGCCAAGCTCAAATGGTCACAAAGGATGACAGCTCTCACCGAGGGGGATATCCATTGGCATTCTCGAGACTTAGAGGATCCGGAAGTCATTCTTAGCTGTGGTGATTTCCCTAATGTACCCCTCATTGGTACTAAGGGATGCATCAACTATAACCCGGTCCTTTCTCTCCACCAATTAGGTTATCCAATGGAGGATAAGCCCGATGACCTTTTATTGGAAGCTTTCTTCCTAAGGGAAGGAGATAAAGACCCGACATTGCTAGAAAAGATCCAAAGAGCTTGGAGCCAAGTGCACAAGGGAAAGGTTGGTAAGAGGAGTTGTGTAGCCAAACCTCTCTACACTCATTGGGTGAAAGAAAGGGTCAAAATAATCAAGCTACCCTTTGCGGTTGTATGCCCTCCTAAACCTCTCTCATCTAAGCCCATCATAACCATTCCCAATAAGGAAGCAGAGGAGATGAAAGCCAAGATTCAAGAACTCCAAAATAAAAATGGGGAGTTAGAATTAAAGCACCTTCAAGCTTTGGGAGAGGTCGCTAGAGCAAAAATAGATCGAGAGGAAACAACAAAATCTCTCCAAGAGTGTAGAAAAAGGCTAAGAATCTCCGAGGGGAAAAGAGAATGGATCGGAGGTGGTTTGGTTAGTGCCGACGCTAATCTCATAGCCAAGGACGAAGAGTTGGAGAAAGTCTTGCATTTCAACCAAGAACTCAAAAAGTTTGGGGAGTTAGCCATCGAAGCTCAAAGAAAATGGAGGTTGAAATATCAAGAGAAAAACCAACAACTCCAAGAGGTCGTCAAGGACTACAAAGAGCAGCTCCAAACCGAACGCGTCCAAAAGCAAGAATATGAGAACCTTTCTCTTCAAGGGAAGCTTAAGTGCAATCATCTTAAAGCCGATATCAAGAAATATGAAGAATATTTCGACAAGATTGCAAGAGCACACGGGGACCATATTGCACAACTGCACGATGAGATTAGGAGTGCAAACATCAAGCTAGATCAACGCAAGGAAATGATTGAGTTTGTGTGGCAAGACGCCGCCCGTTTAAGTGAGGACTTCACAAAATTGGTCGCTTTCTCAAACATGGTCATTGCCAAACTTCCGAAGAAGCTAGCAAAAGCCGAGATGGTCATGCCATACTTTGTCATCCCGAAGAAGATCCAGAAATTCATGAAGTTCTGCAAAGACACCGTAGACTTCTATAGGGAAGAAATGGACAAAGCGGAAAAAAGAGCGGCTGTTTGATTTGTATTAGCATTAGTTATACCTTGTAATTTGAATGTTATTCAATCAAATAAATTTTGGAAGCCAATGTTAATTTCCCGGCCTTTAATATTTCTAATTGCTAATATTAACTGCGCGCCTTTAATTCCCTCGCAAAGCAAAATAAAAAAAAAACGCATGTTTGTCATACACATCGCATACATGCATCTACATGCATTTTCATGCATTTTTCTTAATAAAAGGAAAAAACACTCATTCATTTCCCCTAAAAACAGTTTGAAGCAATCATAGCCAGAAAACCCAAGAAGCCATAGGCCCAGGAGCCCGATCTCCAACACTCGTACGGAACGCGAGCTAACAAGCAAAGGATCATGGATAACTTGGAACAAAATCAAGCTGCTTTGAGAGGAGAGGTCGATGAATGAAAGGAAAAATGGACCAACTGCTAGAGTTGATGCAAGCTCTGTCTAACCGTGAAAACAACCCTCGTCCAACTGTGGATGCGGCCAATGTGACATGGCCTCCTTACGGTTTACCTCAAGGTTACACCCCACCCGAAGATGATGGCCTTGTACAACCTCCACAACCACAGCTTACCATCCCCGTTAGGAATGAAGAGCATCGCCCTCAAGGAAATTCCACCACTCAACATGAGATTGTTTCTCATAATGTGGAAGACACTCAGCCCAGACATTTTGCTCCCGGCAACACCCACCAAGACAACGATTCCGCTCAAATGTATCGTGTTTTGGAAGAAAGGTTAAAAGCTGTCGAAGGATCCAGCTCATATGGTGCCTACAATGCCTTGGATATGTGCTTGGTGCCCGATGTGGTAATCCCTCCGAAATTCAAAGTACCGGACTTCGAGAGGTACAAAGGAATTCAATGCCCTAGGAACCATCTATGGATGTTCTGTAGGAAGATGGCGGCCTACGCTACAAACGAGAAACTCATGGTCCATGTGTTTCAAGATAGTTTGAGCGGAGCATCGTTAGATTGGTACATACAATTGGAGACCCACGTCCAAACTTTGAAAGACTTAGCTGATGCTTTCTTAAAGCAATACAAGTACAATTTGGATATGGCTCCAAATAGGATGCAGTTGCAGAATCTTGTGCAAAGGAGTAACGAGTCCTTCAAAGAATACGCTCAAAGGTGGAGGGAACTAGCATCTCGCGTGCAGCCACCACTTTTGGAAAGAGAACTCGTTGACACCTTCATGGGCACACTACAAGGCCCATACTATGACAAAATGATTGGAAGCACATCATCTGGCTTCTCCGATCTAGTCATAATCGGTGAAAGAATAGAGGATGGAGTGAAGAGGGGAAAGATCCAAGGCCATCCTGAAGCTCAAAGCGGAGCCAGAAGACCCCCCAGCAACTTTCATAAGAAGAAAGAAGGGGAGACGAACGCTGTTCTAGTGGGCCCATCTCGGGTACCCTCAATGCAAATGCCTCACTATCATTATCCTTATGTGGCAGCAGCAGCAGTTCAGGGGCAGTACTCACCTCAAGTAATTCCCACGACTCCACCTCAACAGCCAAAAGTTTTGCCTCAGCAAAATCGGCAGCAACAACAAGGCGGGTATCCACCAAGAAGTCAGACGGGCCCAAAGAATAACTTTAGAAGTGTGCAGTTTGATCCTGTACCCATGCCATACAGTCAGATCTTGCCGTACTTAATCCAAAAGGGGATGGTTGAGCTAAAACCACTACCACCTTTGGTGCCACCATATCCACCTATGTATGATGCAAATGCAAGGTGCGAGTACCACGCGGGGTCGCCGGGGCACAACATCGAAGGCTGTAAAGCTTTCAAATACAAGGTCCAGAATCTCATTGACCGGAAGCTGCTATCCTTCAAGGAGGAGAACCCAAACGTGAAAAACAATCCATTGCCAGGGCATGCGGGTCCCTCTGTGAACGCGGTGGAAGAGCAAGAAAATATTGGCCCGATCCAAGAGGTGGCCAATGTAAAAAACCCCATGTCAATCATACGGGAAGGATTGATCGGCTTTGGTTTGTTCGAAGAGATGCACGCCAACTGCGAAACCTGCATAATTAATCCCGACGAGTGCGAAGAATTGAAGAAATGTCTTCAAGGGCTGATGGATCAAGGTTGGATCCAAATGGGCTATACAAAAGATAACACGGACATTGCTACCTTGGAGTCTCATGACCCAAAACCTCTCGAAATCCCATACCAAAGGAGAGAGGTACAAACACCTGTGAGGCCCATAACATTCCATGTGCCGGCACCTTTCCCTTTTGAGAGTACAAAGAAAGTGCAATGGAATTACCAACCTGTCGCCTATATGGAGGGAAAGCCCTTGGCAAAAATAGAATCCAGCTTCACTAACATTGTCGGCGTTGGAGGAATGACAAGGAGTGGTAGAGTCTTCGCTCTGAAAGAGCTCGGGAAGACACCAACGAAGCTACCAAGAGAGCCCCTCAAAGAAAAGAACGTGGAAGAGGATGAAAACCAAGCGGGACCCTCTCAGAAAATAGCCCCACAAAAAGAGGCCGACGAATTCCTAAGGATAATCCAAAAGAGCGAGTATAAAATCATTGACCAGTTGGGTCAAACTCCCTCCAAAATCTCCATGTTATCTTTATTGCTAAGCTCGGAGGCTCACCGAGAAGCATTACTGCGGATCCTTAGTGAAGCACATGTCACTAAGGATATCCCTGTTGTCGCGTCGAATTTCGGATATCAAGCTATTGGGAAGCGTTGAATCACTAATTTTAAATCACGACTGAACTTTTAATTTTTCGGGGAGAAAAGGAAAAAAGTTCGAAATTACCCTTTTGAAAAAGATTTTAGGTTCGAAAGTCGATTATGCGAGGGGAAGGTATTAGCACCCCTCACATCCGTTGTACTCAACGGGAACCTCTTAGTCGGCTTAGGCTTAAAATGTTTCAAAGTTTTGCTTGCGTGTTTTGAACATATAAAAAAAAGGAAAAAGAAAATATAATGTGAAGTGAAGAAAGAGATAAAAACAAACGAAAGGAAAAAAAAAGTTTTTTATTAATGGGCTTGACAAGATGTTGATCTTGCTCCTACGTATCTCCCGGTAGTCGGAGAATTCAAAGCGTACATAGTTCTTTGTTAGAAAAAGTTTGTATGTTGGTTCGTTTTAATTAAAAAGATTTGATCGCGTCCGAGCGAAAAAGTTTGAAAAGGAAAAGAAGGTAAATGTCAACTGTTCGGGTTGTTGCCGAACTGGCCATTGACGACAATGCATAAAGGTAAATGATTTGATAAAAGATTTGCACTCGGACGTGAACAAAGGTTTTAAAACGCACGAACGCGTAAAAGGTTTAAATGATAAGGACGGACGCACATTAAGGCGATAAACTCGCGCAAGGCGTAAAAGTTTTAAAAGATAAACGCGCAAAGGCGCGAAGGGTTCGGATTGACCACGAGGGCCAAGAGAAGGTTAAAAATGGCCACGAGGACCAAAGGAAGGTTGAGCGTGCTAGACGCGTCAAAGGTGGAATGACGATTGCCCGAGCGACGAGACATACGTCACGCATTCGTGCAACCGAGGTTTGGGGAGACATACGTCAAGCCATTCCCGTTTCATTCAAGTTTGGTTTCGTTGGAACTCTAAGGAATCTCAAAGGGAATCAAAACGCTTTAAAAGGAAAGTTGTAAAAAGGAAATCACGAACAAATTTGTTGTTCGAGTTTATTAAAATCATGAACATTATTTGTTGCTTAAGCTATTGAAACTCAAGAACAAGCGTAGTTCAAGTTTGAATGATGAACAAAATCATAAAACATACACAAATTTGGAAAGTTCACAAGTTCGGCTTGATTCAAATTTTGATTTAAAATGAATGAGCAAGCTCGGCTTAAGTTCGCGTTTGGATTGAAGATCATGAACAATATTATTGTTCAAGTTTGTTTTGAAAATAAACGAACTTAGCTTATTGCTCACGTTTGGTTTTTTGAAAATTGAAGAACATAACTTGTTGTGCAAGTTACTCAAAATTTATCGCACGAACTTGTAAAATCTCCAAAGTTGTGCATGATTATGAATAGGGTTTGAACAAAAATGTATTTTAAACCTCTTTAGGTTCTGAATCAAGGGCTGGAACCCCAAAAGTTTGGCATTTGGATGCCTGATTCATGTTCTGAATTTCACATACTTCGCAGAGCAACCAGAACTTGGCTCTGCGAAGTCAGGTTCTGATGTGTTCGCAGTGCGAACAATACTTTGCTCTGCGAAGTATACGAAATTTTGAACTCAGAAGCTGTTTCTGAACATAAGTTTAGAAACTGCTTCTAAGCAAGCTTCAGAACCTAAAGGGGGTTAAAAAGCTTTGCAAAATTGAAGAAAAAGGAGTGTAAAAACTCAGTTTTAAGGCTTGGCCCCTTTGAGATCCCTTTTGAGTTTCAAAAGGGGTTTTTGTGCACAAAATGAAATTGAACAAAGCAAATGATGCAAACAGCAAACAAAATGAAAGACAAAGGTTAAAGGAGACTTACATAACTCCTAGCCATGCTTGAGCAAGAGGTTGGAAGTGGCTTGCTTGATTAATTAGAGGTTATGAACTATGAACTCTAATTGGTTTTTGCTTTGTGTATGAACTGCTTTGATGCTGCAATGCAATGGATTTTTTGGTGTAAATTTCGTGTGTATTGTGTGTGTGTATGGCTGTTTTTCTGGTGTAATGGCTCTCTTCAATCCTTGGGCCTTGGCATTCCTTTTATAGGCCAAAATGCAATCCATGCAATGATGAACAAAATCTCTAGATCCTAGCTGGTTTGTGGGCTAAATCACTTTGCATTTAATGCTAAAGGATAGAAGTTGCTTTGCCTTGTGCCAAGGGGCAAGACCTTGACTGATCTCAGCCACAAATGCAGCTGATTCTAGAAGGTAATGATGAGAAAAAACTGAAAAACAGGGCAGCTTGAGATTGTGTGATTCTTGGGATCAATCCTTGCAATCTTGGATGGCCAAGCAATGAAAACGTGTACTGCCATGTACAGGGAGATTGGGGGAAGCAAAATGAGCATGTGGGCTGGTGTGTGGGAGAGGAGAAATCCAGCTCAAAACAGGGCAGCACAAACAACTTTTTGCAAGCAAAAATCACTTGAGTTTGACTGGTTTTGGTGGAGAAAAAGGGAAGGAAAGGGATCAAGTAGCTGGCTGGCAAGCTCAGGTTGGATGATAGGTCAATTGGGAGGGACAAGAGCTGACCAAGGGCAGCCAATTTGATTGAGCACATGTTAGGTTGGATGAAAATCCTTCTTTCCTTTTACTTTTAATGTCACACATTAACTCTTGCCTTGCTGCATCATTTCAGTCAAAAATAGCAATAACAATAATAATAATACTAATAATGATAACTACAAATGAAAACAAAACAGATAAATCAAAAAAATAAAAATTCTCCAGAAAAATCGCAGAGGTCGCACTGCGAACTCCCTTTTTTTTTTGTTTTTTAGTATTTAAAATAAAAGGTAAAATGAAGAAATAATAATAATAACAATAATAATAATAAGTATAATGGCAATAATAGTAATGAAAATGACAATGAAAATAAAATAAAATAGTCATGAGAATAATAATGAAGAGGATAATAATAAAAATGATGAAAGCTTAATAATATTAATTATAATAAAACCATAATAGTAGTAAAAAGATAATAATGATATTATTAATGAAAACATAATAATACTAATAATATTAATGATAATAATGATGATAATATTAATAGTAATGCTAATGAATGCAAATAAAATTCAATGACAAGAATAAAATAATAAAAAGGTAATAACAAGTGATGAAATAATAAAAGATAAAACAAAGAAAAATATGAGTCAAAAAATGGGGTATGACAGATGCCCCTATTTAAGTTTCTTCGCCCCGGAGATTGAAAGTGAAATTTTGAAATGGACGGGTCGAAGAGACTTAAATATAGAGTACGCCATTTTTTGACTAAATATTTTTCTGAATTGTAAATGTTATGAATGCTTGTAATGTAAAGACGATAAAAATGACCACACTGGGGGATAAAGGTCAGCTGTTCGGGTTGTTGCCGAACTTGCTAATGACAACAGGAAACAAAAAGGTAAATGCCAGCTGTTCGAGTTGTTGCCGAACTTGCCACTGACAACAGAAAAGAAAAAAGGAATGCCAGCTGTTCGGGTTGTTGCCGAACTTGCCACTGACGGTATGAAACAAAAGAATGTCAACTGTTCGGGTTGTTGCCGAACTGGTCATTGACGACAGAAAATAAAAAGAATGTCAACTGTTCGGGTTGTTGCCGAACTTGCCATTGACGACAGAAAATGAAAAGAATGTCAACTGTTCGGGTTGTTGCCGAACTTGCCATTGACGACAGAAAATAAAAAGAATGTCAACTGTTCGGGTTGTTGCCGAACTTGCCATTGACGACAGAAAATGAAAAGAATGTCAACTGTTCGGGTTGTTGCCGAACTTGCCATTGACGACGAACTTGCCATTGACGACAGAAAATGAAAAGAATGCCAACTGTTCGGGTTGTTGCCGAACTTGCCATTGACGACGAACTTGCCATTGACGACAGAAAATGAAAAGAATGTCAACTGTTAGGGTTGTTGCCGAACTTGCCATTGACGACACTGGGGATGCGGCTGACAAGCCGTTCCTTACAGAACTGCCCCTTCAATTGGGGAGAAAGGATGCACAAGCTGTTCATTAAAGAACTTGCCACTTGGCACAACACTGGGGAATATGCACAAGTTGTTCATTAAAGAACTGCCACTTGGCATAAAGACATGATAAAAAAGACGCGCAAGCTGTTCGTTTGAACTGCCATTTGGCGTTAAAGGTGACATCTTTGGACCAGACAGACTGGGGATGACACTTGGGGAAAAAAAAAGGTTCATGAATTGTTCATGATTGATTGGTGAGACTCAAGGTGGTTAGAGCAACCGTGTATGATATGTAGTATGTTGCATGCATAAATGTACGTATGTATGAATGCATGAAGGTATGAATGCATGACTGTCACTGGGGATGTTGTGTGAGAGATTGAATTGCACTGGGGATACCCAAAACGTTTGTTAAGGAATTGCCCCTTGATACAAGAATACAATGAAAGATTGCACAAGCTGTCCGTTTAAAGAACTACCACTTGGCGAAAAGGAGATTGACATCCCTAGACCAGACAGACTGGGGATGACACTTGTCTGTGGTGAAGAAAAAAAGATTGTGGGGGATATATGATATGAATATGAGATGCATGCTAATGAATGAGTATGATATGATGCATGAATTATGCTGACATGTGGGATACCAGACGTCACATTGGACGCTGGGGGTTATGATTTGGGTGCCGAGCAAAGTCGGGCTTGGATGAGATACCAAGCGAAGTCGGGCTTTGGTAAGGTGGTTGTGCCAATGATGATTGGGCTTTCGGGGTTGAGACTCCACTGGGGGATATGCCAATAAGATTGGGCTTTGTTTGTGACTTCGTTGGGGTTATAAGGATCACTTTGGAAGCATGATCGATATCCAGCCTTAGATGCCAATGGTGATTGGGCTTTTGTGAGTAGGACAAAGATTGACTTCTTGGGGAATTTGTTAATCCACTAGGGATTGTGCTAATCCGCTGGGGAGAAGAACTGATGATATCCAGCCTTATGCTTTGGTTGACAAGTCCTTGCCTGAATTGTCCTTTCGGGCTCTCAATTCATTGGGGATATTCCCGATTGATTCACTGAGGATTCTGTTGGGGAATCCCTTTTTTGCAATTGACCATGCTCGGCCTGCGAAGCTTTATCTGCTTTAAGGACAGACATTGAGGTACACTCCAAATATTCACGAGTTCGAAAGGAATGTGTTTGTTATTGATAAAAAGAATAAAAGACTCACAAAATAAATTTTGAAAAAGTTTATTTTTTTGTTTTGAAGTACTATCATCAAGAATAAAAATGCATAAAAAGAATGGTAATTTGATAAAAGGTAAAGAATGTTGGGAAATGAAATTTATTTATGGGGTGGTAGCCTGCTGTGCGCCCTCGTTAAAAACGCGCAATCCTCCGAGGATGTTTGCGAACGCTCGGAAGGCCTTGTGAAGTCGCCACCAAAGTTTTTGTGTAAAGGGAACGTTGATAAACCCTTAAGTTTTTTGTTTGAAGGGAAACGATAATAAAACCCTTTGACGATGAGGAAAAGGACTGGTCATCGCAACCATTGTCGGGTTCGGGAGTCGATTATGCAAGGGGAAGGTATTAGCACCCCTCACGTCCGTTGTACTCAACGGGAACCTTCTATTTGGCTAAAGCTTGAAATGTTTTTAAATGTTTTGCGCGCATGCTTGTCTATGTCAAAATATAATAAAAGGGGGAAGAAAGAGATGAAAACAAATGAAAGGGAAAAAGAAAGTTTTTTTATTATTGCGCTTGACAAGATGTCGATCTTGCTCCTACGTATCTCCCGGTAGTCGGAGAATTCAAAGCGTACGTAGTTCTTTGGTAGAAAAACGTACAGATGTTGGTTATTTTTAGATGGACGATGTTTTAACCGAATTCTCGCGATTAAACGTAGCTTGTATGCTCGCGGATGGGAGACTTAAGCGTATAGCTTGTATGCTCGCGCATGGGAGACTTATTAAGCGTTTGTTTACGAATCGCGCTAGAATGTTAAAAGGCATGTCCGTTGGGTAAAAGGGTTCGAGTTGGTCGCTATGGGACCAAAAGGGGTGCAATGGACTCGAACGAGTCGATCATTGACCGAAGTGACTCAAACGAGTCGGGGAAAGGTTCGATTGATCCAACGGGATCAAGAACGGGTACAATGGACTCGATCGAGTCGAACATTGACCGGAGTGACTCAAACGAGTCGAGGGAATGAATCTAGTGGCCACGGGGGACCAAAAGGTTCGGATTGACCACAAGGGGCCAAGAATTGGTTTGGTATGGTCGGATACGTTGAAAAATGGAATGACGATTGTCCAAACGACGAGACATACGTCACTCATTTGTACAATCGGGGCAATGGAGAGACATACGTCACACCATCCCTTTTTCATTCAAGTTTTTGGTTGAATTTCTTAGAAATCCCAAAGTTTATCAAAACATTTGGTTTGAAACCCAAGATGAAGAGGTTTTAGCAATTTTGTTAGAAAACGCACAAGTTCGGCTCATTTTGCGAACGGTTTTGAAAAGCGAAACAAATTCGGCGTATGTTCACCTTTGGTTTTGGAAATCATGAACAATGTTTATTGTTCAAGTTTGGATTTGAGAGTAATGAACATAGCTGGTTTGTTCAAGTAGTTTTGAAAATTTGTGGACATAACTTGTTTTGCAAGTTATCCACAAAGTATTACCCGAACTTGCGAATTTTCCAATATTATGCAAAATCCTTGAACTGGTTTGAATAACATGAGTTTTAAAACTCCTAGGTTCTGAGCTCTTGGGCTAGAACCTCAAAAATTGGCCATTTGGGAGCCTAAACTCAGATTCTGAGTTCTGTCATGGTCGCTCTGCGACCATGACTTCGCACTGCGAACAATGCGAATTTTTGAGTTCAGAAGCTGTTTCTGAACTGTTGTTCAGAAACAACTTCTGAACACACTCAGGACCTTTCAGGAGAGTAAAAAGCTTTGAGTTTTTGCAATGAAAAGGGTTGGACAAACCAGTTTTGATGTTTTGCAAACCTTGGGATTTCTTTTGAAATTCAAAAGGGGTTTTTAGAACAAAAAGGTTTTGGACCAAAATTGATATGCAAGCACAATTATAGATGCAAGATAATGACTTATAAACTTACAGAGATCCTTAGCAAAGCTCCTGCTGCAATGAACTTGGATAGGTTGAAGGTTCTTGCAAAGGTTTTTGAATGTTGGTGATGAACTTTGAACTTTGTAATGCTTTGTGTTTGGCTGGTTTTTTGCTAGTGCTTTGGCTGGTTTTCTCTGGTTGTTTGTAAGTGTTTCAAGTGCTTATGAGTAGTGTTTCTTTGTGTGAATTATTGCTTTTGAATGCTGTCATGAACTCTTGCCTTGCATCTCTATTTATAGGCCAAAATGCAATCCAATGCAATGATGGAAAATCCATAGGACCTAGCTGATTTGTGGGCTAAATTCAGGCTAAATGGCTTTGCATTTAATGCTAATGGATAGAGGCAACCTTGCCTTGTGCCAAGGGTTAAATCCTTGACTGATTTCAGCCACAAATTCAATGGTCTTTGGATAGAAATGATGATGAACATGGCTGGATTGCAATTGGCTATGCTTGGGGATTAATCCTTGCAATCTCAATGGTTGAACAATGAAAACGTGCACTGTGATGTGCAGAGGTTGGGGGATGCAAAAGGCAACATGTGGCTGGTGTGAGAGGGATGAAAAGCTGCTGAAAAACAGGGCAAGCAATCATGGCTTTTGCAAGTGAAAACCAGCTGGGTTTGACTGGTTTTGTGGGAGCAAGCAGGAAGAAAGTCCTCAAGCAGGTGGCTGGCAACCTTGGGGTGGTTAACAGGTCACTTGGGGGGGGGGACAAGAGCTGCCCAAGGGCAAGCCCACTTGCTTGTCACATGCTAGGTTGGAAGAAAAAGCTTCTTTCCTTGGCATTAATGGCAAGTCTCTCAACTCTGGCTTTGCTGAGCCCAATTAGCCATGAATGCTGATTAAAATAATAATGCAAATGATGTGTAACAAAAACTGGAATTAAATCAAAGAAACCAAAAATCTGCAGAAAAATCGCAGACTTCGCACTGCGAAGTGAACTTCGCACTGCGAAGTGAACTTCGCACTGCGAAGTCATCATTTTTGAAATGTTGACTTTTTTGTTGACTTTGGTTGACTTTGACTTTTCCCCCTCTTTGATTTTTTTGATTTTTGTTTTAAAAGGCTTAGGACAAAATTGGGGTACTACAGCTGCCCCTACTTAATTGTGTCTTTGCATAGAGTGTGTGAGTGCCGAGGGCATCTCATGAACTCTTTGCGAAGATCAATTAAGTAAAAGAAGGACCCGAATTTTGTCCTTCGCGGTACGAAAAGATTGCAGCGAAATGAAAATATCGCTATGCAAAATGTAAAAGGTTGATCATATCCAGCCGTTGACACTGGAGGTAGATCTCTAAGGATGGAGTGGTTTTATTCAGCCGCTTACACTGAAGGTTGATCCACTGGGGATAAAGGTTGATCGTATCTAGCCGCTAACACTGGACGTAGATTCACTGGGGATGGGTGTGATCTTATCTAGCCGCTTGCACTAGAGGTCGAAACACTGAGGATAGGTAATCTTATCTAGCCGCTAACACTAGAGGTGGATACCTAGGGATAAAGTGATCTTATTCAGCCGCTTACACTGAAGGTCGATCCACTGGGGAAGGTGATCTTATCTAGCCGCTAACACTAGAGGTTGATCCACTGAGGAAGGTGATCTTATCTAGCCGCTTGCACTAGAGGTGGATCCCTAAATTGAAATGGTCTTACCCTGAATAGGCGCCCGATGCGTAAACTGGAATGGTCTTACCCTAAATAGGTTCCCGGATACCTAAACTGGAATGGAGTGATCTTATTCAGCCGCTTACACTGAAGGTTGAAACACTGAGGATAGGTAATCTTATCTAGCCGCTAACACTAGAGGTGGATACCTAAACTGGAATGGTCTTACCCTGAATAGGTGCCCGATGCGTAAACTGGAATGGAGTGATCTTATTCAGCCGCTTACAATGAAGGTCGAAACACTGAGGATATGTAATCTTATCTAGCCGCTAACACTAGAGGTGGATACCTAAACTGGAATGGTCTTACCCTAAATAGGTGCCCGGTGCGTAAACTGGAATGGTCTTACCCTAAATAGGTGCCCGTTGGTTTGTAATCGTCTCTAGGCGGGGCTAGTACTTAGGTTGTTGAAAGAGGAAAACATGATTGATGCATGATATGCTTCATGTTACCTTATACAGTGTGATATGCAATGTAATATGATATGAGATAGACTCAATAAAGAATTCCCGCTGGGGAAACTCAGCTAGGGAATTGGGGACAGTTTGTGAAGGAGGTTCACTGGGGAACACTTGCTTAACTGTTGATGGATGCTGGTGAATATGTGATATTCACTAGAGAATCCTTGTTGAGGATGCATGACATGAATATGAAATGCATGTGTATGATTGATTTGGATATGCATGCGTGAATGAAATTGACATGATGCATGTATTATGTTATGAATGATATGCATGTTATGATGATCGGGTGCCGAGCAAGGTCGGGCTTTTCCTGGGGATTTGTGTTTGTCTGCCAATGATGATTGGACTTTTTCTTTTGGGTTGAGACTCCCTGGGGAAAAAGGTTTGGGCTTCATGGGGATATAAGGATCATTTCGGAAGCATGATCGATATCCAGCCTTGTTTGATAGAAGAGATGTTTGGGGTGTTTTGACTGGGGATTTTGTTCCTCCAACCCTTGGGGTCTTTGCGCTCCACGTGCTGTGAGCTATGCACTTACCTTTGCTGAAGAGCATAAATCCTTCGGTGCAATATTTTGGGGGGGAATTACCGCAATTCTTTCGAAATTTACGAAAATTCAAATAAAAACAACGCTTGTTTGTTTTTTTTTTGGAAGAAGTTTCCTTTGTTTATTTCCCATGTTCCAATGCATTTTTATCATGAATAAAACACAATTTTATGCGCTAATGAGAACACAAAATAATAAAAGGAAATTTATTCAATGCAGATTTGACTTCTTGAATGGGTAAAAAAAACATGAAGTGAGAAGTGATTACTTCTCTGAGGAAAAAGATAGAGAAAGACAAGAAGAAAAAGCAAAAAGAAATTTGTTGGTTTTGGCACAACACATGCTATTTTCCTTATGACTTCGAGAGAGATTTTTTTTGGAAGATGCTGACGAGACCGATTCTTCTCCTCTTGAATCTTGTCTGGAGCTTGGATGTTGCAGTCATTGCCCCTTTTTTTGTTAACCCCCTAACTTTTGCCTGGACCGCTCTTTCGAGTTTTCAGTCCACCGGGGTGTATTTCCTTTTTTGATGTCCTTTATTTTTGCCTAGACCACCTTTTCAGGTTTTCGATCTACCAGGACGCTCTCTATTGCCTAAACCGCCCTTTCAGGTTTTCGATTTAGCGAGCTTTTCTTTTTTTCTCCTTTTTTTTTCTTTCTTAGGCATAATACTTCTTGACTGCATCAAAGTTTATTGAGAGTGGGAACTCTTCTCCGTCCATAGTGGTGATGATCAAGGCTCCGCCAGAGAAGGCTTTCTTTACCACGTACGGTCCATCATAGCTGGGAGTCCATTTCCCTCGAGGATCTTTGTGGATAGGTAATATCTTCTTGAGCACTAGGTCTCCTTCTTTGAATTCTCGGGGACGGACCTTCTTGTCGAATGCCCTCTTGAGTCTCCTTTGATAGAGTTGTCCGTGACATATTGCCGTCAGACGCTTTTCCTCTATGAGATTCAGTTGGTCAAACCTTGTTTGGACCCATTCAGCTTCTTCTAGCTTGGTTTCCATCAAGACCCTTAACGAAGGGATTTCAACCTCTACGGGAAGCACCGCTTCCATACCGTATACTAAGGAGAAAGGGGTTGCCCCAGTTGAAGTGCGAATGGCTGTTCTGTAGCCATGTAGTGCAAAGGGAAGCATCTCGTGCCAATCCTTATATGTTGTTACCATCTTTTGGATGATCTTCTTTATGTTCTTATTGGCTGCTTCTACCGCACCGTTCATCTTTGGTCGGTAAGGGGAGGAATTATGGTGCTCAATCTTGAAATCTTTGCACAACTCCTTCATTGTCTTGTTGTTTAGGTTTGCCCCATTATCGGTGATGATTTTGTGGGGAGTGCCGTAACGGCAAATGATTTCCTTCTTGATGAATCGGGCTACCACTTGTTTGGTTACGTTTGCATACGAAGCTGCTTCTACCCATTTGGTGAAATAGTCGATGGCAACGAGGATGAAGCGATGTCCATTTGACGCTTTGGGCTCGATCATTCCAATCATGTCTATGCCCCACATAGAGAATTGCCAAGGTGAAGTCATGACGTTCAGGGGAGTTGGTGGTACATGCACCTTGTCGGCATAAATTTGGCATTTATGACAACTCTTGGCATAGTGGAAACAGTCAGCTTCCATGGTTAGCCAATAATAGCCCGCCCTTAGGATTTTCTTTGCCATTGCATGCCCATTGGCATGGGTTCCAAAAGATCCCTCGTGGATTTCTTTGATGAGCATGTCCGCTTCATGTTTATCCACACATCTGAGCAGGACCATGATAACACGCAAAATACACTGTCTAAGTAACTTAATTTTTTTTATTTGTTTTAGGGTCATTTGTTGTGTTTTGCATGATATCTGCTGGTATTTTGATGTGTTTCAGGAACTTAGGGTGTAGAAAGCAAAAATGAAGAAAAACGGTAAAAAGGAAAAAAGGCTAAAAAAGTCCACAAGTCAAATGGGAAGTCAACACCTATAGTCAGATTGAAGAATTCCTCTCCACTTTCAGAAGCAGTTACCTCCACTTCCTCCATGTTCTCCACCTCTTGGGACACTATCAGTAGACCTTTCAAGTTTTTGGCGCCGTTGCCGGGGACCAATTTTGGCAATATCGTAACTCCGTTGTCACACCGTCTAGACTAAGGCAATTTTTTCCTTTAATTTTCCGTCGATTGTATGCCTAGTACTCGCTCTTCTGAGGACGAGTTAGAACAACCGATCGACGAAATCGAGCGTCTTTTTCGCGTTAGACGCCAAATAGAACGAATACACGCCCAAATGGCCAACGAAAACCGTCCTCTTAAGGACTTTGCCATCCCCTCTCAGGATGAGCCACACTTAAGTATTGTTAACCCGACGATTCAGGCTAACAACTTCGAGTTGAAACCCTCTCTGCTGCAAATCGTGCAGCAGAACCAGTTTTCCGGAAACCCAACGGAAGACCCGAACCTGCACCTTGCTACCTTTGTGCGGTTTGCTGAAACGCTGAAAGCGAATGGCGTCGACCCTGAAGCCATTCGCCTACGTTTATTCCCTTTCTCCCTTAGGGACAGAGCCAGCGCATGGCTTGATTCCCTACCGTCAAATTCCATTACGACATGGAATGAATTGAAGAAAGTGTTCCTCGCTAGATATTTCCCGCCGAGCAAAACGGCACAAATGAGGAACCAAATTACCTGCTTTAGGCAGAAGGACGGAGAGTCGCTCTTTGAAGCATGGGAGAGGTACAAAGATCTTTTGAGAGCTTGCCCACATCATGGGTTAGAAAAGTGGCTGATCATTCACACTTTTTACAATGGTCTCCTGTACAATACAAGGATGACCATCGATGCCGCTGCAGGAGGAGCTCTCATGAACAAGCCATTTAATGAGGCTTGGGGCCTAATTGAGGATATGGCCCAGAACCATTACCAGTGGGGGAACGAACGCGCTCTAACCGAGAAGGGCCAGCCAAAGGCAGGAATGTATGAAGTTAGCAACTTTGACCACCTGAGCGCTAAAGTAGATGCGCTATATAAAAAATTAGACAGTCTAACCATCACTCCACCTGCCCCTATAGCTGTTGTAGCACCTAACTGTGAGGTTTGCGGGACACCTGGACACACTCCTACTGAGTGTCATCTGTTAGTAGGGACAGACCAGGCAAACTACGCGCATGGTAATCCATATGGACAGAAAAATTCTAATTTCCCATATAAGAATAACAATCCTACCTTTGCGCCAAACCCTGCCCCCAATGCACCCCCTGGTTTTCAAGGAACCCCTGTTACTCCTAAAAAGTCTAACCTAGAACTGATGATGGAAAACTTTGTCATGGCACAGTCTCAACAGAACAAAGAATTCCTGAATCAGAACATCCACACAAATGAAATGATTAAGCAGCTTGCATCTAAAGTTGACACAATGGCCACCCAAAACAAAATGTTAGAAACGCAAATTGCACAAGTGGCCCAACAACGAGCAGTTGCGCCTTCGGGAACCTTCCTTGCGCAGCCTCAACCAAACCCGAAAGGGGAGCTTAACGTTGTTACCTTGCGTAGTGGAAAAGAGTTAGAGAGCCCAGGTGAGAAGAAAGGCGCTGAGATGGAGTCTATGCCCACTAAGAGTGAGCAAATCCTAAAGAGAAAGGAGGTGGTGGAGGAAGAAAAAGAGAAACCATATGTACCTCCACCCCCTTACAAACCTCCGATCCCTTTCCCTCAGAGACTAGCTAAATCAAAGAGTGAGGGACAATTTAAGAAATTTATTGAGCTCTTGAAGAAGCTCCATGTAAATATCCCTTTCACAGAGGCCATTACTCAAATGCCCTCTTACGCCAAATTTCTAAAAGAAATTTTGACAAATAAGAGGAAAATCGATGACGATGATATTGTTGCACTCACTGAAGAGTGTAGCGCTATCATCCAGAATAAGATGCCACCCAAATTGAAAGATCCAGGGAGTTTTTCAATCCCTTGTGTTATTGGCAACTACGTCATCGATAAAGCGCTATGTGATTTGGGTGCTAGTGTGAGTCTTATGCCCCTTTCCGTCTGCGAGAGACTCAACCTAGGAGAGCTAAAATCGACCAGGATATCCCTACAACTTGCCGATCGATCTATCAAGTATCCGGTAGGAATACTGGAGGATGTACCATTGAGAATCGGCCAGTTGTACATTCCCACCGACTTTGTGGTGATGGACATCACTGAAGACTCATATATCCCAATCCTCTTAGGAAGACCTTTCCTAGCTACGGCTGGTGCCATCATAGATGTAAAGAAAGGAAAACTTACCTTTGAGGTCGGGGATGAAAAAATCGAGTTCATCTTGTCAAAATTCATGAAAAACCCCTCCATCAACGACACGGCTTGCTTAGTTGATATAATTGATGAATGCATTAAGGAGCATGCGTCAGGACCACCTCCCATTGAGGAAATGGACGTGTCCTTCACTGAAACTAAGGGAGACGAGGCAAGTCCCCATCAAGAAGAATTGGATGTAAATCCAGTTCATCAAAATGAATGCCTCGCCCTTCTTCCCGCTCCGACTCAAGAGAAGCCGAAAGTTGAAATGAAAGAGCTACCCAAGAACCTTAGGTATGAATTCCTAGGATTTAACCGACCAGTCATTGTAAGTGCTGACTTAGGAGAGACTGAAACTGAGAAACTACTTGCTGTATTAAGAAAATACCCGGAAGCAATAGGGTACTCAATCGATGACCTCAAAGGTATTAGCCCTTCAATTTGTATGCATAAAATTTTACTCGAAGAGGACTACAAACCCTCTAGAGAACATCAAAGAAGGCTGAACCCGAACATGAGTGAGGTTGTTAAAAAGGAAGTACTGAAGCTTCTGAATGCAGGTGTGATATACCCTATCTCAGACAGCAAGTGGGTGAGTCCAGTTCATGTGGTACCAAAGAAAGGAGGGATGACAGTGGTGAAGAATGAGAAGGGAGAGTCTGTGGCCACACGTACGACCACTGGATGGCGCATGTGTATAGACTATAGGAAACTAAACAAAGCCACAAGGAAAGACCACTTCCCTCTCCCATTCATAGACCAAATGCTTGAGCGCCTAGCTAAGCATTCCTACTTCTGTTATCTTGATGGTTACTCAGGATTCTTTCAGATCCCTATCCACCCGAGTGACCAAGAAAAGACGACCTTCACGTGCCCTTATGGAACGTTTGCCTATCGGCGAATGCCTTTCGGGCTATGCAATGCGCCCGCCACCTTTTAGAGATGTATGATGGCAATCTTTGGGGATTTCCTTGAGGATATCATGGAAGTCTTCATGGATGACTTTTCAGTACGCGGGTCAAGCTTTGAGGTTTGTCTGGCAAATTTGGAGAAAGTCCTTGAACGATGTGTGAAAGTTAACCTGGTACTAAATTGGGAAAAATGCCACTTCATGGTGAAAGAAGGCATAGTCCTCGGACATCTAGTGTCTGAACGAGGAATAAAGGTTGACAGAGCAAAGATTGAGGTGATTGAGAGGTTGATGCCTCCTACCACAGTAAAAGAAGTCCGAAGTTTTTTAGGTCACGCTGGTTTCTACCGGCGGTTCATTAAGGACTTCTCAAAAATCACTAAACCACTGACATGTCTTCTGATGAAGGATGCTGAGTTTATCTTTGATGAACAATGCCTAGAATCCTTCCAAAAGCTAAAGCAAGCGCTAATCTCTGCACCAATAATGCAGCCTCCAGACTGGAATCTTCCTTTTGAGATTATGTGCGATGCGAGCGACTATGCAGTTGGTGCTGTCTTAGGACAGCGAAAAGACAAAAAGATGCATGCGATTTATTACGCTAGCAGAACCCTTGATGATGCTCAAGTTAATTATGCAACTACTGAGAAAGAGCTTCTGGCCATTGTTTATGCTATGGACAAGTTTCGTTCCTACTTAGTTGGATCGAAAATTATAGTCTACACTGACCATGCAGCCATCAGGTATCTGCTTAGCAAGAAAGACGCAAAGCCTAGACTGATTCGGTGGATATTGCTACTACAAGAGTTTGATCTGGAGATCCGTGACAAGAAAGGAACGGAAAATGTAGTGGCAGACCACTTGTCTAGGCTGAGTGACGTGAAGCGAGAGGAGCTTCCCTTAGATGACTCTTTCCCTGATGATAGACTGATAGCTTATGTACAGACGTAGGCACCTTGGTATGCTGACTTTGTCAATTACCTCGCTGCTGGGGTCCTGCCTCCTGACATGAATTATCAGCGGAAGAAAAAGTTCTTTCATGATCTAAAACATTACTATTGGGATGAGCCTCTCTTGTTTAAAAGAGGCGCCGACGGTATCTTCCGTCGATGCATCCCTGAGGAGGAAGTGGAAAGCGTCCTTACCCATTGTCATACCTCACCCTATGGTGGGCATGCAAGCACGACCAAGACTGCCTATAAGATTCTCCAAGCTGGGCTATACTGGCCCAGCCTCTTTAAGGATGCTCATGCGTTTGTTGCGAAGTGTGACCAGTGCCAGCGCACGGGAAACATTTCCAAAAGAAATGAAATGCCACTCAAGAGCATCCTAGAGGTTGAAATCTTCGACGTGTGGGGAGTAGACTTTATGGGACCTTTCCCATCCTCCATGGGTAACAAGTTCATACTCGTAGCGGTAGATTATGTGTCAAAATGGATAGAGGCCATTGCCTCTCCTACAAATGATACACGAGTAGTCATTAAGTTGTTCAAGAAAACCATCTTCCCTAGGTTTGGAATCCCCAGGTTAGTCATAAGTGACGGCGGATCTCACTTCATCTCAAAGCAATTTGAAAATCTTTTAAAGAAGTATGGAGTGAGGCATAGAGTTGCAACCCCTTATCATCCACAAACAAGCGGCCAGGTGGAAGTCTCTAATAGAGAAATCAAATCAATCCTAGAGAAAACTGTCTCGACCTCGAGAAAGGATTGGGCTGCCAAGCTTGATGATGCACTCTGGGCCTACAGGACCGCCTACAAAACACCTATCGGGACCACACCGTTCAAACTTGTCTATGGGAAGTCATGTCACCTTCCGGTGGAACTAGAGCATAAAGCCTTTTGGGCTGTTAAAGCCCTTAACATGGATTATCAGGCTGCTGGAGGAAAAAGGGTGTTAGAATTGAATGAGCTGGAAGAACTTAGGTTAGACGCCTACGAAAATGCCAAGATATATAAAGAAAGGACGAAAACATGGCATGATAGGCGCATAATTAGGAGAGATTTTAAAGAGGGGGAGCTTGTGTTACTGTTTAACTCCAGGTTGAAATTATTCCCTGGAAAGCTTCGCTCCCGTTGGTCTGGGCCGTTTCAGGTAAAAAGAGTAACGCCATCTGGCGCAGTGGAAGTTTGGAGTGAACCCACTGGCTCGTTTGTAGTAAATGGGCAAAGGTTGAAGCATTACACTACCAGAGAGAATATTGAGAAATGTGCTTGCTTCACCTTGAATGAACCTTGAGAAAGTGAGCATTAAGGAGTCGAGCTACCGACGTTAAATGAAGCGCTGCGTGGGAGGCAACCCATGGGTTTTAGTTTAGTTTAGTCAGCAAAGTGAATAAAAAGATGAATCCTAGTTGATCAGAACCATAATCTACCCCCTCCCCCATATTTTCATGCTAACTTTCCTGCAGGTACACACCATTTCATGATCAGGCGTATGTACACGCCCCCTGCTGACCTCAACGACGATTGATCTGTTAGGTAGTGTTTTTCCTTTTCTTCTTTTATTTCATTGAGGTCAATGTCAGTTTTAAGTGTGGGGGAGGAATTTCCCACCTTAATAGTCTAATTTTAAATTTTTGAGTCAATAAAATGTGTGTTTTTGCTTTGTTGTTTAATTCTCCCGCTTCTTGAACCAATAAATATTGTGTCATAATTTCAAATTTTCTGCTTCTCAAATTTAAGGCTGAGTTTGATGATGATTATGTGCATGAAAACACCTGCTTTTTTGAATTTTACTAAACCCACATCAGTTTCATTGTGAACCCTTCTCTCTGAGAAATTCACAAAGTTGCAGTCTTTGAGTGAGTGTGTAGATTGGTATTTTAAGGAACGTAGTGTCTAACTTTAGGTGGTAAAATTTGTCTTCAAAATTTCAAACAAAAAGTAGTATAAGTTAGTGTGGGGAATAAAAGTAAATGGTCAAAATAAGGTGTAAATAAAAGGGGTCAGAGCACAAAAATATGAGGCATTGACTTGGGTTGGTATGACTCACCATCACTAACTTCCCGGGGATGATATGGTTACCCTCAAAAATAAAAATAAAAAAAACGCTTCTGCAGTTTCCCATAAGCTAAGCGAATAAACACCACGAAGACTAAAATGGGCAAAGAAAAAATTCCCACCTAGTTTATATGAAATGGAAGTGAAATTTTGTCGATGAGTTTACTTTTAAAGTTAAAACCTATTTTCTTCATAATGCTCTTTTTACACAGGAGCAATAAAAGGGCTGGACTTCACACACACACTCACTTGAAACTGTTGTTGGGTTGATATGATTCATGAAAAACACTTAGGTTGTGATAAGTGCACCCTGAGAACAAAGCCTCGAAAAATAAAATGCGATGAATTTTTGGTTGATTATGTCTTTTCTAAATTGTGTTGCTAATGTTCCTTGCCTTTTGCTTCAGGACAAGCAATGGTTTAAGTGTGGGGGAGTTTGATAACACGCAAAATACACTGTCTAAGTAACTTAATTTTTTTATTTGTTTTAGGGTCATTTGTTGTGTTTTGCATGATATCTGCTGGTATTTTGATGTGTTTCAGGAACTTAGGGTGTAGAAAGCAAAAATGAAGAAAAACGGTAAAAAGGAAAAAAAGGCTAAAAAAGTCCACAAGTCAAATGGGAAGTCAACACCTATAGTCAGATTGAAGAATTCCTCTCCACTTTCAGAAGCAGTTACCTCCACTTCCTCCATGTTCTCCACCTCTTGGGACACTATCAGAAGCACTACTGATGAATTTGTTGCCTATAAATAGACCTTGAAGAATCAGTTTTTAGGGAGCCAATTTGTAAAACCTAGCTACCGTATATTCATCGAAATCAATTGTTGGTTCCTGTTTCCACTATTCATTTTTCTTTCAAATTAAAGTTGTCGTACCCTTATTTCATATCGCTGTGCCAGTTTTATTTTAATTCCACTACTGAATCATTTTGCTACTATTGGAGTCGTAACCTCCAATTCATATTTCTTCTTTTATTAGCATCTTTAATTCAAATTGCTCCTTTTAATTCAAGCCCATCGCTTATGTTATGTGTTGGATTCCAATTCATTCAATTCCATTTTGCTGCTACTTGTCGTGTTTTTTGAATTTGTTCACTGTTGCCATGCCATTTAATTCATGTTGTTGCTGCTAATTCCTCAACTGCCGCAGCTGCTATTTTAATTCAAAGTGTCCATCACTAACAGGTTTGGTCCCTTTGTTATTTAATTGTTTTCTTTTTAGTATGAATTCTGCAGAAGTAAATTTAGTGTTTAATTTAATCATGTCCGAGTAATTTTAATTGAGCCCAAAACGAGGGGACCGTCGTACCGACGGAACTTATGTGAGTTGCGCGCCCTTTCGTAACGATAATTAAAACAATTGTTTTGAATATTCTGTTTTTTTAAATTTAAAAGGTTTACTACGAAAGTAGAAACGTAGAGATATAGTTTACGCGCTCGAAAGAGCGAAAACGATATCAGACTTAGAAAATTCAGATTTTTAATAAAAAAGTAAGCGAAAGCACTTTTTCTATTAAATTAGAACCTGTCGAATTAGAAAAGTGAATTTTGGGCTTGTAATTATACGCTACGAAAGTAGGGAATTACACGTCTAAAATTCTGATATCGTATCGCGAAAGCAAACGGTATCTCCAATTCGATATTTTCTACAAAAGTTCTACATTCTCGTTACCAATTAAACAACGCAAAGTTCATGTGAGTGACAAAGGTCGACGGAAACCATCGTTTTGGTCTCCTTATCATTAATTTATTAAAATCAATATTTATTTTACGCGCGAAACTTTACTGTTTCAAATTTCGCCTTAGATAAACATAGAAACAATAGGAAGCGGTACTTGTTAAATTGGTCTCTGTGGATACGATACTTTTTTATATTAAAACGACATAGCCGTACACTTGCGGCTTGTCAGACCATGTCGTAGTTCCTTTTGTAGAGGGTATTTCCGCTGAGGAAGAACTAGGATGCCAATCTCCTGAGGGTTCTCTTGTCGGTGTGTGAGACATTTTCTGGATACTCTTGCTCTTCAAGGTATCGTTTGATGTCGTAGAACCAGGGTTTGTTGTCAAGTCCTTCTTCGACTGCTGCACATACAACTGGTTTGTCTCTACGATCCATCTTTATGATTGGTGCTTCATTGTGGAAATTTACTTGGTACATTGATGATAATGTAGCCAAAGCATCCGCCACCTGATTCTCTTCTCGAGGTATGTGATGGAAGTTGATTTCATCAAAATGTTCAATCAACTCTACAACCCGGGCTCGGTAGGGAATTAAATTAGGATGTTTTGTTTCCCATTCTCCTTTGACTTGATAGATGACTAAGGCTGAGTCACCGTATACTTCAAGGGTTTTGATCCTTAGATCAATTGCTGCTTCGAGGCCTAGGATACATGCTTCATATTCTGCCACGTTATTGGTGGAGTCAAAGCATAACCTTGCTGTGAATGGTTGATATCCATTTCTTGGGGAGATTAAAACTGCCTCGATCCCGTGCCCCATGGCATTTGAGGCGCCGTCGAAAGCGAGCTTCCATCGAGCTCTCAGTTCTGGTCCCTCATCATCGCTTGTGACCTTTTCGTCATTCAAAGCTACGACATCTTCATCCGGGAAGTCGAATTGTATGGGTTGATAATCCTCCAATGGTTGGTGAGCAAGGTGCTCGGATAAAACACTCCCTTTGATGGCTTTTTGAGCAACGTATTGGATGTCGTACTCAGACAGCAGCATTTGCCAACGGGTTATCTTTCCTGTGAGGGCAGGCTTTTCGAAGATGTACTTGATGGGATCCATCTTTGATATCAACCAAGTTGTATGGGTCAACATGTATTGCCTTAAGCGCCGAGCAGCCCATGCTAAAACGCAGCAAGTCTTTTCAAGCGAAGTATACCTTGTTTCACAGTCGGTAAACTTCTTGCTTAGGTAGTAGATTGCGTGCTCTTTTCTTCCCGTTTCACCTTGTTGTCCTAACACACAACCCATTGATCCTTCAAGTACGGTTAGGTATAAGATGAGGGGTTTACCCGGAACCGGAGGTATTAAAATTGGTGGTTCTTGCAGGTATTGTTTGATCTTGTCAAACGCCTCTTGGCAATTCTCATTCCAATGAATGGCTTGGTTTTTCCTTAGCAGTTTGAAGATTGGTTCGCAGGTAGCTGTCATGTGTGAGATGAACCTAGCGATGTAGTTCAATCATCCTAAGAAACCCCGGTATTTCTTGGATAGCCTTACCTTGTCGGGATCCACTTCGATACCCCTTTGGCTGACGATGAAACCCAATAACTTTCCGGATCTAACGCCAAATGTGCACTTGTTAGGATTTAAGCGCAGCTTGAATTTTCTTAGGCGTTCGAAAAGCTTTTGTAGATGGACTAGATGATCCTCCTCCGTTTGGGATTTGGCAATCATGTCGTCGATGTAGACCTCAATTTCCTTATGGATCATGTCATGGAAAAGAGTTACCATTGCTCTTTGGTATGTTGCCCCGGCATTTGTTAATCCGAAAGGCATTACCTTATAGCAGAAAGTCCCCCACGGGGTGATGAATGTGGTTTTCTCCATGTCCTCTGGAGCCATCCTGATTTGGTTATATCCCGAGAAGCCATCCATAAAGGAGAAGACTGAGAATTGGGCTGTGTTGTCCACCAATATGTCGATATGTGGTAGCGGGAAATCATCCTTTGGGCTTGCTCTATTCAAGTCCCGATAATCCACACACATTCTAACTTTGCCATCCTTCTTTGGAACTGGCACAATGTTGGCAACCCATGTCGGATACTTGGTTACAGCTAAGAAGCCGACATCGAATTGCTTTTTGACCTCCTCTCTGATCTTGAGAGCCATATCGGGTCGAGTTCTTCTCAATTTCTGCTTTACTGGCGGGCATTCTGGCTTGAGTGGCAGCTTGTGTACGACGATGTTAGGGTCTAAACCCGACATGTCTTGATACGACCAAGCGAATACATCCACGTACTCTTGCAGAAGCTTAATCAACTTTCCTTTCACATCCTCATGCAGGGAGGCTCCTATCTTGACCTCTTTTTTATCCTCTTTGGTCCTCAAATTGACCTTTTCAACTGATTCTTGGTGAGGTTGTATTACCTTATCACCTTGATTTGTAAGTCTGGACAATTCTTCAGGCGGTTCATAATCGTCCTCTTCATCATCTTCCGTTTGATTAATCGGGAAATCGAAGTCATAAGGGATTAAGGCAGTGTTGTTTTTGGAGGGTGGATTTGTAGATCTGCATGAGTATGATTTTTTTAGGCTTTTTGTAAAAAAAATTTTTTTAAACAAATGCAAAAAAGAAAAAGACTCAAATGAACATAAAAGAGTGATTTTATTCATGATTGAAAATAACTTTAAAACATGGGGGCCCCACACGACTAATCATTTGCCTTGGGCAGAGCTAAATGATTTTTTTTTTAAAAGTAAAACAAACATGGTTTATTACTTGATCTTGGTAATGATCTCGGGAATTGCGATAGCCCTCCAATTGTTCAAAGCTTCATCCGAAGCGCAACGGTACACCAAATCAGGCACGTCTTCATCTACGTCTTCAAGTAGAGCCACTTGATCTTCATTGATAAATCCCGCACTGATGAATGTTTCCAAAATGGGGAGGATCCCTTGCTTTGGAGCCTTTGAGGAAGTTTCGGCTGATGGATGATACCCCAACCCGAAGCGATTTTTCTTCTCCGGTATGTCCACTAATTTGCCCCATCCGGCAGGTCGGCTTTCTTCTAGGGCCTCTCTTATTGCCCTCCATGATGACATGGCTGTCCTAGCCTCTTTCTTGGGCTTTGAACTCAAAGTCACGACATTCGCCACTTCCAAAGACTGGAAGGGAACATCCACAGCTTCTTCGTCCGTTTCTATATAACGGAATGACGAGAGATGGCTTACCATCATGTCCTCTTGCCCGGAAACTACAATCATTTGGTTATCAATGATGAACTTAAGTTTCTGGTGCAGAGTAGAGGTGATAGCTCCGAAAGACAACTGTAAGTTGGTGCATGAATCCATGGTCGTCCGAGAAGACAACTGTAAGTTGGATTAATATCCATGACTTGGAAGGTTATGGTGAAAACCTTAGGCCCGATTTGGACTGGTAAGTCGATCTCCCCTACGACGGCTCTTCTTGACCCATCGAAAGCTTTTACGACCAAGGCGTTGGGCTTCATTACTGTCCCTTCATAAGATAGCTTTAGGAGGGTAGTCTTGGGCATGACATTCAAAGATGACCCCGTGTCCACTAACACTCGAGAGAGGATATGGTCCATGCATTTCACGGAGATATGTAAGGCGCGGTTATGAATATGCCCCTCGTCGGGTAGCTCATCACCATTGAAACCCAAGTACCTACTTGAGGTGATATTTCCGACTATCCTGTCGAATTGGTCCACAGGAATGTCCTTGATGACATGTTCCTCACTGAGGATCCGCAACAACGCTTCTCGGTGTGCTTCCGAGCTTAGTAGTAGGGATAGCATGGAGATCTTGGAGGGAGTTTGACCTAGCTGGTTAATGATTTTATACTCGCTCTTTTGGATTATCCTTAGGAACTCTTCGGCCTCTTTTTGTGGGGTTGCCTTTTGAGTGGGCCCCGCTTGGTTCTCCTTTTCCTCCACGCTCTTTTCTTTGAGCGGCTCTCTTGGTAGTACGGCTGGCGTCTTCCCGAGTTCTTTTGGAGCGAAGACTCTACCACTTCTGGTTATTCCTCCAACACCGGTAATGTTAGTGATGCTGGGCTCAATTTTTGCTAGTGGTTTTCCTTCCACATAGGCCACAGGTTGGTAATTCCATGGTACCCTCTTCGTGCTTTCAAAAGAGAAGGGTGCAGGTACGTGGAATGTTATGGGCTGTATAGGCATTGGAACCTCTCTCCTTTGGTATGGGATTTCGAGAGGTTTTGGGTCATGAGACTCCAAGGTAGCAACGTCCGTGTCGTCCTTTATATAGCCCATTTGGATCCAACCTTGGTCCATTAGCTCTTGAAGACAACTCTTCAACTCTCCGCACTTGTCCGGGTTGATTTTGCAGGCTTCACAGTTGGTGTGCATCTCCTTGAACAAACCAAAACCGGTTAAACGCTCCCTTATGATTGACAGGGGAGTCTTAACATTGGCTACCTTCTTGATTGGACCAAAGTCCTCTTGTTCTTCCACCGCATTTACAGAGGGACCCGCATGCCCCGACAATGGGTTATTTTTTACATTGGGGTTCTCTTCCTTGAAGGACAGCAATTTCCTGTCGATAAGGTCCTGGACCTTGTGTTTGAAAACTCTACAGTTCTCAACATTGTGCCCCGCGGTTCCCGCGTGGTAATCACATTTTGCATTTGCGTCATACCAATGTGGATATGGTGGCAACATTGGTTGTAGTGGTCTTGGTTCGACTATCCCCTTTTGGATTAGATATGGCAAAATTTGACCATAAGGCATAGGCACGGGATCAAACTGCCTACTGTTGTAGTTGTTCCTCGGGCCCGTTTGGTTCCTTGGTGGGTACCCGCCTTGTTGTTGCTGATTTTGTTGAGGCAACACTGCTGGTTGTCGAGGTGGAGTTGTGGGAATTACTTGATGTGAGTAACGCCCTTGAGCCGTTGCTGCTGCCACATAAGGATATTGGTAGCGAGGCATTTGATTTGATGGTGGGCAAGATGGTCCCACTAGAACAGCATTTGTCTCCCCCTCTTTCTTTTTGTGAAAGTTGCTGGGGGGTCTCCTAGCTCCACTTTGAGCTTCTAGAGGGCCTTGGATCTTTCCCCTCTTTACTCCGTCCTCTATTCTTTCACCAATCATGACTAGATCGGAAAAGCCGGAAGATGTGCTTCCAATCATTTTGTCATAATATGGGCCTTGAAGTGTGCCCATAAAGGTGTCGACAAGCTCCCTTTCCAACAATGGTGGTTGTACACGAGAAGCTAGTTCTCTCCACCGTTGAGCGTACTCCTTGAAGGACTCATTGCTTCTTTGCAGGAGGTTTTGCAGTTGCATTCTATTTGGAGCCATGTCCAAATTGTATTTGTATTGCTTTAGGAAAGCATCAGCTAGATCCTTCCAAGTTTGGACGTGGGTACGCTCAAGTTGCATGTACCAATCCAATGATGCTCCGCTTAAACTATCTTGAAACACATGCACCATGAGTTTCTCGTTCATTGCGTAAGCTGCCATCTTCCTACAGAACATCCGTAGATGGTTCCGAGGGCATTGAATTCCCTTGTACTTTTCGAAATCCGGTGCTTTGAACTTCGGAGGGATCACCACGTCGGGCACTAGGCACATGTCCAAAGCGTTGTGGGCACCGTATGAACTGAATCCTTCGACAACTTTCAACCTTTCTTCCAAAACTCGATACATTTGGGTGGTATCATTGTCTTGGTGGGTGGTGTCGGGAGCAGACTGTCTTGGCTGATTATTTTCCACATTATGAGAAATAATCTCATGCTGAGTAGTGGAAGTTCCTTGAGGACGACGCTCTTCGTTCCTTACGGGGATTGTGAGCGGTGGTGGAGGTGGTCCATGGCCCTCATTTTCAAATGGTGGGGTATATCCTGGAGGTAAACCATAAAGAGGCCATTGCACATTGGCTGCATCTGTTGCTGGGCGAGGGTTACTTTCTCGGGCCGATAGAGTTTGCATTAACTCTAGCATCTGATCCATCTTCCCCTTCATTTCATCGACCTCTTCTCTCAAAGCCGCTTGAGTTTATTCCAAATTGTCCATGATCCTTTGTTTGTTGGCTCGTGTTCCGTACGAGTGTTGGAGATCTGGTTCTTGGACCGAGGGCTTTCGGGGTTTTCGGGCTATGATTGCTTTGAACTGTTTTTAGGGAAATGAATGAGTTTTTTTTTGAAATGCATGAAGATGCATGTGTATGTATGTATGCGATGAGTATGCAAAATATGAGTTTTTTTTGCTTTATGAAGGAATTTAAAGGTGCACAATTAATATTAGTGATTTGAAATATTAAAGACCGGGAAATTGAAAGTGCTTCAAAATATTATATTTGATTAGATAACATTTGTTTACAAAGTACAACTAATGTTATTACAAATCAAATAGCCGCTCGTTTCTCGGCTTTGCTCATCTCTTCCCTATAGAAATCTATGGTGTCCTTGCAGAACTTCATAAACTTCTGGATCTCCATAGGGATGACAAAGTAAGGCACGACCATTTCGGCCTTCGCTAGCTTCTTTGGAAGTTGGGTGATTACCAAGTTCGAGAATGCCACCAATTTAGTGAAATCCTCACTTAATCGGGTGGCGTCTTGCCATACACACTCAATCACTTCCTTGCGTTGGTCTAGCTTGACTCTTGCACTTCTAATTTCATCGTGTAGTTGTGCAATATGGTCCCCGTGAGCTCTTGTAATCTTATCGAAGTATTCTTCGAATTTCTTAATGTCCGCTTCGAGACGATTGCATTTTAGCCTCCCTTGATGAGAAAGGCTCTCATGTCTTTGCCGTTGGACGCGTTCGGCTTGGAGCTGCTCTTTGTAGTCTTTAACTACTTCTTGGAGCTGTTGATTTTTCTCTTGAAATTTCAACCTCCATTTCCGTTGAGCTTCGATGGCTAGTTCGCCGAATTTCTTGAGCTATTGGTTGGAATCCAAGATTCTTTCCAACTCTTCGTCCTTGGCCACAAGGTTGGCATCCGCACTAACCAAGCCTTCTCCTATCCAATCTCTCTTCCCTTCGGAGATTTTTAGCCGCTTTTGGCACACTAGGAGAGAATTTGTCACTTCATCTCGATCTCTCTTCGTCCTAGTGATTTCTCCTAAAGCTTGGAGGTGCTTCAATTCTAAGTCTCCGTTTTTGTTTTGGAGTTCTCGAATTTTAGCTTTGAGTTCCTCCGCTTCTTTGTTGGGAATGGTTGTGATAGGTTTAAGTGTAGGAGGTTTTGGAGGGCATACGACCACAAAGGGTAACTTGATTGCTTTGACCCTCTCCTTCACCCATTGAGTATAAAGGGGTTTGGCGACACAATTCCTCTTGCCAACCCTTCCTTTGCGCACTTGGCTCCATGCTCCCCGGATTCTCTCTAGCAATGCCGGGTCTTGATCGCCTTCCCTTAAGAAGAAAGCTTCCAACAAAAGGTCATTGGGTTTATCTTCCATTGAAAAACCTAGTTGTCGGAGAGAGAGGACCGGATTGTAGTTAATACATCCCTTAGTACCAATGAGGGGTACATTAGGGAAGTCCCCGCAACTGAGGATGATTTCCGGGTCCTCTAAATTCGGAGAAAACCAATGGATGTCCTTCTCGGCGAGGGTTGTCATCCGTTGTGACCGTTTGAGCTTGGCCCGGTTTTCCACAAAGTCTCGGTTTCTTGGCATGTGGGACATCATCCAAATTTGCACCACAGGAGTACAACAAGAAATTTTGCGTCCCCTTGCTTGTTCATGCCTAGAGTAGAGGGTATGATAAAAATCCGCCAAAATTGTGGGAACCGGATTTTTAGTCATGAATACCTCTAAAGCCGGAAAGTCTATGAAATCGTCCATGTTGGGGAATAAGACAATCCCGTAGACTAAGAGGGCTAGGATGGCGTTGAATGCTCTTCCCTCTTTGTTGGCTAACATCTCCTGAGCTTTGGCCTCCAAGAACTTTCTTGCGAATCCCTTAAGGTTTCCTCTAACTTCCAAGTTAGATGCTACTTCTCGGATGTCGAGGTATAAGGATTCGGCGATGGCCTCTAATGTGGGGTCTTTTCCCGGACCGAGATAGAGTTCATGATCCTTCATGCTACAACCCAAAATCTTCTCAAATTCTTCCAAAGTCGGCGCTAGTTGGAAGTCTTGAAATGTAAAGCACCGTAGAGGTGGGTCGAAGAATTGCGCCAAAGTGGTTAAGGCCGTTGAATCTATTCTCACGGGTAGGAGATCAAGGATTAAACCATAGCTTGCTTCAAAAATACTCTTGTTGACCGAAGAGAGCCTTTTACTTAGAGCTAATAAACTTTCCACCTTAGGAGCTTTAATCTTGAAGGCGAGCGTATTTTTATTCCCGAAATCCATATTTCTTTTTGCTAATATTTGGTTGTTCTTTTTAAATTCCTATAAAGCAAAATGATGCGAAAATTACTTTCATGAATGCAAATGATATGCAAGGGTATGGTTTATGAAGGTTCGGAACTTCCCCCCAATCCTCACGTGTAGGCTCTAAAGGTGAAATTTCCTAAGAAGAGGTCCCTAAAGTCATAGATCTCACATGGAATTAGGGTTGTCTATGGACATACGTCGACATGACTTCAATTAATTCCACGTGAAAATCTCCTCTAAGCGGGGTTGGGCATCCTACCTCACGGACATACGTCAACGCGGGCTTCCGCTCACAACCACCATTCTAACTTAGTTTTTTCTCACGCTCGGGTAGAGAGCCTCACACGTCCGGCATTAACCCGAACAATGTGGAGTAACATCACTCAAGTAACCCCCGCATTTGATATATGTGATATGAATATAAAGCAAAATAAAACATTTATAAACATAAAGCATAGGAATGACATGAATGAATAAAATAAAAGCATGCGCGTAAATAAAATAAAAAAAATTGGCTTAAAAGCCAAATAGGATAGGCTTGACTCGCTAATGGGAAAAGGGTCCCCAGTGAAGTCGCCAGCTGTGCGCCCTCGTTAAAAACGCGCAATCCTCCGAGGACGTTCGCGAACGCTCGGAAGGCCTTGTGAAGTTGCCACCAAAGTTTTTGTGTAAAGGGAACGTTGATAAACCCTTAAATTTTTTGTTTGAAGGGAAACGATAATAAAACCCTTTGACGATGAGGAAAAGGACAAGTCATCGCAACCATTGTCGGGTTCGGGAGTCGATTACGCAAGGGGAAGGTATTAGCACCCCTCACGTCCGTTGTACTCAACGGGAACCTTCTATTTGGCTAAAGCTTGAAATGTTTTTAAATGTTTTGCGCGCATGCTTGTCTATGTCAAAATATAATAAAAGGGGGAAGAAAGAGATGAAAACAAACGAAAGGGAAAAAGAAAGTTTTTTTATTATTGCGCTTAACAAGATGTCGATCTTGCTCCTACGTATCTCCCGGTAGTCGGAGAATTCAAAGCGTACGTAGTTCTTTGGTAGAAAAACGTACATATGTTGGTTATTTTTAGATGGACGATGTTTTAACCGAATTCTCGCGATTAAACGTAGCTTGTATGCTCGCGGATGGGAGACTTAAGCGTATAGCTTGTATGCTCGCGCATGGGAGACTTATTAAGCGTTTGTTTACGAATCGCGCTAGAATGTTAAAAGGCATGTCCGTTGGGTAAAAGGGTTCGAGTTGGTCGCTATGGGACCAAAAGGGGTGCAATGGACTCGAACGAGTCGATCATTGACCGAAGTGACTCAAACGAGTCGGGGAAAGGTTCGATTGATCCAACGGGATCAAGAACGGGTACAATGGACTCGATCGAGTCGAACATTGACCGGAGTGACTCAAACGAGTCGAGGGATTGAATCTAGTGGCCACGGGGGACCAAAAGGTTCGGATTGACCACAAGGGGCCAAGAATTGGTTTGGTATGGTCGGATACGTTGAAAAATGGAATGACGATTGTCCGAACGACGAGACATACGTCACGCATTCGTACAATCGGGGCAATGGAGAGACATACGTCACACCATCCCTTTTTCATTCAAGTTTTTGGTTGAATTTCTTAGAAATCCCAAAGTTTATCAAAAAATTTGGTTTGAAACCCAAGATGAAGAGGTTTTAGCATTTTTGTTAGAAAACGCACAAGTTCGGCTCATTTTGCGAACGGTTTTGAAAAGCGAAACAAATTCGGCGTATGTTCACCTTTGGTTTTGGAAATCATGAACAATGTTTATTGTTCAAGTTTGGATTTGAGAGTAATGAACATAGCTGGTTTGTTCATGTTTTTTGAAAATTTGTGGACATAACTTGTTTTGCAAGTTATCCACAAAGTATTACCCGAACTTGCGAATTTTCCAATATTATGCAAAATCCTTGAACTGGTTTGAATAACATGAGTTTTAAAACTCCTAGGTTCTGAGCTCTTGGGTTAGAACCTCAAAAATTGGCCATTTGGGAGCCTAAACTCAGATTCTGAGTTCTGTCATGGTCGCTCTGCGACCATGACTTCGCACTGCGAACAATGCGAATTTTTGAGTTCAGAAGCTGTTTCTGAACTGTTGTTCAGAAACAACTTCTGAACACACTCGGGACCTTTTAGGAGAGTGAAAAGCTTTGAGTTTTTGCAATGAAAAGGGTTGGACAAACCAGTTTTGATGTTTTGCAAACCTTGGGATTTCTTTTGAAATTCAAAAGGGGTTTTTAGAACAAAAAGGTTTTGGACCAAAATTGATATGCAAGCACAATTATAGATGCAAGATAATGACTTATAAACTTACAGAGATCCTTAGCAAAGCTCCTGCTGCAATGAACTTGGATAGGTTGAAGGTTCTTGCAAAGGTTTTTGAATGTTGGTGATGAACTTTGAACTTTGTAATACTTTGTGTTTGGCTGGTTTATTGCTAGTGCTTTGGCTGGTTTTCTCTGGTTGTTTGTAAGTGTTTCAAGTGCTTATGAGTAGTGTTTCTTTGTGTGAATTATTGCTTTTGAATGCTGTCATGAACTCTTGCCTTGCATCTCTATTTATAGGCCAAAATGCAATCCAATGCAATGATGGAAAATCCATAGGATCTAGCTGATTTGTGGGCTAAATTCAGGCTAAATGGCTTTGCATGTAATGCTAATGGATAGAGGCAACCTTGCCTTGTGCCAAGGGCTAAATCCTTGACTGATTTCAGCCACAAATTCAATGGTCTTTGGATAGAAATGATGATGAACATGGCTGGATTGCAATTGGCTATGCTTGGGGATTAATCCTTGCAATCTCAATGGTTGAACAATGAAAACGTGCATTGTGATGTGCAGAGGTTGGGGGATGCAAAAGGCAACATGTGGCTGGTGTGAGAGGTATGAAAAGCTGCTGAAAAACAGGGCAAGCAATCATGGCTTTTGCAAGTGAAAACCAACTGGGTTTGACTGGTTTTGGGGGAGCAAGCAGGAAGAAAGTCCTCAAGCAGGTGGCTGGCAACCTTGGGGTGGTTAACAGGTCACTTGGGGGGGACAAGAGCTGCCCAAGGGCAATCCCACTTGCTTGTCACATGCTAGGTTGGAAGAAAAAGCTTCTTTCCTTGGCATTAATGGCAAGTCTCTCAACTCTGGCTTTGCTGAGCCCAATTAGCCATGAATGCTGATTAAAATAATAATGCAAATGATGTGTAACAAAAACTGGAATTAAATCAAAGAAACCAAAAATCTGCAGAAAAATCGCAGACTTCGCACTGCGAAGTGAACTTCGCACTGCGAAGTCATCATTTTTGAAATGTTGACTTTTTTGTTGACTTTGGTTGACTTTGACTTTTTCCACCTCTTTGATTTTTTTGATTTTTGTTTTAAAAGGCTTAGGACAAAATTGGGGTACTACACCTGCCAAGGGCATGGCTCTATGGGTCTTACAAAGTTTAAGAAGAATGGTAAATATATAAAAAAAAGAAGGGGGTACATTGAACACGATGGCCACTAGTATCCCTAACAACTTTGAATCCCTTGTTCGGATGCTTCCAATTCGGAGTCTTCAGACAATTGACGTGCCCTAAGCGGATCACGACCAATCCGATGTAGTTACTTTGTCTTTTGATCCTTTATTTTTGCATAGGTCGTCCTTTCAGATGTTTGACCTATCAAGATGATTATTTCTGTTTTATGTCTCTAATTTTTGCCTGGACCGCCCTTTCAGGTTTTCAGTCCACCGAGACGTTCATTTTTGCCTAAGCTGCCCTTCCAGGTTTTCGACTTACCGAACTGCTCTTTTGTTTTTAGACAAAGTATTTCTTGACTACATCGGAATTCACAGGACGCGGAAGATCCTCGCCGTCCATTGTTGTGAGAATTAAGGCTCCTCTGGAGAACACTCTCTTGACGACATACGGGCCTTCGTAGTTAGGCGTCCATTTCCCCCTAGAGTCGGGTTGAAAAGATAGGATCCTTTTGAGCACGAGGTCTCCTTCTTGGATTTCCCGGGGATGAACTTTCTTGTCAAAAGCTTGTTTCATCCTCCGTTGATACAGTTGTCCATGACACAAAGCAGTCATGCGTTTTTCCTCGATTAAGTTCAACTGATCGTATCTGTTTTGACACCATTCAGCCTCTGACAACTTAGCTTCCATCAAGATTCTCAATGACGGGATTTCGACTTCTACGGGGAGCACTGCTTCCATGCCGTATACTAAAGAGAAAGGGGTCGCCCCTGTTGATGTACGTACTGAAGTACGATACCCGTGCAAGGCATATGGTAGCATCTCATGCCAATCCTTGTACGTGACTACCATCTTTTGCACTATTTTCTTGATGTTTTTGTTTGCAGCTTCAACCGCACCATTCATCTGAGGTCTGTAAGGAGAAGAGTTATGATGCTCGATCTTGAACTCTTTGCATAGCTCCTTCATCATTTTGTTATTCAGATTGGTCCCATTGTTCGTGATAATCTTGTTGGGAATACCATATCGGCAGATGATATGATTCTTAATAAATCGGACCACCACTTGTTTGGTGACGTTGGCATACGATGCAGCCTCAACCCATTTGGTGAAGTAGTCAATTGCTACTAGGATGAAGCGATGTCCATTTGAAGCTTTGGGTTCAATCCTACCAATCATGTCAATGCCCCACATGGAGAAAGGCCATGGTGAAGAGAGGACATTCAGGGCCGTTGGTGGCATGTGGATCTTGTCCGCATAGATTTGACATTTGTGGCATTTCCTGGCGTGCTTGTAGCAATCGCTTTCCAAAGTCATCCAGTAATATCTGGCTCTTAAGATCTTCCTAGCCATTGTGTGTCCGCTGGAATGAGTTCCGAAGGAACCTTCATGTATCTCATGCATTATGAGATCTGCTTCTTGCTCGTCAACACATCTGAGCAGCACCATATCAAAATTCCTTTTGTATAAAACTTCTCCGTTTAGAAAGAAGTTGCCGGCTAATCTTCGCAGAGTTTTCTTATCCTTGTTGGATGCCCCATGCGGGTACTCTTGCTTCTGGAGGAAACATTTGATGTCGTGGAACCACGGCTGGTTATCCATGACTGCTTCGGCTGCAAACACATGCGCAGGCCTTTCTAGGTGTTGAACCTTGATTGTTGGGATTTCATTCCGGCGACTGACCTCATACATAGAAGACAAAGTTGCCAAAGCATCTGCCATTTGATTCTCGTCTCGAGGAATGTGATGCAACTTAACTTTGTTGAAAAAGGTTAGCAAACGTCTTGCGTAATCTTTGTAAGGGATCAAGCCGGTGTGGCGAGTTTCCCAATCTCCATTGATTTGATTAATCACAAGAGCTGAGTCTACGTAAATATCGAGGTTCTTGATCCTTAGATCGATGGCTTCCTCAATTCCTAAGATACAATCTTCATACTCTGCCATATTATTTGTACAGTCGAATGATAGTCTTGCAGCAAAAGGGAGATGTTTGCCTTCAGGGGTGACGATGACTACCCCAATTCCATTGCCATACTGCTCCATCAAAGATTAACTTCCATCTAGATTCGGGATCTGGCCCTTCGCCGAGTAGTGGTTTGTCATAATCCTTCATCTTTAGATACATGATTTCCTCATCGGGGAAGTCAAACTTGATTGGTTGATAATCCTCAATTGGTTGATGAGCCAAATGGTCGGCAAGAATGCTGGCTTTGATGGCTTTCTGAGTGTGGTATTCGATGTCGTATTCTGATAACAACATCTGCCAACGGGTGATCCTTCCGGTTAAAGCAGGCTTTTCAAAGATGTACTTGATTGGATCTATTTTGGATATCAACCATGTAGTATGATTGAGCATGTAGTGACGAAGACGCCTAGCAGCCCAGGCCAATGCACAACAAGTCTTTTCGAGTAGAGAGTATCGGGACTCGCAGTCCGTAAACTTCTTGCTTAGGTAGTAGACGGCGTGCTCTTTTCTACCAGTCTCGTCTTGTTGTCCGAGTACACAACCCATGGAGTCCTCCAATACGGTTAAGTACATGATTAAAGGTCTTCCTTCGACTGGAGGGATAAGTATTGGAGGTTCTAGCAGCTACTCCTTAATGTTGTCAAAAGCTTTTTGGCAATTCTCTGTCCATACCACTTCTTGATTTTTGCGGAGCAGCTTGAAGATGGGCCCACAAGTGGCTGTCATGTGGGATATGAATCTAGAGATGTAGTTCAGACGTCCTAGAAATCCCCTTACTTGCTTCTCATTTTGAGGAGCAGGCATTTCTCTGATAGCTTTGACCTTATCGGGATCTACCTCGATACCCTTTTGACTGACGATGAAACCTAGGAGTTTTCCCGATCTCACGCCGAATGTACATTTGTTGGGGTTCAGGCAAAGCCGATATTTTCTCAGGCGTTGAAACATCTTTAACAAATACTCGACATGCTCTTCTTCAGTTCCTGATTTGACAATCATGTCGTCGACATATACTTCAATTTCTTTGTGTATCATGTCGTGGAAGAGAGTAGTCATGCCTCTTTGGTAGGTAGCACCCGCATTTGTTAAGCCAAAAGGCATCACTTGATAGCAGAAGGTGCCCCAAGGTGTAATGAAAGACGTTTTTTCTCTATCCTCAGCAGCCATTTTAATCTGATTGTATCCCGAAAAGCCATCCATGAAGGAGAAAACCTTGGATTTGGCAGTATTGTCGACCAATATGTCAATATGGGGTAAAGGGAAGTCGTCCTTTGGACTAGCTTTGTTTAAATCTCGGTAGTCGACACACATCCTGACTTTACCATCCTTCTTGGGAACTGGCACTATGTTGGCCAACCATTGAGGATATTCCGAGGTAACAAGAAATCCAGCATTAATTTGCTTTTGCACTTCCTCTTTGATCTTAAGAGCCATGTCAGGGCGAGTTCTTCTCAACTTCTGCTTGACTGGCGGACATTCAGGTTTTAGAGGTAAGTGGTGCTCCACAATCTCAGGATCCAATCCTGGCATATCTTGGTATGACCATGCAAAGATATCCACATATTCCTCAAGAAGCTTGACTATTTTCTCTTTGACGGGCGCATCCAATAACGCTCCAATCTTAACTTCTTTCTTCTCTTTTTCGGAACCCAAGTTGATGACCTCTACCGTTTCCTCGTGAGGCTGAATGGTCTTCCTTTCTTGCTCTAGTAGGCGCTTGATCTCATCCGGGGCTTCTTCATCCTCTTCCTCTTCCACTTCGTAAACAGGGAATTCAAAGTTGGGAGGGAGCCTAGGGTTAAGGTGTTCAACGGGTTTATGGGTGCTTAGTCTGCATATGATGGATGATTGATTTTAGTAAAGATGAAAAGAAATGCAGACTCTTTGGAATTGAAAATAGAAAATGTTTTTAGTTTTTTTTTGTATATAAAAAAGAAAAAGACAACGTATAAATACGTAGAGGTTGTGATAGAAACAACGATTTTTATTAATTGATGATAGTATATTAAACAAGCCCTACATGAGTCTCCCTTCGCTTCGGGCGAGACGAAGGGGTTTTTTTTTTTTTTTTTTTTAAAAAAAAAGATAAATAAAACAAACACATTACTTTGAAGACAGAATAACAGAAGGAACATTGACAGCAACCCAATTATGGCAAGCTCCTCCGGGCGTTACATGGATAAGTGCTGCTTCTTCCGGCCCATCTTCAGTGATGGCGTTGACTTCCTTTGTGGAGTGAATGAAACTGGCACTACGGAAGATGTTCTCGAGCGGTTCAATGCTAGTGCTTGGTTCGGTAACTCTTGTGGTTGGAGTGAAACCTAACCCTTCTCTATGCTTACGCTCCGGCAGACTTATTGTCTTTCCCCAATCCGGGAGTAAGTCATCTTGCACTGCTCTTTGTGCGCTCTTAAAAGAAGACATGGACGCTCCATTCTTTGTGGCACTCTCATCATCTAAGGAAAGACCTTGGAATGATGTCCCATCAACGATATCAGCACCGATGAAAGAGAAAGCTGACAGATGGCTGATTAACAGAGCTTCCTCTCCTCCCACAGTGACTAGTTTTCCATTCTTCACAAATTTCAGTTTTTGATGCAGTGTGGATGTCACTGCTCCGGCCTCGTGGATCCACGGTCGGCCTAACAAACAACTGTACGCTGCTTGTATATCCATTATTTGGAAGGTTACTTGGAAGACAGATGGCCCGATTGTAATAGGTAAATCCACCTCCCCGATCACTGATTTCTTCGAGCCATCGAAGGCTTTAACGACTACCCCACTTTGCCTCATGGGGGTCCCCTGGTAGGAAAGTTGGTCAAGGGTTGTCTTGGGCATTACATTCAATGAAGAGCCGGTGTCTACAAGTACGTTTGATAAAGCATCCGACTTGCAGTTTACCGATATATGCAATGCCAAATTATGGTGCCTTCCTTGCTCCGAGAGTTCCTCATCACTGAAGCTTAAGCTATTGCAGACGGTGATGTTTCCGACAATGCCTCCGAATTGGCCGAGGGTTATGTCGTGCTCCACGAAGGCTTGGTCCAAGACCCTCATCAATGATTCTCTATGTGCGTCGAAGTTTAACAATAAGGACAACATGGAGATTTTGGAAGGCGTTTGCAACAACTGGTCCACGACCTTGTATTCGCTCTTCTTGATTAGTTTCAATACCTCATCGAGATCCGAATCGGCATTTGCCCCACTGGATTGACCCATTTCTTTGTTCGTGCAGGGGTCTTAGGTTGGCTTCGGTTTAAACACCGGGGTGCTGGCCTTCTCTTGGACTGCTGTGGGAAGAACACGTCCGCTCCTTAGCACTTTGCTGCTGTCCGTGATATTACCGACAGGGGCTAAAGGGGGAATAGGCATCTCTTGGCCTTTGTTCATCATGGTTGAAAGGTACTTGTAAGGGACTGCTTTGTTGGAAGTGTATGGGGCAGGCCCCGGTAAACATATCACGAGTGGAGTAGCGGCAGGCTCTTGGCTGCTGAAGGCTAACTCCAAGTGTTCCGGGAGATTAAACTCCGGAATTATGACACATACACTTTCGTCCTTTTTTGTGACGACAAGCTCCCTTTTGTCCATTAGTCCTTGTATGTCATTTTGGATTTGCATACACCCTTGAGGACTTACCGAACACTCTTCGCAACTAGCATGATCGTGCTCGAACATGGCTGCTTTACACATCTTGATGTGTAGTGGAACCAAAGGCGTCCTGATGTTTTGGGCCTTCAAAATGGGACTGATTCCTTGATATTCTTGAACCATGTTGATTGAGGAACCATGGTTTGGCAGCGGGTTAGTTTGGACATTTGGGTTTGAGTCCTTGAAGGTCAATACTTTGGTACGGACTAGCCTTTGGACCTCATTTTTTAGAGCAAGGCAACGTTCAATGTCATGGCCCGGTGCCCCTTGATGGTATGCACAAGTAAGCTCAGGGCGATACCATGGAGGTAATACACTTGGTACGGGAGGTGGTGCTCTTGTTTGTACGAGATTTCTCGCAAGTAAAGCCGGGAGCAAGTCCGCGTACTTCATGGGTATCGGGTCGAATGCCATTCTTGGGCGATTCTGATGATTGAAGGGCTGTTGAGGTGCTTGAGGTCGGTATTACAGTTGACCTTGTGGGCGCGGTTGTTGATAATGTTGTTGTGGATTTTGTGGGTGTTGTTGTTGATAGGACTGTTGATATTGAGGGGGAGGCCTTTGCGGGACCTGAATTTGGTAATTTGGAGGTGTAGAGATGGAAGGTGAGATGGCAGAGACATGCGGATATGCCAAATACCCTTGTTGAGGTCCTCCGTGGCCAATCATGCCAATATCCTGCTCTTTCTTTCTTGGGTAGCTACCCCCGAATCTCTTTGTGCTGCTAGATGGAGCACTTTCCTTCACTAAGCGCCCTTCTTGGACCGCATCCTCCAAACGTACGCCCATGCTTACCATTTCTGTGAAGTCACTTGGCGCACTGGCAACCATTCGCTCATAGTAAAAGGAACCAAGAGTGTTTAAAAAGATCTTGGTCATTTCCTTTTCTTCTAGAGACGGGCTAATCTGAGCCGCTATCTCTCTCCACCTTTGTGCGTACTCCTTAAAGGTTTCTTTGTCCTTTTGGGCCATGGCCCGGAGTTGGTCCCGGTCCGGGGCCATGTCCAAATTGTATTTATACTGGCGGACAAACGCCTCTCCCAAGTCGTTGAAGGTTTGAATTTTGGTACTATCCAAACCCATGTACCACTTTAAAGCGGCACCGGTTAAGCTATCTTGGAAGTAATGGATGAGCAACTGATGGTTTTCGGTTTGAGTCGACATCTTCCTTGCGTACATTACCAAGTGACTTTAGGAGGGATCTTGACGTTGGGTACAAGGCAGAGGTCATGGGTGTCTTTCCCAAATAAATCTTTCCCTCGGAGAGCTTTAATTTCCTTTTGCATCTCCTCAAATTTTTCTTGGAAATCAGCCATCCTATCTTGGGCACCTAAACTTTCGGCATGAAAGATAGGCCCGTGATCAAATGGAGTGGTATGAACCACTGGTGCAGAGAAGGCCGCAGTAGCCTGGGTGAAGGTAACCTCGGGTTGAGAGACCGGGGTTTCTTGAAGAGTAGTGGGAATAGGGATGAATTCCTCACCAAAATCAAACGGCATGCCCCATGTACAACCGGGGGGTCTAGTATATTGTTGAGTTCCGGCATGTATGGTTGGAGTTGAAGTGGAAGCTGATGCTTGAGCTTGAGAGCTAGAGGGAGGAGGAGGTGTTGGGATTTGTGCGGCCGCTAGTAACTTCACTAACTCCGCTAATTTTTCCATCTCCGTTCGCATAGATGTCAATTCTTCACGAAGCTCTTGATTCTCTTGCTCTAAATTTTCCATCTTTCTCTTTATGGTTGCTCGGGTATTGTAGGTGTGGGTTACCTCGGGACGATGAGCCACTTTTCCTTACGGGAAGACATGTAGTGTTGCGGAGAAAATGCGAACACTGAAGACTCAATTCGGATTATAAGGAATCCTGAGGATAAGAAAAGGGAAATGAGTTTTGGACTCGAAGATGACCGTATGCATGATAATGAATGATGTATGTAAATGCATGAAAAAAATTTATTTTGCTTTATAAGGAAATTAAAGAGTTAGCAATTAATATTAGCAATTTAGAAGTATTAAAGGCCGGAAAATTAACATTGTCCAAAATATATTTATTTGATTGAATAACATTGAGATTACAAAGTGTAACTAATGCTAATACAAGTCAAATAGATGCTCACTTTTCGGCCTTGTCTATTTCCTCCCTATAGAAATCTACTGTGTCCTTGCAGAACTTCATAAATTTCTGGATTTCTCTAGGGATGACAAAGTAAGGCATGACCATCTCGGCCTTTGCTAGTTTCTTCGGGAGCTCGGCAATGACCAAGTTTGAGAATGCGACCAATCTAGTGAAGTCCTCACTTAGTCGGGTGGCATCTCGCCATACAAACTCAATTACTTCTTTGCGTTAGGCTAGCTGGATATTTGCACTTCTAATCTCGTCAAGGAGTCGTGCAATGTGATTTCCATGCTCTCTTGCAATCTTATCGAAGTATTCTTCGAATTTCTTGACGTCCGCTTCGAGACGATTGCAATGTAGCTTCCCTTGATGAGAAAGACTTTCATATCTTTGCCGTTGGACACGTTCGGCTTGGAGCTGCTCCTTGTGGTCCTTCATGACTCCTTGGAGTTGTTGATTTTTCTCTTGAAACTTCAACCTCCATTTCTTTTGAGCTTCGATAGCTAGCTCGCCGAACTTCTTGAGTTCTTGGTTGGAATGCAAGATTCTTTCCAATTCCTCGTCCTTGGCTACAAGGTTGGCATCCGCACTAACCAAGCCGCCTCCAATCCAATCTCTCTTCCCCTCGAAAATCTTTAGCCGCTTTTGACACACTAGGAGAGAATTCGTTGCTTCATCTCGATCTCTCTTCGTCCTAGTGATTTCCCCTAAAGCTTGAAGGTGTTTTAATTCTAGCTCTCCATTTTTATTTTGGAGTTCTCGAACTTTAGCCTTGAGTTCCTCCGCTTCTTTGTTGGGAACGGTTATGCTTGGCTTAGGTGTAAGAGGTTTTGGAGGGGATATGACCTCAAAGGGTAGCTTGATTGTTTTGACCCTTTCCTTCACCCACTGTGTATATAGAGGCTTGGCCACACAATTCTTCTTGCCGACCCTTCCTTTGCGCACTTGGCTCCATGCCCTTCGGATTCTTTCTAGCAAGGCCGGGTCTTGATCTCCCTCTCTTAAGAAGAAAGGTTCTAGCAAGAGATCACCGGGTTTGTCTTCCATGGGATAGCCTAGCTGTCGAAGAGAGAGGACCGGATTGTAGTTAATACATCCCTTAGTACCAATGAGGGGTACATTAGGGAAATCCCCACAACTTAGGATGACTTCCGGGTCCTCTAAATCCGGAGAAAACCAATGAATGTCCTTCTCGGTGAGAGCTAGCATTCTTTGCGACCATTGAAGCTTAGCCTGGTTTTCCATGAAATCTCGGCTCCTTGGCATGTGGGATGTCAACCAAATTTGTACCAAAGAAGTACAACATGAGATTGTGCGTCCTCTCCCTTGTCCATGCCTTGAATAAAGTGAATGATAAAAATCCGCCAAAAGAGTGGGAACCGGATTTTTAATCATGAACACTTTTATGGCCGGAAGGTCTACAAAGTCGTCCATATTGGGGAACAGAACTATCCCATACACCAAAAGTGCTAGAATTGCATTGAATGCCTTCCCCTCTTTGCTAGCCAACAAAAACCGAGCTTGGGTCTCCAAAAACCTTCTCGTGAAACGCTTAATGTTCCCTCTAGTTTCCAACTGAGGTGCTATGACTTGAACGTTAAGGTGTAAGGATTTGGCGATGGCCTCTAATGTAGGGTCCTCTCCCGGACCGAGATAAAGCCCATGATCTTTCATGCTACAACCCAAATCTTTTCAAATTCTTCCAAGGTTGGAGCTAATTGGAAGTCTTGAAAGGTAAAGCACCGGAGAGGTGGGTCGAAGAACTGAGCCAAAGTGGTTATAGCCGCTGAATCTATCTTCACGGGTAGGAGGTCGAGTATTAGCCCATAACTTGCCTCGAAGTTGCTCTTGTCTACCGAAGAGAGCCGCCTACTCAAAGCTAACAAACTTTCCACTTTAGGGACCTTGATCTTGAAAGCGAGCGTATTTCTATTTTTGGAAGTCATATTCTTTTTGCTAATATTGGTTGCTCTTTTTTTAATTTCCTATAAAGCAAAGTGGTATGCGAAAATTATTTTCCATGAATGTAAATGTATGATATGCATGGGTGTGATATGTATGTTCAAAATTTCCCCCATCCTCACGTGTAGGCTCTAAAGGTGAGATTTCCTAAGAAGAGGTCCCTAGAGTCATAGATCTCACACGGAATGTAAGGTTGTCTATGGACATACGTCACATGACTTCAATACATTCCACGTGAAAATCTCCTCTAAGCGGGGTTTGGCATCCTACCTCACGGACATACGTCAACGCGGGCTTCCGCTCACAACCACCATTCTAACTTAGTTTTCTCTCGAGCTCGGGTAGAGAGCCTCACACGTCCGGCATTAACCCGAACAATGTGGAGTAACATCGCTCAAGTAACCCCGCAATTGATATATATAAATATGAAGCAAAATGATATATGTAAATGTAGAGCAAAAGAATAAAAACAAATAATGATGAGAAGATATAAACACGCAAGCAAAATGAAAAAAATTAGCCTAAAAGCCGACTGAGGTAGGCTTGACTCGTCATGCACAAACAAAGTGTTTTATGCGAATCCCCAGTGAAGTCGCCATTTTCGTCGCGTCGAATTTCGGATATCAAGCTATTGGGAAGCGTTGAATCACTAATTTTAAATCACGACTGAACTTTTAATTTTTCGGGGAGAAAAGGAAAAAAGTTCGAAATTACCCTTTTGAAAAAGATTTTAGGTTCGAAAGTCGATTATGCGAGGGGAAGGTATTAGCACCCCTCACATCCGTTGTACTCAACGGGAACCTCTTAGTCGGCTTAGGCTTAAAATGTTTCAAAGTTTTGCTTGCGTGTTTTGAACATATAAAAAAAAAGGAAAAAGAAAATATAATGTGAAGTGAAGAAAGAGATAAAAACAAACGAAAGGAAAAAAAAGTTTTTTATTAATGGGCTTGACAAGATGTTGATCTTGCTCCTACGTATCTCCCGGTAGTCGGAGAATTCAAAGCGTACGTAGTTCTTTGGTAGAAAAAGTTTGTATGTTGGTTCATTTTAATTAAAAAGATTTGATCGCGTCTGAGCGAAAAAGTTTGAAAAGGAAAAGAAGGTAAATGTCAACTGTTCGGGTTGTTGCCGAACTGGCCATTGACGACAATGCATAAAGGTAAATGATTTGATAAAAGATTTGCACTCGGACGTGAACAAAGGTTTTAAAACGCACGAACGCGTAAAAGGTTTAAATGATAAGGACGGACGCACATTAAGGCGATAAACTCGCGCAAGGCGTAAAAGTTTTAAAAGATAAACGCGCAAAGGCGCGAAGGGTTCGGATTGACAACGAGGGCCAAGAGAAGGTTAAAAATGGCCACGAGGACCAAAGGAAGGTTGAGCGTGCTAGACGCGTCAAAGGTGGAATGACGATTGCCCGAGCGACGAGACATACGTCACGCATTCGTGAAACCGAGGTTTGGGGAGACATACGTCAAGCCATTCCCGTTTCATTCAAGTTTGGTTTCGTTGGAACTCTAAGGAATCTCAAAGGGAATCAAAACGCTTTAAAAGGAAAGTTGTAAAAAGGAAATCACGAACAAATTTGTTGTTCGAGTTTATTAAAATCATGAACATTATTTGTTGCTTAAGCTATTGAAACTCAAGAACAAGCGTAGTTCAAGTTTGAATGATGAACAAAATCATAAAACATACACAAATTTGGAAAGTTCACAAGTTCGGCTTGATTCGAATTTTGATTTAAAAAGAATGAGCAAGCTCGGCTTAAGTTCGCGTTTGGATTGAAGATCATGAACAATATTATTGTTCAAGTTTGTTTTGAAAATAAACGAACTTAGCTTATTGCTCAAGTTTGGTTTTTTGAAAATTGAAGAACATAACTTGTTGTGCAAGTTACTCAAAATTTATCGCACGAACTTGTAAAATCTCCAAAGTTGTGCATGATTATGAATAGGGTTTGAACAAAAATGTATTTTAAACCTCTTTAGGTTCTGAATCAAGGGCTGGAACCCCAAAAGTTTGGCATTTGGATGCCTGATTCATGTTCTGAATTTCACATACTTCGCAGAGCAACCAGAACTTGGCTCTGCGAAGTCAGGTTCTGATGTGTTCGCAGTGCGAACAATACTTATCTCTGCGAAGTATACGAAATTTTGAACTCAGAAGCTGTTTTTGAACAGAAGTTCAGAAACTGCTTCTAAGCAAGCTTCAGAACCTAAAGGGGGTTAAAAAGCTTTGCAAAATTGAAGAAAAAGGAGTGTAAAAACTCAGTTTTAAGGCTTGGCCCCTTTGAGATCCCTTTTGAGTTTCAAAAGGGGTTTTTGTGCACAAAATGAAATTAAACAAAGCAAATGATGCAAACAACAAACAAAATGAAAGACAAAGGTTAAAGGAGACTTACAGAACTCCTAGCAATGCTTGAGCAAGAGGTTGGAAGTGGCTTGCTTGATTGATTAGAGGTTATGAACTATGAACTCTAATTGGTTTTTGCTTTGTGTATGAACTGCTTTGATGCTGCAATGCAATGGATTTTTTGGTGTAAATTTTGTGTGTATTGTGTGTGTGTATGGCTGTTTTTCTGGTGTAATGGCTCTCTTCAATCCTTGGGCCTTGGCATTCCTTTTATAGGCCAAAATGCAATCCATGCAATGATGAACAAAATCTCTAGATCCTAGCTGGTTTGTGCTCTAAATCCTGGCTAAATCACTTTGCATTTAATGCTAAAGGATAGAAGTTGCTTTGCCTTGTGCCAAGGGGCAAGACCTTGACTGATCTCAGCCACAAATGCAGCTGATTCTAGAAGGTAATGATGAGAAAAAACTGAAAAACAGGGCAGCTTGAGATTGTGTGATTCTTGGGATCAATCCTTGCAATCTTGGAAGGCCAAGCAATGAAAACGTGTACTTCCATGTACAGGGAGATTGGGGGAAGCAAAATGAGCATGTGGGCTGGTGTGTGGGAGGAGAAATCCAGCTCAAAACAGGGCAGCACAAACAGCTTTTTGCAAGCAAAAACCACTTGAGTTTGACTGGTTTTGGTGGAGAAAAAGGGAAGGAAAGGGATCAAGTAGCTGGCTGGCAAGCTCAGGTTGGATGATAGGTCAATTGGGAGGGACAAGAGCTGACCAAGGGCAGCCAATTTGATTGAGCACATGTTAGGTTGGATGAAAATCCTTCTTTCCTTTTACCTTTAATGTCACACATTAACTCTTGTCTTGCTGCATCATTTCAGTCACAAATAGCAATAACAATAATAATAATACTAATAATGATAACTACAAATGAAAACAAAACAGATAAATCAAAAAAATAAAAATTCTGCAGAAAAATCGCAGAGGTCGGAGTGCGAAGGTCACTTCGCACTGCGAACTCCCCGTTTTTTTTGTTTTTTAGTATTTAAAATAAAAGGTAAAATGAAGAAATAATAATAATAATAACAATAATAATAATAAGGATAATGGCAATATTAGTAATGAAAATGACAATGAAAATAAAATAAAATAGTAATGAGAATAATAATGAAGAGGATAATAATAAAAATGATGAAAGCTTAATAATATTAATTATAATAAACCCATAATAGTAGTAAAAAGATAATAATGATATTATTAATGAAAACATAATAATACTAATAATATTAATGATAATAATGATGATAATATTAATAGTAATGCTAATGAATGCAAATAAAATTCAATGACAAGAGTAAAATAATAAAAAGGTAATAACAAGTGATGAAATAATAAAAGATAAAACAAAGAAAAATATGAGTCAAAAAATGGGGTATGACACCTGTGGATCAATTCGACGGGATAGTCGCAAACATTACCTCAAGCAGGTATTTGGGCTTCAATGACGACGAGTTACCCGACGAGGGGCATATTCACAACCGCGCTTTGCACATCTCTGTGAAGTGTTTGGACCACATCCTCTCTCGAGTGTTAGTGGATACGGGATCATCATTGAACGTCATGCCCAAGACTACCCTTTTAAAGCTATCATGTGAAGGGACAGTAATGAAGCCAAGCGCTTTGGTGGTAAAAGCTTTCGACGGGTCAAGAAGAGCCGTCATAGGAGAGATTGACCTACCAGTTCAAATCGGGCCTAAGGTTTTCTCCATCACCTTCCAAGTCATGGACATCAATCCAACTTACAGTTGTCTTCTCGGACGACCATGTGAAATTCCTGGCAATTAACTGGTTCTGAACTAAAAATAGAGTATGAAAAACTAATGTTCAGAAGCAGAAATAAAAGGTGCAGTAAGATAAAGTAACACAATGAATTTGTTAACCCAGTTCGGTGCAAACTTCACCTACTCTGGGGGATACCAATCCAGGAAGGAAATCTACTAAGTAATATTAATTCTAAGACTCTAAACACATCCCTTGTTTTTCAGTCTTATCACTTAATCACTACCCGTCTAGACTTCTACCCAGGAAACCACCTAGGTATAAGAACCCACTTACTTCCTAACCAAGCAACCACATCCCAGTGATTGTAAACTCAACAAAAACAAACAGATTGAAGACAGTCTTCAACAGAACAAAAACATCACTTGTGCTTAAAAGCTTTAAGTGATTTACAACTCAAAACACCTAAATCAACTCAGATGAGTGGTGTACAAACAAAGCCTAAGCTTACACAGACACAAAAACTCTAAAACTAATTTCTGGTTTTTGACACGTGAAATTTCCAATAGCAAAGTCCTCTTTAAATAGTCTTCAGCTGCAACATAAATCTGAACCAAATATTCTTCAATTGATATGATTCTGAAATATTATAGAAGCTCAAAGAAGGAAACATATTTCTGAATTATATTTTCAAAAGATCCTTTGAAAATATATTCAACAATAAACACGAAGCCAATCTTCAAATAAGATCTTCTCATAAAAATATCAGTCTTCTGGAAACTTCAGCCATGATAAATCTTCAACAAATCTTCAAAAGATACGCAAGGAATTAATAACAAAGTATGCAGAAATCCAGCTTCTGAAAACAGCTTCTGAAGTTCAGCTTCTGAAGGTCAACACTGGTCAACGTCTGAAGTTCAGCTTCTGATGAACAGTGCTTCTGAAGTTCAGCTTCTGAAGTTCCAGCTTCTGAAGTACTGTTTCTGAAGTTCCAGCTTCTGAACCTCCTCAAATCCAATTTCTTGCTTCTGAAGACTCAAATAACTTCTGAAAACGCTTTGCTTGAACAAATTGATTTTACCAAACATTTAGCCAACCTTTAAATAACCAACAATCTCCCCTTTTGGCAAATTTTTGGCTAAAATCAAATTCTTCATAAAACCAAGTTCTTCACTCAATACAAATGAAACAACCATGAAGAACTCCACACATAAAATTAACCATAGCACCAGAGTAAGCAGCAGCGGATAAATGATATGTCAAACATAAACAATCAGCTTCAGTTCAACACACAATCATACAGACTCCCCCTGAAGCACACAACAACAGTTTCTGAGGAACAGCTAACTTCTCCCCCTGAAACACAACACTCAGGAACTCCCCCTGAACAGCTCAGCTCAGGAACTCTCCCCCTGAAGCACAACACTCAGGAACTCCCCCTGAACAGCTCAGCTCCTGACAAATCAGCACACATACTTCTGAACAGATCAGCACATACACTCTCCCCCTGAGGCAAACAGATCATACCACACATATTTCTGAACAGATCAGCACATACACTCTCCCCCTGAGGCAAACAGATCAGACCACACATATTTCTCCCCATTTTTAGCCAAACAAGTTTGACAAAACACCAGCAAACACCAGGAGCAAGAAGCACAACACAGAACACAAACACAACTAATCAGCACAGAACCAGTCAGCATCAATAAGGATCAGAACCACTTAGAATCCATACACAAAAGAACAACCACAACTGTAGAGAACAACACAAATGCAAACCAGAAACACAAATGTAACCCAGGACATCAGTTACAAACTAGACAGTCTTCAGACTCAGCATCAGAAGTTGCTTAGTCTTCATTAGACACAATCATCAGATGCTACTCAATTGATGTGTGCCTCAGGCACATTTAGAACCTTATTCCCAGCAATCTGCTCCTCAAGTTCAGCAATTCTCTTCTGAACACAGGTCACACCATCTTTACACTTACTAGAAACTAGAGCCTTCTGATCAGGAACAGGAACCAATACTTTACTCCAGACTTTGGATGATCCAGCACCAGAACTCATCTGTGCTACAGGAATGGGCTTGCTGTCATCAGCAACAGCCTTTCCTTTTCCTTTGTTCAGACTCTGAGCAACACTAGCACACTTTGGTCTCCAAACTTTCTTGATCTTGCTTTTGTTCACAGCTGGTTCCACTTTTATGTGATGAAAATGCTTGGGGTAACCATGCAGCTTGTAACAAAAAGGTTTAATATGTCCGTTTTTCCCACAATGATGATATACCCAAGGATGAGTAGCCTTCTTGTTTTTGGATTCCTGAGGTTTGTTCTTAGGTTTCCTAATCAGTGGAATATGAGTAGCAGCAGGTATGAACCTCTTAGCAGGTTTTTGTTGTTTGATGTTCAGATTCTAATCATTAAACCCAATTCCATTTGGTTTTCCCTGATTCTGATTCTCCAAAATTTCTTCCAGCACATCAGTAGCAGAATTCATCATTCTGACTTGCTTCTTCATCTGATCAAGTTGAGAATTCAGTTGAATTACCTCATTACTGAGAACAGAAATCTGTGCTAGATGATCACTTCTTTCAGCATATAATTGACTGATAGTCTTTTTCTGATTTACCAGCTGCTTGCACACTTCTTCAAATTTAACATGCCACTTCTTGCAAAAAACAGCAGGATCTTTACAAGACAATTCTCCATGTGACTTCTTAACATCAGTACTGGTGACAAGGCCAATGCTTTTTACTTTCTTTTCCATTCTGCCAGAAAATATCTCCCTGGATCTCACCCAAATACAGGCAGGGTGCCTGCTCTGATCCCAATTGAGATTCCTGGCAATTAACTGGTTCTGAACTAAAAACAGAGTATGAAAAACTAATGTTCAGAAGCAGAAATAAAGGTGCAGAAAGATAAAGTAACACAATGAATTTGTTAACCCAGTTCGGTGCAAACTTCACCTACTCTGGGGGATACCAATCCAGGAAGGAAATCTACTAAGTAGTATTAATTCTAAGACTCTAAACACAACCCTTGTTTTTCAGTCTTATCACTTAATCACTACCCGTCTAGACTTCTACCCAGGAAACTGAAATTCTGAGCAGGCAATAATTAGGAGTTAACAGGTTCTGAACTACACTTAGCACAATTAACAACAGATAATCAGCAGAAATTAAAAGTGCAGGAAAGCTAAAAGAACACAAGGTTTGTTAACCCAGTTCGGAGTAAACACCTCCTACTCTGGGGGATACCAATCCAGGAAGGAAATCCACTATTGGAATTAATCCTTAAGACTCAGACACTGACTCCCAATTCCTATCCTAAGCAATCAACTTCCACCTAGTCAGACTTCTACCCAACTCTTGAGTATTAGTGACCACTAACTTCCTATTCAAGCAACTGCAACCCAGCCACTTGAACAACCCTGAAAACTACCCTGTTTTGAATAAAACTTCAATAACAAACCTTCATTCGTACCTACAGGCTTAGAATGAATTTACAACTCAATAAAAACTCTAAACCAACTCAAACAATGAGTGGTGCACAAATAAAACTTTTAACACACAGACTTAATTTCTGAATTATAACTCTATATTTCGTATATCTTGAATAGCAGCAGCACTCCTCCTTTTATAACCTTCAGCAAGTCTCTTAATTATGCACTAAATCTTCTGAAATTAATCTATTTCTGAATTATGAATGATCCAATAAGGAAACAAATAAACCAGCATTGAATCTTTTAAAGATTGCTTAAGAAAAATACGAACTTGCATAAAAACGTGCCAAATCTTCAATAAATCTTCTTCAAATCAACCAGCATTATAGAAGCAATATGCGTGGATAAATCCTTGATAAATCTCGCCAAGATTTGCGCCAAAATAACTTGTAAAAATGCAGCTTCTAAAGAAGTCAACAAAAGTCAACTCTGCTACAGTGCGTCTAATGCTTCAGAAGCACATTTCAGCTTCTGAAGTAACTTTCAGCTTCTGAAGGTGATTTCAGCTTCTGAATGACTTCAAAATGAAAAACTTGCAACTGAAGATTTGTTCTACACATTAAGATGCTTCTATTCAACACATTGGATTTGCTAAAATATGCAGCCAACACCAAAATACTCAACAGAAACCATCTAGGTATAAGAACCCACTTACTTCCTAACCAAGCAACCACATCCCAATGATTGTAAACTCAACAAAAACAAACAGATTGAAGACAGTCTTCGACAGAACAAAAACATCACTTGTGCTTAAAAGCTTTAAGTGATTTACAACTCAAAACACCTAAATCAACTCAGATGAGTGGTGTACAAACAAAGCCTAAGCTTACACAGACACAAAAACTCTAAAACTAATTTCTGGTTTTTTACACGTGAAATTTCCAATAGCAAAGTCCTCTTTAAATAGTCTTCAGCTGCAACATAAATCTGAACCAAATATTCTTCAATTGATATGATTCTGAAATATTATAGAAGCTCAAAGAAGGAAACATATTTCTGAATTATATTTTCCAAAGATCCTTTGAAAATATATTCAACAATAAACACGAATCCAATCTTCAAATAAGATCTTCTCATAAAAATATCAGTCTTCTGGAAACTTCAGCCATGATAAATCTTCAACAAATCTTCAAAAGATACGCAAGGAATTAATAACAAAGTATGCAGAAATCCAGCTTCTGAAGTTCAACTTCTGAAGGTCAACACTGGTCAACGTCTGAAGTTCAGCTTCTGATGAACAGTGCTTCTGAAGTTCAGCTTCTGAAGTTCCAGCTTCTGAAGTACTGTTTCTGAAGTTCCAGCTTCTGAACCTCCTCAAATCCAATTTCTTGCTTCTGAAGACTCAAATAACTTCTGAAGACGCTTTGCTTGAACAAATTGATTTTGCCAAACATTTAGCCAACCTTTAAATAACCAACAATCTCCCCCTTTGGCAAATTTTTGGCTAAAATCAAATTCTTCATAAAACCAAGTTCTTCACTCAATACAAATGAAACAACCATGAAGAACTCCACACATAAAATTAACCATAGCACCAGAGTAAGCAGCAGCGGATAAATGATATGTCAAACATAAACAATCAGCTTCAGTTCAACACACAATCATACAGACTCCCCCTGAAGCACACAACAACAGTTTCTGAGGAACAGCTAACTTCTCCCCCTGAAACACAACACTCAGGAACTCCCCCTGAACAGCTCAGCTCAGGAACTCTCCCCCTGAAGCACAACACTCAGGAACTCCCCCTGAACAGCTCAGCTCCTGACAAATCAGCACACATACTTCTGAACAGATCAGCACATACACTCTCCCCCTGAGGCAAACAGATCATACCACACATATTTCTGAACAGATCAGCACATACACTCTCCCCCTGAGGCAAACAGATCAGACCACACATATTTCTCCCCATTTTTAGCCAAACAAGTTTGACAAAACACCAGCAAACACCAGGAGCAAGAAGCACAACACAGAACACAAACACAACTAATCAGCACAGAACCAGTCAGCATCAATAAGGATCAGAACCACTTAGAATCCATACACAAAAGAACAACCACAACTGTAGAGAACAACACAAATGCAAACCAGAAACACAAATGTAACCCAGGACATCAGTTACAAACTAGACAGTCTTCAGACTCAGCATCAGAAGTTGCTTAGTCTTCATTAGACACAATCATCAGATGCTACTCAATTGATGTGTGCCTCAGGCACATTTAGAACCTTATTCCCAGCAATCTGCTCCTCAAGTTCAGCAATTCTCTTCTGAACACAGGTCACACCATCTTTACACTTACTAGAAACTAGAGCCTTCTGATCAGGAACAGGAACCAATACTTTACTCCAGACTTTGGATGATCCAGCACCAGAACTCATCTGTGCTACAGGAATGGGCTTGCTGTCATCAGCAACAGCCTTTCCTTTTCCTTTGTTCAGACTCTGAGCAACACTAGCACACTTTGGTCTCCAAACTTTCTTGATCTTGCTTTTGTTCACAGCTGGTTCCACTTTTATGTGATGAAAATGCTTGGGGTAACCATGCAGCTTGTAACAAAAAGGTTTAATATGTCCGTTTTTCCCACAATGATGATATACCCAAGGATGAGTAGCCTTCTTGTTTTTGGATTCCTGAGGTTTGTTCTTAGGTTTCCTAATCAGTGGAATATGAGTAGCAGCAGGTATGAACCTCTTAGCAGGTTTTTGTTGTTTGATGTTCAGATTCTAATCATTAAACCCAATTCCATTTGGTTTTCCCTGATTCTGATTCTCCAAAATTTCTTCCAGCACATCAGTAGCAGAATTCATCATTCTGACTTGCTTCTTCATCTGATCAAGTTGAGAATTCAGTTGAATTACCTCATTACTGAGAACAGAAATCTGTGCTAGATGATCACTTCTTTCAGCATATAATTGACTGATAGTCTTTTTCTGATTTACCAGCTGCTTGCACACTTCTTCAAATTTAACATGCCACTTCTTGCAAAAAACAGCAGGATCTTTACAAGACAATTCTCCATGTGACTTCTTAACATCAGTACTGGTGACAAGGCCAATGCTTTTTACTTTCTTTTCCATTCTGCCAGAAAATATCTCCCTGGATCTCACCCAAATACAGGCAGGGTGCCTGCTCTGATCCCAATTGAGATTCCTGGCAATTAACTGGTTCTGAACTAAAAACAGAGTATGAAAAACTAATGTTCAGAAGCAGAAATAAAGGTGCAGAAAGATAAAGTAACACAATGAATTTGTTAACCCAGTTCGGTGCAAACTTCACCTACTCTGGGGGATACCAATCCAGGAAGGAAATCTACTAAGTAGTATTAATTCTAAGACTCTAAACACAACCCTTGTTTTTCAGTCTTATCACTTAATCACTACCCGTCTAGACTTCTACCCAGGAAACTGAAATTCTGAGCAGGCAATAATTAGGAGTTAACAGGTTCTGAACTACACTTAGCACAATTAACAACAGATAATCAGCAGAAATTAAAAGTGCAGGAAAGCTAAAAGAACACAAGGTTTGTTAACCCAGTTCGGAGTAAACACCTCCTACTCTGGGGGATACCAATCCAGGAAGGAAATCCACTATTGGAATTAATCCTTAAGACTCAGACACTGACTCCCAATTCCTATCCTAAGCAATCAACTTCCACCTAGTCAGACTTCTACCCAACTCTTGAGTATTAGTGACCACTAACTTCCTATTCAAGCAACTGCAACCCAGCCACTTGAACAACCCTGAAAACTACCCTGTTTTGAATAAAACTTCAATAACAAACCTTCATTCGTACCTACAGGCTTAGAATGAATTTACAACTCAATAAAAACTCTAAACCAACTCAAACAATGAGTGGTGCACAAATAAAACTTTTAACACACAGACTTAATTTCTGAATTATAACTCTATATTTCGTATATCTTGAATAGCAGCAGCACTCCTCCTTTTATAACCTTCAGCAAGTCTCTTAATTATGCACTAAATCTTCTGAAATTAATCTATTTCTGAATTATGAATGATCCAATAAGGAAACAAATAAACCAGCATTGAATCTTTTAAAGATTGCTTAAGAAAAATACGAACTTGCATAAAAACGTGCCAAATCTTCAATAAATCTTCTTCAAATCAACCAGCATTATAGAAGCAATATGCGTGGATAAATCCTTGATAAATCTCGCCAAGATTTGCGCCAAAATAACTTGTAAAAATGCAGCTTCTAAAGAAGTCAACAAAAGTCAACTCTGCTACAGTGCGTCTAATGCTTCAGAAGCACATTTCAGCTTCTGAAGTAACTTTCAGCTTCTGAAGGTGATTTCAGCTTCTGAATGACTTCAAAATGAAAAACTTGCAACTGAAGATTTGTTCTACACATTAAGATGCTTCTATTCAACACATTGGATTTGCTAAAATATGCAGCCAACACCAAAATACTCAACAGAAACCATCTAGGTATAAGAACCCACTTACTTCCTAACCAAGCAACCACATCCCAATGATTGTAAACTCAACAAAAACAAACAGATTGAAGACAGTCTTCGACAGAACAAAAACATCACTTGTGCTTAAAAGCTTTAAGTGATTTACAACTCAAAACACCTAAATCAACTCAGATGAGTGGTGTACAAACAAAGCCTAAGCTTACACAGACACAAAAACTCTAAAACTAATTTCTGGTTTTTTACACGTGAAATTTCCAATAGCAAAGTCCTCTTTAAATAGTCTTCAGCTGCAACATAAATCTGAACCAAATATTCTTCAATTGATATGATTCTGAAATATTATAGAAGCTCAAAGAAGGAAACATATTTCTGAATTATATTTTCCAAAGATCCTTTGAAAATATATTCAACAATAAACACGAATCCAATCTTCAAATAAGATCTTCTCATAAAAATATCAGTCTTCTGGAAACTTCAGCCATGATAAATCTTCAACAAATCTTCAAAAGATACGCAAGGAATTAATAACAAAGTATGCAGAAATCCAGCTTCTGAAGTTCAACTTCTGAAGGTCAACACTGGTCAACGTCTGAAGTTCAGCTTCTGATGAACAGTGCTTCTGAAGTTCAGCTTCTGAAGTTCCAGCTTCTGAAGTACTGTTTCTGAAGTTCCAGCTTCTGAACCTCCTCAAATCCAATTTCTTGCTTCTGAAGACTCAAATAACTTCTGAAGACGCTTTGCTTGAACAAATTGATTTTGCCAAACATTTAGCCAACCTTTAAATAACCAACAATCTCCCCCTTTGGCAAATTTTTGGCTAAAATCAAATTCTTCATAAAACCAAGTTCTTCACTCAATACAAATGAAACAACCATGAAGAACTCCACACATAAAATTAACCATAGCACCAGAGTAAGCAGCAGCGGATAAATGATATGTCAAACATAAACAATCAGCTTCAGTTCAACACACAATCATACAGACTCCCCCTGAAGCACACAACAACAGTTTCTGAGGAACAGCTAACTTCTCCCCCTGAAACACAACACTCAGGAACTCCCCCTGAACAGCTCAGCTCAGGAACTCTCCCCCTGAAGCACAACACTCAGGAACTCCCCCTGAACAGCTCAGCTCCTGACAAATCAGCACACATACTTCTGAACAGATCAGCACATACACTCTCCCCCTGAGGCAAACAGATCATACCACACATATTTCTGAACAGATCAGCACATACACTCTCCCCCTGAGGCAAACAGATCAGACCACACATATTTCTCCCCATTTTTAGCCAAACAAGTTTGACAAAACACCAGCAAACACCAGGAGCAAGAAGCACAACACAGAACACAAACACAACTAATCAGCACAGAACCAGTCAGCATCAATAAGGATCAGAACCACTTAGAATCCATACACAAAAGAACAACCACAACTGTAGAGAACAACACAAATGCAAACCAGAAACACAAATGTAACCCAGGACATCAGTTACAAACTAGACAGTCTTCAGACTCAGCATCAGAAGTTGCTTAGTCTTCATTAGACACAATCATCAGATGCTACTCAATTGATGTGTGCCTCAGGCACATTTAGAACCTTATTCCCAGCAATCTGCTCCTCAAGTTCAGCAATTCTCTTCTGAACACAGGTCACACCATCTTTACACTTACTAGAAACTAGAGCCTTCTGATCAGGAACAGGAACCAATACTTTACTCCAGACTTTGGATGATCCAGCACCAGAACTCATCTGTGCTACAGGAATGGGCTTGCTGTCATCAGCAACAGCCTTTCCTTTTCCTTTGTTCAGACTCTGAGCAACACTAGCACACTTTGGTCTCCAAACTTTCTTGATCTTGCTTTTGTTCACAGCTGGTTCCACTTTTATGTGATGAAAATGCTTGGGGTAACCATGCAGCTTGTAACAAAAAGGTTTAATATGTCCGTTTTTCCCACAATGATGATATACCCAAGGATGAGTAGCCTTCTTGTTTTTGGATTCCTGAGGTTTGTTCTTAGGTTTCCTAATCAGTGGAATATGAGTAGCAGCAGGTATGAACCTCTTAGCAGGTTTTTGTTGTTTGATGTTCAGATTCTAATCATTAAACCCAATTCCATTTGGTTTTCCCTGATTCTGATTCTCCAAAATTTCTTCCAGCACATCAGTAGCAGAATTCATCATTCTGACTTGCTTCTTCATCTGATCAAGTTGAGAATTCAGTTGAATTACCTCATTACTGAGAACAGAAATCTGTGCTAGATGATCACTTCTTTCAGCATATAATTGACTGATAGTCTTTTTCTGATTTACCAGCTGCTTGCACACTTCTTCAAATTTAACATGCCACTTCTTGCAAAAAACAGCAGGATCTTTACAAGACAATTCTCCATGTGACTTCTTAACATCAGTACTGGTGACAAGGCCAATGCTTTTTACTTTCTTTTCCATTCTGCCAGAAAATATCTCCCTGGATCTCACCCAAATACAGGCAGGGTGCCTGCTCTGATCCCAATTGAGATTCCTGGCAATTAACTGGTTCTGAACTAAAAACAGAGTATGAAAAACTAATGTTCAGAAGCAGAAATAAAGGTGCAGAAAGATAAAGTAACACAATGAATTTGTTAACCCAGTTCGGTGCAAACTTCACCTACTCTGGGGGATACCAATCCAGGAAGGAAATCTACTAAGTAGTATTAATTCTAAGACTCTAAACACAACCCTTGTTTTTCAGTCTTATCACTTAATCACTACCCGTCTAGACTTCTACCCAGGAAACTGAAATTCTGAGCAGGCAATAATTAGGAGTTAACAGGTTCTGAACTACACTTAGCACAATTAACAACAGATAATCAGCAGAAATTAAAAGTGCAGGAAAGCTAAAAGAACACAAGGTTTGTTAACCCAGTTCGGAGTAAACACCTCCTACTCTGGGGGATACCAATCCAGGAAGGAAATCCACTATTGGAATTAATCCTTAAGACTCAGACACTGACTCCCAATTCCTATCCTAAGCAATCAACTTCCACCTAGTCAGACTTCTACCCAACTCTTGAGTATTAGTGACCACTAACTTCCTATTCAAGCAACTGCAACCCAGCCACTTGAACAACCCTGAAAACTACCATGTTTTGAATAAAACTTCAATAACAAACCTTCATTCGTACCTACAGGCTTAGAATGAATTTACAACTCAATAAAAACTCTAAACCAACTCAAACAATGAGTGGTGCACAAATAAAACTCTTAACACACAGACTTAATTTCTGAATTATAACTCTATATTTCGTATATCTTGAATAGCAGCAGCACTCCTCCTTTTATAACCTTCAGCAAGTCTCTTAATTATGCACTAAATCTTCTGAAATTAATCTATTTCTGAATTATGAATGATCCAATAAGGAAACAAATAAACCAGCATTGAATCTTTTAAAGATTGCTTAAGAAAAATACGAACTTGCATAAAAACGTGCCAAATCTTCAATAAATCTTCTTCAAATCAACCAGCATTATAGAAGCAATATGCGTGGATAAATCCTTGATAAATCTCGCCAAGATTTGCGCCAAAATAACTTGTAAAAATGCAGCTTCTAAAGAAGTCAACAAAAGTCAACTCTGCTACAGTGCGTCTAATGCTTCAGAAGCACATTTCAGCTTCTGAAGTAACTTTCAGCTTCTGAAGGTGATTTCAGCTTCTGAATGACTTCAAAATGAAAAACTTGCAACTGAAGATTTGTTCTACACATTAAGATGCTTCTATTCAACACATTGGATTTGCTAAAATATGCAGCCAACACCAAAATACTCAACAGAAACCATCTAGGTATAAGAACCCACTTACTTCCTAACCAAGCAACCACATCCCAATGATTGTAAACTCAACAAAAACAAACAGATTGAAGACAGTCTTCGACAGAACAAAAACATCACTTGTGCTTAAAAGCTTTAAGTGATTTACAACTCAAAACACCTAAATCAACTCAGATGAGTGGTGTACAAACAAAGCCTAAGCTTACACAGACACAAAAACTCTAAAACTAATTTCTGGTTTTTTACACGTGAAATTTCCAATAGCAAAGTCCTCTTTAAATAGTCTTCAGCTGCAACATAAATCTGAACCAAATATTCTTCAATTGATATGATTCTGAAATATTATAGAAGCTCAAAGAAGGAAACATATTTCTGAATTATATTTTCCAAAGATCCTTTGAAAATATATTCAACAATAAACACGAATCCAATCTTCAAATAAGATCTTCTCATAAAAATATCAGTCTTCTGGAAACTTCAGCCATGATAAATCTTCAACAAATCTTCAAAAGATACGCAAGGAATTAATAACAAAGTATGCAGAAATCCAGCTTCTGAAGTTCAACTTCTGAAGGTCAACACTGGTCAACGTCTGAAGTTCAGCTTCTGATGAACAGTGCTTCTGAAGTTCAGCTTCTGAAGTTCCAGCTTCTGAAGTACTGTTTCTGAAGTTCCAGCTTCTGAACCTCCTCAAATCCAATTTCTTGCTTCTGAAGACTCAAATAACTTCTGAAGACGCTTTGCTTGAACAAATTGATTTTACCAAACATTTAGCCAACCTTTAAATAACCAACAATCTCCCCCTTTGGCAAATTTTTGGCTAAAATCAAATTCTTCATAAAACCAAGTTCTTCACTCAATACAAATGAAACAACCATGAAGAACTCCACACATAAAATTAACCATAGCACCAGAGTAAGCAGCAGCGGATAAATGATATGTCAAACATAAACAATCAGCTTCAGTTCAACACACAATCATACAGACTCCCCCTGAAGCACACAACAACAGTTTCTGAGGAACAGCTAACTTCTCCCCCTGAAACACAACACTCAGGAACTCCCCCTGAACAGCTCAGCTCAGGAACTCTCCCCCTGAAGCACAACACTCAGGAACTCCCCCTGAACAGCTCAGCTCCTGACAAATCAGCACACATACTTCTGAACAGATCAGCACATACACTCTCCCCCTGAGGCAAACAGATCATACCACACATATTTCTGAACAGATCAGCACATACACTCTCCCCCTGAGGCAAACAGATCAGACCACACATATTTCTCCCCATTTTTAGCCAAACAAGTTTGACAAAACACCAGCAAACACCAGGAGCAAGAAGCACAACACAGAACACAAACACAACTAATCAGCACAGAACCAGTCAGCATCAATAAGGATCAGAACCACTTAGAATCCATACACAAAAGAACAACCACAACTGTAGAGAACAACACAAATGCAAACCAGAAACACAAATGTAACCCAGGACATCAGTTACAAACTAGACAGTCTTCAGACTCAGCATCAGAAGTTGCTTAGTCTTCATTAGACACAATCATCAGATGCTACTCAATTGATGTGTGCCTCAGGCACATTTAGAACCTTATTCCCAGCAATCTGCTCCTCAAGTTCAGCAATTCTCTTCTGAACACAGGTCACACCATCTTTACACTTACTAGAAACTAGAGCCTTCTGATCAGGAACAGGAACCAATACTTTACTCCAGACTTTGGATGATCCAGCACCAGAACTCATCTGTGCTACAGGAATGGGCTTGCTGTCATCAGCAACAGCCTTTCCTTTTCCTTTGTTCAGACTCTGAGCAACACTAGCACACTTTGGTCTCCAAACTTTCTTGATCTTGCTTTTGTTCACAGCTGGTTCCACTTTTATGTGATGAAAATGCTTGGGGTAACCATGCAGCTTGTAACAAAAAGGTTTAATATGTCCGTTTTTCCCACAATGATGATATACCCAAGGATGAGTAGCCTTCTTGTTTTTGGATTCCTGAGGTTTGTTCTTAGGTTTCCTAATCAGTGGAATATGAGTAGCAGCAGGTATGAACCTCTTAGCAGGTTTTTGTTGTTTGATGTTCAGATTCTAATCATTAAACCCAATTCCATTTGGTTTTCCCTGATTCTGATTCTCCAAAATTTCTTCCAGCACATCAGTAGCAGAATTCATCATTCTGACTTGCTTCTTCATCTGATCAAGTTGAGAATTCAGTTGAATTACCTCATTACTGAGAACAGAAATCTGTGCTAGATGATCACTTCTTTCAGCATATAATTGACTGATAGTCTTTTTCTGATTTACCAGCTGCTTGCACACTTCTTCAAATTTAACATGCCACTTCTTGCAAAAAACAGCAGGATCTTTACAAGACAATTCTCCATGTGACTTCTTAACATCAGTACTGGTGACAAGGCCAATGCTTTTTACTTTCTTTTCCATTCTGCCAGAAAATATCTCCCTGGATCTCACCCAAATACAGGCAGGGTGCCTGCTCTGATCCCAATTGAGATTCCTGGCAATTAACTGGTTCTGAACTAAAAACAGAGTATGAAAAACTAATGTTCAGAAGCAGAAATAAAGGTGCAGAAAGATAAAGTAACACAATGAATTTGTTAACCCAGTTCGGTGCAAACTTCACCTACTCTGGGGGATACCAATCCAGGAAGGAAATCTACTAAGTAGTATTAATTTTAAGACTCTAAACACAACCCTTGTTTTTCAGTCTTATCACTTAATCACTACCCGTCTAGACTTCTACCCAGGAAACTGAAATTCTGAGCAGGCAATAATTAGGAGTTAACAGGTTCTGAACTACACTTAGCACAATTAACAACAGATAATCAGCAGAAATTAAAAGTGCAGGAAAGCTAAAAGAACACAAGGTTTGTTAACCCAGTTCGGAGTAAACACCTCCTACTCTGGGGGATACCAATCCAGGAAGGAAATCCACTATTGGAATTAATCCTTAAGACTCAGACACTGACTCCCAATTCCTATCCTAAGCAATCAACTTCCACCTAGTCAGACTTCTACCCAACTCTTGAGTATTAGTGACCACTAACTTCCTATTCAAGCAACTGCAACCCAGCCACTTGAACAACCCTGAAAACTACCCTGTTTTGAATAAAACTTCAATAACAAACCTTCATTCGTACCTACAGGCTTAGAATGAATTTACAACTCAATAAAAACTCTAAACCAACTCAAACAATGAGTGGTGCACAAATAAAACTCTTAACACACAGACTTAATTTCTGAATTATAACTCTATATTTCGTATATCTTGAATAGCAGCAGCACTCCTCCTTTTATAACCTTCAGCAAGTCTCTTAATTATGCACTAAATCTTCTGAAATTAATCTATTTCTGAATTATGAATGATCCAATAAGGAAACAAATAAACCAGCATTGAATCTTTTAAAGATTGCTTAAGAAAAATACGAACTTGCATAAAAACGTGCCAAATCTTCAATAAATCTTCTTCAAATCAACCAGCATTATAGAAGCAATATGCGTGGATAAATCCTTGATAAATCTCGCCAAGATTTGCGCCAAAATAACTTGTAAAAATGCAGCTTCTAAAGAAGTCAACAAAAGTCAACTCTGCTACAGTGCGTCTAATGCTTCAGAAGCACATTTCAGCTTCTGAAGTAACTTTCAGCTTCTGAAGGTGATTTCAGCTTCTGAATGACTTCAAAATGAAAAACTTGCAACTTAAGATTTGTTCTACACATTAAGATGCTTCTATTCAACACATTGGATTTGCTAAAATATGCAGCCAACACCAAAATACTCAACAGAAACCATCTAGGTATAAGAACCCACTTACTTCCTAACCAAGCAACCACATCCCAGTGATTGTAAACTCAACAAAAACAAACAGATTGAAGACAGTCTTCAACAGAACAAAAACATCACTTGTGCTTAAATGCTTTAAGTGATTTACAACTCAAAACACCTAAATCAACTCAGATGAGTGGTGTACAAACAAAGCCTAAGCTTACACAGACACAAAAACTCTAAAACTAATTTCTGGTTTTTTACACGTGAAATTTCCAATAGCAAAGTCCTCTTTAAATAGTCTTCAGCTGCAACATAAATCTGAACCAAATATTCTTCAATTGATATGATTCTGAAATATTATAGAAGCTCAAAGAAGGAAACATATTTCTGAATTATATTTTCCAAAGATCCTTTGAAAATATATTCAACAATAAACACGAAGCCAATCTTCAAATAAGATCTTCTCATAAAAATATCAGTCTTCTGGAAACTTCAGCCATGATAAATCTTCAACAAATGTTCAAAAGATACGCAAGGAATTAATAACAAAGTATGCAGAAATCCAGCTTCTGAAAACAGCTTCTGAAGTTCAGCTTCTGAAGGTCAACACTGGTCAACGTCTGAAGTTCAGCTTCTGATGAACAGTGCTTCTGAAGTTCAGCTTCTGAAGTTCCAGCTTCTGAAGTACTGTTTCTGAAGTTCCAGCTTCTGAACCTCCTCAAATCCAATTTCTTGCTTCTGAAGACTCAAATAACTTCTGAAGACGCTTTGCTTGAACAAATTGATTTTACAAAACATTTAGCCAACCTTTAAATAACTAACACCGTGGATTCAAGTCGCCGGATCCATCACCTCCACCCTGCACCAAAAACTCAAGTTCATTGTCGATGACAAGATGATTGTAGTTTCGGGGCAAGAGGATATGATGGTAAGCCATCTTTCGTCATTCCGTTACATAGAAACGAACGAAGAGGCTGTGGATATTCCTTTCCAATCTTTGGAAGTGGCAAACGTCGTGACCATAAGCTCACAGCGCAAGGAAGAAGCCAGGACAGCCATGTCATCATGGAGGGCAGTAAGAGAAGCTCTAGGAGAGAGTAGACCCACCGGATGGGGCAAGCTGGTAGACATACCAGAGAAGAAGAATCGCTTCGGGTTAGGATATCATCCATCAGCTGAAACCTCCTCAAAGCCTCAAAAGCAAGGGATCCTTCCTATTTTAGAGACCTTTTACAGTGCGGGTTTTAGCTACGAGGACCAAGTAGCTCTGCTTGAAGACAAGGACGAGGAAATGCCCGACTTGGTGCACCGCTGTACTTCGGATGAGATTTTGAACAACTGGATGGCCATCGAAATTCCCAAAATCGTTTCCATGTTCAAGTAAATTACCATGTCTGTTTTTGTTTTTGAAAAAAAAAATCATTTCGCTCTGCCCAAGGTAAATGATCAGTTGTGTGGGGCCCCCATGTTTTAAGTTTATTTCAATCATAAATAAATTTGCATTATATGTTCAATTGAGTTCATTTCTTTTGTTCTTTAATCGCATTAGTTTAAAAAGAAAATTTTTCTGCAAAAACCTAAAATAAAATCATACTCATGAAGATCCATAAATCCACCAACCAAAAACAACAATGCCTTAATCCCTTATGACTTCGATTTCCCGATTAACCAAACGGAAGATGATGAAGGGGATGATTATGACTGCCTGAAGAATTGTCCAAGCTTGGGGATCAAGAGGATAGGGTAATACAACCTCATCAGGAGCCGGTTGAAATGATCAACTTGGGGACCGAAGACGATAAGAAAGAGGTCAAAGTGGGAGCCTCCCTGCAAGAAGACGTAAAGGGAAAATTGGTTAAGCTATTGCAAGAGTATGTGTATGTGTTCGCTTGGTCGTATCAAGACATGCTAGGTTTAGACCCCAACATCGTTGTGCATAAACTGCCACTCAAGCCAGGGTGCCCACCAGTAAAACAAAAGTTAAGAAGAACCCGGCCCGACATGGCTCTCAAGATTAGAGAGGAGGTCAAAAAGCAGTTCGATGCCGGCTTCTTGGCAGTAACCAAGAACCCACAATGGGTTGCCAACATTGTGCCAGTCCCAAATAAGGATGGCAAAGTCAGGATGTGTGTGGATTACCGAGACTTGAATAGAGCAAGCCCAAAGGATGATTTCCCACTACCTCATATTGACATATTGGTAGACAACACCGCCCAATTCTCAGTCTTCTCCTTTATGGACGGATTCTCGGGATACAACCAAATAAAAATGGCTCCAGAGGACATGGAGAAAACCACATTCATCACCCCATGGGGAACTTTCTGCTATAAGGTAATGCCCTTCAGATTAACAAATGCCGGGGCAACCTATCAAAGAGCAATGGTAACTCTTTTCCATGATATGATTCATAAGGAAATAGAGGTCTACGTTGATGATATGATTGCCAAATCCCAGACAGAGGAGGATCACCTGGTCCATTTGCAAAAGCTTTTCGAACGCCTGAGAAGGTTCAAGCTGCGCTTAAATCCTAACAAGTGCACATTTGGTGTTAGGTCCGGGAAGTTATTGGGTTTCATCGTCAGCCAAAGGGGTATTGAAGTGGATCCTGACAAGGTAAAGGCCATACAAGATATGCCAGCACCAAATACCGAGAAAGAGGTCCGTGGGATCTTAGGAAGATTGAACTACATCGCTAGATTCATCTCACATATGACAGCCACCTGCGAACCAATCTTCAAACTGCTAAGGAAAAATCAAGTTGTTCAGTGGAACGAGGACTGCCAAGAGGTGTTTGACAAGATCAAACAATACCTGCAAGAACCACCTATTTTAATACCTCCGGTTCTGGGTAAACCCCTCATCTTATACCTAACCGTGCTTGAAGGATCAATGGGTTGCGTGTTAGGACAGCAAGATGAAACGGGAAGAAAAGAGCACGCCATCTACTACCTAAGCAAGAAGTTCACCGACTGTGAATCGAGGTATACTTCGCTTGAAAAGACTTGCTGCGCTTTAGCATGGGCTGCTCGACGCTTAAGACAGTACATGTTGACCCATACCACTTGGTTAATATCAAAGATGGATCCCATCAAATACATCTTTGAAAAGCCTGCCCTCACGGGAAAGATAGCCCGTTGGCAAATGCTGCTATCTGAGTACGACATCCAGTATGTCCCTCAAAAGGCTATAAAAGGGAGTGTTTTATCCGAGCACCTTGCTCACCAACCATTGGAGGATTATCAGCCCATACAATTTGACTTCCCTGATGAAGACGTTGTAGCCGTGAATGATGAAAAGATCATAAGTGATGACGAAAGGCCAGAACCGAGAGCTCGATGGAAGCTCACTTTCGATGGTGCCTTAAATGCCATGGGGCACGGGATCGGGGCTGTCCTAATATCCCCAAGAAATGGATACCAACCCTTCACAGCAAGGTTATGCTTTGGCTGCACCAATAACATGGCAGAGTATAAAGCGTGTATCCTGGGCCTCGAAGCAGCAATTGATCTGAGGATCAAAATCCTGGAAGTATATGGGGACTCAGCACTCGTCATCTATCAAGTCAAAGGAGAATGGGAAACAAAACATCCCAATTTGATTCCCTACCGTGCCCGGGTTGTAGAGTTGATTGAGCATTTCGATGAAATCACCTTTCATCACATACCTCGAGAAGAAAATCAGGTAGCAGATGCCTTGGCTACATTATCATCAATGTACCAAGTAAATTTCCACAACGAGGCGCCAATCATAAAGATGGATCGTAGAGACAAACCAGTTGTGTGTGCAGTAGTCGAAGAAGGACTCGACAACAAACCCTGGTTTTACGACATCAAACGATACCTCGAAGAGCAAGAGTATCCAGGAAATGTCTCACAAACTGACAAGAGAACCCTCAGGAGATTGGCATCCCAGTTCTTCCTCAGCGGGGGCACCCTCTACAAAAGAAATTTTGACCTGGTCTTGCTCAGGTGTATGGATAAACACGAAGCAGACATGCTCATCAAAGAAATCCACGATGGATCCTTTGGAACCCATGCCAATGGGCATGCAATGGCAAAGAAAATCCTAAGGGCGGGCTATTACTGGCTAACCATGGAAGCTGACTGTTTCCGCTATGCCAAGACTTGTCACAAATGCCAAATTTACGCCGACAAGGTGCATGTACCACCAACTCCCATGAACATCATGACCTCACCCTAGCCATTCTCTATGTGGGGCATAGACATGATTGGAATGGTCGAGCCCAAGGCTTCAAACGGACATCGCTTCATCCTGGTTGCCATCGACTATTTCACCAAGTGGGTCGAAGCGGCTTCTTATGCAAACGTAACGAAACAATTGTTTGCCCGATTCATCAAAAAGGAAATCATTTGCTGTTACGGCACTCCCCACAAAATCATCACCGATAATGGGGCAAACCTAAACAACAACACAATGAAGGAGTTGTGCAAAGACTTCAAGATCGAGCACCATAATTCCTCACCTTATCGGCCAAAAATGAACGGTGCGGTAGAAGCAGCCAACAAGAACATAAAGAAAATCATCCAAAAGAAGGTAAAAACCTACAAAGATTGGCACGAGATGCTTCCCTTTGCGCTACATGGCTACAGAACAGCCATTCGCACTTCAACTGGGGCAACCCTTTCTCCTTAGTATACGGTATGGAGGCCGTGCTTCCCATTGAGGTTGAAATCCCTTCGTTAAGGGTCTTGATGGAAACCAAGTTAGAAGAAGCCGAATGGGTCCAAACAAGGTTCGACCAACTGGACCTCATAGAGGAAAAGCGTCTAATGTTGATCAAGAGGCAGTTATTAGTTTTATCCAAAACCATATTATTTATAGGTTTGGTATTCCTGAAACCATAACTACAGACCAAGGTTCTGTTTTCATTGGTCGATAAATGGTTGAATTTGCCTCGCAAAAAGGTTTTAAGTTATTAACTTCAACACCATATTATGCACAAGAAAATGGTCAAGTCGAAGCTGCCAACAAAATTATCATTAACTTGATTAAAAAACATGTGGGTCAAAAACCCAAGAATTGGCATAAAACGCTAGATCAAGTGTTGTGGGCTTGTCGAATTTCTCCAAAAGAATCAACAAATTCTACACCATTTCGACTAACCTTTGGCCATGATGCAGTTTTACCAGTCGAAATTTGTCTGCAATCAACTAGGATTCAAAGACAGATGGAAATCCCAATAGATCATTATTGGAATATGATGTTGGAGGAAATAGTTGATTTAGATGAAGAAAGATTGACTACATTGCAAATTCTTTTAAGACAAAAAGAACATGTTGCAAAATCTTATAATAAAAAGGTTAAGTCTAAATCTTTCTCTTTGGGAGATTTAGTGTGGAAAGTGCTTTTGCCTATGGATAAAAAAGATAGAGTTTTAGGCAAATTTTTTCAAATGGTGCATATGAGATAGAAGAGTTAGCATTTGATGGTCGAATATTTCGCATAAATGGCAAATATTTAAAGAAATATAAGTTTGTGTTGCAGGAAGTTAAAATATCCCAAGAGTAACTTCGACAACAATTTGAAAACATGGCATTTTTTGCCAAAAGGCAATTGTCGAAATAAAAGACATTGTCGAAGTATTTAATCAAATGGATATTGTCCTCCTACACATTTTCATGATAACACCAAGTGGAAGATAAGAGATCTAGTCGAATTTAGAGTGTTAGATTTTTTCAATTTTGTTAAATTGAAAATACTTGAAAAGTATAAACCAACATTGCAAGCAGTAGGAATAATTCAAGATAAATTAATGCGAAAAGTGAAATGGCATTTGATTAATTTAGAAGAAAAAGCCAACTAATGGGCCAAGTTACATAAATGTCGAAAATAGAATAAGGATCATTATAGTCCATTCGACATACATTCTACAAAAAGATTCTTAGCCCTAAAACTACAAACAAGAAACTAAAAGTCTTCGTCTTTTAAGAAGCGAAACTGGGTAAGGAACCAGACAATTTTAGCATCAAAACGGCAAAGCAGACAAAGTTTTGTCCTAAAATATTCGTCATCAGAGCCTGGAGAAGGCCAGAAAATGCCAGATCTTCTCACATCCCCTTTAGAGGTCTTGTTCGAAGTGCAAGTAAGCATGTACACTAGGCTTGAAGGTAATGATTGTGGCCAGCAGTAAGCCCAGTAAGGAGGAGGACCCGTTTCGTTCAGAATGGCTCTTCTGCAGTTGGCCAGTTGTTGACGTTCGAAAAGATCCTTGAAAGGGGTAAGGACCCCATCCATAGAAAAGCCATCTTTTGCTAACACCTTCAGCATCAACAAGAGATATTTGGCTCCATCAGATCCATGAATGGCTACCTAATGAAGAATGCGCTTAACATCGCCGAGATTATGGTACCCCTCCTGGATCATCTGGGCTGCTAGTACCACGTAGTACGCTGCATGATAGCCTTTGCATGAAGGTGCGATTTTTTTGTACAGGGCCAGTGCTCATAAATATACCACAAGCATTCCCTGGATAAAGCCCGGAGCACTACCTTTTTGTTAGCCAACTTCTGGTGAGTAATGGAAGTATCCTTGAAACTAAAGAGATATTTGGTTTCAAAAGCAGCCACCTTTTTGACGAATTTAAGAAGACCATCTTCTGAGAGTTTTTCCATTTTTGAACAAGAGTGAGAAATGAAAGGAAGAAAAGGTTTGATTTTATAGTGTCAGGAAGGAAAAGAGTTAGAGAAGTTTTAGAGTTTCAAACCTCTAACAAGATTTAGCCATGTGGTTGAAAAGGTTTAAGTAGTGGGAAAAAGAAGGTTAAAGGAAACTTTTTAAGTTCTGATCCTACAAGAGATTGCCACATGGTCGAAGATGTTGGGATGGTGGGGTTGTGAAGAGTTGTGATTATGATTGATTTGAACCACACTAATTTCTTCAACTGAATGTGGTGGCCACTAAATCCCAAGAAAGTGGCGCATTAATGATGAAAAACTAGGGAGCAGTTTTTAAAATGACATTTTGAAGAAAAGTGACGTCATTATTCAGAGATTGTGTAGAGTTTTAAAAAAAAAAGACAATTTCTCTTTCATTTCTTCAGTAAAAAATGACATTTTTGGGGGCAATTTGTTAGCACTTATTTTGATTTCCCTTATTTTGACTAACTATATGGCTGCAGATTTCAACTAAAGGAAGATTAAAGTTGCAAGTTCTCCAAGTCCAGGAGCATTTAAGACTAAAAAGAGCCCATGGGTGATTCGACTAACAAGATTTCGACAAAGATGGAAAGATCACTTCTTGAGTTCAGTTGTTTCGACAGAAGGGAAGAAGCCTTCAACCAATTTCTCTTTGAAGAGGCAAATTGCAAGGTTCAGACACGTGGAAGCAATGTTGAAGCTGTCGAAGTAATGTAGTTTCTAGCAGTTAGGTTTTCCTCTGTTTTTCTATGTATATATAGTAGTTTTTCATAAGAAAAATAGGTCACAAATCATTAAGCAAAAGTTCTAAACACTTGAAGTACCAACGTCCAGAGAAAAGAGTACACAGAATGTATGTAACATGATCTTGTGAACTACCTTTACATTCAATGCAATGAAATTTACATTTCTTTAAGTTTTTGTCTCCTTTAAACCTTTAAGCCTTTCTTTTTGTTTATTTTTACAACTTTTAAACAACCAATTGTTGGTTTCTGTCGAAACTAGACAGTTATCTTCATACAAAAACGGTTTTCTTCATCTTTGTGTAAGCAAACTCATTAAAGGTGATGAACCTTCATGCTTTTTTGGAAATAACAACGCACAAACATGTCTTAGGATTTCATGTTTGATCCTGCTTGTAATAAACAAAGCTAGACTTGTCGTTTACCAAAAACCCAGGTAAACACATGTACCCATAATTAAAATCAACAATTAAACCACAATTCAACAACAATTATCATGTTCTTCACCAATTTCCTCAAAAACTCACAAACATATCAAATTAGCATAACCAAACATGAACTTAACCATTATAACATGATTTCATCAATTTTCACATACTCAAAATAACCATAACAATTAGAGCACGAAATTCACATATAATCATCATCAATTTATACCCAAGTTATGCTCTCTCCCGTAGGACCTCCCCTAATCACCTTCACCAAAACAATCTCTTTTCCTCGCAATCGCTTAACCTCTCGCTCCTCAATATTCACAGGCACGGTTTCAACAGTCAAATTATCCCTTACTTCCAAAGATGTAATATGGTATCAAAGATGTAATATCCTACTTAAATTTTTAGAAATCTGCAGTTTCAGTTAATCAAACCGTGTCAGTGCTCAGTATCAGCTTTAGTGTGTCTCAGTAAAACTTTTAATGAGAAGGGTAAATTGGTAATTGGCACTTGTAACTATTTAAAGGCCAAACCTCACTTTCCATTCATTTTCACTACTCCACTCTCTCTCTCTAAAACTGAATTTTCCCTCTCCCTTCTCTCTAGCTCTCTCGGCCATCTCCTTCCCTCATTCAATCTCTACTAATCTCACTCAAACCTTAATGGAATCAACATGCAAGTTCAAAAACATGTTTTTGTACAAAATTAAGCCTTAAGCACAACTCATAAAACTCCCCATCTCTTTCTTGACTGTATTCCTCTCTCTAAGCTTTTCACCTTGGGTTTTCATTTTGATTCAAGCAAAACCTCTTGCATGTGTACTGATTTTGGTTGCTTATGTTCTAAATTGGTTTTTAGAGACAAGTAGTGAAAGAGGAATCAGAACTGAAGCCTGGGTGAGCAAGAAGTAGCAGCAAGTTGTTGCAAATGTGATTATTTTGGGTTACATGTTTGGCAAAGAAGCAAGGGTTAGTGCAAGAATTGGAGCTAAGGGTTTCAAGAAGACATTAGAAGTGGTTATTGTTGATGTATGGGATAATAAGCTGAAGCTAGAAGCAATAAGCTGTTTTTGGGAAAATCTTCCATAAGTGATTATTAGGAAGGATGTGCTTAAGTTGTTGTAAGTGTGGTTTAAGAATTGTTTATGCATGTTGGATAAATGGACTGGGGTTTGGATTGATGTTGAGACTTGTAGAAGCTATAAGTTGTAAATAAGCTGTTTTGGAAAAGTGATTATGGAGCATGGCAGGAGCTTTGAATTGGTTGATTAAGCTGTTTAGAGAAATTCAGAATGTCATGTGAGTTCCTTTAGATATAACTCACCTTTGGGGTAGCTTAATTACTTATTTTGTGAGATAAGTGATTATTTAGAGTAATTGCATATAAGTTAGTTTCCCCCCTATGATAATGCATGTGTGTGTCCATGTTCCATCTTGATTTACTGATTGAATCTTTATAACAATGTCATTTTGGAACTGTAAGGAAAAACCAAAGGCATGGGTAGTGTTGAAATGGATGAAAATATGAAGTTCTTTAATTTTTTTGATGTGTTGTCATTATGGCTAAGCCACCGTTTCCGCGGCTTAGCGAGAGCTCACTTAGCCAGCCTTTTCATGGCTTAGCGAGGGATCGCTTAGCCAGCCTTTTCGTGGCATAGCCAGACACTCTGCTGAATTTTTATAAAAACAACAGTTTTTCTTGAAAAGACTTATCTTACAGCTCCATAAGGCTTTTTTTTTGGGTGAATCAAGAATGAATACGACTCATATGATCATAGAATTATCGAGAGTATAAATGTATGTAAGAATATGATTAGTATATGGGACAATATCACCAACCCTTAAGAAAACGGCATATGAAAACGATATGCTTTAATAGATCATACCATACATGGGAACCAACTAAGCGGAATGTTTCAGATATAAATATGACTAAGCTTATTATTAAGCATGGAATAGAGAATAATAAGAAGACATATCAGATTTATATTTCAAATATGTCGTGTCCATCAGGCTCCATATATGCTGGATGGGATTCTCCTCAGTAGGAAATCCACATATATGCATATATGAAATACTATATGAAATCAATTATAAGTTAAGTTGTGACTCTCTAACTCCCCGTTAGTAGTGGAGTTGAGGTTCCCCCTCAGTAGTAGACATGCATTCTTCCAATGTAAGTCCTACGCGACGACAAGAGGAGTCCAGTGTTAGCCTGATACGATAGGAATTTTCACCGGTATGTCAGGGGGATGTATCCGGGGTTACTCCACTCGGATCCATTCTATAAAATAAACTCAGATTAATTGTTTGTCACATGCTAACCTTCAAACATAAATATGAAAATATGATATGATATGACAAGAATTATGATAGTATACAGTTAGAGATCCTAGATTTCCCCTGATCATTAAGATATGCATAACATAATAGTAAATCCTAAGTCAGGTACATGTACAGACATATGGCGATCATAGGTTCCCAGAGATTGCCTACAACCTAGGATAGGTGGAACTCACTGAGATATCTTGTCTCACCCCAATCCCTTTATTTTATTTTAGATAAGCAGGTGGACTGTGGCAAGGGCAAGAAAATGGAAGCTGGATGATTATGCACAGATGTCCCATACTAGACTATCAATTGTATTTCCTTATGTATTGTATACTCGTTAGTTAGTGTACTATTACTCAGACAAGGATTTTACATTTGTACTCACCAGATAGTCCATTTGTATCCAGACACGGCTTATGGTTTGTACTCATCAGTTAGTACCTTTCATCAGATGTATGAGACTGTGCAATGATATAATTTATTCAGTTGATAATTTCATGTGTAATTTTAATGTATCCAGTACTTTATGTTTAACACCCGACCAAATATTCTAGGCAGTTTAGTATGGCCGTTACATTTGGTATCAGAGCAGGTCGATTCAGATCGTGCCTTAGGTCATTAGAATTCTATGAATGTAGTGGGACCATTTGGATTCCGATGTTTATCCTAAATGTCATATCTAGTTGATCTTGATCAGCTCGACTTAGTATATGACAGTTATGGTAAATGTCTTAGAACTGAATAGGACCTAGGAGGGATGAAGCGAACAAAGAAGGAGAATTAGAGTGTCAGAATTCATAACAGAAATCGATAAGAAAGTTCTCAACGCCGAATGGTGTTGTGAGGTAATGAAGTCTGTTGATGGCAAAGTTTTCAAGAGTATTTTGGGATTATTTTAAGGTCAAGACGGAGTATCCGGATATCGTTGGACACGTAGTCAAACGGTGCTTCGTCTGTGGAAGCAAGAGAATTAAGGAATTATAGGATGCTTTGAGGATCCATTTGGAACCTCGCATGGGAGTCGTAGCTTGAGAAGCGAAAGTAAGATGCAGAATCAAGGAATGGTTTTGGGATAGCGGAGTTTGAAATAGGGAAACTCAGAATGGAGAAATTACCGGATGAATATTGAAACCCCTAAATTCTCGATGACGGTAGAGGATGTAAGGAATTTTAAAGTATCCAGTACTATATGTTTAACACCCGACTAAATATTCTAGGCAGTTTAGTATGGGCGTTACAAAAGACCTACAAATTATTCAGTTACATTCTTTTCTAAATCCTTCACGTGAAAATTTTAATTAAAAATATCTTTTCGTCCTCTTCACCATTGATTCTCTAAAATTAAAACTGATCTCTCCCTGCCATTGAACACTCTTCCATCACATTGAACACTCTTCCATCAGCCAAAGACCGTGTACATCTGTCGGATCCAAAAATGGCCATGCCCATTTATTCTGAGCTATCTCATTCAATATTTTGTTAAAATGGCGCATGGTCTCCTCCAGAAATTCTTCTGAAGCATGTTGTAATGGATTCTCCTTGCCTTTGTATTTGCTTGAGTTAAAAAATGGCCTAAAGGAGCGGAATTTTTTACCAAAATTCAAGGTCAAGACAAATATTTTAGCAAGGATATTAAGCCTATAAAGGCTATTCACCGTCAAGACATAAACCAATGCAAGAAACTCTTGAGGCATGGACCAAGTTTCCCACTACGAGAAGAGAAATGAGAAAAAAAAAAACTTGAAAGTAAATGGTGAATGAAAAGTTATATTGTGAAAATTGGAAGATAAGGGCATGGTATTTATAAGTCAGGATTTACATATAGGCGAATATTACGGGGCTATATGCATTGGAGATATATTTTCAATGGTTCTGTCAACCGGAGATATATTTTCAATGGTTCTGCCATCCTTATATACAAAGATGCATTTTTTTTAAATTGTTCTATATCAATCATAATTTAGTCAAAAAAATCAACCAAAATAAATAGTCTTTGAATTTCTACCAAAAGTAAAATGCCAAATGTATTTGGTCCATTTGTAAACTAAATTCCTTTGACATTATTGTAACAATTAAGATCAGGGAAACTATGATGATAGCTTCCCAAACCTAAAATACTACACATTTTTTAACCATCCTTATAAATGAAGACACATTTTTTCAATAGTTCTGTCAACCGGAGATATATTCTCATTTGAGTTTGTAGAACACTAACATTGGACACTTAAATATAGTCGAAGATAAATTGATTCAACGTAAGTTTTCATAAGAAAATATCAGATCTATATTGTTAGGGATTGAAGCATTTACAGGAGATTTTATAAAAAATGAGAACTTAAATGGTGAAGTATTTGGACATTCAATTTTAAGCAACCATTGAAACTTTAAGTTTATAACCTTTTACATATCTTGACATGTGTATAATAATTCTATTCAATTAACCTCTATCCAATTTTTGTACACCGGTGGCAATAGTCATTAAAGACTCAGGAGTACCAATAGAAAAGGCTTTTTTATTTTTATTTTTTTGATCGCATAAACAAAGGATGAATAGATTATATATCTCTAGATGTAACTTTTTCCATGATGATGCCCAAGGAAGTAACCATGCTCAAGAGTTTATAGCAAATCTAAAAGGTTAATTGAAAAACTAAATTATAAATATATATTCGAAACACGATTAAGGACCCGGTATATTTTGTAAATCTTATTATAAATCGTAAGATATATGTTGCAATAAATCTAGACTTACTGATCTCCAAAATGCCCACACCAATTTGCAGCAGTTGAATTGAGCTAGAATTAAAGCTTGTGCCAAATATGGTATTATATATAAAAAGGGTACATTGTAGTCAATGTAAATTCTATTCATCAAGTCATATACAATATTTTTTTGTCATTTTTCTATACTTTTCTCTAAATAATGAATTACATCAAAAATCTAATATGGTATCGAAGACCTACAAACTATTCTGTTACATTCTTTTCTCAAATCCTTCACGTAAAAATTTTAATTAAAAAATCTTTTGGTCCTCTTCACCAATGTTTCTCCAAAATCAAAATTCAGTTGTCCTTGCCAGTGAAGACTCTTCCATTAGCCAAAAACCGTGTACGTCTACCGGATCCAAAAATGGCCATGCCCATTTATTCTGAGTTATCTCATTCAATATATTTGTTAAAATGGCGCATGGTCTCCTCAAAAAAATTCTTCTGAAGCTTGTTGTAATGGATTCTTAGAACCGGTAAGAGGCTTCTTGTTGCCTTTGTATTTGCTTGAGTTAAAAAAAAGGCCTTTAGGAGCGTAATTCTTTACCAAAATTCATGGTCAAGACAAATATTTTAGCAAGATTGTTAACCCTAGAAAGGCTATTCACCGTCAAGACATAAACCATTGCAAGAAACTCATGAGGCATGGACCAAGTTTCCCACTGTGAGAAGAGAAATGCGAACGAAAACATGTGATAGTAAATGGTGAAAGAAAAGTTATATTGTGAAAATTGAATGATAAGGGCATGGTATTAATAAGTCACGATTTACATATTGGCGAATATTACGAGGCTATATGCATTAATTACTCTCACCAAGTCAAAAAAACAGTCAAATTTTTTGTTTTAAAATTGTTCTATATCAATCATAATTTAGTCAAAAAGATCAACCAAAATAAATAGACTTCGAATTTCTACCAAAAGTAAAATGCCAAATGTATTTGGTCCATTTTTGAACTAAATTCCTTTGACATTATTGTAACAATTAAGATCAGGGAAACTATGATGATAGCTTCCCAAACCTAAAATACTACACATTTTATAACCATCCTTATAAATGAAGACGCATTTTTTTAATGCTTCTGTCAACCGGAGATAAATTCTCAGTTGAGTTTGTCGAACACTAACATTGGACACTTAAATATATTTGAAGATAAATTGATTCAAAGTAAGTTTTCATAAGAAAATATCAGATCTATATTGTTAAGAGGGAATGAAGCATTTACAAGAGATTTTATAAAAAATGAGACCTTAAATGGTGAAGTATTTGGACATTAGATTTTAAGCAACCATTGAAACTTTAAGTTTATAACCTTTTACATAACTTGACATGTGTATAATAATTCTATTCAATTAACCTCTATCCAATTTTTGTACGCTGGTGGCAATAGTCATTAAAGACTCAGGAGTACCAATAGAAAAGGCATTTTTTTAATCGAATAAACAAAGGATGAATAGATTATAATATCTCTAGATGTAACTTTTTCTATGATGATGACCAAGGAAGTGATCATGTTCAAGAGTTTATAGCAAATCTAAAAGGTTAATTGAAAAACTAAATTGTAAATCCATATTCGAAACACGATTAAGGAGCCGATATATTTTGTAAATCTTATTATAAATCGTAAGATATATGTTGCAATGAATCTAGATTTAATGATCTCCAAAACGCCCACACCAAATTGTAGCAGTTGAATTGAGCTAGAAGTAAAGCTTGTGCCAACTCTGGTGTTATATATAAAAAGGGTACATTGTTTTCACTGTAAATTATATTCATCAAGTCATCTACAATTATTTTTCATCAATTTTCTATACTTTTCTATCAATAATGAATTACATCAAGAAATCTAATATGGTATCAAAGACCTACAAATTATTCCGTTACATTCTTTTCTCAAATCCTTCACGTGAAAATTTTAATTAAAAAAATATTTTTCGTCCTCTTCACCATTGATTCTCCAAAATCAAAACTCAGATGTCCCTGCCAGTGACGACTCTTCCATCTGCCAAAGACCGTGTACATCTACCGGATCCAAAAATGGCCATGCCCATTTATTCTGAGTTATCTCATCCAATATTTTATTAAAATGGCGCATGGACTCCTCAAGAAATTCTTCTGAAGAATGTTGTAATGGATTCTTAGATCCGATAAGAGGCTTCTCCCTGCCTTTGTGTTTGCTTGAGTTAAAAAAATGGCCTAAAGGAGCAGAGTTCTTTACCAAAATTCATGTTCAAGACAAATATTTTAGCAAGAATATTAAGCCTAGAAAGACTATTCACCGTCAAGACATAAACCATTGCAAGAAACTCATGAGGCATGGACCAAGTTTCCCACTGTGTGAAGAGAAATGCAAAAGAAAACATGATAGTAAATGGTGAAAGAAAAGTTATATTGCGAAAATTGGAAGATAAGGGCATGGTATTTATAAGTCAGGATTTACATATAGGCGAATATTATGAGGCCATATGCATTAATTATTCTCACCAAGTCAAAAAAAACAGCCAATTTTTTAAAAAAATTGTTCTATATCAATCATAATTTGATCACAAAAATCAACCAAAATATATAGTCTTTGAATTTCTACGAAAAGTAAAATGTCTAATGTATTTGGTCCATTTTTAAACTAAATTCCTTTGACATTATTGTAACAATTAAGATTAGGGAATGTATGATGATAGCTTCCCAAACCTAATGCAACGCCCAAAATAAGTTGTCTAGAATTCTTACCATAACGTTAAAATTTCGTACTGGATACAATAAATTACAATACATAATTGAAGTCTGAAACGATAATGGCATACATATGTCTCAATAATCATTTCAGTACAACTGATGCGTACATAATACATAATTGTCTGAATAATATAAGTATTGATTGACAAGTACGTAATATCATAACATATTGTGTACACATCGACATGAAATACATAAACTGGGAACATAAACATAATGCGACATATATATGCTAAGACATAAACATAATCGGCATGATCAATCAATAGCCTTCTCCTTACCCTTGATACGTGCCACCTGAGTATCTGAAAAAAAAATAAAAGGATTGGGATGAGACATAATGTCTCAGTGAGCTGCACCTATCCTAGGTTATCTATGGTCAAGGGGGAACTAGGACCACAGTCTGTATTTCTATCATTTTTCATATTAATCTGTCGTAATCATATCATAAACCATAAATTCATAATCATATCATTTACGGAATGCACCGGGTGGAGTAACCCCATTAACATCCCACTGCTACCGGCAAAAATACCTATTATATCAGGCTAATGTCGGACTCCTCTGACTATGTGTGGTTTACCAACTGGAGTAAAACCCATCCAGCCTAATCTAGAGCCTGCAAGGGACACAAGTGAGTTAGCTTCACCGCCAAGGTACGATTCAATTGTCCACACTTTTCACGCACTCTTTCTTAGTTCCATTACTGACTTGATCGTCGGAGTGCTAACATGCCTACATGCACCTTTCGTTCCACCGCAAAGACTCGTCACCACCGTACATAAGCACTTTCCGCCCTCCATCGGTTCCTCACCGGACAGATCAGAAAGTGACACTCCTACTTGGAGGAGAGATAATTTCAATGAAGAAGGTAAAGTGCATATTTGTTTTCAACATGATGAAACCCAAAACATGTAGAGTGATATAACTAGTTGCGAACTTCTCTGTGTATTTAAAGTGAATGATTTGAATTTGAGGTGCAACATGGATAAAGTGGATGAAGTGTGTGAAACTGGTAATGCCAAGAATATGCAGCAAAGCAACGAACAACAAGGAAGTACAATTCCAGAGTAATACCAAGAGAGATGGAGGAGGGAAACTTAGTACTTAAGCAGATCACACCTCCATCTAATCTAAGATAGGGAAAAGTTTTCTAATGGAGCATATAAGTTAGAGGAGCTTAGTGGGGTTCCAATTCCTCGAAGCTGGAACTCCGTTAATATCGGATGGGGGATAGGTATTTGTATCCTTAGCCGGCACAATTTAGCCTTTTCTGATATGTACTTTGATGTTTTTCCCTTCACTGCATTACTTGTGCTTGAAGGATTTTCTTTAATTCAATTTTTGTTTTCTCGAAAAGACAATGTCTAACAACTGACGTGGCAAAAAAAGTGATAATTTTACACTAGTAATTTTATTTTATTTTAGCAAAACACTCCAACAAATCTTATTTCATTCCGTAATAAAAAAAAAAAAATCACGTTGGAGACCAAAGTGTTTTGCATGTATAAGTTTAATGTTGATGCAGCAAGCTTGATAGATGAGGGTAAGTGGAGTATTGTTGATGAAGGTGTTGTCGTTGGTGTTAGTTGCTGGCAAGTCTTTTCATTAGCAGATTTAGAGGTTGCAGAAGCCTTAACTATGCATAAGGGTTTTGAATTTGCGAAAGACATGTCTTTTCTGAATCTCATAGCAGAGTCAGATGCTTTTAATGTGGTCTTGACGTTGAATGCTCATCAACAATCTCTCACCTATGTCGGATCTATTATTGGAGATTGTATTAGTTTTCATATTTGTTTTTTATTTTAATTTTTTTTGCATGTTTGGCGTGAAGTCAACCAAGCTGATCATTATTTAGCTAAATATATTCTTCATAATTTAGATTATATATGGATCGAAGAGACTCTGTCTTGTATCTATGCAGTCTTGACATTTGATTTATTGTCAAACTTCCATTAATAAAATTGTCTTTTAACGTTAGAAAAAACTAATGAAACAATGTGCGTCACTTAGAAAAATAGAAAAATCACTGTTTATTCCTTTATGATAACCCCAAACTTGTACACAGAAAAATGTTACTAATTAATTAGAACATTCATGTCTTATCATTTATGGAAGCATAATCTGACATTGAGTTTTTCTTAATTCAAGTCTTAATCATGATCAACAACAATGATTCTTGAAAGTAACACGGTACAAATTGCAATTGCAACAATTGTCACGTAAACTAAAACCTAAATAAGAAAATTAACATGCTAAAAATCCATTGGATAATAAGGAAATTAATAAATCTATTTTCTTGTTCCTCCAACCCTTTGATTTTTTCTCACCTTAACCTTTCCACCACCTTGAACTTGAGTCTTCTGTTTCTTCTCCCCATTCTTTTCTCCTATTTGATTTTCTTTCTTTCTATTTCCTTTCTTGTGATGATCTAAGCAATAGTAATCATAAACCTTGTCATGAACATACTCACCCTCTTCCACATTTTTCTTGAAATGTCTCAAATCATAGCCACCTTCATAAATTCCCAAAGGGTGAAAATTAACAGCATGATGACTTGGTCCAGAAGAAGCATCAGAAGCCATAGAATCATCACTTTCAATTCCAGCTTCAACTTGAGTTTGATGAATCCCTTGATAATAGTGCACTTTATTATCTTCATAATCATGATCAAAATTTTCATCCTCATGATTTATTGGAGAACCAATATACATGGTCCATCCAGATTCACTGCTGTGACATTCCTCTTCACTTCCTAAGAAAATATGATGAGGTGGCTCCATCCTAAGGAGACCAAAAAAGAAGAGAAGAAAACAAAAATTGTATGTTAGTTTTTGTTTTTTAGAATGGTAAATAGCACCAAAGCATTTATATAGAAGTGAAGAAAAGATAGAAGGAATTGAACTACTATGTCTTTTATGAAGAGTACCAAATAAATAAATTTTATAAAAATAATTAATATTAATTAATTAATGATAATAATACTATAGAAGTGTTCTGAATACCTGAAAATACTTATCCCTTCATCTCTCTGACACAAAAACAGTTTACTAAACACGGAAAAGATACAGCCAGATTGCAGCCATAAAGGGATTTGAAACTATGAGCATTTGGCAGTGATCTCTTTATAATTAATTGCATATTAACAACTGTGGGGCCCTCTGACTTGGATTTAAGTTTGAAATTTGGTAGTTGGTAATTTATACATAAATACTACTCCAAATTATCAATGAGGGTATAATTCTCATTATCTTTGTATGAAGTGTGCCATGTTATTCTCATTATGTGTGATTTGAAATAACTATTGAGGTGGTTTGAAAAAATACATACTATGTATGATTTGAAATTCATCCTTTAAGTTTACAAAATCAAATTTTCACCGTTGCAGTGACACAACGAATGAATCATAGATTTTATATTTTGGTATACAGCTTAAATTGTGGCAATAATATAGGATTTTTAAGTCTTTACAATGACATCACAACTGAAATTTCGAGTACCGCTGTATTTTTCCGCAATATAATGATTTGAAGTATAAACACAACCTAACTTAAAATCATCGAGTGTGCCTCCCTAAATTTTTTGTAAAATCTTAAAATAACCACATCACATAGAAAATCTACATACTCATTAATCACCAAGCATCATCAAAAGAGAGAGGTAGTAAAATCGATCAAGAGGCTATCTTGAGATGGTTTTCAGATAATAAGTCGGTCTATTCTTGCCTTTATTACGAATGGTTTTCGTTTCCCATATTGATTATATGTTAAGATAGTTTAGGTTCCATTGTATCTTGGTCTCATATTTTTTTTTTCTTTTGGGAAGGATTAATACTACCTAATTATGCTTAATATCTATGTAAGATTTTAGTACTCTTGTACCTATCTCATCTTTGTCAAGAAAATTTCATTCCGCTATTAAAGAAAAGTGAGAGAAAGAGGTAGAAGGTGTGAATGAAAGTGAAACAAAAAGCATAAATTTGAAAGAGAGATCGGGTTGGTTGGTTGGTTTCACTTCATCACATGGGCCTGATCTTCATTAAGAGAAGAATATGCAATTGCAATCATCATTACTTTCTCTGCATTGCTCATAAATAAAAATGACAGCTATATATATATATATATATATATATAAATGCAAAGTTTGCAGAATCAGATTAACACAGGCTACAAATCAGAAGAGAGAATATAAGTAGGATTGCAAACAGGACCTCTTCATTACCTGATTTAGCTTTCACTTCTTTAAATATCTTGTCCCTTCATATGAAACAAATACCCTTTTTTTCACTTTTCTCTTCTCTTAGAAACTGCTACAAAATATTACAACTGGAGTATTTGAATTTTTTTAGATTAAGCCCACACTATATAATATAGGATAATGAAGTTTCTTGTTGAGAAGTAACCCTTTTGGAATATCTCTCTGCATCTACCTCTTGCTAGCTATAGCCTCTCTAATTTTATTAGGGGAAGATCACAAAGATATAATTGTGATCTCAAATTAAACCCTACTATTTTTTTTTCTTTTTGGCTGGAAATGTATTAATATAAGTAGGGTCATAGTTTGGAATAATACATAGTCACGAACATGTTTCTAATGATTATAATGAAAATTGATTTATGCCACGGGTTGTGAATGACCAGATAGGTAGATTGTGATATTTATCTACTTGGAATTGCATGGTTAACGAAAGCTATATCATATTGCTATCATGAGGAAACCACGTATACCCCACCTTTTTTTTTCTTCTTCTTTTTGTCTTCCACAAATTTGAAAGCTGGTATTTGTCTTTTGATAATTTTTTCATATTTTCTAAAAGTAATATTGTTAGGTGGGGAAATGAACGTGGTCCGTTAGATTTTCTTTTGTGTTTTGTGGGAGGTAGATATATTTTTTTAATACGGTTATAAATAATGAAGTGACATTTAGAATGACTTCTTTCACTTCAACAACAATAGATGATTAATGCATTAACAATTTTACAGCATTTATACGTATTATTACAGCATTATTTTTTTAAGAAGTTATTTATTATTGATTCATAATTATTAGTATTAGTCCGTATTCAGAGTGGATAGTTTTTATTGGTGAACTATTGGAGAGTTTTTTATTAAAATTTTAAGATTATGCATAAAATATTTGGATGCAGTTTTACCCCTCCTATTTTGGCTTATTTTGGATTTTACGACCTCTATTTTAAAACTCGGAGTTTTACCCTCCATATTTTAAATTTTTTAGGATTTTTGTCCCCTCTACCACATTTGAGTTTATTTTCGCTGATGTGGCAGTGCTGATATGAAATATATATTACATTATTTTATTATGCAAAAAATGAGCGAAACCAAACAATAATATAAATCAAAGGTGGTGAAGGAGGGCAAAATTCTGAAAAATATAAAATATGGGGATAATATTCCGAGTTTTAAAATAGAGGGGATAAAATCCAAATTAAGCCAAAATAAAGGGGATAAAACTGCATTTAAGTCAAAATATTTAGATAAATATAAATATTTTCTTCATGAATTGGTCTTGGGTTGCATTTTGTGGCAGTACATTAAAAAAAAAAAAAGATAGGTGAGGGTATGTTTTCTGTTTCTTTAGTCTTAGGTTTGCATTAGCTATTATCCAGACAAGATATAGTCCTGGGGCTCTTCGGTTCACACACCACAATTTTTGTTTAATTTGATTTCGAATTTGTAAGCAGATTATTAGATCATGCATGCGGCATTTGGTTGCTTGGTTTGGATTAAGAATTGTGCTCTTTAACCATTTGAATTTATTTTTTGTCATTGAGTCAAGTTTTACGTCCCTCCAACTCTATGCATTCTTTACCTTTATTCTATTTAAGGTGTCACAAACTTACAATCTGCATCTCATTTGCAAAAAAAAAAGAAAAAAAAGAAAAAAAATTACTCCCTCCTATAATAATCAATTTATTTGAATATTTCACACATAGATTAAGAAAAATGTAGATATAAAAGAAGAATAATAATACTTGTATTTGGTCAAAAAGATAATATTGTACCACATTATCTTTATCATGTAATGATTTATTTAATTTTTTTTAAGACACCAAAATGAAATATATTAATACCGCAAAATGTTCATTCTACCTAGCAGAAGGTGTACAGTAGTAGAAGAAAACTGCTACAAAAATAACAAGAGTTCAAACCACAAGGAAAAATAAAATGGACAACAGGAATTAAGCAAAACCCAAGCACAAAAGAGGATTAAGCCACCAATTATGATAACTAAAAGCACCAATGAACTTATGCGCCTTCAACCACCTATAGGAAAGTAGCTTAATACTATCTAATAGTTGTAGTAAAGTGCTTGCCCTGTTGTTCAAAATCATGTTGTTCCTTTCCTTCCACATTACCCTAATACAAGCAAACCAAATGAGCAACATAACAGAACGTCGCGATTTAGAAAACCCAGCCAAGCTACTGAACTGTATCATTTGATCAGAAATAGTAAGCGGGTCCACCGCATCGAAACCAAGCCAATCTTGCACCATATACCACAACCCAACAAAATTCAAACAATCCATGAATAAATGTTGGGCCGATTCCAAAACTTCGCACCCGCTGACACATAGTTGATAATCCAAAGAAACAATACCTCTCCAAAATAAATTATCCTTCGTGGGAAGTCGATTTCTAAAAAGCCGCCAAGCAAAGATAGACAACTTCAAAGGGATCAATTTACTCCAAATGAGGCCTGAAACCGTAGAGACATCCATAGTAGTAAGCATAGTATACACGCCGCGAATAGTGTATCCTTCGGTAGGCGTCGGAATCCAAAGCCATTGATCGTTAATATCAACCTGTAAAGTCACAGACAAAAGTAACATCCTACACTCCTCTACTTGCTCATCCTCCCAAGCCAACAACCTCCGCCTCTACCTCCCTCTCCCCACCCCACAAAAAACATCCCCGCCACTGTTGCCCCTCGAGTGTCAGCCAACTCAAACAACCTCCAAAATTTTACATACAAACGGACACTTCAAACCACATGTTCGTCCAGAAAAAAGTATTTTTCCCTAAACCGACCTCACGCCGAATATTATCCAAAAACCATCATCCCATCTCTAAACCAACTCCACTGCGATGTTTAACCAAATCCTTCCACCAAACCGACATCTCCATTCCCCCTTCCTTCAACCTACCCCCCTCAACACCATATCTAGCTGCCAACACCCTAAACCACAAACCACCCATATCATTAAGCATCCTTCAACACGACCTACCCATCAAAGCAATATTAAACTCCCGAAGATTCCTAACCCCTAAACCCCTATGCGCATTATCCATACAAATTGTATTCCATTTTACCCAAGATATTTTCCAAAAATCCTTACCCCCCCCCCCCCCCCCCCCCAAGAAAAAACAATTTAAAAGAGATTCAATAGAGGAAATGATACATGAGGGAGCTTTGAAGAAGGGAAAAGCATAGACATGAATAGAAGTCAGGACAAACTTTAGAGAATAAGACGACAACCAAAAGATAAAAACCTGTTTTTCCACCCAGACAACCTAGACTTTATCCGATCCACTAATGGCTCCCAAAATTTCAACCTCCACGGATCACCTCCTATCAAAAGACCCAAATACACAAATGGTAGCCGACCCACTCTACACTCCATCACCGATGCAGCCTCATTCAACCAGGAGTCATTAACATTTACACCCACCAACATGCTCTTATGAAAGTTAACTTTCAAGACATAGCTTCAAACAGATGAAGAACAACACGCATTGCACGAACATTATCCCAGCTCTTTTCACTCAAAATAAGAGTGTAATCTGCAAACTGCAAATGAGAGATAGATATAGGCGCAGAAGTACCAATCTTATACCCAGAGAAAATATTTTTCGCCATCATAGCCTCCATCATAATATTAAAACCCTCGGCCGCCAATAAGAACAAAAAAGGCGACAAGGGATCACCTTGTCTCAACCCCCTCTCCATCGGAAACTCATCGGTGGGGCTACCGTTCACCAAAACAGAAGTTGTGGCCGTCCTTATGTATTCTCGAATCCACTTCCTCCACAAGTACGGAAACTTCATCTTTGCCATAACCTCATAAAGATATCCCCAATTCACAGAATCATACGCTTTTTTGAATTCTACTTTAAAAAGCAACAACTCCTTTTAAATTTCCTATCCTCATCAACCGTCTCATTATTAATAAGGATTCTGTCATACCCCAATTTTTGACCTAAAATTCTTTTTTTACTCGTCTTTTTTTTAAAATACCTCATTTAGGGTTCCGAAAGCGACTTTTTTTTTCAGTTTTATTATTATTTTATTTTACTTTAGTTTTTTTTATCTTTTTTCTTTTTTTAATTATTTAATTTTCGGATAATTTCTATTTTTATTTTATTTTTCATTTATTCTGTTTTGTTTTTATTTTTGTTCTTAATGGTTATTTTTCTGGTCTTTATTGCTAATCAAATCTGTCCAAAGTCCAAAGTCAGAGGTCAAGGTCAAATGTTTGATTTAATGACTTTGACATATGTTATTTAATGGCTTTAATCCCATTTGATGGGGATTTAATCCTTGTCTCCTTATTGTCAAAAATCCACCCCAATGTGTATATAAAAGCACACGCTCTAGCAACCAAAAGGAGAAAAAAAATTCGGCCAACAAAAAACAACAACACAACACCATCAACAAAAAACAACAACACAACACCATCACCACAATCCACAAACATATGAATCAAAGCAAAAAACCAACAATCATTCACCATCAACCCAAAACACAAATTCGGTCTCCCTCCACCAACCGAAACCACCTCCCAACACACCCAAAAACAACACAAACCGAACACAATAGTCACAAGCTGCGACCTCCCCATCAAAATCCAAATCACAAACCGAAAAAACACAAAAAAGGTAGTTCCCTCTAACTTAGATCTAGGTTTTTTTAGGGAGGTTTTGAGATTTTTGTTTAAGGTTTGAAAAGAGGGAAATAAAGACTTTCTAAAACCAATTTTTTTTTTTTTAAAAAAAAAGAGTTTTTAACTCTGGCGCGGTGGCGCCACCGCGCCGGAATTCTTCTTTCCGGCCCAGCTCTTTCTTCCTCTTTTCTGCTTTTGTTCTTACTTCTACCTACCCCCCATTTTTATTCTCTGCACCCCCTGTTTTTATTATTGTGTGTTTTTTTTCCTTTCATTATATTTTTTTAAGCATTTTATTTGTTCATATCTAACAATCATCTCATGCATTTTTATCTTTAATCGTCATTGTAGTTCTTGTTCGTTATTTGTTTTTTTATTGCATAGCTTTAGAATGTATTTAGGACCAATGTAAATTATAAATGAGAAGAATCATGCATGTGTCTTTTATTTTATTTATTTACTTCGCTTTACAAAAAAAAATGCAAAAAAAATATTAGGTTAGTTTAATTTCAAAAGGGTTTCGTGGTGATCCAACGTCACCACGGAAGTTCATCGCGTTTAGCTTTTTGTTATGTTTTAGGCCTTAGTTATTTATTATCAAAAAGAAAGAAAAAAAACTCAAAAAAATCTTTTCTTAAACAAACCTTGATTTTTAATCAAGTGCCACTTTTTCTTCTTTTATTTTCTTAAATAACCATTAATCCATTTTAATAACATTTAAATCATTTTCAAAAAATAAAAAAATACAAACAAATCTTATTTCTGCCACTTGGCCTTATTTTATCTTCAAAACCTTTTCAAAACTAATAAAAAATACAAAAACAAATCAATCGGCATTTTTACCCCGAACTACGAGGTTTTGATCCCTCACGGGTACGTAGGAAAAGGACCTTGTCCTTCCAAATCATAAAAAATAAAAAACAATTTTTTTTCTCACTACTCTAATTCTTTTTTAAAAAAATATATATAAGCAAGTTATAGCCAAAAATAAATAAATAAAATCAAGAGGTTCTCGTAGAATACTACGAACGTTTAGGGTGCTAACACCTTCCCTAAACGTAACTAACCTCCGAACCCTAAATCTTTAAAAATGTGGTAATATAGAACTTTTTCCCCTTTTCTTTTGAAAAATTAAAAGTTCAGTCGTGAAATAAAATTAGTGAGTCAACGCTAATCAATAGCTTGATCTCCGAAAATTACCGTGACAGATCCCATCTAAAATTTGTCTATTCTTAACAAAAGCAGTCTGCGATTAAGATATAACACTTATGATAACCCTTCTTAAACGGTTGGCCAACGATTTAGCAAGAACCTTATACATACTTTCCACTAAAGAAATGGGTCTATAGTCATTCAAATGTTTTGTGGACTTCGAATTTTAGGAACAAGAGCAATAAAGGTACAATTTATACCTTTCGTTAACCTTTCGTTCCAATGAAACTCAGTCACAAATCACATAACACCTTCCTTTATATCAACCCAAAAATCCTTTATATTGCCAAAATTTATTTCGTCCGATCCTAGGCTCTTATAACTATCACAGTCCCATACCGCATCTTTCACCTCTTCCATTGAAAATGGCTTAATTAAATCCACCCCTTCGTCATGGGACAAAGTACAAAAATCCAAATTATCCACATCAGGACTATCAATACCGATATCTTTAAAATGATTTGCAAAATGAGAAAAAAATGGCCTCACAGACATTCTGAACACCCTCCATATGCTCCCCTTCCACCTTAATAGAAGAAATCACATTACCGCCGACTAGACAATATATAATGAAAGAATTTAGTATTAACATCCCCTTCTCTGAGCCAATTCAAGCAAGACTGCTGCCAACAAATACTAGCTTGAATTCGAGATAAAGAATGCATGTCATCACTAGCACTATGTAATTCCTCCACCTCAAAATCTAATAGTACCCCCGCATCCTATTTAGATTCCAACAAATAAATCCGCTCCTTAAATTAAAAATTCTACACGGCAAATTTTTTTTGTGATTTTGGTGCCACACCTTTAAAGCTAACTTAATCATCTTGAATTTTTTCTTGAGGACATACCCGCCCCAACCTTCTACTTGAAAAGACCTCCATGGCTCACTAACAAACTTCTTGTAACCAGGAACATCTTCCCAACATTTCAGCAACTGAGTCGGCTTCGAACCCCAATTTGTTGGAACAAAATGTATGAACAAGTCCCTTTTGAGTTTTGATGATAACAAAGTGGTAAAAAGAAAATTGGATACGCTAATACTTGTTCTAGTGTGCAGGACCATATACTTAAAAATTATGTATCTAACAGTGGTTCTGAAAGATCAAGTTAAGAGCGAAGAAAAACTTTGAAGCTCGTGTTGCAAGTCTGAAGACATTCAGCGTCTGAGGATCACCGTCTGAAGAACAGCGTCTGAAGATCAGCGTTTGAAGATCAGCGTCTGAAGATCAGAGTCTGAAGTCTGAAGACTAGGAGTCTGAAGTCTGAAGTCTGAAGGAAACTCAGAAGTCAACTGATGTCACTGTCAACAGTACATAGTACGACAAGACCTCTACAACATCCTCAGAAGTCAGAACCGCTCTCTGCAACTTTGTCTCCCTGGACGAAACATGCAATCCATATCAAGGATGAAATCAACGATGGATGAAGCTTCAAATTCAAACGACTCTATTGATGACCCGGCACCTTCTCAACGGCTCTTTATTCCTCTATAAAGGACTGAAGATTTGAAGAAGAAAAACAAGACTCTGCAATTCTAAAAGCGCCAATACTCTGTCAAATTCGAAACTCATCAATAACTTATAAATTCTTACAAACTTTCTTATCTTAGAATTTCTTAAGTATAGAGTTTGAAACTGTGTTGTATTCTGTGAAAACCACTTATAGTATATCAAGTGTTCAACTCAAACATTTTTATTTGTAACTCTGTTTGATTCGAAGTCTCTTGCTTGTGTTCTTGAGCAATCAGAAGTCTCTTACTTTGTGTTTGAGCATAGGAAGTCTCTTACTTTGTGTTTGAGCATTTGGAAGTCTCTTACTTTGTGTTTGAGCATAAGAAGTCTCTTACTTTGTGTTTGAGCATTTGGAAGTCTCTTACTTTGTGTTTGAGCATAGGAAGTCTCTTGCTTTGTGCTTGAGCAATTTGTAATATGTTGATTATAGTGAAAAATCTCTTGTAAGTGACAAGGGGACTAGACTACTTCCGGGTTGTGGAAGGAACCATGATAATTGCTTGTGTCCTTCTCTTTCTCTCATTTACTTTCCATCTGCTGCATTATAACTCTGAACATAGCTTCAGACTCTGACCTCCAATCAGACTCTGAACTATCATTAAGTTTTTGAGAAAGAAAAAGCCAACACAATTCAACCCCCCCTTCTTGTGTTTTATTCACCTTCAGTTGGTATCAGAACTCCGGTTCTGATATTCAATCACCTAACAGTGAGTCAGTCAAGATCCTGAGAAAAACATGTCTTCTAGTGGTTCCCCTCAACCTACTCCTGGAAATAACTCTGCTGTATCATATGACTATGGTACAGATGACAAGCAATCACAATCACATCATAGACCTCCTATGTTTACTGGTGACCCTGAAAAATTTTCAGGGTGGAAAAACAAGATGTATAGTCATATCATTGGAATAGATAATAGCCTTTGGGATTGAAGGTGATAAAAACACACAAGAAGGGGGGGTTTGAATTGTGTGTGGGCAGTTTTTCCTTTCTTTTAAAACTTATGTTAGGTTCAGAACAGGTTCTGAAACCTTTTTAGAGTTATTAGCAGCGGATTAAAAAGAGAAGAGAAAGGGAAAGAGAGACACACAATGTTTTTATACTATTTCCTTCCACAAACCGGAAGTAGTCTAGTCCCCCTGTCACTTACAGAAGATTTAACTATAATCAAATTGATTACAATTGCTCAAAACACAAAGTGAAATTCTGGCCAGGCAATAGGATACTAACAGGTTCTGAACCAACAGGTTCTGAACAGAACTTAGCACAATTATAAAAGCAAATAAAAGGCAGAAAATAAAAGTGCAGGAAAGCTAAAAAAGGCACAAGGTTTGTTAACCCAATTCAGAGTAAAAACCTCCTACTCTGGGGCATACCAATCCAGGAAGGAATTCCACTATAGGAATTAATCCTTATGACTCAAGACACTGACTCCCAGTTCCCAGCCTAAGCAATTAACTTCCTCCTAGTCTTGAATTCTACCCAACACGTTGAGTATTAGAAAACCTCTAACTTCCTATTCAAGCAATTGCAACCCAGCCACTTGAACTACCCTTTTAACTTAAACCAGTTCTTAAACAAAATTACTCTGTTTTTGAATACACCTTCAAAGACAAAACTTCATTCGTACCTAAAGGCTTATAATGAATTACAGCTTAATCAAACACCTAAACCAACTCTAATAGAGTGGTGCACAACAAAGCTAAAAGCTTAAAATAACAAAGACTCAATCTCTGAATATAACTCTGTGAATCGTATATCGTCAAAACATAGCAGTAATCTCCTTTTATAGACTTCAGTGGCTCTTCTTAATTTTGTAACCAATCTTCTGAATTTGATTTGTTTCTGAATTATGATTGGTCCAATAAGGAAACAAATAAACCAGGAAAGAATCTTAATAAGATTGTAACAGAAAAATACGAAGTTCATGAAACTGAACCAAATCTTCAATAAGATCTTCTCCAAAACAAACAGCATTCTAGAAGCAATACGCGTGGATAATTCCTTGATAAATCTTGTTAAGATTCGTGCAGAAACAACTTGAAAAAGATCAGCTTCTGATGAAGTCAACCAAAGTCAACGCGGGCATCAGACTCTGAAATCAGCTTCTGAAGTGCTACAGTGCTTTTGATGCATTCGGCTTCTGATGGCATTTTCAGCTTCTGAATGGCTTCAAATGAAAAACCTTGCAACTGAAGATTTGTTCTACATATGAAGATGCTTCTATTCAACACATTGGATTTGCCAAATAATGCAGCCAACTCCAAAATACTCAACAATCTCCCCCTTTGGCAAATTTTTGGCTAAAACCAATGTTCACACATCCAAGTTCTTCAATCTCCCATAAGATTAAATCAGCAATGAAGAACTCCACACAAACAATCAAACAAAACATAGCTAAGAGTTTGTAGCAGCGGATACAGCTATGTTACACACCAGCTGCAGCTTCTGAACACCCTGAAGCACACAAAACAGCTTCTGAATAACTGAACTATACTTCAGCACATCTCTGATCAACACAAGAACACTCCCCCTGAAGCTTCACAAACATAAAAACACATGAACAATCACTCCATCAACTTAATTCTCCCCCTGCAACTCTTAAAACTCCCCCTTACTTCTGAACTGCAGTGAAAAAATGGTATCAGAGCACAATTGTTTCTCAGGACTTCAGGACCACACTTCAGGACCAAGGACAGCTCTTCACTCATGAATTTAATGACCTTGTACTCCCCCTAAGACACATACTCCCCCTCAATAACATCTTGACAACTCTTGTTGCATTGGTTCTGAACTCTGAGCAAAATAATCAACTGCTTCTGAGACACAGTACATTCTGATTCTGAACAACTCCAGTCTGAACTTAAACAACTTAAACATAGGTTTTTCTCCCCCTTTTTAGCCACAAAATTATGACAAGCTTCAGACTTCAAATAGGGAATCAAAACTAAATATCCAAAAAAAGTAGTCTCAGACTCTGACTTAGGAAAAACTCAGCATAGGCACAACTGGCAGGTACTCTATCTTCCTCACATCCAGTTTGCATTAATTGCTATAAATCTTCATGTAAACACACACCTAACTTGCTTCTCAGATTTTCAAACTGTTTAGCATCCAAAGCCTTTGTGAAAATGTCAGCAACTTGTTCTTCAGTAACTACATGTTCCAGCTGAATGATATTATCTTCCACAAGACTTCTGATAAAGTGGTGTCTGATATCTATGTGTTTAGTTCTGCTGTGCTGTATAGGGTTCTTAGAGATGTTAATAGCATTGAGGTTATCACAATAAAGTGTCATAGTGCCTTGTTCAATGTTATACTCTTCAAGCATCTGCTTCATCCACACCAGTTGTGAGCAACTACTCCCAGCAACAATATACTCAGCTTCAGCAGTTGACAATGAAACACAGTTTTGTTTCTTGCTGAGCCAAGAAATTAAATTATTTCCCAAAAAGAAACAACCTCCTGAGGTGCTCTTCCTGTCATCAGCATTTCCAGCCCAGTCAGCATCACAATATCCCATCAATTCAGAACTTGAACTATGTGAGTACATGATTCCATAGTCACTTGTGCTGTTCACGTACTTCAGGATCCTTTTAACTTGTGTCAGATGACTCATCTTAGGATCAGCTTGATATCTTGCACATACTTCAACATCAAAAGTGATATCTGGTCTGCTTGCAGTCAAGTACAATAAGCTTCCTATCATACTTCTATATTGACTTTGATCAACTGATACTCCATGTTCATCTTTGGTTAGCTTCAGATGAGTAGCAGCTGGTGTTCTCTTATGAGCAGCAGATTCCATACCAAATTTCTTCACAATGTTCTTGGCATACTTTCTCTGAGAAATGAAGATTGTATCTTCCATTTGCTTGACTTGTAATCCAAGAAAGTATGTCAGCTCACCAACCAAACTCATTTCAAATTCTGACTGCATTTGCTGAACAAACAACTTGACCATCTTCTGAGACATCCCTCCAAATACTATGTCATCAACAAAGATCTGAGCAATCATCAGACTTCCATGTTCATTCTTCACAAATAATGTCTTATCAGAACCACCTTTTCTGTATCCTTGAGCAACAAGAAACTGAGTAAGTCTTTCATACCATGCTCTTGGTGCTTGTTTCAGTCCATATAAAGCTTTCTTCAACTTGTAGACATGATCTGGAAACTGATGATCCATAAAACCCTTAGGCTGTTCCACATACACTTCTTCTTGCAGATATCCATTCAAAAATGCACTCTTCACATCCATCTGAAATAGTTTGAACTTGAGAATGCAGGATATACCCAACAACAATCTTATGGACTCTAGTCTTGCCACAGGTGCAAAGGTTTCATCAAAATCAAGTCCCTCTACTTGAGTATAACCCTGAGCAACCAACCTTGCCTTGTTTCTGACAACAACACCATTTTCATCTGTTTTATTCTTGAATATCCACTTAGTGCCAATCACATTCAACCCTTCAGGTCTTGGAACTAGATCCCACACTTCACTCCTTTTGAATTGATTCAACTCATCTTGCATTGCTTCAATCCAAAATTCATCAGTTAGGGCTTCTTTCACATTTTTGGGTTCAAACTTAGACACAAAACAAGAATCAGTAGCAGCTGAATCTGATCTCCTGGTTCTGACCCCTTGATCCAAACTCCCAATGATAAGCTCCTTAGGATGATCCTTCTGAACTCTAATTGATGGCCCTTTATTGATAGGTTCATGATCTGAATGCACTTCTGCTTCTTCAGACTCTGAATGCTTTTCTGCTTCTGAAGTTTGTTCTTCTGATACTTCAGACTCTGGAACAACTTCAGGCTCATTCTTTTCATTCTCAGCAGACAGATCATTAATAACCACATTTATGCTCTCCATCACAACTTTAGTTCTTGAGTTAAACACCCTATAGGTTCTGCTGTTTACTGAATATCCCAAAAAAAAAAACCTTCATCAGACTTAGGATCCAGTTTTCTCCTATTTTCTCTGTCAGCCAGAATGTAACATCTGCTCCCAAATACATGAAAGTATTTCACAGTTGGCTTTCTCCCTTTCCATAATTCATATAAAGTGCAAGATGTTCCCTTCTTCAAAGTAACTTTGTTGTGGATATAGCAGGCAGTATTCATGGCTTCAGCCCAAAACATATAAGGCAGCTTCTTTGCATGCAGCATAACCCTTGCACATTCTGCTAAAGTCCTGTTCTTCCTCTCAACTACACCATTTTGCTGAGGTGTTATAGGTGCAGAGAACTCATGTTTTATACCTTCAGAAGCACATAATTCTGAAAAGCTCTTGTTTTCAAATTCTTTGCCATGATCACTCCTGATTCTGATAATACCACTGTCCTTCTCTCTTTGTAGTTGAATGCACATCTCTTTGAATACTTCAAAAGTATTAGACTTTTCTCTAACAAAGCTGACCCATGTATATCTTGAGTAGTCATCTACCATTACAAATGCATACCTTTTTCCTCCAATACTTTCTACTTGCATAGGCCCCATTAAATCCATATGAACAAGTTCTAGTACTTTAGTAGTTACCTGGTGAACTAATCTGGGATGAGACTTTCTTGTTTGTTTTCCAATTTGACAGTCAGCACAAACATTGTCCTCATTGATCTTCAGATTAGGTACACCTCTGATAGCTTCAGTACTTAGGATTTTTTTCATGCCTTTCAAATGCAGATGTCCCAGTTTCTGGTGCCAGAGTTTGACTTCCTCTTCTGAGCTCATAAGACAAGAAGTCAGACTTCTTTCTTTCAATTCTAAATTCTGCACTAGAAGTTCACCTTTCTCAGCCTCCAGTTGACATATAGTCTCCTTTTGATCCAGAACCTGCTTGCATACTTCTGCACTTCTAGTATACAGCTTCCTGTAGTTGCTAGCTAGTTCATCATATGAGGACTTTGCAACTTCAGACACAGATGAAGCTTCAGACTCTGAGTCAGACTCAGACAAGGTTTCAGTCTCTAAATACTCTTCAGATTTTGTAAGAGCTTCTGATTTCTGAGACTGCAGCTTAACCATCAGACTTGTGTCACCTTTAGCAGATTCATTCTCAAAATCTTCTTCTGAATCTTCATCAGACCATGACACAACTAGGCTTTTCTTCTGCTTCTTGAGAAAAGTGGGACATTCAGACTTGATATGCCCATTGCCCTCACATTCAAAGCACTGCACACCTTTGGCTTGGTTACTTTTCTCCTCAGACTTGGTCTTCTTCTCATTAGTTTGTTGCTTCTTGAATCTGAAATTCTGACCTTTGGTCTTGGATTTTCTGTCACCCTTCTTCAGAATTATGTTGAATTGTTTTCCAAGGAACACTAGAGCTTCTGATAAATCATCCTCATCAGACTCTTGTTGATCATCAGCTTCAGAATTCACAGTAAAGGCTACACCTTTTCCTTTCTTCTCAGGCTGTTTACAAAAAGCAGTCTCAAAGTTCAGCAAAGAACCAATGAGCTCTTCAACCTTCATAGCAGACATATCATGAGCCTCCTCAATTGCTGTCACCTTCATATCAAATCTTCTAGGGAGTGACCTGAGAATTTTTCTTACTAGCTTCTCATCAGACATCTTCTCCCCAAGAGAATCAAAGGAATTGGCCATATCCAGCACATTCATGTAAAAATCCTAAATGGATTCATCTTCCTTCATCTTCAGGTTCTCAAATTTGGTGGTCAGCAACTGGAGTCTGGACATCTTCACCTTAGAAGTTCCTTCATGAGTTGTCTTTAAAATTTCCCAGGCCTCCTTTGCAACAGTACATTGTTTGATGATTCTGAACATATTCTGGTCCACACCATTAAAGATTGCATTCAAAGCTTTTGAATTTCCCAATGACAGATCATCTTCAGCTTTGGTCCATTCTTCTTCAGGCTTCAGAACCTCAGTCTTGTTCCCATCTTTGTCCAAAACCACAGGATGATCCCAGCCTTTAATCACAGCTTTCCAAGTTCTGCTGTCAATAGACTTTAGAAAAGCACACATCCTTGACTTCCAATACACATAGTTTGTGCCATCTAGTAGGGGTGGTCTATTGACATAGCCTCCTTCTCTATCCATGCTTACCAGAAATTAATCCCTCTGGATCTCACCCAAAACACAGGCAGGGTGCCTGCTCTGATGCCAATTGAAATTCTGGCCAGACAATAGGATACTAACAGGTTCTGAACCAACAGGTTCTGAACAGAACTTAGCACAATTATAAAAGCAAATAAAAGGCAGAAAATAAAAGTGCAGGAAAGCTAAAAAAGGCACAAGGTTTGTTAACCCAGTTCGGAGTAAACACCTCCTACTCTGGGGGATACCAATCCAGGAAGGAATTCCACTATAGGAATTAATCCTTATGACTCAAGACACTGACTCCCAGTTCCCAGCCTAAGCAATTAACTTCCTCCTAGTCTTGAATTCTACCCAACACGTTGAGTATTAGAAAACCTCTAACTTCCTATTCAAGCAACTGCAACCCTGCCACTTGAACTACCCTTTTAACTTAAACCAGTTCTTAAACAAAACTACTCTGTTTTTGAATACACCTTCAAAGACAAAACTTCATTCGTACCTAAAGGCTTAGAATGAATTACAGCTTAATCAAACACCTAAACCAACTCTAATAGAGTGGTGCACAACAAAGCTAAAAGCTTAAAATAACAAAGACTCAATCTCTGAATATAACTTCGTGAATCGTATATCTTCAAAACATAGCAGCAATCTCCTTTTATAGACTTCAGTGGCTCTTCTTAATTCTGTAACCAATCTTCTGAATTTGATTTGTTTCTGAATTATGATTGGTCCAATAAGGAAACAAATAAACCAGGAAAGAATCTTAATAAGATTGTAACAGAAAAATACGAAGTTCATGAAACTGAACCAAATCTTCAATAAGATCTTCTCCACAACAAACAGCATTCTAGAAGCAATACGCGTGGATAATTCCTTGATTAATCTTGTTAAGATTCGTGCAGAAACAACTTGAAAAAGATCAGCTTCTGATGAAGTCAACCAAAGTCAACGCGGGCATCAGACTCTGAAATCAGCTTCTGAAGTGCTACAGTGCTTCTGATGCATTCAGCTTTTGATGGCATTTTCAGCTTCTGAATGGCTTCAAATGAAAAACCTTGCAACTGAAGATTTGTTCTACATATGGAGATGCTTCTATTCAACACATTGGATTTGCCAAATAATGCAGCCAACTCCAAAATACTCAACACAAAGTTAAGAGACTTCAATGCTCAAACACCTAGTAAGAGACTTCTAATGCTCAGAACACAAAGTAATGAGACTTCCCTGCTCAAGACACAAAGTCAAGAGACTTCTAATTGCTCAGAACACAAAGTAATGAGACTTCAGGATGCTCAGCACGCAGACTGAGACTTTGGTTCAAACTGATTTACAAAGAAAGAAGTTTGAGTTGAATACTTGATCAAATATCAGAGGTGTTCACTTAATACAAAGGCCATTTTCACTTCTCTCTGCTCTAACTATGAAGGGAACGAGAAGGAAGATGAAGAAGAAGCAAATGTAGCTCTGGTTGCTACAACATCTTCTAATGCAGAGTCAAGCATATTTCAAGAGATGAAGTGCATGTTCAGATTCTTTTTAATAAAATTGAATCTTTCTTCTGTGAGGGGTTTTGTAAATATGTCAGCCCATTGATGATCAGTAGCAATGAACTGAACATCCAAAACACCCTTCTAAACATAATCTCTTATAAAATGATGTTTAATTTCTATATGCTTGGCTCTAGAATGCAGAATTGGATTTTTAGACAGACATATTGCAGCAGTATTATCACAAAAAATTGGAATGCTATCTGCATGAATCTGATAGTCTTCCAACTGATGTTTCATCCAGAGCAGTTGTGTGCTACAACTTGCAGCTGAGATGTATTCTACTTCTGCTGTTAACAAAGCAATAGTTGCTTGTCTTTTGCTGGCCCAGGATATCAGATTCTCACCCATAAATTGACAATTTCCACTGGTGGATTTTCTTTCAATCCTATCCCCAGCATAGTCAGCATCACAGAATCCAACTAGCTTATAATCCAAGGATTTCTTATACAGAAGTCCCAGATTAGTTGTTCCTTTCAGATACCTAAAGATTCTCTTGACAGAAGTCATATGAGATTCTCTAGGATCTGACTGGAATCTAGCACACAGACATACACTAAATAAAATACCTCTGTAGAACTTCTGATCTACTTTTGAGCCATTGTCTTCTTTGCTTAAGGTGCAAGTAGGATGCATTGGTGTTGTCATCAGTTTGCAATCATCAAGCTGGAACTTCTTCAGAAGCTCCTTTGTGTATTTGGACTGATGAACATACACACCATCTTTGTATTGGTTGATTTGAATTCCAAGAAAGAATTTCAATTCTCCCATCATGCTCATTTCAAATTCATCCTGCATTAACTTGGAAAATTCTTTGCAAAGAGAAGCATTAGTAGAACCAAATATGATATCATCAACATATATTTGTACAATTAAGATGTCTTTCTTAAGAGTTTTTCTAAAGAGTGTATTGTAAACTTGACCTCTTACAAAATCATTTTTAATCAAGAAATTACTTAGTCTTTCATACCAAGCTCTGGGAGCTTGTTTCAGACCATATAGAGATTTCTTAAGTTTAAAAACAAAATCTGGATGTTTTATATCCTCAAAACCAGGAGATTGTTTAACATAAACTTCTTCAGAAATAACTCCATTTAAAAAAGCACTCTTAACATCCATTTGATACAAGATGATATCATGATTAACAGCATAGGAAAGAAGTAACCTGATTGCTTCCAGTCTTGCAACTAGAGCAAATGTATCAGTGTAGTCTATTCCTTCCTGCTGGTTGTAGCCTTGAGCAACCAATCTAGCCTTGTTTCTGATCACTTCTCCTTGTTCATTAAGCTTGTTTCTGAACACCCATTTTGTTCAAATAATGTTCTTATGATCAAGTTTTGCAACTAGATCTCAGACATCATTCCTTTGAAATTGGTTCAGTTCCTCTTGCATAGCTATAATCCATCCATCATCTGCAAGTGCTTCATCAGCTGTTGTGGGTTCAATCAATGATAGAAGTCCAATCATAGACTCTTTCTGACAGAATGCTGATCTTGTTTTCCTTGGACTGTTCTTGTTCCCAATAATAAGCTCCTCATGATGTGAATACTTGTACTTAAATGAGGTTCTGGGTGGATTAGCTTATGAAGATTCACCAGGGGCTTGTTCAGAACCATGCTGATCTTGATTGGCTTCAGGAGGAGTGTCAGCATCTGAGAGTTTCTCAGTTTCCACAGAATTTCCAGCTTTTGAACTTTCTTCAGACTCTAAACTCTGTTCAGGTTCTGAAGGTTCTTCTGAGAGTCTGAAATCTGCAAAACTCTCAACCAGCTCTGGTATTTCATTACCAGGCTTCTTATCATCAAATCTTATGTGTATTGATTCTTCAACAACATGTGTTTCAGAATTATACACCCTGTATGCTTTGGATCTCTCTGAGTATCCTAAAAAGGTACCCTTTTGAGCCTTAGCATCAAATTTCTTTAGGTAGATCTTATTGTTCAGAATGTAACAAGTACAACCAAACTGATGAAAATAAGAAATGCTTGGTTTTCTTCCTTTAAAAAGTTCATATGCTGTTTTATTCAGAATAGGTCTGATATAGATCCTGTTCTGAATATAACATGATGTGTTAACAGCTTCTACCCAAAAGTACTTTGCAATTTTGGATTCATGGATCATGGTTCTGGACATTTCTTGCAAAGATCTGTTCTTTCTCTCTACAACTCCATTTTGTTGTGGAGTTCTAGGAGATGAGAACTCATGGAGAATTCCATGATCTTCACAAAAAATTTCAAATGGTTCATTTTCAAATTCCTCACCATGATCACTTCTGACTTTTAAAATTTTCAAGTCAATTTCATTTTGAACTTGTTTGCAGAATTTATTAAACACATCATATGTTTCATTTTTAGTTCTAAGGAATTTAACCCAAGTCCATCTACTATAATCATCAACAATTACAAGCCCATATTTCTTCCCATTGATTGAAGCTGTTCCAACAGGACCAAACAAATCAATGTGAAGCAGTTCTAAAGGTCTTGAGGTGGAAACAATGTTTTTGGATTTAAAAGATGTTTTAGAAAATTTTCCTGTTTGGCATGCTCCATACAGAGCATCTGAGTGATAGTTAATATTTGGCAGGCCTCTGACCAGTTGCAACTTGCTAAGCTTAGAGATGAGTCTCCAGTTAGCATGTCCCAACCTTTTGTGTCGTACCCATTTCTCATCACTCACAGACAGAAGGCAAACTACCTTCTGTTCAACCAATTCTGAAAAATTGATTTTGTAAACATTGTTTTTCCTATTTCCTTTGAACACAACAGACTTATCTTTGTTCTTGATTACAGTACATGTGTTCTTATTAAATAGGACTTCATAAATACTGTCACATAATTGACTTATGCTAAGTAAATTATGTCTCAGTCCATCTACCAACCAAACATCATCAATGGACAGGGAAAAATTACCTATCTTACCAGTACCAATGATCCTTCCTTTCTGATTTCCTCCAAACCCCACAGTTCCTCCCTCTTTCATGCTCAGGGTTCGGAACATAGACTTGTCTCCTGTCATGTGACGCGAGCAGCCACTGTCCAGGTACCAAGATTTTTCCTTTTCTTTGGATGATAAGCATATCTGCAACAGAAATTATCTCAGACTTAGGTACCCAGATTTTCATGGGTCCTTTATGGTTAGTCCTGAAAGGTTTAGTCTTTTGTTGCACCTTATGTCTGAAGTTATAATACTCAGACTTGTTCAGATACTTTGGATATGAATCCTTTAATCTTGAATAACTCTGGGTTTTAGAAACTGAGTTCTTCAGAACCTGAGTTCTCAATGGTTTTGACTCAGATTTCTTCAGAACCTGAGACTTGAAAGTCTTTGGTTCTGAGTTGTTTAGAGTCTGAACCATTGAACACTTTGGTTCTGATTTCTTCAGAACTCTAATTTTGTTAACTCCTGACACAAGGCAAACTTCAGTTTGACCTTTCTTAAAACAATCAGAACCAGATGACAGTTTGGCTTTCTTTTGCTTGCTTTGCCTGACATTTTGAGATTGAAAATGTTTTGTATAGACTGGTTTAGTAGTTTTTGAAGTTTTCATGAACCCAGTCTTAGTAAAATTTGAGTTTGAATTCTTCAGACTCTAAGACTTACTAGTTTCAGGTTCTGAACTCTTTAGACTCTGAACATTTTCAGGTTTAGAGTCTGATTTTCTCATACTCTTAGGCTTAGGACCTTTTGGTTTAGACTTTGGCAAGGTTTTAACATCTGCCTTCATCTTACCCTTAGGTTCAGAAGCTTTAGAGTCTGAGCAGTTCAGAATTTCAGACTCAGTCTCAGTTTCTGCTCAATTCAGTTTCTCAGAACTGTCAGAAGCAGGCACAAAGCACACCTCAGTGTCTTTCAAAATATTTTCAGAACAAGATGATATTTTTTATTCATCTGAGAGATTGAATGAATCATTTTTAAAACCAATACCTTAACCTTTGTTTCTGTAAATATTGTAAATCATAGAAGCAACCTTACTTCTATTGATTCTAGTTAAAATAAAGTCCTGAAGAGCAATTTCATGTTCAATTGGAATTTCTTCAGGTTTCTTATGAACCTCCTCTCAGAGTTCTCTAACTTCTTCATCAAACTCAATGATTTGATTCTGAAGTTTGAGATTTTCCTCATTCAGCAAGTTATTTTTATTTTTCAAAGATTTTAGTTCTCCTAACTTGCTTTTAAGGTGGTTCATAAGATCTTTAACAGTTTCAATCAGTTCAGATCTAGTCAGTTCAGAGTATACCTCATCTTCTTCATCAGAGTCTGAACAAGATTCAGCATCAGAGAAAGTTGTTGCCATTAAAGCCAGATTTGCTTCCTCTTCATCATCAGACTCAGAGTCATTGTCAAGATCATCCCATGTTGCCACAAGACTCTTCTTGAGCTTGTTTCTGAAGTTGCTAGACTTAGAGCTGGTCTTCTTTGATTTCTCTTTTGACTTGTCCTTCTGAAGTTCAGGACAATCAGCAATGAAGTGACCAGTCTTCTTGCAATTGTAGCAACCCTTCTAATCTTCCCTCTTTGAACTAGATCCTTTAAAGTTGCTGCTTCTGTTAGAGAATTTCTTCTTTCTATTCATTAAGTACTGAATTCTTTTGGAAAGCATTGCAAGCTCTTCAACATCTGAATCTTCTTCAGAATTTCCCCAGGAAACTCTTCTTCAGATTCAATAGCTTTTAGAGCTTTAACAGACTTTCTTTTGGATTTCAGTGCTATTGATTTAGGCTCTCTAACAGAATCATCTTCATTAAGTCCCAGTTCATGCACTTTGAGGGAGCTTATAAGATCTTCAATACTTAGAGTATTTAGATCCTTAGCTTCCTCAATAGCAGTTACTTTGGGTCTCCATTTAGATGGCAGACTTCTTAGAATTTTGTTCACATGATCAGCAGTGGTATAACTCTTCTTCAGAATCTGAAGTCTAGAAACCAGAGTCTGAAATCTTGAGAACATAGTCTCAATATTTTCATCCTCTTTCATTCTGAACAGTTCATATTGCTGAACAAGAATACTAGCCTTTCCTTCTCTAACTTTTTTGTTACCTTCATAGTTAGAGCAGAGGGATTTGAATATGGCTTTGGTTGTTGATTTATCACTCAGCTTCTGATACTCAGTGTGAGGTAGAGAATCCACAATGATACCTCTGACATTGTGGTGCTTTCTATAAATCTTCCTCTCAGCATCACTCAAGCCTCTTCTGTTGACAGCTACACCTTCTTCATCAACTGGAATAGAGATTCCATCTTCTATTATATCCCACAAAGAATCATCAATACCAATGATGTGGATGTACATCTAGCTTCTTCATCAACTGGAATAGAGATTCCATCTTCTATTATATCCCACAAAGAATCATCAATACCAACGATGTGGTTGTACATCTTGCTTTTCCACCATGAGATTTTTTCTGGGTCACCAGTAAACATTGGAGGTTTATTGTGTGACCTAGATTTTCTTTCCTCAGTACCATAGTCATATGAATAAGAAGTACCAGTACCTCTTTGATTTCTGGGAGAGGGTGGAGGTGAACTACTGGATGATATGCTTTTCTCAGGATCTCACTGACTCATTGTTAAGGGATTTAATATCAGAACCGGAGATCTGATACCAACTGAAGGTGAGAAAAACACACAAGAAGGGGGGGTTGAATTGTGTGTGGGCAATTTTTCCTTTCTTTTAAAACTTATTTTAGGTTCAGAACAGGTTCTGAAACCTTTTCAGAGTTATTAGCAGCAGATTAAAAAGAGAAGAGAAAGGGAAAGAGAGACACACAATGTTTTTATACTAGTTCCTTCCACAAACCGGAAGTAGTCTAGTCCCCCTGTCACTTACAGGAGATTTAACTATAATCAAACTGATTACAATTGCTCAAAACACAAAGTTAAGAGACTTCAATGCTCAAACACCTAGTAAGAGACTTCTAATGCTCAGAACACAAAGTAATGAGACTTCCCTACTCAAGACACAAAGTCAAGAGACTTCTAATTGCTCAAAACACAAAGTAATGAGACTTCAGGATGCTCAGCACGCAGACTGAGACTTTGGTTCAAACTGATTTACAAAGAAAGAAGTTTGAGTTGAACACTTGATCAAATATCAGAGGTGTTCACTTAATACAACTCAGGTTTAAGACTCTAACCTTAAGAAATTCTAAGATGTAAACTTTGTAAGAATTTCTAAGAGTTTTGAACAGACACGTTTTTTTAACAGCAAAACAGAGCACAGTTCAGTTCTTTTTGTTTCAAGAGTCTTAGCAATTTTCTTCTTCAAATCTTCACCCTTTTATAGAGCAAAAGATAGTTGTTGAGAATTGCCAGAAATCCAGCAAAGAGCCGTTGCAAATTGTAGAAGCTAGGCAGCTGAAAATGTGTGCTGAACTGCAGAACAGAGCACGCATTTTTTGAATAAACTTTCCTTAAAACTGGGGAATGTTTTGGCCAAGGAGAGAACTGTTCCATTGGAGTTGTTCTGACACTGCAGGCATTAAATGCTGACAGAGACAGTTGCTTTTCCTTCCAGGTCAGACTTCATAAGCTTCTTCAGGAACAGTACTTCAGGAGCTCTCTTCAGACGCACACTTCAGAAGCACTGTTCATCAGACGCACTTCTTCAGACGTTGACTTTCGTTGACCCTCAGAAGCTGCCTTTAGACGTTGACTTCGGTTGACCTTCAGACTCAATCTTCAGAACCACTCTTCAGACACAGTCTTCAGACTCTGCCTTCAGAAGCTGCTTCAGACGCAGTTTTGCTTCAGACTTGCAACAAGGGCTTCTATGCTTTCTTTCTTGCTCTTAGCTTGTTCTTCCATAACCAATATTAATTACCAACATTAGGAACATGGTTCTGCACACTTAGAACAAAGCATTAGCAATTCCAATTTTCTTTTTAACACTTTGTTATCATCAAAACCCAAAAGAGAGTTGTTCATACAAATTTTGTTCCAACAGGGATATCATTGAAGATGGTATAACTATACCATTGGATGAAGAAGGAGTTGCCATAAACAGGAAGAATCTTACAGATGTTGAAAGGAAGATTTACAGAAAGCATCACTGAGTAAGAGGTATCATTGTGGACTCTTTACCCCACAATGAGTATCTTAAGCTAAGTGATAAGTCAACAACAAAGGCCATTTTCACTTCTCTCTGCTCTAACTATGAAGGGAACGAGAAGGAAGATGAAGAAGAAGCAAATGTAGCTCTGGTTGCTACAACATCTTCTGATGTAGAGTCAGGATCAGACTCTGAAGATGAAGATGAGGTATATTTTGAACTTACTCGTTCTGAGCTTGTTGATACAGTTAAGGATCTTATGAACCATCTCAGAAGCAAGTTAATTCAATTAAAATCATTGAAAAAGAAATATAACTTGTTGTTTGATGAGAATCTCCAACTTCAAAATCACATCAATGAGATTGATGAAGAAGTTAGAGAACTCGGCGAAATGGCTCATAAGAAACCTGATGAAGTTCCAAGTGAGCAAGAAATTGCACTTCAGAAGTTCATCTTAACCGGAATCAACAGGAGTAAAGTTGCTTCCATGATTTACAATATTAACAGAAACAGGGGAGAAGGTATTGGTTTCAAGAAGGATCCATTCAATCATTCAAAAGAAACAATTCTACCATGTTCTGAAGATATTATGAAAGGCAGTGAGGTGTGCTTTGTAACTGCATTTGACATTTCTGAGAAACTGAATTTATCATAATCAAAGACAGCTGAGTCTGAAGTTCTGAACTGCTCAGAATCCAAGACTGCTGAACCAAAGGGAAAGATGAAGGAAGCATCTAAAACTTTGCCAAAATCTAAACCAAAAGGTTCTAAGTCTAAGATTATGAGAATTTCAGATTCTAAACCTGAAAAGGTTCAGAGTCTGAAAAGATCAGAACCCAAGAAAAGCAAGTCTCAGACTCTGAAAAATTTAGACTCAAATTTTCAAAAGGCTGTGTTTATGAAATCTTCAAAAGATACTAAACCAGTGTATGTAAAACCTTTTAAACATCAAAATGTCATACCAAAGGTGCAAAGGAAGCCATATCCTTTCATAACTAACCAAAGAGGACCCATAAAGATATGGGTACCTAAGTCTGAAATCATCTCTGTTGCAGATATGCTTAAGAGCCAAAGAAAAGGAGAAGTCATGGTACCTGGACAGTGGTTGCTCGTGTCACATGACAGGAGAAAAGTCTATGTTCCAAACCCTGACCATGGAAGATGGAGGAACTGTGGGATTTGGAGGAAACCAGAAAGTCAAGATTATTGGTACTAGTAAGATAGGTAATTCTTCCCTTTCCATTGATAATGTTTGGTTGGTAGATGGACTAAGACATAACCTACTTAGCATAAGTCAATTTTGTGACAGTGGTTATGATGTCTTGTTTGATAAGAACACTTGCTCGGTAATCAACAACAAAGATAAATCTGTTGTGTTCAAAGGAAAGAGGAAGAACAATGTTTATAAAATTGATTTTTCAGAACTGGTTGATCAGAAGGTAGTTTGTCTTATGTCAGTGAGTGATGAGAAATAGGTATGGCACAAAAGGTTGGGACACGCTAACTGGAGACTCATCTCTAAGCTTAGCAAGTTACAACTGGTCAGAGGCTTACCAAACATTGACTATCACTCATATGCTCTTTGTTGAGCATGCTAGATAGGAAAAATCGCTAAAACTTCTTTTAAACCTAAAAACATTGTTTCTACCTCCAGACCTTTAGAACTACTTCACATTGATCTGTTTGGTCATGTTGGCACAACATCAATCAATGGGAAGAAGTATGGATTGGTAATTGTTGATGATTACAGTAGGTGGACTTGGGTTAAATTCCTTAGAACTAAGAATGAAACATATGATGTGTTCAACATCTTCTGCAAACAAGTACAAACTGAAAATGAATTGAAAATTGTAAAAGTTAGAAGTGATCATGGTGGTGAATTTGAAAATGAACCTTTTGAAACTATTTGTGAAGAACATGGAATTCTCCATGAGTTCTCTTCTCCTAGAACTCCACAACAAAATGGAGTTGTAGAGAGAAAGAACAGATCTTTGCAAGAAATTGCCAGAACCATGATTCATGAATCTAACATTGCAAAGTACTTTTGGGCAGAAGCTGTTAACACAACATGTTATATTCAGAACAGAATCTATATTAGACCAATTCTGAATAAAACAGCATATGAATTATTCAAAGTGAAATTCTGGCCAGGCAATAAGAGAGTTACCAGGTTCTGAACCAAACAGGTTCTGAACAAAACGGAGGGCACAATAAAATGCTAAAACAGAGCACAAGTAAACACAATGCAAGAGCAGAAAATAAAGTGCAGGAAAGCTAAAGAACACACAAGGTTTGTTAACCCAGTTCGGAGTAAACACCTCCTACTCTGGGGGATACCAATCCAGGAAGGAAATCCACTATTGGATTTAATCCTTAAGACTCAGACACTGACTCCCAGTTCTTATCCCAAGCAATTAACCTCCACCTAGTAAGACTTCTACCCAACTCTGAGTAATAGAAACCACTATCTTCCAACTCAAGTAACTAAACCCAGTTACTGAAACCCTTAATCAAGAACACTCTGTTTTTGAAGAACAACTTCAATACATAAAGACAACACTCATACCTACAGGCTTAGAGTGATTACAACTTAATGAAAACACTAAACCAACTCAAAGCATATGAGTGGCGTACAAAAATAAAGCAAAAGCTTAAAAACCACTAAGACTCAATTCTCTGATCTTAAACTCTAAATTCGTAAGTCTTGAAAGCAGCATCACCCCTCCTTATATAGTCTTCAGTCTTGCAATATAAATAACAAACTAATCTTCTGAATTGATTTGTTACTGAAATAAGATTGGTCCAATCAAGTAACAAATAAAACTATTTTGAATCTTTTGAAAGATTTAAAACAGAAAAAACGATTTTCATATCTTTGAACCAAATCTTCATTAAAATCTTCTCCAAATAATTCAGCATTCTAGAAGCCATATGCGTGCATAAATCTTCAATAAATCTTGCAAATATTCGCATAGAAATAACATGAAAATAACCAGCTTCTGATGAAGTCAACATAAGTCAACGCTAGACTTCAGAACCTGAACCTGCTTCTGAAGAGCTACAGTGCTTCTGATGAATTTCAGCTTCTGATGGCATTTTCAGCTTCTGAATGGCTTCAAAACACAAAACTTGTAACTGAAGAAATGTTCATCATAAGGAAAAGCTTCTATCCCATACTTTGGTTTTGCCAAACAATGCAGCCAACACTTAAAGACTCAACAATCTCCCCCTTTGGCAAATTTTTGGCTAAAACCATCCAAGTTCTTCAATCTCCCTTATAATCAACTCAGCAATGAAGAACTCCACAATGATACATCATAGCAATTAGTTTAGGCAGCGGATTCAGCTATGTTAAACATGCAGCTTCAAATTCTGAACTTCTGATAGAGCTACTCCAAGGTATCAGAGCTACTGATCAACTCCTGATCATCACACACACTCCCCCTGCAACACTCAACATACATTCAACATACATCAAACTCCCCCATACTTCTGAATTTATGGTATCAGAGCATATCAGAGTCAACACTTCAGGAGCTGAGCACAATTGTTCTTCAGGACCATAACAATAATCTTTGTACTCCCCTTGTGACACATACTCCCCCTCAATAGCAGCAATGACAGCTCTTGTTGCATAGGTTCTGAATACTGAGCTTCACACACAACTTCTGTACCACACTGAAAACTGAACATCTGAAGTTTGAACTTCTGAGCAACACTTTGTATAAGACTTTTGGTATCAGAGCCAACACATTACGTAAGATTTTCTCCCCCTTTTTAGCCACAAAATTCTGACAAAACATAGTCTTCATATAGGGAATAAAATCAAAACAAGTAACACAGATCCTGGAAAAGCTATCAGATTCAGACACAGGATCACACTCTGCATAAGCACAACTGGCAGGTACTCTATCTTCCTCACATCCAGTTTGCAGTAATTGCTATAACTCTTCATGCAAACACACACCTAACTTGCTCCTTAAGTTTTCAAACTGCTTAGCATCCAAGGCCTTTGTGAAAATGTCAGCAACTTGTTCTTCAGTAGCTACATGTTCCAGTTGAATAACTTTATCCTCCACAAGGTTTCTGATAAAATGGTGCCTGATGTCTATATGTTTGGTTCTGCTGTGCTGAATTGGATTCTTAGAGATGTTGATGGCACTCAAATTGTCACAAAACAATGTCATAGTTCTTTGTTCAATGTTGTACTCCTCCAGCATCTGCTTCATCCACACCAATTGTGAGCAACTACTTCCAGCAGCAATATACTCAGCCTCAGCAGTTGACAATGATACACAGTTTTGCTTCTTGCTAAACCATGAAATTAAGTTATTCCCCAAAAAGAAACAACCTCCTGAGGTGCTTTTCCTGTCATCAGCACTTCCAGCCCAGTCAGCATCACAAAATCCCATCAGTTCAGAAGTTGAACTATGTGAGTACATGATTCCATAGTCACTTGTGCTGTGCACATACTTCAGGATCCTTTTAACTTGTGTCAGATGACTCATCTTAGGATCAGCTTGATATCTTGCACAAACTCCAACAGCATAAGTGATATCAGGTCTGCTTGCAGTTAAGTATAATAGGCTCCCAATCATGCTTCTGTACTGACTTTGGTCTACTGAAACTCCATGTTCATCCTTAGTTAACTTCAGGTGAGTAGCAGCTGGTGTCCTCTTGTGAGCAGCAGATTCCAATCCAAATTTCTTCACTAAGTTCTTGGCATACTTACTTTGAGAAATGAAGATTGTATCTTCCATTTGCTTGACTTGTAATCCAAGAAAATATGTCAGCTCACCAACCAAACTCATTTCAAATTCTGATTGCATTTGCTGAACAAACAGTTTGACCATCTTCTGAGACATCCCTCCAAACACTATATCATCCACATAAATCTGAGCTATCATCAGACTCCCATTTTCATCTTTAACAAACAAAGTCTTATCAGAACCTCCTTTTCTGTAACCTTGAGCCACAAGAAACTGAGTCAGCCTGTCATACCATGCTCTTGGTGCTTGTTTCAATCCATACAAAGCCTTCTTCAACTTGTACACGTGTTCTGGAAACTTAGGATCCACAAAACCCTTAGGCTGTTCAACATATACCTCTTCTTGCAAATATCCATTCAGAAATGCACTCTTCACATCCATCTGGAATAATTTGAACTTCAGAATGCAGGATACACCCAACAGTAATCTTATGGACTCTAGTCTGGCCACAGGTGCAAAGGTCTCATCAAAATCAAGTCCCTCAACTTGAGTATAGCCTTGAGCAACCAACCTTGCCTTGTTTCTGACTACAGTACCACTTTCATCTGTTTTATTCTTGAATATCCACTTAGTGCCAATCACATTCAGTCCTTCTGGTCTTGGAACTAGATCCCACACTTCACTCCTTTTGAATTGATTCAACTCATCTTGCATTGCTTCAATCCAAAATTCATCAGTCAGGGCTTCTTTCACATTCTTGGGTTCAAACTTGGACACAAAACATGAATCAGTCGCAACAGCATCTGATCTCCTGGTTCTGACACCTTGATCTAAGCTTCCAATGATTAAGTCTTTAGGATGATCCTTCTGAACTCTAATTGATGGCCCTTTACCATTTGGAACTTGATCTGGTTGATCTTCTGCTTCTTCAGACTCTGAATGCTTTTCAGCTTCTGAAGTTTGTTCTTCTGAGGCTTCAGACTCTGGAACAACTTCAGGCTCATTCTCAGCAGACAAATCATCAATAACCACATTTATGGACTCCATCACAACCTTGGTTCTGGAATTAAACACCCTATAAGCTCTGCTGTTCACTGAATATCCCAAAAATATACCCTCATCAGACTTAGGATCCAGTTTTCTTCTATTTTCCCTGTCAGCCAAAATGTAGCATCTGCTCCCAAAAACATGGAAATATTTGACTGTAGGCTTTCTCCCTTTCCACAATTCATACAGAGTTGATGTAGTATCCTTCTTCAAAGTGACTCTGTTGTGAATATAACATGCAGTGTTCATTGCTTCAGCCCAGAACATATATGGCAACTTCTTTGCATGCAGCATAACTCTTGCACATTCTGCTAATGTCCTATTCTTTCTCTCAACTACGCCATTTTGCTGAGGTGTGATAGGCGCAGAGAACTCATGTTTTATGCCTTCAGAAGCACAGAATTCTGAAAAACTCTTGTTTTCAAATTCTTTGCCATGATCACTTCTGATTCTGACAATTCCACAGTCCTTCTCTCTTTGCAATTGAGTACATAAGTCTTTAAACACATCAAAAGTATCAGACTTCTCTCTAACAAAGTTGATCCATGTGAATCTTGAGTAGTCATCTACCATTACAAATGCATACCTCTTCCCTCCAATACTTTCTACTTGCATAGGTCCCATTAAGTCCATATGAACAAGTTCTAGTACTTTAGTAGTTACCTGGTGAACTAATCTGGGATGAGACTTTCTTGTTTGTTTCCCAATTTGACAATCACCACAAACATTGTCCTCATTGATCTTCAGATTTGGTACACCTCTGACAGCTTCAGTACTTAGGATTTTCTTCATGCCTTTTAGATGCAGATGACCTAACTTCTGGTGCCAGAGCTAGACTTCCTCTTCTGAGCTCATAAGACAAGAAGTCAAACTTCTTTCTTCTTCAGAAACCCACAAGTAACAATTGTCTTTGGATCTGCAGCCTCTCATCTGAATCTCTTCTTTCTGATCAGTAACAATGCACTCTTGCTTGTTGAAATTAACCTTTAAGTCTTGATCACAAAGTTGACTAATGCTGATCAGATTTGAAGTTAATCCTTCCACCAGTAGCACATCATTAAGTCTGGGCAAACCTTCTCTGTTCAAATCACCAATACCCAGAATCTGACCTTTTACACCATCTCCAAATGTTACATAGCTTCTGGAGTAAGATTTGATATTGCTCAGCAGCTTCTTCACACCAGTCATGTGCCTTGAACACCCACTATCAAAATACCAATCTTCTTTTGAAGTGGCTCTCAAAGAAGTATGAGCTATAAGGCCTACATTCTGAACTTTGGGCTTCCACACCTTCTGAACATTGTGTCTGATAGCAGCTGGTTCAACTCTTCTATACTGAAAATGTTCAGGATAGCCATAAAGCTTGAAGCAAAATGGTTTGATATGCCCTTTCTTTCCACAATGATGACAGACCCATGGATGATTCCTCCTCCTTCTGTTGTACTTCTGCGGTTGCTTCTGAGGTAGCATCTGAACATGCTTCTGACCTTGCATCTGAGGTCTCTTCTGAGCTAGTTTTTGAGGTCTCATCTGAATATGCTTCTGACCTTGCATCTGGGCTTGCTTCTGAGGTCTCTTCTTTGATGTTCCAGCCATAGAATCATGAGTTTGAATAGCAGGAACAAAACTCATCTGTTTAGGAATCTGAGTCTGATCAACAAAACCTAAACCAGTTTTTCCTTGTTGCTGATTCCCCAAAATGTCCTCCAACTTATCAGTAGCAGTATTCATCATTCTAACCTGTTTTTTCATATGTTCAAGTTGGGAATTTAACTGGTTCACTTCTTCTTTCAAATCTGAATTCTGCACAAGAAGTTCTCCTTTTTCAGCCTCCAGTTGAAGAATAGTCTCCTTCTGATCCAACACTTGTTTGCAAACCTCAGCACTTCTGGTATACAGCTTCTTGTAGTTATCAGCTAGTTCATCATATGAGGTTTTAGCAGCTTCAGACACATATGAGGCTTCAGACCCTGAGTCAGACTCTGAAAAGGTCTCAGACTCTAAAACAGCTTCCTTCTTCAAGATAGCTCCTGACCTCACAACCAGACCAGTATCACACATATCAGATTCACTAACATCATCATCTTCAGAACCATCATCAGACCATGAAATAGCTAGGCTCTTTTTCTGCTTCTTGAGAAAAGTGGGACATTCAGACTTGATGTGTCCATACCCTTCACACTCATAGCACTGCACACCTTTAGCTTGGTTACTTTTCTCCTCAGACTTGGTCTTCTTCTCATCAGTTTGTTGCTTTTTGTTATTGAATCTGAAATTCTGACCTTTGGCTTTGGCTTTTCTGTTAACATTCTTCAGAATCTTGTTGAATTGTTTTCCCAGCAACACTAGAGCTTCTGATAAGTCATCCTCTTCAGACTCTTGTTGATCATCAGCTTCAGTATTCACAGCAAAGGCTATACCTTTCCCTTTCTTATCAGGCTGTTTGCAGAATGCAGTCTCAAAATTTAACAAAGAACCAATGAGCTCTTCAAGCTTCATAGTGGTGATATCATGAGCCTCTTCAATTGCTGTAACCTTCATGTCAAACCTTCTGGGCAGGGACCTGAGGATTTTTCTTACTAACTTCTCATCAGACATCTTTTCACCAAGAGAGTCAAAAGAATTTGCCATATCAAGCACATTCATATAGAAATCCTGGATATTTTCATCCTCCTTCATCTTCAGGTTCTCAAACTTGGTGGTCAGCAGCTGCAATCTGGACATCTTCACCTTAGAAGTTCCTTCATGAGTGGTCTTCAGAATTTCCCAAGCATCCTTAGCCACAGTACATTGTTTGATGAGTCTGAACATGTTCTGATCAACACCATTGAAGATAGCATTCAAAGCTTTTGAATTTCCCAGTGACAGATCATCTTCAGCTTTGGTCCATTCCTCCTCAGGCTTCAGAACCTCAGTCTTGTTACCATCTTTGTCTGTATACACAGGATGATCCCAGCCTTTAATCACAGCTTTCCAAGTCCTGCTGTCAATAGATTTTAGAAAAGCACACATCCTAGACTTCCAATACTCATAGTTTGTGCCATCTAGTAGGGGTGGTCTATTGACATATCCTCCTTCTCTATCCATGCTTGCCAGTAATTAATGCCTCTGGATCTCACCCAAATTACAGGCAGGGTGCCTGCTCTGATGCCAATTGAAATTCTGGCCAGGCAATAAGAGAGTTACCAGGTTCTGAACCAAACAGGTTCTGAACAAAACGGAGGGCACAATAAAATGCTAAAACAGAGCACAAGTAAACACAATGCAAGAGCAGAAAATAAAGTGCAGGAAAGCTAAAGAACACACAAGGTTTGTTAACCCAGTTCGGAGTAAACACCTCCTACTCTGGGGGATACCAATCCAGGAAGGAAATCCACTATTGGATTTAATCCTTAAGACTCAGACACTGACTCCCAGTTCTTATCCCAAGCAATTAACCTCCACCTAGTAAGACTTCTACCCAACTCTGAGTAATAGAAACCACTATCTTCCTACTCAAGTAACTAAACCCAGTTACTGAAACCCTTAATCAAGAACACTCTGTTTTTGAAGAACAACTTCAATACATAAAGACAACACTCATACCTACAGGCTTAGAGTGATTACAACTTAATGAAAACACTAAACCAACTCAAAGCATATGAGTGGCGTACAAAAATAAAGCAAAAGCTTAAAAACCACTAAGACTCAATTCTCTGATCTTAAACTCTAAATTCGTAAGTCTTGAAAGCAGCATCACCCCTCCTTATATAGTCTTCAGTCTTGCAATATAAATAACAAACTAATCTTCTGAATTGATTTGTTACTGAAATAAGATTGGTCCAATCAAGTAACAAATAAAACTATTTTGAATCTTTTGAAAGATTTAAAACAGAAAAAACGATTTTCATATCTTTGAACCAAATCTTCATTAAAATCTTCTCCAAATAATTCAGCATTCTAGAAGCCATATGCGTGCATAAATCTTCAATAAATCTTGCAAATATTCGCATAGAAATAACATGAAAATAACCAGCTTCTGATGAAGTCAACATAAGTCAACGCTAGACTTCAGAACCTGAACCTGCTTCTGAAGAGCTACAGTGCTTCTGATGAATTTCAGCTTCTGATGGCATTTTCAGCTTCTGAATGGCTTCAAAACACAAAACTTGTAACTGAAGAAATGTTCATCATAAGGAAAAGCTTCTATCCCATACTTTGGTTTTGCCAAACAATGCAGCCAACACTTAAAGACTCAACACAAAGGAAGGAAGCCAATCATTTCTTATTTTCATCAGTTTGAATGTACATGTTACATTCTAAACAATAAAGTCTATCTAAAGAATTTGATGCTAAGGCTCACAAGGGTATCTTTTTAGGATACTCTGAGAGATCCAAAGCATACAGAGTGTACAATTCAGAAACACATGTTGTTGAAGAATCAATGCACATTAGATTTGATGACAAGAAGCCTGATAATAAAATATCAGAGCTAGTTGAGAGTTTTGCAGATATTCAGCTTTCAGAGGACACTTCAGAACCTGAACAGATTTCTGAGTCTGAAGAAAGTTCAGAAGCTGAAAATCCTCCAGATGCTGAAAAACTCTCAGAAGCTGACACTCCTCCTGAAGCCAATCAAGATCAAGATGTTTCTGAACAAGGTCTTAATGATTCTCAAGAAGCAAAACCACCCAGAAACACATTCAAGTACAAGTCTTCACATCCTGAAGAGTTAATCATTGGAAACAAGGATAGTCCAAGAAAGACCAGATCAGCATTCAGACAAAATGACTCTTTGCTTGGATTACTGCCAATGATTGAACCTACAACATTTGATGAAGCACTTTTTGATGATGGATGCATTGTGGCTGTGTAAGAAGAACTCAATCAGTTCCAAAGAAATGTTGTTTGGGATTTAGTTGCAAAACCAAATCACAAGAACATTATTGGAACAAAATGGGTGTTCAGAAACAAACTGAATGAACAAGGAGAGGTAGTCAGAAATAAAGCTAGACTTGTTGCTCAAGGCTACAGTCAACAGGAAGGAATTGATTACACTGAAACATTTGCTCCAGTTGCAAGATTGGAAGCAATCAGGTTACTTCTTTCCTATGCAGTAAATCATAATATCATTTTATATCAAATGGATGTTAAGAGTGTCTAAATGGAGTCATTTCTGAAGAAGTGTATGTCAAACAACCACCTGGTTTTGAAGATTTAAAACATCCAGACTTTGTTTTTAAGCTTAAGAAATCACTGTATGGTCTGAAACAAACTCCCAGAGCTTGGTAGGAGAGACTAAGTAATTTCTTACTTAAAAATGATTTTGTAAGAGGACAAGTTGACACTACACTGTTCAAAAAGACACTTAAGAAAGACATCTTAATTGTTCAAATCTATGTGGATGATATTATATTTGGTTCTACTAATGCCACTCTTTGCAAGGAATTTTCTAAGTTAATGCAGGATGAATTTGAAATGAGCATGTATGGAGAATTGAAGTTCTTTCTTGGAATTCAAATCAACCAGTGCAAAGATAGAGTGTATGTTCATCAATCAAAATATACAAAGGAGCTTCTGAAGAAGTTCAAGCTTGAAGATTGTAAATTGATGACAACACCAATGCATCCAACCTGCAACTTAAGCAAAGAAGACACAAGCTCAAAGGTAGATCAGAAGCTCTACAGAGGTATGATTGGTTCTCTGTTATACTTAACAACTTCTAGACTAGATATTTTGTTCAGTGTATGCTTATGTGCAAGATTCCAATCAGATCCTAGAGAATCTCATATGACTGCTGTCAAGAGAATCTTCAGGTATCTGAAGGGAACAACTAATCTTGGACTTCTGTATAAGAAATCCTTAGATTATAAGTTGGTTGGATTTTGTGATGCTGATTATGTTGGTGATAGGATTGAAAGAAAATCCACCAGTGGAAATTATCAATTCCTTGGTGAGAATCCGATTTCCTGGGCCAGTAAAAGACAATCAACTATTGCATTGTCAACAGCAAAAGCAGAATACATCTCAGCTGCAAGTTATTGCACACAACTACTCTAGATGAAATATCAGTTGGAAGACTATCATATTCATGAAAACAGCATACCTATCTTTTGTGATAATACTGCTACTATCTGTTTATCTAGAAATCCTATTCTACATTCAAGAGCCAAGCACATTGAAATTAAACATCATTTTATTAGAGATTATGTTCAGAAGGGTGTTTTGGATATTCAATTCATTAATACTGATCATCAGTGGGCTGATATATTTACAAAACCCCTAACAGAAGATAGATTTGATTTTATTAAAATGAATCTGAACATGCATTCATCTCTGATAAATCTGCTTGACTCTGAATAGAAACTGAGAATCTGAACTTCATCAGAAGCCAAGACTTATCAGACGCTCACTTTGAGAGTCTGAAGAAAGTTCAGCTTCTGAAGACATCAGAGTCTGAGTTTCAGAATCTGAATTTTTGACTTCTGATACAACTCATTGTAAGTGGACACTTTACACGTGGCCCACTAATGAGAGTGAATCTGAACAGTAGTCTGACACGTGGTCTGAATCGGCTGGGTAATAACTGCAGGGCAGTGATAAGTTAGTTTTGAAAGTTGTACTTTGCGCCCCCTAACGTCATTAATGTGCAGTCGTGTTTAATGTTTTTTTGTCTGCTTTCAATTTCTGAAACGTTTCAACAAAAACACTTGATCACTCTCACACTTTCACTTTCACATCTTACACATTCAGTCTTCTAACCCAAAAACTCTTCCTTTTCAAAAACCGCTTTAGAACCCTAAAACCTCAATCCTTCATAATCAAATGGCTGGTTCAGAAGTGAAGTGTTTGACAAAGAAGAAGCAAGAAAGGAAGAAGCTCAGAAGGTTGCTGAGAATCCATAACTGAATGGGAAATCAAGAGTAGAAACGGGTCTGAAAGAGTTCAGTGGTACTGAAGTCAGGTTGTTTGTTTTGGGTATACCAGTGATTATCACTGAGGAGATTATTGCAAAGGTATAGTTGGTGCCAAAAGAGGTGGTTTGTTTCAAACAAACATCAAGAAAATCAGCACATGGGTTCCTCTGATCAGACAAACTCTATCTCATGGGAGAAAGTCTGAGAAGACAGTGGACATGAAGGCTGAGCACAGGGTCATGCATAAGTTGCTGCTCCGATGCATAGTTCCCAAATCAGGAGGATCAGATTACAAGTCCTGGGATTTGATGCATATGCTAACCTGGTGGTACTTGAAGAGACCAGTTAACCTGGCTGCTTACATCTTCAATCATCTCTGCACTTCCATCAGAGAAAGCTTGAAAGGAAAGGTTCAAGTGCCATACACCGGACTGCTGTCTGAAATCTTTCATCAAGGGAAGCTTATTGAGATTCTGAAATATGGACTCAGAACTCATTTCAAGGCAAGGCTGCTCTAAAGCCTTTGGATTTTGAAGCTTTAAAACTGGAACTGAGAGAGCCTATGCTGATGCACATGGTGGATCATATGCAAGTTGAACTAGTTTCACAAAGAGCTAGACAAGATGCTTTGGAAGCAAGATTCAGGAGCTGAGTACAAAACAGGATGTCTTGGCAGAACAACAACCAGTTATGGCAGAACAGTAAGTTCAGTTTATGTCAAGTCAGGAAGAAATGAAGTCTGGGATCAGTGCCATTTTGGAGTTTCTGAAGAAACCTCCTCAACCTTAGATTGCACACCCTAGTCTTTAAAATTTAACTTGCTTCTGAATAATGTTTAAATTATTTTGCTTCTGAACATCATTCTGTGTCTGATATCTCTGATAGTTTGCTCTGATTCTTGTTAAAATTGTTTTGCTATGATAATTAATATGCTCTGAACAATTTTATCTCACATTTTAACTCTCTTTTGTCTTAAATTCTTGAATATTCTTTTTGTTGATGACAAAAGGGGGAGTAAGTAACAAGTATTTCAGGCTCTGAGCCAAGTCAGAATAAGTTAATTTTTGAAAATTAATTAACTTAGGAGAACATCTTCTCATCTCTTAGCCTTTGATTATATTTTATGTGAGATAATTCTAAGTGATTACTCTTTATTGATTTAAACTGAATTTAATTAACCTGGATAAGACTCAGGGGGAGCTTACAAACCTCACCTTGTGGATTATCAGACTCATGGGGAGCTTACAAACCTCAGACCCTGAAGTCAACTTGTTAATTAAATTAACAACAATTTTCTATTAATACTTGTGTTTGTCATCATAAAAAAGGGGGAGATTGTTGGAACAAAATGTATGAACAAGTCCCTTTTGAGTTTTGATGATAACAAAGTGTTAAAAAAAAATGGATACGCTAATAGTTGTTCTAGTGTGCAGGACGATATACTTAAAATTTATGTATCTAACAGTGGTTCTGAAAGATCAAGTTAAGAGTGAAGAAAAACTTTGAAGCTCGTGTTGCAAGTCTAAAGACATTCAGCTTCTGAAGATCAGCGTCTGAAGAACAACATCTGAAGAACAACGCCTGAAGATCAGCGTCTGAAGAACAGCGTCTGAAGATCAGTGTCTGAAGATCAGAGTCTGAAGTCTGAAGACTGGGAGTCTGAAGTCTGAAGGAAACTCAGAAGTCAACTGCTGTCACTGTCAACAGTACATAGTACGATAAGACCTCTGCAACATCCTCAGAAGTCAGAACCGCTCTCTGCAACTTTGTCTCCCTGGATGAAACACGCAATCCATATCAAGGATGAAATCAACGATGGATGAAGCTTCAAATTCAAACGACTCTATTGATGACCTGGCACCTTCTCAACGGCTCTTTATTCCTCTATAAAGGACTGAAGATTTGAAGAAGAAAAACAAGACTCTGCAATTCTAAAAGCGCCAATACTCTGTCAAATTCGAAACTCATCAATAACTTAGAAATTCTTACAAACTTTCTTATCTTAGAATTTCTTAAGTATAGAGTCTGAAACTGTGTTGTAATCTGTGAAAACCACTTATAGTATATCAAGTGTTCAACTCAAACATTTTTATTTGTAACTCTGTTTGATTTGAAGTCTCTTGCTTGTGTGCTTGAGCAATCAGAAGTCTCTTACTTTGTGTTTGAGAATAGGAAGTCTCTTACTTTGTGTTTGAGCATTTGGAAGTCTCTTACTTTGTGTTTGAGCATAGGAAGTCTCTTGCTTTGTGCTTGAGCAATTTGTAATTTGTTGATTATAGTGAAAAATCTCTTGTAAGTGACAAGGGGACTGGACTACTTCCCGGTTGTGAAAGGAACCAGGATAATTGCTTGTGTCCTTCTCTCTCTCTCTCTCATTTACTTTCCATCTGCTGCATTATAACTCTGAACATAGCTTCGGACTCTGACCTCCAATCAGACTCTGAACTATCATTAAGTTTTTGAGAAAGAAAAAACCAACACATTTCAACCCCCCCCCCCTTCTTGTGTTTTTCTCACCTTCACAATTTTCCTCATTAACGGAAAGCATAATAGGACAATGATTAGACAAACTCTGCATATGTGCCACCTGAATGCAATTAGACCAAACCAAACACCACCTCTCTGACAACAAAAATATGTCTAACTTACTCATTGAAAAACCATGTACCATGTAAAACTGCGGCCAACTAGAGCAAGATCAACCAAACTGTTATTCTCAACAAACTGATTAAAAGCAACACTACCCACCAACCGAGGTACCGTTCCCACATTACGTCGTTCTTCTACACCCTGGTCTGCATTAAAATTGCTACATTAACAAAAATTCTTCTCAGAATAATTTTTCAATCTAGCCGTAAGCTATCCCATAACAGTTGTTAAGCCGACACATCATAATGATCATAAACATTTAAAAGAAAAAACTTATCGTTAGAAGTAATAAATATTCCCATTAATCACCAACACATGTTCCAAAGAAAAAGATGACTACACCTCAACCTCCAAACAATCCCAAATAAAAAGCAAACCACTCGATGCTCCAATCGAAGTCCGAAAAGAAAAACCAAAGGACGATGAGCCCCACAATGAATTACATAAAGTTTCATCAATAAAAGAAAGCTTAGTCTCTTGTAAACACAAAATCGAAGGTTGTTTAGCAACTACTAACTTCTGAACTTCCCTTATTTTATCAAAACCTCCCAACCCCCGCAAATTCCAAGAAATGATCTTCAACACACTAACCACCCTGCCCACACCTCACCAACACTCTCAACAATCCCCACCACATCACCCTTCCTACACCTTCTCATTCCCTCTAGCTAACCTACCCGCCCCCACCTTTAACACGTTAAACATATTTGACTTATCCCCATTAAATTTAACACCAATCGACTTACCTATTCCCCAAACATCTTCAACCACCATTTCTTCTTCCCATGTAACACAACCCAATGCTGCCAGTCATTATTAACAGACGATTGAGAAAGAGCATCTGATTGAGACAACACCGAGCAAGAACTTTTAGAAGGACAAAAATTTGCAGGCTTCACACGATTAGAACCATTTTTAAGTTGATCCCCTTCTATATTGTCGTTGTTAACCAAAAAACTATGTTTGCTCTTGGCATGTAACTTGCCATCTGATGGTTGCTGATTTAATTGATTCTTGTTAAGCACACTTTGGTTAGATGTTAAAACATGATCACACTCGTCCTTCTGAATTGAACACTAACTACTACCTTTCGAAGTCGTTGTTCCCATAGCCACACTCGGCATAACATGAACTGAAGTGTCTTCCCCCTTTCCATCCTGAATATGATCTGTTGAATGCAAACTGGATTTGTTACTTTCAAGATCCACGTGATACCGATCAACATTATGATCTCAACCCTCTCTAACTTCCTCTTCCCAATCCTCCATAATTTGATCAACTAAAACCTCCAAATCACGATCTTCAGCCATCATACCCTCAAACACACTCGACTCCGAATGATGAGACCCAAACTATGATTCTTCTTCAAACAAGCAAGCATCTTCACCCAATGAAAATCCCCATTCCTCAACAATTTTAAATTCCATTAAGGCCCCATCAACCATCATGGAGACTGTGCGCACCTCGTTTTTTTCCTGAGAAAAAGACGCGCAAATCCTCCGAGGTCGTTCGTAAACGCTCGGAGGGCCTTTTGTGAAGCCGCCACCAAAGTTTTTGTGTAAAGGGAACGTTGATAAACCCTTAAGTTTTTTTTGTTTAAAGGGAAACGATAATAAAACCCTTTGACGATGAGGAAAGGATGGTCATCGCAACCATTGTCGGGTTCGGGAGTCGATTACGCAAGGGGAAGGTATTAGCACCCCTCACGTCCGTTGTATTCAACGAGAACCTTCTATTTGGCTAAAGCTTAAATTGTTTTTAAATGTTTTGCGTGCATGCTTATTTATGTCAAAATATAATAAAGGGGGGAAAAAAGAGATAAAAACAAACGAAAGAAAAGAAAAAAAAGTTTTTTATTATTGCGCTTGACAAGATGTCGATCTTGCTCCTACGTATCTCCCGGTAGTCGGAGAATTCAAAGCGTACGTAGTTCTTTGGTAGAAAAACGTACATATGTTGGTTAATTTTAAATGGACGATGTTTTAACCGAATTCTTGCGATTAAAACGTAGCTTGTATGCTCGCGCTTGGGAGACTTATTAAGCGTTTGTTCGTGAATCGCACTAGAATTGTTAAAAGGTACGTCCGTTAGTGTAGGGTTTTTGTAGATTGGCTACATTTTGCAAAAACATCTACTAGCCAGATGCTGGGACAAATGTGGTAGCATATGGAACAGCATTACGTGAGTTGTGTTTTCGCGCCAGCTAGCGCTTTATATTTGTATACGCAATCTTCCAAAGATTTGCTTGAAGATTTATTTTCCTCTAGCTTGCTGATCAAGGCGCGTGTATCTGATTGAAGATTTGTTTGAAGTTTTATTTGCCTTGCCATTTGTTCCACAAGATATTGTTCTATATTTGGAAGCTTTTTATTATTTCTAGAAGATCGTTTTTCAGCTGGACCGGTCAATGTCCATGCTCTATTTTGAAGCCCAAACCCGTGGTATCTGAGTACTATATATTCATGAAGGCAAACCCTAGTTGGGTAACTAAAAACCGTGTGTGTTAGCAAAGCGTGTGTTTTAAGGTTTTTAGGGTTTTGTTTGTTAATTGTGAGCCTTGCTTGTATCTCCCTGATTCAAGCTAAGGACTGAGTTTGTTTTGAGTTGTAATTTGTAAGCTACTCCTAAGCTTTTAAGTACGGAGTGAGTATGTGTTATTAGCGTGTGTTTCTCTTGGTTGTGTTTTATGTTTTGTGTGTTTGATAACAATACTGTGTGTGTTGTTCGTAGGAATTGAGACGGGGTCTCATATCTAGGAGTTCCTAGATAGAGTTGCCACTGGTAGGGTCTAGGTGCAAGGTCAAGTAGTGTGTCTGCGTTGGTCTTTTCACTAGAACTATAATAGTGGAATCATTCCTGGATTGGTATCCCCCAGAGTAGGAGAGTTGCTCCGAACTGGGTTAACAAACTCTCTGTGTACTTTTTATTTCCGCTGTGTTCCTTTTAATTTGCGCTTTGTTACGTTGTGCTATTTTAATTGTAGTTCTGAGTAGACACGCGCTCGGACAGTTGTGCCAACATTGTGCACAGCATATTTCAGTCAGGTTGCCAGGAATTTCAATTGGCATCAGAGCAGGCACCCTGTTCTGTGTGGGTGAGCTCCAGGGAAAGAAGTTTCTGGCTCAATGGATAAAGAAGGAGGACTGGTGAACAGACCACCCTTGTTGGATGGATCAAACTATGACATTTGGAAATCACGCATGACAGCTTTCTTGAAATCTCTAGACAGCAGAGCTTGGAAGGCTGTGATCAAGGCATGGGTCCCTCCTAAAATAAAAGATGCGAATAATGTTGATACTGATGAGTTGAAACCAGAAGAGGAGTGGTCTACAGAAGAAGACACTGCAGCTATTGGAAACTCTAAAGCCCTGAATGCTTTGTTTAATGGTGTTGACAAGAACATGTTCAGGTTGATTAAACAATGTACTATTGCCAAGGAAGCTTGGGATATCTTAAGAACAGCTCATGAAGGTACTCAAAAGGTCAAGAAGTCAAGGCTACAACTGCTAACAACACAGTTTGAGAATTTGAGAATGAAAGAAGGAGAGAGTGTTCATGACTTTCACATGAATGTGCTAGAATATGCTAACACTTTTGAATCCTTGGGGGAAAAGATATCCGATGAAAAACTGGTAAGCAAAATTCTCAGGTCCCTGCCTAAGAAATTTGATATGAAAGTATGTGCTATCGAGGAGGCCCAAGATATTGGAGATATGAAAGTTGATGAGTTGATTGGATCTCTCCAAACTTTTGAATTAAAGGTTAATGAAAGATCTGAAAAGAAAGACAAGAGCATTGCTTTCATCTCCAACACTGATGAAGATGATGTGGAGAGTAATTTAGATACTGATGAGAGCATCTCTGAAGATATTGTGTTGTTGGGCAAACAATTTAATAAAGTTGTGAAGAGGATGGACAGACGCCCTAGGACAAATGCTCCGGACAACAGTCGCAGCATCTATAAAACTGTCAACAATCAGAGGAAACCTAGAACTGATGACAAAATCAATCAAAGCAAAGGGGTGCAATGCCATGAATGCGAAGGTTTTGGTCACATCAGAACTGAGTGTGCAACGTATCTGAAGAAACAAAAGAAGGTGATGACTGTGTCTTGGACTGATGAGGATGAATCAGAAGAAGAACCTGAAACTGCAAAACATGTGAATGCCTTGACTGGAGTGTGCACATCTGACAATGAATCTAGTGATGAAGAGCTAACATATGATGAACTGGCTGATTCTTACAAGGAGCTATATCTCAAAAGTGAGGAAGTTTGTAAAACTCTAGAAAAACAAAAAGGGACCATCGCTCTCCTGCAAGCTGAGAAAGACAAACTTCTGAAAATAAACTCAGACCTCAATGATGAGGTTATCTTACTTACTTCCAAGATTGGCAATATGAACAAGCAACTGCGGATGATGAACAAAGGTACTGATGCTTTAGACGAAATTCTGGAAATAGGACAGAAACCTGGAGATTCTAAAGGTATTGGGTTTGACTACAGTTCTATGCCTCAGCAGAAACTATTACCAGTGAGACAGTTTGTGGCACCTGTTAGTACTCATGATCATACTATGCCAAGACAGATGCCCCAGCATCAGGTGAGACAACAGGCATCAGGATATAGAACCAGATCAAAAGGAAGGAATTATGCTTGGGTATGTCATTACTGTGGAAGAAAAGGACATATCAGACCTTTCTGTTTTAAATTACATGGTTACCCAGACAGGACCTATTCACCAAGACCTGATCCCATAGTAAAGATCACCAAGAAGCAGTGGAAGCAGAAAAATGATAATTTCACAAGCAACACTATGAATCCTAGAAAAATAGAACCAGAAGCTGATGAGATTGCTCAAATTGCGCATACTTCTCTGAGAGTGTCATCCAGAAATGATTGGTACTTTGACAGTGGATGCTCCAGGCATATGACTGGTGATAAAAATTACTTGACTGATGTTAAGCCTTATGCTACAAGCTTTGTGACTTTTGGGGATGGAGCCAAAGGAGAAATAAAGGGTGTAGGAAATCTTGTGGAAGAGGGTCTACCCAAACTTGATAAGGTGCTTCTTGTGAAAGGATTAACTGCAAACTTAATTAGTATTAGTCAACTGTGCGATCAAGGAATGAAGGTCAACTTTACTAAGAGTGAATGCTTAGTGGCTAACAGTGAAGGGGACATCCTGATGAAAGGTGTTAGATCAAAGGACAATTGCTACTTGTGGGTCTCTCAAGATAAAGCAAAGTTATCTAATTGTCTAATAACCAAAGAAGATGAAGTTAAGCTATGGCACCAAAAGCTTGGACATCTGAATCTCAGAAGCATGAAGAAAGCTATTGCTGAAGGAGCCATCAGAGGTTTACCAAAACTCCAAATTCAGGAAGGAAGTATATGTGGAGAATGCCAGATAGGAAAACAGACCAAGATGCCTCACCAGAAGCTGCAACATCTGTCCACATCCAGAGTTCTTGAGCTATTGCACATGGACTTAATGGGACCCATGCAAGTCGAAAGCTTAGGTGGTAAGAAGTATGCTTTTGTTGTTGTTGATGATTTTTCTAGATATACTTGGATAAATTTCATTAAGGAGAAATCAGACACTTTTGAAAAATTCAAGGATCTTTGCTTACAACTTCAGAGAGAAAAGGATTGTGGAATTGTTAGAATCAAAAGTGAAGAGGGAATCTTTCTAGGCTATTCTACAAACAGCAGAGCCTATAGAGTATACAACTCCAGAACCAAGACAGTGATGGAATCCATAAATGTTGTTGTAGATGATGAAGGAAATAATGCTATGCCAGATGATGCTACATTTGACGCAGCTTCTGACCTACAGGAAGCAAAGAAAGCAGATGAAGCAAGTGATAAGCAAGATTCTGAAGTAACTGGCCCAGAGAAGACTGCTCCCAACAAAGGACCATCTATCAGAGTTCAGAAAAATCATCCCATAGATCAAGTCATTGGCGATCCTAACCAAGGGATCACAACTAGAAGGAACTATGATGAGGTATCAAATTCTTGCTTTATATCTAAACTTGAACCAAAGAATGTTAAGGAAGCTCTAACTGATGAGTTCTGGATAAATGCTATGCAAGAAGAGTTAACTCAGTTCAAGAGAAGTAATGTGTGGGACCTAGTTCCTAGACCAGATAATGTGAATGTTATAGGTACCAAGTGGGTTTATAAAAACAAGTCTGATGAAAATGGTACTATCACTAGAAACAAAGCTAGACTGGTTGCACAAGGATATTCTCAAATTGAAGGTGTAGACTTTGATGAGACTTTTGCTCCTGTAGCTAGGTTGGAATCTATTAGATTGTTACTTGGGATTGCATGCATACTAAAATTCAAGTTGTATCAGATGGATGTCAAGAGTGCCTTTCTCAATGGGTACTTAAATGAAGAGGTTTATGTGGAACAGCCTAAAGGCTTCATTGATCCTAGTTTTCCAAACCATGTGTACAAATTGAAGAAAGCTCTATATGGCCTGAAGCAAGCTCCTAGAGCTTGGTATGAGAGACTTGCTGAGTTTCTAATCAACCATGGCTATAGGAAGGGGGGAAATGACAAGACCCTGTTTGTGAAAGATGAAAATGGACAGTTGATGATTGCTCAAATATATGTAGATGACATAGTCTTTGGAGGAATGTCTGACCAGATGATAGAGCATTTTGTTCAGCAAATGCAATCTGAATTTGAGATGAGTCTTGTAGGTGAGCTAAAGTTCTTTCTTGGTCTTCAAGTGAAACAAATGGAAGATACTATATTTATCTCTCAAAGTAAGTATGCTAAAAATATAGTCAAGAAATTTGGGATGGAAAATGCTGCTCATAAAAGAACTCCTGCTCCCACACATGTAAAATTATCAAAGGATGAGAAAGGTGTGGATGTTGACCAAAGCATGTATAGGAGTATGATAGGAAGTCTTCTATATCTTACAGCAAGTAGGCCAGATATCACATTTGCAGTTGGAGTGTGTGCCAGATACCAAGCTGAACCAAAAATAAGTCATCTGACTCAGGTAAAGAGAATTCTGAAGTATGTGAATGGTACTAGTGATTATGGTATGTTGTATACTCATGGGGAAAGCACTGTGTTGTTTGGATATTGTGATGTTGACTGGGCTGGAAGTGCAGATGATAGAAAGAGTACCTCTGGTGGATGCTTCTTCCTAGGCAACAACCTTATATCCTGGTTCAGTAAGAAGCAAAATTGCATTTCTTTGTCTACAGCTGAAGCTGAGTACATAGCAGCTGGTAGTAGTTGTTCTCAATTGTTGTGGATGAGACAGATGCTGAGTGAGTACAATGTCAAGACAGATGCTATGACATTATATTGTGACAATCTGAGTGCAATTAATATCTCCAAAAATCCTATTCAACATAGCAGGACCAAACACATTGACATTAGACATCATTTTATAAGGGATCTTGTTGAAGACAAAATTGTTACTCTTGAACATGTTTCAACTGAAGAGCAATTAGCAGATATTTTTACCAAAGCCCTTGATGCTAATCAATTTGAAAAATTAAGACGGAAGTTGGGGATATGCTTAGTTGAAGAATTGTAGCAATTAATGTGCAAGGGGCGTGCAGCAATTATTTTTTCCCTCGTCAACCGCTTATTGCACGTCATTCAAGGAGGTTATTGCACACTTGCCTTTTTCAAAACTCTTGCACGTTATCATCATTATCTTTGTCTTAACTTCTCTCAACCTCTCATTGCCTCTCTTACCGCGCACATCTTCATTCAAAAATCGTCCACTTCTCATACCTTCACATTCAAAATCATCACCATGGCTGATTAGTCTTCTCATCCAACTACACAAGATCAAGCTGCTGAAGCCGTCATCACTGATGCGCAACCCCTCACCACTATCCCTAGCGCTCCTACAAAGAAGCGTCGAACTAGGGCATCTGCACCACGAAGGAAGACACCTGCCAAATCTAGCAAAGCTGCCTCCTCCACCGCTGTGAACACCAGATCAAAATCAAAAGGTAAATCTTCTACCACTCCTGCTGCTCCAAGAGTAGGACTTAGTATGGATGATCTGTACCTTAAGGACAACCCTTTTGTATCGACTGTTGTTGAACCACATGCTGAACCTTCTGTCACTGAATCTGAAAATGTCGCTGTTGAGAGTACTGTAGCCATGCCCGAAACCCTAGGTTCTGATAATCCTAAGGTAGATGAAAAATTAGTTGGTGATTCTTCGAATTCCCCTATCGAAAAAGATGTTACTACTGATTCTGGTGCAAAGAATGATGTTGATACGGCCGTGTCTGAGACACCTGCTGATTCCCCTGCCACAACAAAGAATGCTGTGACAGATGCTCCCGCATCTTTGTCACAAGCTCGAGAGGAGCCTGATGTGGTAGTTCCTAATATTTCTGGTTCTGTGAGTGTCCCTGAGAGTGAGTCCTCAGAGTCTGAAGATGAAGGGACTGAGACTCAAGATGTTGTAGATGATACTGAGACTGCTATTTTAGACTGTGCTGACACTATTGTTGTTGAGGAAGCTGTGCCTGAAGAAAGAACTCAGGAAGAGACTGGTACTATTGGTGTTGCTCGCAGGACAAGGAGCAAATCTGACAAAGCTGCTACTATTGTTGGTGAAGTACAAAAAGATAGGAAGAAGAAAGCTGTTAATGCTGGGAAGAGGCCTGTGTATGGTCCCCCCAAGGCTGGAAGCAAGAAAGTGGCTCAAAGTGGTCACAAGAAGAAGAGCTTAAAAAGAAAAGACCCTCCCTCTAGTGACTCTGAGTTTGAGGTTGCTGAGCCTGAAGCTGCCACATCTGGTGGGGCTTCCAGAAAAACAATGAAGGGTATGAAGATACCACTAACTATCCCTCATGCCCCTCTTGATAATGTTTCCTTTCATTTGGAAAATGGTTCCTCCAGGTGGAAGTTCATATACCACAGAAGACTGGGTCTTGAAAGAAATCTTAAAGAAGATGTTTTCAAGTGTCAAAAGCTGGTTGATTTGTTGGAGTTTGCTGGTCTGATGAAGACTGTGAGGAATTTGGGTCCATGTTATGATAAGCTGGTCAGGGAGTTTTTGGTGAATGTTTCTGATGAGTGTGATGACACAAAAAACCCTGAGTATAGGAAGGTTTTTGTTCGTGGTAAGTGTGTGAATTTTTCTCCTATGGTGATCAATGCATACCTTGAGAGGTCTACTGAGGAGACCCCTGAGCTTGAGGTCACTGAGGACACAATCTGCAAGACAATTACTGATAACAAGATTAGACATTGGCCAAAGCATTTGTCTTTTGCTCAACTGTCTCCTTTGTATGCTGCTTTGAATAGGATCTGTGCTCAAAATTGGACTCCAACCACTCACTCAAATTCTGTTGCATCTGGGTTGGCCAAGTTTATTTATGCTGTAGGGACCAAGTCACCCTTTGATTATGGAGCCTACATCTATTATCAAGTTTTGGAGCATGCTAAATCTTTTGCTATTAAGTTTCCAATTGCTTTTCCTACCCTCCTGTGTGGAATTATTCTTCAGCAACACCCTGATATTTTGATCAGTAGTGATGAGCCCTGCAAGAGGCCTAGTCCTATGGCTTTGGATTGCAGTCTGCTGTCTGAGACACATGATGCTGATGTAGCTGGTACTTCTGTCCGGACATCTGGTGTGCTCTCCAGAAAGCAAATGATTGCTGATCTTACTGAGACAAGTGTGGCCCTTGGAGCTAGGAAGGTGAAGATTGACAAGATAATTGCAGCTTTGAAGGCTGAAGCAGATGCTGAGGGTGAGCAGGATGAGGAGGAAGGAGGAGATAAGGCTGTTGCTTCTGCTGGTGACTCTGAAGATGCCTCTGAAGATTCTGAGGATCTCTGATTTTCTTGTTTTTGTTCTGACCCCTTTTGATGTATTTTTTTTGGTGACTGGGCTATGCCCTGAATTCTTATGCACCTTTGTGTGCTTCTGGTCTGTAATATGCACTCTATGTGGTTTCTCTGCACTCTTTATGGCTCTATGCACTTTCTATGAGTTTGCCCTATCTGTTGGTTGTCAGAATTTTTGGCTAAAAAGGGGGAGTAGAATTTGATTTATTGTGTGCTGATTTGAAGCCTCTATTATGTATGGCTACATGTGTTGAGGGGGAGTGTAGTATATGTTGAGGGGGAGTGTAGTATATGTTGAGGGGGAGTGTAGTATATGTTGAGGGGGAGTTCTGGTACATGCATGTTTTGAGGGGGAGCTCTTAAGTTTCTTTGTGTGTGGAAATTTATTTTTTTCCCTTATCTATGTGATTCCACTATATGAGAGTTTATTTCTCTCTGGTTGTTCCTATGAGGCTAGATGTTTGTGTTATCTGGTGCATGCCTCTGATTCTACTTGCAAGCCATCTTTGACTATTTCTCGCTTTGAAGTAATCTCACTCTATGCTACGATTTTTTCTTTCCTTGTTGTGTGCCTGTGTTGACGTGAAGGAATCTTATCTGTGTGTTTCCCAAAGTACTGGCTCTAGAGTGTTTTAGCCAAAATTTGCCAAAGGGGGAGATTGTAGGGTTTTTGTAGATTGGCTACATTTTGCAAAAACATCTACTAGCCAGATGCTGGGACAGATGTGGTAGCATATGGAACAGCATTACGTGAGTTGTGTTTTCGCGCCAGCTAGCGCTTTATATTTGTATACGCAATCTTCCAAAGATTTGCTTGAAGATTTATTTTCCTCTAGCTTGCTGATCAAGGCGCGTGTATCTGATTGAAGATTTGTTTGAAGTTTTATTTGCCTTCCCATTTGTTCCACAAGATATTGTTCTATATTTGGAAGCTTTTTATTATTTCTAGAAGATCGTTTTTCAGCTGGACCGGTCAATGTCCATGCTCTATTTTGAAGCCCAGACCCGTGGTATCTGAGTACTATATATTCATGAAGGCAAACCCTAGTTGGGTAACTATAAACCGTGTGTGTTAGCAAAGCGTGTGTTTTAAGGTTTTTAGGGTTTTGTTTGTTAATTGTGAGCCTTGCTTGTATCTCCCTGATTCAAGCTAAGGACTGAGTTTGTTTTGAGTTGTAATTTGTAAGCTACTCCTAAGCTTTTAAGTACGGAGTGAGTATGTGTTATTAGCGTGTGTTTCTCTTGGTTGTGTTTTATGTTTTGTGTGTTTGATAACAATACTGTGTGTGTTGTTCGTAGGAATTGAGACGGGGTCTCATATCTAGGAGTTCCTAGATAGAGTTGCCACTGGTAGGGTCTAGGTGCAAGGTCAAGTAGTGTGTCTGCGTTGGTCTTTTCACTAGAACTATAATAGTGGAATCATTCCTGGATTGGTATCCCCCAGAGTAGGAGAGTTGCTCCGAACTGGGTTAACAAACTCTCTGTGTACTTTTTATTTCCGCTGTGTTCCTTTTAATTTGCGCTTTGTTACGTTGTGCTATTTTAATTGTAGTTCTGAGTAGACACGCGCTCGGACAGTTGTGCCAACATTGTGCACAACATATTTCAGTCAGGTTGCCAGGAATTTCAGTTAGGGTAAAAGGGTTCGAATTGGTCGCTATGGGACCAAGAGAGGTGCAATGGACTCATACAAGTCAATCATTGACCGAGTGGACTCCAACGAGTCGGGCGATTGTTCGATTGATCCACTGAGATCAAGAACGGGTACAATGGACTCGGACGAGTCGAACATTGACCGAGTGACTCAAACGAGTCGAGGGATCGAATCTAATGGCCACGGGGGACCAAAAGGTTCGGATTGACCACAAGGGGCCAAGGTTTGGTTTGGTTATGGTTGGATATGTTTGAAAAGGGAATGACGGTTGTCTGAACGACGAGACATACGTCACGCGTTCGTACAATCGGGGCAATGGAGAGACATACGTCACACCATCCCTTTTTCATTCAAGTTTTTGGGTAGAATTCTTTTAGAAATCCCAAGGTATATCAAAACATTCGGTTTGAAAACCCAAATTGGAAAGATTTAGCAATTTTGCTAGAAAGCGCCCAAGTTCGGCTCATTTTGCGAAAATGCGAACGTTATTCGGCGTATGTTCATGTTTGGGTTTTGAACATCATCAACAATATTTATTGTTCAAGTTTTGATTGAAATGATGAACATAGCTGATTTGTTCATGTTGTTTTGAAAGTTTGAGAACATAACTTGTTTTGCAAGTTATCCACAAATGGTCACCCGAACTTGTGAATTTGTCAAAATTGTGCAAAATCCTTGTTATGGTTTCAAAAACATGGGTTTAAAAACTCTTAGGTTCTGAGATCCTGGGCTAGAACCTCAAAAATTGGTCATTTTAACACCTAAACTCAGATTCTGAGTTCTGTCATGGTCGCACTGCGACCATGACTTCGCACTGCGAAGCATGCGAATTTTTGAGTTCAGAAGCTGTTTCTGAACTTTTGTTCAGAAACAACTTCTGAACACACTCAGGACCTTTTAGGTGAGTGAAAAGCTTTGAGTTTTTGGGATGAAAAAGGCTTTTTAATGTTTTGAAAACCTTGGGATTTCTTTGAAATTCAAAAGGTGTTTTTTAGAACCAAATGGTTTTGAACCAAAATTGCTATGCAAACACAATTGTAAATGCAAGATAAAAGCTTGGAATACTTACAGAACTCCTTAGCAAAGCTCCAGCTGCAATGGATTTGAATTGGTTGAAGGTTCTTGCAAGGTTTTGAATGTTGGTGAAGGTTTTGAACTTTGTGATGCTTTGTGTTGGATTGTTTTTTTTCTGGTTGTTTGTGAGTGTTTGTAAGCTGGAATGAGTAGTGTTTCTGCTCTTGAAATGCTGTTCTTGGAAGTGTTTCAGAAGTGCTTGAAACCTTGGGCAATGCCTTCTATTTATAGGCCAAAACCAAATCTATTTCATCATTAGAAAATCCCAAAATCCAGCTGATTTGTGGCTAGGATCAGGCTGAATCCCTTTGCATTAAATGCTAATGGATAGAGGCAACCTTGCCTTGTGCCAAGGGGCAAGACTCAGCCTGATTTCAGCCACAAATTCAAAGGTTTTAGGATAGTAATGATGATGAAATAGGGCTGAATTGCAATTGGCTAAGCTTGGGGATCAATCCTTGCAATCTCAATGGTTGATCAATAAAAACGTGCACTGTGATGTGCAGAGATTGAGGGATGAGAAAGGCTACCTATGGCTGGTGTGAGGGGTGAAAAGCTGCTGCAAAAACAGGGTAGGCACTCATGGCTTTTCAAGTGAGAAAATCCAGCTAGTTTGACTGGTTTTGGGGGAAGCAAGCAGGAGGAAAGTCATCAAGCAGGTGGCTGGCAACCTTGTGGTGGTTAACAGGTCACTTGGGAGGGACAAGAGCTGCCCAAGGGCAAGCCCACTTGCTTGTCACATGCTAGGTTGGAAGAAAAAGCTTCCAACCTTGGCATTAATGGCAAGTCTTTCAATTCTGGTTTTGCTTGGCCCAAATAGCCATGAATGCTGATTAAAATAAATATGGAAATGATATGCAACAAAAACTGGAATTAAATCAAAAACATCAAAAATCTGCAGAAAAATCGCAGACTTCGCAGTGCGAAGTGAGCTTCGCAGTGCGAAGTCAGCATTTTTGAAATGTTGACTTTTCTGTTGACTTTTGTTGACTTTGACTTTTTTTTCCCCCTCTTTGATTTTTTTGTTTTAAAATGCTTAGGACAAAATTAGGGTACTACAGCTGCCCCTACTTAATTGTGTCTTCGCATAGAGTGCGTGAGTGCCGAGGGCATCTCATGAACTCTTTGCGAAGATCAATTAAGTAAAAGAAGGACCCGAATTTTGTCCTTCGCGGAATGCAAATGCAATGGTTTGAAAAGGTTGATCGTATCCAGCCGCTAACACTGGAGGTAGATCCACTGGGGGATGAAGGTAATCGTATCCAGCCACTTACACTGAAGGTAGATTCCTGAGGATGGGTGTGATCTTATCTAGCCGCTTACACTAGAGGTCGATACACTGAGGGAGGTAATCTTATCTAGGCGCTTTCACTAGAGGTCGATACCTAAGCTAGGTAATCTTATTCAGCCGCTTTCACTGAAGGTCGATTCCTAACGAGCTGTGATCTTATTCAGCCGCTAACACTGAAGGTCGATACACTGGGGAAGGTGATCTTATCTAGGCACTTTCACTAGAGGTCGATACCTAAGCTAGGTAATCTTATTCAGCCGCTTTCACTAAAGGTCGATTCCTAACGAGCTGTGATCTTATTCAGCTGCTAACACTGAAGGTCGATACACTGGGGGAGGTGATCTTATCTAGGCACTTTCACTAGAGGTAGATACCTAAGCTAGGTAATCTTATTCAGCCGCTTTCACTGAAGGTCGATTCCTAACGAGCTGTGATCTTATTCAGCCGCTAACACTAAAAGTCGATACACTGGGGGAGGTGATCTTATCTAGGCACTTTCACTAGAGGTCGATACCTAAGCTAGGTAATCTTATTCAGCCGCTTTCACTGAAGGTCGATTCCTAACGAGCTGTGGTCTTACTCTAAATAGGTGCCCCTGGTTGAACCGGAAAACATGATTGTATGATGCATGTTATGTAGTATGATATGCAGTGATATGCAATGCAATATGATATGGGATGGACTCAACAAAGATCCCTTCTGGGGAATTGGGGACAGTTAGTGAAGGAGATTCACTGGGGAACGCTTACTTGACTGTTGATGGATGTCGGTGAATATGTGATACTCACTGGAGAATCCTTGTTGAGGATGCATGATTTATGAAATGAAATGCATGTGTATGAATGATTTGTATATGCATGCATGAATGAAAATGACATGATGCATGAATTATGCTATGCATGATATGAGGGATGCTGGTTTGGTGCCGAGCAAAGTCGGTCTTGGTTGTGGTTGTGCCAATGACGATTGGACTCTCTTTTTTTTGTTTTGTTGGTTGGTTGGTTTGGAAGGACAAGGTCCTTTGCCTACATACCCGAATGGGATCAAAACCGGTGTAGTTCGGGCTTGTCCTGGGGATTTGTGTTTGTCTGCCAATGATGATTGGACTTTTTTTGTTTGGGGTTGAGACTCCCTGGGGGTGTCAATGAGGTTTGGCTCATGGGGATATAAGGATCATTTTGGAAGCATGATCGATATCCTGCCTTGATGTTTGGATGTTTAGGGTGCTTACTGGGGAAATTTGCTCCTCTTAAACCTTGGGGCTTTTGCGCTCCGCGTGCCGTGAGTTACGCACTTGCCTTTGCTGAAGAGCATAAGTCCTTTGGGTGCAATATTTGGTGGGAATTACCGCAATTCCTTCGAAATTTACGAAAATTCAAAATAAAAACAATGTTTGTTTGTTTTCTCTCCTTTTTTTTTTGGAAGAAATTTCTTTTGTTTATTTCCCATGTTTTAAAGCATTTTCATCATGAATAAAACAAAATTTTATGCGCTACTGAGAACATAAAATGACAAAAGGAAATTTATTCAATGCAGATTTGACTTCTTAAATGGGTAAAAAATACACAAAGTGAGAAGTGAGATAGAGAAAGACAAGAAAAAGCAAAAAGAAAATTGTTGGTTTTGGCACAACACATGCTATTTCCTTATGACTTCGAGATTTTTGTTTTTTTGAAGATGCTGATGAGACCGATTCTTCTCCTCTTGAATCTTGTCCGGAGCATGGATGCTGCAGTCATTGCCTTTCTTCTTTTGTTAACCCCTAACTTTTGCCTGGACCGCTCTTTCGAGTTTTCAATCCACCGGGGTATATTCTTTTTTTTTTTTTTTGATGTCCTTAATTTTTGCCTAGACCGCCTTTTCAGGTTTTCAATCTAGCAGGACGCTCTCTATTGCCTAAACCGCCCTTTCAGGTTTTCGATTTAGCGAGCTTTTCTTTTTTTCTTTTAGGCATAATACCTCTTGACTGCATCGGAGTTTATTGAGAGTGGGAACTCTTCTCCGTCCATAGTGGTGATGATCAGGGCTCCGCCTGAGAAAGCTTTCTTTACCACGTACGGCCCATCATAGCTAGGAGTCCACTTCCCTCGGGGATCTTTATGGATAGTGTAGTACCCTAATTTTGTCCTACGCATTTTAAAACAAAAATCAAAAATCAAAAAAAAATCAAAGAGGGGAAAAAGTCAAAAGTCAACAAAAGTCAACAGAAAAGTCAACATTTCAAAAATGCTGACTTCGCACTGCGAAGCTCCCTTCGCACTGCGAAGTCTGCGATTTTTCTGCAGATTTTTGGTTTCTTTGATTTAATTCCAGAATCTGTTGCATATCATTTCCATATTTATTTTAAGTAGCATTCATGGCTAATTGGGCCAAGCAAAGCCAGAGTTGAAGGACTTGCCATTAATGCCAAGGTTGGAAGCTTTTTCTTCCAACCTAGCATGTGACAAGCAAGTGGGCTTGCCCTTGGGCAGCTCTAGCCTCTCCCATGTGACCTGCTAACCACCACAAGGTTGCCAGCCACCTGCTTGAGGACTTTCCTCCTGCTTGCTCCCCCAAAAACCAGTCAAACCAGCTGGATTTTTCACTTGAAAAAGCCATGATTGCCTACTCTGTTTTGCAGCAGCTTTTCACCCTCTCACACCAGCCAATTATAGCCTTTTTCATCCCTCAATCTCTGCACATCACAGTGCACGTTTTTATTGACCAACCATTGAGATTGCAAGGATTGATCCCCAAGCATTAGCCAATTGCAAATCAGCTTTGTTCTTCATCATTACCTTCTAGAATTAGTTGAATTTGTGGCTGAAATCAGGCTGGATCTTGCCTCTTGGTACAAGGCAGGGTTGCCTCTATCCATTAGCATTTAATGCAAAAGGATCCAGCTTGATCTTAGCCACAAATCAGCTGAATTTTAGGATTTTGTAATGATGACAAAGATTTGGTTTTGGCCTATAAATACAAGGCAATGCCCAAGGATTCAAAAAGAGTGAACACAGCATTTTCAAGAGCAGAAACTCTACTCATTTTAGCCTACAAATCTCCACCGAACAACCAGAAAAAAACCATCCAACACAAAGCTTTCCAAAGTTCCAAAACCATCACCAATATTCAAACCTCTTGTGAAAGCCTTCAACCAAATCAAACCAAGTGCAGCTGGAGCTTTGCTAAGGAGTTCTGTAAGTTTCTAAAGCACTTATCTTGCATTTACAACTGTGTTTGCATAGCTATTTTGGTTCAAAACCATTTGATCCTAAAAAACCCCTTTTGAATTTCAAAGAAATCCCAAGGTTTTCAAAACATCAAAACTGGTTTGTCCAGCCTTTTTCATCCCAAAAACTCAAAGTTTTTCACCCACCTATAAGGTCCTGAGTGTGTTCAGAAGCTGTTTCTGAACAAAAGTTCAGAAACAGCTTCTGAACCCAAAATTTCGCATGCTTCGCAGTGCGAAGTCATGGTCGCAGTGCGACCATGACAGAACTCAGAACCTGAGTTTTTGTGTCAAAACAACCAATTTTTGAGGTTCTAGCCCCAGAGCTCAGAGCCTAAGAGTTTTTAAATCCATGTTCTTCAAACCATAACAAGGTTTTTTGCATATTTTTGGCAAAATCACAAGTTCGTATGACCATTTTGTGGATAACTTGCAAAGCAAGTTATGTTCCCAAACTTTCAAGACCACATGAACAAACAAGCTATGTTCATCTTTTCAATCTAAACTTGAACAATAAATATTGTTCATGATGCTCAAAACTCAAAGATGAACATACACCGTTTACGTTCGCATTTTCGCAAAATGAGACGAACTTGCGCGTTTTTTTAGCAAATTTGCTAAACCTTCCCATTTTGGGTTTTCAAACCATATGTTTTGACTTACCTTGGGATTTCTAAAGGATTCAACCCAAAAACATGAATGAAAAAGGGATGGTGTGACGTATGTCTCTCCATCGCCCCGATTGTACGAATGCGTGACGTATGTCTCGTCGCTCGGACAATCGTCATTCCCTTTTTTCAATATGTACAACCCTAACCAAACCAAATCTTGGCCCCTTGTGGTCAATCCAAGCCTTTTGGTCCCCCGTTGGCCATTAGACTCAACCCCTCGACTCGTTTGAGCCCACTCGGTCAATGTTCGACTCGTCCGAGTCCATTGTACCCGTTCTTGATCTCAGTGGATCAATCGAACAATCGCCCGACTCTTCGGAGTCCACTCGGTCAATGATTGACTTGTATGAGTCCATTGCACCTCTTTTGGTCCCATAGCGACCAATCAACCCTTTACCCTAACGGACGTACCTTTTAACAATTCTAATGCGATTCACGAACAAACGCTTAATAAGTCTCCAAGAGCGAGCATACAAGCTACGTTTTAATCGCAAGAATTCGGTTAAAACATCGTCCAATTAAAATCAACCAACACATGTACGTTTTTCTACCAAAGAACTACGTATGCTTTGAATTCTCCGACTACCGGGAGATACGTAGGAGCAAGATCGACATCTTGTCAAGCGCAATAATAAAAAACTTTTTTTCTTCGTTTGTTTTTATCTCTTTTCCCCCCTTTATTATATTTTTAACATAAATGAACATGCACGCAATAAAAAAAACAATTCAAGCTTTAACCAAATAGAAGGTTCCCGTTGAGTACAACGGACGTGAGGGGTGCTAATACCTTCCCCTTGCGTAACCGACTCCCGAACCCGACAATGGTTGCGATGACCTAATCCTTATCCTCATCGTCGAAGGGTTTTATTATCGTTTCCCTTTAAACAAAAAAAAAAACTTAAGGGTTTATCAACGTTCCCTTTACACAAAAACTTTGGTGGCGGCTTCACAAAGGCCCTCCGAGCGTTCGAGGACGACCTCGGAGGATTTGCGCGTCTTTTTCCCGAGGAAAAAAACGAGGTGCGCACAGATAGGTAATATCTTCTTGAGCACTAGGTCTCCTTCTTTGAATTCTCGAGGACGGACCTTCTTGTCGAATGCCCTCTTGAGTCTCCTTTGATAGAGTTGTCCGTGACATATTGCCGTCAGGCGCTTTTCTTCTATGAGATTCAGTTGGTCGAACCTTGTTTGGACCCATTCAGCTTCCTCTAGCTTGGTTTCCATCAAGACCCTTAACGAAGGAATTTCCACCTCTACGGGGAGAACAGCTTCCATACCGTATACTAAGGAGAAAGGGGTTGCCCCAGTTGAAGTGCGAATGGCTGTTCTATAGCCATGTAGCGCAAAGGGAAGCATCTCATGCCAATCCTTATATGTTGTTACCATCTTTTGGATGATCTTCTTTATGTTCTTATTGGCTGCTTCTACCGCACCGTTCATCTTTGGTCGGTAAGGGGAGGAATTATGGTGCTCAATCTTGAAATCCTTGCACAACTCCTTCATTGTCTTGTTGTTCAGGTTTGCCCCATTATCGGTGATGATTTTGTGGGGAGTACCACAACGGCAAATGATTTCCTTCTTGATGAATCGGGCTACCACTTGTTTGGTTACGTTTGCATACGAAGCTGCTTCTACCCATTTGGTGAAGTAGTCGATGGCAACGAGGATGAAGCGATGTCCATTTGACGCTTTGGGCTCAATCATTCCAATCATGTCTATGCCCCACATAGAGAATGGCCAAGGTGAAGTCAAGACGTTCAGTGTAGTTGGTGGCACATGCACCTTGTCGGCGTAAATCTGGCACTTGTGACAAGTCTTGGCGTAGTGGAAACAATCAGCTTCCATGGTTAACCAATAGTAGCCCGCCCTTAAGATTTTCTTTGCCATTGCATGTCCATTAGCATGGGTTCCAAAAGATCCCTCGTGGATTTCTTTGATGAGCATGTCCGCTTCATGTTTATCCACACATCTGAGCAGGACCATGTCATAGTTTCTTTTGTAGAGGGTATTTCCACTGAGGAAGAACTGGGATGCCAATCTTCTGAGGGTCCTCTTGTCGGTGTGTGAGACATCTTCTGGATACTCTTGCTTTTCGAGGTATCGCTTGATGTCGTAGAACCAAGGTTTGTCGTCAAGTCCCTCTTCGACTGATGCACATACAACTGGTTTGTCTTTACGATCCATCCTTATGATTGGTGCCTCGTTGTAGAAATTTACTTGGTACATTGATGATAATGTAGCCAAAGCATCTGCCACCTGGTTTTCTTCTCGAGGTATGTGATGGAAGTTGATTTCATCAAAATGCTTAATCAACTCTACAACCTGGGCTCGGTAGGGAATTAAATTGGGATGTTTTGTCTCCCATTCTCCTTTGACTTGATAGATGACTAAGGCTGAGTCACCGTATACTTCAAGGTTTTTGATCCTTAGATCAATTGCTGCTTCAAGGCCTAGGATACATGCTTCATATTCTGCCATGTTGTTGGTGCAGTCAAAGCATAACCTTGCTGTGAATGGTTGATACCCATTTCCTGGGGAGATTAAAACTGCTCCGACCCCGTGCCCCATGGCATTTGAGGCGCCGTCGAAAGCGAGCTTCCATTGAGCTTTCGGTTCTGGCCCTTCATCATCGCTTGTGACCTTTTCGCCATTCAAAGCTACGACATCTTCGTCCGGGAAGTCGAATTGTATGGGTTGATAATCATCCAATGGTTGGTGAGCAAGGTGCTCGGATAAAACACTCCCTTTGATGGCTTTTTGAGCAACATATTGGATGTCGTACTCAGACAGCAGCATTTGCCAACGGGCTATCTTCCCTGTGAGGGCCAGCTTTTCGAAGATGTACTTGATGGGATCCATCTTCGATATCAACCAAGTTGTATGGGTCAACATGTATTGCCTTAGGCGTCGAGCAGCCCATGCTAAAGCGCAGCAAGTCTTTTCAAGTGAAGTATACCTTGTTTCACAATCGGTAAACTTCTTGCTTAGGTAGTAGATTGCGTGCTCTTTTCTTCCCGTTTCATCTTGTTGTCCTAACACACAACCCATTGATCCTTGAAGTACGGTTAGGTATAAGATGAGGGGTTTACCCGGAACCGGAGGTATTAAAATTGGTGGTTCTTGCAGGTATTGTTTGATCTTGTCAAACGCTTCTTGGCAATCCCCATTCCAATGAACGGCTTGGTTTTTCCTTAGCAGTTTGAAGATTGGTTCGCAGGTAGCTGTCATGTGTGAGATGAACCTAGCGATGTAGTTCAATCTTCCTAAGAAACCCCGGACTTCTTTCTCGGTATTTGGCGCTGGCATTTCTTGGATGGCCTTTACCTTATCGGGATCCACTTCAATACCTCTTTGGCTGACGATGAAGCCCAATAACTTCCCGGATCTAACGCCAAATGTGCACTTGTTAGGATTTAAGCGCAGCTTGAATTTTCTTAGGCTTTCGAAAAGCTTTTGTAGATGGACTAGATGATCCTCCTCCGTTTGGGATTTGGCAATCATGTCATCGACGTAGACCTCTATTTCCTTATGGATCATGTCATGGAAAAGAGTCACCATTGCTCTTTGGTATGTTGCTCCGGCATTTGTTAATCCGAAAGGCATTACCTTATAGCAGAATGTCCCCCATGGAGTGATGAACGTAGTTTTCTCCATGTCCTCTGGAGCCATCTTGATTTGGTTATATCCCGAGAAGCCATCCATAAAGGAAAAGACTGAGAATTGGGCTGTGTTGTCCACCAATATGTCGATGTGTGGTAGCGGGAAATCATCTTTTGGGCTGGCTCTATTCAAGTCCCGATAATCCACACACATTCTCACCTTGCCATCCTTCTTCGGAACTGGCACAATGTTGGCAACCCATGTTGGATACTTGGTTACGGCTAAGAAGCCGGCATCGAATTGCTTTTTGACCTCTTCTCTGATCTTGAGAGCCATATCGGGTCGAGTTCTTCTCAATTTCTGCTTCACTGGTGGGCATTCCGGCTTAAGTGGCAGCTTGTGTACAACGATGCTAGGGTCTAAACCCGGCATATCTTGGTACGACCAAGCGAATACGTCCACGTACTCTTGCAGAAGCTTGATCAACTTTCCTTTCACATCCTCGTGTAGGGAGGCTCCTATCTTGACCTCTTTCTTATCCTCTTCGGTCCCCAAGTTGACCTTTTCAACTGATTCTTGGTGAGGTTGTATTACCCTATCCCCTTGATTTGCAAGTCTAGACAATTCTTCAGGCGGTTCATAATCGTCCTCTTCATCATCTTCCGTTTGATTAATCGGGAAATCGAAGTCATAAGGGATTAAGGCAGTGTTGTTTTTGGAGGGTGGATGTGTAGATCTGCATGAGTATGATTTTTTTTTTTAGGCTTTTTGTAGAAAATTTTTTTTTAAAACAAATGCAAAAAAGAAAAAGACTCAAATGAACATAAAAGAGTGCTTTTATTCATGATTGTAAATAACTTTTAAAACATGGGGGCCCCACACGACTAATCATTTGCCTTGGGCAGAGCTAAATGATTTTTTTTTTAAAAGAAAAAACAAACAAACATGGTTTATTACTTGATCTTGGTAATGATCTCGGGAATTGCGATAGCCCTCCAATTGTTCAAAGCTTCATCTGAAGCGCAACGGTACACCAAATCAGGCACGTCTTCATCTACATCTTCAAGTAGAGCCACTTGATCTTCATTGATAAACCCCGCACTGATGAATGTTTCCGAAATAGGGAGGATCCCCTGCTTTGGAGGCTTTGAGAAGGTCTCGGCTGATGGATGATACCCCAACCCGAAGCGATTCTTCTTCTCCGGTATGTCCACTAATTTGCCCCATCCGGTGGGTCGGCTTTCTTCTAGGGCCTCTCTTATCGCTCTCCATGATGACATGGCTGTCCTAGCCTCTTCTTTGGGCTTCGAGCTCAACGTCACGACATTCGCTACTTCCAAAGATTGGAATGGGACATCCACAGCTTCTTCATCCGTTTCTATATAACGGAAAGATGAGAGGTGGCTTACCATCTTGTCCTCTTGCCCGGAAACTACAATCATTTGGTTATCAATGATGAACTTTAGTTTCTGGTGCAGAGTAGAGGTAATGGCTCCGGCCGCATGAATCCATGGTCGTCCGAGAAGATAACTGTATGTTGGATTAATATCCATGACTTGGAAGGTTATGGTGAAAACCTTAGGCCCGATTTGGACTGGTAAATCGATCTCCCCTATGACGGCTCTTCTTGACCCATCGAAAGCTTTTACGACCAAGGCGCTGGGCTTCATTACTGTCCCTTCACATGATAGCTTGAGGAGGGTAGTCTTGGGCATGACATTCAATGATGACCCCGTGTCCACTAGCACTCGTGAGAGGATGTGGTCCATGCATTTTACGGAGATATGTAAGGCGCGGTTATGAATGTGCCCATCGTCGGGTAGCTCATCGCCATTGAAACCCAAGTACCTACTTGAGGTAATATTTCCGACTATCCCGTCGAATTGGTCCACAGGAATGTCCTTGGTGACATGTGCCTCACTGAGGATCCGCAGTAGTGCTTCTCGGTGTGCTTCCGAGCTTAGTAGTAAGGATAGCATGGAGATCTTGGAGGGAGTTTGACCTAGCTGGTCAATGATTTTATACTCGCTCTTTTTGATTATCCTTAGGAACTCTTCGGCCTCTTTTTGCGGGATTGTCTTTTGAGAAGGCCCCGCTTGGTTCTCTTCTTCCTCCACGCTCTTTTCTTTGAGCGGCTCTTTTGGTAGTACGGCTGGCGTCTTTCCGAGTTCTTTCGGAGCGAAGACTCTACCACTTCTAGTTATTCCTCCAACACCGGTGATGTTAGTGATGCTGGGCTCAATTTTGGCTAGTGGTTTTCCTTCCACATAGGCCATAGGTTGGTAATTCCATGGTACCCTCTTCGTGCTTTCGAAAAAGAAGGGTGCAGGTACGTGGAATGTTATGGGCTGTACAGGCATTGGTACCTCTCTCCTTTGATAAGGGATTTCGAGAGGTTTTGGGTCGTTAGACTCTAAGGTAGCAATGTCCGTGCCATCCTTTATGTAGCCAATTTGGATCCAACCTTGGTCCATTAGTTCTTGAAGACAGCTCTTCAACTCTTCGCACTTGTCCGGGTTGACCTTGCAGGCTTCACAGTTGGCGTGCATTTCCTCAAACAAACCAAAACCGGTTAAACGCTCCCTTATGGTTGACAGGGGAGTCTTAACATTGGCTACCCTTTTGACTGGACCAAAGTCCTCTTGTTCCTCCACCGCATTTACAGAGGGACCCGCATGCCCCGGCAATGGGTTATTTTTTACATTGGGGTTTTCCTCTTTGAAGGATAACAGCTTCTTATCAATAAGGTCCTGTACCTTGTGTTTGAAAACTCTACAGTTTTCGACATTGTGCCCCACGGTTCCTGTGTGGTAGTCACATTTGGCATTCGCGTCGTACCAATGTGGGTATGGTGGCGACATTGGTGGTAGTAGTCTTGGTTCGACCATACCCTTTTGGATTAGGTATGGCAAGATTTGACCATAAGGCATAGGTACATGATCAAACTGCCTATTATAATAATTGTTCCTCGAGCCCGCTTGATTCCTTGATGGGTACCCGCCTTGTTGTTGTTGCTGTTGATTTTGCTGAGGCAACACTACTGGTTGTCGAGGTGGAGTTGCGGGAATCACTTGAGGTGAGTAACGCCCTTGAGCCGTTGCTGCTGCCACATAAGGATAGTGGTAGTGAGGCATTTGATTTGGTGGTGGGCAAGATGGTCCCACTCGAACGGCATTTGTCTCCCCCTCTTTCTTTTTGTGAAAGTTGCTGGGGGGTTTTCTAGCTCCACTTTGAGCTTCTAGAGAGCCTTGGATTTTTCCTCTCTTTACTCCGTCCTCTATTCTTTCACCAACCATGACTAGATTGGAGAAACCGGCAGACGTGCTTCCAATCATCTTGTCGTAATATGGGCCTTGAAGTGTGCCCATAAAGGTGTCGACAAGCTCTCTTTCCAATAGTGGTGGTTGTACACGAGAAGCTAGTTCTCTCCACCGCTGAGCGTACTCCTTGAAGGACTCGTTGCTTCTTTGTAGGAGGTTTTGTAGTTGCATCCTATTTGGAGCCATGTCCAAATTATATTTGTATTGCTTTAGGAAGGCATCGGCTAGATCCTTCCAAGTTTGGACATGGGTACGCTCGAGCTGCATGTACCAATCCAAGGACGCCCCGCTTAAACTATCTTGAAACACATGCACCATGAGTTTCTCGTTCATTGCGTAAGCTGCCATCTTCCTACAGAACATCCTTAGATGGTTCCGAGGGCATTGAATTCCTTTGTATTTCTCGAAGTCCGGTGCTTTGAACTTCGGAGGGATTACCACGTCGGGCACTAGGCACATGTCCAAGGCGTTGTGGGCACCGTATGAGCTGAACCCTTCGACAGCTTTCAACCTTTCTTCCAAAACTCGATACATTTGGGTAGTATCATTGTCTTGGTGGGTGGTGTCGGGAGCGGATTGCCTTAGCTAGCTATTTTCCACATCATGGGGAATCGCCTCATGCTGAGTAGTGGAAGTTCCTTGAGGACGACGCTCTTCATTCCTTACGGGGATTGTGAGCGGTGGTGGGGGTGGTCCATGACCCTCATTTTCGAATGGTGGGCTATAATTCAGAGGTAAACCATAAGGAGGCCATTGCACATTGGATGCATCCGTTGTTGGGCGAGGGTTACTTTCTCGTGCCGATAGAGCTTGCATTAACTCTAGCATCTGATCCATCTTTCCCTTCATTCCATCAACCTCTTCTCTCAAAGCCGCTTGAGTTTGTTCCAAATTGTCCATGATCCTTTGTTTGTTAGCTCGTGTTCCGTACGAGTGTTGGAGATCTGGTTCTTGGACCGAGGGCTTTCGGGGTTTTCGGGCTATGATTGCTTTGAACTGTTTTTAGGGAAATGAATGAGTTTTTTTTTTTTTGAAAAAGATGCATGAAGACGCATGTGGATGTATGTATGCGATGAGTATGCAAAATATGCGTTTTTTTTTTTTTATTTTGCTTTATGGAGGAGTTTAAAGGTGCACAATTAATATTAGCAAATTCGAAATATTAAAGACCGGGAAATTGATTATGCTTCAAAATATATTTGATTAAATAACATTTGTTTACAAAGTGTAACTAATGCTATTACAAATCAAATAGCCGCTCGCTTCTCGGCTTTGCTCATCTCCTCCCTATAGAAATCTATGGTGTCCTTGCAGAACTTCATAAACTTCTGGATCTCCATAGGGATGACAAAATAGGGCATGACCATCTCGGCCTCCGCTAGCTTCTTTGGAAGTTGGGTGATTACCAAATTTGAGAATGCAACCAATTTAGTGAAATCCTCACTTAATCGGGTGGCGTCTTGCCATACATACTCAATCACTTCCTTGCGCTGGTCTAGCTTGACTCTTGCACTTCTAATTTCATCATGTAGTTGTGCAATGTGGTCCCCGTGAGCTCTTGCAATCTTGTCGAAGTACTCTTCGAATTTCTTGATGTCTTCTTCGAGACGATTGCACTTTAGCCTCCCTTGATGAGAAAGGCTCTCATGTCTTTGCCGTTGGACGCGTTCGGCTTGAAGCTGCTCTTTGTAGTCTTTAACTACTTCTTGGAGCTGTTGATTTTTCTCTTGAAATTTCAACCTCCATTTTCGTTGAGCTTCGATGGCTAGTTCACCAAACTTCTTGAGCTCTTGGTTGGAATGTAAGATTCTTTCCAACTCTCCGTCCTTGGCCACAAGGTTGGCATCCGCACTAACCAAGCCGCCTCCTATCCAATCTCTCTTCCCTTCGGAGATCTTTAGCCGTTTTTGGCACACTAGGAGAGAATGTGATACTTCATCACGATCTCTCTTCGTCCTAGTGATTTCTCCTAAAGCTTGGAGGTGCTTCAATTCTAAGTCTTGTATTTTAGCCTTGAGCTCTTCCTCCACTTTGTTGGGAACGGTTGTGCTTGGCTTAGGAATCTTGAGCTTGAAGACGAGCGTGTTTTTGTTCCTGGAATCCATATTTCTTTTGCTAATATTTGGTTGTTCTTTTTAAACTCCTATAAAGCAAAATGATGCAAAAATTATTTTCATGAATGCAAATGATATGCAAGGGTATGGTTTATGAAGGTTCGGAACTTCCCCCCATCCTCACATGTAGGCTCTAAATGGTGAAATATCCTAAGAAGAGGTCCTTAGAATCATAGACCTCACATGGAATTAGGGTTGTCTATGGACATACGTCGACATGACTTCAATTAATTCCACGTGAAAATCTCATCTAAGCGGGGTTGGACATCCTACCTCACGGACATACGTCAACGCGGGCTTCCGCACACAACCTCCTTCTAACTTAGTTTTTTTCTCAAGCTCGGGTAGAGAGCCTCACACGTCCGGCATTAACCCGAACAATGTGGAGTAACATCACTCAAGTAACCCCCGCATTTGATATATATATGATATGAATATAAAGCAAAATAAAGCAAATATAAACATAAAGCATAAATATGACATGTATGAATAAAATAATAAACATGGTACGCAAAGAAAATAAAAACAATTGGCTTAAAAGCCAAATAGGTTAGGCTTGACTCGCTAGTGGGAAAAGGATCCCCAGTGAAGTCGCCAGCTGTGCGCACCTCATTTTTTTTCCTGAGAAAAAGACGCGCAAATCCTCCGAGGTCGTTCGTAAACGCTCGGAGGGCCTTTTGTGAAGCCGCCACCAAAGTTTTTGTGTAAAGGGAACGTTGATAAACCCTTAAGTTTTTTTTGTTTAAAGGGAAACGATAATAAAACCCTTTGACGATGAGGAAAGGATGGTCATCGCAACCATTGTCGGGTTCGGGAGTCGATTACGCAAGGGGAAGGTATTAGCACCCCTCACGTCCGTTGTATTCAACGGGAACCTTCTATTTGGCTAAAGCTTAAATTGTTTTTAAATGTTTTGCGTGCATGCTTATTTATGTCAAAATATAATAAAGGGGGGAAAAAAGAGATAAAAACAAACGAAAGAAAAGAAAAAAAAGTTTTTTATTATTGCGCTTGACAAGATGTCGATCTTGCTCCTACGTATCTCCCGGTAGTCGGAGAATTCAAAGCGTACGTAGTTCTTTGGTAGAAAAACGTACATATGTTGGTTAATTTTAAATGGACGATGTTTTAACCGAATTCTTGCGATTAAAACGTAGCTTGTATGCTCGCGCTTGGGAGACTTATTAAGCGTTTGTTCGTGAATCGCACTAGAATTGTTAAAAGGTACGTCCGTTAGGGTAAAAGGGTTCGAATTGGTCGCTATGGGACCAAGAGAGGTGCAATGGACTCATACAAGTCAATCATTGACCGAGTGGACTCCAACGAGTCAGGCGATTGTTCGATTGATCCACTGAGATCAAGAACGGGTACAATGGACTCGGACGAGTCGAACATTGACCGAGTGACTCAAACGAGTCGAGGGATCGAATCTAATGGCCACGGGGGACCAAAAGGTTCGGATTGACCACAAGGGGCCAAGGTTTGGTTTGGTTATGGTTGGATATGTTTGAAAAGGGAATGACGGTTGTCTGAACGACGAGACATACGTCACGCGTTCGTACAATCGGGGCAATGGAGAGACATACGTCACACCATCCCTTTTTCATTCAAGTTTTTGGGTAGAATTCTTTTAGAAATCCCAAGGTATATCAAAACATTCGGTTTGAAAACCCAAATTGGAAAGATTTAGCAATTTTGCTAGAAAGCGCCCAAGTTCGGCTCATTTTGCGAAAATGCGAACGTTATTCGGCGTATGTTCATGTTTGGGTTTTGAACATCATCAACAATATTTATTGTTCAAGTTTTGATTGAAATGATGAACATAGCTGATTTGTTCATGTTGTTTTGAAAGTTTGAGAACATAACTTGTTTTGCAAGTTATCCACAAATGGTCACCCGGACTTGTGAATTTGTCAAAATTGTGCAAAATCCTTGTTATGGTTTGAAAAACATGGGTTTAAAAACTCTTAGGTTCTGAGCTCCTGGGCTAGAACCTCAAAAATTGGTCATTTTAACACCTAAACTCAGATTCTGAGTTCTGTCATGGTCGCACTGCGACCATGACTTCGCACTGCGAAGCATGCGAATTTTTGAGTTCAGAAGCTGTTTCTGAACTTTTGTTCAGAAACAACTTCTGAACACACTCGGGACCTTTTAGGTGAGTGAAAAGCTTTGAGTTTTTGGGATGAAAAAGGCTGGACAAACCAGTTTTAATGTTTTGAAAACCTTGGGATTTCTTTGAAATTCAAAAGGGGTTTTTTAGAACCAAATGGTTTTGAACCAAAATTGCTATGCAAACACAATTGTAAATGCAAGATAAAAGCTTGGAATACTTACAGAACTCCTTAGCAAAGCTCCAGCTGCAATGGATTTGAATTGGTTGAAGGTTCTTGCAAGGTTTTGAATGTTGGTGAAGGTTTTGAACTTTGTGATGCTTTGTGTTGGATTGTTTTTTTTTTGGTTGTTTGTGAGTGTTTGTAAGCTGGAATGAGTAGTGTTTCTGCTCTTGAAATGCTGTTCTTGGAAGTGTTTCAGAAGTGCTTGAAACCTTGGGCAATGCCTTCTATTTATAGGCCAAAACCAAATCTATTTCATCATTAGAAAATCCCAAAATCCAGCTGATTTGTGGCTAGGATCAGGCTGAATCCCTTTGCATTAAATGCTAATGGATAGAGGCAACCTTGCCTTGTACCAAGGGGCAAGACTCAGCCTGATTTCAGCCACAAATTCAAAGGTTTTAGGATAGTAATGATGATGAAATAGGGCTGAATTGCAATTGGCTAAGCTTGGGGATCAATCCTTGCAATCTCAATGGTTGATCAATAAAAACGTGCACTGTGATGTGCAGAGATTGAGGGATGAGAAAGGCTACCTATGGCTGCTGTGAGGGGTGAAAAGCTGCTGCAAAAACAGGGTAGGCACTCATGGCTTTTCAAGTGAGAAAATCCAGCTAGTTTGACTGGTTTTGGGGGAAGCAAGCAGGAGGAAAGTCATCAAGCAGGTGGCTGGCAACCTTGTGGTGGTTAACAGGTCACTTGGGAGGGACAAGAGCTGCCCAAGGGCAAGCCCACTTGCTTGTCACATGCTAGGTTGGAAGAAAAAGCTTCCAACCTTGGCATTAATGGCAAGTCTTTCAATTCTGGTTTTGCTTGGCCCAAATAGCCATGAATGCTGATTAAAATAAATATGGAAATGATATGCAACAAAAACTGGAATTAAATCAAAAACATCAAAAATCTGCAAAAAAAATCGCAGACTTCGCAGTGCGAAGTGAGCTTCGCAGTGCGAAGTCAGCATTTTTGAAATGTTGACTTTTCTGTTGACTTTTGTTGACTTTGACTTTTTTCCCCCTCTTTGATTTTTTTGATTTTTTTGTTTTAAAATGCTTAGGACAAAATTAGGGTACTACAGAGACAACCTCTCTAATAATTTCCAAGGAAGAAGTTGCTACTTGCAATCAGACATAATCAAATCTAACTTTATCCAAGGTACAATTATCGATCCTTAACAACCATCTTGTGTCCATAACACACCATTTAAAAAACTTCTCATTCCATGCATGTAACGGGACACCATACACACGTGCCCATGCACCCCTCTCAAAGACACCAGCCTCTTTTTTCAATGCACAAGGGACCATAAAAAAATTATTAAAAAATTCCACGGCACCATCCATGATATTTGTCACCACCATATTTCCCACTGATACCAAAAACACCTTGTCCACTCCAATAGGAATAATGTCCAACTCATCAAAGTCAGCATCCGCAATACGTTGTTGAATAATAGGTATGGATTCTCTAGTAATCACAAATGCAACTAATTCTGCATGTGCCCACTTCAAATCTTTTTCATCGGACCTATGCTTATTAATATCTTTAAGCGCGGGAATCACATGCACTTGTTGTTGTACATCCACCGCTATCTTCTTCCCCTTATTACATTCAAGACTCAGACCCTTAAAGCCTCCCTCCATCACTATCTCCCTCCTCCCACCGACCCACCATCTCCACCGGAGCTACCACTTCACCCTCTTCCTCCTCCACTCCCTTGGTAAGAACCTTCTTCCCCACACTGGCCTTAACTCCCTCCCCCTCACCCTCCACACCCTGGATAACCCGTTCCCTACCATACTCCATCACCATCTCATTTTTTTCTCCCTCTGCCACTTGCACTCTAACCATCTCGCTTTTTCTCCTTCTGCCACTTGCACCCTCACTTCACTCTCCCTCACCGTATTTCTTTGCTCCCTTACCATCCCATTAGGACCTTCAAATCGATTAAACCTCGCAACCTCAGCAAACACCTCAAAATAACCAAATTGGACGTTATTAAAGCTTTGGTCAATTTTCCCACATCATCCCACATACATCAAAACCTTCTCGTAAATAGTAATATGGACTTTGCTCTGGTACATTAGTAAAGTAAAAGGAAACATACTTTTTAAAATCTGACCCTCAATGCCGCATCAAGTATGTGTGAGCATAAACGAGAATGAATTCCCACCGCAACTGGTCCATTACGCACCCTACCTGGAGAAACCTTGCGATCATAAACCCCACTGCCATACCGTGAACCGAATCGACACAGTAGGACTGTTGGTGATCACGATTCATCCTATTCCTAACCTGTCCAAACGGTTGCACTCCAAACCCTCCTTGCCATGAACTGGCCTGCTTCCTGTCATGACCTCGATAATCATGTCCAGACGTTTTTCGACGTCGTGATCTCACCTCTGTCCATTCTCCCATATCCCCCTATTTGGTGGCACCCTACTTGGACCCCGTTCCCCCTCATTGAACCTCATTGTCGGCGATAGAGATTGTCGGCGCGGCAGCCCTTGGTAAATCCTAGGGTAACCGCCTCTCACTCTCTCTCACCATATCCAGTCCTTTAACTTATTTTATTTTTTCATTTTGGTCCCCTAACTATTAGGTGTTTTACATTGGTCCCGTAACTATTCTGCCATTTATCATTTTGGTCCTCTCCGTTAGTTTTTAACCATAGACTTTACTAAATCTATTAATTTTAACCCTTTGATTTCTTATTTAAAAGAAAACCGTTAGAAAATGCAGTCCATTGTATCTTAAAGTGGACCATCAACACCTATTTTTTTCTTCCTTTTCTTCATATTCTTCCTCCTTCTTCAACATCATCTTCATCACATCATCATCATCATCATGATAAACCACATACCATCACCATATTTATTAAAAAAAACCTATAAAATCATTTATAAAAATAACAACAAAAAATCTAAGTTTTACGATTTCTTCTTCATTCCTAAATCAAACCCAGAAAAACCAATCATGAATCAGCAACAACATGAATCAGAAACCCAAAAAAAAAATCATGAATTGACCTGTCTATCTTCAAAGAAAAAAACGCAGAAAAAAAAATTCTTCATTACCAACAACATGAAGTAGCAACAAACAAACCATCAACAATCATGAATCATCATTTAAATTCATAAAAATTGTCAGCACAAACAAACCCGTAAATTACATTGATTGAGCATTTAAATCCATAAAAAATTATCGATTTCTCTTCTAAACCATAAAAACATTATCTTCATTTTTTTTGAACCCAAAACACATATTCCTCCCGTCTTCAATTCCAAAGAAAAATTGAGTTTGTGAGCTTTGTTGAAGATGGTAATTGTTCCTATATCTCTTAACGTAAATTAAACTCAGAAACTCAAGAAATGAAACCAAGAAGTTCAATCTAGCTTCCTTTATCTCAAAATCCCAAAAATTCAATTGACTACCTTTAGAAACACAACAGTTATGAACTTTATTTTAAATTGAATCCATTAGCAATCAAAGCCACTCAAATGCCAGAACCGCAAATCATAAAAAATTTAATTACTACTTTGATTTTGTCTTTCTATTTGGATCTCAAATAATAGTGTACCGTCATCTTATTTCTTTCACGACATGTGGCAGCCTCCCCGGCCAGCTGGACCTCATTCCCCACGTGCCCGCCTAGTGGGCGAGGTCGGATTCCTGCTGTAACAACTCGGATAAGGGAAGTGCCACCACAACGCGTCCAGAGCAGGTTGGCCCCGTCAAAACCCGAGCTAACGGTCCCATTTTGACCCGTCTACCAGGTCTTCCCCCACGTTCCCTTTGTGGACCGGGATCCTCAGGAAGAAGACCAAGTCACCGCTCCAGGTGGCTGGGGAATCCCATAAGAACCACCCTCACTTCCCTAGGCCGGGGGACGTATAAAAGGGGCTGTAACGTCTCATAAGGCATCACGTTCATTTTACACAGAAAAAACCCTAGCCAAGCTCTTGAGTCAGAACATCGCTCAGGGGGTTGATACCATTGTTCACCTAGCAGGAACAAATAGCAACCATTAAATCCATAGTTTCCTTATCGACTATATTCTCTTTGCTTAACCGGATGGTTCCCATGTCAAATGGGTTTTGAGAATCTGTCATTGTAGAGAGATTCCCGGTTGATGATGAGTTTTGTAGTGATAATTAGAGGTGTACATGGGTCGGTTTGGGTTGGGTTTGGTCAAACCCAAGACCCGAACCATATAGTGTACTCCAGTTTAGGTGAGGTCAAATAATCACCCGTTACGTTATTGGGTTGAGTTGGACAAACCCACCAATTTATGGTTTCGGTTGGATTGGGTAGGGGGTTACCCAATTTTTTTTATTCAGTTTTTTTGTTAAATTAAATGACTAAATGACGAGTCCTCATATTTTTTCATACTCAAATTTTTATTTTTTTGAAAAATTGTATTTTCACTATATTTTAGTGTCATAAAATAATAAATGATAATATCAAATAATAAATTTCATCATAAAATGTTAGCAACAAACTAAAGTTGCATGACATAAAATTGCATTAGTATCAAAATAACCAAAAAGTGCAACATCCTAATTTGTAACTCTAGCATGCTTTAATTTTCAATATAGATGATATCTTTCAACATCCTAATTTGTAACTCTAGCATGTTTGAAAATTAGACTTGATTTATAACAAAAACTTTTTGTATTATCCTTCGTTCCTATGAAAATAAAAATTAAAATGTGGATATTATTGGGTAAGTGAGTTTATTGGGTTTGTGTCTGGTTTTACTCGAAACCCATTATTTTTTATGGGTTTTCCAGCTTTTTAAAACCATACTCACCCAATGACCCAACCCAACCCACTTTTTTGGATTTTGTTGGGTGGGTTTGACTGGGTTTTCCAGGTTGACTCAACCCATGTACACCCCTAGTGATAATGGATTTTGAATTTTAAATGGGTTGTGAGATGGTGTACGATTTTTTGTGTTGCGTAAGTTTTTTTATGTTTTTGGTCAGAATATATGAGATGAATTTGGGTTTGATTTTATGTGTGTTGTTGTTGTTGTACAATTTTATTTTAGATGATTGGGTTTGATTTGGGGATTTATTAGTGATTTAAAGATTAATTAATTTAAAATAATGAATGCGAGTTTTATATTTTTGATTTTCTGTTTTTTTTTTAAGATGATGAATAAAGATGAACGAGAGTTTTATTTGGGGATGAAGAAGAACGATAGGGAAGAACATGGAGGAAAAAAAATTAGGTGTTTGTGGTTCATTATAAGCTACAATAGATCCCTCCATGATCCAACGGTCTTCATTTAAAAAAAAAAAATCAAACGGTTAAAAATAAAAGATTTAATAAGGTCTATGGTGGACCACCTATAAAGTTTGTTCACCTTAGACATTTAAGGTTAAAAACTAACAGAAATGACCAAAATGATAAACGGCAGAAGAGTTATGTGACCAATTTGAAACACTTAATAGTTAGAGGACCAAAATGAAAAAATAAAATAAGTTAATGGACCGGTTGATCAATTAAACCTATTTCTATTGGATGTTTTTTTTACCGGAATATTTCTTTTTTTTTCTTTCTGATAAGGGAATGAAATATTTCTTTAGTTGTTATATAAAAAAATACTAATTAATTTAATTTTTTTTCTTGAAGATATCGTATAACATTGTAGAAGTCTTGGAGAACACTTTCTTCGTTAAAATATTTGTTAATCTATCAAGACATGATGTTTCACTCAAAATGCAATCTACTAAATTCTAATGCTAAATTTGTTTTGTCAAGTCACAAGAGAAGAAAAATAAAAAAAGGCAAGAAGCAAAAAAGGACTTGCATAATTGTGCTGGTATAATTGACTACTCTAAAGGGATGGGACCCTTGTTAATTGTTAAAGAGAAGGACCAAAATGAAGTAATAGTCTCAAAGGTAGCAGGGTTTGAGCATGCCATGCCCCATTCTTTTTAAGCAACAATTTGGCTGTTCCCCACTTTAAAATCATCCCCATGGCTTAGAATGAGGTATTACCGGACAGGGTCAGGTCCATTCATTATCCTCTTGTTTGTCTTTCTGAGGGTTCCACGTGAAGCTGAAGATACGGTGTTTTTGCATCAAGACAGTGTTTTCAAAGCTGGATATGGGTTTTTATTCTTTTATATATATACATATATTATAAAGTAATGTTCTTTTATTACAATGATGCATGTTATATATGTGTGTTTTTCCTTGGTTTGGTTATCATATCTCTTTTGTTAGTTAATTTGATCATTACAAGTTCATGGTTAATTTGGTCTATAAATTACTAATAAAAGATCACACACTTGAGGATATATGTTTTTGCAGTAATTTTAATGCTATATAGTGACATCGGTTCACGCATTTAGAGGTCACAATGTTTGTGTACTTGTGAAACCATAAGATTCTTATGAAGTAAACTATCATCATTCTATTTTGGTTTAAACATATTCTTGTTGTCCTTGTAATATATACCTAATTTTTTGGTTTATCGATTTTTTTTATTATAGATTGATCATGTAATTTTTTTGGTTATGTTGTTTTCTTTAGATTTTGGATCCACTCTTTTTTTTTTTTTTTTTTTCATTCTCTCTTTTTCAAACACATGTTACACAAAGGATAAATAGACGAAAAAGATTGTGAATTTAGGATTCATAAATAGGTTTCATAAAAAAGTGTGACATGATAAAAAGGAGAGAACGAAAAATGAGAGAATCAAAATCCGTTTCTTTTATCTATTTTCTTATAGTAAATGTCTCCACAATATCTACCTAAAAACAGGGTTATAGATAGACACCACCGTTTTTAGTAAAATATATAGCATGCTTTCTTCTTTTTGTTTGACTAAACTAGTGATGTACCCGTGCGGACGCACGAGTTGTACCGTTGGCGCATTTCATTGATCATTGTGAATAATGAAAGAAGTGTATTAATTAGATTAATGTAATCATAATTTTGGTAAATAAGAATGTATGAGGACTTTGAACTAACTGTTTAATTTTTATTATAGATTAAAAATATATAAAATGAACTTTTTGGAATTAACTGTTTAATTTTTAACATGCTTTTTTTCTTTTTGTTTTACTAAATTCCTAATTTTATTAAAACAGTGGTGCATTTGAGTTACATTTCAAGGTCATATGATTATTAACATAGTAAACTTCTAGGATATTCACAATTAGCATGTTAAAGTAGCATCACATTAGTACTCAAGAAACGTTTTAAGCATTTTCAACATAATGAAATTTAACATATAATTCAGGGAAATAAATATGGGAGCTTCAATCATACCTCACTTTTAAACGGACTTAATTAAATCTTACAGTGCTCCAAACCAACCAGAAGGTCGTATTTTTTTTTTACAAACCATGTCATCAAAGTTAATATATTCTCTCTCTCTCTCCCCCTCTCTCTCATCGGTCAAAATACAATTTCGTTTTCTTTTTCAAGTATATTCCTATTTTTCTATTTAGAATGGAAATTCAAGTATATTGAGTAAAATCTTTTTTATTATTATTATTATTATTATTATTATTATTATTATTATTATTATTATTATTATTATTAGATGGTCGATTAAGTTTTTTAAAAATTATACATAAAAACAAAACTAATATCTTTTCTCTCATAACAAAAAAGTTTAACAACTAAACTCCTCAACAATTCTTCCAAAATCTTCCAAAATTTAGTTATCGTTTACATCGTCGGATTCACCATCGTCGACAGGAAGGAAGGTTGTCATTACACAGTTTGAGTTCCCATCCTTCAACACGTAGTTTCAATTTTAGTGGATCGACAAGGTAATGGATCATATTATGAATCTTACAATGTTTCTTTCATTGGGTTCCTTTATTTTAGATGAAATAGGGTTATCTAGAATTTTATGAACATTTCGAATCTGAATACTTTATTAGTTGTAGATAGTTTTAATAGATTCGGAAAAACTATATAAACTTGATATGTGTTGAATATCAATAGACCAAAAAAAAATGGAAATGAAACATCTTTAATCATATATTTTGACAAAATTACAATACCTTGACACGTTACATTAAGGGATACAAATGATATGGATAAAGGGAAGTTAACCACTACCTCAGCAACATATTTTGAACGGTAGGGTAACCTCCAAAAACCATAACATCTTCCAAATGAAAACACAAAGATATTTGTGTTACAAAATTCCCTTCGGAGGATGTTCAGAGAAACCCTCAATTCCTACTATCATTAATTAAATGATAGTCTATAGATTTCATCCAATGGTGTTCATAGAGAAAGGAAGTGTTGTTTTCTTTTACTATATCACTGTTTGGTTGAAACGGTTCAGGTGTGAACCTACTCAGATTGGGTGTTGATGTATTGATAAATTTCGGAGCTCACCAAGTCTTTCACAGTTAAGACAAAGACCTTAATGCAAGGAGTGTTGAGAAAGAACCAACTTTTCAAAGGTTTTAAAATAAACTTAGTATAGCACACGGTGAGAAAATAGTCATAGGATGAATATGACTTACAGATTGTGAGAAAGAATCAGCATTAGAACACATGGTGTTAAAAGATTGATGTGAAATATATGGCATAGATTGTGAGAAAGATAGCGGTATAAAACATGTTGTAAAGAAAGAGATAGGAATAATATGCCTTAGTTTTGAGAATGAAGGCAATGGATAATAGCCACATTGAAACTTTAATGCCTTCAAACTAAATTAAGAGATAAGAGAAAACGAAATTAAATAAAAATTAAAAATTAAACAAACTCTTCTGCCACAATTATCTCTTTCCGCCTCACTCTCTCTCTCTCTCTCTCATCCTCTCTCTCTTTCTCACCCTTCTTCTCCCTCTTACACTTCCTCCTTTCTCTGCCACCTGCCACTACCACTAGCTTGCAGCCTTCTTCCAACCACCTCCATCCCTCCTCTCTCTCTCTCTCTCTCTCTCAACCTCTCTTCCTCCGACTCAGTTTTTTAACAACATTTTGGTTGATCTAAATGTCCTTGACGGAAATGATGAGGACGGTGGATCGTGTTTTGGTGCAGGAGTCGGGCGGTGGCGCAAAACTGAGTCTCTTGACGTCGACGATGGGGTGGTGGGGTTCGAACCCTGGACCCTCGCTTATTCACCTTTAAATGTGAATTTTAGCCACTAAACTACTTAACTAAAAAATTAATAATGGAAGTTTGTTATACAGAAATGTTCAAATATCAATTCTCTTTATAAAAATTGTGAAATTCGAAATCAGTGTAGCCAAAAGCTCATGACAAGTTCAACAATAGCCCCCTCCTAAAACAAAAACAAAAAAGTTCAAACAATGGCCAGCATTATACAAATCGTGTATACTTTTTTGACCTTTCAGCTATTGCTACGGAGAGGTAGGGTCATAAGCTACAGCTATGCTAGACCAAAGTGACCTACCAATAAATATAGGGAGTGTATGAACATGATGTGAGGTAAATTTGCTTGGTTAGAATCTAAATAAAATCCATTAGACACACGAAAAAATATGAACGAGAAAAAGTTAAATAATTTATAAAGGTGTTTTTAAATAATTTTTATTCGAAACTATACAACTATTTTTCATAGATGTAACCTACAAGTAAATGCAATTTAAAATAAACACGTGGGCAGTATATGTCTCTGTCATTTGGTAAACAAGATACTAGTGTGAATACATGGGTGAACAAAATTAATCATCTAATGTTTAAAAAAAAAAATTAATCATCTAAGAAAGGCGAGTCACGGGCATGATCCGACTTTTTTTTTTCTTTTCAAAAAAGTTTAGTGCATTTAGTTATAATAATAATAATAGAGATATAGGTTGGAATTCTGATATAAATGCACAAACTATTATGATACGGAGTCGTCTTTGCTAAAGTATGAGTGATTTCGTTGGTTTTTCTTCTAATGAACCTAACATCAGAGGTTACTAGATCCGAAGCTAACACGCGTTTGCAATCGTTAATCACTGCACTGTAATTAGAAATGTCAGTTGTAATATCAGAGAGACTATCCATCACAATTTTGATATCAATCTCAAAGTCCATGCCCAACTGAAGGTCACGAACCCACCTGAGAGTCGATAACAGTCCTAAGGCCTCCCCCAAATCCACATCAAGGATTGGAGCCAACCACTCTGTTTTGGCCATCACAAATCGACTCTCTTCATCCCGAATACACATGCCAATTCCAACTCTATTCAGCGCATGAGGAAAAAAAAAGCATCTACATTACATTTATACCTTGGTTTTTGTCATTGCAGCACATCCTGAGTGTTAGATTGTCTATGAGCATGATTGCGCATGGTTTGGGCATCCATCCAGCTAGTGAGGAGAGAACTTGGCCGTTCACAAATAGATTGAGTGGATTCAATAATATTTTTCCAGACCTTGTTTTTCCTATGTTTCCAAATACTCCAGAGGGTCACACTAAAGACTTGCTTCTGCCGGTAATCCAGATGTTGTTAAATAGCAAACACATTAGTCGGAAAACTTACACCAGGATCTAAAACAACCATCAAATAACTCCATAATCCAGTGTGCTGCCAACAAAGCACACTTTTACTACACATAAAGAAAATATGAGCACTATCTTCAACCGAGTCTTGACACAACACACACTGATCTGGACACTGAACACTTTTTGTTTATAACCGAACTCTCGTAGGCAAACAATTGTGACAAGCTCACCACAAAAAGTTCTTCACCTTCGGTGGCAACTTTAACTTCCAAACACAACTCCAATTCCCTGTAACATGATGTTGTACAGCTTCAAATTATGGGTCATAATGCTATATATGCACTCTTAACCGAATAAACAACATCCTTCTCAAACTTCCAAGTAGGTATATCATGAAGTACCAAAGTTAAAAACAGAGTATTAAATATTCGTCTAGTTGTACTATTATCAAAGAATCCATTGATGAGTTCCATGTTCCATTGCTTCTGATGAGTGACCAACAAATCTGAAACAGTAATATGTGGCCACTTCAAATGTTGATAAGTGGTTGACAAAATACAATCAGCATTACGGAGCCAAGGATAGTCCCAAACTGGTATGCTTTCTCCGGTACCTATGCTCCATTGGAATCCTCTTCGAATCACATCTTTCACACTCCAAATATTGTGCCAAACATAGCTGGGGTTATGGCCTATAACAACTCCATAATAATCACCTCGAGTAAAATATTTAGCTTTTAGTAATCAGGTATTTAGAGAATCTGGATTTGAGACCAACTTCCAAGCCTTCTTACCAACCATAGCCATGTTAAAAGCCTTAAAACTCTTGAAACCCATACCACCAAAAACCTTAGGAGTGGAGAGTCATTCCTAAGACATTCAGTGTAAGCCTCGCGAATGTGTTTAACTATGGCCCCACCAGAAGGAGTTCAACATTTTCTCAATCTCAGTCATAAGTAATCCTGGAAGAAGAAAAACATTCATCACATAGAAAGGAATAGACTGCAACATTGATTTAATAAGAATCTCCCAACCTGCTTGAGATAGATACCTACTATTCCAAGAAAACAGATAGCTTACAGGCATACTTAAACAACTTATTAAAAGTGTTTAAAGCTTTATAGTAAAACTGATTTCACAAATCAACTCTAAAGATTCCTAAAATCTCAAAGAGTGTGAATCAGTTCTCTCTTATCTTTTCAAAGATAATCTTCTTCTTCTCTTCATCTTGTCTTAATTCTTTCATACTTCCAATCATTTGTAAAAGAGAAAATCTCATCTAACTTTAAGGGTCTTAAAATGTAGGTTGAGTAGAAAAGTGTAAGGTTCTGTGTGACTTAGCAAAGAAAGTTGAGAGCCTGCTGAGGCTTAGAGAATACAGGTTGTAATTGTTCCAAGGGAACAAAATTGTACGGTGCAGGAGTTGAGAAGGTTGTCTCAAGCATCATAGTGGAAAACTCTCATAGTTATGAGGAGTGGACTAGCCCACATTGGGTGAACCACTATAATTCATGTGTGTTCTAATATTCTATCCCTATACTCTTTACTTACAACATACACATCACACACAAATTATTTAACACTAACACTTCAGAACACTTCAGAATGTTCTGAAGTCTGTTTTAACTATGTTCTTCCAAGTATCAACTTGAGAAGTAATTTTTTAAGTACAATATTAGAATTTAAAAAGGGTCACAATTCAAACCCCCATTTCTTGTGACTATTATATCTACTTCATATAGACTATTGTGGTCACTCGTCATCTTTTTTTGTATCAAAATGTTTGATAATAATTTGATTGTACATTACTTTTCTCTCACAAAAACTTTTTCCAAAAAAATTTGAAATCATCAGGCACAATTTTAATCTCCAAAATTTTCAAATTCAGTCAAATATTTTCTTTTATTTTATTTAAACCCTTTCACTCTTCGTCACTGATCAACAACAACAAATTATTTCTTCACTATCATTTCAATTCCTAAAAAATGTAATCATTACAAGAAGAGCCACTTCTATCACCAAACCCAGAGCGCTTCTGTATGTTCCCAATTCAATACCCTAAAATTTGGGAAATGTACAAATAAGCTGAAGCCTTGTTCTGGACCGCAAAAGAGGTCGATTTATCACAAGATCTTCAACACTGGCAAACCCTAACCGATGGCAAAAAAACACTTTATCTCCCATGTTCTTGCCTTCTTTGCCACCTTTGAGGGCATTGTCTTGGAAAATATTGTTGGAAGATTCATGAAAGAAGTCTAAGTCTCTGAAGCACGTGCCTTTTATGGATTCCAGATTGCCATCGAGAATATCCATTCGGAGATGTAGAGTCTCCTTCTTGAAACATATGTAAGTAATTCTGTTGAGAAGAATAGTTTGTTTCATGCTATTGAGTTGAATCCTTGTATCGGGAAAAAGGCTGATTGGGTGTTGAAATGGATGGATTCTTTTGATTCATTTGCGGAGAGGATTGTTGCTTTTTCTTGTGTTGTAGGTATATATATTTTTCTCTAGAAGTTTTTGCCTGATTTTCTGGCTTAAAAAACGTGGTTTAATGCATGAATTTACTTTTTCAAACGAACTTATTTCGCGCGACGAAGGTCTGCATTGTGATTTTTTTTGTTTGCTTTATTCGCTTTTGAAGAAGAAACTTAGCGAGGAGCGCGTGCAGATGATTGTGTGTGACACAGTTGAGATTGAGAGATAATTTGTTTGCAACGCGCTTCCATGCGCGTTGGATAGGATGAACAGTGATTTGATGAGTCAATACATTGAGTTTATTACTGATAGGTTGTTGGGTGAGCTTGGACGTTGGAAAGTTTATAATGTTCAAAATCCTTTTGATTGGATGGATTTGATTTCGCTTCAGGGGAAAACTAACTTCTTTGAGAAGCGCGTTGACGAGTATCAGAAAGCTTCTGTTATGAATAGCTTGATTGGGAATGGTGGTGCTGGTTTTGTCTCTAAGTTGGATGAAGATTACTAGTTTATGTAATTAGGGTTACATACTACACTAGAACTTTTTAATATTTTAATTTGCTCGTCTTGTTTAATTAATAATATTTGTGTTATGTTGTCGTGTTTCTGTCCTATTTATTCTTGAGTTCATATTCTTAGTGTAGAAAATTACTCTGGTATATTTCAATAATAATCTCAAATGAAACAAAAGTTGAGTTTAAATAGATAATACTCTAAACCTAACATACTTATTTAACGGGCCACATATGAAAATAATAGTAGCTAATTATATTACTATTTACACTACTATTTACAACACTCTCCCTCAAGCTGGAGAATGGATATCTATCATTCCCAGCTTGCAAGTAAGTTGACTAAATCGTTCGGTTGGTAAGCCCTTTGTTAACACATCTGCCAGCTGTTGTCCAGAAGGAATGTAGTCTGTAGTTATCAATTCAATATCTCATTGATGAAATGCCGGACAATTTCAACGTGTTTTGTCCTGTCATGCTGAACATGATTATGTGCAATACTAGTGGCCGATTTATTGTCTCAAAACAACTTCGTAGGGCCTTCACATTGTATCTTCAAATCTTCTAGGACGTGTTTCATCCACAATAGTTCACAAATTCCTAATGCCATAGCTCTGAGTTCTGCTTCAGCGCTTGATCGAGCGACCACACTTTGCTTCTTACTCCTCCAAGCAACAATGTTCCCACACAAGAAAGTATAATAACCTGAAGTAGATCTTATATCACTCACTGAACCTGCATAATCAACATCAGTGTAAGCCTCCATAGTTAGACTTCCACCTCTTTTAAACAAGAGTCCTCTCCCTGAAGTGGCTTTGAGATATTGTAGAACATGGTCTACAACTTGTATGTGTCTCACCCTTGGATCATGCATGAATTGGCTAACTACACTCACTGCATATGCCAAATCTCGCCTAGTGTGTGCCAAATAAATCAACTTTCCCACTAATCTCTGATATTGACCTTTGTCAACTTTGGCGCTTTCCTCCTTAAAACTTATCCTGTGATTTTGCTCAACTGGAACACTTGTAGGTTTGCATCCAAGTTTTCCTGTTTCCTGCAAAAGATTAAGTACATATTTTCTTTGAGAGATACTAATACCTTGTTATGAGTAGGCCACCTCAATTCCTAAGAAATACTTGAGTTGTCCAAGATCTTTCATCTCAAACTCTGCTGATAATTTCTCTTTGTGCAATTGTCTCTCAGTTAAATCATCTTCTGTAACAATAATATCATCAACATAAACAAGAAGTACAATCAGTTTTCCTCCTTGTGAATGTTTGCAAAACAAAGTGTGATCTCCTTGGCTTTGCTTATAGCCTAAGCACACCATTGCCTTTGTGAATCTTCCAAACCATGCTTGAGGGGACTGCTTTAGTCCATATAAGGCCTTTTTCAATCGACATACTTTGTTGGCTCCATTTATGAGACTAAAGCCTGGTGGAATCTCCATATACACCTCCTCTTCTAAGTCTCCATGCAAGAATGCATTTTTAACATTAAACTGTTGCAATTCCCATCCAAGTGAAGCAACAAGTGATAATAAGATCCGAACAGTATTCATCTTTGCCACAAGTGCAAATGTCTCCTCATAATCAATGCCTTATGTTTGAGTATAACCTTTCGCTACAAGTCTTGCCTTGTAACAATCAAGAGTTCCATCTGATTTATGCTTTACAGTATAGATCCATCTGCATTCAACTGGTTTCTTACCTCCTTGTCTCTCAACAATCTCCCAAGTACCATTTTTCTCAAGTGCATTCATTTCCTCATTCATAGCTCCAACCCAATTTCTATCTTTCAATGCTTCTTCAACAGATGATGGGATTCTCACAGAATCAATAGTTGCAATAAAACTTTGATACTGCGTGGAAAGATGTTTAGTGGAGACATATTGAGAAATAAGATGTCTATATATGGACAGACAAGATCTTTCCTTCTTTCTCAAAGCAATGGGTAAATCAACTAGATCAGTATCACAAGTATCAGAAATATGAGGATCACCAATAGATGAATCATTTTCAGTACTTACCTCCGGTTCAGACAATTGTAGTTGTTTCTGGAGCAGGTCTGGCATATTTCTTCTCTGATACATTAGAATTGGTGCTGAAGGTGTGGATTCCTGCAAAACAGAAGACAATGGAGGAGCCAAAATAGAGACAAACTCATGATTAAGGCTAGGAGCAGACTCAGGACTAGGAGTATGAGTAGAACTGTGAGTAGACTCAGGATTAGGACTATGAGTAGACTCATGATTAGGAAAATGAACTGGGGCTGGTGTTTCATGGAAGTTGTGATGTGACCCATGAACAAGAACTCAAACTCAGAGTCATCTTCATTTATATTCTCCCTCTGAGTTTGAGGGCGAGTGAAGTAAGACATGTTTTCATGAAAAGTGACATCTTTTGAAACAAAATACCTACGACTAGGAGGATGATAACATTTGTACCCTCTTTTGTTGGGAGGATAACCCACAACTTAGTTCGGTGTTGCTAATGAACATGGATAAAAGCAACACAACCAAACACACGAGACTCAAGATTCTGCAAAATAGGAACAGAAGGGAATCGTGAGATCAAAAACTGAACAGGACTAACATTATCTATAACACGAGATGACACACAATTAATTAGATAAGCAGCAGTCAAAAGTACTTCACCCCAATATGATTTTGGAACAGACATTTGAAAGAGAATAGCTCGAGCAACTTTAAGTAAATGACGATTTTTTTCTTTCTGCGACACCATTTTGTTGTGGGGTGTCGACACATGTGAATTCATGGATGATGCCTCGTTTACTGGTAAAACTGGAAAAATTGTGATTAACATATTTTTTACCATTGTCAGAACATATTCTTTTAATACTTTTTCCAAATTGTGTTTGCACCATATTATAAAATTGAATAAATAATTGTGGTACTTCTGACTTATTATTCATCAAGAAAATCCAGGTTACTCGAGAACAATCATCAATAAAAGAAACAAACCATCTCGCACCAGAAATATTAGAAACAAGGGCTGGTCCCCAAACATCAGAATGAATAACATCAAATGGTTCAACCCCTTTAGTAAGACTCAACGGAAAAGTAGTTCATGTATGCTTAGAAAGCTGACAGATATCACATTTAAAAGACTCAACATATTGATTTGAAAACAAAGACGGAAACATACATTTCGATAGTGAAAATGGAGGATGACCGAGACGCTTGAGCTGAAGCCATATTTCGGAGGCAGAAGAAGATTTTGACTGAGACTGAAGTGCAGAAGACAACAAGCTAATTCCTGCATCAGAGATAATACAACCCTCCATGCTCCTTAGCAACTCTAACCGTCTTCCCAGTTGCTAGATCCTGAAAAGCACAATGAGAATCAGAAAAAATTGCTGCACAATTATTGTCCTTTGTAAATTTACGAACAGAGAGGACGCTGTTCGATAAACCGGGAACATGAAGCACATCTTTCAATTTAAAGGATTGTAGTTCAATATCTCCACAACCAACAATAGGAGTACGAGAACCATTTGCAACACTAATGTAAGGAATACCAGAAGAAGTATACTTAAAAAGGAACGGAAAAATGAAGGGCTGAGCCGTAAAATGAAGGGCTGAAAACAATGTAATCGTACCAAAAAATGAAGGGCTGAACCGTACAGCCAATTATATTGGTGTATTGATGTACAGTACCGAAGGCAATGGGTATTTAACTTTTATGCAATGAATAATAGCCCAAAACCAAGAGATGAAAAGTAGCATCCAGAGATGAATAAAATTGTAGTACCAAAGGCAGCAATTGAAACAAAGGTGTATGGGATTGCAATCGAAACAACCAACACGTAGTAAGGAGGAACTAAAAAAAATTCCGAGAGGCTGCAAAGAAGACAGCAAAGAATCCACAAACGTGGATAAGGTTTATGCGGAAGCAAGATCCCTAAATCGGGAGCGCGAGATATAATGTAGAAAATTACTCTTTTCAATAATAATCTCAAATGATATAAAAGTTGAGTTTAAATAGATAATACTCTAAACCTAACGGGCTTATTTAACGGGCCACATATGAAAATAACAGTAACTAATTATATTACTATTTACACTACTATTTACAACACTTAGTTTTATGTTTCTCATAGTTTTTTCTATTATGTTCCGTTACATGTATAAAAGCAGTTTACAAAGTAAGAAAAATAAAATAAAAACCAAGTAACAGAGGAGGTGGAAATTGTTGGCAACTAATGATAAAAACTATGATGTATTGTACTACACAAGTGTTTACGCTTGGATTTGGTAAACAACCGCTAGTTTAAGTATTTTACACTTGCAAGATCAACTAGAAATCTTAAGACAATTTTGTGCTTTGCTTTTTTAGAAAACTTGTTATGTTCATCAAAGTGATAAACACATTATGTGATTTCGTTTAAGAAAACTTAAAAGGAGAAAATGTTTCAATTCTGACTCGCCTCAAAGTTAAATTGACATTCGTAGTAAAGAACTGAATTAAAAGAGAAGAAAATGTAAATTGCGTGAAAGTAAATTGCATTAAATGTAAAAAAGATTACAGTAAAGATGGTTCACAAATCATACATCTTTTCCTTGGAATTCCTTTCTTTCGATTGCATGAGTACTCGGAAATTTTGGGAGAAGTTTGTATGTGAAAATTGTGACCCCGATTTCTTCTAAGAAATCACTATATATACCACAGACAAAACTTAAACCGCCATTTCGATCAGACGCTCTGGATTCCTCCACGTGTTTCCCCACGTTCTCCACTTCTTCGAAGCACTTTCTCCTTTCGCGCGCCAAGTTTCGAAATCTTGGGTCTGGATTTTGCTTTTTTGGGCCGTAATCCACTAGGCCCATTTCGATCCAGTCGAATCTATCCTTTGATCTTGTGCACCAAATTTTACGCCTAACAAATTGCCCCCCAAAAATGCCACTTTCGATTGAACTTGTCGAATAAGAAAATGGCGTTTTTGAAAAACCCTTTTTCCTTTTATTATTTTATTCGCCGTTGCACTGCTTCCAAGGACGGTAATAATGTCAGAAAAGACAATCATGACCTTTTTCAAAACGTCTCGTCTCCTCCAACCATCATGACCTCCTGGTTTCTTGGTAAGAGTGGGACACGTGGCTAACCCGGAAGTTGAAGAGTGAACTTTTTCATCTGGATTTATTATTAAAAAATTACACTCTATTAACCCTATAAATAGAGTCATTCAAGTTGATGAAACCTTTTCACAACTTTTTCAGCCATTTCTCTTCCATTTCAACCTTCGTATTCCAAACCCTTTTCTGCGAACACAACCTTAAAGCTCCATTAATGGCGTCAGGATCTGGAACTAAAGAAACACTTCCAATGGCTGGGAAATGGTCGGACCTCACAGTCAGTACTTACGGGGACGGCCAAGTACCAGAACCAACTCTTAAGCTTGAACACAAGAAAATCTGGGAAACTGAGGTTATCTTTCCCTATTCCCTCAATAAAACTGTTCACGCTTTTGGCGGTCCTAAACCAGATGACAAAAATCGAAACAGTCAAACCATGTCCATTTTCCCCCTTTACAAACCTTGCAGCCCTAGGGCCTTTTTGGACGAACCTTATAACTTTAACTATGTAAAGTATCCAAACAAGGTCTTTAGGTCTGCTCCTTCTGCGACTCAGCAGTACCTCAACTGGTTGGACAGGGTCGAAAGCAACTACGGCGATATCTGGAAAGACTATGGGATTTTCGATCTGATCCAACTTTCTCGAACTGGCATGAAATATCACCAAGAAATGCTGATTGCTGCCTTGCATTTCTTCGAGTCTTCGACCAACACTTTCCACTTCGAATGTGGAATGATGACCCCCACTCTCTTCGATGTAGCAGCCATCACAGGACTTCGACCTGATGGTGCCACTTACGATCCTACTCGACTCAGTGACAATATCAAGCTGTCTTATACGTCGAATGCTTATTCGAAGTATATCAACGAACATCACAAAGATGACAGCGAAGTGAGCGACGAGGAACATGTGGCTTTCCTTACCCTTTGGTTGTCTCAGTTTGTCTTTTGCACAAGGTCTTTGCAAGTGGCCAAGAAATTCATCCCTATGGCCATCCAAATTCACGAATGCCAGTCTTTCGGCTTGGGAAGCCTTATTCTGGGAGCTCTATACGAAGCCATGAGGTCTGCCTGTGAAAATATAAAGCTCACAGGTTCTGGGTCAACTTTCCTAGCGTATGGCCCTTTTTGGCTTCTCCAACTGTGGTTAAACGCTACTTTTCCTCGGGAACTTGACTTAATACTCCCAGAACCCTGTTTCGAGGCGACTCGTGGGCGCCAAATTGAAGGCACAAGGCTATCTCGAATGATTCCAAGAATGAGAGGCCTCGATTCAGAACAGCTCTTCATACAATATTTCGAGGCCTTTCTCAACTTGAAGACATTCAAGAGCAGCTTTGCTCCTTTTGTAGATCGAAAAGTCGGGCCTCACTGGTTTGCTCACCCATTCCCTCCGCTGCCTGAGAATGAGGAAGAAATCACTGCCATTTGGTTAGCCTATCTCAACCCCACCCTTATCTCGTGTCGTTATGGCGTTACGTCCTCAGAGTTCGGATTAGTAGGATACTTTCCGAACTTAGTTTCAAGACAATTTGGACTAACTCAGCTATTGCCCAAAAGCTTTTACCTTAACGAAAAAGAAATTTGCTTAGGGTATTATGGGATGACTGAACCAACTTTCCACTCCTTCCTCCGTGAAGCTGGAAAAAGGTGTTGTAAAATCACTCCTTTCAAGTATGATAACTCCCACTATTGTACTAGGGAGTTTGCGAAATGGTGGGACTTGCACCATTCCATTCACCTCGTTGACAAGAAGCTCCTGATGGATAAAATTCGAGAAGGATTTAACCCGTCTGCAGCGGCTGCAATCCAAAGAAAGTTGACTTCTAAAGGTAACTTTCGTCTCTTTCGAAATTTTCAAAACTTATCCTTTTTTGACTTATCAACTTATTTCGAACTTTTTCCTGTTTTAGGAAGCAAATCGAAGGCAGTGTCCAATGCCTCAAGTCAAGCTCCTCCAATCAAGGTCAAAAAGGAGCCAATGGTAAGCCATTTAAGTTTATTATTTGGCCTCTCACATGGAGCTTACCATTTACACAGGCGACTCAATTTAACTCTATGCCCTTTTCAGGTCACCACTCGGAAGAGGGCCAACCCAACATGTGCTGAAGGGACTTCGAAGAAACCAAACCTTGGAGCTCCTGTGATTGCTCTAAGTGATGATGAAAAGGTTAACACTTTTCGATCATCTACTTTTCTTCGATAATTAGCTTTGTTATTCAGAGCGTTTATATTAACATAGAATGTTATGCTACAGACCACAACGGACCAACCTGCTGATGTGCAACCTGAGTCAGAACATGTGGCTGCCTCTTCGATGGACACTGTCATACCCCATTTTTGACCCGTTTTTATTTTTATTTCTCTCGTTTTTTAGGCCGGAAATTTTCGTCGTTTCAGACGAAATTTCGGCAGGGAGGTATTTTAAAATACCTCATTTTTTTTTTCCGAAGGCAACCGTTTTATTATTTTTATTTTCCTGTTATTTTATTATTATTATTTTTTTCCTATTTTTATTTATTTCTTTTTATTTTTATTTTTACTAGTTTTTATTTCTTTTTATTATTTTGTTATTTACGTTTTTTATTATTAGTGTGTTTATTGTTTTGATTTTATTTATTTTAAGTCTTTTTTTCAGTCCAATTTTGTCCAGGCCCAGAGGGGCAGTTTGGTCATTTTCGTTTTTGCCTATTATTTTACTATAAATAGCACTGTTCACGTCAGGAAAAGTACACAGTACACAGTAAAAAAGCCAATCAGCACAGTACCAGTCAGAAATTAGAACCACCACCAGCAACACCCACCAACCACCCACAACCACCAACACAATCCATTTTCCGGCCACCGGAAAATCAAACAAAATCAAAAATAGCAACAATCCACAAAACAGAAATCACGGCCAGGCTTTAGTCACAAACGCAAATCCACAACAAAACCAACAGTAACCATCATCTTTCATAAAAAACGCAAGACCAAGGCCACTACTCGCAAAACTGTTCGCAAATCCGAAGTCACACAACACAAACCACAAATCAAAACCTCAAAGGCCGAACCACAAACCACAAATCAAAACCTCAGAAGCCAAAACACAACCGAATCCAAACTTGAAGAGAGAAACCGAAGCTAAACGTAACAAGCCAGAGATCAACAAAAAGCCAAGGTAAATTTCAAATTTTCGAACCTAGATCTGTTTTCTTTGAGTTCTTTTTTTTTCGGATTTGTGAGAAGAAAAGAGGAGAGGATTTGTGAGAAGAAAAAGAAAAGAGGATGTGAGAAAAGAAGAACACACGTGAGGAGTCAGTGAGAAAAGGAAGAAAAATGTGAGAGAAAAAGTGAGAGGACTTGAGAGAATGGAAAGGATATGAAAGAAAAAGTAAACGTGAGGTACAGAGGAGGAATGAAAAATCTGTGAGAGAAAGTGGAGAGGATAAAAGAAGAAGAAAGAGAAAATGAGTGAAAAATGAATAAAAAAACCATGTTCTGACTTAAATAAGCACCTGGACCGGTCTGGTTCTTTCGGACCGAACCAGACCGGGTTTTTCTCTCTGGACTTATATTACTGGACTGTCCCTTGGCCCAATTCCCCTTCTTCTTCTTTTTTCTGATTACTACTCTTTTAATTTCTGCACTCCCCTTATTACTTCTGCACCCCTTTTCCTCCTCTCTATTCTTTTATTTTCTTTATTTCTTTCTTGCACTTTTTTTATTTCTTTTATTTTTAGCACTTTATTTATTGCTTTAATTTCCAGTACTATGCATTTTTTATTTATTTTTTTATTTTATTGTATCATATTTATTTTTTTGCCTTGCATTTTACATTTTCTTTTATTTTATGCATCATATTTAATTTTATGCCTTGCATTTTTTATTTTTCTTTATTTATTTTCCAGCACCATATTTAATATTCAGTCTTGCATTTTATTTTTCAGCTCCATATTTATTTTTTGCCTTGCATTTTTATTTTCTTTTATTTTACGCGTCATATTTTATTGTCTTGCATTTCTATTTTCTTTTAGCATCATGTTTATTTTTATTGTCTTGCATTTTTATTTTTATTTTCAGCATCATATTTATTTTATGCCTTGCATTTTTATTTTTTTTATTTACTTTAAGCACCATATTTATTTATTGTTTTACATTTTATGCATTTTTTATTTCTTTTAGCATATTTACTTTAATGCAATTTTTATTTTTTTGTCATTTATTTTCCTGCCATTAGAATGTATCTAGGTCCAATGTAAATAAAATATAAATGAGAATATGCACCGACACCACATTTATTTTTTATGCTTTATGTCGAGGGCGATTATGTAATTTGGACCGTATCCGAGGAAAAGGACCCTCACTTGATCCAACGTCATTTTGAGGGATCCGGTGCGTTTAGATATCTCAGCATAACTTAGTCTCAGGACCTTAGGACTTAATCAAAATCTTTCTCAAAAAAAAAAAGTCAAAAAAGTCAAAACTCAAAAACATTTTATAATCAAAGTCTTCAAAAAGTTAATCTTTTATCTTTTCTTTCTTAATCAAATTTTTAATCAACCTTTAATCGATCAAAACTTTTTTCTTCAATTTAAAATCAATCAAACTCACTTTCTTTTATCCTTCTATGCCTTTACGGCCTCTCATCTTTCTTAAAACCTTTTTTCAAACTTTAAAATCAATCAAAACCAATCACTTGTTCTTTTTACCCCGAACTACGAGATTTTGATCCCGCTCGGGTACGTAGGCAAAAGACTTTGTCTTTCCAAATCAATAAAAACAACAAAAACATTTCCCTTTTTCTTTCATTTTCATCACTTTAATCCTTTTACACTTAAGCATTTATTTTACAAACAAATAATTAATTTAGCATAAAGATAAAAATAAGCAAGAGGTTCCTATAGAGTACTATAGACGTTTAGGGTGCTAATACCTTCCCTTTGCGTAACCAACCCCCGGACTTTGATCTCTTAAAAATAGGGTTTTTCGAACTTTCTCCCTTTCCCTCGGAAAAATAAAAGATCGGTGGTGAATCATAAAATTGCGAGTCAACGCTAATTAATAGCTTGATATCCAAAAATCACCGCGACAGAAAAATGGCGACTTCACTGGGGACTACATCCTAAGTGGGTTAAACCTATCTTGCTTTTCTTTACCTTTATGCTTTATTATTATTTGTAATTGTAAATATGTGCTTAAGTGTTTATCCTTTTACATGTGTGGTGAGATAAGTCCTACACCCGGACTTGAGGGAAACATAAGATAGGACGGTGGTATAATCATAGTGGCTTTCCGAGGGTAAATTTCGGATGTGACACATGTGATAACCCCACTCAACGGAGGAATCTTGGAAGTATTACTATGTTGACATGAGTAAGTCGTGTTCAGCATTGGTATTTTCAAGTGACCTATGAAGTTGAGGACCTTTAGTTACCTTTAACCCATCTTGGCCTTTTAGGACGTAGTGCGGTGGCTAACCAAGAGTAATCTTGAATTAGTTGATACGCGATACTACACTCAAACGAGACTTTCTTACAAATATTATCGGATCGGGAGTCAATCTCGTAACCCGACGGTATTTGGAAGGGGTTGAGGACTTTGGGAACTTGGTAGAACCCGTGATACAGGTACATGTGAAACCATAGTCCTTACCAAATGGCGTGTTTACCCTTGACTCCAACATTGTGGACCTTAACCTCACCATGTTTTCTCCGTTCCTTAGCATAATCATGCATACATGCATCCATGCATAAACTCTTTTTCTTTTTCATCCAAAAAAAACATCGAAGGACTTAAATAAGCTTTTTTGTAAACATTGTAGATATGGACATTCCACGAAGAAGCACTAAGAAATATCTTTTCAAGAAACCAGACTTGTCAAAGTTAAGGGAGCTAAGGTCTTTAGTGAGTGATCCAACGAATTTTCAAGCTCATCATGGGAAGTTGCTTAATATTCTAAGAGTAGATGTTGAGGAAGGATGCTTAGAGACCCTGGTTCAGTTCTATGACCCGCTCTACCATTGCTTTACCTTTCCCGACTACCAGCTTGTCCCCACACTTGAAGAATATTCCTACATAGTTGGATTACCTGTGCCAGACAAGATACCATTCCACGGTCTTGAACCTACCCCTAAACCCTCCGACATCGCAGCCGCTCTCCATCTTGAAACCTCCATCATCAAAGCAAACCTTACCTCTAAAGGAGGCCTCCAAGGTCTTCCCACCCACTTCCTCTACCAACAAGCCTCCATATTCGCTGAAGCAGCTAGCACTTATGCCTTCCATTCCACCCTAGCCCTCCTCATATATGGCCTTGTACTCTTCCCAAATATTGACAACTTCATCGACATCCATGCCATTAAAATCTTCCTCTCCAAGAACCCTGTACCCACATTACTAGCTGATACATACCACTCCATCCATGACCGTACCCTAGCCGGCCGTGGAACTATTCTTTGCTGTGCACCATTGCTTTACAAATGGTTTATTTCCCACCTACCTCAAACTCATGCCTTCAAAGCTAACCTTGAAAATCTTCCTTGGTCCCACAGAATCATGGCCCTCCATCCCTCAGATATAGTTTGGTATCAGGCAGCCTGTGACGTGGGGAAATTCATTGTCAGTTGTGGTGAATACCCCAACGTACCTCTTCTTGGTATGCGTGGCGGGATTAGCTACAACCCTTTTCTAGCCCGTCGACAGTTTGGTTACCCAGTGAGAGAAAAGCCAAACAACCTTGCCTTGACTAATGAATTCTATCTTAACCATGGGGATCCCTCGAACAAAAGAGAGAGATTTGCACGAGCTTGGAGCGCTATCCGCAGACTCAGCAGAAGTCAGTTGAGGAAGAAATCAGATTATGTGCATGAATCCTATACTCAGTGGGTCTTTGATAGGACCATGAGCTTTGGCCTACCCTACCATCTACCTAGATATCTATCCTCCACCATCCCACCATCATCCTTGCCTATCCCCTTTGACACCAAGGAGGAGTTTCAGGAGCAGCTAACCAGAGAGAGGCAAGAAAAGGAAACTTGGAAGAGAAGATACCAGGAACTGGAGCTCGAGCACGAGACCTTGAAGGGAAAGCTAGCCCAGCAGAGCCATGAGCTTCTCATCCAGAACCAGAGGATAATCGAGAAGGATGACTTGCTCCGTCGGAAAGACGCGTTACTCCGCCAGGATGCTAGAAGGAAGAGGAAGTTTATGGATTCGATCTCTAGTGCACTTTCAGATTCCGAGGATCCATCTACTCCGGGAGTTTGAGTTTGAAGTCCTTAGGACCTTATGTTTAGATTTTAGCTTCCAAAATCTCTTGACTTGTAAACAAAAAAAACTCTTTGTAATATTTCAATGCTTTAGTGAGGTGTTCAGTTTATGATGTTTACAATTACTCCAACAAGTCCTTCGATAATAATTTGTTCTTTTTCTTTTTGCATAAGCATAACCATGCATCATCTTGCATTCATAGTTTCTAAATCGAGTCTCACATTTTGTTCACCAATAAGAGGTTAATCTGCCGTCGTCAAAGGAAGTGGCCCGGCGTGTTCATTGCAAACCAACTCGAATTTACAACATTATGGCTAAGCGGAAAAGAATGGATCTGTTAGAGCAAGAAAACCAGAACCTCCGGGAAGAGGTGGCCAATCTCCGGGAAGGGATGGAGAAGTTGACCTCCTTGATGAATGCTCTGTTGGCTTCCCAAGCCCAGACGTCAGTTCCTCAGCCTGCTGTCACTACTTTTGAGCAGCCAATCTTATTTGCTTCACCAACTTCTACCATACTTGCTCCACCACCCGGCACGTCTTTAGCCTACCCATGGGGATGTCATTTCTATCAGACGAAGGTTTTCGTCCCACCTCTTTCGGAATCCCAACTCCGGCTATCCAGAAATCAGCTCCAGCCCCAACAAAGGCCTCAGCAACAGAATCGACGACAGCCTCGACAACAGAATCGGGTTCAGCAGACTTCCCATTTTGATCCAATCCCCATGGCATATGCAGAGTTGCTCCCCGTTTTGCTTGATAAAAATCTTGTTCAAACTAGGGCACCTCCCAAGGTACCTGAAAAGTTGCCAAATGGGTATAGACCTCATCTCTCTTGTGCTTTCCATCAAGGGGCACCCGGTCATGACGTTGAGCATTGTTATGCCTTGAAAGCCGAAGTCCAGAAGTTGATCCAGGCCAACATCCTATCCTTCAAAGGGTCGAGTCCCGATGTGCAAGCTAATCTACTACCTGGTCATGGGACCCCATCTGTTAACTTGGTGCAAGATTGTTCAGAAACTCACCCTGTTGAAGAAGGTGCCAGTTAATTTCGGGACACATGGTAGAGTTTACCGCAATTGGATCGCTGTTGACATTCCCTCAGTTACTTATAGGTCCAAGTAATGTGTTCTGTTGTCTTGTCTTTTCAAAAAAATCCTTTCGTTCCACCCGAGACGAAAGTGAATTTGTTTAGGGCTTTTGTTTCATGCATTCCCATCATCAAATAAGAAGTCGTTTTATTCCCGACTATGTTTTTATTATTCTTAGCTTTTTCTGGAAAATGGTAACACAAAAAACCCAAAAATATTTCATTTTTACTTTTATTTCCAATCAATTTCAAAAAAATCTGCATTATTCACTCATTTTCTCAAACTAATCATCAATCATATGTAAATCTGAACATCAATAAACCCGTTGAACACTTTAACCCTATGCTCCCTCCCGACTTTGAGTTCCCTGTTTACGAAGCTGAAGAGGAGGAGGATGAAGGGATTCTTCGAAAAGGTCTCTCTGCTACATAAATATGAAAAAAGAACATCATTCAGCCTCATGAAGAAGCACTGGAAGTGATAAATTTGAGTTCCGAGGGACTGCTGCTACGGTATTCCTGATCAAATCCCAGATGAATGGTGCCATCTAAGCTGCATAAAAAAAAACAAACAAAAAAGATCAAAAGCAAAAAAAAATCAAAAGCAAAAAACAAACAAAAAAGATCAAAAGCAAAAATCAAACAAAAAGATCAAAAGCAAAAAAACAAAGAAAAAATATATCAAAAGATGGTGCAGCAGATGGTAACTATCTACAAGGACTTACATGAGATGTTACCGTATGCTTCACATGGACATCGTACTTCAGTGCGTATCTCAACAGGGGCAACCCCCCCTCTTCTTTAGTGTATGACATGGAAGCAGTACTCCCTGTGGAAATTGAGGTTCCATCAATGAGAGTTTTAATGGAACCCCAGTTGTCAGAGGCTGAGTGATGTCAAAACAGATATGATCAGTTGAACTTGATTGAAAAGAAACGCATGAAGGCCTTGTGCCATGAGCAGTTACATCAAAAAAGTTGAAACAAGCTTTTGACAAGAAAGTTCGTCCCCGCGAATTCAAAGAAGGAGATCTTGTGCTCAAAAAGGTTTTATCTTTCCAACCCGATTCTAGGGGCAAATGGACGCCAAATTACGAAGGCCCATATGTCGTCAAGAGAGCTTTCTCCGGTGGCGCTTTAATTCTTACAACTATGGATGGTGATGAGCTCCCTCGTCCTGTGAATGCCGATGCAGTCAAGAAATACTTTGTCTAAAAAATAAAAGAACAGCTCGGTAAGTCGAAAACCCGAAAGGGCGGCTTAGGCAAAAAAGAGCGTCTCGGTGGATCGAAAACCCGAAAGGGCGGTCCAGGCAAAAATTAGAGACATAAAACAGAAAATAATCATCCTGATAGGTCGAAAACCCGAAAGGGCGACCTATGCAAAAGTTAAGGATCAAAAGACAAAGTAACCGCATTGGTCTGATCTCTACTCACTTGTGGCACAATTGAATGTCAAAGAGACTCTGAATCTGAAGCATCGAAACAGTGGAATTCAAAGTTGTCAGGGAGAATAGCGGTTATTGTGTTCAATGTACCTTCCCCTATATTTACCATTTTCCAAACTTTTTAAGATCCGTGGAGCCATGCCATTGGCGGGTCACCACTCTTTTAAATAAATTTGAGCCTATTGCCTTTCATTTGGAATTCCTATTTATTCAGTTTATAAAAAAAAAACTTCTTCTATTTTTGATGGTAGTGTTTGAAACAAAATATTCTTCAAAATCATAAATATTTTTCCATGTCTTTTTGAAAAGCACAAACAACAAAACACATTTTCTTTGAACTCATGAATAAGTGAAGGGTGCATCAACAGCTATCCTGAGAACGGATAAACTTTGCAGGCTGAACATGGTCAATTGCTTAAAAAAAAAAAAAGAGAAAAAGAAATATATGAAAAGAGAAAAATGAAAGAGAAAAAAAGAAAACAGCTCGGTAAGTCGAAAACCCGAAAGGGCGGCTTAGGCAAAAATGAGCGTCCCGGTGGATCGAAAACCCGAAAGGGCGGTCCAGGCAAAAATTAGGGGCATACGAAAGAATAATATTCCCGGTGGGCTGAAAACCTGAAAAGGCGGTCCAGGCAAAAATTAGGGACTCAAAAAAAAACAAACAGCAAGAAAACAAAACAAAATAAGCATGACCACAGAAGCACCAGTTCTTCTACCAGGTTTTTTGGATTAGCACGCTCTCCCCAGGAAGTGGTTACTCCCCATCGGTTGTTGCACATGCCGGGCTTTACCCCGTCTTTGTTTTGATATGTCCCCAGTGGCATCATCCCCATTGAAGATTGCCAAGCGTTTGTGATGCGACGTCGGGTCACTTTCCCTCTCACCTGCCTAACCTTGTCTCATCAAGTCCATCAGTTATACAATCATACAAGTCAATCCTTCATACAATCACAAGTTAATCAGTCATCCAGTCACATAATTCAATCCTCCATACAGTCATACAAGTCGTGTCCTCATTCATGCATTCATACATTCATGCATATACCAATTCCTGCATATACACATTCATGCATGTACAATAAAAACAATATCATGCATACATGGCTGCATTAACCATCATGAGTCTTGCTTCAATTATCTTTTCATTTCAATCATGAATAATTTGTAACCGTCTTCCCCAGGAAGTGATTACTCCCTATCAATTGTTGCATATGGCGGGCATTACCCCGTCAATGATTTGATATGTCTCCAATGGCATCATCCCCAATAAAGATTGTCGAGTGCTTGTACCGCGTCGTTGGTCTACTCCCCATCTTACTTATCCAATCTTGTCACATCAAATTCATCAATTACACTGTCACACAAGTTAATCCTTCGTATAGTCATACAGTCACATAAATCATACATACATTCATACATTCATATACGCATTCATGCACATACAACGTGCAAACAATATCATTCATACATGGTTGTGTTCACCACTCTGATTCTTGTTTTGAATATCTTCCATATCAATCGATCATGAATAACTTTTACCCTTTCTTTCCCCAAGGTCATCCCCAGTGTGCCTGGTCTCGAGATGTCACCCTCCTTTCGCCAAGCGACAGTTCTTTAACGAACAGCTTGTGCATTGTCTTATCCAGTCTTTTGTTGTCAGTGGCAAGTTCGGCAACAATCCGAACAGCTGACATTTATATTTCATCCTGCTTTTAAATTTCATCCAGCATTTAAATTTCATCCAGCTTTTAAATTTCATCCAGCATTTAAATTTCATCCAGCATTTAAATTTCATCCTGCATTTATATTTCATCCTGCTATTTAAATTTCATCCTGCTTTTAAATTTCATCCAGCATTTAAATTTCATCCAGCATTTAAATTTCATCCTGCATTTATATTTCATCCTGCTATTTAAATTTCATCCTGCTTTTAAATTTCATCCAGCATTTAAATTTCATCCAGCTTTTAAATTTCATCCAGCATTTAAATTTCATCCAGCATTTAAATTTCATCCTGCTTTTAAATTTCATCCAGCATTTAAATTTCATCCAGCATTTAAATTTCATCCTGCTTTTAAATTTCATCCAGCATTTAAATTTCATCCAGCTTTTAAATTTTCATCCAGCATTTAAATTTCATCCAGCATTTAAATTTCATCCTGCTTTTAAATTTCATCCAGCATTTAAATTTCATCCAGCATTTAAATTTCATCCTGCTTTTAAATTTCATCCAGCTTTAAATTTCATCCAGCTTTTAAATTCCATTCAGCTTTTACATTTCATCCAGCTTTTACCTTTATTTCTTGTCGTCAATGGCAGTTCGGCAATAACCCGGACAGTTGGTATCTACCTTTATTTCTTGTCGTCAATGGCAGTTCGGCAATAACCCGGACAGTTGGCATTTATCTACCTTTATTTCTTGTCGTCAATGGCAGTTCGGCAATAACCCGGACAGTTGGCATTTATCTACCTTTATTTCTTGTCGTCAATGGCAGTTCGGCAATAACCCGAACAGTTGGCATTTATCTACCTTTATTTCTTGTCGTCAATGGCAGTTCGGCAATAACCCGGACAGTTGGCATTTATCTACCTTTATTTCTTGTCGTCAATGGCAGTTCGGCAATAACCCGAACAATTGGCATTTATCTACCTTTATTTCTTGTCGTCAATGGCAGTTCGGCAATAACCCGAACAGTTGGCATTTATCTACCTTTATTTCTTGTCGTCAATGGCAGTTCGGCAATAACCCGGACAGTTGGCATTTATCTACCTTTATTTCTTGTCGTCAATGGCAGTTCGGCAATAACCCGGACAGTTGGCATTTATCTACCTTTATTTCTTGTCGTCAATGGCAGTTTGGCAATAACCCGGACAGTTGGCATTTATCTACCTTTATTTCTTGTCGTCAATGGCAGTTCGGCAATAACCCGAACAGTTGGCATTTATCTACCTTTATTTCTTGTCGTCAATGGCAGTTCGGCAATAACCCGGACAGTTGGCATTTATCTATCTTACTTCTCCGTCAATGGCAGTTCGGCAATAACCCAGACAGTTGGCGTTGATCTCTTTTCTTGTCGTCAATGGCAGTTCGGCAATAATCCGAACAGTTGGCATCTATCTTTGTTCCTTGGTCGTCAGTGGCAGTTCGTCGTTAATCCGAACAGCTGACATTTATCCCCAGTAAAACCATATGATCCCCCAGTGGAGTCGGACCCCGTTTCCTTTAACAGACTCGGGTATCCTTTTGTCTTGTTATCCCCCAGTCGAATCATCCTCGCCGTTTTGCATTCATACTTGCATTGCGAGCATTCACAAACATCACATGCATAGCATCATATGCATAGCATTGCGTTCATAACGTTTTGCATTTTGAAACTGGTCAAAAATGGTGTATTTTGTATTTAAGTCTCTTCGACCCGTCGATTTTAAAATTTCACTTTTAAATCTCCGTAACGAAGAAACTTAAATAGGGGCATCTGTCATACCCCATTTTTGACCCGTTTTTATTTTTATTTCTCTCGTTTTTAGGCCGGAAATTTTCGTCGTTTCAGACGAAATTTCGGCAGGGAGGTATTTTAAAATACCTCATTTTTTTTTTTTCCGAAGGCAACCGTTTTTATTATTTTTATTTTCCTGTTATTTTATTATTATTATTTTTTTCCTATTTTTATTTATTTCTTTTTATTTTTATTTTTACTAGTTTTTATTTCTTTTTATTATTTTGTTATTTACGTTTTTTATTATTAGTGTGTTTATTGTTTTGATTTTATTTATTTTAAGTCTTTTTTTTTCAGTCCAATTTTGTCCAGGCCCAGAGGGGCAGTTTGGTCATTTTCGTTTTTGCCTATTATTTTACTATAAATAGCACTGTTCACGTCAGGAAAAGTACACAGTACACAGTAAAAAAGCCAATCAACACAGTACCAGTCAGAAATTAGAACCACCACCAGCAACACCCACCAACCACCCACAACCACCAACACAATCCATTTTCCGGCCACCGGAAAATCAAACAAAATCAAAAATAGCAACAATCCACAAAACAGAAATCACGGCCAGGCTTTAGTCACAAATGCAAATCCACAACAAAACCAACAGTAACCATCATCTTTCATAAAAAACGCAAGACCAAGGCCACTACTCGCAAAACTGTTCGCAAATCCGAAGTCACACAACACAAACCACAAATCAAAACCTCAAAGGCCGAACCACAAACCACAAATCAAAACCTCAGAAGCCAAAACACAACCGAATCCAAACTTGAAGAGAGAAACCGAAGCTAAACGTAACAAGCCAGAGATCAACAAAAAGCCAAGGTAAATTTCAAATTTTCGAACCTAGATCTGTTTTCTTTGAGTTCTTTTTTTTTCGGATTTGTGAGAAGAAAAGAGGAGAGGATTTGTGAGAAGAAAAAGAAAAGAGGATGTGAGAAAAGAAGAACACACGTGAGGAGTCAGTGAGAAAAGGAAGAAAAATGTGAGAGAAAAAGTGAGAGGACTTGAGAGAATGGAAAGGATATGAAAGAAAAAGTAAACGTGAGGTACAGAGGAGGAATGAAAAATCTGTGAGAGAAAGTGGAGAGGATAAAAGAAGAAGAAAGAGAAAATGAGTGAAAAATGAATAAAAAAACCATGTTCTGACTTAAATAAGCACCTGGACCGGTCTGGTTCTTTCGGACCGAACCAGACCGGGTTTTTCTCTCTGGACTTATATTACTGGACTGTCCCTTGGCCCAATTCCCCTTCTTCTTCTTTTTTCTGATTACTACTCTTTTAATTTCTGCACTCCCCTTATTACTTCTGCACCCCTTTTCCTCCTCTCTATTCTTTTATTTTCTTTATTTCTTTCTTGCACTTTTTTTATTTCTTTTATTTTTAGCACTTTATTTATTGCTTTAATTTCCAGTACTATGCATTTTTTATTTATTTTTTTATTTTATTGTATCATATTTATTTTTTTGCCTTGCATTTTACATTTTCTTTTATTTTATGCATCATATTTAATTTTATGCCTTGCATTTTTTATTTTTCTTTATTTATTTTCCAGCACCATATTTAATATTCAGTCTTGCATTTTATTTTTCAGCTCCATATTTATTTTTTGCCTTGCATTTTTATTTTCTTTTATTTTACGCGTCATATTTTATTGTCTTGCATTTCTATTTTCTTTTAGCATCATGTTTATTTTTATTGTCTTGCATTTTTATTTTTATTTTCAGCATCATATTTATTTTATGTCTTGCATTTTTATTTTTTTTATTTACTTTAAGCACCATATTTATTTATTGTTTTACATTTTATGCATTTTTTATTTCTTTTAGCATATTTACTTTAATGCAATTTTTATTTTTTTGTCATTTATTTTCCTGCCATTAGAATGTATCTAGGTCCAATGTAAATAAAATATAAATGAGAATATGCACCGACACCACATTTATTTTTTATGCTTTATGTCGAGGGCGATTATGTAATTTGGACCGTATCCGAGGAAAAGGACCCTCACTTGATCCAACGTCATTTTGAGGGATCCGGTGCGTTTAGATATCTCAGCATAACTTAGTCTCAGGACCTTAGGACTTAATCAAAATCTTTCTCAAAAAAAAAAAAGTCAAAAAAGTCAAAACTCAAAAACATTTTATAATCAAAGTCTTCAAAAAGTTAATCTTTTATCTTTTCTTTCTTAATCAAATTTTTAATCAACCTTTAATCGATCAAAACTTTTTTCTTCAATTTAAAATCAATCAAACTCACTTTCTTTTATCCTTCTATGCCTTTACGGCCTCTCATCTTTCTTAAAACCTTTTTTCAAACTTTAAAATCAATCAAAACCAATCACTTGTTCTTTTTACCCCGAACTACGAGATTTTGATCCCGCTCGGGTACGTAGGCAAAAGACTTTGTCTTTCCAAATCAATAAAAACAACAAAAACATTTTCCCTTTTTCTTTCATTTTCATCACTTTAATCCTTTTACACTTAAGCATTTATTTTACAAACAAATAATTAATTTAGCATAAAGATAAAAATAAGCAAGAGGTTCCTATAGAGTACTATAGACGTTTAGGGTGCTAATACCTTCCCTTTGCGTAACCAACCCCCGGACTTTGATCTCTTAAAAATAGGGTTTTTCGAACTTTCTCCCTTTCCCTCGGAAAAATAAAAGATCGGTGGTGAATCATAAAATTGCGAGTCAACGCTAATTAATAGCTTGATATCCAAAAATCACCGCGACAGACACCAACAGACAAACAGAACCCGCGGCTGGAGCAAGCTTGGCCAGTACCATCGAAAAAGCAAAACAACCGCTCGAACCTGGTAAGCCAAGTAAAGCAAAAAAGAAGAAGAGGAGTAGGCAAGAAAAAACTGAAAGCCAAGACGAGGCCGTTGTTGGCGAGACGGTCGAAGAGCAAGAAGCCTCGCTCACTCTCACCGAAGAAAAATCTGCTGAGAAGCACAAGAAGAAAAAGAAAAAGGATAAAACTCGTCGAAAACCTTCTTCTTCCAGCCAGGCGGACCCAGAAGCTCCTTCCTTTCAACAAGAAAAGATTGGGCAGCCACACCCCACAACTGGAAATGACTCACCCCCAAAGGTAATTCGCCAACTCCTTCTCATCGTTCCCTTTATGTATATCGCATGTAATCTGACTATTTCCTCCACTTTCCAGGACCGTCCCATGTCAACTATTGTGGAGGAAACTTCTCCAGACAGCACAGTAAAACAAGTTCTCGAAGGACTAAGCCAACAGCTTTTTCCTCAAGAACAAGACTTGGAGCCAACCTCCCCCGAAAAAGAAACTCTAGGGAACGAAGAAGGCAAAGACAAGGTAATCATCGAAGAGAACCAGGAAACGGATGAGGTTGGTGCTAGCAAAAATGAACCCTTACCAATGACCTCTCCAAAAGCCTTGGTCAGTTCTCCACCTCGAATGGACATTACCAACGAAGACCAGGTTTTACCAACTGAAGTTGAAACTTTGCCAGTCAACGAAGAAACAACGCCTGTTCGAGTTGATGCTGCCATGTCCGATGCCCCCAATGCTGGCGAGAAGAATGATCAGATCCCTGAAGGTGCATTTTCTACTACCGAAGGTCACCACCAGCCTCCAGTTAGCCAGGAAGATAAGGCCAAAAATGTTGAGATAACTTCAAATGCTGACTATGAGCAAACGACTCAGACAGATAATTCACTTAATGATGAGGACATTTCATCTCCGAAATCCATTCCCAATATCTGTCTCCCAGTCGAAGTTTTACAAGGCGTCAAACACCTAGCACCGGAGGATGCGCTCAACACCTTGTTGTCCAACCATGGTACGTATGTTCCCACAGCAGCTGACAGAGAACAGGCTCTTCAACTCGAACAGGCAGAGCATGAGCTAAGGTTTCAACGAGAAGTAATTGATGGAGACATGTTAGAACTCCTCGAAAGAGAACCCACAATTTACTTCAACATCAAAGCTCTTTTCAGCAAACTTCAAACTCCACAAACTGCTGAAGACCTGTTCGTACAAGTTTCTCAGGCCGAAACTCTCTTGGAGCAATATGCAAAAAATTTTTATGCCTTGAGGAGTAGTACCCAGCTTCGAGACACCCAACTTTCTGTTCAGCAAGACCATTTTAAACAGGCAACCCACTACAATGAGGAAGCTGCTAAAATCAAAGCCGCGTCTGCAGGAGCATTCTTGCAGATGGCTGCCTGTGAAGAAAATATTTCGAAATGGAAAGCTGAAATCCGGGAGTTGGAGGCCAAGATAGCTCAAGAGGAAAAGATGAAAGAACGTTTCGCTGCTCAAGCTGTCGAAGTCCCTAGGTCCAAAATCGAAGAGCTGGCACATGCAGGCCTCCAACATTACAGTGATGGGCTAATTGTTAGCAGCGAAGTCGATCGCTTGACAAATGAAAGCAATGTTTTGCAACGAAAGCTTGATCACACCAAGGAGCAGTACTACCTCTTCAGACAAGTCAACAAATCTTAGACGGCAGCAGATTAACTTGCTTTTCTACCCATCATTATTTTGTTGTTTTCGAATTCTCTTGAACAATTTGGTTATATTACTTTAAATGCTCTTTTGGCAGTAACTTTATTTAACCACTTTCACTGTTCAATTTACGGTATTCTCGAATGTGGCAGTTGTACTCGAATTTATACATTATTTTTATGCCAATTTTCATGCTATAATCATCCTCGTTAGCACTTTGCCTAATTTAGCATTCGAAAAAACGCCAAATATCGAAGATCTTTTCCGTGATGCGCTCTAAACCCCTCTTTTTTAGTAACGGATAAGATTGTGCTTAAAACAAAACACGTAACTCTTAAGCCATATCTTTTGACTGGCTCTAGTTTCAACACGAGTCAAACGTCTGTTTCCAAAACAGTCAAACTGAAATGGCGTGAATTCCGAGAAAAATTAGGAAAACGGTTGAAGAAATAATAATGATCTTACCACTATATATATGGTCATTCTCTATCCGTTTTACTCACTCTATTCTGTAATTCATAATAGTATAGCCAATTTTAAAGTAAAAATCATGGGTAAAGGCAAACAGATTACAAAGAACACCAATGAGAAGAAGACAACGTCTGCAAAAAAGGACAACAAGAAGACTGCTGATTCCTCAAAGAAGACAAAGAAACCCTCTTCCAAGGGCGAAAGCTCAAGAACCTGCAGAGCTCCCCCTCCTCCTGAAGGAAAAACACCTTCAAAGGCTCAACCAGAGGTCTCTTCCTCAGAGTCTAATAGTACGGACCCTGATTGGGCAGAATTCCTTTCAACTTATGATGAAAACAAAGAGTATCTTCGTTCATCAGACTCAGAAGTGGATTCGAAATAAAGGCCCCTTCAAGATCAACGTGTCACCCTTTCTTTAGGATGAAGGCCCATTCAAGATTAACGTCACTTTTCTACTGTAATTCGAATAAACTTTTAGCACTTTATGATGGATAAAAAACCCAAAACAAGGCCTTTGTATGATGAGGGATGAAACTCGCCATTTTAATCCGAATCTTTTATTTTACTGGCATCTTCGCATATTGCCATTTTAATATTTTGCTTTCGAACTATTCTTGGTTTATCCGAACTTCTTGCAGCGCTGGTCTATATCTTTTTAAATACTTACCATTCATATTAATCGAACGCTGCTCAGGAGTTAATTCTTCGATTTCATAAGCACCATTCGAAAGCACTTGAGAAACTTTAAATGGTCCTTCCCAATTTGGTGACCATTTCCCAAAAACTCTATCTCTTCTGTCCATAGGCAGAATAACTTTCCAGACCAGATCTCCTACGTTAAAGGCTTTAGGCTTAACCTTCTTATTGTAAGCTTTAGCAACTCTTTCTTTTTGTCTAATTAACATATCTAAAGCTTGCAATCTTTCCTCGTCTAGATCAACTAACTCGTCTAACATCGCATTCCAATAATGATCAGTAGGTAACTCCATCTGTCTTTGCACTCTCAGCGATTGCATCATGACTTCAACAGGCAACACAGCATCATGACCGTACGTCAGTCGAAATGGAGTTGACTTAGTTGATTCCTTAGGAGAATTCCTACATGCCCATAAGACTTGGTCTAAAGTTTTATGCCAATTCCTTGGTTTCTGAGCAATGTGTTTCTTAATTAATTTATTGGCTGCTTCGACTTGACCATTTGCTTGAGCATAATATGGTGTCGAAGTTACCAGCCTAAACCCTGTCTGATCAGCGAAATCTTGCATCTTTCGTCCAATAAATACTGTTCCCTGATCAGTAGTAATAGTCTCAGGAAGCCCAAACCTATAAATGATATGGTTTTGAATAAAACTAATCACAGCTTCCTGATCCACATTTGGCAGAGCAACTGCTTCAATCCATTTTGTGAAGTAGTCAATACCAACCAGGATATACCGTTGATTTTTTGACGACGCAGGCCTGATTTCGCCAATCAAATCTAAAGCCCATCCTCTAAAGGGCCAAGGCTTAACAATCGAATGCAGTTCATTTGCAGGCACATGCTGAATACCCGCATGTCTCTGACATTCTTGACAACTCTTGGCATATTCTATGCAATCCTTGAGCATAGAAGGCCAATATAAGCCTTGTCGAAACAATAACCATTTCATTTTATGGCCAGCTTGGTGAGCACCACAAGAACCACTATGTATATTGGTAATGGCCAAATATGCCTCATTTTCACTAAGACATTTTAACAAAACTCCTTCAGAAGTTTTCTTAAATAGCTCATTTCCCATAATAGTGTAACTTAAGGCCCTATATTTGATCTTCCTATCGGTAGTTCCAGTTGGATCTTCCAAATATTTAACAATTGGCTTTCTCCAATCGTTATCAACTAAATTGTCAATGGCAAAAATTTCTGTTACAAAACTATCGAAGTGCAGATTAGTGTTTTGAAAATTATCTTCGACATCTTCAAGACCGTTAACAACTTGTTCATCTGCCCCCAAATGTTTTGGCATTGACAATTCGCTAGAGGCTGGCTCGTTCGAAATTAACTTCTCCTTAATCTCGATTATCTCTTCGAATTTTTCTTTCGAGAGTTTATAACCAGAAGCAATTTGAGCCAAATCGTTTGCCTCTTGATTTTCGATTCGAGGTATGTGCTGAATATCATAGGAATCAAAATGTTTTAACAAGGAAAACGCAATGACGAAGTATTTCATCAAGTGTTCTTGGACACACTTATATTCCTTAGTTAATTGTTTCACAACTAATTCAGAATCACCTCTTATTTTAATGTGTCTTGCCCCCAAGTCTAGGAGAATTTCCAAACCCGCAATTAAAGCTTCGTACTCTGCTTCATTGTTAGAACAAGACCCATTTATTCTATACTTAAACCTAGTTGGAACTCTTGATGGCGAAACTATCAAGATTCCAATTCCTGTACCTTGCCTATGTCTAGACCCATCGAAGTATATTGACCAAGGTTCAAACTCAACACAATTCATTGAAGTTTCAGTTACCGAATGATCAGCAATGAAATCAGCAACTATCTGACCCTTAACAGCTTTTAAAGGTTTAAAAGTCAGTGAATATTCTGTTAAGGCCAAAGCCCATTTCCCAATCCTACTGTGCAAAATTGGTTTCAATAACATATGCTTAATTATATCGAAATGGGAATAAACATAAACATCAACTGGCTTTATATATTGCTTGAGTTTGGTACAAGAAAAATACAAACAAAGACAAAGCTTTTCAATTACACTGTATCTAGTTTCAACATCATTTAGAACTCTACTTAAAAAATAAATAGCTTTCTCAACACCATTTTCATCTTCTTGAGCAAGCATGCTCCCAATGGTTGAATCTGACGCTGCAATGTACAACTTCATTTCTTTGTTTCGAATGGGAGGCATCAAAGTCGGAGGATTTGACAAATACGCCTTAATCTCGTCAAATGCCTTTTGCTGTTCCGTTCCCCATTTAAACATATCATCTTTCTTGAGTTTTAATAATGGAGAGAATGGTTGAGCCTTTCCACTTAGATTCGAAATGAACCTTCTCAAAAAATTTATTTTTCCAAGCAATGATTGAAGTTGTTTCTTTGTTGCTGGAGACTTGGTCTCCATGATAGCTTTTGTCTTGTTTTGGTTGATCTCTATGCCCTTTTTATGCACAACAAAGCCAAGGAAATCTCCTGCACGTACACAAAAAACACATTTTAGTGGATTCATTTTTAATCCACATTTTCTCATTCTTTCGAAAGATCTTTTAAGATGACTTAAATGTTCATCAGCAGATGAAGATTTAACCACAATGTCATCAATATAGATTTGCATAAAGATCTCTATAAAATCATGAAAGATCGAGTTCATTGCTCTTTGATATGTTGCCCCAGCATTCTTTAATCCAAAGGGCATCACTACCCATTCATAAGTGCCTAGAGCACCAGGACAACGAAAAGCTGTTTTAGATATATCATCTTCAGCAATGAAGATTTGGTTATAGCCAGAATAACCATCTAGCATGCTTAAATATTCATGACCCGCTGCTGAATCGACTAGCATTTCTGCTACAGGCATTGAATATTCATCTTTTGGCGTAGCATTATTTAAATCTCTAAAGTCTATACAAACTCGAAGAGATCCATTCTTTTTAATGACAGGGACAATATTAGCTAACCATTCTACATACCTGGCTGTTCGAATGAACTTGCATTTGAGCAACCTTTCGATCTCCGCTTTGATCTTTGTCATGATTTCTGGAGCAAACCTCCTTGGAAGCTGCTTCACCGGTCTTTTATCTGGTCGAAGAGGTAGCCTATGTTCCACCAAGTCTTTGCTTAATCTTGGCATTTCATCGTAATCCCAAGCAAAGCAATCCCTGTAGTCTTTCAGCAATTCGACCACTTTACTTCTCAAGCTCGAATCAATATTGGTACTGATATATGTTGGCCTTTTGATAGAGCCATCTCCAATATCAATCTCTTGCAAAGGATCTTGAGCCCTCATTCTCTGACTCGAACCAATTGGATCTTTCTCAAAACCCAAAGGTTCATCATCATAAATGCAATCTAACCTTTGCTTATTGCCATGATTCGAATCGTTGGCTTTTGTAGCCAACTCTTTTTGTGAATCCAAATTGGCCTCAATGGCCATATCTTCTTGAAACTCAATGGCCTCCATAGCCATTTTCATTCTGTTTTCGGCAGCATATGCCGTAATCCTACCCCATGCTGGAGACTCAATCATCATGACTGTCGAGGTCACCCCATCCCTGAGGTGATGGGAATTCATCCTCTGTCAAGGGCTTATCAATAGCTTCCCTTTCCCAGCAGAAACCATGGGTTGGATGTAATTTGACAGAGTGGTAAACGTTCCCGGACACCACTTTATTTGGATTGAAGGCAGCATATTGGTCGCCACATGGAGCAATGGCCGCCAGATTCTTGTCAAAGTTTTTAAGAGTGACGGTGTTAGTTTCTGAAATGTAAGCACTCTGATCCGCTTCAACATTTTCTACTAAACCATCCTCTCTCCACAAAATCAACCTTTGGTGCATGGTTGATGGAACAGCTCCGACTCCGTGAATCCATTCCCTGCCCAGCAGCAGGTTGTAATTAGGCCTAGCAGCAATCACCATGAAGAGAGTTTTTCGAACTGTACTCCCAACACACACCTCTACCTGAACAGCACCTAGGGAGTGACCAGTCTTTCCTTCATAATTAGCCAGCACAACATTGTGGGAATGAAGGTCAGAGTCGAACAAACCTAATTTCTTCAGCATAAAATGAGGCATAATATTTACTACAGCCCCACCATCAACCAAAACTTTGTTGATACCTACCTCATTCACTTTTGCTCTTATAAATAAGGCCTTTAAATGATTTTGCATACCCAGGTGTGGCCTTTCGAACATGGCATTTTGTTCTTCAACACAGCCATTTCCCATCACATAGTAGCAAACTGGCTTATGGTTAGCCATGTCAAGGTTTTCGAGATCTTCTTCTTCTTCGTTGATTTCAGTTGGGACGTCATATTCCGCTGGCAAAATGGATATGACATTAACCAGAACATCAAAATCCGGCTCATCATCAAGGAGATCATCATCATCCATGAAATCTTCCTCATCTTCCTCATTCTTCCCGTCCTCAGCCATTATTCTTTCGGCAATTGGAGCAAGCCTCTCTTTTGCTGGCTTCACAACCCAATCAACCTTCTGCACTGCAGTTGCATTGCCCCCAGCACTTACATTTTGAGTAGCAAGCTTCTTCTTTCGCTGAAACCTACGCCACTGGGTGCGGGTCATAGGATTTTTCCCTTTGTAGTTATTCTTGTAAGCATACTTATTGCCCTCCACATTTTGAGATCCAGCAATTACTTTTGTGTCTTTGGTTTCAGCAGTGATCTTCACACTCACATTGCTTGAACTCCCCTTTTCCATCGGTCTGTTGTCAAAAGCCACATGCTGACCACTCACCCATTTATTCACAGGCGCTTTGTTTGATGGCTTAAAGGTATTTTGAGGCCCCAACCTTTGATGGATCGAAGGACTCTTAGCAACAGGCTTGTTCCAGTCAGCCTTTTGGTATGGCCAACCTTTTTGCTTTTGCTTAGTATTCGACCATTTTCTCTTGTTGTCAACATAAGGGACAACATTTTTGAGGCCTGCAGTGGCCTCCTTATCACACACTGCACTACACCTTAGGCACAGCATGACTTCAGAATTACTGATTTTACACCTATTTAGAAAGTCTATCAACTCTTCTCCAGCCTTAGGGTAGACTTCTTCAACTTTCTTCTCGTATTCCTCTTCAGGGACAGCCTTCGTTGGTGCAGGATCAACCACATCAACCATGTTGCAGTCATAAATTTCGACATAGGTAGCATCGGCAGTTGGCAATGGATCTGTATCCACTTTCATTTGAGGCTTGGCCTTATCAGCAAACTTCAGCCTACCTTCATTCAAAGCTTTTTGAACCAAATCCCTGAAAAGATTACATCGATGAGTTGCATGTCCCAAATAATTATGATATTTGCAATAACCTCGTTTCTTCCTTTGTTCTATTGGTGGAATTTTCAAATCTTTTGGCACAATTATCTGGCCGTCAGACACCAATAGATCAAAGATTTCATCACATTTGGTTACATCAAACGTATAAGTTTTTGCAACAAATTTATCATTTTTGGGTTCGATTGGATTTTTTCCATTCGAAGGCCTCAATAATTTACAAGTGTATGGAGGCCCTGGCTTTAACTCAGCCACATTAATTCCATTATCATCAGAATCAGAATTTTCGATATCATTTTCATAATCACTATCATAAGTATCGACAAAGGTGATTTCCTTCTTTTTCTGAAACTTAAAAGTTCTAAGCTTTTCAGCTTTTAGCTTTTCGAGTTGCCTAACTCTATCAGCCAATTGAGACATATCTCGAAGATATTGGGTGTCTAGTTTTTTCCTAATCGAATAATCCAGACCACCGGCAGCCATTTCGACCAGTTCATGCTCAGGGACTTGAGTAAAACATCTAGCCTTAAGCAATCGAAATCTATTCAAGTAGTCATCAATAGATTCGTGGGTCTTACGTTTAACACTGGCCAGTTCTTTAAGACTTATCTTAGTTTGGCCCATGTAAAATTGCTCATGGAACAACCTCTCTAACTGGGTCCAAGTATGAATCGAATGAGGAGGAAGAGTTGTGAACCAAGTAAAAGCATTTTTAGTTAGAGAATTAGGGAAATACTTCATTCTCAAGTTCTCGTTATTTGCTAAATTACCAGACTCAGCTAAGAACCTAGCGATGTGTTCAACAGTGGACTCACTGGTATCCCCAGCGAACTTAGTATACTTAGGGACTTTCCAACCCCTTGGTAACTCAGTTTCTAACACATACTCAGACAACGCAGAAACAAAATTTGGCCTTCGACATCCTACATTGAGGCCATTCTGGGCTAAAATTGTCTCAACGAGATTAGTCAAATTATTATGTCCAGCAAAATTATTGTTCTGGACATTTCGAACTACCTCATCAGCATCTTGGTTTCTATTTACTAACACTACTTGTGGCGGTTGAGGGCCATCGTTTTGGTACTGAGGCTCCTCCTGTGCCACAAATGCCTGACCTTGGTTTAATGGCTGTTCATGAGCCATAAATGCCTGGCCTTGGTTCTGGGGTGTGGCAGACATGGCAGACATTATCACTTGAGGTGCATGCTGGGTCAGCCTAAGCGGAGCAGGGGGTGGTGTGCCGAAAAAATCAGCGATTCGACCCATCTGATGAGCCAACATTTGGTAACTCTCATTAGTATTCTGAATTAATGGGTTAAATACAGTACCAATTTGCTGAGTCAACATATTGACCATTTCATGGTTACTCTCATCCATCTGTTGTCTTAAGGACATCACAGTTGAACTAGTTAAAGCTTGAGAGTTTATCCTAGAGGTACTATACCTATTTGGGTCAAACGGCGGCATGGTCGAAAAACCAAGTGTTGGTGGAGGTATAGGCCCATACAAAGGATTGGTAATGAAATTCGAATTAAACGGCCTAGCCGAAGTTACAGGAGACACTGTTGAATACGCCATGGTTGGCGTGGGTATACTAGTGTGAAGTTCGAACGAACTAGACACTTGGGGATTGGTTATAGACGGAACAACTGGTATACTAATCGTGGTTGAATTAGACAAAGACCCACTCGAACTGGCCCCAGGACTAGTATTATTAGGAGACCCTGAACCAGAATTCATCTCGCTACTCATCGAACTAGAGTTCTGAGCGTTCGTTGAGTTGTGAATATGAACAGTTCTAACCATACCCCAAAACAGCAGTTACAAATTTTAGAAAAAGAAACAATGCACAAAACCGTCCCACTGGGCGTGCCAATTTGTTTACGCTTGGATTTGGTAAACAACCGCTAGTTTAAGTATTTTACACTTGCAAGATCAACTAGAAATCTTAAGACAATTTTGTGCTTTGCTTTTTTAGAAAACTTGTTATGTTCATCAAAGTGATAAACACATTATGTGATTTCGTTTAAGAAAACTTAAAAGGAGAAAATGTTTCAACTCTGACTCGCCTCAAAGTTAAATTGACATTCGTAGTAAAGAACTGAATTAAAAGAGAAGAAAATGTAAATTGCGTGAAAGTAAATTGCATTAAATGTAAAAAAGATTACAGTAAAGATGGTTCACAAATCATACATCTTTTCCTTGGAATTCCTTTCTTTCGATTGCATGAGTACTCGGAAATTTTGGGAGAAGTTTGTATGTGAAAATTGTGACCCCGATTTCTTCTAAGAAATCACTATATATACCACAGACAAAACTTAAACCGCCATTTCGATCAGACGCTCTGGATTCCTCCACGTGTTTCCCCACGTTCTCCACTTCTTCGAAGCACTTTCTCCTTTCGCGCGCCAAGTTTCGAAATCTTGGGTCTGGATTTTGCTTTTTTGGGCCGTAATCCACTAGGCCCATTTCGATCCAGTCGAATCTATCCTTTGATCTTGTGCACCAAATTTTACGCCTAACAACAAGATATTAAAATCATTTTAGAATATGTAATTTGTCATGGTAATCTTTCTGTGTGTGAGGCTGTTTTAATTAATAGAACATGTTAATCAAGTTTTGCGTGGCATTATTTCCCATCAAATACAATTCATCATTTGCATGGACCAAACCTCTTAATGGTATGTTGAAATGTAACATAGACGTTGCATTCTCACTATTATAAAATGGGTACTCTATTCCGTCTAAAATTGTTAAAAATGGATACTTTATTCAGTCTAAATTTGACAACTACTCTTTGGAGAATTTACTAAAATCCAATCATGTTAATCAGTGATGGAAGTTCTCATGATTGGAGTTGGAAATGGCTTTGAGACCTGAATAAAAAATGAACGTATGGAAGTGGCAGATTTGCTGTCGAAACTTTCTGGCGTGGAGCTGTAGACTAGTGTGGAAGATAGGTGCAGCTGGAGTTTTGAGGATGGCACAGGATTCACTGTCAGTGGGTTTTACCGGTTGTTGTGCAGCCTGTGGTTGTGCGATGATTTCGACGACTATTTTCTTACAGCAGTGTAAAGATTGTGGATAACTGCAGTACCATCGAAGATATGCACATTCGGTTGGAGATTACTCCAAGACAAGTTACCAACGTGGGTTCAATTGTGGAGACAACGCGTTATTAGTGATGTGCACGAACAATGTTGTGTTTTTTGTTTTAATGAAATTGAAACAACAAGCCATTTGTTAGCAAGTTGTATAAAGACAAGGATAATTTGGGATAGGGTTTTAGGATGGTTGGATTGGAACACAACAAATTAGGGTGATGAATTGGTAGATAATTTTCTTCTCTTCAAATCATTATGCAAAGGTAAGAGTGGTACGCGTATCCCATTTAATTTGGTTAACGAAGGCGTGGCGTGTTTGGTTGGAGCGCAATGATATTATTTTCAATGGGAAAGTTGCTAACATTAACGAGGTTGTTGATCGGATTAAAAGATTGTCATTGTCTTGGTTTATTTGTAGGGAAGGTAGAAATAAGAGTATAATTTTTTCAAATTTGGGGATTAATCCACTTACTTTTCTCCAATGCAAGAGCCTATCTTGCTAAGTCTGAAGTTATGCAGGTGTGGCTGAGTACGTTTACCTATAAGAGGTGTGACCATATCTGTTTTGTGGAGGAGTAAGCATTTCAAGTTTGTTTTGTTCTTGCATCACATTTTTCCCACTTACGAGCAACATGATGTCTGCTATTTGGAATTGGATTTGGTTTTTGGCTGAAATTGACACATCATTTCTCGGTTCAGTGCCTTATGTAAAAAGAGGATGATGCCATAAATATAGCTAGCTGGTATTTGATGCCTTTGGTTGGAGCGAAATGACTTAGTTTTCAACGAGAAGTTAACTAATAACTACAATCAATACTAATAACTACTAAAAATTTACAATTAATTCGAATAGTTAACTCTCTATAACCACATATTATAATAATTGCTATTAATAGACACAAAACAATACCAAACAATTAAAAAAGGAAAGAGACATATTTAGAATATAGTTTTCTCACCTTAGCTTGTTGATGGTGTTGAAGCTTTGCCCTTAAGTATAAATAATGTTCCTCCCTTACATTGAAACCACATTCATATATTCAAGAGAAGTACAAGAATATTATAACAATAATCAAAGTAGATATGAAGTTCAGCACTGTCATTATTGTTTCATTCCTATTCCTTGCTGACTTTTGTGCAGCTCAACCTGGGGTCCTTGACATATCAAAATTTGGTGGAAAACCAAATTCTGATATCGCACAGGTATACATTATTCCTAATCCTAGTGAATTGGCATTGAGATGAATTGTTGAAGGAGTAATGTAACTCCATCCAACTCAAATCGATGCGACTTTGTGTTTTTTAAAATGCAGGGAATCTAAATATGTATGAATGACTATAAAGTGTCAATTAACACATTATATATTATAATTAATTTATTTTCTAATTGATTATGTTTTTTCCTTTCATAAGGCTTTGACAAGTGCTTGGAATGAAGCATGTGCATCAACAACTGCAGCAAAAATTGTGATTCCAGCTGGTACATACCAGTTGAATGGAATAGAAGTTAAAGGTCCTTGTAAGGCACCTATTGAAGTTCAAGTTGATGGAACAATTCAAGCACCTGCAGACCCTGGTGTAATAAAAGGGACTGAACAATGGGTCAAGTTTCTATACATGGACCATCTTACCTTATCAGGCAAAGGAGTTTTTGATGGTCAAGGTGCAACTGTTTATAAACAAGGTGGAGCTGCTTGGAATGGCAAAAAGAGTAGCAACAAAGTTTTCATGGTAAATATTAATCTACATGATCATCATTTCAATTACGTGGACAAATAATTGTAGCTTAATTTAACAAACATTTCTAATTGAGTTTTTTTTGGTTCAATTTCAATAGAATTTTGGTTTTAATTTCGTCAACAATTCCATCGTCCGCGACATTACTTCTAAGGACAGCAAGAATTTCCATGTTATGGTTTTGGGATGCAACAATTTTACATTTGATGGCTTCACAATTACTGCCCCTGGAGACAGTCCCAACACCGATGGAATCCACTTGGGAAGATCAACTGATGTTAAAATTCTTAACACCAACATCGGTACCGGAGATGACTGTGTCTCATTGGGTGATGGTAGCAAACAAATCACTGTCCAAAATGTGAATTGTGGACCTGGTCATGGTATTAGTGTTGGAAGCCTTGGAAAGTTTACAACTGAACAAAATGTAGAGGGGGTTACAGTTAAGAACTGTACTCTGACAGCAACCGACAATGGTGTGAGGATCAAGACTTGGCCTGATGCACCGGGAACAATTACTGTTTCTGATATACATTTTGAAGATATTACCATGACTAATGTCAAGAACCCTGTCATCATAGACCAAGAGTATTGTCCATGGAACCAGTGCTCCAAAAAGGTAATCACTCCAAATTTTGTCATTATTTCAGAATGCATGAGCTTATTTTACAATCTTAAATCTATAATCTTCATACTTATCTACATTTCAATTAAATGATTACAAAATCCATACTCTAAGATGAAAAAGTTTACTAACTATCCATCGACAATTTATGCAACTTGTGCACAGCAAGCATCTTATTATATTTCATTATCAATCATATTTCTTCATAATGTTGTGTCATAATATTATTTTTGCAAATTTACGCCTGCATTCCGATAAGTTTGCTCATTTCTATGGACTGGTCCTTTTATGTTTTTTTGCCCTAACAAAGTGGTCCTAACGGTACAAATAGAGTATAACATACAATGCTAATTCGGAAAGAAAAATAAACTTTAAATGACCAATATGAAAAAAAGGGTCAAACTTACCTAAACAAAGATTTACATATTGTGATATGATTAAACATTTGGAGAAACAAAAAAACTTGTTTACATTGATTGTGCAAATTAATTAAACTATAATTTAAATGACTAACTTTTGTTCATTTCTTGCATGGTTTTCAATGGTTTAGAATCCATCAAAAATAAAGTTAAGCAAGATTTCATTCAAGAACATTCAGGGAACCTCAGGAACTGCAGAAGGAGTCGTTCTTATTTGCAGCAGTGCCGTACCATGTGATGGTGTCGAGCTAAATAATGTTGATCTCAAATTCAATGGAGCACCAACAGTAGCCAAGTGTTCTAATGTCAAACCTTTAGTTACAGGAAAAGCTCCTGTATGTCAAGCTCCAGGTGCAGCTCCAGCTGCATCCACAGCTGCATCTCCAGCTGCATCCACAACTGCATCTCCAGCTGCATCCACTACTGCATCCACAGCTGCATCTCCAGCTGCATCCACAACTGCATCCACTGCTGCTGGAAAAGCTCCGGCTAAATAATTTTGATTTTTTCTCATTTTCTTTGAAGAGTAGACAAACCATCCCCATAATGCGAGGATGTTGACAGATAGTAGTATAGTCTCATGGGAATAAACAACTCGACATGTGTATTAGAACCACTGTCATGTATTTGTATCCCTTCTCATATAACAAATAAATTTCTCTTAGTTTGCATATTCAACAAGTAAATTGCACAATGTTTCAAATACTTGGGACTGATAATAAAGAATGTTTCATGAAACGATGTGAAATGTACTTCAATCAAAAGAGAGTATAACGGGTATTCTAATCCAAAATAAGAGGGTACATACATGTGCCTTTAGAATGTCAAACCAAATCCAGGCATATCTTAGAACTAATATGTGCCTTTAGAATAGAAAACAAAGATCAGACCAAAAAGGTATGAGTGTAGCACCAAGGTCAACCCCTAAATATCAGAGTTGAGAAATAAAATCACATTGCACAAACAAATTTAGTTATTACTTCTGATATGCATGTAAACTTGTTTAATACAATCATTGCAGAACTAGCACCGGGGTCAAAAAGCTTTGTGGATTTCAATTATATATCTATAGGTCATTAGATTGGGGTATATGAATTAGATTTTCACCATTACTTGTAAATAAGTTTATTTACATCAATATGAGCTAGAAGTGAAGGGTTTAGTTTATGTATATGAATATGAGAAGTCTAACTTCAATTTAGTTACTTAGGCTCTGTATGGGAGTTTGGAGGGGAAACGAGGGGAGGGTTTTGGAAGGATTAGATTCGAGGAAAAAATAGAGAAATCTTTCAAATTTTTGGAGAGGGTGGTTTTGTAAAGAATGATAAATTAATACTTATGATAAATATATTTTTGTTGGAACAATAGTCAGTTCAAAATATTTTCTGTCACCGAAGAGATTACTAGGCTGAGTCGCATACTAGGTCGCTCTCTTTCAGATGTTTTGTGGCACTGTCCGAAAATTGTGCAAGCAGACTATCAACCACGACGCCCCCATGATAAAACAGTTCAACTACAACTGTATATGGTGCTAAGACTACTTCAATATGGTATTGATACTACTCTATTATGGTACTATGACCATTCTAATATAGTACTGTGACGACTACAACAATATGAGTTATTTTAGATGGAGGATGGTGAAACCATCTGCTCCATGCAAAAAAGATTCACTCACATTGTGAACAAATTACAAAACTTAGGAAAAAACATCTCAACCATCTCAAGCCACCAATCCACAAGAGCCAAAGAAAAATCTTGAGGAAACTCTTGATCAATACATGAAGTCTACTCAAAATCAAATTGAGTCTCTCTCGAAAAATCAAGAGGAAGCTAGAAGGAACACTGAGGCTTCCATTAAGAATTTGGAGACTCAAATTGGGCAAATCTCTACACAACTCACTTCTATTGAAAACTCAAGAAGTGAGGAGTTCAAGACGGTGGTAAGTGGTCTAAAAGAAGCTGACATTGAGGGAGGTGATGAGCTGAAACACCAGGTAAGTAAATCTAGCCCTTTAAAAGTGCCAACTGAAAAACATCAAAAGAGAGAAAGGAAGGTTGATAGAATGAAAACACTCTTAGAAACTTTAGAACATGTCAAAGTTACTTTACCCTTTGTTGCTGCTCTTGAACATAACCCTGTCTATTTAAGGTTTACAAACAAATTTATAGCCAAACAACGTGAACTTCGAGAAATCGAAGAAGCACGAAGAATGGTTTGTCGCGAAACACAACATAGGGAACCAGAATGGTGGACTAGAAGGTTTGATAAAACTTGGACGAGAAAGGAACAAATTAACTTGGGTAGGAGAGGGAGTAGAAAGGAGGTGTCCAAAGAGAAGTTTAGTGAGAAGGAAAGTCTAAGTCAGGTTGAGTCTAGAACTAAGGAAGTAATGAAAGAAGTAGCTTCTGAAGAGAAAACAAAACCAACCATGAATGTGATGTCCATGATAAGGAAGAAGCCTACTAAGAAAACTAGAAGAAAGGTAGGAAAAAAAAGGAGGTGATAGGGTGTCAGAGACGAAAGTTGAGGAAGACACACCACATATCTTAGAAGAAGGCAAGACGTTAGGTGGGGAGATAGGAGTTGATGGGCATCCAGAAAATGAAAATTTTCAAGGTCTCATCAAAGCTCTAGAAAATTTTAAAGTTAATATGCCCATAAAAGAAATGGTTGAAAAGAGTCCCTGTTGTATGAAATTCTTGCAGGAGATCCTGAAACTGGAGAAGGAACACTGAGGCTTCCATTAGGAATTTGGAGACTCAAATTGGGCAAATCTCTACACAACTCACTTCTCTTGAAAACTCAAGAAGTGAGATGTAACATCCCGTTTAAGACTTAGATATTCATCAGTGTTGGGACGATGTACCAGAGATATTTTTTAAGTGAATGGCATTTTGGTAAAATTGAGGGCTGAGGCTATATAAAGCCAACCAACCCCAATTTCCTCATTTTTCCTTCTCACTTCTCTCTCTAGAATTTTCCTCTCCCTTCTCTCTACACTCTCTCACTCGCCCCTTACCCCCTTTCTCCCTCAATCTCCATTTTCACACCAAACCTCAATCAATTCGACATGCAATCACTCAAGCATGATCATTGCATCACTTAATCTCATTCAACAAGCCTATTTTTCCCCATTTTCATCCTTTGGCCAAATCCCTCTTTCAAACCTTAACCCTAACTTCTTCCTAGCTTGTATGTTGAGATTCCACCTCCAATCATCAAATTAAACTGATGGGAAACTTCAATTTGGAGTGGGTAAAAGAACTTGAGCTTGGAGCAAGAGATTTAGCTTGGAATTGGGGAAAGCCTTGAAGCCTCACCATTTCATCAATTCCTCCTATTTTCCAGCAATAGAGGTGAGTTCCCTAGATAGAACCCACCTATTTGGATAGGGTGTGTTTATGTTGTGAGAAAATCATGATTAATAAGTTTAATTCCTTGTATTGTTAGTCTCCCATGTTATTGCATGTCACTCTTATGACTTTCCTTGCTAAAAACCCTAATTTTCAAGATAGATAGGTTCTCTGGTGCTGGGAAATCATTACTGGTCGAAATGGGAATTTTCTGAAAGTTACAGGGCCTGTCATCACTGGAATTATCGTGCCACGATCATACTGCATTGTGCCACGATCATCATTTTCTGGGCTTCATCGTGGCACGATGGAGGTCTCTCGTGCCACGAAAATTGCAGTGTGGCACCCCTTAGAAAAATGTTGTTTTTTATGGCCAGGGACCGTTCTCGCAGTGCCAGAATGTCTATGTACACACCCTAATAGGAGAAAAGGGTCATAAGTGGGTTCGTGCAATAACTTATGAGTGCTACGTGACTTGAAGTCAATGTTACTTGAAAGGGAAGTTATTACAAGTGGGATAATAAACCCTTAAGTACGACATATGACAACGATATGTCTAGAACCTATGATAGGTTAGCAAGAATAAGTATGTATTCAAATAGGCGTACAAAAGTACTAGGGATGTATTTCAACATTCAAAGTTCAGAAGTTTCAGATAAGACTAAGCTAAGTCGTGCCTCTTATTGTTCCACTAGTTGGTACCTTGAGGGTCACATTCAAGTTAAGAAATTAATTAAAGATTAAGATGTGTCTCCGATGTTCTCGCTAGTTAGAGCACGGGGGTTCCGGATACAGTTGGAACGGTGTAGTTACCATCCGTGAGGATAGCCGCACAAAAGCAAGAGGAGTCCGGTGACTAGCCTCAGATAGGAGTTTTCACCGGTAGCAGAGGGATGTACTCCAGGGTTACTCCACTCGGATGTATTCCATAAAATGAACCCAGATAATAATTGTTTGTTACACGCTAACTCTCTAACTTAATAATAACAGAAAAATGATTAAAATACAATGAGACTATGTTAGTTATCAGACAGTGATCCTAGTTTTCCCTTGATCGCTAAGTTATCAGATAGTGGTCCTAGTTTCCCTTGATTACTAAGTTATTAGATAGTAATCTAGATTTCCCCGATTACTCAGTAAAGTAAACAAGAACATGTATAAACCCAAAAATGGTTGAGATTAGAATATGGCAATCGTAGGTTTCCCCGAGGTTGCCATGCAGCCTAGGATAGGTGGAGCTCACTGAGACATTGTGTCTCATCGCAATCCATTTGTTTCAGTTTCAGGTAAGTAAGCGGTTTGTGATGAAGCTTATCAAAGAGAAGCTGAGTGGAGGACAGTTGCTCGTCATGTACCAGTCCAAGATTTTGTCAGCATATATGTATAGATGTACACGATAGTGGTACTTGATCAGTTGTATGAAACGAGCATAATTGTATTCTTTCAGTAGTATCTTGTTAGAGTTGAAAATTTTAATGTATCCAGTATCAAGATTAATACACATGCTAAATATTCTAGATAATTTTAGTATGGGTGTTACATGAGTAGTGCAAGACGGTGGTAAGTGGTTTAAAAGAAGCTGACATTGAGGGAGGTGATGAGCTGAAACACCAGGTAAGTAAATCTAGCCCTTTAAAAGTGCCAACTAAAAAACATCAAAAGAGAGAAAGGAAGGTTGATAGAACATGTCAAAGTTACTTTACCCTTTGTTGCTGCTTTTGAACATAACCCTATCTATTTAAGGTTTACAAATAAATTTCTAGCCAAACAACGTGAACTTCGAGAAATCGAAGAAGCACGAAGAATGGTTCGTCGCTAAACACAACATAGGGAACCATAATGGTGGACTAGAAGGTTTGATAAAACTTGGACGGGAAAGGAACAAATTAACTTGAATAGGAGAGAGAGTAGAAAGGAGGTGTCCAAAGAGAAGTTTAGTGAGAAGGAAAGTCTAAGTTAGGTTGAGTCTAGAACTAAGGAAGTAATGAAAGAAGTAGCTTCTGAAGAGAAAACAAAACCAACCATGGATATGATGTCCATGATAAGGAAGAAGCCTACTAAGAAAACTAGAAGAAAGGTAGGAAAAAAAAGGAGGTGATAGGGTGTCAGAGACGAAAGTTGAGGAAGACACACCACATATCTTAGAAGAAGGCAAGACGTTAGGTGGGGAGATAGGAGTTGATGGGCATCCAGAAAATGAAAATTTTCAAGGTCTCATCAAAGCTCTAGAAAATTTTAAAGTTAATATGCCCATAAAAGAAATGGTTGAAAAGAGTCCTTGTTGTATGAAATTCTTGCAGGAGATCCTGAAACTGGAGAAGGAACACTGAGGCTTCCATTAGGAATTTGGAGACTCAAATTGGGCAAATCTCTACACAACTCACTTCTCTTGAAAACTTAAGAAGTGAGATGTAACATCCCGTTTAAGACTTAGATATTCATCAGTGTTGGGACGATGTACCAGAGATATTTTTTAAGTGAATGGCATTTTGGTAAAATTGAGGGCTGAAGCTATATAAAGCCAACCAACCCCAATTTCCTCATTTTTCCTTCTCACTTCTCTCTCTAGAATTTTCCTCTCCCTTCTCTCTACACTCTCTCACTCGCCCCTTACCCCCTTTCTCCCTCAATCTTCATTTTCACACCAAACCTTAATCAATTCGACATGCAATCACTCAAGCATGATCATTGCATCACTTAATCTCATTCAACAAGCCTATTTTTCCCCATTTTCATCCTTTGGCCAAATCCCTCTTTCAAACCTTAACCCTAACTTCTTCCTAAGTCATCAATTGAAGCTTGTATGTTGAGATTCCACCTCCAATCATCAAATTGAACTGATGGGAAACTTCAATTTGGAGTGGGTAAAAGAACTTGAGCTTGGAGCAAGAGATTTAGCTTGGAATTGGGGAAAGCCTTGAAGCCTCACCATTTCATCAATTCCTCCTATTTTCCAGCAATAGAGGTGAGTTCCCTAGATAGAACCCACCTATTTGGATAGGGTGTGTTTATGTTGTGAGAAAATCATGATTAATAAGTTTAATTCCTTGTATTGTTAGTCTCCCATGTTATTTCATGTCACTCTTATGACTTTCCTTGCTAAAAACCCTAATTTTCGAGATTGATAGGTTCTCTGGTGCTGGGAAATCATTACTGGTCAAAATAGGAATTTTCTGAAAGTTACAGGGCCTGTCATCACTGGAATTATCGTGCCACGATCATACTGCATTGTGCCACGATCATCATTTTCTGGGCTTCATCGTGGCACGATGGAGGTCTCTCGTGCCACGAAAATTGCAGTGTGGCACCCCTTAGAAAAATGTTGTTTTTTATGGCCAGGGACCGTTCTCGCAGTGCCAGAATGTCTATGTACACACCCTAATAGGAGAAAAGGGTCATAAGTGGGTTCGTGCAATAACTTATGAGTGCTACGTGACTTGAAGTCAATGTTACTTGAAAGGGAAGTTATTACAAGTGGCATAATAAACCCTTAAGTACGACATATGACAACGATATGTCTAGAACCTATGATAGGTTAGCAAGAATAAGTATGTATTCAAATAGGCGTACAAAAGTACTAGGGATGTATTTCAACATTCAAAGTTCAGAAGTTTCAGATAAGACTAAGCTAAGTCGTGCCTCTTATTGTTCCACTAGTTGGTACCTTGAGGGTCGCATTCAAGTTAAGAAATTAATTAAAGATTAAGATGTGTCTCCGATGTTCTCGCTAGTTAGAGCACGGGGGTTCCGGATACAGTTGGAACGGTGTAGTTACCATCCGTGAGGATAGCCGCACAAAAGCAAGAGGAGTCCGGTGACTAGCCTCAGATAGGAGTTTTCACCGGTGGCAGAGGGATGTACTCCAGGGTTACTCCACTCGGATGTATTCCATAAAATGAACCCAGATAATAATTGTTTGTTACACGCTAACTCTCTAACTTAATAATAACAGAAAAATGATTAAAATACAATGAGACTATGTTAGTTATCAGACAGTGATCCTAGTTTTCCCTTGATCGCTAAGTTATCAGATAGTGGTCCTAGTTTCCCTTGATTACTAAGTTATTAGATAGTAATCTAGATTTCCCCAATTACTCAGTAAAGTAAACAAGAACATGTATAAACCCAAAAATGGTTGAGATTAGAATATGGCAATCGTAGGTTTCCCCGAGGTTGCCATGCAGCCTAGGATAGGTGGAGCTCACTGAGACATTATGTCTCATCGCAATCCATTTGTTTCAGTTTCAGGTAAGTAAGCGGTTTGTGATGAAGCTTATCAAAGAGAAGCTGAGTGGAAGACAGTTGCTCGTCATGTACCAGTCCAAGATTTTGTCAGCATATATGTATAGATGTACACGTTAGTGGTACTTGATCAGTTGTATGAAACGAGCATAATTGTATTCTTTCAGTAGTATCTTGTTAGAGTTGAAAATTTTAATGTATCCAGTATCAAGATTAATACACATGCTAAATATTCTAGATAATTTTAGTATGGGTGTTACATGAGTAGTGCAAGATGGTGGTAAGTGGTTTAAAAGAAGCTGACATTGAGGGAGGTGATGAGCTGAAACACCAGGTAAGTAAATCTAGCCCTTTAAAAGTGCCAACTAAAAAACATCAAAAGAGAGAAAGGAAGGTTGATAGAACATGTCAAAGTTACTTTACCCTTTGTTGCTGCTCTTGAACATAACCCTATCTGTTTAAGGTTTACAAATAAATTTCTAGCCAAACAACGTGAACTTCGAGAAATCAAAGAAGCACGAAGAATGGTTCGTCGCCAAACACAACATAGGGAACCAGAATGGTGGACTAGAAGGTTTGATAAAACTTGGATGGGAAAGGAACAAATTAACTTGAATATGAGAGAGAGAGTAGAAAGGAGGTGTCCAAAGAGAAGTTTAGTGAGAAGGAAAGTCTAAGTCAGGTTGAGTCTAGAACTAAGGAAGTAATGAAAGAAGTAGCTTCGGAAGAGAAAAGAGTACCAACTATGGATGTGATGTCCATGATAAGGAAGAAGCCTACTAAGAAAACTAGAAGAATGGTAGGAAGCAAAGGAGGTGATAGGGTGTCAGAGACGAAAGTTGAGGAAGACACACCTCAAATCTTAGAAGAAGTCAAGACCTTAGGTAGGGAGATAGGAGTTGATGGGCATTCAGAAAATGAAAATTTTCAAGGTCTCATCAAAGCTCTAGAAAAGTTTAAAGTTAATATTCCCATAAAAGAAATGGTTGAAAAGAGTCCCTGTTGTATGAAATTCTTGCAGGAGATCCTGAAACTGGAGGAGGAACCTTCTAAGGAGAGATATATTTCTATAACAAAAAATTGTTGTGTTGTTCAAGATTTTCAGGTACCAAAAGAAGAAGGAGATCCTGGATGTTTTAACGTTCCTGTTACTGTAGAGAATATTTTTATAGGAGAAGCTTTATGTGATCTAGGGAAAAATGGCAATCTGATGCCTCTATCCACTTTTAACCAAATTGGGGGACTAACATTACGTCGTTGTTTCATGAATGTCGGTCTTACAGATGGCGGGGAAATAGAACCTGTTGGTATGGTTAGAAACCTGATAATTGATATCAATGGATTTCAATTCGAAATCAATGTTATCGTTGTACATGATAATGGAAAGCAAGACTGCCCATTGATTCTAGGAAAGTCATTCTTATCAACTGCTAAAGCTTTGATTGACTTGGAGCTGAAGGAGGTGTTCATAAGGTCTAGCGGGTACTATCAATGCTACAATGTGACTCCATCATCAAATGCTTACAATGAGGCCATGCAGGTTGCTGACAATTAGGAAAAATTCAAAGCTATGATAGAATATTCTAGTGAATCAAAACCCGAAGAAGAAAGGGAAGAAGACTCATGGTCTGAAGAAGCTTATGAATGGTCAGAGCCTGAACAGGATTATGGATGGTCAGACTATGAGGAAGAGTCAGAAGAGGAAGACATGGAACCTGGAGGTTTGGGTTCCCAAGCTCAACTTAGACACATGTGTCAAGCTCGAGACACTAAACAAGCGCTGAATGGGAGGCAACCCATCTTTTTAATTTTCAGTAATTTTAATTTCAGCCATTTATTTTACATAGCCACTCTATCTCATAATTTCTTTTACTGTTGGTAACTCGCGAATAGGCTCGTTGTTTTTACATGAATTGCATACCACATAAGCTGATTGTTTCTTAACAGATAATTGCAACAGAGAAGATGGGGGGATTCAAGGATTCCCTAATCGTCGTTAATAATCTGAATCACAAACCTGAAGGTGAGAAAAACACAAGACGGGGGGGGGGGGGTTTGAATTGTGTTAGCTTTTTCTTCTTCTTAACAAATACCAAAGTTCAGCTTCTGATTGAGTTCAAAATCTGAAGTAATGTTCAAAGTCAGATGCATCGAATATAAAAGTTATAGAGAGAGAGAGAGAAGAGAAAGACACAAAGCAATTATCCTGGTTCCTTCCACAACCCGGAAGTAGTCCTGTCCCCATGTCACTTACAAGAGATTTTCACTATAATCACAAAGATTACAAATGCTCAAGCACACAAGCAAGAGACTTCCAAAGCTCAAGCACACAAGCAAGAGACTTCTTACAAACAAAGATTACAAAGAAAGAATGTTTGCTTGAACGCTTGATATACAATCAGAGGTGTTCACAAAATACAACACATTTCAGACTCTAGAACTTAAGAATTTCTAAGATATTAAAGTTGTTAAGAAATTCTTAGAGTTTGATGCGAAATTCAATTTGACAGAGTTTTAGCACTTTCAAAATATTGCAGAGTCTTGGTAAATTCTTCAAGTCTTCAATCCTTTATATAGAGGTTGAAAAGAGACGCTGAAGAGAGTTCCAACGCATCATAGAGTCGTTAGAGAAGCTTGATCAATCACCAATGATTTGTTGCTTGATATGGTTTATGTCCTATGAGGGAATGAATTTGAATCTACTCCTTAATATGGAATGAACCATTCTTTTCCAAGGAGAAACAGCTTGCAGCAACGTACAAATGCACATGGAAATGTTGGAGATATGGTTTGTACTATGTCTTTTCCTGAAATTGACATCCATTAACTTCTGAAACTTCAGAGCCACCATGTCGGAAATTGCAGAGGCTTCAGTACCAAATGTCTTCAACTTTCATGTGTCTGGCTTCCAGAGAACATGACTATCAGTGCCTGGGTCTTCAGCTTCTAGAGTAGCCTTTAGAGTCTGGGTATCCTCCTGAGTTTGACCATCAAAGTCTGAGTCTTCAGCTTCTGATCTTCAGATTCTGACTTGGAACTAACTTCTCTTGAAAATCCTTTGCTGCTTACTTGTTCTTTCAAAACCAATATATGAATAAATCAATATAATTTTTGTCTATGGTCCTGCACACTTGAACAAATATTAGCATGTCAAATTGATCTTTTAATACCTTGTTATCATCAAAACTCAAGAGACATTATTTAAACTTTTTTTGTTCCAACAAGTCTTGCTTTGTTTCTGACATTATTGCTTCTGACAACTTGACATTATTTCTTCTGCAACAAGTCTTGCTTTGTTTCTGACAACTTCTCCTAGCTCATTCATCTTTTTTGTGAACACCCATTTTGTTCCAATAATGTTCTTTTGATTTGGTTTGACAACCAGATCCCATACATCATTGAAACTGATTGAGTTCCTCTTGCATTGCACTATCCATCCATCATCAGAAAGTGCTTCATCAACAGAAGTTGAATCATTGACAATAATCCAAGCATTGAATGTTCTTGTCTGAAGGATGATCTTGTTTTCCTTGGACTCTCTTTGTTTCCAATGATTAGATCTTTTGGATGTGAAGACTTGCACTTAAAAGTGTTCTTGGATTGAGTTGCTTCTTGAGAACCATCATCAGCTTCTTCATGAGCTTCTGAAGTTGTATTAGCTTCTGCAGTTGGGTCAGCTTTTGCAGTTATGTCAGCTTCTGAACCTTCAGGATAGTTATCAGATTCGGGATTCTGACTAGGTTATGAAGCTTCATTTGATATCTGTATATCTGCAAAACTTTCAACTAGCTCTGACATTTGATTGTCAGGCTCTTTGTCATCAAATTTGATGTGCATAGATTCTACAACACAGTGTGTTTAAGAATTATACACTCTGTATGCCTTAGATCTTTCAGAGTAACCTAAAAAAAATTCCCTTTTGAGCCTTGGCATCAAATTTCTTTAGATAGACTTTGTTGTTTAAGATGTAACATGTACATCCAAACTGATGAAAGTAATAGATACTTGGTTTTCTTCCTTTGAAAAGTTCATATGTTGTTTTGTTCAGAATTGGTCTGATGTAGATTCTGTTTTGAACATAACATGTTGTGTTTATAGCTTCTGCCCAAAAGTTCTTAGCAATTTTAGTCTCATGAATCATGGTTCTGGCCATTTCTTATAAAGATCAGTTCTTTCTTTCCACAACCCCATTTTGTTGTGGAGTTCTAGGAGAAGAGAACTCATGGATGATTCCATGTTTTTCACAAAAAGCTTCAAATGGCTCATTTTCAAATTCTCCACCATGATCACTTCTGACCTTTAAAATCTTTATTTCTTTTTCAGATTGTACTTGTGTGCAGAAGGTACTAAACACTTCATATGCTTCATCCTTGGTTCTAAGGAATTTAACCCAAGTCCATCTGCTGTAATAATCAACAATGACTAATCCTTATTTCTTCCCACTAATTGATGTTGTACCAACAGGTCCAAATAAATCAATGTGAAGCATTTCTACAGGTCTAGAAGTAGAAACAATGTCTTTGGATTTGAAAGAAGTTTTTATAACTTTTCCCTTTTGGCATGCTTGACAAAGTGCATCTGAGTGATAGTTAATGTCTGGTAAGCCTCTGACCAGTTGTATCTTGCTATGCTTAGAGATTAATCTCCAGTTAGTATGTCCCAACCTTATGTTCCACAACCATTTCTCATCACTCATTGATAGAAGGCAAAGAACCTTCTGATGAACCATTTAAAAAAAATCTATTTTATAGGCATTGTTCTTCCTTTTTCCTTTGAACACAATGAATTTGTCAAAAATGTTGATTACTGTGCAGTGACTCTTATTGAACATCACTTCATAACCACTATCACAAAATTGACTTATGCTAAGCAGGTTATGTCGTAGTCCATCTACTAACCAAACATTATTGATAGAGATAGAAGAGTTACCAATAGTCCCCATACCAATAATCATTCCTTTCTGGTTTCCTCTAAACCCCACAGTTCCTCCTTCTTTCACGATCAGGGTTTGGAACATAGACCTTTCTCCTGTCATATGTCGCTAGCAGCCACTGTCCAGATACCATGACTTCTGCTTTTCCATTACTCTTAACCACATCTGCAACATGGACAATTTCAGACTTAGGTACCCAAATCTTTATGGGTCCTTTTACGTTAGTTTTGAATAGGTTTAGGCTTCATTCGTGCTTTATGCGTGAAGTCATAAGACATAGATTCATTCAAGATTCTTGGATTGAAATTTTTTGATCTTGAAATCATCTTAGTTTTAGTTGCTGAACAGTTTAGAACCTGAGCTTTCAAAAGTCTTGATTCTGATCCCTTCAGAACTGAGACTTGGAAGTCTTTGGTTATGATATTTTCAGAATCTGAACTCTTGAAGTCTTGGGTTCAGCTTTCTTCAGAACCTTGGACTTGGGAATCTTTGATTGTGATTTATTCAGAATCTGGGATTCAGAAGCTTTAGGTTCTGACTTGTTCAGAACTTCAGTTTTGTTGGCTTCTGACACAAAATTCACTTTCCAACCTTTCTTAATGTAATCAGAACAAGATGATAGGTTGGCTTTCTTAGGTTTGCTCAACAAATCTTCTGAGAAGCCAATACCTTATCCATTGTTCCTCTTTTCACAATAAATCATAGAAGCTACCTTGCTTTTGTTAATATTGGTCATGTTGGGTTTTTGTAGATTGGCTACATTTTGCAAAAACATCTACTAGCCAGATGCTGGGACAGATGCGGTAGCATATGGAACAGCATTATGTGACTTGTGTTTTCGCGCCAGCTAGCGCTTTATATTTATGTACGCAATCTTCCAAAGATTTGCCTGAAGATTTATTTTCTTCTAGCTTGCTGATCAAGGCGCGTGTATCTGATTGAAGATTTGCTTGAAGATTTATTTGCCTTGCTATTTGCTCCACAAGATATTGTTCTATATTTGGAAGCTTTTTATTATTTTCTAGAAGATTGTTTCAGCTGGACCGGACAACGTCCATGCTCTATTTTGAAGCCCAGACCCGTGGTATCTCAGTGCTATATATTTGTGAAGGCAAACCCTAGTTGGGTAACTAAAAACCGTGTGTGTTATCAAAGCGTGTGTTTTAAGGTTTTTAGGGTTTTGTTTGTTAATTGTGAGCCTTGCTTGTATCACCCTGATTCAAGCTAAGGACTGAGTTTGTTTTGAGTTGTAATTTGTAAGCTGCTCCTAAGCTTTTAAGTACGGAGTAAGTATGTGTCATTAGCGTGTGTTTCTCTTGGTTGAGTTTTGTGTTTTGTGTGTTTGATAACAACACTGTCTGTGTTGTTCGTAGGAATTGAGACGGGGTCTCATATCTAGGAGTTCCTAGATAGAGTTGCCACTGGTAGGGTCTAGGTGCAAAGTCAAGTAGTGTGTCTGCGTTGGTCTTTTCACTAGAACTATAATAGTGGAATCATTCCTGGATTGGTATCCCCCAGAGTAGGAGAGTTGCTCCGAACTGGGTCAACAAACTCTCTGTGTACTTTTTATTTCCGCTGTGTTCCTTTTAATTTGTGCTTTGTTACGTTGTGTTATTTTAATTGTAGTTCTGAGTAGACACGCGCTCGGACAGTTGTGCCAACATTGTGCACAGCATATTTCAGTCAGGTTGCCAGGAATTTCAATTGGCATCAGAGCAGGCACCCTGTTCTGTGTGGGTGAGCTCCAGGGAAAGAAGTTTCTGGCTCAATGGATAAAGAAGGAGGACTGGTGAACAGACCACCCTTGTTGGATGGGTCAAACTATGACATTTGGAAATCACGCATGACAGCTTTCTTGAAATCTCTAGACAGCAGAGCTTGGAAGGCTGTGATCAAGGCATGGGTCCCTCCTAAAATAAAGGATGCGAATAATGTTGATACTGATGAGTTGAAACCAGAAGAGGAGTGGTCTACAGAAGAAGACACTGCAGCTATTGGAAACTCTAAAGCCCTGAATGCTTTGTTTAATGGTGTTGACAAGAACATGTTCAGGTTGATTAAACAATGTACTATTGCCAAGGAAGCTTGGGATATCCTAAGAACAGCTCATGAAGGTACTCAAAAGGTCAAGAAGTCAAGGCTACAACTGCTGACAACACAGTTTGAGAATCTTAGAATGAAGGAAGGGGAGAGTGTTCATGACTTTCACATGAATGTGCTAGAATATGCTAACACATTTGAATCCTTGGGGGAAAAGATGTCTGATGAAAAATTGGTAAGCAAAATTCTCAGGTCCCTGCCTAAGAAATTTGATATGAAAGTATGTGCTATTGAGGAGGCCCAAGATATTGGAAATATGAAAGTTGATGAGCTGATTGGATCCCTTCAAGTTTTTGAATTAAAGGCTAATGAAAGATCTGAAAAGAAGGACAAGAACATTGCCTTCATCTCCAACACTGATGAAGATGATGTGGAGAGTAATTTAGATACTGATGAGAGCATCTCTGAAGCTATTGTGTTGTTGGGTAAACAATTTAATGAAGTTCTGAAGGGGATGGACAGACGCCCTAGGACACATGCTCCGGACAACAGTCGCAGCATCTATAAAAATGTCAACAATCAGAGGAAACCTAGAACTGATGACAAAACCAATCAAAGCAAAGGGGTGCAATGCCATGAATGCGAAGGATATGGTCACATCAGAACTGAGTGTGCAACGTATCTGAAGAAACAAAGGAAGGTAATGACTGGTTCTTGGTTTGATGAAGATGAGTCAGAAGAAGAACCTGAAACTGCAAAACATGTGAATGCCTTGACTGGAGTGTGCACATCTGACAATGAATCTAGTGATGAAGAGGTAACATATGATGAATTGGCTGATTCTTACAAGGAGCTATGTCTCAAAAGTGAGGAAGTTTGCAGAATTTTAGAAAAACAAAAGAGGATCATTGCTCTCTTGCAAGCTGAGAAAGACAAACTTCTGAAAATAAACTCAGACCTCAATGATGAGGTTATCTTACTTACTTCCAAGATTGGCAATATGAACAAGCAACTGCGGATGATGAACAAAGGTACTGATGCTTTAGACGAAATTCTGGAAATAGGACAGAAACCTGGAGATTCTAAAGGTATTGGGTTTGACTACAGTTCTATGCCTCAGCAGAAACTATTACCAGTGAGACAGTTTGTGGCACCTGTTAGTACTCATGATCATACTATGTCAAGACAGATGCCCCAGCATCAGGTGAGACAACAGGCATCAGGATATAGGACCAGATCAAAAGGAAGGAATTATGCTTGGGTATGTCATTACTGTGGAAGAAAAGGACATATCAGACCTTTCTGTTTTAAATTACATGGTTACCCAGACAGGACCTATTCACCAAGACCTGATCCCACAGTAAAGATCACCAAAAAGCAGTGGAAGCAGAAAAATGATAATTTCACAAGCAACACTATGGATCCTAGAAAAATAGAACCAGAAGCTGATGAGATTGCTCAAATTGCTCATACATCTCTGAGAGTGTCATCCAGAAATGATTGGTACTTTGACAGTGGATGTTCCAGACATATGACTGGTGATAAAAATTATTTGACTGATGTTAAGCCTTATGCTACAAGTTTTGTGACTTTTGGGGATGGAGCCAAAGGAGAAATAAAGGGTGTAGGAAATCTTGTGGAAGAGGGTCTACCCAAACTTGATAAGGTGCTTCTTGTGAAAGGATTAACTGCCAACTTAATTAGTATTAGTCAACTGTGCGATCAAGGGATGAAGGTCAACTTTACTAAGAGTGAATGCTTAGTTGCTAACAGTGAAGGGGACATCCTGATGAGAGGTATTAGATCAAAGGACAATTGCTACTTGTGGGTCTCTCAAGAAAAAGCAAAGTTATCTACTTGTCTAATAACCAAAGAAGATGAAGTTAAGCTATGGCACCAAAAGCTTGGACATCTGAATCTCAGAAGCATGAAGAAAGCTATTGCTGAAGGAGCCATCAGAGGTTTACCAAAACTCCAAATTCAGGAAGGAAGTATATGTGGAGAATGCCAGATAGGAAAACAGACCAAGATGCCTCACCAGAAGCTGCAACATCTGTCCACATCCAGAGTTCTTGAGCTATTGCACATGGACTTAATGGGACCCATGCAAGTCGAAAGCTTAGGTGGTAAGAAGTATGCTTTTGTTGTTGTTGATGATTTTTCTAGATATACTTGGATAAATTTCATTAAGGAGAAATCAGACACGTTTGAAAAATTCAAGGATCTTTGCTTACAACTTCAGAGAGAAAAGGATTGTGGAATTGTTAGAATCAGAAGTGACCATGGGAAGGAGTTTGAGAATGGTAAGTTCTCTGATTTCTGTATTTCTGAAGGAATATTTCATGAGTTCTCCGCACCCATTACTCCTCAACAAAATGGGATAGTTGAAAGAAAGAACAGGACTTTGCAAGAATCTGCTAGGGTTATGCTACATGCAAAGAAGCTGCCATTTTTCTTTTGGGCTGAAGCCATGAACACAGCCTGCTATATTCATAATAGAGTGACTTTGAGAAAAGGTACATCTACAACTTTGTACGAGCTATGGAAGGACAGGAAGCCAACAGTGAAGCATTTTCATGTGTTTGGAAGTAAGTGTTATATTCTAGCTGACAGGGAACCAAGAAGAAAGATGGATGCTAAAAGTGAAGAGGGAATCTTTCTAGGCTATTCAACAAACAGCAGAGCCTATAGAGTATACAACTCCAGAACCAAGACAGTGATGGAATCTATAAATGTGAATGTTATAGGTACCAAGTGGGTTTATAAAAACAAGTCTGATGAAAATGGTACTATCACTAGAAACAAAGCCAGACTGGTTGCACAAGGATATTCTCAAATTGAAGGTGTAGACTTTGATGAGACTTTTGCTCCTGTAGCTAGGTTGGAATCAATTAGATTGTTACTTGGGATTGCATGCATACTAAAATTCAAGTTGTATCAGATGGATGTCAAGAGTGCCTTTCTCAATGGGTACTTAAATGAAGAGGTTTATGTGGAACAGCCTAAAGGCTTCATTGATCCTAGTTTTCCAAACCATGTGTACAAATTGAAGAAAGCTCTCTATGGCCTGAAGCAAGCTCCTAGAGCTTGGTATGAGAGACTTGCTGAGTTTCTAATCAACCATGGCTATAGGAAGGGAGGAAATGACAAGACCCTGTTTGTGAAAGATGAAAATGGACAGCTGATGATTGCTCAAATATATGTAGATGACATAGTCTTTGGAGGAATGTCTGACCAGATGATAGAGCATTTTGTTCAGCAAATGCAATCTGAATTTGAGATGAGTCTTGTAGGTGAGCTAAAGTTCTTTCTTGGTCTTCAAGTGAAACAGATGGAAGATACTATATTTATCTCTCAAAGTAAGTATGCTAAAAATATAGTCAAGAAATTTGGGATGGAAAATGCTGCTCATAAAAGAACCCCTGCTCCCACACATGTAAAATTATCAAAGGATGAGAAAGGTGTGGATGTTGACCAAAGCATGTATAGGAGTATGACAGGAAGTCTTCTATATCTTACTGCCAGTAGGCCAGATATTACATTTGCAGTTGGAGTGTGTGCCAGGTACCAAGCTGAACCAAAAATAAGTCACCTGACTCAGGTGAAGAGAATTCTGAAGTATGTGAATGGTACTAGTGATTATGGTATGTTGTACTCTCATGGGGAAAGCACTGTGTTGTTTGGATATTGTGATGCTGACTGGGCTGGAAGTGCAGATGATAGAAAGAGTACCTCTGGTGGATGTTTCTTTCTAGGCAACAACCTTATATCCTGGTTCAGTAAGAAGCAAAATTGCATTTCTTTGTCTACAGCTGAAGCTGAGTACATAGCAGCTGGTAGTAGTTGTTCTCAATTGTTGTGGATGAGACAGATGCTGAGTGAATATAATGTCAAGACAGATGCTATGACATTATATTGTGACAATTTGAGTGCAATTAATATCTCCAAGAATCCTATTCAACATAGCAGGACCAAACACATTGACATTAGGCATCATTTTATAAGGGATCTTGTTGAAGACAAAATTGTTACTCTTGAACATGTTTCAACTGAAGAGCAATTAGCAGATATTTTTACAAAAGCTCTTGATGCTAATCAATTTGAAAAATTAAGACGGAAGTTAGGGATCTGTTTATTTGAGGAATTGTAGCAGTTAATTTATGGGAGGCGTGCAGCAGTTATTTTCTCCCTCCTCAACCGCTTGATGCACGCAATTCAAGGAAGCTATCTCCAACCTTCCTTATTCAAACCTCCCACACGCTACCATCATTATTCTTTTCTTAACTTCTCAGTTGCTTCTGGTTTGGCCAAATTGATTTATGCTGTTGGTACCAAGTCACCTTTTGATTATGAGGCCTACATTTATTATCAGGTTTTGGAGCATGCTAAGTCCTTTGCTATCAAGTTTCCTATAGCTTTTCCCACTCTCCTGTGTGGTATTGTGCTTCAGCAACACCCAGATATTTTGATCAGTACTGATGAGCCCTGTAAGAGGTCTGGCCCTATGGCTTTGGACTGTAGTCTGCTGTCTGAGACACATGATGCTGATGTAGCTGGTACTTCTGTCCGGACATCTGGTGTGCTCTCCAGAAAGCAAATGATTGCTGATCTTACTGAAACTAGTGTGGCTCTTGGAGCTAGGAAGGTGAAGATTGACAAGATTATTGCAGCTTTGAAGGCTGAAGCAGTTGCTGAGGGTGAGCAGGATGAGGAAGAAGGAGGAGATAAGGATGTTGCTTCTGCTGGTGACTCTGAAGATGCCTCTGAAGATTCTGAGGATTTCTGATTTTCTTGTTTTAGTTCTGACCCCTTTTGATGTTTTTTTTGGTAACTGGGCTATGCCCTGAATTCTTATGCACCTTGTGTGCCTCTGGTCTGTAATATGCACTCTCTGTGGTTCTATGCACTTTCTATGAGTTTGCCCTATCTGTTGGTTGTCAGAATTTTTGGCTAAAAAGGGGGAGTAAAGAATTTGATGATGAATTTGATTTATTATCTGTTGCTTGTGTGCATGATTTGAAGCTTATATTATGTATGGTTACATGTGTTGAGGGGGAGTGTAGTATATGTTGAGGGGGAGTACTGGTACATGTTTTGAGGGGGAGCTGAGCTCTTAAGTTTTTTTGGTGTGTGGAAATTTATTTTTTCCCTTCTCTATGTGATTCCACTATATGAGAGTTTATTTCTCTCTAGTTGTTCCTGTGAGGCTAGATGTTTGTGTTATCTGGTGCATGCCTCTGATTCTACTTGCAAGCTATCGTTGCCTATACTTTTCCCTTGGAAGTAATCTCATTATTTGCTACGATATTTTCTTTCCTTGTTGTGTGCCTATGTTGACGTGAAGGAAACTTTTCTGTGTATCTCCCAAGGAACTGGCTCTAGAGTGTTTTAGCCAAAATTTTGCCAAAGGGGGAGATTGTTGGGTTTTTGTAGATTGGCTACATTTTGCAAAAACATCTACTAGCCAGATGCTGGGACAGATGCGGTAGCATATGGAACAGCATTATGTGACTTGTGTTTTCGCGCCAGCTAGCGCTTTATATTTATGTACGCAATCTTCCAAAGATTTGCCTGAAGATTTATTTTCTTCTAGCTTGCTGATCAAGGCGCGTGTATCTGATTGAAGATTTGCTTGAAGATTTATTTGCCTTGCTATTTGCTCCACAAGATATTGTTCTATATTTGGAAGCTTTTTATTATTTTCTAGAAGATTGTTTCAGCTGGACCGGACAACGTCCATGCTCTATTTTGAAGCCCAGACCCGTGGTATCTCAGTGCTATATATTTGTGAAGGCAAACCCTAGTTGGGTAACTAAAAACCGTGTGTGTTATCAAAGCGTGTGTTTTAAGGTTTTTAGGGTTTTGTTTGTTAATTGTGAGCCTTGCTTGTATCACCCTGATTCAAGCTAAGGACTGAGTTTGTTTTGAGTTGTAATTTGTAAGCTGCTCCTAAGCTTTTAAGTACGGAGTAAGTATGTGTCATTAGCGTGTGTTTCTCTTGGTTGAGTTTTGTGTTTTGTGTGTTTGATAACAACACTGTCTGTGTTGTTCGTAGGAATTGAGACGGGGTCTCATATCTAGGAGTTCCTAGATAGAGTTGCCACTGGTAGGGTCTAGGTGCAAAGTCAAGTAGTGTGTCTGCGTTGGTCTTTTCACTAGAACTATAATAGTGGAATCATTCCTGGATTGGTATCCCCCAGAGTAGGAGAGTTGCTCCGAACTGGGTCAACAAACTCTCTGTGTACTTTTTATTTCCGCTGTGTTCCTTTTAATTTGTGCTTTGTTACGTTGTGTTATTTTAATTGTAGTTCTGAGTAGACACGCGCTCGGACAGTTGTGCCAACATTGTGCACAGCATATTTCAGTCAGGTTGCCAGGAATTTCAGGTCATTATAAACTCTTTAAGTGCCATATCTTCCTTACTCAAGGGTTTATTAGACCTCTTACCAGTCATTTGTTTCATAAGGTCATAGTTATTTTCTTCCAAATCTGATATCAGAAGATGAGTTTTATCATTTTCTTTAATCAGCCAGTCAAATTTTTCTCTCAAAATGTTTAACTTTTTTGACTTCTTGTGATAATGACGGATAAGATCCTTGACAGTATCAACAAGCTCATATCTAGTGAGTTTAGAGTATACCTCATCTTCATCCTCAAAGTCTGATCCAGATTCTGCATCAGAAGATGTTGTAGCTACCAAAGCCAGGTTTGCTTCTTCTTCATCATATTTGTTAGAATATGATTCTTTATGAAGATCATCCCATGTTGTCATGAGACTCTTCTTGAGTTTGTCTCAAAAACTGCTGGATTTGGAATTTGTCTTCTTAGACTTCTCCTTTGCCTTGTCCTTTTGCAAATCTGGACAATCAACAATAAAGTGACCTGGCTTCTTGCAGTTGAAGCAACCCTTCTGATCTTCTTTCCTTGAACTAGATCCTTTGAAGCCTCTGCTTATGTTTGAGAACCTCTTGCTCTTCTTAGCCAGGTACTGAAGTCTCTTGGAAATCATGGCCATCTCTTCAGCTTCTGGATCTTTTTCAGAACCTCCATCAGGAGACTCTTCATTAGACTCATCAGCTTTGAGAGCCTTTGAAGACTTACCCTTAGACTTCAGTGCAATGGACTTGGACTTCTTGTCAGGTTCATCTTCATTGAGCTCTAACTCATGACACTTTAGAGAGCTAAGAAGATCTTCAATACTAAGTGTATTTAAATCTCTTGCTTCCTCTATAGCTGTCACCTTAGGTCTCCACTTAGCAGGAAAGCTCCTCAAAATCTTGTTCACATGATCAACAGTTGAGTAGCTTTTCTTCATAATCTGAAGTCCAGACACGAGAGTCTGAAACCTTGAGAACATTGTCTCAATGTTTTCATCCTCTTTCATCTTGAACAACATATATTGTTGAACAAGAAGATTAGCCTTAGCTTACTCTAACCTTCTTGTTACCTTCATAGTTTGAACACAATGAAGTGAAGATAGCTTTAGCTGTTGACTTGTCACTGAACTTTAGATATTCATTATGAGGTAGAGCCTCAACAATAATGTCTCTCACTTTTTGATGCTTTCAGTAAATCTTTCTTTCAGCATCAGTGAGTTTCTTTCTATCTACTGCTACACCTTCTTCATCAACAGGAATAGAAATTCCATCTTCAATGATGCCCCACATACTATCATCAACACCAATGATATGATTGTACATCTCACTCTTCAACCAGGAAAACTTTTCAGCATCTCTAGTTAACATAGTATTGAGTATTTTGGTGTTGGCTGCATATTTTGGCAAATCCAATGTGTTGAATAGAAGCATCTCCATGTTTAGAACAAGTCTTCAGTTGCAAGAATTTTGATTTGAAGCTGTTCAGAAGCACTTTTGGCCTTTAGAAGCTGAATGTATCTTCAGAAGCACTGTAGCACTTCAGAAGCTGAATTCAGAGTCTGATGCCCGCGTTGACTTTTGTTGACTTCATCAGAAGCTTGTTATTTTCAAGTTATTCTTGCGCGAATCTTGGCGATATTTAACAAGGAATTATCTTTGCATATGCTTCTAGAATGCTGGTTGTTTTGGAGAAGATTTAATGAAGATTTGGTTTGTTTTTATGAAAACGCGTATTTTACTGATGTAATCTTTCAAAGATACATTGCAGAATTATCTTAGTCATTCATAAATCAGTAACAAATCAATTTCAGAAGATTGGAATTTATTTTATGCTGCTGGACTGAAGGCTATATAAGGAGAGCTACTGCTGCTATTCATGAGATACGCAAAACAGAGTATAATTCAGAAAATTGAGTCTTAGGTTGTGTAAGCCTTTTAGCTTTGTTTGTGCACCACTCATATGTTTTGAGTTGGTTTAGGTTTAATTGAGTTGTAATTCATTCAAAGCTTTTAAGCAAGAATGAAGTTTTTGTATTGAAGTGTGTTCTTCAAAAACTGGGTTGTTTTTGTGTTCAGAACTGGTTTAGGTTCAAGGTTAGTTCAAGTGACTGGGCTGTTGCTTGGATAGGAAGTTAGTGGACTCTAATACTCATGCGTGGGTAGAAGTCTGACTAGGTGGAAGTTAATTGCTTGGGATAGGAACTGGGAGTCAGTGTCTGAGTCTTAAGGATTAATTCCAATAGTGGATTTCCTTCCTGGATTGGTATCCCCCAGAGTAGGAGGTGTTTACTCCGAACTGGGTTAACAAACCTTGTGTTCTTTTATTTCTGCACTTTTTAATTCTGCTGCATAACTGTGATTTAAATTGTGCTAAGTTTCAAGTTCAGAACCTGTTAGGTTCAGAACCAGTTTTAATCAGAACCAGTTTAACCTCCTTACCAGTTGCTAAGCCAGAAATTTCAATTGGTATCAGAGCAGGCACCCTGCCTGTAATTTGGGTGAGATCCAGAGGTATTTATGTCAGGCTTTATGGAGAGAGAAGCAGGCCCTGTCAACAGACCACCCCTACTTGATGGCACCAATTATGAGTACTGGAAATCAAGGATGTGTGCATTCCTAAAATCCATTGACAGCAGAACTTGGAAGGTTGTGATCAAAGGCTGGGATCATCCGATGGTTATAGACAAAGATGGAAATAAAACTGCAGTTTTGAAACCTGAAGAAGAATGGACCAAAGCTGAGGATGACCTGTCTCATGGGAACTCAAAGGCCCTGAATGCAATTTTCAATGGTGTGGATCAGAACATGTTCAGACTCATCAAGAAGTGTACTGTGGCAAAAGATGCTTGGGAAATTCTGAAAACTACTCATGAAGGAACCTCTAAGGTTAAGCTATCCAGACTTCAGTTGCTCACAACAAAATTTGAAAACTTGAAGATGTTGGAGGATGAAACTGTTCAGGAGTTTTACATGAATGTGCTGGACATGGCTAATTCCTTTGATTCTCTTGGGGAAAAGATGACAGATTAGAAATTAGTCAGAAAAATCCTCAGGTCCCTGCCCAGAAGGTTTGACATGATTACAGCCATAGAAGAAGCTCATGACATCACCACCATGAAGGTTGAGGAGCTGATTGGGTCTTTGCTTAATTTTGAGACTGCATTCTGCAAACAGCCTGATAAGAAAGGGAAAGGAGTAGCATTTGCATTTAATTCAAGAGCTGATGATCAACAAGAGCTTGATGAAGATGAAGATGATTTATCAGAAGATGTAGTGTTGCTGGGAAAACAGTTCAAAAAGATTCTGAAACAGGTGGATAAGAAATCCAAATACAAAGGTCAGAATCTCAGACTCAACAACAATAAGCAACAATCTAAAGAAAGTGGCAAACAATCAAGAGGTGTGCAGTGCTATGAGTGTGAAGGCTATGTACATATCAAAACTGAATGTCCTAATTTTCTCAAGAAGCAGAAGAAAAGCCTTGCTGTATCTGGTCTGATGAGGATAGCTCAGAAGGAGAGGTTGAGAGTAAGTCAGCCAAACATGTTGCTGTTCTTATGGTCTCAGAAGCTTGCTCAAAGTCTGTGCCTGTAGTCTATTCAGAGTCTGAAACTTCATCAGTAACTGAAACTTCATCAGAATCTGAAGCCTGTGATGAAGAATTGATTTTTGAGGAACCAGCTGTTTCTTATGAAGAATTGTATCTCAGAAATCAAGAATTGATCAAGTTATTAGAGACTGAGAAGGAAACTGTGTGTCAGCTGCAGTCTGAAAGGTTTGTTCATTTAGGACAGATTGCTGATCTTAATGATGAAGTAACACATTTGAATTCTCTATTTGATCAGATGAAGAAGCAAGTTAGGATGATGAACTCTGCTACTGATAAGTTGGAGGAAATTCTGGATGTCCAGAAGCAAGGAAAAACTGGGTTAGGTTATGTTGATCAGAGTCTGAAGCTCAAGGAGAAAAATCCTGTTAGTCAGTTTGTTCCTGCTACTCAAACTCATGATTCTATGGTTGGAACATCAAAGAGGAGACCTCAGAAACAAGCACAGATGCAAGGTCAGAAGCCAGCTCAAATGATACCTCATAAGCAAGTTCAGATGCTGCCTCAGAAGCATGCTCAGATGCATTCCCAGAAGTTTAACAGAAACAAAAGAAGGAATCAACCTTGGGTCTGTCATCATTGTGGTAAAAAGGGTCACATTAAACCTTTTTGTTACAAATTGCATGGTTATCCCAAACATTTGCAACACAGAAAAGTTGAACCAGCTGTGAACAAGAGCAAAATCAAGAAAGTTTGGAGACCTAAGAGTGAAGGTATTGCTCAGAATCTGAACAAAGGAAAGGGAAAGGCTGTTGCTGATGACAGCAAGCCAATTCCTATAGCACAGAAGAATTCTGGTGCTAGACCATCCAAAGTCTTGAGCAAAGTTCATGTTCCTGCTCAAAAGGTACTATTTTCTTGTAAGTCTGAAGTTGCTAGGACTTGTGATCAGAAAAGAGTGGCTGATTTTGAGAAACAAATTGCTGGGAGGAATGGTTTTGGTTGTGGTTCTTCAAATGTTAGTCAACATAAGGATTTATAGCAATTATTGCAAACTGGATGTGAGGAAGATAGAGTACCTGCCAGTTTTGCTAATGCTGAATGTGTGTCTGAGCCTGGGTCTGAAGTTAATGCTGGGACTGATTCAGATGATGTATGTGCAGTTTTTAAACCCTATGTTAAACCTGTGGTTTGTCATAATTTTGTGGCTAAAAAGGGGGAGAAAAACTTATGTTTAAGATCAGACATGAGCTGTTTAGAGTGTGTGCTGTCAGATTGTAGTGTGGTTCAGAAGTTGCATGTTTTGCTCAGAATTCATAACCAATGCAACATGAGATGTGTTGGTGATATTGAGGGGGAGTGTGTGTCTCAGGGGGAGTACAAGGTTATTATATTCCTGAGTGTTGGTGTATTCCTGAAGTATGTTACGTGTCTCACAAGTTACTGCAGTTCAGAATTAAGGGGGAGTTTTTTTTATGGAGTAATGTTGAATGCTGAGTTGCAGGGGGAGTATTGTGAAGCTTCAGGAGTGTTTGTGATGATCAGGAGTTGATCAGTAATTGTGTTATGTGTGTTTCAGTGTTCAGAAGCTGAAGCTGCTGTTTAACATAGCTCAGAGAGTGTTTTGTCCGCTGCTAATCTTTGCTAATCTGTTTGCTATGTTATTTATTTGTGGAGTTCTTCATTGCTGAGTTAATTTTATGGGAGATTGAAGAACTTGGGTGTGTGAACATTGGTTTTAGCCAAAAATTTGCCAAAGGGGGAGATTGTTGAGTATTTTGGTGTTGGCTGCATATTTTGGCAAATCCAATGTGTTGAATAGAAGCATCTCCATGTTTAGAACAAGTCTTCAGTTGCAAGAATTTTGATTTGAAGCTGTTCATAAGCACTTTTGGCCTTCAGAAGCTGAATTTATCTTCAGAAGCACTGTAGCACTTCAGAAGCTGAATTCAGAGTCTGATGCCCGCGTTGACTTTTGTTGACTTCATCAGAAGCTTGTTATTTTCAAGTTATTCTTGCGCGAATCTTGGCGAGATTTAACAAGGAATTATCTTTGCATATGCTTCTAGAATGCTGGTTGTTTTGGAGAAGACTTAATGAAGATTTGGTTTGTTTTTATGAAAACGCGTATTTTACTGATGTAATCTTTCAAAGATACATTGCAGAATTATCTTAGCCATTCATAAATTAGTAACAAATCAATTTCAGAAGATTGGAATTTATTTTATGCTGTTGGACTGAAGGCTATATAAGGAGAGCTGTTGCTGCTATTCATGAGATACGCAAAACATAGTATAATTCAGAAAATTGAGTCTTAGGTTGTGTAAGCCTTTTAGCTTTGTTTGTGCACCACTCATATGTTTTGAGTTGGTTTAGGTTTAATTGAGTTGTAATTCATTCAAAGCTTTTAAGCAAGAATGAAGTTTTTGTATTGAAGTGTGTTCTTCAAAAACTGGGTTGTTTTTGTGTTCAGAACTGGTTTAGGTTCAAGGTTAGTTCAAGTGACTGGGTTGTTGCTTGGATAGGAAGTTAGTGGACTCAAATACTCATGCGTGGGTAGAAGTCTGACTAGGTGGAAGTTAATTGCTTGGGATAGGAACTGGGAGTCAGTGTCTGAGTCTTAAGGATTAATTCCAATAGTGGATTTCCTTCCTAGATTGGTATCCCCCAGAGTAGGAGGTGTTTACTCCGAACTGGGTTAACAAACCTTGTGTTCTTTTATTTATGCACTTTTTAATTCTGCTGCATAACTGTGATTTAAATTCTGCTAAGTTTCAAGTTCAGAACCTGTTAGGTTCAGAACCAGTTTTAATCAGAACCAGTTTAACCTCCTTACCATTTGCTAAGCCAGAAATTTCACATAGGAGGTCTATTGTGGGAATTTCCAGTAGCAGAAGTACTGGCTCTATGGGAATTTCCAGTATCATAAGTACTAGCTCCACCACCAGGAGTACCAGCTCCACCACCAGTAGACATGTTTTTCTCAGAATCTTTTCTGTTACACTGTTAAGTGCTAGAACAACAGAACCAGGTACTCTGATGCCAACAAAAGGTGAGAAAAACACAAGAAGGGGGGGTTGAATTGTGTTGGCTTTTTCTTCTTCTTAACAAAGACCAATGTTCAGCTTTTGATAGAGTTCAGAATCTGAAACAATGTTCAGAGTCAGATGCAGCGGATATAAAAGTTATGGAGAGAGAAGAGAAAGACACAAAGCAATTATCCTGGTTCCTTCCACAACCCGGAAGTAGTCCAGTCCCCTTGTCACTTACATGAGATTTTCACTATAATCACAAAGATTACAAATGCTCAGGCACACAAGCAAGAGACTTCTTACAAACAAAGATTACAAAGAAATAATGTTTGATGGAACACTTTGAAGGTGAGAAAAACACACAAGAAGGGGGGGGTTGAATTGTGTGAGCAGTTTTTCCTTTCTCAAAACTTATGTTAGGTTCAGAATCAGATTCTGAAACCTTTTCAGAGTTATTATGCAGCGGATTAAAAAGTAAAGAGAGAGGGAAGGAAAGAGACACAATGTTTTTATACTAGTTCCTTCCACAAACTGGAAGTAGTCTAGTCCCCCTGTCACTTACAGGAGATTTAACTATAATCAAACTGATTACAATTGCTCAAAGCACAAAGCTAAGAGTCTTCAATGCTCAAACACCTAGTAAGAGACTTCTAATGCTGAAGACACACAGTCAAGAGACTTCCCTGCTCAAAGCACAAAGCTAAGAGACTTCTAATTGCTCAATACACAAAGTAAAGAGACTTCTGGTTGCTCAGCACGCAGGCTAAGACTTTGGGTATCAAATTGATTTTACAACAGAAAATAAGTTTGTGTTGAACACTTGATCAAATATCAGAGGTGTTCACAAAATACAACTCAAATAAGACTCTAACACTTAAGGAATTCTAAGATAAACAAAATGTAAGAATTCCTAAGTTGTTGTGTGACAGAAAACATAAAACAGAGTGTTTGCAGTTCTGGTGTTGCAGTGTAGTTTTTCGGTACAGAGTCTTGGCAATTCTTCTTCAAAGCTTCACCCTTTTATAGAAAATAAAAGAACTGTTGAGATTGCCCAGAAATCTAGCAAAGAGCCGTTGCAAAGCTAGAGGCTATGTCCAGCTGAACTATGTGCGAAACTGAGCAGAAAACAGAGCACACAAAGTTTGAATTCATTCCTTAAAAGATGGGGAATGTTTTGGCCAAGGAGACAACTGAGCTGTTCTGACATGCAGGCATTTAATGCTGACAGGACAGTTGCTTTTCCAGACTTCAGAAGCTTCTCAGGAACTGTTCATCAGAAGCAGGTCTTAGACTCAGGTCTTCAGACCTACCCTTCAGAAGCACTGTTCATCAGACGCTCCCTTCAGACGTTGACTATTGTTGACCTTCAGACTCAGCCTTCAGACGTTGACTTTCGTTGACCTTCAGACTCAGCCTTCATACGTTGACTTCTGTTGACCTTTAGACTCAGCCTTCAGAAGCACCCTTCAGACGCAGTCTTCAGACTCTGCCTTCAGAAGCACCCTTTAGACGCAGTCTTCAGACTCAGTCTTCAGAAGCTGCTTCAGACCCAGTTTTGCTTCATACTTGCAACAAGGGCTTCAATGCTTTCTTTCTTGCTCTTAGCTTGTTCTTCCATAACCAATATTAATTACCAAACATTAAGAACATGGTTCTGCACACTTAGAACAAAGCATTAGCAATTCCAATTTTCTTTTTAACACTTTGTTATCATCAAAACCCAAAAGAGAGTTGTTCATACATTTTGTTCCAACAATCTCCCCCTTTTTGATGATGAAAAACACAAGTATTAATAGAAAATTGTTGTTAATTTAATTAACAAGTTGACTACAGGGTGTGAGGTTTGCAAGCTCCCCCTGAGTCTGATCCAGGTTAATTAAATTCAGTTTGAATCAAAAATATGAGAATTTCATAATTGTTGTTAAGTTTAATTAACAAGTTGACTTCAGGATGAGGTTTACAAGCTCCCCCTAGGTCTGATAATCCACAAGGTGAGGTTTGTAAGCTCCCCTTGATTCTTATCCAAGTTAATTAAATTTAACTTAAAACAATAAAGTGAAATTATCACTCAGAATTGTAAATAACAAGCTGACTTCAGGTTGTGAGGTTTGTAAGCTCTCCCCCTAAGTCTGATAATCCACAGGATGAGTTTTGTAAGCTCCCTGAGTCTTATCCAAGTTATTTAAAATTATTTCAACTCATTAAAGAGTAATTTATCTCACAGAATTTAATTCAGAGGCTAAGAGATTAAAAACAGTTCTCATAAGTTAATTTTAATCAGAAATTTACTTATGTTCTGAGCTCAGGAGCCTTAATACCTTTTACTCCCCCTCATAAGTTAATTAACTGACAGAATTTAACTTATATTCTGAGCTCATGAGCCTTAATACTTGTTTACTTTTACTCCCCCTTTTGTCATCAACAAAAAGAAAATTTTTAGAATTTTAAGATAGTTTGAAAACATGTGAGATAAAAATGCAATCATATAGGTAATCAAGCAGCAAAGATAAGCATCAGAGCAAGCTTGATCATACATGAAGTATATAACATTGCATTTGAAAATCAGAGAATGTTGTTCAGAACATAAAAGATTGTTCAGAGCATTCTGATCAGACACAATCTGTTCAGAATTGTTCAGTACCACTTAACTGGTTTTAGAAAACTGAAAACAGATCATTTTGTTCAGAGCATTTTTGTTCAGTACATTCTGTTTAGTATCACAGAACTATTTTAGACAAAATTGTTCAGATCATATACCAACTGAAGGTTTTAGCACAACTGAACTCTTTTCAGAAAAACTGAAAAATATAGCATTTAGCTCAGTGCTTCTGAACTCTTCTTAGACATAACTGTTCAGAGTTTTTAAATAAGGATCTGAGAAACTGAACATGTCTGATACCAAAGAGAGACTTTCAGACAGAACTGTTCAGAGTTTTTTTTTTGAAATATGTTTTGAAAAACTGAACATGTCTGATATTAATTTGAGCAATTTTGATGAAAAAATGTGTCTGAGTTTTTGTTTAAAACATTTCAGAACTGAAAACAGAAAAACACATTTGCATATTGATGACTTTGGGAGAGACAAATTGTAACTTTCAAAGCTTTAATTCATCATTGCCCAGCTGTTATTACTTCTCAGATTCTGACCAAGTGTTGAACAACAGTTCAGATTCACTCTCATTAGTGGGTCATGTGAAAAAAATGTCCACTTATAATGAGTTAATCAGAAATCAAAAATTCTGATTCTGAAACTCAGACTCTGATGTCTTCAGAAGCTGAACTTTCTGCAGACTCTCAAAGTGAGTGTCTGTTAAGTCTTAGCTTCTGTTATACTTCAGATTCTCAGTTTCTTATTCAGATTCAAGCAAATTTTTCCAAGAGATGAAATGCATTGTTCAGATTCTTTTTAATAAATTTAAATCTATTTTCTGAACAAAATCTCTTAATAAAATGATGTTTTAGTTCAAAATTGCTTGGCTCTTGAATGTAGAATTGGAATTTTGACATACAGACTCTTTGCAATTATAAAAAAGTCTTGTGGTATTCAATCAAGAATCTTTGCAACTTAAAAAAAGTCTTGTTGTATTCAATCAAGACTTTTTGTCATTTAAAAAAAGTCTTGTGGTATTCAATCAAGATCTTCATCACTTAAAAAAAGTCTTGTGATATTCAAAATCATTCAAATTTTAAAGGATTGTTTAATAAATTGGATTTTGATGGATTTTGTTGGATTTTCTAGTAAAATTTTAGCATGAAAAAGTCTTTCATGAAAACATCAACAACAAAGGAGCCTCTATGAGACTAAGTATCATCAACAAAGGAGCCTTTCGTGCTGGAATCATCAGAAACTTCCACATTAGCATTTGCTTGATTTTCCAATTGCAAATCTGCATTTAACTCTTCTTTTAGTTGTTTATCTTGTGATTTCAAAATATCAGTAGGGGATCTTTGAAGGTTACCACTTGGACTTACTGGAGTAGGTGGTGCTTCCTGCTCTTTATTAAAATCATCTTTATCATTTCCCTTTTCAGTATTGATAACCTCCTTCTCCACATTAGTGGTGGAGCTATATTTGCCCTGTTCTGCTCTTCCATCTCTAACTTGGACAAATTCTTTTCTAATTTCTTTAGCAGTTTGTTTATTGGATGTTACATCGTGCCTGGCCTGTTCATTAGGGTACCATCTCTTACAGTAATCAATATGATGGCCAATGCACTTGCAAAAAGTACAATATGCAGGAACGTTTTCATAGTCTAGATCCACATAGAAGGCAAAGCCTTTCCTCTCCACTAGTAACTTGAAAATCAATGGTTGTGACACATCACGGTCCACTAAAACCCTAGCATATTGGCCAAAGGTTCTCTCTTTCATAGGTTTCGCAGTGGCAGAGTCAATGCAAATAGGTGAGCCAACACCACTTGCTATTGAAAATAGAATGTTTTTTCTCCAATATTCTTGTGACAAACCAAAGATTTTAACCTAAACCTGAGCTGATGAATTATTTTGAAGTTTAGGGTTAAAATCTTGTGACCAGGGGAAAAGTTTCAAGAGTCCAGGGCTTAGATTCCACGAAGCTATGGATCTAACCCTTCTAACATCTTCCAAAGAAGGAAAACTAAACTCAAAGAAACTCTTACCTAGAGATTGAATCTCCTAGCTAGCTAGATCCTTCCACATCAGTGATAACTTAGCTTTCAAGGAACCAACCGTTAAAGGAGTGGAGCCTTTTGGCCAGGTTACCTTTCCATGAAGGTTATGTTTGCATGTCACCATCCCTGCAAGATATTCTTCCTCTGGTATCTGGATTGCATGAACATCGCCTTTAACAACCACTTGAGGGAGTTGCGATAAGGGGATTTCACATAAATTCGTAACTGCTTGAGCAAAGGTTTATTGAGTTTTTGGTTGCGAGGTGGTGATGGATGGTGGATTAGGGTTGAGATCAAGGCATTTCCAAGGTATACTGAAGGTTTCCATGGTGAATAACCAAGAAAAAGGATGGCGGTTAAGGTTGGCTAGGCAAAGGTGACGGTGAACAGTGAAGTTTTTGCAGAGCTTTTCTCCATCCTTCTTCGATTTGAAAAAAAAAATGACGGTTGAAGCTCTTCAAATGTACACCATAAATTTGATTTCCATGAAAGTCATTAAAATCATGCAAAGTCTTTTAAAATCCTCAAGACTTTTTTAAACAAAATTGTCCTTTAAAATCCTAATCCAATACCACTACACCATTTATTGTATCTAGCAACAGTTGAAAAACGTTGCCAGAGCTATGAAAAACGTTGCCAAAGAGAATAGGGGACGTTTTCCACGCGTCTCCTATGCGAGCGTTGCCTATGGTCTAAGGGGACGTTTTTCTCGCGCTTTTGGCAACACTTTCAATAAACGTCCCCAAAAGTCTTGGTAAAGGGGACGATTTTCAAAGTCACCTAAGGCAACGATTTTGAGCTGTTGCCACACTTGGCAACAGTTCATAAGTGTTGCCTTAACTAATATAAACACTACAAGAAATTGTCCTTTTAGAGACTGAAATTTCGGTCGCTATATCATCAAAATCGGTCACTAACGAGTTTAGTGACCGAAATAGAGACCGAAAATAAGAGTTTTGCGACCGATTTTATCAACTTGTAAAACAATCAGTCACTAAATCGGTCTCTAAGTATGTTGAGCAAAAAAAATATCAATCAATATGGATGACATTTTATAAATAAAAATCGAGTCACTCTCATTTCTCGGTTTATGTCTTACATCACCATATTTTCATAAAAATTAGTATATTACAAACTTTGATCAATAAAAAAACTCATACCAATTGTTAAGCATTTTTTTTTAACTTCAAATCATAGGGAGCATTTCCTTACCGATAACAAAGGCAGTAAGTTCTGGAACAAATCAAACCTAAGAGTTCAAACCAAATTTTTTGGCTAGCTCCACTAAACTACGAGCATCAACATTCTTACACATTTTGATAAAAGTTACCTTACAATTAGATAAACTAGATAAAATTCCACAACAATCTAACATAACATTACTAATGGAAGCTACTTAAATTGTCTTCGAGGCTGCATATGTAACGACTGACAGTCTCTTCATCATTGGTTACACGTACAACCTCAAATACATCTCCAGGCATTTGTTGAGGTTGCATATGCTTTTTCACAATAAAAAGCACACTCTTTTCCTTTATAATTTTCATTCCAACATCACTTAATGCAAAATCCAGTCCCTGGAACACAAAAAAAGTTACATAACTTATCAATCCGCACAAAAAATCAACACCAAAACAATGAAGAACCATGCATCAAACAAAAGCTCGAAATTCACATGGAAATACAATGCATAACCTACATGTGTATTGTAATCAAGGGACTTAAACCCGTCAAGAAGGTAATCAAACATTTGAAATCTAGTAGCAGCTTTTCCATCATCAACCACAACCCTTAACCTGTGACTAATTTCTCAACTAAAACAAATAAAAGTCATTGGATGCTAAATCGACTAAATCAGCAACGAGGTATGTAACAAGAAAGACTTGAGCTTATCGCTACCGACCTGCCATAGTTTTGCTTCTACTCCTTCCACGGAAGCCGAACCTTTTTTTAATCTCTTCAGATAGGTTCTCAACATCTGCGTACATAGAGTAGTAACTAAGTAAGCAACATTTTTATCATATTCATGTAACATCATTAATTAGGATAGACATTAAGCAAATAATTATAACTTTGATAAGTCTTAAGTTACTAAATTATGTATCCACACTAGAGGCCCATAAATGAAACAAAAATGATGGTTTAGTTGAGATACAAATCAGCAACAAAAGTTGAATTTGGGTTAATAAAAAAACACTAAATATCATAGCCACTAAAACCCAGATAAAGTGTGAATGACTTAGAAAATATAACTATACACCTACCACTTATGCATCAACATAGGAATATGATGTGGCACTGTGATACAACCAAAAACAATTTTGTACTACCAGACAAAGCATGATGGCATTTGACAGCACAATATAAATTGTGGTTAATTACTTCAAAAGAATGAAAAGATAAGGGACTTTCTTAGCACTAAAACATGCATCACAGTACAGCCTCTCCCCATATATATCATTATCACATTATTACATCACAGGATAGCAACAAATAAAGATACAAAGAAAGCATATGAATATAACTGTGAAGGTATGAAGGCAATTGTATGCAAATAAAGATGCAAATAAAGTAGAAAATATTTTACACATGTACGGATACATCCATTACACGTGAAAACTATGAAATTAACTACCTCTCGTCTCATATATTGTCTCACTTATCAGGTCACTTCCTCTCGCCTCAGGTTGCAATGCATGTACAAAGAAAGCATTTGAAAACTAACAAAGTATAAGCCCCGCAAAAATAGCCTTAGTAGCCCAATACGAAACAATGTAAAATAAACTTTAATGTCTAAAACAATTTATTTCATTGTATTTGACCTTTATTTATTCATCTACTATCAAAAAAGCTAAAGACGTTATAATAAACTTTAATGTCTATTTCATATCAAAAAAGCTAAAGACGAGTGTCATAAGAGTGTCGGATACCGGCGTGTGTCGAACGCCGCAACACACCTAGTTCAAGAGGTTTCCGTGCTTCATATACATACACAAGCAGCCCCTCACCTACTCTTATTTGATATAAGTGGGACATATAAATCACACAAACTAACTATCATAAAAAGAGAGTTTTTCTTTAACACTAATTTCATTCACATTAATTTATATTACACAATGGCTACTACATGCCTTTATATAGGCTTGAAAAACAACTCATCTTCTATGCTAAGAAACACAAGACGGTGCTGGTGTAATGTTTAGGAGGTGCCACTACTTAGATCATGACACTCTTAATGAATAAGAAAAACACTTCATAGCTAAGGATGATACAAACACAAAACGTGTCCTTCAACTTCTATTTTTCTTTGCTCCAATAAAACACTTCCTTAATGATAACGTAATATGCTTAATGCCATTCTCAATTCTTCTAGATAGCTTGGTTTATTATCCAACATTATTTATACTATTGAAAAGTGACTATAGTGAAAGAACAAAACACGTTAACCTTAGGGGTATAGAAGTATTGAGATAACTGAATAGACAAAACATAGAACTCTAAATGTGAAATACACAAAATGAAATATACAACTTCAAAAGTACATGCATGAAACAGGCTCATACTAAATATCATCACTATTTAACCAAAATCAACACAAGAAAAGAAGGCTTTGAATTTAGAATTACAAAAAGTGAAGAGAAATCTACATCCTTATTAGAATCATGAATTCTCACATGAATCACATACTTCAAAAATCACCTACCCAAAACAAATACCCAACTTCTGAAATCATCAAATCCACAAGAATTCTCTCCAAATTGAAGAAGCATATCATTTCCATACCCAATGTCACAAAATTTAATAAAAAAATATAAATTCATAAAAGGGTATTTTCAAAATCAAAACAGAGAAGGTTGGGTTTGTTATGCGAAATAGAAAGTGAAGGCAGAGAAAGATAAGTTAAAGAAGATAGTGAGTTCGGACCTTTGTTAAATTTTAAAGTTATTATGAAAAAGGGCGAAACTCGTGGTGTTATGTTACCTTCGGATATGGAAGAAGTTGCCAGGTTCGTTGAAATTCGTCTCCAAAATCGAGTAGCAAGTGTAGAACGATTGAATTGATCGTTGTGTCGGTGTCGAGTAGACACGATGGTGGATTTTCAGATCACATGTTGAGCAAGATCTTCTTCTCTCTTCTTCTCTGCAAACCCTAATCCCCTTTTGATTTTGTTAGTACAAAATTCCCTTTTGATTTTAAACCCAGAAAAAAGTTTAGAGGTAAGAAGCAGAAAGATTTTTGAGATGAAAGAGTGGATGAAGAAGAAGATAAAGGGATTGAACGAAACTCATATGGAGTGTGATAGATTTTTGCGTGAATGAAAAATTGGGAAAGTTGTATTTCTATAATACCCATAAAATATACTCCTATATATTATATTATTATTATTATTATGTGTTAAATATACTCCTATATATTATATTATATTTTTCTTTTTTTATATACAAAGTTAAATATATATGAGTCAGGATCCGTTGACACCAGGTGTAAGTCTTGAAACTTTACACCAAATCTCAACCATTATTATTAGTTGATCTAACGGTTCATATTATGTCAGTAATAAATGGAAAGAAATCACATGACGATTAGAAAAGGAAATTATCTCTATGTGAGATATTGCTTGATTCACTCTTAATTATTTTTTCCTCTCATAATATGAAACTATAATTATTTGTGCTATTGTCATGTCATTTACATCTGCAATTGCAAGTTTTTTCTGTCATAGTTTGTTAAAAATAGTTTCATTCTTTAAGCAAAAAACAATGGGACAACAAAGGGACCATTGTTTAATTTTATTTTTTTGGGAAAAGGGGACCATTTTTCCTCAATTAAAATAAAAAAGAATGTTTATCTTTAATCTTTGTTAACAAAAAAATATTTGTTAAAAAAAATTTCGACACGTAATTTTAGTCCCTATTAAATTAAATTATGCTTAAATTTTTAAATTTTTGAATGATTTTTTACATATTTATTTAGAACATTATACAATCACTTATTTTTGACATATTATGAGTCGTTAGATCAATCACTTACAACGGTTGAGATTTGGTGTAAGTCTTTTAGACTTACACCTGGTGTCAACGGATCCTGACTATATATATAAAATAGAGTATTTTAGGGGACACTGCAAAAACGTCCCCAAAAGTATTTTAGGGGACATTTAACAATCGATGCCAAAAAGTTAACAAAGCAACACTCCAAAAACGTCCCCAAAGGTATTTTAGGGGACGTTTTCCAGGGGTTGCGAAAATATCTCTGGCAACAGTCAGAAAACGTTGCCTTAGCTATTTTTAGGCAACAATTTTTACATGTTGCTTAAAAAAGTGTTGCCAGAGACAACAAATGGTGTAGTACCCCTCCTAGATTATATTCATTTTTATTTTCCTTATTTCTAGGTTAATTTTATTTTTGCTCCATATTTTTAGTTTAGTTATATTTTATTTCCATATTTTATTCAAAAATAACAAAAATATTTTTCTGTTTTATTTCGACTAGAATCTAGGATACATATAAATCTTATTTTTAGTTGTTACATTTTTATTCTCTATTCTGCTTAGAAAATAATAAATTATATATATATATAATTATATATATATATATATATATATATATATATATATATATATATATATATATATATATATATATATATATATAAGGGATATATTGACTCCAAGAGTAACTCTGAAGAGTTACTCCACATCCCCACCCTTAATTTTATCTTAATCTAATGAACTACATTTATGTCTTATTAATAATCATGTGCATCATCATAGTTGATCACTCTAACAATATTTAATTTTCCTTTTTCATACTCAATCAACATTTATGTTTCATTAACACAATTATTTTTTTTGGTCAAGATGTTTTATTGAGACTATCAGTTATTGGTGAAAAAATAAAAAAATTCTTATATTTCATCTATTGTTTATTTAGAACAGGGCTTCGGTCCTCCCTTATATATAAATAAACTATATTAAATAAATTGTTTTCAAGTATATATATTTGTACAAATATAAATTGATAAAAAAAATAATTAATTAATATTTGTATTAATTTTTATTTTATCGGTGTATTAAAAAAAGAGTGTATTTAAATATAAGTGTGATTTTTTGAGTACATGGCAAAGGGAGGGAAATCTCCGGTTTTCAACAAGAAGATGGAGAAAACCTCTACGATGCATGAGAAAGGTACAAGCTACTACTTAAGGGGTGGCAGGACACATATTTTCTGAAATGGAGGTAACCCTTATTTTTACGAACGGTCTTAAGACCCAAACTTGAATGTTTTTAGATGCTTCTGCATGTGGTTCGATGCAGAACAAGACAACAGCTGAAGTTAGAGAACTAATCGACAATATGTTCTTGAATGAATACAGGCCGCAAACTGATGATATGCATATTACAAAAAAAAATAAGGACTCCTACATCTTGATACTCAAGATGCCTTACTTGCAGGTCATAAACTCCTTAGCAATAAGTCAAAATCTATAGCTAAGAAATTATAACCCCAGGAAGCAGTCAACCCTTCAAAAGAATTAAGCTGCAACTATGAACAAAGTGTAACTGAATTGAAAGAGAAATTTTATTCACAAAATCTGTATCTACATTGAGATGCTTATATATATATATATATATATATATATAAAGAGCAGATCAATCTTCTAACTAAACTATAGTTACTAATCTAACTATAGTTAACATTTGTAACTATGGTTATTAACTACAGTTAAATTAGTTACAAGTTGGCCAATTACTTGTTGCGCAAGTAATTGCTTATTTCTCTAGCTAATTACACCAGTGGACTAGTGATCCAAAGCAATATTTGTGCAAGATTATGAACGTTAAATTTTAACCATTTGATATTAACTCTGCAAACTTTCTCTTCAACAAAGGACAAAATTTATTTATAAAAATATACTTTGAAGGCAGAAAAATACAACACAAGATGAATCTATGAGTCAAAATTTTGCCGAAATTATATCGAAGTCATGTCATTTCTTATTTTCTTTAGTTCATGTTGTGAAATTTATGTCCAATCACCAACATCCTATAGTAATGTGATACTCATTCAAACTTTCAAGGGTTACGAGCAACTTAAAAATAGTAATTTGACACTCATCCAAATTTAATTTGACACTCATTCAAACCTTCTTATTATTGTTTAAGTTTTGTAGCAGTTTCCCAACACAAGATTTGACAACATGAACATAAAAATCTTTAATTTTTCAAATTAACAACATAATAACACTAATTTAGGAACCCACACACTTATAAATCCCCTAGGATTTACTTAACAGAACCTTTACCTAAGAAGCGAAAATAAATATGTAATTGTTTAAGTCGAAGTCAAGTATAGTAATCTGTTATCCAAAAGAGATGAAAAATGATTGCTATTAATAGACACAAAACAATACCAAACAATTAAAAAAGGAAAGAGACATATTTAGAATATAGTTTTCTCACCTTAGCATGTTGATGGTGTTGAAGCTTTGCCCTTAAGTATAAATAATGTTCCTCCCTTACATTGAAACCACATTCATATATTCAAGAGAAGTACAAGAATATTATAACAATAATCAAAGTAGATATGAAGTTCAGCACTGTCATTATTGTTTCATTCCTATTCCTTGCTGACTTTTGTGCAGCTCAACCTGGGGTCCTTGACATATCAAAATTTGGTGGAAAACCAAATTCTGATATCGCACAGGTATACATTATTCCTAATCCTAGTGAATTGGCATTGAGATGAATTGTTGAAGGAGTAATGTAACTCCATCCAACTCAAATCGATGCGACTTTGTGTTTTTTAAAATGCAGGGAATCTAAATATGTATGAATGACTATAAAGTGTCAATTAACACATTATATATTATAATTAATTTATTTTCTAATTGATTATGTTTTTTCCTTTCATAAGGCTTTGACAAGTGCTTGGAATGAAGCATGTGCATCAACAACTGCAGCAAAGATTGTGATTCCAGCTGGTACATACCAGTTGAATGGAATAGAAGTTAAAGGTCCTTGTAAGGCACCTATTGAAGTTCAAGTTGATGGAACAATTCAAGCACCTGCAGACCCTGGTGTAATAAAAGGGACTGAACAATGGGTCAAGTTTCTATACATGGACCATCTTACCTTATCAGGCAAAGGAGTTTTTGATGGTCAAGGTGCAACTGTTTATAAACAAGGTGGAGCTGCTTGGAATGGCAAAAAGAGTAGCAACAAAGTTTTCATGGTAAATATTAATCTACATGATCATCATTTCAATTACGTGGACAAATAATTGTAGCTTAATTTAACAAACATTTCTAATTGAGTTTTTTTGGTTCAATTTCAACAGAATTTAGGTTTTAATTTCGTCAACAATTCCATCGTCCGCGACATTACTTCTAAGGACAGCAAGAATTTCCATGTTATGGTTTTGGGATGCAACAATTTTACATTTGATGGCTTCACAATTACTGCCCCTGGAGACAGTCCCAACACCGATGGAATCCACATGGGAAGATCAACTGATGTTAAAATTCTTAACACCAACATCGGTACCGGAGATGACTGTGTCTCATTGGGTGATGGTAGCAAACAAATCACTGTCCAAAATGTGAATTGTGGACCTGGTCATGGTATTAGTGTTGGAAGCCTTGGAAAGTTTACAACTGAACAAAATGTAGAGGGGGTTACAGTTAAGAACTGTACTCTGACAGCAACCGACAATGGTGTGAGGATCAAGACTTGGCCTGACGCACCGGGAACAATTACTGTTTCTGATATACATTTTGAAGATATTACCATGACTAATGTCAAGAACCCTGTCATCATAGACCAAGAGTATTGTCCATGGAACCAGTGCTCCAAAAAGGTAATCACTCCAGATTTTGTCATTATTTCAGAATGCATGAGCTTATTTTACAATCTTAAATCTATAATCTTCCTACTTATCTACATTTCAATTAAATGATTACAAAATCCATACTCTAAGATGAAAAAGTTTACTAACTATCCATCGACAATTTATGCTACCTGTGCACAGCAAGCATCTTATTATATTTCATTATCAATCATATTTCTTCATAATGTTGTGCCATAATATTATTTTTGCAAATTTACGCCTGCATTCCGATAAGTTTGCTCATTTCTATGGACTGGTCCTTTTATGTTTTTTTTCCCTAACAAAGTGGTCCTAACGTTGCAAATAGAGTATAACATACAATGCTAATTCGGAAAGAAAAAAAAAACTTTAAATGACCAATAAGAAAAAAAAGGGTCAAACTTACCTAAACAAAGATTTACATATTGTGATATGATTAAACATCTGGAGAAACAAAAAAACTTGTTTACATTGATTGTGCAAATTAATTAAACTATAATTTAAATGACTAACTTTTGTTCATTTCTTGCATGGTTTTCAATGGTTTAGAATCCATCAAAAATAAAGTTAAGCAAGATTTCATTCAAGAACATTCAGGGAACCTCAGGAACTGCAGAAGGAGTCGTTCTTATTTGCAGCAGTGCTGTACCATGTGATGGTGTCGAGCTAAATAATGTTGATCTCAAATTCAATGGAGCACCAACAGTAGCCAAGTGTTCTAATGTCAAACCTTTAGTTACAGGAAAAGCTCCTGTATGTCAAGCTCCAGGTGCAGCTCCAGCTGCATCCACAGCAGCATCTCCAACTGCATCCACAACTGCATCTCCAGCTGCATCCACAGCTGCATCTCCGGCTGCATCCACAACTGCATCTCCAGCTGCAACCACAGCTGCATCCACAGCTGCTGGAAAAGCTCCTGCTAAATAATTTTGATTTTTTCTCATTATCTTTGAAGAGTAGACAAACCATCCCCATAATGCGAGGATGTTGACAGATAGTAGTATAGTCTCATGGGAATAAACAACTCGACATGTGTATTAGAACCACTGTCATGTATTAGAACCATCCCCATAAGTTTTTTTGTTTTTTTGTCAAGTTGCACAATAAAGAAGTTAATTGTACATTGTTTCAAATACTTGAGATTGATATTATTTTTTTCGAGAAGCCAAACTATTTGGGTTGGGATTGACATTAAAAAATGCTTCATGAAACAATGTGAAATATACAAGGATGCCACCAGAAATATACAACGAAACCAAAATAAACACCGTACTTAGAGTTAGGTCTCCTCCTGCACAAACACCAGAACCGAGGGAAGGAAGATGGACGTTGATGAATGCCAGAGGGAGGAGAAGCCAAAATAACGTTACCAATATATATTTTTTTTTCATAACAATTCATTGAGAGAGAGAGGATTGCTGAAACAATTAATAAGGATCGAAAATTACCTTCAAACCCATAGATTTGTTTATCCTTTATTGTAAGGAGTAATTTTTGGTCCAAATAAAAAGATGCAAGACGCTAAAATACACTTGAAGCATTGCTATAACATCATAATTTCATTTTTCATTACGGTATTAGTAGCATTTTCATCTTCCCCTAAAGAACCTAAAGTCATCACTATTCAGTCATTTCATCATTGTTCAAGCCATGTTTCAATCAAATTTCCTTCTCTTTGAAATCTCTAATATTACCTTTGATGGGAAGCTTGTGCCTTGAACACCATATTACTAGCACTTGTAAACGAGATGTGTACCGCCAACTTCTTGGCGACATCGGTGTGGCGAGATATAGTCAATCACTTCGCCTCTTTGAGCCTCGTGCTTGGGGCTATGTACCGTCATCTTATTCCTCTCAGAACACGCCCCCGCCACGTGGGGGAGGTCAGGGCCCCGCTGTAACAGGCCGGGAAGAGGAAGGGCCCCCATAACGCATCAGAAGTGGGCTGTCCACGTCGAAACCCGAACTCAACGGTTCGTTACGGCCCGTCTACTAAGTCTTCCCCACGTTCCCGTTTTAGGCCGAGATCTCCGGTGGTGGACCAAGTTACAGCACCAGGTGGCTTGAGAACCTCGGAAAGGTCGCTCCTGCTTCCCTTAGGTCAAGGGAAGTACAAAAGGAGCTCAGAACGTTCACACAGAGAACACATTGATTCTACGTAGGAAAAACTCTAGCCAAGCTCTTGAGTACTAGCATCGCTCAGGGGATTGGTACTGTGATCCTCCTAGCAGGAACAGTTGGCACCCACCGTGGAGCCTCGGTAAAACTAACCTAGGCCGCACTCAGAAAGCTAAAAACCTCCCGGTAATCTCGAAAAAGAGGATGGCCGGCGAAGACCAAATCATCATCAGGTCTCAAGATCTAGACGGCGATATATTTTCTCGAAGCGATTCTCCCACCGAAATATCAGGTTCTATATTTCCAATTTATTTTGAAGGTGAAATACATACTCTCGTCCTTTGCTCATGTGTGTTTAATACTGTACGTATCATTACATTAATGTGAATATGACTCATATTGTTGATTAATGTGTTTCGATCGATAATATAATATACTTTTTAAATCTGATTCAAAAATGTCTTCGGCATCCTAATTTCAACATGCGAACGGTTTTATGTCATATACCGTTAATATGTGGATTTACGATTTGGTCACCTAAGCGTGTTTGTTTTATGAACTTGTTGTTCCTAGTTTTGAAAAGGAAACAATTTCAATCTTGTTTTTCTTTCATAAAAACAAGTGTTAATTAAATTGATTCAAAAGGTCTTTACTCAGATTGTAGTTATTCTTAAAGTCTAATCACGTCACTATTTTATGATTTTTTCCACTTCGATTACTTGATTACTTTTGAGATCATTAAATAATATTATGTTTTGTTTGGCATGATTGAGAACATGATGTATTATTTTGAATATGATTCAACATGATCGATGTTACTTTCTACAAGTAAAGTGTTCATGTGATTCTCGATATTTTTCGATTGTTATATTTGGTTTCAACTCGTTGCATTTGCTTCAAAAAGGTAATAATATTATGTTTAATTCGATCAAATTCACAGCTTTTTTAGTCAAAGCAATAGATAATCCACAACTTATTGGTTTTACTTTTTAGTTTGATTTAGACGGTGATCCGATTCGTATTGACTGAAAGTTTTTCAATGGCATCACGATACACACAGGAACAGTTGCATGACAATTTTAATCGGCTAATTTTGCCTCTACATTCGACTATCCTCTAACGACTTTTTGAGTTTTGTTCTGATTTGCTATTAAGTTGTGATTCAATTTGTTATTGTTGAGTGATTTATTGGTGGGATGTTGTTCGGCAATAGTCGAATCCAGCGAGAGATATATTATATTTTGTTTCGAGTCAACAAAACCTATATATAAAGCAGAAACAAATCGGAGATGGAAGGACTTAACTGTCGAAACTTAGCTGTCAGTTCACATACAGTCACACCACAAGGAGTGAGCCCGTATAAACGCTCAAAACATCGAGGACCGAATAGCTTGCCCGACATCACTCAAAAGAAAATGAACGACCAGCCTCGCTGTGACTCACCTGGCTTTTCCTCTTCGCGGATGACGCCGAGGAATACGGTAAAGTCGACCGTGTTGTCAGATCGCCCATTGGTGGCCCGTCATGGTATCATGTCGATGTCAGGTTGTACCTTTCTAAGCTCTATCATCCGTTAATCCCTTTGTTGAAGTCCTTATATTTAAAAATCGTTCCATCATGTTCGGTTGCGGACGACATCATATGTTTGGGTTTAATTGACCTAGGTTTAATTTCTCTCGAAATGGATAACATATATGTTATGTAAAGCCCTCACGCATCTTTGAGGTTTAAGCACACGTTTTCTTTACTGGATAAACTTTTATAGAAACGGATAACATATATGCATATAGTTCAAAATCATAGGGTTTATAGATGAGAGACGAGGGAACAAAAAGAACTAAAGACTTTGACTTGTGATTATGGTTTGATTTTATACAAAAGACCATTAGTTATTGTTATAAAGATAACTAAACTCTTTGGATTGATAGGTTACATATGAATTAAGTATCGTAAGTTAGACTTTGTATAGCAAAAATTGGAATAGTTTTGATCTTTTCATGCCTCATTTTTCAAGTTTTATGATAATGAATTTGGCTGTCGTTATTAAATTCTTGCAATAGGCATAGCAACCGTACAACTGGTCAAAAAAACTAGTGCAACGTAGGATAGAAAGAAAATGTGTTGTTCCATGAATATCTCAACTCCTTACCAAGCTTTGTTAGTTGATTAATGAACAATTTATGGGTGTCCATTCGTATATATGTAATATTTTTTGGTGATATAGATGATAACTAACAACTTACATAGACAGCATACGCACATATGCAAAAGAAGTCGCGGGAATATTTCAAGTACATCCTATGTTGAGCAACCAGTAGTTCTTGCCAATAAAATGGTCCAACATGTGACTTTAATATCACTCGAAATTATTGGTCACTCTTTTAGTACTTTTTATATTTATTTTGACAATCCTTACATTGTAACTTTCTATAGAGATGGTTTGTGACAAAAGTAACTTCCACTCATATGGAAGGTATAATTCTTCCCCATTCCTCTTTGAGTTACCTCTGTTAATCTCATGCTTGCAAGAATATCCTCTAAATTTCAGTCACAGCTCTAGTTTTACTGAAGTATTTGTTTTAACAATTTCCTCTGTATGGGGCGTTCCATGAGCATTGCCACTTTGTTACATTAGTCTAACAAAATATCACATCCTATATCTTTTCAATATTTGGTTACTCTTTGGACGACTATGGCTGAGTTTAGTTAAACTAACGGTTATTTCGGCTCGAGTTAACAAGCTCGCCGTAAATTTTATTCTTGCAAGCTCGTCGCTATTATTTGTTGGTCAAATTCGCACCTCCACTATTTATTATCGTACTTATCATTTGAATATTTGCGAGCTATGTTATGTTTCAGCTTAACCATGGAGAATTGTCAACAATTCCCACTCACTATGGAAAAGGCGATAAGACCCCTGTGGCGCTAAGACCTATCATCTTAAAGCCGATAAGACCCCTGTGGCGCTAAGACCTATCATCTTAAAGCCGATAAGACCCCTGTGGCGCTAATTAAGACCTATCATCTTAAAGGCGATAAGACCCCTGTGGTGCTAAGACCTATCATCTTAAAGGCGATAACACCCCTGTGGCGCTAAGACCTGTCATCTTAAAGGCGATAAGACCCCTGTGGAGCTAAGACGTATCACGAAAAGGCGACGCCCTAACACAGTAGTAGGACTTTCGGCCCTTAAAATACTTGGCTGAAATTACACTAAGCTCCCTGTTTGAGTTAAAACACCACGCCTTGGACTGCGATTACGAATTCAAGGATAGAAAAAGGGCTTAATTAAAGTTCGGCTAAATTACACAATGAGGTCGGGGCAGTATCGCGCCTCCAGAAGCTTGCATTTGCAAATGGCTTAGCAAAGTTCCACCAAGCTTTCTTGGTGAAGATAGGATAATGTCACGCCAATCCTTCTGGTGCAGGTTTACAGGTAAGCAAGAGGTTCTCAGATGAAGTTCTTTAGGGAGACGCTGGATGGAGTGCAGTTGCTCGTCAGGGACAAGCTCAGAAGTTTATCAGTATATGTTTAAGTATTTGTAAATAATATTTGGATATTTGTATAAACGAGCCAACTTGTACTCATTCAGTTGTATGTATTAATATTATTATTGAAAATTTTAATGTATCCGGTATCAGAATAATACACATGCTAAATATTCTAGATAATTTAGTATGAGTGTTACAGATGATATGCATATTACAAAAAAAAAAAAGGACTCCTACATCTTGATACCCAAGATGCCTTACTTGCAGGTCATAAACTCCTTAGCAATAAGTCAAAATCTATAGCTAAGAAATTATAAGCCCAGGAAGCAGTCAACCCTTCAAAAGAATTAAGCTGCAACTATGAACAAAGTGTAACTGAATTGAAAGAGAAATTTTATTCACAAAATCTGAATCTACATTGAGATGCTTATAGCATATATATATATATATATATATATATATATATATATATATATATATCGAGTAGATCAATCTTCTAACTACACTATGGTTACTAATCTAACTATAGTTAACAGTTGTAACTATGGTTATTAACTACAGTTAAATTAGTTACAAGTTGGCCAATTGCTTGTTGCGCAAGTAATTGCTTATTTCTCTAGCTAATTACACTTTAACATAACAGTTGACTAGTGATCCAAAGCAATATTTGTGCAAGATTATGAACGTTAAAAATATTTAACCATTTGATATTAACTCTGCAAACTTTCTCTTCAACAAAGGACAAAATTTCTTTATAAAAATATACTTTGAAGGCAGAAAAATAGAACACAAAAATGATGAATCTATGAGTCAAAATTTTGCCAAAATTATATCGAAGTCATGTCATTTCTTATTTTCTTTAGTGCACGTTTTGAAATTTATGTCCAATCACCAACATCGTATAGTAATTTGATACTCATTCAAACTTTCAAGGGTTACGGGCACCTTAAAAATAGTAATTTGACACTCATCCAAATTTAATTTGACACTCATTCAAACCTTCTAATTATTGTTTAAGTTTTGTAGCAGTTTCCCAACACAAGATTTGACAACATGAATATAAAAATCTTTAATTTTTCAAATTAACAACATAATAACACTAATTTAGGAACCCACACACTTATAAATCCCCTAGGATTTACTTAACAGAACCTTTACCTAAGAAGCGAAAATAAATATGTAATTGTTTAAGTCGAAGTCAAGTATAGTAATCTGTTATCCAAAAGAGATGAAAAATGATTGCTATTAATAGACACAAAACAATACCAAACAATTAAAAAAGGAAAGAGACATATTTAGAATATAGTTTTCTCACCTTAGCTTGTTGATGGTGTTGAAGCTTTGCCCTTAAGTATAAATAATGTTCCTCCCTTACATTGAAAACACATTCATTCAAGAGAAGTACAAGAATATTATAACAATAATCAAAGTAGATATGAAGTTCAGCACTGTCATTATTGTTTCATTCCTATTCCTTGCTGACTTTTGTGCAGCTCAACCTGGGGTCCTTGACATATCAAAATTTGGTGGAAAACCAAATTCTGATATCGCACAGGTATACATTATTCCTAATCCTAGTGAATTGGCATTGAGATGAATTGTTGAAGGAGTAATGTAACTCCATCCAACTCAAATCGATGCGACTTTGTGTTTTTTAAAATGCAGGGAATCTAAATATGTATGAATGACTATAAAGTGTCAATTAACACATTATATATTATAATTAATTTATTTTCTAATTGATTATGTTTTTTCCTTTCATAAGGCTTTGACAAGTGCTTGGAATGAAGCATGTGCATCAACAACTGCAGCAAAAATTGTGATTCCAGCTGGTACATACCAGTTGAATGGAATAGAAGTTAAAGGTCCTTGTAAGGCACCTATTGAAGTTCAAGTTGATGGAACAATTCAAGCACCTGCAGACCCTGGTGTAATAAAAGGGACTGAACAATGGGTCAAGTTTCTATACATGGACCATCTTACCTTATCAGGCAAAGGAGTTTTTGATGGTCAAGGTGCAACTGTTTATAAACAAGGTGGAGCTGCTTGGAATGGCAAAAAGAGTAGCAACAAAGTTTTCATGGTAAATATTAATCTACATGATCATCATTTCAATTACGTGGACAAATAATTGTAGCTTAATTTAACAAACATTTCTAATTGAGTTTTTTTGGTTCAATTTCAACAGAATTTAGGTTTTAATTTCGTCAACAATTCCATCGTCCGCGACATTACTTCTAAGGACAGCAAGAATTTCCATGTTATGGTTTTGGGATGCAACAATTTTACATTTGATGGCTTCACAATTACTGCCCCTGGAGACAGTCCCAACACCGATGGAATCCACATGGGAAGATCAACTGATGTTAAAATTCTTAACACCAACATCGGTACCGGAGATGACTGTGTCTCATTGGGTGATGGTAGCAAACAAATCACTGTCCAAAATGTGAATTGTGGACCTGGTCATGGTATTAGTGTTGGAAGCCTTGGAAAGTTTACAACTGAACAAAATGTAGAGGGGGTTACAGTTAAGAACTGTACTCTGACAGCAACCGACAATGGTGTGAGGATCAAGACTTGGCCTGACGCACCGGGAACAATTACTGTTTCTGATATACATTTTGAAGATATTACCATGACTAATGTCAAGAACCCTGTCATCATAGACCAAGAGTATTGTCCATGGAACCAGTGCTCCAAAAAGGTAATCACTCCAGATTTTGTCATTATTTCAGAATGCATGAGCTTATTTTACAATCTTAAATCTATAATCTTCCTACTTATCTACATTTCAATTAAATGATTACAAAATCCATACTCTAAGATGAAAAAGTTTACTAACTATCCATCGACAATTTATGCTACCTGTGCACAGCAAGCATCTTATTATATTTCATTATCAATCATATTTCTTCATAATGTTGTGCCATAATATTATTTTTGCAAATTTACGCCTGCATTCCGATAAGTTTGCTCATTTCTATGGACTGGTCCTTTTATGTTTTTTTTCCCTAACAAAGTGGTCCTAACGTTGCAAATAGAGTATAACATACAATGCTAATTCGGAAAGAAAAAAAAAACTTTAAATGACCAATAAGAAAAAAAAGGGTCAAACTTACCTAAACAAAGATTTACATATTGTGATATGATTAAACATCTGGAGAAACAAAAAAACTTGTTTACATTGATTGTGCAAATTAATTAAACTATAATTTAAATGACTAACTTTTGTTCATTTCTTGCATGGTTTTCAATGGTTTAGAATCCATCAAAAATAAAGTTAAGCAAGATTTCATTCAAGAACATTCAGGGAACCTCAGGAACTGCAGAAGGAGTCGTTCTTATTTGCAGCAGTGCCGTACCATGTGATGGTGTCGAGCTAAATAATGTTGATCTCAAATTCAATGGAGCACCAACAGTAGCCAAGTGTTCTAATGTCAAACCTTTAGTTACAGGAAAAGCTCCTGTATGTCAAGCTCCAGGTGCAGCTCCAGCTGCATCCACAGCAGCATCTCCAACTGCATCCACAACTGCATCTCCAGCTGCATCCACAGCTGCATCTCCGGCTGCATCCACAACTGCATCTCCAGCTGCAACCACAGCTGCATCCACAGCTGCTGGAAAAGCTCCTGCTAAATAATTTTGATTTTTTCTCATTATCTTTGAAGAGTAGACAAACCATCCCCATAATGCGAGGATGTTGACAGATAGTAGTATAGTCTCATGGGAATAAACAACTCGACATGTGTATTAGAACCACTGTCATGTATTAGAACCATCCCCATAAGTTTTTTTGTTTTTTTGTCAAGTTGCACAATAAAGAAGTTAATTGTACATTGTTTCAAATACTTGAGATTGATATTATTTTTTTCGAGAAGCCAAACTATTTGGGTTGGGATTGACATTAAAAAATGCTTCATGAAACAATGTGAAATATACAAGGATGCCACCAGATATATACAACGAAACCAAAATAAACACCGTACTTAGAGTTAGGTCTCCTCCTGCACAAACACCAGAACCGAGGGAAGGAAGATGGACGTTGATGAATGCCAGAGGGACCAAAATAACGTTACCAATATATATTTTTTTTTCATAACAATTCATTGAGAGAGAGAGGATTGCTGAAACAATTAATAAGGATCGAAAATTACCTTCAAACCCATAGATTTGTTTATCCTTTATTGTAAGGAGTAATTTTTGGTCCAAATAAAAAGATGCAAGACGCTAAAATACACTTGAAGCATTGCTATAACATCATAATTTCATTTTTCATTACGGTATTAGTAGCATTTTCATCTTCCCCTAAAGAACCTAAAGTCATCACTATTCAGTCATTTCATCATTGTTCAAGCCATGTTTCAATCAAATTTCCTTCTCTTTGAAATCTCAAATATTACCTTTGATGGGAAGCTTGTGCCTTGAACACCATATTACTAGCACTTGTAAACGAGATGTGTACCGCCAACTTCTTGGCGACATCGGTGTGGCGAGATATAGTCAATCACTTCGCCTCTTTGAGCCTCGTGCTTGGGGCTATGTACCGTCATCTTATTCCTCTCAGAACACGCCCCCGCCACGTGGGCGAGGTCAGGGCCCCGCTGTAACAGGCCGGGAAGAGGAAGGGCCCCCATAACGCATCAGAAGTGGGCTGTCCACGTCGAAACCCGAACTCAACGGTTCGTTACGGCCCGTCTACTAAGTCTTCCCCACGTTCCCGTTTTAGGCCGAGATCTCCGGTGGTGGACCAAGTCACAGCACCAGGTGGCTTGAGAAACCCGAAAAGGTCGCTCCTGCTTCCCTTAGGTCAAGGGAAGTATAAAAGGAGCTCAGAACGTTCACACAGAGAACACATTGATTCTACAGAGGAAAAACTCTAGCCAAGCTCTTGAGTACTAGCATCGCTCAGGGGATTGGTACTGTGATCCTCCTAGCAGGAACAGTTGGCGCCCACCGTGGAGCCTCGGTAAAACTAACCTAGGCCGCACTCAGAAACCTAAAAACCTCCCGGTAATCTCGAAAAAGAGGATGGCCGGCGAAGACCAAATCATCATCAGGTCTCAAGATCTAGACGGCGATATATTTTCTCGAAGCGATTCTCCCACCGAAATATCAGGTTCTATATTTCCAATTTATTTTGAAGGTGAAATACATACTCTCGTCCTTTGCTCATGTGTGTTTAATACCGTACGTATCATTACATTAATGTGAATATGACTCATATTGTTGATTAATGTATTTCGATCGATAATATAATATACTTTTTAAATCTGATTCAAAAATGTCTTCGGCATCCTAATTTCAACATGCGAACGGTTTTATGTCATATACCGTTAATATGTGGATTTACGATTTGGTCACCTAAGCGTGTTTGTTTTATGAACTTGTTGTTCCTAGTTTTGAAAAGGAAACGATTTCAATCTTGTTTTTCTTTCATAAAAACAAGTGTTAATTAAATTGATTCAAAAGGTCTTTACTCAGATTGTAGTTATTCTTAAAGTCTAATCACGTCACTATTTTATGATTTTTTCCACTTCGATTACTTGATTACTTTTGAGATCATTAAATAATATTATGTTTTGTTTGGCATGATTGAGAACATGATGTATTATTTTGAATATGATTCAACATGATCGATGTTACTTTCTACAAGTAAAGTGTTCATGTGATTCTCGATATTTTTCGATTGTTATATTTGGTTTCAACTCGTTGCATTTGCTTCAAAAAGGTAATAATATTATGTTTAATTCGATCAAATTCACAGCTTTTTTAGTCAAAGCAATAGATAATCCACAACTTATTGGTTTTACTTTTTAGTTTGATTTAGACGGTGATCCGATTCGTATTGACTGAAAGTTTTTCAATGGCATCACGATACACACAGGAACAGTTGCATGACAATTTTAATCGGCTAATTTTGCCTCTACATTCGACTATCCTCTAACGACTTTTTGAGTTTTGTTCTGATTTGCTATTAAGTTGTGATTCAATTTGTTATTGTTGAGTGATTTATTGGTGGGATGTTGTTCGGCAATAGTCGAATCCAGCGAGAGATATATTATATTTTGTTTCGAGTCAACAAAACCTATATATAAAGCAGAAACAAATCGGAGGTGGAAGGACTTAACTGTCGAAACTTAGCTGTCAGTTCACATACAGTCACACCACAAGGAGTGAGCCCGTATAAACGCTCAAAACATCGAGGACCGAATAGCTTGCCCGGCATCACTCAAAAGAAAATGAACGACCAGCCTCGCTGTGACTCACCTGGCTTTTCCTCTTCGCGGATGACGCCGAGGAATACGGTAAAGTCGACCGTGTTGTCAGATCGCCCATTGGTGGCCCGTCATGGTATCATGTCGATGTCAGGTTGTACCTTTCTAAGCTCTATCATCCGTTAATCCCTTTGTTGAAGTCCTTATATTTAAAAATCGTTCCATCATGTTCGGTTGCGGACGACATCATATGTTTGGGTTTAATTGACCTAGGTTTAATTTCTCTCGAAATGGATAACATATATGTTATGTAAAGCCCTCACGCATCTTTGAGGTTTAAGCACACGTTTTCTTTACTGGATAAACTTTTATAGAAACGGATAACATATATGCATATAGTTCAAAATCATAGGGTTTATAGATGAGAGACGAGGGAACAAAAAGAACTAAAGACTTTGAGTTGTGATTATGGTTTGATTTTATACAAAAGACCATTAGTTATTGTTATAAAGATAACTAAACTCTTTGGATTGATAGGTTACATATGAATTAAGTATCGTAAGTTAGACTTAGTATAGCAAAAATTGGAATAGTTTTGATCTTTTCATGCCTCATTTTTCAAGTTTTATGATAATGAATTTGGCTGTCGTTATTAAATTCTTGCAATAGGCATAGCAACCGTACAACTGGTCAAAAAAACTAGTGCAACGTAGGATAGAAAGAAAATGTGTTGTTCCATGAATATCTCAACTCCTTACCAAGCTTTGTTAGTTGATTAATGAACAATTTATGGGTGTCCATTCGTATATATGTAATATTTTTTGGTGATATAGATGATAACTAACAACTTACATAGACAGCATACGCACATATGCAAAAGAAGCCGCGGGAATATTTCAAGTACATCCTATGTTGAGCAACCAGTAGTTCTTGCCAATAAAATGGTCCAACATGTGACTTTAATATCACTCGAAATTATTGGTCACTCTTTTAGTACTTTTTATATTTATTTTGACAATCCTTACATTGTAACTTTCTATAGAGATGGTTTGTGACAAAAGTAACTTCCACTCATATGGAAGGTATAATTCTTCCCCATTCCTCTTTGAGTTACCTCTGTTAATCTCATGCTTGCAAGAATATCCTCTAAATTTCAGTCACAGCTCTAGTTTTACTGAAGTATTTGTTTTAACAATTTCCTCTGTATGGGGCGTTCCATGAGCATTGCCACTTTGTTACATTAGTCTAACAAAATATCACATCCTATATCTTTTCAATATTTGGTTACTCTTTGGACGACTATGGCTGAGTTTAGTTAAACTAACGGTTATTTCGGCTCGAGTTAACAAGCTCGCCGTAAATTTTATTCTTGCAAGCTCGTCGCTATTATTTGTTGGTCAAATTCGCACCTCCACTATTTATTATCGTACTTATCATTTGAATATTTGCGAGCTATGTTATGTTTCAGCTTAACCATGGAGAATTGTCAACAATTCCCACTCACTATGGAAAAGGCGATAAGACCCCTGTGGCGCTAAGACCTATCATCTTAAAGCCGATAAGACCCCTGTGGCGCTAAGACCTATCATCTTAAAGCCGATAAGACCCCTGTGGCGCTAAGACCTATCATCTTAAAGGCGATAAGACCCCTGTGGTGCTAAGACCTATCATCTTAAAGGCGATAAGACCCCTGTGGCGCTAAGACCTGTCATCTTAAAGGCGATAAGACCCCTGTGGAGCTAAGACCTATCACGAAAAGGCGACGCCCTAACACAGTAGTAGGACTTTCGGCCCTTAAAATACTTGGCTGAAATTACACTAAGCTCCCTGTTTGAGTTAAAACACCACGCCTTGGACTGCGATTACGAATTCAAGGATAGAAAAAGGGCTTAATTAAAGTTCGGCTAAATTACACAATGAGGTCGGGGCAGTATCGCGCCTCCAGAAGCTTGCATTTGCAAATGGCTTAGCAAAGTTCCACCAAGCTTTCTTGGTGAAGATAGGATAATGTCACGCCAATCCTTCTGGTGCAGGTTTACAGGTAAGCAAGAGGTTCTCAGATGAAGTTCTTCAGGGAGACGCTGGATGGAGTGCAGTTGCTCGTCAGGGACAAGCTCAGAAGTTTATCAGTATATGTTTAAGTATTTGTAAATAATATTTGGATATTTGTATAAACGAGCCAACTTGTACTCATTCAGTTGTATGTATTAATATTATTATTGAAAATTTTAATGTATCCGGTATCAGAATAATACACATGCTAAATATTCTAGATAATTTAGTATGAGTGTTACAGATGATATGCATATTACAAAAAAAAAGGACTCCTACATCTTGATACCCAAGATGCCTTACTTGCAGGTCATAAACTCCTTAGCAATAAGTCAAAATCTATAGCTAAGAAATTATAAGCCCCGGAAGCAGTCAACCCTTCAAAAGAATTAAGCTGCAACTATGAACAAAGTGTAACTGAATTGAAAGAGAAATTTTATTCACAAAATCTGAATGTACATTGAGATGCTTATAGCATATATATATATATATATATATATATATATATATCGAGTAGATCAATCTTCTAACTAAACTATGGTTACTAATCTAACTATAGTTAACAGTTGTAACTATGGTTATTAACTACAGTTAAATTAGTTACAAGTTGGCCAATTACTTGTTGCGCAAGTAATTGCTTATTTCTCTAGCTAATTACACTTTAACATAACAGTTGACTAGTGATCCAAAGCAATATTTGTGCAAGATTATGAACGTTAAAAATATTTAACCATTTGATATTAACTCTGCAAACTTTCTCTTCAACAAAGGACAAAATTTCTTTATAAAAATATACTTTGAAGGCAGAAAAATAGAACACAAAAATGATGAATCTATGAGTCAAAATTTTGCCAAAATTATATCGAAGTCATGTCATTTCTTATTTTCTTTAGTGCACGTTTTGAAATTTATGTCCAATCACCAACATCGTATAGTAATTTGATACTCATTCAAACTTTCAAGGGTTACGGGCACCTTAAAAATAGTAATTTGACACTCATCCAAATTTAATTTGACACTCATTCAAACCTTCTAATTATTGTTTAAGTTTTGTAGCAGTTTCCCAACACAAGATTTGACAACATGAATATAAAAATCTTTAATTTTTCAAATTAACAACATAATAACACTAATTTAGGAACCCACACACTTATAAATCCCCTAGGATTTACTTAACAGAACCTTTACCTAAGAAGCGAAAATAAATATGTAATTGTTTAAGTCGAAGTCAAGTATAGTAATCTGTTATCCAAAAGAGATGAAAAATGATTGCTATTAATAGACACAAAACAATACCAAACAATTAAAAAAGGAAAGAGACATATTTAGAATATAGTTTTCTCACCTTAGCTTGTTGATGGTGTTGAAGCTTTGCCCTTAAGTATAAATAATGTTCCTCCCTTACATTGAAAACACATTCATTCAAGAGAAGTACAAGAATATTATAACAATAATCAAAGTAGATATGAAGTTCAGCACTGTCATTATTGTTTCATTCCTATTCCTTGCTGACTTTTGTGCAGCTCAACCTGGGGTCCTTGACATATCAAAATTTGGTGGAAAACCAAATTCTGATATCGCACAGGTATACATTATTCCTAATCCTAGTGAATTGGCATTGAGATGAATTGTTGAAGGAGTAATGTAACTCCATCCAACTCAAATCGATGCGACTTTGTGTTTTTTAAAATGCAGGGAATCTAAATATGTATGAATGACTATAAAGTGTCAATTAACACATTATATATTATAATTAATTTATTTTCTAATTGATTATGTTTTTTCCTTTCATAAGGCTTTGACAAGTGCTTGGAATGAAGCATGTGCATCAACAACTGCAGCAAAAATTGTGATTCCAGCTGGTACATACCAGTTGAATGGAATAGAAGTTAAAGGTCCTTGTAAGGCACCTATTGAAGTTCAAGTTGATGGAACAATTCAAGCACCTGCAGACCCTGGTGTAATAAAAGGGACTGAACAATGGGTCAAGTTTCTATACATGGACCATCTTACCTTATCAGGCAAAGGAGTTTTTGATGGTCAAGGTGCAACTGTTTATAAACAAGGTGGAGCTGCTTGGAATGGCAAAAAGAGTAACAACAAAGTTTTCATGGTAAATATTAATCTACATGATCATCATTTCAATTACCTGGACAAATAATTGTAGCTTAATTTAACAAACATTTCTAATTGAGTTTTTTTGGTTCAATTTCAACAGAATTTCGGTTTTAATTTCGTCAACAATTCCATCGTCCGCGACATTACTTCTAAGGACAGCAAGAATTTCCATGTTATGGTTTTGGGATGCAACAATTTTACATTTGATGGCTTCACAATTACTGCCCCTGGAGACAGTCCCAACACCGATGGAATCCACATGGGAAGATCAACTGATGTTAAAATTCTTAACACCAACATCGGTACCGGAGATGACTGTGTCTCATTGGGTGATGGTAGCAAACAAATCACTGTCCAAAATGTGAATTGTGGACCTGGTCATGGTATTAGTGTTGGAAGCCTTGGAAAGTTTACAACTGAACAAAATGTAGAGGGGGTTACAGTTAAGAACTGTACTCTGACAGCAACCGACAATGGTGTGAGGATCAAGACTTGGCCTGACGCACCGGGAACAATTACTGTTTCTGATATACATTTTGAAGATATTACCATGACTAATGTCAAGAACCCTGTCATCATAGACCAAGAGTATTGTCCATGGAACCAGTGCTCCAAAAAGGTAATCACTCCAAATTTTGTCATTATTTCAGAATGCATTAGCTTATTTTACAATCTTAAATCTATAATCTTCATACTTATCTACATTTCAATTAAATGATTACAAAATCCATACTCTAAGATGAAAAAGTTTACTAACTATCCATCGACAATTTATGCTACCTGTGCACAGCAAGCATCTTATTATATTTCATTATCAATCATATTTCTTCATAATGTTGTGCCATAATATTATTTTTGCAAATTTACGCCTGCATTCCGATAAGTTTGCTCATTTCTATGGACTGGTCCTTTTATGTTTTTTTGCCCTAACAAAGTGGTCCTAACGTTGCAAATAGAGTATAACATACAATGCTAATTCGGAAAGAAAAAAAAAACTTTAAATGACCAATAAGAAAAAAAAGGGTCAAACTTACCTAAACAAAGATTTACATATTGTGATATGATTAAACATCTGGAGAAACAAAAAAACTTGTTTACATTGATTGTGCAAATTAATTAAACTATAATTTAAATGACTAACTTTTGTTCATTTCTTGCATGGTTTTCAATGGTTTAGAATCCATCCAAAATAAAGTTAAGCAAGATTTCATTCAAGAACATTCAGGGAACCTCAGGAACTGCAGAAGGAGTCGTTCTTATTTGCAGCAGTGCCGTACCATGTGATGGTGTCGAGCTAAATAATGTTGATCTCAAATTCAATGGAGCACCAACAGTAGCCAAGTGTTCTAATGTCAAACCTTTAGTTACAGGAAAAGCTCCTGTATGTCAAGCTCCAGGTGCAGCTCCTGCTGCATCCACAGCAGCATCTCCAACTGCATCCACAACTGCATCTCCAGCTGCATCCACAGCTGCATCCACAACTGCATCTCCAGCTGCAACCACAGCTGCATCCACAGCTGCTGGAAAAGCTCCTGCTAAATAATTTTGATTTTTTCTCATTATCTTTGAAGAGTAGACAAACCATCCCCATAATGCGAGGATGTTGACAGATAGTAGTATAGTCTCATGGGAATAAACAACTCGACATGTGTATTAGAACCACTGTCATGTATTAGAACCATCCCCATAAGTTTTTTTGTTTTTTTGTCAAGTTGCACAATAAAGAAGTTAATTGTACATTGTTTCAAATACTTGAGATTGATATTATTTTTTTCGAGAAGCCAAACTATTTGGGTTGGGATTGACATTAAAAAATGCTTCATGAAACAATGTGAAATATACAAGGATGCCACCAGAAATATACAACGAAACCAAAATAAACACCGTACTTAGAGTTAGGTCTCCTCCTGCACAAACACCAGAACCGAGGGAAGGAAGATGGACGTTGATGAATGCCAGAGGGAGGAGAAGCCAAAATAACGTTACCAATATATATATTTTTTTCGTAACAATTCATTGAGAGAGAGAGGATTGCTGAAACAATTAATAAGGATCGAAAATTACCTTCAAACCCATAGATTTGTTTATCCTTTATTGTAAGGAGTAATTTTTGGTCCAAATAAAAAGATGCAAGACGCTAAAATACACTTGAAGCATTGCTATAACATCATAATTTCATTTTTCATTACGGTATTAGTAGCATTTTCATCTTCCCCTAAGGAACCTAAAGTCATCACTATTCAGTCATTTCATCATTGTTCAAGCCATGTTTCAATCAAATTTCCTTCTCTTTGAAATCTCAAATATTACCTTTGATGGGAAGCTTGTGCCTTGAACACCATATTACTAGCACTTGTAAACGAGATGTGTACCGCCAACTTCTTGGCGACATCGGTGTGGCGAGATATAGTCAATCACTTCGCCTCTTTGAGCCTCGTGCTTGGGGCTATGTACCGTCATCTTATTCCTCTCAGAACACGCCCCCGCCACGTGGGCGAGGTCAGGGCCCCGCTGTAACAGGCCGGGAAGAGGAAGGGCCCCCATAACGCATCTGAAGTGGGCTGTCCACGTCGAAACCCGAACTCAACGATTCGTTACGGCCCGTCTACTAAGTCTTCCCCACGTTCCCATTTTAGGCCGAGATCTCCGGTGGTGGACCAAGTCACAGCACCAGGTGGCTTGAGAACCTCGGAAAGGTCGCTCCTGCTTCCCTTAGGTCAAGGGAAGTATAAAAGGAGCTCAGAACGTTCACACAGAGAACACATTGATTCTACAGAGGAAAAACTCTAGCCAAGCTCTTGAGTACTAGCATCGCTCAGGGGATTGGTACTGTGATCCTCCTAGCAGGAACAGTTGGCACCCACCGTGGAGCCTCGGTAAAACTAACCTAGGCCGCACTCAGAAACCTAAAAACCTCCCGGTAATCTCGAAAAAGAGGATGGCCGGCGAAGACCAAATCATCATCAGGTCTCAAGATCTAGACGGCGATATATTTTCTCGAAGCGATTCTCCCAGCGAAATATCAGGTTCTATATTTCCAATTTATTTTGAAGGTGAAATACATACTCTCGTCCTTTGCTCATGTGTGTTTAATACCGTACGTATCATTACATTAATGTGAATATGACTCATATTGTTGATTAATGTGTTTCGATCGATAATATAATATACTTTTTAAATCTGATTCAAAAATGTCTTCGGCATCCTAATTTCAACATGCGAACGGTTTTATGTCATATACCATTAATATGTGGATTTACGATTTGGTCACCTAAGCGTGTTTGTTTTATGAACTTGTTGTTCCTAGTTTTGAAAAGGAAACAATTTCAATTTTGTTTTTCTTTCATAAAAACAAGTGTTAATTAAATTGATTCAAAAGGTCTTTACTCAGATTGTAGTTATTCTTAAAGTCTAATCACGTCACTATTTTATGATTTTTTCCACTTCGATTACTTTTGAGATCATTAAATAATATTATGTTTTGTTTGGCATGATTGAGAACATGATGTATTGTTTTGAATATGATTCAACATGATCGATGTTACTTTCTACAAGTAAAGTGTTCATGTGATTCTCGATATTTTTCGATTGTTATATTTGGTTTCAACTCGTTGCATTTGCTTCAAAAAGGTAATAATATTATGTTTAATTCGATCAAATTCACAGCTTTTTTAGTCAAAGCAATAGATAATCCACAACTTATTGGTTTTACTTTTTAGTTTGATTTAGACGGTGATACGATTCGTATTGACTGAAAGTTTTTCAATGGCATCACGATACACACAGGAACAGTTGCATGACAATTTTAATCGGCTAATTTTGCCTCTACATTCGACTATCCTCTAACGACTTTTTGAGTTTTGTTCTGATTTGCTATTAAGTTGTGATTCAATTTGTTATTGTTGAGTGATTTATTGGTGGGATGTTGTTCGGCAATAGTCGAATCCAGCGAGGATATATTATATTTTGTTTCGAGTCAACAAAACCTATATATAAAGCAGAAACAAATCGGAGGTGGAAGGACTTAACTGTCGAAACTTAGCTGTCAGTTCACATACAGTCACACCACAAGGAGTGAGCCCGTATAAACGCTCAAAACATTGAGGATCGAATAGCTAGCCCGGCATCACTCAAAAGAAAATGAACGACCAGCCTCGCTGTGATTCACCTGGCTTTTCCTCTTCGCGGATGACGCCGAGGAATACGGTAAAGTCGACCGTGTTGTCAGATCGCCCATTGGTGGCCCGTCATGGTATCATGTCGATGTCAGGTTGTACCTTTCTAAGCTCTATCATCCGTTAATCCCTTTGTTGAAGTCCTTATATTTAAAAATCGTTCCATCATGTTCGGTTGCGGACGACATCATATGTTTGGGTTTAATTGACCTAGGTTTAATTTCTCTCGAAATGGATAACATATATGTTATGTAAAGCCCTCACGCATCTTTGAGGTTTAAGCACACGTTTTCTTTACTGGATAAACTTTTATAGAAACGGATAACATATATGCATATAGTTCAAAATCATAGGGTTTATAGATGAGAGACGAGGGAACAAAAAGAACTAAAGACTTTGAGTTGTGATTATGGTTTGATTTTATACAAAAGACCATTAGTTATTGTTATAAAGATAACTAAACTTTTTGGATTGATAGGTTACATATGAATTAAGTATCGTAAGTTAGACTTTGTATAGCAAAAATTGGAATAGTTTTGATCTTTTCATGCCTCATTTTTCAAGTTTTATTATAATGAATTTGGCTGTCGTTATTAAATTCTTGCAATAGGCATAGCAACCGTACAACTGGTCAAAAAAACTAGTGCAACGTAGGATAGAAAGAAAATGTGTTGTTCCATGAATATCTCAACTCCTTACCAAGCTTTGTTAGTTGATTAATGAACAATTTATGTGTGTCCATTCGTATATATGTAATATTTTTTGGTGATATAGATGATAACTAACAACTTACATAGACAGCATACGCACATATGCAGAAGAAGCCGCGGGAATATTTCAAGTACATCCTATGTTGAGCAACCAGTAGTTCTTGCCAATAAAATGGTCCAACATGTTACTTTAATATCACTCGAAATTATTGGTCACTCTTTTAGTACTTTTTATATTTATTTTGAGAATCCTTACATTGTAACTTTCTATAGAGATGGTTTGTGACAAAAGTAACTTCCACTCATATGGAAGGTATAATTCTTCCCCATTCCTCTTTGAGTTACCTCTGTTAATCTCATGCTTGCAAGAATATCCTCTAAATTTCAGTCACAGCTCTAGTTTTACTGAAGTATTTGTTTTAACAATTCCCTCTGTATGGGGCGTTCCATGAGCATTGCCACTTTGTTACATTAGTCTAACAAAATATCACATCCTATATATTTTCAATATTTGGTTACTCTTTGGACGACTATGGTTGAGTTTAGTTAAACTAACGGTTATTTCGGCTCGAGTTAACAAGCTCGCCGTAAATTTTATTCTTGCAAGCTCGTCGCTATTATTTGTTGGTCAAATTCGCACCTCCACTATATATTATCGTACTTATCATTTGAATATTTGCGAGCTATGTTATGTTTCAGCTTAACCATGGAGAATTGTCAACAATTCCCACTCACTATGGAAAAGGCGATAAGACCCCTGTGGCGCTAAGACCTATCATCTTAAAGCCGATAAGACCCCTGTGGCGCTAAGACCTATCATCTTAAAGCCGATAAGACCCCTGTGGCGCTAAGACTTATCATCTTAAAGGCGATAAGACCCCTGTGGTGCTAAGACCTATCATCTTAAAGGCGATAAGACCCCTGTGACGCTAAGACCTGTCATCTTAAAGGCGATAAGACCCCTGTGGAGCTAAGACCTATCACGAAAAGGCGACGCCCTAACACAGTAGTAGGACTTTCGGCCCTTAAAATACTTGGCTGAAATTACACTAAGCTCCCTGTTTGAGTTAAAACACCACGCCTTGGACTGCGATTACGAATTCAAGGATAGAAAAAGGGCTTAATTAGAGTTCGGCTAAATTACACAATGTGGTCGGGGCAGTATCGCGCCTCTAGAAGCTTGCATTTGCAAATGGCTTAGCAAAGTTCCACCAAGCTTTCTTGGTGAAGATAGGATAATGTCACGCCCAAGAGGGCCTGATCTTGGTAGAATTCTCGAGTCGGGGCAATATCACCCCATATAAACTTAATAAGATGCGCCTGAAGCTTTAATCACCGCATCTAAGCACCCTTCACTCTGTAGAACTTAATACAGAGGCTATGCAAAATAAGCAATACATGATAAGTAAAGGACACTAGTTCGAAAATAAACGTCCATGCAGCATGAAAATTATCACGCCCTATCTATACAAAATAAATGTCCATGCAACATGAAAATTAGATAAGAACGAAGCAAAGTGGACAGAAAAACTACTCCTCGTCATAAAGGTGATGCATAGTTAATGGCGGAAGCCGGAAAGACCGCTACGGCTTTACATAACTTAAGGATCTCGTAAATCACTTCGCCTCCTTGCGCCTCATGCTTGGGGGGCTGTGTACCGCCAACTTCTTGGCGACATAAAATCAATCACTTCGCCTCTTTGAGCCTTGTGCTTGGGGGGCTGTGTACCTCCAACTTCTTGGCGACATCGGTGTGGCGAGATATAATCAATCACTTCGCCTCTTTGAGCCTCGTGCTTAGGGGGCTGTGTACCGTCATCTTATTCCTCTCAGAACACGTGGTAGCCTTCCACGACAAGCTGGATCTCACTCCCCACGTGCCCGCCACGTGGGCGAGGTCAGGGTCCCGCTGTAACAGGTCGGGAAGAGGAAGGGCCCAAATAACGCATCCGAAGCCGGCTGCCCACGTCGAAACCAGAACTCAACGGTTCGTTACAGCCCGTCTACTAAGTCTTCCCCATGTTCCCGTTTTAGGCCGAGATCCCCGGGGGTGGACCAAGTCACAGCACCAGGTGGCTTGAGCCTCGGAAAGGTCGCTCCTACTTCCCATAGGTCATGGGAAGTATAAAAGGAGCTCAGAACGTTCACACAGAGAACACATTGATTCTACAGAGGAAAAACCCTAGCCAAGCTCTTGAGCATCGCTCAGGGGATTGGTACTGTGATCCTCCTAGTAGGAACAATTGCCTGAAGCTTTATTCACTACATCTAAGCACCCTTCACTCTGTAGAACTTAATACAAAGGCTATGCAAAATAAGCAATACATGATAAGTAAAGGACACTAGTTCGAAAATAAACGTCCATGCAGCATTAAAATTATCACGCCCTATCTATACAAAATAAACGTCCATGCAGCATGAAAATTAGATAAGAACGAAGCAAAGTGGACAGAAAAACTACTCCTTGTCATAAAGGTGATGCATAGTTAATGGCAGAAGCCGGAAAGACCGCTAGGGCTTTACATAACTTAAGGATCTCGTAAATCACTTCGCCTCCTTGCGCCTCGTGCTTGGGGGGCTGTGTACCACCAACTTCTTGGCGACATAAAATCAATCACTTTGCCTCTTTGAGCCTCATGCTTGGGGGGCTATGTACCGCCAACTTCTTGGCGACATCGGTGTGGCGAGATATAATCAATCACTTCGCCTCTTTGAGCCTCATGCTTGGGGGGCTGTGTATAATCAATCACGGCAAGCTGGATCTCACTCCCCACGTGCCCGCCACGTGGGTGAGGTCAGGGCCCCGCTGTAACAGGTCGGGAAAAGGAAGGGCCCCCATAACGCATCTGAAGCAGGTTGCCCACGTCGAACCCGAACTCAACGGTTCGTTACGGCACGTCTACTAAGTCTTCCCCACGTTCCTGTTTTAGGCCGAGATCCCCGGGGGTGGACCAAGTCACAGCACCAGGTGGCTTGAGAACCCCGGAAAGGTCGCTCCTGCTTCCCTTAGGTCAAGGGAAGTATAAAAGGAGCTCACAACGTTCACACAGAGAACACATTGATTCTACAGAGGAAAAACCCTAGCCAAGCTCTTGAGTACTAGCATCGCTCAGGGGATTGGTACTGTGATCCTCCTAGCAGGAACAAGATGATTAAATCACTGATTCATCTAGAAGCTATGCAAAAAAATCAAATGCAGATGAGTGGATATTAAATGATGTATTTCTCACTTCGTGTCTCTTTGAAACATGAAAGAAGAAATTCTTAGCATGACCTTGGAGGGGATACAACCCACTATATTTAGTGTTTACTCCATGAACAACTATTGTCCAGCATTGAAGATCGTAAAGACCTACTAAAAAATAGACTCTATGCTATAACAAAGGGGAGTATATCCCTGGAGGAATACATTAGAAAATTCAAAGAATTGTATGACAAATTCCCAGCCATCAGGAAACCAATTTCAAATGTCGAAAAAGTTTTTCAAATTTCAAAAGGACTTGGAAACAAGCACAAAGAATTTCAAATGGCGGTTTTATCAAAACCTTTGTAATTGTATCCTTCCTTTAATCAATTTATTATGTCATTGACATTCATTGAAATAGCCTTCCTCGACCTTACAGGAAGAGGAAGTAATATGCATGGGGGTAGAGCCCACTTTAGAGAGATGGGTGATTGCTTGAGTTTCCCAACGAATGTTGTTTGTCGTCAACCAATCATACTATTCTTATTTCCTTTTGACGGAAGTACCGAGGATAGTGTGGTTGTTGACGCTGGATCACCGAACCGCTTTAAGAATAGTATGTTTGGTTGAATGAAGATAGTTGCTTTACCTCTGGTGAGCTTTGGCTGGATGTCTCTGGTTAGTGGCGCGACAAGAGAGAATCTTCATGGGTACGGTGTTCAGCCGTTGATGGAGACCTAGGTCGAATCTTGGACCAGCTGGTGCGACGTCGCTCTTCCCATGTTTATGCTATCCATTCCTGATACTCCTCTCCAAATTCCCAGTTCAGGCTTCTGCTTTGAACGGTCTGGTTCCCATATGAATATGGCCATAATTATGCCTAATGTTGTCTGCCCAAAGTTGCCGCTAAGGTTGCGAAGCGCCCATCTTCCCCGTGGGGGACGATCGTAGTTCCCAATTCCCTGTTGTGGAGTTTCTCGACAACGGCCTTGAGCCCCATCAAGGTTGCTTGCTTTGAATATGAGAATGGGGGATCCTTGGGAGTGTTCTTAGTTCTTCATAGGAGCTCTAGAATTCATCCATCTTAAGCACTATCGGTCAACGATTTTCGATTTGCTTTAGGTCTATTTTAGACGACTTCTTTTGTAGAACCCTTTTTAGGATTTGTTGAAGGGTTCTGGGTTTGTCAAGCACCTCAGCCCGTCTTGTACTATTGATCATATACACACACACACTCATAAATTGTAATTTCAATCATTATTTCAAAATGATAACTTTATACCTATAGACGCGCACACGCACACACACACACACTCACAAATTGTAATTTAAATGATTATTTCAAAATGATAACTTTGTACCTTCTTTTCTGTTTAAACTTTGAGTTTCTTTGTTGTGATTTGTTTTGATAAGATCGGTCACGTTCATTAATATCCATGGGAGAAACCATGGGCTTATTGGAGGTTGATCGGGGATGCATAACCGGCTAAGCTGTAGCTCACCTCCTGTACTGGCAGTGAGTACAATGCTTCTAGAAACTAGGGTTTCTGTGCTGTGTTTTGGTCATGCCTCGGGAATGATCCCGAGGTTACTATTTGTAGCCTTTTTTGGGCCTACCCGGTCATGGTTTTGGGCCTAAATCATAAAAGGGCCAAAACCATGACTTGGGCGCCCTCGTAAGCTGCTGAGGGCGCCCCCAAAGGGTTATGTGTGATTGTCAAGTGGGCCCTATGCCCTCTTGGAGGACGTCCAGCCCTATTTTAAGGGTTCACACCCTTGGCTTTGGGGTCTTAATTCCTAGATAGTGAGAACTACGGTCCACAGCCCAACAAGCACGAGTCTTGGTACAAGGCGAAGTGATTAAACTGTTTACAGGGGGTTTGTCTATGACCTTTTACCCAGCAAGTGGGACTTAGTAGCTACGAAGCCATGTGAAAATATTTTATGAATACCAGCCCAACATGGGTGTTTAAACCCTGCATGGGTACTAGCCCAACATGGGTGTTTAAACCCTGCGTGGGTACTAGCCCAACACGGATACTAGCCCAACGTGGGTATTAGCTCCATGTTTTGTTTTGAGTACCTTAGTGGGCGGCACTAGCCCTACGAGAGTGTTGGGCGCCAGCCCAACAGGAATATTTATGCTAGCCCAACAAGCACAAGTCTTGGTACAAGGCGAAGTGATTAAACTGTGTGTAGCCCGCCGCGCCCTTTGGACCGCGTGTTGAGGACGCTTCTTATTGGGATCCGACGGTTGGCGTGAGGCGACCGTTCGCTCTCGTTGACGTGTCGTAATCTTAGCGGTTCTCGGAAATCGTGCCAACTTAAGTGACGTCATCTGCGCGTTTTCCCAGGCTTTTCACTTTAAACTGAACGCGGATCTAATCAGTTCCTTTCTTTGTCTTTTCACTTTCCTTCTCCTTTCTTTGTCCGAACGCACGTCCCTCGCCATTTGCAAACAGTTCTTAGAATCAACGCTTTCCTCCAGAATCAAATCAGTCCCTTTCCTCGTCCGGCTTTCTTCATTCGAAACAGGTAATCCCTTTTTAAAATTCATCTTCTGATCGTTAGCGCTTCGTTTTTGTAATTCAAACTAGGACATGGTAGTTATCAGGGAGTGTGATGGGAAGGGAAACGTGTTATCTCCGGCTAACTCGGAGGAAAGGGATGCGTTATTGAGAGAGGCGGTTAGGCTTGCGAAACGATCGGACGGGTCCACCGATTGGGTTGCCTTTGAGAATGCCTACTATGGCCATTCTCTTTTAGGGGAGTTTTCGAGCGACTCGAGTGATAGCGAGGATAAAGACGATAGCGGGAATTCATCTGATTGTGTTATTGTTTCTGTTCGTCCAGGTCCCTCGAAAGAAAATCACGGTATGGCGTCCGCTAGTGATTTGGGGCTAGGGGGTTCTACTAGCGAAATGATGCGCTTGGAGTCCGTGTTTATGGATCCTGAACGAGTGGGGCTGTTCCGAAGCAAGGTGAATGTTTCTTCGACAGGGTGCGAAGATGATGTGGTTCTGGAGCCCTGCCGTCCTGGTGAGAAAGTATACTTACGGATGCCAAGGAGTAGGGCCCACGAGTTCTTCTATATGTATGCGGCGGTCTTTGAAGATTTGGGCGTGAAGTATCCATTCACGCCCTTCTCCGAAACTGTCCTAAGGTGGTTGAATGTGGCGCCCTCGCAGCTTCAGCCCAACAGTTGGGCGTTCATCCGGGCCTTTGAGATAGCTTGCGAGGGATTAGGCTTTGAGCCTTCCGCCGGGTGTTTCTTTAGCTTCTATGGTACTCGGGGGGTGGACAAATCGTCTTGGGTCTCTGTTGGCGCGCACCCTGGGAAACGGTTGTTTCCACCTTACGCCTCTCATTACAAGAACTGGAGACGGACATTCCTTAGGGTGAGGGGAGGAGGGCGCGTACACAATGAATTAAAATTTCCCATTTGCTGGACGAGTTCCCCAGCTTCCATTACGGGGTTTGCTTTCGAACAGTTGAGTGCGTATGAACAAGGTGTCGTTTCCTTCCTGGATAAAATGCTGCCCATGGATATCCGGGAATTGCTGAATAGAGAGGGAGATGTCGATAGCTTAGAGACCTATTTGCGTGAGTTGATTTCATAACTTGGCTTGTCTAACTTTTTGCCTTACTCTTTATTAATTATTTGTGTAATGGCGCTGGTCCTTTGACTTGCAGAATCAATGGCGCCACTAACAGCTGCAGAGAGGAAGCAGTATTTGGCGGAGCTGAAGGCCAAGAGGTCGGGCGGGGTGGCTGACACTAGCGACTCTTCTGGGCTCATTCTTCGTAAGTCCAAAAAGAAAGCCGAGGTTGTTCTTGACGCTCAACCTGAGTGTGCTGTGGACGCGGCGCAGGAGAAGACTCAGGAGGAGAAGAAAAGGAAGGCGGCGGATCGGGAGGAGGGGGTGACAAAAGAGAGGAGGTCGAAGCGGGCGCACTCTCATCCCGCCATTGAATTTACTGGCCCCAGCCGGGATGTTCGGTCTTTCTGGGACAAGGATTTTGATTTCGAAGCCTACGTGAAAGAAAAGATGGTTTGCAATCCTGATGATGTGACAGCTGGGATGCAGAACCCTGTTCCTTTTGCGACGAGGGATATCGGCGTGAACTGTTTGCGGTCTATCATGCTTTTGATGTCCGTTGACTGCAAATATGCGGAGTCAGTTCGTAATGGAGAAACGTTGTTGGAAAGGGTGAAGCTGCTGGAGAAGGAATTACAAGAGGTTCAAGAGGGCAAGGAGAAAGAGGTCAGAGAGGCGGCGGAGGCGCTGAGGGCCGAGTTCGACGAAAAAATCACTGACCTGAAGGTTGGTCATGACGCTGACTTAGCTGGGAAGGACGCGGTGATCATTCGTTTGAGGAAAGAGGTCGCCTCGGGGGTTGATAGGGAGACGGCGTTGCAGGCTGAAGTTGCGGAAGCCAAAGGAGAACTGGCGCTGTCTTTTGAGACTGGGTTTGAGCGTGCGAAAGAGCAGGCCGCCTTCCTCCATCCTGAAGCTGATCTTTCGTCTATGGATTCTTTCAAGATAATTGTAGATGGCGTCCTTGTGGACGAACAATAGTCTTTGTTGTAACTTTAATTTACTTTGAACTTTCTTGAATTTGTATTGATGCGTGCTTTGTACTATATTTCGTTGGTTTCTTGTTCAATGATGGCGATGATAATGCTTCTTGGGTGGTAGTTATTACTTGTACGTTTTCTCGATTCATTTAAGATTGTCAAACCGTTGAGCTTTCCGCTGTTATTGCTCTATTGAGGTATCTTATGTATGAATTCTTTTATTTTCGCGACGTGTTCGTTTTCTTCTTGCGACGCCTTAGGGTTAAGGACTTAAGTGGCGATTTTGTTTTTCGGCTCGCGACGTCTTAGAGCCCTCTTGGGGGTTAAGGAATTAGGCGGCAATCTTGTTTTTCGGCTCGCGACGTCTTAGAGCCCTCTTGGGGGTTAAGGAATTAGGCGGCAATCTTGTTTTTCGGCTCGCGACGTCTTAGAGCCCTCTTGGGGATTAAGGAATTAGGCGGCGATCTTATTTTTCGGCTCGCGACGTCTTAGAGCCCTCTTGGGGGTTAAGGAATTAGGCGGCGATCTTATTTTTCGGCTCGCGACGTCTTAGAGCCCTCTTGGGGGTTAAGGAATTAGGCGGCGATCTTGTTTTTCGGCTCGCGACGTCTTAGAGCCCTCTTGGGGGTTAAGGAATTAGGCGGCGATCTTATTTTTCGGCTCGCGACGTCTTAGAGCCCTCTTGGGGGTTAAGGAATTAGGCGGCGATCTTGTTTTTCGGCTCGCGACGTCTTAGAGCCCTCTTGGGGGTTAAGGAATTAGGCGGCGATCTTATTTTTCGGCTCGCGACGTCTTAGAGCCCTCTTGGGGGTTAAGTTAAGGAATTAGGCGGCGATCTTATTTTAAGCTCACGACGTCTTAGAGCCCTGTCTTTTAGGGTTAAGGAATTAGGTGGCAACCCCTTTGGGGTTAGGCGCGCCCTTTGTGAGTTGATGCTACCTAGCTTGTTTCGGCGATATCTGTGATACTGGAGTCAAACAGAGATAAGCGTAAACGGAAATTGGTGCCTCATTAAAAACCCAGCTTTCGCGGGGAAAAGAGTGCTCCCTTATTCCTCTTTGTTAATTGACATCAAAAATACAAAAAATTTAAAAGAAAATGCAAGCAAGTTTTTACAGCAGTTCGACCTTGTTTGGCTTGTTTGTAGGAATGGTGAAGTACTCAGCTGTAGTAATGGCGTAGGTTGGCGGCATTCCAGGTTCGTGGTATCGTGTCTCCATTCAGCTCTTCCAACTTGTATGCTCCGTGTGCTAGCTTTTCCCTGACTCGGTATGGTCCTTCCCAGTTGGGAAGTAACTTTCCAATTCGGGTGGGCGCGACGACCTGTCTTAAGACCAAATCTCCTTCTTTCATGTCTCTTGGTATTACTTTTGAATTGTACCGGCGGGCTGCTCTTTGTTTGGCGGCGAATTCCCGGATGTGGGCGGCTTCCCGTACCTCGTCAATCATGTCTATCCCACATAGTAAGCTCGCCTCATTAGCCTCCTCTGAGAAGTTCTCCCGGCGCCATGTTGGTGTGTCAATTTCTACAGGCAGCATGGCGTCGGCGCCGTATACCATGGTGAACGGGGTTTCCTTGGTTGTGGAATGAGGCGTCGTGTGATATGACCAGAGCACTTCATGCAATTGGTCAGCCCAAAGTCCTTTGGCGTCGTCAAGCTTCTTTTTTATGCCGTTCAAGATCACCTTGTTCGCAGATTCGGCTTGCCCGTTTGCTTGGGGATGGATGACTGAAACAAACTTCGTCTGGATTCCGAGTTGATTGCAGAATTCTACCACCTTGGAACTGGCGAACTGGGTCCCGTTGTCAGATACTATAACTTTGGGAAGCCCAAACCTGCATATTATTTTCTTCCAGTAGAAGCGTATTACTCTGTCCGCCGTGATTTTGGCGACCGCTTCGGCCTCGACCCACTTCGTGAAGTAATCCACTCCGACAATGAGAAATTTCAGTTGTCCTGGTGCCAACGGGAATGGGCCTACAATATCCACTGCCCACTTATGAAAAGGCCATGGGGAAAAGACCGAAGTGAGTTCGCAAGCAGGGGCGTGCTTCTTATCAGAAAATCTTTGACACTTGTCACACTTTCGTACAAAGTCTGCGCTCTCTTGGATCATTGTTGGCCAGTAATAACCTGCTCTCAACAGCTTCGCGGCCAAGGATCGTCCGCCGATGTGGCTCCCACATACGCCTTCGTGCACTTCTAAGAGGACGAGGTGAGTCTCGTTTTCACCTAAGCATCTGAGCAGAGGCGATGCCTTGCCTCTCTTGTATAATTTGCCAGCGACCATGCAACACTTTGAAGCCTTCTTTCGTATCTGCAGTTCTTCCTCCTCGCTTTTGGGATTAAACGCTCCTGTGAGGTATTTGATGAGAGGCGTCATCCACCCCTCCTCCTCATTCTCCACGGCGCCTACTTCCATGATCTCTGTGCTGGGGGCCGCCAGCACCTCCTGGATGACCGTTCTGTTGTTCCCCGGGCGTTTGGTGCTGGCCAGTTTAGACAAAAGGTCGGCTCTTGAATTCTGCTCTCTTGGAACGTAGATTGCTTCGAAGAACTTGAAAGTGGAGGCTAAACTGCTGACCTTTGCTAAGTATTTGGTAAGTTGACTGTCCTTCGCTTGGTATTCCCCGGTAATTTGGCTCGTCACCAATTGGGAGTCGCTCCTCGCTCTCAAGTTTTCCGCTCCCATCTCTTGTGCCAACTTCATGCCCGCTACTAGGGCTTCATACTCTGCTTGGTTGTTGCTCGCCTTGAACTCAAATCTCAGCGACTGTTCTATGATTAGGTCCCCTGGACCCTCCAACACTATGCCGGCTCCACTACCTTTGAGGTTTGATGATCCGTCGACCGATAACAACCATACGAAAGGGGCGACTTCTTCCACAGGGGATGAGAATTCTACTAGGAAGTCAGCCAGGACTTGTGACTTTATGCTGCCTCTAGGAAGATATTGAATGTCATATTCGGACAATTCCACTGCCCAGGATACCATTCTTCCCGCCAGGTCTGGTTTCCCCAACACTTGCTTGATGGGGTAGTTGGATTTGACAACAACTCTATGTCCTTGAAAATACGGTCGCAGCTTCCTCGCTGTTGCTACCACTGCTAGAGCCAGGCGCTCTATTTTCTGGTATCTCAGCTCAGCTCCCTTGAATACCTTGCTCACAAAATACACTGGTTTTTCACCTTCGTCAGAATCTTGCACGAGGACGGAACTCATAGCGTTTTCTGATATAGACAGGTAGAGGAAGAGCACGGCGCCCGCATCTGGACGATGTAGAACTGGCGGGCTGGAGAGAAACGTCTTTATCTTTGTGAACGCCTCTTCGCATTCTTCAGTCCATTGGAAAAGTTCCTTCTTCTTTATTGAGGCAAAGAAAGAAAAAGCTTTATCGCCGGCACATGATAAAAACCTGGAGAGCGCTGCGAGCCTACCCGTCAACTGCTGCACCTCCTTGATGCTAGAGGGGCTTCTCATGTTGATTATCGCCTGACACTTGTCAGGGTTTGCTTCGATACCGCGCCGGGTCAGCATGAAGCCTAGGAATTTCCCTGCGTGAACCCCAAAAGAGCATTTGGCCGGGTTGAGACGCATGTTATACGCGCGAACTTGATCGAAAATCTCTTCCAGATCCTTTGCATGGCTTTTGTCATGTTTTGTTTTTACTACCAGATCGTCGATGTAGACCTCCAAATTCTTTCCGATTTGTTCTGCAAAGGCGGTGTCCATTAACCTTTGAAAGGTGGCGCCGGCGTTCTTTAAGCCAAAAGGCATAACTTCGTAGTGGTAGTTGTGGTGATTAGTCATGAAGGCCGTTTTTGGGGCGTCGAGAGGATCCATCTTTATTTGGTTGTAGCCGGAGTACGCGTCCATGAAACTCAGGGTTTGGTACCCTGACGCGTTGTCGATAAGGTGGTCAATGTTTGGGAGGGGATATGGGTCTTTTGGGCAAGCGGTGTTCAGGTCGGTGTAGTCGACGCACATGCGCCATTTTCCGTTAGCTTTCTTTACGAGGACGACGTTCGCCAGCCATGTAGGATACTTGATTTCACTTATGAAACGGGCGTCTCTTAACTTGGCCACCTCTTCATCTACTGCTTTCCTCCTTTCTTCGCCTAATTTCCTTTTGCGCTGAGCCACTGGCTTCACTCCTGGGCGTAGGGCGAGGTGGTGGCATACGATGGTAGGGTCGATGCCGGGCATGTCTGATGGTTGCCAGGCGAACAGGTCTAAGTTTTTTCTCAGGAGATCCACTAGATTTTGCTCTTCGGCGGGATTCAAAGAGGTCCCCACCTTGGTGGTTTGATGTGGCTCCGGGCCTATTGTGACTTCCTTCAGATCCTCCGTGGGTTCAAGACGTTCGTTCTGGAATTCTTCCCTTGGATCCAAGTCGATGACGTTAACTTGCAACGTTTCGCTGTGGCTGCGAAGTTGTTGGATCTGTTGTCGTACTGCTTTCGTCGCCTCCGGGTCCATGAACAACGATGGCGACGGTGGTTGTTTTCGGGTCGGTTATCAAAGCTCAAAAAATTTCGACTGAAGGCTTCCGGTCGGGACTGCGAATTTCGGAGGGACTAATTGACGTTTTGAACAAGAAACGGGGCATTTGACTCGAGTTAGGGGTAGGTCTAGGGAGATATGGTGGATATACGGCGCTCTGATTGCTCTCAGGGGCCGTGTATCGATCGTTTTTCTCTGGGAGACGGTGGCTAGGTCAGTTTTACCGTAGCCCCACGGTGGGCGCCAACTGTACTGGCAGTGAGTACAATGCTTCTAGAAACTAGGGTTTCTGTGCTGTGTTTTGGTCATGCCTCGGGAATGATCCCGAGGTTACTATTTGTAGCCTTTTTTGGGCCTACCCGGTCATGGTTTTGGGCCTAAATCATAAAAGGGCCAAAACCATGACTTGGGCGCCCTCGTAAGCTGCTGAGGGCGCCCCCAAAGGGTTATGTGTGATTGTCAAGTGGGCCCTATGCCCTCTTGGAGGACGTCCAGCCCTATTTTAAGGGTTCACACCCTTGGCTTTGGGGTCTTAATTCCTAGATAGTGAGAACTACGGTCCACCTCCCCGTTCAAGTGAAAACCTAGTACTAGTTCAACGTTTACTTTTGCGCGGGAACAAGTCTTCTCTTCCATCTGGGCGCACATTCTTGCTCCCTGTCTTCCAAGGTTGGGCGTTAGCTATGCATTCTTTGTCCTCTCCATTATAGCCTAGCCGTTTAATAACGAGGTTGACTTAGGAGGTTTGATTTCTTTGACCACTCCATTATATTGTAACTATTTAAGAACGGGGTCGACATAGGAAATTTGATTTCTTTGACCACTCCATTATAGACTTGCCCGTTTAAAAACGAGGCCAGCTTTGAAACGGGTGATGGTCGAATTATGCAAGTGTACCAAATCGCTTATTAAGTAATAAAGTGATAAGTAGAATATCGTATCCACATGGATTGTCGTTTCAACCAAACAATTCGCGTTACTTATTTGGGAACAAAATAAAATAAAAGAGATAAGGGTTTAGAGTTTTGCAAAGTTAATTTGTCTGCAACTGAGCAAAGTTTACCTATTTTGATTGCAGAATGTTAGTGGCGGTTGGGTTCGAATCCTCTCTTTTTAGTTATTGGAATTATTTAACAGTCAAGTCTCATTTATTCTATTTATCGTTATCTATCTAAGTGATGAGTTCGTGGGATTTTACTACCTATCAGCTATGAAGTTGCACCTGCTGATCACACGGTGATTGTTACGAGTTGGGTCTTACTCTCTCAGAGGTAATTGAAACATAGACTTTAATTGGCTTTCCTGAATTCCCATCAATGTAATTTTGATCTTCCTAAAGGTCTGCCCATCTATGAATCTTAGAAGCACATAAAACACTCTCCCTCTCAGTAGTTCTACAAACGGGCAGCCCTATCAGCGTCTACCTTACCAAGGTGAAAGAAGAGTGGAGTTAGTGGGCTGATTAAAGTCATGAAGTCACTTGTTTCCTTAATAACTCAACTAGTTACTTCCTGAATTTAGCAGATATACATCAATATTAGGTATGTCACGTCCCTAAATACTTACTCTCAAGGTTTGCTCGCTTTCGCCATCTTTCCCTAGTTACTAATTAATTACTTCCTGATTAGACAGATATACATCAATATTAGGTAATATCACCTCCCTAAGTGCCTAAGTCAGGGTTATGCTTTAAGAGGAGACAAATCTTATGCAACAATAGTAAAACTAGTAGCATAAAGATAAATAACTAAATAAAAGACTTTAAATTAAATAAATTATCCCTCAACCAGAATAGAGGTTCATCTTAGAACCCTAGCCTAAAAATATTTAGTTACCCATGGTAAATAAAGACAAATTACAAAAGAAATAAAACATACCCTAGAAAAACCTTGAGTGTGGAGAGAGACTCCTCCCTTAAAGCTCTCAGTGCTTTCCTTCCTCTTGAACCACTTCGTTCTGAATGAGAAATTGTGAATGAGGAATGTGGTATTTATAGGGAGAGTTTCCACTTGAACTTGGGCTAAAACATACCGGGCTTTTTGAACCAAAAAGTCATAAAACAACGCCTTGGCACGCAAGGAACAGGCGTAGGCGCCTAGAACCATGCGCCAGACACCTGACGCCTAGATGCATGTGCCAGGCTCCTCATCATGTGCCTAGGCGCATATAAATGTGTGCCAGGCGAATGTGAGTGCTGTTTGGGCCACGGAACACCTAAATCTTCGTTTTTTTGGGTGTTTGCTTCCATATAAGATGTCTTGAAACTTGGGAATAGAATTTCTCCCTTTGTAACGTCTTCTGAGGCCTCTTGAATCTTCATTCTTTCATCTTCCTAAGGTCTTCACAATTCTTCAGATGTCTTGTGTTTGCCGATATGCATGATTTCTTTGTGAATTACAACAAAACACCCTAAAATTGCTATGTTTCGGGAAGAATAGAATTACATACTCAAATATAGAAAACATTACAAATGTCCCAAAATCATAAGCAATTGCTCTAATACTCCTCTATTCTGGATGTAAAACCTGCTGAAAAATGACTGAAAAACATGCTAAGAATAACGTAAGATGACTTGTTATCAACGGCTCTTTTTAGGCCGCCCCATTATAGCCTAGCCATTTGGGAACGAGGTCGACTTACAAGTGTGTAACGCCCCGGATTTTTAATCCAAGACATTACGTCTAGATGGTTTTATTATAGAAAGCTACAATTTTTTTTTGAAAAAAAAGAGAATATTGAATTACTCAATTAGACTAAATAAATTATATTAAAAATAATGAACTTCAAAAGTTATTTTAAATTACATTTTAAGAAAACCCAAATTTATTCCCCGTGCACGTGCAAGTTAAACACCATTTTTGCTTCAAATCTTGAAACTCATCAATACCTAAAATGTTGGTTGTAAGGGGTCAGTATTCCTAAACCACAAAAATACAATCATATAGACATAAAAACACAAGATAAGAAGAGCAGTAAAACACTCACCACATAAAAGTCCAAAGCTCAATACAAATAAAATAAATTGAAATATGAACTTTATGCAAATGATGCATGAGATGCAACTAGACCATGATCCGGATATCGCCCCAATTGGCACAAGAATAAATCGCCCCATTTGGCACAAGAATAAATCGCCCCATTTGGCATAAAAATAAATCGCCCCATTTGGCAACCTATGACACAACTACATGCCATGATATGCATGTTATGCACTCTTCATCACTACTGTTACCAAATAGAATAAAATTCCAACTTTCTTCCAAAATTTTCATCAAACCTCTTTTCTCAAAACAACAAGCAAAATTACAACATAATGTCATGGTATGCCACAAAGAATGAGACTCTTTCACACTACGCATGATATGCCATAAAAATTATTCTCTATCTCTTTATTTATATTAAACTTTCCACCTCTTATTAGGAAAAGAGTTCTACTACCAACTTAGCCTATGAGTTTATAACTACATGATTGTACGCAATACCACCCTTACCTTTTTTATGTTTTTCCTTCGACACATAACGTCCGTAAGATTGATTCCGCACCAAACGCACGAGAAAGAGTTTGAGGTGCTTAAGACTTTGTATAAGGATGGAAGTGGTTGAATCACCAAGAAAGTGAGTGTTGTTGGTGGGGAGTGAAAAGGATGGAGGATAGGCTCTACTATATTTTTATTTTTATTTTTATCTTTTGTTGATTGCCGTAGATGTTTAGCTTTTTCTTATGGTGAAAGTGGTTTAAAAAAAAGTAAAGATACTCATGAAGGAGGGCATGAACATGTTACCAAAATCAAAGGGGATTAAGATTGAAATTTTTGTAAATTAATCGGAATGAAAGTAGTATTTAAGAGAGAATTATCTTGGTCAAAGGCATACATAAATTAGCATGAATGGGAAAATCCTATAATTTAAACTACACAGTTCTAGGAGTTTTTCTAAAGAGTTTTTGATAGCATACTATTGGAACACTTATCAATTAAACAAATAAATTTAGTCAACTCTCCAATAATCAAATAACCAACAATAGGCGTGAGAAAAGGTTGGAAAACATTTATATATTTAACTCCAACTTTTGTCAACAGTTTCATAACATATTTTCTCTCTTTGTTTAATTAGTCTTAATTAACGGTTTGTAAAGGAAAATTAAGAGGGGAATAATGCAATGATCATGAAAGTCATAGCTTAAAAGGAACTGAATTTAATTAAAAAAAAATGACATTGCTTAGATTGAAATGAATGGCAAATAGTTAAATGGTGATCAATAGTCTTAATGACACTAATTACCTTTTTTTTTTTAACTTGATCATACTCTAGTCTAGGCACGTCTTAAGGCTAATCATAAAGTTTTTACTACTAACACTTATGGATTAGCCACACTTGACCCAAACACTCACTAACCCAACTAAACTAATTTATTATATGTATTATTTCTAATTCAACTAAAATAAATTTGTTTAAATGTACATATAAAATAAATTATTACTTATAAAATAAATTTTAAAAAAATAATAGTGAAGGCTAATATAATATATATAAAATATTGGGGCGTTACATTATTACCCCGTTAAAATAGTTTCGTCCTCGAAACTAGAAAGATAAAATATTAAGTTCAGGTTCCCTCATTAAATAAAATCGTCGTAGAGTAAGATTGGTAAAAGTGACTTCATAAAAGATGAAGTTAAAATATTTTAACACATAAATAGGATAAAATATTTATCTATACATTAAAATGAAAATTCAAGGGTCTTACATCCGGCTAGGAGTTCGTTGTCATGCGAAGAAGAAACTTTGCCAAATTATTTTATACATATTCGCAAGATGTTATATATAATGCATTTGAAAGAGATAAGACGTTGTTTCCTCTCTTAAAAGGCTACAACTTTTTGAAATTTTATTTTGAAACTTAGCCTCCTCTTTTGGACTTTTCACTGGTTTTTGGATAAAGATCAGGAGCCCGACCTTCTGGGTGCTGCCCGGGCATATATCCTTCAGTGTGTGCTCGTGCACTTCACTTGATGGTGAGAGGTAGATGGTACAACTCCCAATGCTTCCAATATTGGTCGAACAATGATGCAGTTGTATATAAATTTGCACTAGACGACCAGGAATTGGACATTGATTGTACGATGAGATTTTTCTTCATCACTAAATGTGACGAGGATGTTCAATTACCCCATGGGTGAGTGATTGTTCCGTTGAACTCGAACAAATATGTTCCCTTATACGTTGCAAGGATATCTCTTGTAAATTAGATCTAAAAAGCTCCCCTTTTCTACCAGGATTGTGGATACATCATAGTTAGCCATTGTCACCACAATTACGAATGGGAAGACCTCGTTAGGAGCTCTGCCCAGTATCTCTTTTTCATTTTTTTCTATTAATTTTTTTATTTTGTAGTTTAGTGGTTAGAAATTCACCTTTTTAAGGTGATGGACTGTAGATCTTACCATCTAGGCCTTAGCGCCCTACAAACAAGGGCTTGAACCCTTAGAGTAAGGTTGGGCGCTCTCCAGAAGGGCACAAGGCCCACCTGACAGTTATACTTAACCTTGGGGAACTCCCTTAAATGATACCCTCTGGGGGCGCCCTCAGTAGCTCATGAGGGCGCCCTAGTCATGGTTTTGGCCCTTTATGATTTGGGCCCAAAACCATGACCGGGTAGGCCCAAATTGGGGCTACAAATAGTAACATTGGGATCATTCCCAAGGCATGACCAAAACAGACTGGGTAAACCCTAGTTTTCTCATATTGTACTCTCAGCCAATACAGTTGGCGCTAGAAGGAGGGGGTCGATTCTTGTTATTCGATCCCTTGAATCTCAATCTCAGATCGGCGGCAGTTTTGGAACGTTTCCAATAAGAACAAACTAAGCAGTAAGGTTGGAGAGAAAGGTTCGAACCAGAATCTTTCCTTCCTTCATCTCACAATCCGCTCCTGCCGCCGAAATCACCATATCAAATCCACCGATTCTTTTTTCAAATTGGAATCTTCGTCAAATTTAGGGAGAAAAACGGAAGTGTCAGGCATCAAGATTTGGTGATGTTGGAGAAGGAATTGTTCCTCTGAAATCCAACGGATTCCTCCGCAAGCGAAGTTCAACCTCTACTCCATCTATTAATCGCTTAATTTGTTCGTCAAATTGAGGCAAAAAGAAGAAAGGACGGCGGTACGAGCAATACTTAGTTGTTCAAAGCATTAAGCAACAACATGACGTACGGGCATATACCGTCTGATACCAGATCGAGGTTGCAACAGGAGGGCAAGCTGAAGTGAGCCCACCAACAGCAATAACAACGACGAGAGTGGTAAGCCTCATCGAGGTGAACCTGGTCGGGCAATGAAGTCCGGGAAGCTAAATAGAGTCACACTGGTAACAATTTGAAGGAGTTCGCTCTCATGCTAGCAACGATTCGAAGCGAATCCGCTCTCGTGCACGGAAACAATTTGAGGCGAGTCTGCTTCCGCGTTCGGCAACAGTTTGAGGAGAGTCTGTTTCTAGTCCACGTCTAGGGAGGCCACCCATGAGTAGATTCTGAAGCCGCTTTCCTGCACGGTGACATTTGGGACCGACATCACCTGACATTTTGTTCAACCGTAACCACACAAACACCGCCTCCATAACACGGACAAGTTCTATCCTTCCTCAACACTATTAATATTAATATTTTCCACATAAGTCATTTGTTTGATTCAATCTTCCAATCATTAACGTGCACATTTCTATGAAGTATTCTATGTTATGCAAATATGGTATAACACATATTAATTTAATCATTAACATGTTGCATTATAAGCTTACCAATTACTATGGTTTTACTTTTCATACGATGTAACATTCATGGCATAAATTGAATGACAATTAACCTGAATTATGTAATTGTGAAAATGAGAGGTTCAATGATATATGACATGTTCATGATACATGGTGTTTAAAGATGTCCTCATGCATCTGCATTGTCTTTTTGATGGATTCCATATTGTGTTTCTGTCAAGCATCCTCCTATCCATGATGGGACTTGGCAATTTATTAATTCTAGTCCTGTGATGAAAGTTTTAGCTCACAATGATTAGTAGAAACGGATTTGAAATGATCACGACGGCCGCAAAAACAACCGACTTTCACGTCGCCGGGGAGAAATTGACTTTAAGATGGGAACACGCCCGTCTTAACCGTCCAGAAGCTAGTTGCCGTCCTTCCTCGTCTCATTTCATACACTCAAGAACCAGCTTCCTCCAGTGACCATGATTCCATAACAGCATATGCATTATGGGAGCGGATTAATGTGACTAGAGATTCTACCGATTATTTATGGGATATGACAGAGTAAGTGTCTTTCAATTGATTATGTCATAGACTTCTGATCACGGGACAACCAATTTGAGTAAGCATAATTTGTTCTATTATATTTGATGACATTCTGTCATTACTCTTTTAGTAGGCTTTTTTCATGTAATTTTAGAGTTTTTCATTGTAATTCATGGAGCTGCAAGCCACAAAAGACAGATAATTGAGTTTTGAAGATTTGGAATTCGGCCCCCGATTTGTTGAAATCGGCGCCCGAATTTGCTGCTAAATCGCCACTGATGTTGCGACAAAAATTGGCCCCCGAATGGAGGTAATCGGCGCCCGATTTTCACTGGCTTATTTAAGAAACACACGTTTTCAGAATTAGGGGTTCACGATTTTGGAGACCTAAAGGCATATTTTGGAGCTGAAGCTTTGGCAACTCATAGCCAGTTATCAACACATGTATGAATCCTTTAATTCTTGTTAGTTATCTTGTACTTTAGCTATGAGTAACTAATCTCTTTGTGGTTGAGACTTAGATGAATTTGATGTAATCCTATGGGAACCCTAATTTGTTGAACTCATTTGAATATCAATGAAAGTCTAGTTTTTATTCATATTACTTTGTGTTTAATGCTTTTTGTATGTTCGTCATCGACTACTAGCCCTAGCTTTATGAATATGCAAATTGATCGTAGAGATTGAATGACCACTAACCCTGGCTTTTGACTCGAATCTAGGTAAGAAGTTTAACCTAAGTAATTAAGCTAGAGATAGACAATTATTAGGTTATGACATAGGGATTAACGGAGTGTTAAAGCCTCCAACGGTTTCGAACTCGCTTAAGAGATTAAGGTGTGGACCGTAGATCTCACCATCTAGGACTCGAGATCCTAAAGACGAGGGTGTGAGCCCTTGGAATAGGGCTGGACGTCCTCCAGGAGGGCACAGGGCCCACTTTACAATCACAAATAACCCTAGGTGACTTTCCTAAAGGGCACCCTTTGGGGGCGCCCTCAGCAGCTTACGAGGGCGCCCTAGTCATGGTTTTGGCCCTTTATGATTTGGGCCCAAAACCATGACCGAGTAGGCCCAAAAGAGGCTACAAATAGTAACCTTGGGATCATTCCCAAGGCATGACCTAAACACAGCACAGAAACCCTAGTTTCTAGAGAGATTGTACTCACTGACAGTACAGTTGGCGCCCACCGTGGGGCTACGGTAAAACTGACCTAGCCACCGTCTCCTAGAGAAAAACGGTCGATCCACGGCCCCTGAAAGTCATCAGAGCGCCGTGCATCCACCATATTTCCCAGGAGCAACCTCAAAACCTTCGAATCCGCCACGATTCACCCCTAGACCTACCCCCTAACTCTCATCAAACATTCAACCCATTCCTTGTTCAAAACATCAATTAGCCTCTCCGAAATTCGCAATCCCGACTGGGAACCTTCAGTCGCAATCTTTAAACCTTGATAACCGACCCAAAAACGACCATTGTCGCCATCGTTGTTCATGGACCCAGAGGCGGCAGAAGCAGTACAGCAACAGATCCGACAGCTTCGCAGCCACGGCAAAGCATTGCAAGTTAACGTCATCGACTTGGATCCAAGGGAAGAATTCCAGAACGAGCGCCTTGAACCCACGGAGGATCTGAAGGAAGTCACAATAGGCCCGGAACCACATCAAACAACCAAGGTGGGGACTTCTTTGGATCCCGCCGAAGAGCAAAGTCTAGTGGATCTCCTGAGAAGAAACTTAGACTTGTTCGCCTGGCAGCCATCAGATATGCCCGGCATCGACCCTGCCATCGTATGCCACCACCTCGCCTTACGCCCAGGAGTGAACCGGTCGCTCAGCGCAAGAGGAACGGGCGCGGCGAGCTACACGCAGATTAATCACTTCGCCTTGTACCAAGACTTGTGCTTGTTGGGCTAATATAAATATTCCTGTTGGGCTAGCGCCCATACTCTCGAAGGGCTAGTGCCGCCCATTAAGGTACTCAAAACAGAAACATGGAGCTAGTACCCATGTTGGGCTAGTATCCGTGTTGGGCTAGTACCCATACAGGTTTTAACATCCATGTTGGGCTGACACCCTTCGTGGGCGAGCACCCCTGATTGGGGTATGCACCCATGTTGGGCTAGTACTCAAAAAAAATTTTCACTAAAGCTTCGTGATCAGTAAGTCCCACTTGCTGGGCAAAAGGTCATAGGCAAATCCTCCCGTTAACAGTTTAACCACTTCACCTTGTCCCAAGACTCGTGCTTGTTGGGCTGTGGACCATAGATCTCACCATCTAGGACTCGAGATCCTAAAGACGAGGGTGTGAGCCCTTGGAATAGGGCTGGACGTCCTCCAGGAGGGCACAGGGCCCACTTTACAATCACAAATAACCCTAGGTGACTTTCCTAAAGGGCACCCTTTGGGGGCGCCCTCAGCAGCTTACGAGGGCGCCCTAGTCATGGTTTTGGCCCTTTATGATTTGGGCCCAAAACCATGACCGGGTAGGCCCAAAAGAGGCTACAAATAGTAACCTTGGGATCATTCCCAAGGCATGACCTAAACACAGCACAGAAACCCTAGTTTCTAGAGAGATTGTACTCACTGACAGTACAAGGTGTTGTCACTTGCGGGGAGAATTCTAGGTCAAGAGATTGGGTAGAATTAATATGTTAATCTGTCGTTGAACTAGATAGACATTGATTGAATTAGGAGTGCAAATTACCATAGGAGAACTTCAGAGGAGTCGAAAGTCTTAGCCATTTTTCTCTCTAAATTCTTAAAACCAATCGTTATTGCTTTTTAATCAATTTATTTTACAAACCCAATTCAACTGCCTAGGGCAACCCTGAATTTAGTACATCCTAATTGATAACAATAATGCTTAGTCGATATTAACAACGGTCCTCGTGGATACGAATTTTATTATTACTTGGATTGAATTTGGTACACTTGCCAAATATTTATCAATATTTTGAAAAGTCAAATGGTTTACGTGGTGTCACCACTAAAAGTTAAAAGAAGCAATTTAGCATTATTAGTCTCTGCATACTTGCATTGTGTTTTCTCAATTGTGCTAGATAGAATTATATGCCACACAGTTAACACCCACATGGTTGATGATTCTCTAAATAACATGAATAGCAATGTTAGTGCATATATTTTGGTATTGTGTTTGCTTGATGTTTATATAGGTAGATAAAAAGTAACACATTCCTAAATGTCAAAGTTAAAAGGAAAGTAAAGTCCACTACGCGACTAGGAGATATCAACACTAGGGATGTTGAAAATTCAAAGCTTGTAAATTCCATCACTGGCAGGAGCATTCGGAAACACTCAGGATTGGTGAAGTCCAATATCAGAGTGAAATTGAAAGCAATAGTAATCTGTCACCATACATCTATGTATTTTGCACTATTTTTGAACTTTTAAACATATTGAGCCTGTCAAAGACATTGAAACCGGTACGGACTGTCAGCCAGGCAAAGTACCAACTGTGTTTGAGCGTGGAACATCACAACATTGCCAGTTTACAACAAAATTAGGCCTAGCTAAGGTGAGACAACTGTGCGCACCTCGTTTTTTTCCTCGGGAAAAAGACGCGCAAATCCTCCGAGGTCGTCCTCGAACGCTCGGAGGTGCCTTTGTGAAGCCGCCACCAAAGTTTTTGTGTAAAGGGAACGTTGATAAACCCTTAAGTTTTTTTTTTATTGTAAAGGGAAACGATAATAAAACCCTTTTGACGATGAGGATAAGGATTAGGTCATCGCAACCATTGTCGGGTTCGGGAGTCGGTTACGTGAGGGGAAGGTATTAGCACCCCTTACGTCCGTTGTACTCAACGGGAACCTTCTATTTGGTTAAAGCTTGAATTGTTTTTTAATACTTTGCGTGCATGTTCATTTATGTTAAAAATATAATAAAGGGGGGGAAAGAGATAAAAACAAACGAAGAAAAAGTTTTATTATTATTGTGCTTGACAAGATGTCGATCTTGCTCCTACGTATCTCCCGGTAGTCGGAGAATTCAAAGCATACGTAGTTCTTTGGTAGAAAAACGTATGTGTGTTGGTTGATTTTAATTGGACGATGTTTTAACCGAATTCTTGCGATTAAACGTAGCTTGTATGCTCGCACTTGGAGACTTATTAAGCGTTCGTTCGCGAATCACATTAGAATTGTTAAAAGGTACGTCCGTTAGGGTAGAGGGTTGAATTGGTCGCTATGGGACCAAGGGAGGTGCAATGGACTCATATAAGTCAAACATTGACCGAGTGGACTCCGAAGAGTCGGGCGATTGTTCGATTGATCCACTGAGATCAAGAACGGGTACAATGGACTCGGACGAGTCGAACATTGACCGAGTGGACTCTAACGAGTCGAGGGGTTGAGTCTAATGGCCAACGGGGGACCAAAAGGCTTGGATTGACCACAAGGGGCCAAGATTTGGTTTGGTTAGGGTTGTACATATTAAAAAAAGGAATGACGATTGTCCGAGCGACGAGACATACGTCACGCATTCGTACAATCGGGGCGATGGAGAGACATACGTCACACCATCCCTTTTTCATTCATGTTTTTGGATTGAATTCTTTAGAAATCCCAAGGTATGTCAAAACATTTGGTTTGAAAACCCAAAATGGGAAGGTTTAGCAAATTTGCTAGAAAGCGCGCAAGTTCGTCTCATTTTGCGAAAATGCGAACGTAAACGGTGTATGTTCATCTTTGAATTTTGAACATCATGAACAATATTTATTGTTCAAGTTTAGATTGAAAAGCTGAACATAGCTTGTTTGTTCATGTGGTTTTGGAAAATTTGGGAATATAACTTGCTTTGCAAGTTACCCACAAAATGGTTATACGAACTTGTGATTTTGCCAAAATTATGCAAAAACCTTGTTATGGTTTGAAGAACAGAGGTTTAAAAACTCTTAGGTTCTGAGCTCTGGGGCTAGAACCTCAAAAATTGGTTGGTTTGATACAAAAACTCAGGTTCTGAGTTCTGTCATGGTCGCACTGCGACCATGACTTCGCACTACGAAGCATGCGAAATTTTGGGTTCAGAAGCTGTTTCTGAACTTTTGTTCAGAAACAACTTCTGAACACACTCAAGACCTTATAGATGGGTGAAAAACTTTGAGTTTTTGGGGTGAAAAAGGTTGGACAAACCAGTTTTGATGTTTTGAAAACCTTGGGATTTCTTTGGAATTCAAAAGGGGTTTTTTAGGACAAAGAGTTTTGAGCCAAAATAGCTATGCAAACACAATTGAAAATGCAAGATAAAGAGCTTAGTAACTTACAGAACTCCTTAGCAAAGCTCCAGCTGCACTTGATTTGATTTGGTTGAAGGCTTGTGCAAAAGGTTTGAGTATTTGTGATGGTTTTGGAACTTTGTAATGCTTTGTGTGGATTGGTTTTTTCTGGTTGTTTGTGGAGATTTGTAGGTTGAAATGAGTAGAGTTTCTGCTCTTTGAATGCCGTGTTAACTCTCTTTTGTTCCTTTGGGCATTGCCTTCTATTTATAGGCAAAAATCAAATCTTTGTCATCATTACACAATCCCAAAATTCAGCTGATTTGTGGCCAAGATCAAGCTGAATCCCTTTGCATTAAATGCTAATGGATAGAGGCAACCCTGCCTTGTACCAAGGGGCAAGATCCAGCTTGATTTCAGCCACAAATTCAACTATTTCTAGAAGGTAATGATGAAGAACAAAGCTGATTTGCAATTGGCTAATGCTTGGGGATCAATCCTTGCAATCTCAATGGTTGGTCAATAAAAACGTGCACTGTAAGGTGCAGAGATTGAGGGATGAAAAGGCTAAAATTGGCTGGTGTGAGAGGGTGAAAAGCTGCTGCAAAACAGAGTAGGCACTCATGGTTTTTCAAGTGAGAAATCCAGCTGGTTTGACTGGTTTTTAGGGCAGCAAGCAGGAGGAAAGTCCTCAAGCAGGTGGCTGGCAACCTTGTGGTGGTTAGCAGGTCACCTGGGAGGGACTAGAGCTGCCCAAGGGCAAGCCCACTTGCTTGTCACATGCTAGGTTGGAAGAAAAAGCTTCCAACCTTGGCATTAATGGCAAGTCCTTCAACTCTGGCTTTGCTTGGCCCAATTAGCCATGAATGCTACCTAAAATAATTATGGAAATGATATGCAACAAATTCTGGAATTAAATCCAAGAAACCAAAAATCTGCAGAAAAATCGCAGACTTCGCAGTGCGAAGTGAGCTTCGCATTGCGAAGTCCTCAATTTTGAAAAGTTGACTTTTCTGTTGACTTTTGTTGACTTTTCACTTTTTTCCCCTCTTTGATTTTTTTTGATTTTTGTTTTAAAATGCGTAGGACAAAATTAGGGTACTACAGCTGCCCCTACTTAATTGTGTCTTCGCATAGAGTGCGTGAGTGCCGAGGGCATCTCATGAACTCTTTGCGGAGATCAATTAAGTAAAAAGAAAAAGAAGGACCCGAATTTTGTCCTTCGCGAAATGCAAATGCAATGGTTGGTAGGGGTTGATCGTATCCAGCCGCTAACACTGGAGGTAGATCCACTGGGGAATGAAGGTAATCTTATCTAGGCACTGCTTCTAGAGGTCGATTCCTGAGGGTGGTGATTTACTCTAGGATGTCACTAGAGGTGGAACATTGAGGTAGGTGATCTTATCTAGGTACTGCTTCTAGAGGTCGATACCTAAGATGGAGGTTTACTCTAGGTACTGCTTCTAGAGGTGGAACAATGAGGTAGGTGATCTTATCTAGGTATTGCTTCTAGAGGTCGATACCTAAGCTAGGTGATCTTATTCAGGCACTGCTTCTGAATGTCGATTCCTAACGAGCTGTGATCTTATTCAGCCGCTAACACTGAAGGTCGATACACTGGGGGAGGTGATCTATTCTAGGTACTGCTTCTAGAGGTCGATACCTAAGCTAGGTGATCTTATTCAGGTACTGCTTCTGAATATCGATTCCTAACGAGCTGCGGTCTTACCCTAAATAGGTGCCCCTGGTTGAATGTTGATGGATGTTGGTGAATATGTGATACTCACTGGAGGATCCTTGTTGAGGATGCATGCTTTATGAAATGAAATGCATGTGTATGAATGGTTTTAAATATGCATGCATGAAATGAAATAATGTTGGTTGGGTGCCGAGCAGAGTCGGTCTTTGTTTGCGGTTGTGTTCATGACAGTTGGGCTTTCTTTTTGTGTTTTGTTTGTTTTTTTTGGTTGATCGGTTTGGAAGGACAAGGTCCTTTGCCTACATACCCAAATGGGATCAAAACCGGTGTAGTTCGAGCCTAAGCCCGAAGATTTGTGTTTTGTTTGGTTTTTTTGGTTGATCGGTTTGGAAGGACAAGGTCCTTTGCCTACATACCCAAATGGGATCAAAACCGGTGTAGTTCGAGCCTAAGCCCGAAGATTTGTGTGGGTTTGCCAATAATGATTGGACTTTTGTTTTGGGTTGAGACTCCCTGGGGAATGCCAATGAAATTTGGGCTTTATTGTGGGCCAATGAATATTGGGCTTTGGTTTGTTGTGCTTGACAAGATGATGATCTTGCTCCTACGTATCTCCTGGTGGGATGGAGAATTCAAAGCTTACGTAGTTCTTTGGTTTGCCAATGAATATTGGACTTTGGTTTGTTGATGAAAATTGGGCTTTGGTTTGTTGTGCTTGACAAGATGATGATCTTGCTCCTACGTATCTCCTGGTGGGATGGAGAATTCAAAGCTTACGTAGTTCTTTGGTTTGCCAATGAATATTGGACTTTTGTTTGGTTGCCGAGCGAGGTCGGGCTTTTTGATTTTGGTTGCCGAGCGAGGTCGGGCTTTTTGGTTTTGGTGATCTCACTGGGGATATAAGGATCATTTTGGAAGCATGATCGATATCCGGCCTTAGTGGATGAAAAAGATGTATGGGGGGTGTGCTTTATTTGGGAAATTTGTTTCCTCCGACACCCGGGATCTTTGCGTTTTACGCGTTGTGAGCTACGCACTTGTTTCTGCTGAAGAGCATGAGTCTTAAAATGACTGATGCAAAGCTTCAAGTTTTGAGTCCTCTGATGCAATACCGGGGACCAACGAAATTCTTTCGACATTTAAACGTCCAAGTAAAAAAACACACATTTTTTTTGTTTTTTATGTTATTCCCATATTTCAATGCATTATCTATCATGAATAAAAACACATTTTATGAGCAAGTAAGGACGCATAACAATGAAAAGGTTTTAAAATGATTTTGATTCAACGAAACTTAGTCCCTTGTGTGGGTAACTATTCGTGAAAATGTAATCCCTATAAGAGGTGATTACTGAGATAGAGAAAAAGGAAGAAACAAAAAGGCAAATGAAAATTTGCTTGGGTTTCACGTGCTACTTTCCCTATGACTTCGAAATAACTCGCTTTCGAAAAATGATAATAAGGTTGATTCTTTCCCTCTTGAATTCTGTCCGGACCTCACGTGTCGCAGTCTTTTGCCTTTTTTTTTTTTTTTTGAAACCCCTAACTTTTACCTGGACCGCTCTTTCGAGTTTTCAGTCCACTGGGGTATATTTCCTTTTTTTTGATGTCCTTAATTTTTGCCTAGACCGCCTTTTCAGGTTTTCTATCTACCAGGACGCTCTCTATTGCCTAAACCGCCCTTCCGGGTTTCCGATTTAGCGAGCTCTTTTTTTTTGGCATATATATTTTTTTTGACTGCACCGGAGTTTATTGATAGGGGGATCCTTGTGGATGGGTAATACCTTTTTCAAGCATTAAGTCTTCTTCTCTAAATTCTCGAGAGCGAACTTTCTTGTTGAACTGTCCATGCCCCAATGCTGTGAGGTGTTTCTCTTTTATGGGGTTTAGCTGGTCGAACCTTGTTTGTATTTTTTTTTTAATGCCAATGAAAATTGGGCTTCAAATGTGATAAGGATTGCCGAGCGAGGTCGGGCTTTGCTTCTTGGAGGCCGAGCAAGGTCGGGCTTTTGTTTTTTCGGGATGCCGAGCGAGGTCGGGCTTTTTGATTTTGGTTGCCGAGCGAGGTCGGACTTTTGTTGATTTTGGTTGCCGAGCGAGGTCGGGCTTTTGTTGATTTTGGTTGCCGAGCGAGGTCGGGCTTTTGTTGATTTTGGTTGCCGAGCGAGGTCGGGCTTTTGTTTAGCTTCCGAGCAAGGTCGGGCTTTTGTGTTTTTTTTTTTTGATGGGAATGCCAATGACAATGGGGCTTTTATTGGAAGTGGGGTTTGTGATTGCCAATGGAAATTGGGCTTTTTGTTTGGAAATTGTGTGTGCCAATGAAAATTGGTCTTTTGTTGGAGATGTGAGGAATGCCAATGATGACTTGGCTTTTTGTGTTTGGGGGATGCCAATGAAAATTGGGCTTTGTTTGTTTGGGAATGTGAGGAATGCCAATGACGACTTGGCCTTTTGTGGGAAATTGTGGGGAGTGCCATAACGGCAAATGGGTTTTTTTTTTTGATGAGTTGGGCGACCACTTGTTTGGTTATGTTTGCATAGGAAGCTGCTTCTACCCATTTGGTGAAACAGTTGATGGCAACTAGTATGAACTGGTGCCCTTTTGAAGCCTTTGGCTCAATCATTCCGAACATGTTTATGCCCCACATAGAAAGAGGTTAGGGTGATGTCATGACATTCAGAGGTGTTTGTGGTATGTGCCCCTTGTCGGCGTTAATTTGTCACTTGTGACATGTCTTGGCATGGGTTTGGAAGGACTCCTCATGGATTTCTTTGGTGAGCATGACTGCTTCATGTTTATCCACACGTCTGAGTGAGACTATGATTTCTCTTATAGAGTGTGTCCCGGCAGAGGGAAAACTGTAGTGCCATTCTTTTGAGGGCTCTCTTGGTGAGGTTGTATTACCCTATCCTCTTGATCCCCAAGTCTGGACAATCCTTCAGGAGGTTCAAAATCGTCCTTATTATCATCTTCCGTTTGGTTTAAATTGAAGATTGAAGTAAAAAGGGATTGTAGCAGTGTTATTTTTTTTGGTGGTGTATTTATGATGATGATTTTTTTTGTAGGGTTTACGAAAATTTATTTGAGAACGAAAGAAAAACGAACTCTTTTGAACATAAACCGCAAATTTATTAATGACGGAAATGATTTGAAATATGGGGGTCCCATAAAAATTAATCATTTGCCTTGGGAAGAGCAAAATGATTGTTTTTTTTGAAAAACAAGATAAATTACTTGGACAAAAGAAATGATTTCTAGAATTTCGATGGCCTTCCGGTTGCTCGGATCTCATCCGAAACGCTACTGTATACCGGGTCGGGTACTTCCCCTTTTTTTTTTGGTGTTTTGGTGAGGGAATGATGTGAGGGTTTTTCTTTGAAATGCATGTAAATGTATGAATGCAATGAGTATGCAAAAATATGCCCTTTTTTTTTTTGTTTATGCGAAAAAATTTTCATGAATGCACATGTTTATGATATGCAGGGGTTTGGTATATGAACGTTCAGAACTTCCCCCCATTCTCACATGTAGGCTCTAAGTGGTGAAATCTCCTAAGAAGAGGTCCCTAGAGTCATAGATCTCACATGGAATTAGAGTTGTCTATGGACATACGTCAACATGACTTCAATTAATTCCACATGAAAATCTCCTCTAAGCGGGGTTGGGCATCCTACCTCACGGACATACGTCAACGCGGGCTTCCGCACACAACCTCCTTCTAACTTAGTTTTTTTTCTCAAGCTCGGGTAGAGAGCCTCACACGTCCGGCATTAACCCGAACAATGTGGAGTAACATCACTCAAGTAACCCCCGCATTTGATATATATATGATATGAATATAAAGCAAATAAAGCAAATATAAACATAAAGCATAAATATGAAGTAGATAAATAAAACAAAAGCATGGCGCGCAAATAAAATAAATACAATTGGCTTAAAAGCCAAATAGATTAGGCTTGACTCGCTAGTGGGAAACAAACCTTCCCCAGTGAAGTCGCCAGCTGTGCGCACCTCGTTTTTTTCCTCGGGAAAAAGACGCGCAAATCCTCCGAGGTCGTCCTCGAACGCTCGGAGGTGCCTTTGTGAAGCCGCCACCAAAGTTTTTGTGTAAAGGGAACGTTGATAAACCCTTAAGTTTTTTTTTATTGTAAAGGGAAACGATAATAAAACCCTTTTGACGATGAGGATAAGGATTAGGTCATCGCAACCATTGTCGGGTTCGGGAGTCGGTTACGTGAGGGGAAGGTATTAGCACCCCTTACGTCCGTTGTACTCAACGGGAACCTTCTATTTGGTTAAAGCTTGAATTGTTTTTTAATACTTTGCGTGCATGTTCATTTATGTTAAAAATATAATAAAGGGGGGGAAAGAGATAAAAACAAACGAAGAAAAAGTTTTATTATTATTGTGCTTGACAAGATGTCGATCTTGCTCCTACGTATCTCCCGGTAGTCGGAGAATTCAAAGCATACGTAGTTCTTTGGTAGAAAAACGTATGTGTGTTGATTGATTTTAATTGGACGATGTTTTAACCGAATTCTTGCGATTAAACGTAGCTTGTATGCTCGCACTTGGAGACTTATTAAGCGTTCGTTCGCGAATCACATTAGAATTGTTAAAAGGTACGTCCGTTAGGGTAGAGGGTTGAATTGGTCGCTATGGGACCAAGGGAGGTGCAATGGACTCATATAAGTCAAACATTGACCGAGTGGACTCCGAAGAGTCGGGCGATTGTTCGATTGATCCACTGAGATCAAGAACGGGTACAATGGACTCGGACGAGTCGAACATTGACCGAGTGGACTCTAACGAGTCGAGGGGTTGAGTCTAATGGCCAACGGGGGACCAAAAGGCTTGGATTGACCACAAGGGGCCAAGATTTGGTTTGGTTAGGGTTGTACATATTAAAAAAAGGAATGACGATTGTCCGAGCGACGAGACATACGTCACGCATTCGTACAATCGGGGCGATGGAGAGACATACGTCACACCATCCCTTTTTCATTCATGTTTTTGGATTGAATTCTTTAGAAATCCCAAGGTATGTCAAAACATTTGGTTTGAAAACCCAAAATGGGAAGGTTTAGCAAATTTGCTAGAAAGCGCGCAAGTTCGTCTCATTTTGCGAAAATGCGAACGTAAACGGTGTATGTTCATCTTTGAATTTTGAACATCATGAACAATATTTATTGTTCAAGTTTAGATTGAAAAGCTGAACATAGCTTGTTTGTTCATGTGGTTTTGGAAAATTTGGGAATATAACTTGCTTTGCAAGTTACCCACAAAATGGTTATACGAACTTGTGATTTTGCCAAAATTATGCAAAAACCTTGTTATGGTTTGAAGAACAGAGGTTTAAAAACTCTTAGGTTCTGAGCTCTGGGGCTAGAACCTCAAAAATTGGTTGGTTTGATACAAAAACTCAGGTTCTGAGTTCTGTCATGGTCGCACTGCGACCATGACTTCGCACTGCGAAGCATGCGAAATTTTGGGTTCAGAAGCTGTTTCTGAACTTTTGTTCAGAAACAACTTCTGAACACACTCAAGACCTTATAGATGGGTGAAAAACTTTGAGTTTTTGGGGTGAAAAAGGTTGGACAAACCAGTTTTGATGTTTTGAAAACCTTGGGATTTCTTTGGAATTCAAAAGGGGTTTTTTAGGACAAAGAGTTTTGAGCCAAAATAGCTATGCAAACACAATTGAAAATGCAAGATAAAGAGCTTAGTAACTTACAGAACTCCTTAGCAAAGCTCCAGCTGCACTTGATTTGATTTGGTTGAAGGCTTGTGCAAAAGGTTTGAGTATTTGTGATGGTTTTGGAACTTTGTAATGCTTTGTGTGGATTGGTTTTTTCTGGTTGTTTGTGGAGATTTGTAGGTTGAAATGAGTAGAGTTTCTGCTCTTTGAATGCTGTGTTAACTCTCTTTTGTTCCTTTGGGCATTGCCTTCTATTTATAGGCAAAAATCAAATCTTTGTCATCCTTACACAATCCCACAATTCAGCTGATTTGTGGCCAAGATCAAGCTGAATCCCTTTGCATTAAATGCTAATGGATAGAGGCAACCCTGCCTTGTACCAAGGGGCAAGATCCAGCTTGATTTCAGCCACAAATTCAACTATTTCTAGAAGGTAATGATGAAGAACAAAGCTGATTTGCAATTGGCTAATGCTTGGGGATCAATCCTTGCAATCTCAATGGTTGGTCAATAAAAACGTGCACTGTAAGGTGCAGAGATTGAGGGATGAAAAGGCTAAAATTGGCTGGTGTGAGAGGGTGAAAAGCTGCTGCAAAACAGAGTAGGCACTCATGGTTTTTCAAGTGAGAAATCCAGCTGGTTTGACTGGTTTTTAGGGCAGCAAGCAGGAGGAAAGTCCTCAAGCAGGTGGCTGGCAACCTTGTGGTGGTTAGCAGGTCACCTGGGAGGGACTAGAGCTGCCCAAGGGCAAGCCCACTTGCTTGTCACATGCTAGGTTGGAAGAAAAAGCTTCCAACCTTGGCATTAATGGCAAGTCCTTCAACTCTGGCTTTGCTTGGCCCAATTAGCCATGAATGCTACCTAAAATAATTATGGAAATGATATGCAACAAATTCTGGAATTAAATCCAAGAAACCAAAAATCTGCAGAAAAATCGCAGACTTCGCAGTGCGAAGTGAGCTTCGCATTGCGAAGTCCTCAATTTTGAAAAGTTGACTTTTCTGTTGACTTTTGTTGACTTTTCACTTTTTTCCCCTCTTTGATTTTTTTTGATTTTTGTTTTAAAATGCGTAGGACAAAATTAGGGTACTACAACAACGACAATCCAGATATGTCTTCGCCGCGAAGGAAAATAGCCACAAGTGCTTTGTGGCGCCAAGTCTTTCAACCTTAAAACCTTTGTATAAGACTCAACAAAATTATGGGGGAAAATGATAAAGAAATGTTCGTCAAAGCAAACTGCAAATCCACAACAAATTGATGAATTATTCCAACGTTGAGAAATTCCTAAATCAAGTGCAAGGCATCCAAATGCCGCCTAAGAAGTGGAAGATCTTACAAACTCCACAAACATAAAGATAAGTGCAAATCCCTTTCTACTTTCTCTCATGATCAATGATCATATGAAATGACTCTCTCATTGATATTATATATTGTTCCTCAAAACATGATTATTCTTGAAAATCTAAAGATTTATCAAAACGACAGATTTGTGAAATCGGATAACAGCTTCAAAGCAAGGATAATCGATCCTAACAAACGATCTCTATTTGTTTGGGTTTGTCTTAGGGAAAGAAGGCAAACCATATGGCAAATGAGGGCGTTCGTCCAAGGCAAAGCGAACGGATACTCGTAACTTCAACACAAGGCGCCCAGTCTAATTCAAGCACAGGATCTTATTCTCTCTCTCATGCATAATTCTCTAGGTGGAAAATACATATCAAAACCGCCGGATTCATATCCTTGTTTGTCTGATGATACTTTATTTTATATTGTGGATCATGAATATATCACATGATACCACGCGTTGTAACACCAAAATCCGTAAAATTGTTATTTGTCAACATGGCGCAAGTACTTGTTAGTTGTTATTATACTAACATGCTTAATTAATAGCACTATTATTCTCTACATGCTTTTACTGTGCTAGTTTGAATTCTTACATAGGTGAGATACGAGTGTCACACTTTAAAGATTTGAAGTACAAGATAGCGACACAATCCGGCAATATCCGGAGACAAAATGAAGCTTGTACTCGTCAAACCCCAGCGAGGGTTGCCTCCTAAATCCTTAACCCGAAAAAGGGCTCTAAGACGTCGTGTGCTAAAAAGAGATTGCCAAACCCCAGCGATGGTTGCCACCTAATTCCTTAACCCTAAAAAGGGCTCTAAGACGTCGTGTGCTAAAAAGAGATCGCCAAACCCCAGCGAGGGTTGCCACCTATTTCTTTAACCCTAAAAAGGGCTCTAAGACGTCGTGTGCTAAAAAGAGATTGCCAAACCCCAGCGAGGGTTGCCACCTAATTCCTTAACCCTAAAAAGGGCTCTAAGACGTCGTGTGCTAAAAAAAGATCGCCAAACCCCAGCGAGGTTCGCCACCTAATTCCTTAACCCTAAAAAGGGCTCTAAGACGTCGTGTGCTAAAAAGAGATCGCCAAACCCCAGCGAGGGTTGCCACCGAATTCCTTAACCCGAAAGGGAACTCTAAAACGTCGCGAAAATAGAAGGGCTCAGGTAAAAAGATGCCCCAACAAAACAATAACGTTGAAAATAAAACGGTTTGACAATTTTTAACAAGTCGAGAAATAAGCATAAATAATAGTCATCGCCCAGGAGACATTTTTAGCATTGCCATTAAAAAAGAAGAAATTCGAAGCTAAATAATAGAAGAATGGCTAAACAACATAAAGCAAATAATGCATCACTACGAATTCAAAGAGTTCACTAAGTTCAAAGCAAAATTAAAAATTACAACAGAAAGATTACGGTTCGTCCACCGGGGCGCCACCTAGAACAACCGTAAAAGAATCAGAGAGATCGATGCTGGGATGTAGAAAGGCGACATGTCCTTTGGCACGGTCAAACCCATTCTCAAAAGACATGACAAGCTAGCCCCTGGCTTCTAAGATTTCAATCTTCAGCGCCATCTCCCTCTCAACGCCAGAGGCAACCTCGTCCTTCAGCTGTGTAATCACCGTGTCCTTCCCAGCCAAATCAACGTCATGTTCGATCTTCAGATCATTGATGCACTCATCACATCCAAGCTTCATCGCCTCTTTTTCCTCTTTAATCTCTTTCTCACTAGGGCGCCGGCGCAACCTAAATCTAGATCCCAAAGAGGATCACGCCCCATGTTGGGCTAGTTCTGGATTGGCGATCTAAGCCACTCAATAAGGTCACCCTTTTACACAGTTTAATCACTTCGCCTTGTTACAAAGCTCATGCTTGTTGGGCTATGGATACTCTTGTTGGGCTTAGCGCCCATCAAGGCCCCAAGACAAAATCATGGAGCCAGCACCCCTGTTGGGCTAACACCCACAAAACTTCCAATATTTTATACACCCCATCATTCAAAGTTTTCCACATAGCTTCATGACCAGTAAGTCTCACTTGCTGGACAAGAAATCATAGACAGATCCCCCGGTAACAGTTTAATCACTTCGCCTTGTTCCAAAGCTCGTGCTTGTTTGGCTGTGGACTGTAGATCTTACCATCTAGGCCTTAGCGCCCTACAAACAAGGGCTTGAACCCTTAGAGTAAGGCTAGGCGCTCTCCAGAAGGGCACACGTCCCACCTTGAAGGTGAGAAAAACACACACAAGAAGGGGGGGGGGTTGAATTGTGTGACTCAAAAACTAAGATCTTTTCTTTTCAAAACTTAAGGTTAAGTTCAGAAGCTGATATGAATCAGTTCTGAACAATTATCAAGAGTTATGCAGCGGTTCAAATAATGAAAAGACAAAGGTAAAGGGAGACACACAGAATTTATACTGGTTCCTTCTCAATGTGAGAAGTTGTCCAGTCCCCTTTTTTTCCAACAAGAGAGTTCCACTATAATCAGTTCTGATTACAAATGCTCAACCACTAAGAAAGAGACTTCCAGTTGCTCAATCATAAAGAAAGAGGCTTCTATGCTCAACCACCAAGGAAGAGGCTTTCAATGCTCAACCACTAAGGAAGAGGCTTCTCAATGCTCAACCACTAAGGAAGAGGCTTCTGAATGCTCAACCATTAAGGAAGAGGCTTCTGACTCAGACCACAAAGGAATGAGGTTACAAATGCTCAGTATACAGACTGAGACTTTAGGGACCAAACTGGTTTACAAGTAAATGAGTTTGGGATGAACACTTGATAAAATATCAGAGGTGTTCTCTTAATACAACACAGGTTAAGACTCTTAACCTTAAGAAATTCTAAGTTACAAAGATAAAAGAATTTCTAAGAGGTTGGGTAACTTGCGTATTTTTGACAGCAAAACAGAGCAAGAGTTCAGTTCTTTGTTTCAAGAGTCTTAGACAATTTTCTTCTTCAAATATTCTTCCTTTTATAGATGAAATATAGCTGTTGAAGATTTGCTTGATTTGAGGAAAGAGCTGTTGCAATTTGAGCTAGGATTTCTGCAAATGTGTGCTGCACTTTTTCAAACAAAACAGAGCAGCAGCCATTTTTGAAATGGCCTACCTTAAAAGCTGGAGAAAGTTTGGGTCAGGGAGACAATTGTTCCATTGAGTTGCTCTGACACATCCAGGCATTAAATGCGCACAGTACTGGTCACTTTCCAAGCCACATCAGCTTCAGAAGCTTCTCTGTGTGAACAGTGCATCAGAAGCACTGAGCATCAGAAGCTGGCTTCAGGATCAGAAGCTGGTCTTCAGACGTTGACTCTGCGTTGACTTCTTCAGAAGCACCCAGACTTCAGAAGCTGCCTTCAGACTCAGAAGCTGCACTTCAGGAGCACCACTTCAGGAGCACTTCTTCAGGAGCACTTCTTCAGACCCAGTTTCCTTCTAGCTTTGCAACATTGCTTCTTAGCTTTCCTTTCTTGCTCTAAGCTTGTTCTTTCATAACCATTCTTAATTTACAATCAATAAACACGTGGTTCTGAAATCACTTGAACAAAGCATTAGCAAATAACCAATTTTCTCTTTAACACTTTGTTATCATCAAAACCATAAAGAGAGATATGTTTACACATAAATGTCTCAACAATCTCCCCTTAATTTATAAGAGACTTGTTAAACACATTTTGTTCCAACACACCTGACAGTCATACTTAACCTTGGGGAACTCCCTTAAAGGATACCCTCTAGGAGCGCCCTCAGTAGCTCATGAGGGCACCCTAGTCATGGTTTTGGCCCTTTATGATTTGGGCCCAAAACCATGACCGGGTAGGCCCAAATTGGGGCTACAAATAGTAACCTTGGGATCATTCCCAAGGCATGACCAAAACAGACTGGGAAAACCCTAGTTTTCTCATATTGTACTCTCAGCCAGTACATGTGAATAAGTGGAGAGTTCGGGGTTCAAACTCTAGCCCTGAATATATAATGCAATGTCCCTACCAATTGGGCTAAGCTCACAGGGACAAAAATAGCACACCGACCATATATACCCATCACATATCGAATACTTTCAGTGTTGCGTACCATGTATCCAAACTCGTATCATGTACCGAAGCGAAATGTGAATCAGGTGACTACACGCCCACATTTCTGCCGGCGAATTCCCACCTATATCTTAAGGGTATTATCTATGAATAATTTTAGAACAAGGCCTCAAAAATGTCCAGGACGGTCCTGCTGACGGCCCCAATATCCATGGAAACGTTCTACATAATTGTGCCGAAAAATACTTGCATTATCGAAAAGCTTAGTTTCTAAAATTTAGGAATGAAGGTTGGTAAGATATAGGTATGTGTCACTACATGTATCTGGTAAAACTCAATATATATTTAAATATGATCTAAGATTTTGGGACAAGAAAGTTCTAAAGGGTTGGGTCATGAGGGAAGTCAGGGGAATGTGAGTCATTCCATTCATTTAGTTATCCTCTTCTTAAAGTGGAAACTCTACATGCTTCCTGAACACTATTGTTAGGAAGATTTTAGAAACAAGGAGTCGATGAACACATATTGGAACCCTGAATTTTGATACCAATGTTGGATGATGAGGAAAGACCCTAGAATCATCCACATTGGTCTAAGAACTATCACAGAAGTGAGTTGGACACTGAATCTTAATCAAAAACCTTAAGCATTGAGTTTATAGATCATCTCACTTATATGTTACTCAACACTAATTAGGTTTTCATCCAATGTGTACCTTATAACTCACCTTACTCTTGCCGCAACACTAACCGTACCAATAATCATGAAGGGTCATCCAAGGGAACATACTGGAGGCAGCACATGTTCAAATTTCTGAAGAGACATTTGATCATCAGGCCCGACCTTGGGGGAGTGCAAACAGCTCAACCAAACTGGGTCTCTGTAAGACTCCGATCCTCGATACTACTATTTAAACGATAAATCATGCAATTCAACAAATCAGGATATCATAAATCATCAATAATTTCATACAAATTCCTCATAATAAAAATTTCATCAACAATATTCATAGCACAACGGAAAATAATCATCTCAACGTATAATCATCTCGGTCTCATCATAAAAATCTCAAATAAATACATCATCATGATCATAAAGATCCATCATCAATAATCCAACAAGTAAAATCAAATCCCCAAAACTCCTAGATCAAAGCACCTAATCTAGACATCCTCAAAAAGCAATATAAATGGAGTAGGCGTGATGCCATCCTCAGCAAACACTCACCAAGCAACTACTCCTCAACTTGCAAGTCTACACCACAAGGATGCAGGCGACAACATAGCCACTAAAGGGTAAGATATACGTTCAACAATAAGAATAAATAAAGGTGTGTATGTTTCAAGCAAAACATAGACATCATATAAGTATTCAACATAAACAGCCTGGTTATCAACACATGCATAATTCATTCATCATTATTAACAACTTAAATGCATCAACATTCCAAAACATGGTTCACAAACATAACATATTCTCGTCAATATATAATTTCCAACTTAACTATACATCATCAACAATTAATCATTAACTCAACTATAAATCATCATCAACACAATTACGAGTTATTCATAATTTCCACACATCATCAATTAGACATTTACCACATAAATGCACAAGTTCATACCAAAACATTGCCAAACACGACTCGTGTGCATGCAATGCACCTAACATGACTCTATATGCATGTGGTACCAAAGTGATCTTAAATCACCCAACTATAAATAGTGATCTTAAATCACCCAACTATAAATATTGATCTTAAATCACCCAACTATAAATCTTGATCTTAAATCAAGCAACTATAAATCTTGATCTTAAATCTAGCAACTTTCGACTGACCATGAATGCATGGATGTTCACGTATGGACTTGACAATGCACACAACTATAAATCATGATCTTAAATCATGCAACTTTCACAACTATCATTTGCATTATCAAATCAATACATCCACACAATTCATGTTATCACCACATCATTTAATCACAACCATAATGCATTAAGCCACAACTATCATCATCACATCATTTTAATACATTCAACATGATTAATCATCGTCATATCATAACATCACAATGTCATGCTTACATTCTTCAACATTCACATATTTCGCATTTCATGATTAATTCAAGCAAGTTACATTAATCCATCATTAATCCACTTTATAATCATGCTACAACATCATTCACAGTTCCATAATCAAATATCATGATCACATATATTTCACGGCTCAATTAAAGATAAATTCCCAAGTTTAATTCACAACATTCCAATTCTAAGTTATCTTTAATCATGCATCATGTTAATCAACCTTATACAACATAATTAAACACTCATTGATCAAGTTTAGGGGTTTGAGACCCAACACATGCTTTAGGAACCTTTAAAAATACGAAAAATGACGTTTCGGGCCAAAACAGGGGACAGTCGTGCTCCTGGAATGGACGGTCGTGCTCTCCAATGTCGAGAGTCACACACGGTCCGTGTGGGGCGCACGGTCGTGCGTCCTTCCCAAGACATCAAAAGTTGATTTTTTCGCATTTTCATGTTGAAAATCCCGTTTTAACGACACATTTCAATCCCAAACGCACCAAACTCGATCAAAATCATTTACCCAACATTACTCACTCGATTACATCTCAAACACAACTTAAAAAACTTAATCAAAATCACTTTTCAACAACAATTACCATGCTTTTCACTTAATTTCAAACATCGTCTCAAAATCACATTTTCACCAACAACTTATCAACAAACATGACATATCAAAAGTAGCACCATTTCCTTCATGTTTCACATGTTCATAATCACTTAACTCAATCATTATAACAACAACTTATTCAATCCAACATCAACTTAATCATTTTCATTCAATTAAACTATTTCATCAAAACACAACAACAACAACACAACTCAATTCACCAAAAAACCACATAATCAACATAATCTCTTCATTCTTTTCATGTATCATAGCAGCAACTTAATTCAACAACAACAACTTACTTAAATTCACTCAATTAAGCAATTTCACCATGAACATAACAATCACTTAAACCACAACTTATTCAACATAAGTTCATGGAATCTCAAACTTATTAAAGCATAAACTTCGTTCAATTATCATGTTATTCATCAAAATCATCAAAACTCACAAAGTTATCAATTCACTATAACAAACCATGAATTTTGACATGAACAAAACATGAATTCACCAAATTTTAGCGTACTTAATTTAGCCATAACAATAGATCACAAATTTTACATAATCAACAACAAACATCATGAAATTAATCATAAGCTAAAACACCCAAACTACCCATTTGCTTATTAAAACTCAATTGGTGAAAATAATCTTCCCTCTTACCTCAATTCTTCTAAAAAATGGCTCCCTAGCTTGAATCTCTACCTTCTAGTGCTTTCCCCTCTTCTTCCTCTCCAAGCCTCTTCTTTTCTCTATTATCTCCCTCTTGCCTCTTCTCACAAGTATTGTGACAAATGGTTAACCTAATTTCACTAACACATACACTTCTCTTTAAATATAATGGGTTAGTGTCACTCACACTAATGAGCTTAGTCACATCCAACTCTCATAATTATTTCTCTACACTTTTATTTCGCTTAAACCTCCCATTTTACTTATACACCACTATTCTCTAAAATTCAAATTTTTAGTTCTAACATAATTACAAAAATGCCACTCACCCATAAAATGACTAAAATACCCCCAACCACTAGAAAATCCACTAATCCACCAATCACAAACAAAATAAACAATTATAAAATAAAACAAACAACTAACAATATTAAATAAATCTAATACTAAAAATCGGGCCGTTACATCCTCCACAAGGCATGGGCCTAAAAAAAATATTATAGCCTAATATCACCCCCAGTCAAATAAAAAAAAACATATATATGTTCCTTCTTTTTCTTTCTTCAGAACGTGTTTGAGTTTCTTCTTCTCAATCAACACCTCTCTTTCGCTTAATTTTTTTTATTTCGTTTCTTGTTTAGAAGTTCTTCTGATTCTGATTTTTTAATGAAGCTTAGCTACACGAATTTTGTTATAGGTTGCTTAATGCTTATTAATAATTACATTTTAAAATCTCACTGTATAATTGCTAATTTTGTTGAATGTTGCAAATATATGGTTCTAATATATGTTGAATGTTGAATGTCAAAATTTTTGTTATATGTTGAATGTTGAAAAATATAATTGCTAATTTTGTTATATGTTGAACGTTGAATGTTGACAAATTTTGATATATGTTGCTAACATATGCCTCATAAATTTCAGGTTCTACATTTTTTTTTTCAGTCTTCCTCTATGCCTCTTAAATTGTCTCCTAGGATTAGAAGTTTAAAAAAAAATTGCGTTTTTATTTGACTAGGGCCTATTTTACTATGAGAGCCGAGACTCCTATTTTATAGGAACGGCCCACTTGATCATATAGTTAGTATATAGAAGATAAACAGGCAAGAATAAATATCTAAAAAAAAATGATACAAACATTTTGTGACAACAATTATCTCTCTCATACTCACATTGTGGTCTTTTTTTTTTTCTGTTTATTGTGTTTGATCAATAAAAAGAAAAAAAAATATTGTCCCAAAAGTTGTCATAAAATGATTGTATAAATATCAATACTCTATCCAAAAACTACAAATTGATGTACATGACAAACTCTCTATAGAGAGCTTGGGAGAAATTAACAAACAAACTTCCTAGCTAACTAACAATTTCTAACTACTAACTAACTATATTAACTATTATATTCTAGTAGTTATTTTGCACATTTAGGAACCTACTAACATTTATTTTATTTTTTTCGAGGGGAGAACTTACTAATAGTATGAACATCAAAATCTTTTATTAAACAAATTAACAACATAATAACAAAGTACATTTAAGAACCTTTACCTAAGAAATATGTGACTGTCAGTTGAAGACAAGTATAGTAATTTGTTATCCAAGAGAGGTGAAAAATGATTGCTATTAATAGGCACAAAACAAAAACCAAACAATTAAAAAAGGAAATAGACATATTTAGACAATTGTTTCCTCACCTTAGCTTGTTCATGGTGTTGAAGCTTCGCCCTTAAGTATAAATAATGTTCCTCCTTACATTGAAACCACATTCATTCAAGAGAAATACAAGAACATTGCAACAAGATAGTAACAATAATCAAAGTAAATATGAAGTTCAGTATTGCCATAATTGTTTCATTCCTATTTCTAGCTGACTTTGGTGCAGCTCAACCTGGGGTCATTAGCATATCAAAATTTGGTGGAGCACCAAATTCAGATATAACCCAGGTATTAATGAATTGACATTGAAAAAACAATTATTTCACCTTTACAAAACTAAGTTGTTAACATATCTAACGGGTATGTACGAGATTTGGATTCAACGTTGTAAATACATGACATGTTTATCGATGTTTATCATCTGATCACAAATTAACGGTGAGGACTATTTAAATATGATTTGGTGAATTTGTAATATGAGCTAATCAATCACAAATATGATGACCGAGAACAATTTATGAGTGTAACTGTGTATTTTCTAAAATGTAGAGAATCTTAATCTATAAATAATAAATTGTCAACTTCGCATTGTATATTATTATTATTATTATTATTATTATTATTATTATTATTATTATTATTATTATTATTGATTGATTGATTTATTTTTGTCCTTTTATAAGGCTTTCACAAGTGCTTGGAAAGAAGCATGTGCATCAACAACTGCAGTCAAAATCATGATTCCAGCAGGTACATACAAGATGAATGGAATAGATGTCAAAGGTCCTTGTAAGGCACCTATTGAAATTCAAGTTGATGGAACAATTCAAGCACCTGCAGACCCTTCTCAAATCAAAGCGGCTGATCAATGGGTCAAGTTTCAATACATGAACCATCTTACCTTATCAGGCAAAGGAGTTTTTGATGGTCAAGGTGCAACTGTTTATAAACAAGTTGGAGCTGCTTGGAGAGGTGATAAGGCTGGCAAAGTTTTCATGGTAAGTATTAATCTTCCTGATCATCATTTCAAAGCCAAGTAACCAAATTAACAAACACTTTACAACTTTTTTCAATTGGGGATTAAACTTTATGTCGAAAAGTAACAAAGTCAAATTCTTACTATTATACTAATACCTCTTGTTGACAAATAATTGTAGCTTATTAATTTAACAAACATATCTAATTGGGTTTTTTTTTTGTCCAATTTCAACAGAATTTCGGTTTTAATTTCGTCAACAATTCCATCGTCCGCGGCATTACTTCTAAGGACAGCAAAAATTTTCATGTTATGGTTTTGGGATGCAATAATTTTACATTTGATGGCTTCACAATTACCGCCCCTGGAAACAGTCCCAACACCGATGGAATCCACATGGGAAGATCAACTGATGTTAAAATTCTTAACACAAACATCGGTACCGGAGATGATTGTGTCTCACTGGGAGATGGTAGCAGAAAAATCACTGTCCAAAATGTGAAATGTGGACCTGGTCATGGTATTAGTGTTGGAAGTCTTGGAAAGTATACAACTGAAGATAATGTAGAAGGAGTTCTAGTTAAGAACTGTACTCTCACCGCAACTGACAATGGTGTGAGGATCAAGACTTGGCCTGATGCACCGGGAACAATTACCATTTCTGATATACATTTTGAAGATATTATCATGAATAATGTCAAGAACCCTGTCATCATTGACCAAGAGTATTGTCCATGGAACAAATGCTCCAAAAAGGTAATCACTCGAGAACTTTTTGTTAATGCATAAGCTTATTTTACAAATTAGATTAAATGATTACAAATTACATACTCTAAAATAATAACTATCTACTCAGAATTTACACAAATTATGCACAAACTTCTTATTATATTTCATCATCGATCATATTTCTTTATAGTATTTTTGTCATAATAATATTTTCGCCAATTTATATATTGTCATGATTTAAAAATAAAAATATTATTTTCGCAAATTAATTAATACCTGCAATCTATGAAGTTTGATCATTTTCTTTGGTTGGTCCTTTAATATTTTTTTCTTCACCAAATTGGTCCAAACAGTCCAAATAGAATGTACCACAAAGTACTAGTTTGAAAATGAAATCTTAAATGACCAATTTGAAAAAAAGGGTTAAACTTACCTACAAAGATCTACATATTATTAAACGTTTGGGGAAAAACTATATTTTACATTGATTGTGCATATCAATTAAACTATAATTTAAATGACTAACTTTTGTTCATTTCTTGCATGGTTTTCAATGGTTTAGAATCCATCAAAAATAAAGATAAGCAAGATTTCATTCAAGAACATTCAGGGAACCTCAGGAACTGCAGAAGGAGTGGTTCTTATTTGCAGCAGTGGTGTACCATGTGATGGTGTCGAGCTAAATAATGTTGATCTCAAATTCAATGGAAAACCAGCAGTAGCTAAATGTTCTAATGTCAAACCTTTAGTTACAGGAAAAGCTCCTGTATGTCAAGCTCCTGCTGCTGGAAAAGCTCCTGCTAAATAATTTTGATTTTTTTTTTCTCATTTTCTTTGAAGAGTAAACAAACCATCCCCATAATGCGAGGATGTTGACAGATAGTAGTATAGTCTCATGGGAATACACAACTCGACATGTGTATCAGAACCACTGTCATGTATATGTAACCCTTCTCATCTAACAAATAAATTTCTCTTAGTCTGCAAATTCAACAAGTTAATTGTACGATTATTAGCGTATAAATCTTTCCTTCCAACAAATGAACTCGAAAGATCAATCTAGGACTTAAATTAGATTCTTAAGGAGTTTTTAATTGATTGTTTTAAGGTTACAAGTGCTTAGTTTGCGACGCAAGAAACATGTGATCAAGTAGAAATAGAAGAAATAGATGGTCTTGGGCATCTTTATTTCGAATTCCTTGCATTCATGATTAATTAACTCGAATGATTGGGAAAACACCCTAGGGCGACATGATTAATCAACTCAAAAACGTTTCCAATCCAAATTGGCATATAACATGTGCCCCTTGATAATTTTGTTGTAGCCAGTAATATCAAAGTATTTCTTTTATTGTATCCACACAGACTAGGTTAAAGAACTGTTCAGTTCATGTGATTACTAAAAGGTATATAGTTAAAAGTTGGTAGTGTTTACTTGATTGTAGTTGTTTGTTGGCAGCTAATGAGTGTGAGGGGTGAAACAAACAATAGACAAGTGATGTCAAAATACAAGCAAGTGTATTAGTGTGTCGACAAGTAGTAATATTTGTAAAACAGTTCGTCTCTATAGGGATTGTCTAATTTCAACTCGACTATTGCGATTATGATTAAGATAATTGTAGTAAAAACGGAGTGTTTGCACATGGCAAAATGGTTGGAGAGAGAGAGAGAGAGACGACTAGTTCACATCAGATTTCCTTCCCTGAATCTTTTGGGTATCTTACACTATTTTCAGTATTTTCTTAAGACATTTTATCAGTTATTTGAGTCAATAAAAAGGAGATTTAGAGAAGTTGTTCATGATTTAAGGGACATTTTTTAATGTTTTCAATTGAGTCATGTAATTTTGTTTCTTCCCTAAACCACACAATTTCATAGGTGTTTTGAGTTTTTTATTGAGAAATCATGTGATTCTGCAAAGCAAAGAACCCCATGAAAGTTTTGGAAGACATGAATGAAGGTCATTAATGTTCAAGAAGGCTTTGAAGACATTACAAGTTGAGGAAATTTTGTCCAAAGTCCTAAGACCAAATCAGAGAAGGAAAATACTTGAAGAAATAAAGAAAAACGCAAAAATACTTGACCAAATCAGTATAATGCTTTCATGTCCTAGGGAGTGTCACACACCTAGCTAGTGTGGCTGGTCTTATATTAGGTAAAGAATGGTATCTTGTTTACATCAGAATCGTAGCATATAAATTTTATTATTATTTCTCTAATCAATTAGGTTATTATTATTTCGTTAATCAATTAGAGATAATTAGTGTATGTGGTGAAATTCTAAGATTTGTATGTAAAACTGGTTCCTTTAAATGACAATTTATGAACTTCAACGACTCTTGGGTTAGATACCGTGTTTTCAAAAAAAATAAATAGGAATTTCAAATATCCTACAATTTAATTACATATGAGAGTGTAAGTCTCTGCCTTAATAACTATCCAACCGTGTATGGAACTCTAGAGGATTGATGACGATGTACCTTATAAGACCCCGATTCCCGAGACTACTATTTAAATAATAAATCATGCAATTCAACAACAATCGAGGTATTACAATTCAATAAACAACTCATGCTAAATTCTCATTATGAAAATTTCATCAAAAATATACTCAGATCACCACAGAATAAACATCTCGACAAATATCATCTCAGGTCACATCATAAAAATCTCAAAAGCATAAGTATATCAACATCCTGATCGTAAAGATCCATCCAAAATAATCCAGAAATAAAAGTATTACAACCCCCCAAAACTCCTAGATCAGAGCACCTAATGTAGACATCTTCAAAAACATATAAATGAGTAGGCATGACACCATCCCCAGCAAATACTCACAAAGTAAGCTACTCCTCAACCTGCAAGTCTACACCACGAGGATGCAGGCAACCAAAAAGCCACTGGAGGGTACGATATACGTTCAACAAAAAGGATCAATAAACGCATGTAAGTTTCAGGCAAAACAACATGAACATATAATCATTCATCATATAAAGCCTGGTTATATCATACCACATCCATAACACATTTGTAATCAATTATAAACCATTGACAATTTGATTACATCAACACTATAAACAAGATTCACAATCATACATATCATATTTGCATTAACAATTCATCATCAACTCAACTATAAGATTGGACTGTAGATCTTACCATTTAGGCCTTAGAGCCCTACAGACAGGGGCTTGAACCCTTAGAGTAAGGCTGGGCGCCCTCCAGAAGAGCACAAGGCCTACCTGACAGCCGTACATAACCTTAGGGAACTCTCCTAAATGATACCCTTTGGGGGTGCCCTTAGCAGCCGGTGAGGGCGCCGTAATCATGGTTTTGGCCCTTTATGATTTGGGCCCAAACTCATGACCGGATAGGCCCAAATTGGGGCTACAAATAGTAACCTTGGGATCATTCCCAATGCATGACCAAAACAGACCCTGAAAACCCTAGTTTTCCTAGATTGTACTCACAGCCAGTACAGTTGGCGCCCACCGTGGGGCTACGGTAAAACTGACCTAGCCACTATCTCTGAAACAAAAGCAGTCGATCCACGGCCTCCAAACGCCACCAGAACGCCGTGAATCCGCCGTATCTTTCAGAGCAACCCCAAACTCTCTGAATCCGCCGTGATTCATAAACCCTCACTTTAATCAAACGTTCAACCTGTATCCATTCGAGAAACCGATCTAAGCCTTGAGATTCGCGAGCTCAGTCGCAAATCTCCAACCGCCACTCTCAACCTTCACATACTAACTCAAACAACTGTCGTCACCACCACCGATGGCGGACCCGGCTGTAATATCCCGCTTATTAGTATCAGCTATCTGTGTTAGAAGTAATTAATAAGCGTGGCAATTTAGTAAATCATGGTTATGGCAATTTGGTAAATAATTCAAAAAGGGGGAATTATAAGAAAATGGAAAGGCATGATATTTTCACAAGTTTCATTCTTCTCTTCTACTCTTCCCAAACCAGCCACTCTCTCTCTCTCTCTCCCTCACTCTCACGCCACCCTTTCTCACCCAAATCATCAAGTTTTCACCCATAAAATCCTTGAGAAGTTTACTAACAAGTGGATTGCTGAAAAGATAGAATAAATAGAGAAGGAACAAGGAAGAAACAAAAAAAGGAGCAAGCTAGGGTTTCAAAACCAAGCATAACCAGCACCATTTGAGGTTTAGGTGAGCTCATTTAGGGTTTTAGAACCCATCTAGAGTGCTATTTATGAGTTTTGCAAGTTATTACAAATTTTAGAGTTAACCCTAGAATTCTTGTTTGTTTAATCTTTGCCCATGAGAGCCTATAATTGTTAATTTCTGAAGGAAAATCTTTTTTATCATGTTTAGGAAGCCTGGGTAACATTGATTGGGGCAAAAATGGTGAAAATCTCATTTTTACACATGTTTATACTGATACGGTCGCTGTAGCGACGGACTGTCGCTTGTAGCGACCACACTGGCGCTTGTAGCGACCAGTGGCGCTTGTAGCGACAGACTGGGCGCTTGTAGCGACCAGGTTCTGTCTACTGGCGCTTGTAGCGACCAGAAGGGCGCTGTAGCGACCAACCCTGGATAGCCCAACTTAGTTGAGCTGTTCTGGGGGTCCTGGTGCGCGCGGGCATGGCTTTTGCAACTGATTTCTTATAACATATCTTAGAAACATAATTCACCATTTTAGTCCATTCTAAAGGCTTCCGTTGGTTGAGAAATAACATGAGCAAAGATTAAGCAAAGCTTGGAATTTCATGAATTAAAGATGAAAAGCCTAAGTAAGCCCTAGGGTTGGCTCATGAGAACGATGAGTCAAGAACCTTGATAGGTTGATGAGTCCATAGAAGGTATTCTTCACGTAGTAAACATAAGTATGTTACCATGTATGGAAGCTTAGGACCTTTTATAGGTTTAGCACGTATGAATGGTTACTTAAAGAATAAGAACAATACGAATATGTAATATGATTACGATCACGTGTTCATCAGACTCCGGGTTACGCCGGATGAGATTTCTCCGAAAGGGCTATCCACACGTAAGTTAAAAGATTTAAGCATGTCCATCAGGCTCCGGGATTCGCCGGATGGGACTTCTCCGAGAGGGTTGTCCACATGTAAAGTAAGATGTGTCCAGCAGGCTCCGGGTTATGCCGGATGGGGCTTCACCGAAAGGGTTGCCTACACAAAGATAAGAGGAGTCCGGTGTTAGCCTGATATGATAGGAATTTCACCGGTATGATGGGAGATGTACTTCGGGGTTACTCCACCCGGATGCACTCCGTAAAATGAACCAAGATAATGATTGTTTGTTCAACGCTAACTTCTAACTTATGATACGGAAATGGATACGTATGACTTATATGTAATACGAGATATGATGATTAGTTCCTAGTGAACGAGATGTGATCCTAGGAAGTCCCCAAGATCACTATGTATAATCTAAGGTTAGAATGGAACATGATAAGTTAGAGTTAAGACAATAAAGCGATCCTAGGTTCTCCCCCATGATCGCGATGAATGTAAAGAATGATGGCGATCGTAGGTATCCCCAAGATTGCCAAGGGTAGGCACGGCGACCCTAGGTTACCCCGTGGTTGCCAACAGTAGGTAGGGTAGAGCTCACTGAGACGTTATGTCTCATCCCTTTCCTTCTGGTGCAGGTTCTTCGCAGGTAGCACGACGCAAAGGTAAAGAGAAGGCTACAGACTGATCGTGCTGTATTATGTTTATCCTATGGATGTTGTATAAGAATGATGTATTATGATGTATATTATGAAGAATGTTTGGTATCAAATATCAAGTTGTATCACAAACCTGTGTATTTGTATATTTAATAAACAACTTTTCTGTATTGTATTTAATGTATCCAGTACGAGATTTTAATACTCGTAAGAGATCCTAGGCAATCTCTATATGGGTGTTACACCGGCGGCCTTAGAAGCTCTACAACAACAGATCCAACAGCTTCGAGATCACAACGAAGCCTTGCAAGCAGTAATGGAGTGAAAGGGAGCCACCAACACTAAGGCTCACCGAGTAAACACAATCGACCTAGACCCAAGAGAGGAATTTCAGAATGAATGCCTTGAACCTACGGAGGACCTAAAGGAAGTCATAATAGGTCCAGGACCGCATCAAACAACTAAGGTGGGGACTTCCCTAGACCCCGCTGAGGAGCAAACTCTGATAGACCTTTTGAGAAAAAACTTGGACCTGTTTGCTTGGCAACCATCCGATATGCCAGGCATAGACCCCACCATCGTATGCCATCACCTCGCCCTACACCCAGGGGTGAAACCGGTTGCACAACGCAAAAGAAAGTTAGGCGAAGAAAGAAGGAAATCAGTAGACGAAGAAGTCACCAAACTGAGAGATGCCCGTTTCATAAGTGAGATCAAATATCCTACGTGGCTGGCCAACATTGTCCTCGTAAAAAAATCTAACGGAAAATGGCGCATTTGCGTCGATTACACAGATTTGAACACCGCCTGCCCTAAGGACCTCTATCCTCTCCCAAATATCGACCACCTGATTGACAATGCTTCAGGGTATCAGACCCTCAGTTTCATGGACGAATACTCCAGTTACAACTAGATAAAGATGGATCCTCTTGATGGTCCAAAGACCGCCTTCATGACCAACCACCAGAACTATCACTACGAAGTCATGCCTTTCGGCTTAAAGAATGCAGGCGCTACTTTTCAAAGATTAATGGACACCGCCTTCGCGGTGCAAATCAGAAAGAACCTGCAAGTTTACATCGACAACTTGCTGGTAAAGACAAAGCAAGATAAAAGCCATTCAAAGGACCTGGAGGAGATCTTCAATCAAGTTCGAGCATACAACATGCGCCTCAACCCAGCCAAATGCTCCTTCGGGGTTTACGCTGGAAAGTTCTTAGGCTTCATCTTGACCAGGCGAGGTATCAAAGCAAATCCCGACAAGTGCCAAGCGATAATCAACATGAGAAGTCCATCTAATATCAAAGAGGTGCAGCAGTTAACAGGAAGGCTTGCGGCGCTTTCCAGATTTTTGTCTTGTGCCGGCGACAAAGCTTTTTCGTTCTTTGCCTCAATCAAGGAGAAGGAGCTCTTTCAATGGACCGGCGAATGCGGGGAAGGTTTCACGAAGATCAAAACATTTCTTTCTAGCCCGCCCATTTTACATCTTCCGAATGAAGGCGCCATCCTTTTCCTATACTTGTCCATATCAGAAAACGCCATGAGCTATGTCCTCGTGCAAGATTCTGACGAGGGCGAAAAGCCGGTTTATTTTGTGAGCAAAGTGTTTAAGGGAGCAGAGCTAAGATACCAGAAAATAGAGCGCCCCGCGTTGGCAGCAGTGGTAACGGCGAGAAAATTGCGCCCATACTTCTAAGGACACAGATTTGTAGTTAAGTCTAATTACCCCATTAAGCAGGTGCTTGGGAAGGCAGACCTCACCGAAAGGATGGTGTCCTGGGCAGTAGAATTATCGGAGTACGACATCCAGTACCTTCCTAGAGGTAGCATAATGTCGCAGGTCCTGGCCGATTCCCTGGTGGAGTTTTCATTCCCGGTAGAAGAAGTCGACATAGTGTTGGAAGGGCCAAGGGGCCTGATAATAGAGCAGTCACTTAGATTTGAATTCAAGGTGAGCAACAACCAAGCAGAGTATAAAGCCCTCATAGCGGGTATAAAATTAGCACAGGAGATGGGAGCCGAGAATTTGAGGGCGAAGAGTGACTCCCAGTTGGTAACAAGTGAGATAACAGGGGAATACCAAGCAAATGACACTCAGCTTGTTATGTATTTAGCAAAGGTTAAAATTTTAGCTTCCATTTTCAAGTTTTTCGAGGCAGTCTACGTTCCAAGGGAGCAAAATTCAAGAGCAGATTTCCTGTCTAAACTCGCCAGAACCAAGCACCCAGGAAACAACAGAACGGTCATTCAAGAGGTGTTGGCAACCCCTAGCACAGACATAATGGAAGTAAAAGCCGTGGAAAATGAAGATGAGAGGTGGATGACGCCGCTCATAGAGAGGATCGTTCGAACCCAAAAGCGAGGAGGAAGAGCTATAAATACGCAGGAAAGCCTCGAAGTATTGCAAGGTCGCTGGAAAATTATACAAGAGAGGCAGGGCAACACCCCTGCTCAGGTGTTTGGGCAAAAACGAGACCAACCTCGTCCTCTTAGAAGTACATGAAGGAGTGTGCGGGAGTCACATAGGGGGGGCGATCCCTGGCTGTAAAACTCTTAAGAGCAGGTTACTACTGGCCAACGATGACCCAAGACAGTGCCGACTTCGTAAGAAAGTGTGACTAGTGCCAGAGGTTCTCCGACAAGAAACACACCCCTGCTTGTGAGCTCACCTCAGTTTTCTCCCCATGGCCTTTCCACAAGTGGGCAGTGGACATTGTGGGCCCATTCCCATTAGCACCCGGACAACTCAAGTTCCTCATAGTAGGAGTTGACTACTTTACAAAGTGGGTTGAAGCAAAGGCGGTTGCCAAGATCACGGCGGACAGAGTGATACGTTTCTACTGGAAAAAGATCATATGCAGGTTTGGGCTACCCAAAGTCATCGTATCAGACAACGAAACCCAGTTCGCCAGCTTCAAGGTGGTAGAGTACTGCAACCAGCTCGGAGTCCAAACGAAGTTCTTGTCGGTCATCCACCCCAAGCAAATGGACAAGTCGAATCTGCAAACAAGGTAATCTTGAACGACATCAAAAAGAAACTCGACGACGCCAAGGGACTTTGGACTGAACAGTTACATGAGGTGCTCTGGTCATATCATACGACACCACACTTAACAACCAAGGAAACCCCGTTTACCATGGTCTATGGCGCAGACGCTATGCTTCCCATAGAAATCAACACGCCAACATGGCGTCGCGAAATTTTCTCGGAAGAAGCTAATGAGACAGGCCTTCTATGCGGAATGGACAGGATCAACGAGGTACGTGAAGCCGCTCACATCCAAGAGTTCACCGCCAAACAAAAAGCGGCCCGCCGATACAACTCGAAAGTGATCCCACGGGACATGAAGGAGGGCGACTTGGTCCTAAGGCAGGTCGTCGCGCCTACGCGGATTGGCAAATTACTACCTAACTGGGAAGGGCCATATCGAGTCAGGGAAAAGCTTGCACATGGAGCATACAAACTGGAGGAGCTGAACGAAGACACGGTGCCACGAACCTGGAATACAGTGAATCTGCGCCATTACTACAGTTAAATATTTCGTTATTGTCGCAGGGCGAGCCACGTAGAACCAAGCCACCATAATATTTTAATTAGAACTCTTTGTATTTGGTTGGCTAATGAAAAGGAATAAGGGAGCACTCTCTTCCCCTGCGAAGGCTAGGGTTTTTCATGAGGCACCCTATTCCTGTTTATTTTTATCTGTGCCATGAATCCGATATTGCAGGCATCATCATAACGAGCTAGATAGCGTCAAACTGCAAAGAAATCAGAAGAAAAAGAAGTTGCCGCCTGATTCCTTAACCCCAACGAGGGTTGCCACCTAATTCCTTAACCCCAATGAGGGCTCTAAGACGTCGTGAGCTAAATGATGACACTAGGTCATATTTCATTTTCTTTAGCAAGTTTTACTCTGTTTTAGTTGAGTTCAGATGATTTTGTGTGGGTAACAGGCCACAAAAGAACAGTTTTCATGATCCCTGGGAGCAAAGAAATCGTGCCACGATCTGTAGTATTGGAGCACGATTTAGAGCAGTTTTGAAGGGTTTTGGTTCGTAAAATATCGGAGCACGATGGTTTCAAATCGTGCTACGATTTGAAGGCGTGTCAGGCTTTAATTTGAATTTATTGAAGAAATCGGAGCACGATTTCTTATCATCGAAGCACGATGTGTGCGTTTCTGAAGTTTTCCTATAAAAGCCAAAAACATTTCTGAACCCGGGGTTCGATTTTTAGAGGAGAAAAACTGACATTTTTGGAGCTAGAGATCTGAGCCAAGGTGGGAGACCATCAAGTACTCATAGTCGGTTCTTCAATTCATGTAATGAGTCGTCAATTTGAGTTAGTTATTTGTGCTTTAGCCATGAGTAGCTAAGTTAATTGTGATTAGGTCTTGCGATGAATCTGTTCTAAGCTTGTTGACATGTAATCTGTAACTCTGAATTTTATGAATGTTAATCTAGTTTATTCAGTATGAATTGCGCTTAATGCTTTTATGATTCTGACCCAATATAACTGATTTGAAAGATTATTTGACTATTGACACTAGCTTATAAACTTTGACCTATTTATACTGAACCACTTATCGGACAATCTAGGAATGGAACGTTGTTAAGTTGTGACATTGGATTAACGGACTTAAAAACCTTTGATGATTATAGGTTCACCTAAGGAATTAAGGAATTATAATTAGAAAAGAGTGCTTTTAATCAAGGGATTGATCTAAGCTAATTTTGTTAATCGTCTTGAACTAATTAACACTAATAAGATTTAAAAGCAGATTACTTATGAGCGACGAATAGATGATTCGAAAGACCTAATCCTTTCTTCATCATAGTTTGAAATCCACTTTTATTTTCAGTTATTTATTCTCTATTGCAACCATAACCTACTTGCCTAAGGCAACCCCCCATTTACACATCCTAAACATGAACACCATTGCTAAATTGAAGTCACAATAGTCCCTGTGGAGACGAATTTAATTATTACTCCGATTTGAATTAGTACACTTGCTAATTTACTATCACTAAATGAGATCGCCACCTAATTCCTTAACCCCAATGAAGGCTCTAAGACGTCGTGAGCTAAATGAGATCGCCACCTGATTCCTTAACCCCAACGAGGGATGCCACCTAATTCCTTAACCCCAATGAGGGCTCTAAGACGTCGTGAGCTACATGAGATCGCCACCTAATTCCTTAACCCCAATGAGGGCTCTAAAACATCGTGAGCCAAAAATGAGATCGCCACCTGATTCCTTAACCCCAACGAGGGTTGCCACCTAATTCCTTAACCCCAATGAGGGCTCTAAGACGTCGTGAGCTAAAATGAGATCGCCACCTAATTCCTTAACCCCCAATGAGGGCTTCTAAGACGTCGTGAGCTAAATGAGATCGCCACCTAATTCCATAACACCAATGAGGCCTCTAAGACGTCGTGAGCCGAAAATGAGATCGCCACCTGATTCCTTAACCCCAACGAGGGTTGCCACTTGATAAGAACCAATTTCTAAAAATAGTCATTTTTCTTTCAATTTCACGAAATTGCTTTGTTAAATTTGAACTTTAAAATTCTTGTGATTCAAAATGCAATAACCATAATGGAAAATGGATATTTGGGTTAAAATGGACAAATGGCAGAATTTTAACCCAAAGAAATTTTATGGACAAGATTGAACAAAGACTCAAAAATGGAGAAATGGAATGGAAAGACAGGGACGCCACACCTTCTAATCCAAGAAAGTGATAAGTCTATGGGATTGAGGATCACCACAAGAAAGGATTCTTGATATGATCAAAATTGGTCCAATCCCAGAACCAAAGAGCAATTGCTCAAAAACACACATAGTGTAGTTTTTCACTCAAAATAGTCCTAGTTTTTATTGATGATTGTTGCCCCTTATATATATAAAACAGGTCACATGCTGTAATACAAGGAATATCAAAGAAAATAACTCATGAAAACTCTATGAATTCAGCCATTAGTCTAACATCCATGCCTAGGGCTGAATAATTGCAAAAATGGTTACAAATTGATTTGGAATGAAATTGTGCAGCCACAATTGATGGTGGGGCGGCTCCCATGATGCTGAGAACGTTTCCAATTAATTTTCTCAATGAGTGGGCTGAAAGAAAACAATTCATTGTGCTTTAATGTGTGGCAGCGTCACTTCCTTCTTTCCTTTCATGTCTTGGGCTATTTTTCTCCCTCCCATTAATGTTCTTGATTTCTTTTCACTCTACTTGATTCAACATATTATTTTCTTTCTAAAATAAAGAAAGCACACCATTTAAAGCTTTTGAAAGCTTTAAAATGGATAAAACACACAAGAAATCCAAACTTAGTGTTTTGGCCAAAATTGGTCCCTTACACTTTTATTACAACATATTTAAAATAAAAACACATTAAAATGGGCAGCAAGCAAGCCCTCCCTCCATGCCATTGTGTTCCTCATCATATTCCCCCTCGTCGAAAGAATTCGTCCTCGAATTTGAAAGCTATGTACAACCTCCAGGTTCAAACACAATTCTTTTAAATTTGTGTGGTACCTTCTTTGGGAACACATCTTCACATTCCTGCAAGTGAAACTTAGTACAACTTGGCAATTTTTTAGTGTTAGTTAACAAAGACACCCTTTTGTAAAGTAGTAAATATAGGGGCTGTTTGTTCATGATTGTTTCTTGAAACTCCCCATTTTTTCAATCAAACTCTCTTTCTTTTCTTTTGATTTTTCTTTTTCTTTTTCTCTTTTTTCTTGCTCGTATTTTTCTTTCATTTTCTTTTGATCCTCTCTAACCTCACTAGGACTCAATGGTGCAAGACTAATCTTTTGACCAAAATGAATAAAAGAGTACTTGTTGGTTCGACCATCATGAAGGACACTTCTATCAAATTGCCAAGGTCTCCCTAACAACAAATGACTAGCCTCTATTGGTACTACATCAGATAAAACAGAATCTTCATACTTGCCAATTTTAAAACAAACCTCTACTTGTTTATCAACAAGCATTTCTACATTTTCATTAAGTCATTGAAGTTTGTAAGGCCTTCGGTGAGGTTTTGTTTCTAATTCCAATTTAGACACCAAGCGTGTACTAGCAACATTGGTACAACTACCTCCATCAATAATTAAAGAGCATACCTTTCCTTTCACAAGGCATCTTGTGTGGAAAAGACTTTCCCTTTGATTTGATTCCTCCTCCTTAGCTTGATTTCCCAAAAACCTCATAATCATGAAAAGGTCTCCACTTGGTATTTCTTCATTCTCCTCTTCAACATACCCATCATGCTCCTCTACCTCAAGGTGTTCATTCTCCTCAATTATCATATTTCTCTTTGTTGGACATTGAGAAGCTATGTGTCCTTGACCTTGACATTTGAAACACTTAACACTTTTGTTAGTAGAAGTACTTTGAGAAGGGTTTATTTGTATACCTTTAGGATCAACCGTGGAGTCCTTTGAATTTGATGACGAGGATCCCTCCTTCTCTATTTTTTCCTTCCAACTTAAAGAGTTAAAAGAAGAAGTGTTTCTTCTAACTTGGCCTTTTCTTTTGAGTTGATGTTCCACTTTGATAGCTTGATGTACCAAGTCATCCATTTCAACATAGTGATGAAGTTCAACTATGTCACCAATGTCACGATTTAGACCATGAAGAAACCTAGCCATGGTTGCTTCATTGTCTTCTGTTGGAACAAAATGTGAACAACTCTCTTTTGAATAAGAGGAAAATTGTTGGAACAATATGTATGAACAACTCTCTTTAAGGTTTTGATGATAACAAAGTGTTAAAAAGAAAATTGGTATTGCTAATGCTTTGTTCTAAGTTGTGCAGAACCATGTTCTTAATGTTGGTTAATCAATATTGGTTATGGAAGAACAAGCTAAGAGCAAGAAGGAAAGCTTAGAAGCTGTTGCAAGTTTGAAGGAAAACTGGGTCTGAAGGCTGAGTCTGAAGACTGAGTCTGAAGGGTGCTTCTAAAGGTAGAGTCTGAAGACCGCGTCTGAAGGCAGCGTCTGAAGGCTGAGTCTGAGGGTCAACGAAAGTCAACGTCTGAAGGCTGAGTCTAAGGGTCAACGAAAGTCAACGTCTGAAGTCTGAGTCTGAAGGTCAACAAAAGTCAACGTCTGATGGGAGCATCTGATGAACAGTGCGTTTGATGAACAATGCGTCTGATGAACAGTGCTTCTGAAGTTCTGCTTCTGAAGAGAGCTTCTGAAGTACTGTTCCTGAAGAAGCGTCTGAAGTCTGACGTGGAAAGAAAAGCAACTGTTTCCTTCAGCATTTAATGCCTGCAGTGTCAGAACAACTCCAATGGAATAGTTGTCTCCCTGACTCAAACATTCCCCAACTTTTAAGGAAAGCAAATTCAAACTTGGCTGCGTGCTCTGTTTTCTGCTGGGTTTTAGCTCACAATTTCAGCCTGACCTAGCTCAAGATTTGCAACGTCTCTTTGCTTAAATCCTGGCAATCTTCAACAGCTCTATTTCCCTCTATATAAGGATGAGGAATTGAAGAAGAAAATTGCTAAGACTCAAAGTTCACTAAAACTCTTAGAAATTATTTCAATCTTTGTATCTTAGAATTTCTTAAGGTTAGAGTCTTATACCTGAGTTGTATTAAGTGAACACATCTGATATTTGATCAAGTGTTCAACCCAAACTTACTTTCTTTGTAATTCAGTTTGGTTCAAGTCTCAGTCTACGTACTGAGCATCAGAAGTCTCATTACTTTGTGTTCTGAGCAGGAAGTCTCATTACTTTGTGTTCTGAGCATTGGAAGCCTCTTGACTTTGTGTCTTGAGCATTAGAAGTCTCTTACTAGGTGTTTGAGCAACCGGAAGTCTCTTCCTTTGTGGTTGAGCAATTGTAATCAGTTTGATTATAGTTCAAATCTCTTGTTAGTAACAAGGGGACTCGACTACTTCCAACTTGTGGAAGGAACTAGTATAAAAACATTGTGTATCTCTCTTTCCTTCTCTCTTTACATTTGAATCCACTGCATAATTAACTTTAAAAAGGTTCAGAACTGATCTATATCAGATTCTGAACTTAACCAAGTTTTGAGAAGAAAAGAAACCTAAGTTTTTAAGTCCACACAATTCAACCCCCCATTCTTATGTGTTTTTCTCACCTTCAGTTGGTATCAGAGCTCTAGTTCTGATATTCAATCACTTAATAGTGAGTCAGTGAGATCCTGAGAAAAACATGTCATCGGAAGGTTCACCTCCACCCCCTCCCAGAAATCAAAGAGGTACTGGTACTTCTACATTATATTCATATGACTATGGTACTGAAGAAAGGAAATCCAAGTCACACAATAAACCCCCAATGTTTACTGTTGACCCAGAAAAGTTCTCATGGTGGAAGAGCAAAATGTACAGTTGATGAAGAAGGTGTTATTGTCAACAGAAGAGGCTTGAGTGATGCAGATAGAAAGATTTACAGAAAGCATCACAATGTGAGAGGAATCATTGTGGATTCCCTACCTCACACTGAGTACCAGAAGCTGAGTGACAAATCAACAGCAAAAGCCATCTTCACATCCCTCTGCTCTAACTATGAAGGTAACAAAAAGGTTAGAGAAGCTAAGGCTAATATTCTTGTTCAGCAATATGAGCTGTTTAGAATGAAAGAGGATGAAAATATTGAGACAATGTTCTCAAGATTTCAGACTCTGGTTTCTGGACTTCAGATTCTGAAGAAGAGTTATACCATGGCTGATCATGTGAGCAAAATCCTAAGAAGTCTGCCATCTAAATGGAGACCCAAAGTAACTGCTATTGAGGAAGCTAAGGATCTAAATACTCTAAGTATTGAAGATCTTATAATCTCCCTCAAGGTGCATGAACTGGGACTTAATGAAGATGAGTCTGTTAGAGAGCCTAAATCAATAGCACTGAAATCCAAAAGAAAGCTTGTTAAAGCTCTGAAAGCTATTGAATCTGAAGAGCTTGCAATGCTTTCCAAAAGACTTCAGTATCTAATGAATAGAAAGAAGAAATTCTCTAACAGAAGCAGCAACTTTAAAGGATCTGGTTCAAAGAGGGAAAACCAGAAGGACTGCTACAACTACAAGAAACTTGGCCACTTCATTGTTGAATGTCCTGAACTTTAGAAGGACAAGTCAAAGGAAAAAGCAAAGAAGACCAGCTCCAAGTCCAGTAGCTTCAGAAACAAACTTAAGAAGAGTCTCATGGCAAAATGGGATGATCTGGACAATGAGTCTGAGTCTGATGAAGAGGAAGCAAATATGGCTTTAATGGCAACTGCATTTTCTGATGCAGAATCATGTTCAGACTCAGATGATGAAGATGAGGTATATTCTGAACTCACTAGATCTGAATTAATTGAAACAGTTAAAGATCTTATGAGCCACCTCAAAAGCAATTTAGGAGAAATAAAAAATTTTAAAAATAAAACTAACTTGCTGTCTGAGGAAAATCTCAAACTTCAGAATCAAATCATTGAGTTTGATGAAGAAGTTATAGAACTCAGAGATGAGGCTCATAAGAAACCTGAAGAAATCCCTAATGAATATGAAATTGCTCTTCAGAACTTTATTTTAACTGGAATTAATAGAAGCAAGGTTGCTTCTATGATTTATAGTATTTACAGAAACAAAGGTGAAGGTATTGGATTTAACAATGATTCATTCAATCTTTCAAATGAATTAAACACACCTTCTTGTTCTGAAAATATTATGAAAGGCAATGAGATATGATTTGTGCCTGCTTCTAACAGTTCTGAGAAACTGAATTTAGCAGAAACTGAGACTGAGTCTGAAGTTCTGAATTGCTCAGACTCTAAAGCTTCTGAACCTAAGGATAAGATGAAGGCAGATGTTAAAACCTTGCCTAAATCTAAGCCAAAAGGTTCTAAGACTAAGAGTATGACTAAATCAGACTCTAAACCTGAAAATGTTCAGAGTCTGAAGAGTTCAGAACCTGAAACTAGTAAGTCTCAGAGTCTGAAGAATTCAAACTCAAATTTTACTAAGACTGGGTTCATGAAATCTTCAAAAACTACTAAACCAGTCTATACAAAACATTTTCAATCTCAGAATGTCAGGCAAGGCAAGCAAAAGAAAGCAAATCTGTCATCTACTTCTGATTGTTTTAAGAAAGGTCAAACTGAAGCTTGCCTTGTGTCTGAAGCTAACAAAATTAGAGTTCTGAAGAAATCAGAACCAAAGTGCTCAATGGTTCAGACTCTAAACAACTCAGAACCAAAGACCTTCAAGTTTCAGGTTCTGAAGAAATTTGAGTCCAGAACCTTGAGAACTCAGGTTCTGAAGAACTCAGTTTCAAACACTAAGACTTATTCAAGATTTAAGGATTCAAATCCTAAGTATCTGAACAAGTTTGAGTTCTATAACTCCAGACACAAGATGCAAAAGGCTAAACCTTTCAGGACTAACCATAAAGGACCAATGAAAATCTGGGTACCTAAGTATGAGATCATTTCTATTGCAGATATGCTTGTCATCCAAAGAAAAGGAAAGGTCCTGGTACCTGGACAGTGGATGCTCGCATCATATGACAGGAGACAAGTCTATGTTCCAAACCCTGACTCTGAAAGAGGGAGGAACTGTGGGATTTGGAGGAAGTCAGAAAGGAAAGATCATTGGTACTGGTTAGATAGGTAATTCTTCCCTGTACATTGATGATGGTTGGCTGGTAGATGGACTTAGACATAATTTACTTAGCATAAGTCAATTATGTGATAGTAATTATGAAGTCTTGTTTAATAAGAACACATGTACTGTAATCAACAACAAAGATAAATCTGTTGTGTAAGAGGAAATAGGAAAAACAATGTTTATAAAATCAATTTTTCATAACTGGTTCAGCAGAAGGTAGTTTGCCTTCTGTCTGTGAGTGATGAGAAATGGGTATGGCACAAAAGGTTGGGACATGCTAACTGGAGACTCGTCTCTAAGCTTAGCAAGTTGCAACTGGTCAGAGGCCTACCTAAAATTGATTATCACTCAGATGCTCTGTGTGGAGCATGCCAAATTGGAAAAATTTCTAAAACTTCTTTTAAATCCAAAAACATTGTTTCCACCTCAAAACCTTTAGAACTGCTTCACTTTGATTTGTTTGGTCCTGTTGGAACAGATTCAATCAATGGGAAGAAGTACGGACTTGTAATTGTTGATGATTATAGTAGGTGGACTTGGGTTAAATTCCTTAGAACCAAAAATGAAACATATGATGTGTTTTACAAATTCTGAAAACAAGTACAAAATGAAACTGATTTGAAAATTTTAAAAGTCAGAAGTGATCATGGTGGGGAATTTGAAAATGAACCTTTTGAAAATTTTTGTGAAGATCATGGAATTCTCCATGAGTTCTCATCTCCTAGAACTCCACAACAAAATGGAGTTGTAGAGAGAAAGAACAGATCTTTGCAAGAAATGGCCAGAACCATGATCCTTGAATCCAAAATTGCAAAGTACTTTTGGGCAGAAGCTGTTAACACAGCATGTTATATTCTGAACAGGATCTATATCAGACCTATTCTGAATAAAACAGCATATGAACTTTTTAAAGGAAGAAAACCAAGCATTTCTTATTTTCATCAGTTTGGTTGTACTTGTTACATACTGAACAATAAGATCTACCTAAAGAAATTTGATGCTAAGGCTCAAAAGGGTATCTTTTTAGGATACTCAGAGAGATCTAAAGCATACAGGGTGTATAATTCCGAAACACATGTTGTTGAAGAAGCTATACACATTAGATTTGATGATAAGAAGCCTGGTAATGAAATACCAGAGCTGGTTGAGAGTTTTGCAGATTTCAGACTCTCAGAAGAACCTTCAGAACCCGAACCTAGTTCAGAGTCTGAAGAAAGTTCAGAAGCTGAAAATATTGAAGAATCTGATAAACTCTCTGATAATGACACTACTCCTGAAGCAAATCAAGACCAGCATGGTTCTGAACAAGTCCCTGATGGTTCTTCAGAAGCTAATCCACCCAGAACCTCATTCAAGTACAAGTCTTCACATCCTGAGGAGCTGATTATTGGGAACAAGAACAGTCGAAGGAAAACAAGATCAACATTCAGTCAGAATGAGTCTATGCTTGGACTGCTATCAATGATTGAGCCCACAACAGCTGATGAAGCACTTGCAGATGATGGTTGGATTGTAGCCATGCAAGAAGAATTGAACCAGTTTCAAAGAAATGATGTCTGGGATTTAGTTGCAAAACCTGATCATAAGAACATTATTGGAACAAAATGGGTGTTCAGAAACTTCCTTCTTTCCTTTCATGTCTTGGGCTATTTTTCTCCCTCCCATTAATGTTCTTGATTTCTTTTCACTCTACTTGATTCAGCATATTATTTTCTTTCTAAAATAAAGAAAGCACGCCATTTAAAGCTATTGAAAGCTTTAAAATGGATAAAACACACTAGAAATTCAAACTTAGTGTTTTGGCCAAAATTGGTCCCTTACACTTTTATTACAACATATTTAAAATAAAAACACATCAAAATGGGCAGCAAGCAAGCCCTCCCTCCATGCCATTGTGGTCCTCATCACAACCTAATTCCTTAACCCCAATGAGGGCTCTAAGACGTCATGAGCTAAAATGAGATCGCCACCTAATTCCTTAACCCCAATGAGGGATCTAAGATGTCGTGAGCTAAAATGAGATCACCACCTAATTCCTTAACCCCAATGAGGGCTCTAAGACGTGGTGAGCTAAATGAGATCGCCACCTAGTTCCTTAACCCCAAAGAGAGCTCAAAGATGTCACGAAAACAGAAAGGTCCACGCAAAAAGTGCCTCGACAAAATAATAATATCGAGAATAAAACTATTTGACAATTTTTGACAAATTGCGAAAGTAATGGTCATCGCCCAGGAAGCATTTTCTAAAAGCATCGCCATTAAAAAAGAAAAAATTCAAAGCTAAGAAGAACAGACAGCATAAAGAGAACAATGCATCATTACAAGTTCAGAGAGAAGTATTAAGTTTGAAACAAATCATAAATTACAACAGCAAGATTACGGTTCGTCCACTAGGGCGCCATCTACAACAACCATAAAAGAATCTAGAGACGAGAGATCGATGCCCGGGTGAAGAAAGGCAACCTGTTTTTTAGCACGGTCAAAACCATTCTCAAAAGATATGGCCAGCTCGCCTTTGGCCTCTGAGATTTCAGCCTTTAGCGCCATCTCCCTCTCACCTCCAGAGTCAACCTCGTCCTTCAACCGCATAATCACCGCGTCATTCCCAACCAAGTCAGCATCATGACCAATCTTCAGATCACCGATGCGCTCATCACATTCGAGCCTCATCGCCTCTTCGGCTTCCTTGATCTCCTTCTCCTTGCTTTCTTGAGCTTCTTGCAATTCCTTCTCCAACGCCCTCACCTTACCCAGCAGCGTTTCTTCACTATGCACCAGCTCTTCATGTTTGTGGTCCATTGCCATCAGGAGCATAATAGATCACAAACAATTCACACCCACGTCCCTTGACATAAAGGGAATGGAGTTCTATTTCCTAGCTTCAACATCGTCAGGATTGAAGGCTATCCTTTCCTTAACATAGGCTCCGTAATCAAAATCTTTGCTCCAGAAGGATTGGACCCCCAGCTGGAACCAGCAGGTTCAATAGCAAGATGAGAGTGCGCCCTCTTGGATCTCTTCTCTGTCACCAACTTGTCCTTCCTGGGTGGCGCCTTCTCCCTCCTCTCATCTCGACCCTTTTCTTGCGCTACTTCGGCGACGACGTCACACTCAGGTTGAGCGTCAAGAGCAATCTCAACCTTCCTCTTAGGCTTACGAATAATAAGTCCAAAAGGGTCGCTGGCGACTAACCCCTCAGCAGCTTTCTTGGCCTTCATCTCATCTAGATACTTCTTCCTCTCCGCGGCTGTCATAGGCGCCATCGATTCTACAAAAACAAAGTACATAGATAAACACATAAGTTACTAGGACAAAATAGGCGAGAAAGCCAATGAAGTAAAGTTATAAAATCAACTCACGTAAATAGGTCTCTAGGCTATTGACATCCCACTCCCTATTCAACAGCTTCCGTATATTCATAGGCAACATTTTGTCCAAGAAACAGACGACATCTTTTTCATACTCGCCCAACTTCTCATATTCAAACCCGGTGATGGAGGCTGGAGAACTCATCCAGCAAATTGGAAACCTCAACTCGCCCTGTACGAGCACAGCGGCTTCCTCGCAGTCCTTTCCCCCTTTTGTCCTAAGGAAAGTTTGTCTCCAATTCTTGTAGTGAGAGGCATAAGGCGGGAACAACCTCTTTCCAGGATGTGCGCTGACGGACACCCAGGACAACTTGTCTACCCCCTTAGTACCAAAAAAAGTAAAAAAGGAGCCAACTGAGGGTTCGAAACCTAGTCCCTCACACATGATTTCAAAAGCCCTTATGAACGCCCAAATGTTGGGCTGAAGCTGAGAGGGCGACACATTTAGCCAATTTAAGACACTTACTTCAAAGGGCGTGAATGGATACTTTACGCCCAAATCTTCAAAGAAAACCGTGTACATATAGAAGAATTCATGAGCGATGCCCTTTGGGGTCCGTAGATACACTTTCTCACCCGGGCGACAAGGCTCAAGAATCACATCTTCTTCGAATCCCGTCGAGGACACACTCAGTTTGCTTCGAAAGAACGCCACTCGCTGAGGATCCATATTCATGGATTCCGAGCGAAGTACTTCGTCAGCAAAGTTCTTTTGTCCTGAACCACTAGAAGATGCCATATAACGAATTTCTTTCCAACAGGGGACCTGGGCGAACAGAAAGAAATACGCAATCAGACGAATTTGCACTATTATTTTGAAGGGAAATCGACATATAAAGTGCAGCGGAAGTTTAAAAATTTTGATTTCCTTTCCTTGGATCATTACGAATATCACATGAATCAGTGATAGAATTGTTACCTCTTTGTAATGCAGAAACTATTTCTTTGATCACACGAACAGCTTAAGCGAAGCCTCTACTCGTCCACACGAACAGCTTCCTCTGGTTCCCGGTGCTAGCCAAGCGATCAGAGGTTAGGGAGAGAATAAGGGTTACGGTTTTGCTCTAGGGTTAGACGAAAAAGCACTAGCTGATTTCAGCACTAGAGCTTCTATTTATAGAACTCCTTGCTGCACAAAATCAGCTTGAGCTTCAAAAGCCCATTAGCCCATCAGCTTCCGCTAACTAATTAGCGCCTATTGCTAAACGTACCCCATCATATAAGTACTACTTATATTTCTCCTTTTTACCGTTCTTTTGTGTGTGACCCTATAGGTTCTTGTAACGTTGGCAATAATATTAAATCCTATATTTAATATTATAAACAGTGAGCGGTATCTAGCAACACATCACTGCTACCCAAGTGACAAGAATATCAAGTAATCTGACGAAACCTTTTCCATGATAATATCTATGTGTACGATTACTCCTTTGTCCTAATATCTTTATTGAACACAAGGCATAGATTACGTCACCCTTGTTTAGCTCAATATTTATATTTCTTGATCCCGAAATATACTGAACAACGAATAAGTCCAATATCTCATATTGACTTAATTCGGCATGGCCATGCATTTTTCCAGTCATATTCCATCAAGAGGCCTAAAGATATATCTCCTGTTATGAGGAGGGACAAATCCCATCTAGGACACTCATGTCCCTCAGCATGATTCGTCGAGTGCCCATTAACCAACGTTATAGTCATCTTGTTACAGACAACATTTGAATGGCAATAAAACACTTGAGTCCACATCTAGGGATCATAGTGGTTTCAGGTCTAAGAGTGATATACACTATTATCATTGTGAGAATAACTTATGACGATTTCATAACATACTATGTAGTATTCTCACGACGGGTCAATCCAGTATAAATATTACTCCTAATACTTATACCTATGTATAGACTTAATATCTCATATTCATGACCCATGAGATATGGTCATCAGTCTACATACATAATAGTCTCCATGCTTTATTATTATCCCAATTCATATTAAAGGTTGACTACGGATACATTTAAGAATAGTGTTCTTTCTGTTGATGTAATCTCATGATTAAGTCACACTTAATATTCCATCACATGAACCAACCATTCTAGGGACTTTATTTATCTTATAACAAGTGTAATAAAGAACGCCATATTTTATTCATAATAAAAGTCATGATACATCTGAAGAGTTTAACATAAACTATTGGCCTCTAGGGCTTATACCAACAATCTCCCACTAGCACTAGAGCCAATCAGGCATAGACCTAATACCCATAGATCTAGTATGACCATCATGCTTCTGCTGAGTTAGAGCTTTAGTCAGTGGATCAGCAACATTGTCTGATGTTGGTACTTTGCATATTTTCACATCTCCTCTATCGATGATTTCTCGAATGAGATGATAGCGCCTAAGTACGTGTTTGGATCTTTGGTGAGATCTAGGTTCTTTAGCTTGTGCGATTGCTCCATTGTTATCACATAACAGTTCAATGGGATCCACAATGCTTGGAACTATACCAAGATCAGAGATGAATTTCTTGATCCAAACAGCCTCTTTTGCAGCATTAGATGCAGCAATATACTCGGCCTCGGTTGTAGAATCAGCGACTGTTTCTTGCTTTGAACTCTTCCAGCTAACAGCACCGCCATTTAAGCAAAACACGTATCCAGATTGCGATTTGAAATCATCATGATCTGTCTGAAAACTAGCATCTGTGTAACCAATTACAGAGAGCTCTTCTTGACCTCCATAGATCAAGAAGGTATCCTTAGTTCTTCTCAAGTGCTTAAGGATGTTCTTAACAACAACCCAATGACTGTTACCTGGATTAGACTGGTATCTGCTCGTAGCACTTAAAGCATACGAGACATCTGGTCGAGTACATAACATAGCATACATGATAGATCCAATTGCGGAAGCATATGGAACATTGATCATTCGATCCCTTTCTTCATCAGTTGAAGGGGATTGTGCTTTTGACAAACTTATACCTGATGACATAGGTACGAGTCCTTTCTTAGACTCATACATATTGAAACGTCTCAGGACTTTGTCTATGTATGTACCCTGACTTAAGCCAAGCAATCTTTGTGATCTATCTCTATAGATCCTGATTCCTAATATGTAGGAAGCTTCACCTAAGTCTTTCATAAAAAGGCATTTCCCTAACCAAGATTTAATTTCTTGTAGTGTAGGGATGTCATTTCCGATAAGCAATATGTCATCCACATATAATACCAGAAATGAGACTATGCTCCCACTAACCTTCTTGTAAACACAAGATTCATCTTCATTTTTAATGAATCCATACTGTTGTACAGTTTCATCAAAACGAAGATTCCAACTTCTGGAAGCTTGCTTCAATCCATAGATTGATCGCTGCAATTTGCATACCTTTTGGATGTTATTAGGAATGCCAAATCCTTCAGGTTGTGTCATGTACACATCCTCAAGGAGATTTCCATTAAGGAAAGCAGTCTTAACATCCATCTGCCAGATTTCATAATCATGGTATGCAGCGATAGCAAGTAAGATCCGAATGGATTTAATCATTGCCACTGGTGAAAAGGTTTCATCATAGTCTACACCATGAATTTGTTTGAAGCCTTTAGCAACCAATCGTGCTTTGTAGGTGTTTACCTTTCCGTCCATGTCAGTTTTCTTTTTGAAAACCCCACTTGCATCCTATAGGATTAATTCCTTTAGGTGCTTCAACCAAGTTCCAAACTTGATTTGTGTACATGGAATCCATTTCAAATTTCATGGCCTCAAGCCACTTCTCAGATTCAGGACCAGTAATGGCCTCTTGATAAGTCATAGGCTCATCTTGATCCATGAGCAATACGTCACATTCTTCTGATATGAGATACCCATATCTCTCAGGTTCTTGACGTATCCTATTTGACCTACGTGGTTCTTGTGTTATTGGAGTAGGATTTTCTGTCACAACAGCTTGTGTATCCTGCTCTTGTTCCTCCATTGGCGTACTACTTTGTGGGTCTTGAACTTCTTCAAGATCTACCTTTTTACAACTAATTTCTTTGGAAACAAATTCCTTCTCAAGGAATACTCCATCTCTAGCGACAAACACTTTGCCCTCAGATGGTTTGTAAAAGTAGTATCCTTTAGTTTCTTTAGGATATCCCACAAAGAAACATTTGTCAGATCTTTGTTCAAGTTTAGTGGACATTAGTCGTTTCACATAAACTTCACAACCCCAAATCTTTAAATGTTTCACATTGGGTTTACGACCACTCCATATCTCATATGGTGTCTTTTCTATCGCTTTGGATGGAACTTGGTTAAGTGTGTAAGCTGCAGTTAATAAGGCGTGTCCCCAAAAGGAGTTTGGAAGATCAACATGACTCATCATATATCGGACCATGTCTAACAAGGTTCGATTTCTCCTTTCGGAAACACCATTCCATTGTGGTGTTCCAGGAGGTGTGAGCTGGGATAAGATCCCACACTCTTTTAGATGATCGTCAAACTCTTGGCTCAAATATTCGCCACCTCGATCAGATCGAAGCATTTTGATTTTCTTGCCAAGTTGGTTTTCTACTTCATTTTGAAATTCTTTGAAGAAAGTAAATGATTCAGATTTATGTTTCATTAGATACACATATCCAAATCTACTAAAGTCATCAGTGAATGTAATGAAGTAATAAAACCCTCCTCTAGCAGGTGTGTTTAGTGGTCCACATACATCAGTATGTATGAGTCCCAAAAGATCACTAGACCTTTCACCTGTTCCGGTGAATGGGGTCTTTGTCATCTTTCCCAATAAACAAGATCGACATGTCTCATATGATTCTAAATCAAAGGAGTCTAAAATTCCATCTTTATGGAGTTTGGAAATGCGATTTTCGTTTATATGGCCTAAACGACAATGCCAAAGATAAGTTGGATTCAACTCATTAGGTTTCATCCTTTTCGTATTTATGTTATAGATTGGCATATCAAGATCAAGAATATAAAGTCCATTACTCATAATGGCATTAGCATAGTGAATATTATTCAAATAAATAGAACAACATTTGTCTTTTATTGTAAAACAAAAACCGGACTTGTCCAAACAAGAAACGGAAATAATATTCCTGCTAATTGCAGGTACAAAATAACAGTTCTCTAACTGTATTAAAAGACCACTAGGTAAAGTCAATTCATAAGTTCCAACAGCTAAAGCAGCAACCTTTGCGCCATTGCCAACTCGTAGATCGACCTCCCCTTTTGCCAATGTTCTACTCGTTCTCAACCCCTGCACATCAGTACAAATATGAGAACCACATCCAGTATCTAATACCCATGATGTAGAAGTAGACATGTTAATCTCTATAACAAAAATACCTGAAGAAGTGGAAGCAACTGTTCCATTCCTTTTGTCTTCCAGATATTTTGGGCAGTTGCGCTTCCAGTGCCCGGTCTTACCGCAGTAGAAGCACTTGCCCTCCTTAATTAGCCACACCTCTAGTAGGCTTCAAAGCTTTGGTTGATGGCTTAGCAACTGCTTTGCCTTTGCCATTTCCCTTAGACTTTTTAGGCTTCTTATTATGCTTTTTGACCTTTCCATTGTTAGCTTGCTCTTCATAAAGAGTCTTAAGGTGTTCGATCATATCGAACGCAGCCATGTTCTCGTGTTGCTTCTGAAGCTCAGAGGTCATAGTTGCAAGCATGATGCAAGCGACTTCCACGGCATCATTGACATGCTTACTATAAGCATCTCTATCAGCCCTGGGAGCATTTGCAGCTGGTGCCTCTTCAGGAACAGGTTCATCAAGCACATACAGCTTTTTCTCATGTGTGAGGACAATCCTCAAGTTACGGTGCCAGTCTAAAAAATTTGTTTCATTCAGCTTATCCTTCTCAAGGATTGATCGCAAAATGTTGTTTGAAGTGTTATTTGCCATCTACAATTTAAAATATACAAAATAAGTATCATGAAAATAACATATTTAATTTGGCCTTTAATTAAATATGCTCCCACTATTTTATTCAAATCAAATGACCTTCAAAACATTTAATTCGGAAAATCCCGTTGGAAGATTTTCTAGCGGGTTGAAATCCTTATTTCACCTTGTTTTGAGTCAGCTAGGGCTGATCACCCAAAACTCAGCTATTTAGGTAGGAACATTTCCAATTGTATCTCATACAACTTTCAAATCAATTGGGCGAGTAACTCTTACTCTGATCTATCGTATAGATATTTCCCAATTCTTGCTTCTAAATTTATTCTAATCATATTAAAATTAATTTAGTTAAGTTAAACCCAATAGAATAACAATCGGGTAAATGAAATTACCGCACCGCGACTTACAAACATAGAACATGTGCTTTGCTAAGGCAGAACCCACACATTCGATATTAGTCTTGAAGGGTGTTATTCTTTTGGAAAGCATTAAACTTAATATATCACTTTGAAGGATTTTATTTAGTTTGATCTCACCTCACCACGGCTTATATATCATATATATATTCGCACTCCAATCATTCAAGCATGCATAACAATTATACAAAATAAAAGTGACATGATTATGGCCTCCTAACGCTATGATTCTCTCAAGCCAATGAAAGAATCTAAACTAATCCTAGAAACGACCTTGCTTCTCCAAGCTGGACTTCTAGGGCTAATCCAACGTCAATGGTCCTATTACCTCCTTGTATTCTAATTACATTACATATAAAGAAACTCGTTTTACATACGAGGGATTGGATGAGAAGAGAATGTACATATAGAATTCAAGAGAGAGGCACGACACGCAGGCCGTATTTCAAAAATCCAAAATAAAAGAAATAATAAGACTAAGGCCATAATCATTCACACAACAACAATAAAACACCTTTTATTATTATTAACACCTCATAATTAAATAAATTAAATTAAAACTCGGCGATTGATCACACTACGCAGATTAGTCGGGGGTTCCGCTGCCCGGTCAGCGGACGGGGTTCCGCTGCCAGGTCAGCGGACAGGGGTCAAGGGGGCAGCGCCCCTTTGCGGGGCTTCCGGGGCAGCGCCCCGGAAGCTAATTCAATATGAACGATTCACTTTGAATTCTGGTGCTGAAAAAATTGTGTCACGATTCTGGCATCGTGTCACGATTTTATAGGCAGAAGCAAACAATTTGCTGGGCACAAAATCGTGTCACGATTCTGGAATCGTGTCACGATTTTATAGGCAGAAGCAAACGATTTGCTGGGCACAAAATCGTGTCACGATTCTCTAATCGTGTCACGATTCTGAACCAGGTTTCAGCCTTTTCGTAACCCTAATCATGACGGCACAGCACTTGCGGCGTTATGAATCTCGTCGTAACAGTATGATCACACCAATCAAAGTACTCTGATTGTTTATCCAATATGGTGATCGAACTTAGAATGCTTCACCTGATACGGTTCCGAAGCTCCAGTTTACAATCATCCAATATGAACAAATATCATCTGACTTGATTTAGTGAACGATCATCACGAGTATATCACATATACTTCTGTTACACAGAATTTATCAATCATATTTCTGTCGATATGAATAATCGAAAATATTGATGCTTCACCAGAAAACGGTTCCGAAGCTTCAAACAATTCGAAAAGCCATGCACAGAAAAGTGATACGATTCTATTATGTGCGTATGTGATCGAGCAACACATCTCCGTCGATATGGATAATCGATATATTGATGCTTCACCTGATACGGTTCCGAAGCTTCAAACAAACCGAAAAGCCATGCACGGAAACGTGATGCCTTGCCAATTTTAATTCGTCTTTATTATTTAATTGTATTTGATTATCTTTAATCCAATTAAAACATAAAGCAGTAAACAAAACAATCCGATTCATGGTTTCGTAATTGGCTCTGATACCACTGAAGGGAAATCGACATATAAAGTGCAGCGGAAGTTTAAAAATTTTGATTTCCTTTCCTTGGATCATTACGAATATCACATGAATCAGTGATAGAATTGTTACCTCTTTGTAATGCAGAAACTGTTTCTTTGATCACAGCTAGGCAAGTAAGCGAAGCCTCTACTCGTCCACACGAACAGCTTCCTCTGGTTCCCGGTGCTAGCCAAGCGATCAGAGGTTAGGGAGAGAATAAGGGTTACGGTTTTGCTCTAGGGTTAGACGAAAAAGCACTAGCTGATTTCAGCACTAGAGCTTCTATTTATAGAACTCCTTGCTGCACAAAATCAGCTTGAGCTTCAAAAGCCCATTAGCCCATCAGCTTCCGCTAACTAATTAGCGCCTATTGCTAAACGTACCCCATCATATAAGTACTACTTATATTTCTCCTTTTTACCATTCTTTTGTGTGTGACCCTATAGGTTCTTGTAACGTTGGCAATAATATTAAATCCTATATTTAATATTATAAACAGTGAGCGGTATCTAGCAACACATCACTGCTACCCAAGTGACAAGAATATCAAGTGATCTGACGAAACCTTTTCCATGATAATATCTATGTGTACGATTACTCCTTTGTCCTAATATCTTTATTGAACACAAGGCATAGATTACGTCACCCTTGTTTAGCTCAATATTTATATTTCTTGATCCCGAAATATACTGAACAACGAATAAGTCCAATATCTCATATTGACTTAATTCGGCATGGCCATGCATTTTTCCAGTCATATTCCATCAAGAGGCCTAAAGATATATCTCCTGTTATGAGGAGGGACAAATCCCATCTAGGACACTCATGTCCCTCAGCATGATTCGTCGAGTGCCCATTAACCAATGTTATAGTCATCTTGTTACAGACAACGTTTGAATGGCAATAAAACACTTGAGTTCACATCTAGGGATCATAGTGGTTTCAGGTCTAAGAGTGATATACACTATTATCATTGTGAGAATAACTTATGACAATTTCATAACATACTATGTAGTATTCTCACGACGGGTCAATCCAGTATAAATATTACTCCTAATACTTATACCTATGTATAGACTTAATATCTCATATTCATGACCCATGAGATATGGTCATCAGTCTACATACATAATAGTCTCCATGCTTTATTATTATCCCAATTCATATTAAAGCTTGACTACGGATACATTTAAGAATAGTGTTCTTTCTGTTGATGTAATCTCATGATTAAGTCACACTTAATATTCCATCACATGAACCAACCATTCTAGGGACTTTATTTATCTTATAACAAGTGTAATAAAGAACGCCATATTTTATTCATAATAAAAGTCATGATACATCTGAAGAGTTTAACATAAACTATTGGCCTCTAGGGCTTATACCAACATATTTTCCCCCTCATATCACTCAAATCGCTCAAAAATTATCCTAAAACAGATTGGCCATAATAGGCATTTTCAAAAACCACCCAATCGGTGGTTCCGTCCAATCGCGTTGCAAACCTAACAGCTTCACTCAATAACCTATCCCTCTCCTCCGAATTTGCTGGAGATATTACATTACCCTCCCTATCACACTCTCTAATAACCGCCACGTTCTAGCCCAAATAAGCGAAGACCTAACGTACAGAGGACGAGTTCGAAGAAAGATTACCTGTTTTTAATGAACGCAGCAAGGAGCAGAAGATATAAAGCCTGGAATGATCTGGACTTGATGAACGCGACGATTCCCAAAAAACAGGGACGGTTTGCGGAAAATATACGTTTTTGGGGAAAGAGGGGAAAGTGAGGGAAGCGAAAAGGTAGGGATAAACAGGAAAAAAGGAAAGTAGATCCAAAAACCAGTTTAAAGTACAAAAGCCTGGGAAACGCGCATATGGCGTCACTGAAGCTGACACGATTTTCGAGAACCGTTGTGATGCGAACACGTCAGCGAGAGCAAACGGTCGCCCCATTTCAACCGTCGGATCTCACTAGGGCGCGCCCTAAATCTAAACCTCAAAGAGAATCACGCCATGTTGGGCTAGTTCTGGCCTGGAGGTCTGACCCACTCCATAAAGTAACTCCTTTTTACACAGTTTAAATCACTTCACCTTGTTTCAAAGCTCGTGCTTGTTAGGCTATGGATACTCTTATTAGGCTAGCACCCACCAAGACCCCAAAACAAAAAATGTGGAGCTAGGACCCATGTTGGGCTAGCGCCCATGTGGAGCTAGCACCCATGTTGGGCTAGCACCCGTGTTGGGCTAGTACTCATAAAAACTTCTAATATTTTAGGGGCTGCAATTTATCAATCGATATTCGCTTTGCACACCCCGTAATTCAAAAATTTTCACATAGCTTCATGACCAGTAAGTCTCACTTGCTGGGCAAAAGGTCACAGACAAATTCACAGTAACAGTTTAATCACTTCGCCTTGTTCCAAAGCTCGTGCTTGTTGGGCTGTGGACTGTAGATCTTACCATTTAGGCCTTAGAGCCCTACAAACAGGGGCTTGAACCCTTAGAGTAAGGATGGGCGCCCTCCAGAAGGGCACAAGGCCCACCTGACAGCCGTACATAACCTTAGGAAACTCTCCTAAATGATACTCTTTGGGGGCGCCCTCAGCAGCTGGTTTATTGTGTTTGATCAATAAAAAAAATAATATAGTCCTAAAAGTTGTCACAAAATGATTGTATAAATACCAATACTCAATCCAAAAACTACAAATGGTTGTAAATGACAAACTCTATATAGAGAGCTTGGGAGAAATTAACAAACAAACTTCCTAACTAACAATTTCTAACTACTAACTAATTATATTAACTACTATATTCTAATAGTTATTTTGCACAATTAGGAACCTACTAAGATTTATTTTATTTTTTTCGAGGGGAGAACTTACTAATAGTATGAACATCAAAATCTTTTATTAAAAAAATTAATAACATAATAACAAAGTACATTTAAGAACCTTTACCTAGGAAATATGTGACTGTCAGTTGAAGATAAGTATAGTAATTTGTTATACAAAAAAAGGAAACAATTAAAAAACCAAACAATTAAAAAAGGAAAGAGACATATTTAGACAATTGTTTCCTCACCTTAGCTTGTTCATGGTGTTGAAGCTTCGCCCTTAAGTATAAATAATGTTCCTCCTTACATTGAAACCACATTCATTCAAGAGAAATACAAGAACATTGCAACAAGATAGTAACAATAATCAAAGTAAATATGAAGTTCAGTATTGCCATAATTGTTTCATTCCTATTTCTAGCTGACTTTGGTGCAGCTCAACCTGGGGTCATTAGCATATCAAAATTTGGTGGAGCACCAAATTCAGATATAACCCAGGTATTAATGAATTGACATTGAAAAAACAATTATTTCACCTTTACAAAACTAAGTTGTTAACATATCTAACGGGTATGTACGAGATTTGGATTCAACGTTGTAAATACATGACATGTTTATCGATGTTTATCATCTGATCACAAATTAACGGTGAGGACTATTTAAATATGATTTGGTGAATTTGTAATATGAGCTAATCAATCACAAATATGATGACCGAGAACAATTTATGAGTGTAACTGTGTATTTTCTAAAATGTAGAGAATCTTAATCTATAAATCATAAATTGTCAACTACGCATTGTATATTATTATTATTATTATTATTATTATTATTATTATTATTATTATTATTATTATTGATTGATTGATTGATTTTTGTCCTTTTATAAGGCTTTGACAAGTGCTTGGAAAGAAGCATGTGCATCAACAACTGCAGTGAAAATCATGATTCCAGCAGGTACATACAAGATGAATGGAATTGATGTCAAAGGTCCTTGTAAGGCACCTATTGAAATTCAAGTTGATGGAACAATTCAAGCACCTGCAGACCCTTCTCAAATCAAAGCGGCTGATCAATGGGTCAAGTTTCAATACATGAACCATCTTACCTTATCAGGAAAAGGAGTGTTTGATGGTCAAGGTGCAACTGTTTATAAACAAGTTGGAGCTGCTTGGAGAGGTGATAAGGCTGGCAAAGTTTTCATGGTAAGTATTAATCTTCCTGATCATCATTTCAAAGCCAAGTAACCAAATTAACAAACACTTTACAACTTTTTTCAATTGGGGATTAAACTTTATGTCGAAAAGTAACAAAGTCAAATTCTTACTATTATACTAATACCTCTTGTTGACAAATAATTGTAGCTTATTAATTTAACAAACATATCTAATTGGGTTTTTTTTTTGTCTAATTTCAACAGAATTTCGGTTTTAATTTCGTCAACAATTCCATCGTCCGCGGCATTACTTCTAAGGACAGCAAAAATTTTCATGTTATGGTTTTGGGATGCAATAATTTTACATTTGATGGCTTCACAATTACCGCCCCTGGAAACAGTCCCAACACCGATGGAATCCACATGGGAAGATCAACTGATGTTAAAATTCTTAACACAAACATCGGTACCGGAGATGATTGTGTCTCATTGGGAGATGGTAGCAGAAAAATCACTGTCCAAAATGTGAAATGTGGACCTGGTCATGGTATTAGTGTTGGAAGTCTTGGAAAGTATACAACTGAAGATAATGTAGAAGGAGTTCTAGTTAAGAACTGTACTCTCACCGCAACTGACAATGGTGTGAGGATCAAGACTTGGCCTGATGCACCGGGAACAATTACCATTTCTGATATACATTTTGAAGATATTATCATGAATAATGTCAAGAACCCTGTCATCATTGACCAAGAGTATTGTCCATGGAACAAATGCTCCAAAAAGGTAATCACACGAGAACTTATATCTTGTTTTGTTAATGCATAAGCTTATTTTACAAATTAGATTAAATGATTACAAATTACATACTCTAAAATAATAACTATCTACTCAGAATTTACACAAATTATGCACAAACTTCTTATTATATTTCATCATCGATCATATTTCTTTATAGTATTTTTGTCATAATAATATTTTCGTCAATTTATATATTGTCATGATTTAAAAATAAAAATATTATTTTCGCAAATTAATTAATACCTGCAATCTATGAAGTTTGATCATTTTCTTTGGTTGGTCCTTTAATATTTTTTTCTTCACCAAATTGGTCCAAACAGTCCAAATAGAATGTAACACAAAGTACTAGTTTGAAAATGAAATCTTAAATGACCAATTTGAAAAAAAGGGTTAAACTTACCTACAAAGATCTACATATTATTAAACGTTTGGGGAAAAACTATATTTTACATTGATTGTGCATATCAATTAAACTATAATTTAAATGACTAACTTTTGTTCATTTCTTGCATGGTTTTCAATGGTTTAGAATCCATCAAAAATAAAGATAAGCAAGATTTCATTCAAGAACATTCAGGGAACCTCAGGAACTGCAGAAGGAGTGGTTCTTATTTGCAGCAGTGGTGTACCATGTGATGGTGTCGAGCTAAATAATGTTGATCTCAAATTCAATGGAAAACCAGCAGTAGCTAAATGTTCTAATGTCAAACCTTTAGTTACAGGAAAAGCTCCTGTATGTCAAGCTCCTGCTGCTGGAAAAGCTCCTGCTAAATAATTTTGATTTTTTTTTGTCTCATTTTCTTTGAAGAGTAAACAAACCATCCCCATAATGCGAGGATGTTGACAGATAGTAGTATAGTCTCATGGGAATACACAACTCGACATGTGTATCAGAACCACTGTCATGTATATGTAACCCTTCTCATATAACAAATAAATTTCTCTTAGTCTGCAAATTCAACAAGTTTATTGTACTAAAAGGTATATAGTTAAAAGTTGGTAGGTTTACTTGATTGTAGTTGTTTATTGGCAGCTAATGAGTGTGAGGGGTGAAACAAACAATAGACAAGTGATGTCAAAATACAAGCAAGTGTATTAGTGTGTCGACAAGTAGTAATATTTGTAAAACAGTTCGTCTCTATAGGGATTGTCTAATTTCAACTCGACTATTGCGATTATGATTAAGATAATTGTAGTAAAAATGGGGTGTTTGCACATGGCAAAATGGTTGGAGAGAGAGAGAGAGAGAGAGAGAGAGAGAGAGAGAGAGAGAGACGACTAGTTCACATCAGATTTCCTTCCCTGAATCTTTTGGGTATCTTACACTATTTTCAGTATTTTCTTAAGACATTTTATCATTTATTTGAGTCAATAAAAAGGAGATTTAGAGAAGTTGTTCATGATTTAAGGGACATTTTTTAATGTTATTTGAGTCATGTATTTTGTTTCTTCCCTAAACCACACAATTTCATAGGTGTTTTGAGTTTTGTATTGAGAAATCATGTGATTCTGCAAAGCAAAGAACCCCATGAAAGTTTTGGAAGACATGAATGAAGGTCATTAATGTTCAAGAAGGCTTTGAAGACATTACAAGTTGAGGAAATTTTGTCCAAAGTCCTAAGACCAAATCATAGAAGGAAAATACTTGAAGAAATAAAGAAAAACGCAAAAATACTTGACCAAATCTGTATAATGCATTCATGTCCTAGGGAGTGTCACACACCTAGCTAGTGTGACTGGTCTTATATTAGGTAAAGAATGGTATCTTGTTTACATCAGAATCGTAGCATATAAATTTTATTATTCTTTCTCTAATCAATTAGGTTATTATTATTTCGTTAATCAATTAGAGATAATTAGTGTATGTGGTGAAATTCTAAGATTTGTATGTAAAAGTGGTTCCTTTAACTGACAATTTATGAACTTCAACGACTCTTGGGTTAGATACCGTGTTTAAAAAAAAAAAATAGGAATTTCAAATATTCTACAATTTAATTACCTATGAGAGTGTAAGTCTCCGCCTTATAAGACCCCGAGACTACTATTTAAATAATAAATCACGCAATTCAACAACAATCGAGGTATTACAATTCAATAAACAACTCATGCTAAATTCTCATTATGAAAATTTCATCAAAAATATACTCAGATCACAACGGAATAAACATCTCGACAAATATCATCTCAGGTCACATCATAAAAATCTCAAAAGCATAAGTACATCAACATCCTGATCGTAAAGATCCATCCAAAATAATCCAGAAATAAAAGTATTACAACCCCCCAAAACTCCTAGATCAGAGCACCTAATGTAGACATCTTCAAAAGCATATAAATGAGTAGGCATGACACCATCCTCAGCAAATACTCACAAAGTAAGCTACTCCTCAACCTGCAAGTCTACACCACGAGGATGCAGGCAACCAAAAAACCACTGGAGGGTACGATATACGTTCAACAAAAAGGATCAATAAACGCATGTAAGTTTCAGGCAAAACAACATGAACATATAATCATTCATCATATAAAGCCTGGTTATATCATACCACATCCATAACATATTTGTAATCAATTATAAACCATTGATAATTTGATTACATCAACACTATAAACAAGATTCACAATCATACATATCATATTTGCATTAACAATTCATCATCAACTCAACTATAAGATTGGACTGTAGATCTTACCATTTAGGCCTTAGAGCCCTACAGACAAGGGCTTGAACCCTTAGAGTAAGGCTAGGCGCCCTCTAGAAGGGCACAAGGCCTACCTGACAGCCGTACATAACCTTAGGGAACTCTCCTAAATGATACCATTTGGGGGCGCCCTCAGCAGCCGGTGAGGGCGCCCTAATCATGGTTTTGGCCCTTTATGATTTGGGCCCAAAACCATGACCGGATAGGCCCAAATTAGGCCTACAAATAGTAACCTTGGGATCATTCCCAATGCATGACCAAAACAGACCCTGAAAACCATAGTTTTCCTAGATTGTACTCACAGCCAGTACACTTGGCGCCCACCGTGGGGCTACGGTAAAACTGACCTAGCCACCATCTCTGAAACGAAAGCAGTCGATCCACGGCCTCCAAACGCCACCAGAACGCCGTGAATCCGCCGTATCTTTCAGAGCAACCCTAAACTCTCCAAATCCGTCGTGATTCATAAACCCTCACTTTAATCAAACATTCAACCTGTATCCGTTCGAGAAACCGATCTAAGCCTTGAGATTCGCGAGCTCAGTCGCAAATCTCCAACCGCCACTCTCAACCTTCACATACTAACTCAAACAACTATCGTCACCACCACCGATGGCGGACCCGGCAGCCTTAGAAGCTCTACAACAACAGATCCAACAGCTTCGAGATCACAACGAAGCCTTACAAGCAATAATGGAGAGAAAGGGAGCCACCAACACTAAGGCTCACCATGTAAACACAATCGACCTAGACCCAAGAGAGGAATTTCAGAATGAACGCCTTGAACCTACGGAGGACTTGAAGGAAGTCATAATAGGTTCAGAACCGCATCAAACAACTAAGGTGGGGACTTCCCTAGACCCCGCTGAGGAGCAAAGTCTGATAGACCTTTTGAGAAAAAACTTGGACCTGTTTGCTTGGCAACCATCCGACATGCCAAGCATAGACCCCAACATCATATACCATCACCTCGCCCTACACCCAGGGGTGAAACCGGTTGCACAACTGAAAAGAAAGTAATTAGGCGAAGAAAGAAGGAAAGCAGTAGACGAAGAAGTCACCAAACTGAGAGATGCCCGTTTCATAAGTGAGATCAAATATCCTACGTGGCTGGCCAACATTGTCCTCGTAAAAAAATCTAACGGAAAATGGCGCATTTGCGTCGATTACACGGATTTGAGCACCGCCTGCTCTAAGGACCCCTATCCTCTCCCAAATATCGACCACCTGATTGACAACGCTTCAGGGTATCAGACACTCATGACCAACCACCAGAACTATCACTACAAAGTCATTCCTTTCGGCTTAAAGAATGCAGGCGCTACTTTTCAAAGATTAATGGACACCGCCTTCGCGGAGCAAATCGGAAAAAACCTGGAAGTTTACATCGACGACTTGCTGGTAAAGACAAAGCAGGATAAAAGCCATTCAAAAGGACCTGGAGGAGATCTTCGATCAAGTTCGAGCTTACAACATGCGCCTCAACCCAGCCAAATGCTCCTTCGGGGTTCACGCTGGAAAGTTCTTAGGCTTCATGTTGACCAGGCGAGGTATCAAAGCAAATCCCGACAAGTGTCAAGCGATAATCAACATGAGAAGTCCATCTAATATCAAAGAGGTGCAGCAGTTAACAGGAAGGCTTGCGGCGCTTTCCAGATTTTTGTCTTGTGCCGGCGACAAAGCTTTTTCGTTCTTTGCCTCAATCAAGGAGAAGGAGCTCTTTCAATGGACCGGAGAATGCGAGGAAGCTTTCACGAAGATCAAACCATTTTTTTCTAGCCCGCCCATTTTACATCGTCCGGATGAAGGCGCCATCCTTTTCCTATACTTGTCCATATTAGAAAACGCCATGAGCTATGTCCTCGTGCAAGATTCTGACGAGGGCGAAAGCCGATTTATTTTGTGAGCAAAGTGTTCAAGGGAGCAGAGCTAAGATACCAGAAAATAGAGCGCCTCGCGTTGGCAGTAGTGGTAACGGCGAGAAAATCGCACCCACACTTCCAAGGACACAGAGTTGTAGTTAAGTCTAATTACCCCATTAAGCAGGTGCTTGGGAAGCCAGACCTCGCCAGAAGGATGGTGTCCTGGGCAGTAGAATTATCGGAGTACGACATCCAGTACCTTCCTAGAGGTAGTATAAAGTCGCAGGTCCTGGCCGATTTCCTGGTGGAGTTTTCATCCCCGATAGAAGAGGTCGCCCCCTTCGTATGGCTACTATCATTTGATGGATCCTCAAACCTCAAGGGCAGTGGAGCCGACATAGTGTTGGAAGGGCCAGGGGGCCTGATAATAGAGCAGTCGCTTAGATTTGAATTCAAGGTGAGCAACAACCAAGCAGAGTATAAAGCCCTCGTAGCGGGCATGAAATTAGCACAGGAGATGGGAGCCGAGAATTTGAGGGCGAAGAGTGACTCCCAATTGCTAACAAGTGAGATAACAAGGGAATACCAAGCAAATGACACTCAGCTTGTTAAGTATTTAGCAAAGGTTAAACGTTTAGCTTCTAGTTTCAATTTTTTCGAGGCAGTCTACGTTCCAAGGGAGCAAAATTCAAGAGCAGATCTCCTGTCTAAACTCGCCAGCACCAAGCGCCCAGGAAACAACAGAACGGTCATTCAAGAGGTGTTTGCAACACCTAACACATACATAATGGAAGTAAAAGCCGTGGAAAATGAAGAGGAGGGGTGGATGACGCCGCTCATAGAGAGGATCGTTCGAACCCAAAAGCGAGGAGGAAGAGCTATAAATACGCAGGAAAGCCTCGAAGTATTGCATGGTTGCTGGAAAATTATACAAGAGAGGCAGGGCAACGCCCCTGCTCAGGTGTTTGGGCGAAAACGAGACCAACCTCGTCCTCTTAGAAGTACATGAAGGAATGTACGGGAGTCACATAGGGGGGCGATCCCTGGCTGTAAAACTCTTGAGAGCAGGTTACTACTGGCCAACGATGACCCAAGACAGTGTCGACTTCGTAAGAAAGTGTGACTAGTGCCAGAGGTTCTCCGACAAGAAACACGCCCCTGCTTGTGAGCTCACCTCAGTTTTCTCCCCATGGCCTTTCCACAAGTGGGCAGTGGACATTGTGGGCCCATTCCCATTATCGCCCGGACAACTCAAGTTCCTCATAGTAGGAGTTGACTACTTTACAAAGTGGGTTGAAGCAGAGGCGGTTGCCAAGATCACGGCGGACAAAGTGATACGTTTCTACTGGAAAAAGATCATATGCAGGTTTGGGCTAGCCAAAGTCATCGTATCAGACAACGGAACCCAGTTCGCCAGCTCCAAGGTGGTAGAGTTCTGCAACCAGTTCGGAGTCCAAACGAAGTTCGTGTCGGTCATCCACCCCAAGCAAATGGACAAGTCGAATCTACAAAGAAGGTAATCTTGAACGACATCAAAAAGAAACTCGACGATGCCAAGGGACTTTGGACTGAACACTTACATGAGGTGCTCTGGTCATATCATACGACACCATACTTAACAACCAAGGAAACCCCGTTTACCATGGTCTATGGCGCAGACGCTATGCTTCCCATAGAAATCGACACGCCAACATGGCGTCGCGAAAATTTCTCAGAAGAAGCTAATGAGACAGGCCTGCTATGCGGAATGGACATGATCGACGAGGTACGTGAAGCCGCTCACATCCAAGAGTTCGCCGCCAAACAAAGAGCGGCCCGCCGATACAACTCGAAAGTGATCCCAATGGACATGAAGTAGGGCGACTTGGTCCTAAGGCAGGTCGTCGTGCCTACGCGGATTGGCAAATTACTACCTAACTGGGAAGGGCCATATCGAGTCAGGGAAAAGCTTGCACATGGAGCATACAAACTGGAGGAGCTGAACGGAGACACGGTGCCACGAACCTGGAATACAGTGAATCTGCGCCATTACTACAGTTAAATATTTCGTTATTGTCGCAAGGCGAGCCACGTAGAACCAAGCCACCGTAATATTTTAATTAGAACTCTTTGTATTTGGTCGGCTAATGAAAAGGAATATGGGAGCACTCTTTTCCCCTGCGAAGGCTAGGGTTTTTCATGAGGCACCCTATTCCTGTTTATTTTTATCTATGCCATGAATCCGATATTGCAGGCATCATCATAACGAGCTAGACAGTTTGAAATCAGAAGAAAAAGAAGTCGCCGCCTAATTCCTTAACCCCAACGAGGGTTGCCACCTAATTCCTTAACCCGAGGTTAATAGGTAATTTACACATGAAAATGTTATTTCGTAGTTTTTCAAACGTACCAAAACAACAAATGAATATTTTATTTTTATTACAATTTTTATTTTACATACATTACTTTGTAATAAAAAGCTAAGTGTATTATTGATAAATCAATAACTAATCTTGAATTGAATTTTGAAAACTACAATTAAACAGGAATGAAATTGTCTTTCAAAAATGACACTTAAAAAAGAAGAGATAGAGTAAATAGTTACTTCTATAATACACAAATAATATAACCGTTTAATCATGCATAAGTTTGCTTTCTTTATTAGATAAATAAGTTCCATAATTGAAATCAAGTTGTATGAAAAAACTTATTGATCGATAATGAAAAATTGTGTGCATGGTATAGAAACACTAGTTTACTTGTGCAGCATAAACTTAATCCTAATAGACACATCTTTGGTTACAAAAGGAAAATCCACTTAGACTGACATACACAAAATAAAATAATATTTTATAAAGTGATTAAATATTGAAACTAAATTGATAGTAAATTATCAAGATTCTTGTTAAGAATTTAAAAATCAAAAAAATTAATAAATTTTATAAAAGTTGTTTTTTAATATTTAAATGTGTTGATTACACAATTCTCAATATAAAATTTTCGTTTTAATCTTCTAAATAAGTGCACTGAGGTGCACCTATTAGCATTCCCCAATTGTTAAAACATAAGATCATATTGATAACAAATAGTTAAATATAGAGAACAACTTGATGGTTTACAACGTAAATATGTTAGTGCACTGTGTTTGATGTATTTTCCATGCACCACGGGACTACAATAGACGTTTGATGTATGAATTCATGCTTCAACCAAACACTTTTATTTGGGAAAGTATTTCACTCACCTAGGATATTAAATTGGCCTTTATTTTGTTTCAAATTACGAAGACTTTTTTGTCTTTAGTGCACTTAGCCAGTTATGTAGCCCAGATAACCGAAACAACTTAAAATATTTGAGTTGTCTCTCCCAATTGTGAATTTCTATCTAAAGCACATTCGCTAGCCAGAGAAAATTTTACCATATACTCCAACACATGTACTTTCATCCGTACATATATTAAAAAATTTCAATTTTACCCTTTTTGCTATATAACCTTTTACATACTAATTTTTCACCCTCACTTTTAACATTTCTCATTCACTATGAATTCACCCCCACATGATATTCATCCATATATGTACTTCCGATTTATTTCTCTAGTATAAAATGTTTCCAAAAATTTTCCGGAACACTAATCTTTACTTGTCCGAAATGAAAAAACAGCCATCTCAAAAACCGAATAAAACAGACAAAGAGTTCATAAATAAAAAATAGTAAAAACAGCCATCTAAAATAAAAAAAAATAAAAAAAGACAAAGATATGATGAGTAGTAGTAATATCGAATACAGCCCAACCCTTTGCATCGAACCACATAATTGATAAATGAAAAAATAGTAAACTAAAACACAATCCAGAACATAAAGGTTTCAATCGTAGTGTTTCTACTTTCTTTTATTAAAAAAGTTTTTGTCAAAAGAACAATTATGAACAAAAAAAAAATCAATCAAATGGAAATCGATGGGAAATTATCAACTGGAAATCGCATCCGGAAAAAAAAAATGGTAAACGCATCCTGAACCGGAAAGCATCAATAAAGGTTTCCAGAAACAATCAAATGGAAATCGATTCTGTGAAACTAAAAGACCATGGAAAACCTAGAAAACCTCAATCAATGATTTTGAGGGTGTTAGGTTTCCAGTAATCTAAACAAAATTGAAATGTTTGCCATGGCAAGAAAAAATTGAAAAATGGAAAATCAAAATGTTTCTGGCAGGTTCGACATATAACATTGAAACGTTTCCCGCGTGGAAGGGTTCCGATAATCCACTTACTTTTTTTCTCTCTTTTTGAGAACCGTTTCTTGAGAAAGGTGGGGGTGAACAGGTGAAAGTGACTGAGCTTTATTTTATATAAAAGGGTAATTTAGGTAGTTTAAGTCAAACGTTAGGGTCAAAGTATAATTGTAGGGGTGTGAGGTATAACTTCCCTTGCCAAAAGTTACAACCTTTTTTTAAGACCAAAAAATCTTTTAAAAGGCATAAAACATATCAGGTCTTCTCAAAATGTATGTTAAATACTTGTTAGAAACATTTTTATAACTACAACCCATAATATGATGACGTATCCAACAAAAGACGAAGTTTCTAACATACATTACAAATAAAAATTATGTTAAGCTGCATTCACGCATCTAACTGCTTAAGCCACAAAAGCTGTAAAGATAACAAAACAAAATCACAATCAACCACCAATGATCTCCTTTTTTACCACTACACTACCAACAATCTATAGTATTACCAGAACACGAGGAACCATGGCAACGCTCCACCACCAAGGGAAAAAACAAGGGATAACATAATACAGCTCTAAGCGGCTCTTTTGGACATATGCACTTGAATATACAATGAGGCCCTAAATAATTTGCATTTTCAAGTGAAATTGCACTGCAAGCAACCATAACATGTGGTGTCAAAGAGCATCGCTGCAATCATTTACGATGATAGCCACACAGAAATTATCAACAGAGGAGCCATTGAAACAAGGCCATGGAAATTTTTGGGTAGTATTCCATAGTTGTCCAACACCATGGAAATTTTCCTGGGTAGTAAATCCAGTTTCCCTGAGTTACAGCTTTACGTGAAATTGTGTAACCTAATTTTGTTGGGGAATATGTTCAACTTACCTCTGTACTTAATTTATTACACTGCTCCTCATGGTCAGAGTTTCTCAAAATTCTTCTGTCATTGTCGGAGATTGATTGATCCAAAGGCATTTTAATTTCAGGTCCCCCAAAATTTTTATTCGACCGAGACCTGTAGGCTGAGTCAGTGTGTAATGTTTCCATAACAGAGCCAAAAAAGTTTGTCACAGGTACCTAAAAAGAAGTGATAGAACATGAACTCGTCAATTTAATCGAACAAAGCATCCAAGTGGCAAATATTACATGAATGATCAATCAAAATACATAATTCAATTAATTCAATTAAAATAAAATTTGAGCTAGAGCCACACATGCAAGGTTACACCATCTATATTATAAAACCTATCGGGCACTTGGCCAATCAGTGTTGGGCCCTAAAGATGTCCACACGTGCAAAAATAACTATACAATTCTGATTTTATTTACATTCTCTATTAATCAATTATATTATTATATTAGTAAAATACTCTTTCAATATTTTTGGTAGAATCCAACGAACCATTACAAACCTGAGACCTTCAGGGTTCTGAGTATGATCTAAATTCTGACTACCTTCTCATGTATAATTCAGCACAAAATAATATATAGATATTTCTGAAAACTTGTTAAATTGTAGTAAAAAGACCTAGTGCTAAGCTTCCATCCTAGTGAGTAGTGAGATCCAAGTAAGTGGGAAACCCATTGTGGGTCTATTTTTGGTAACCATACATTTGCAAGAGGTTGATTTCAAGACTTGAATCTATGATCTCCTAGTCACATGACAACGTCTACAACTACTGCCCCAGCCCCCAAGGTGGGCTGGATTCCCTTTGAAATATATCAAATGATATGAAAGCAGAAAAAATAACACTGGCATAACACAGTAGAACAACCTGACTGTGCTTGTTCGAATACTCTTATCTTCATTTTTATTTTTTTTTGAAAAAGCTAAACTAGCCCACCCAAATTGGCACCGGGGAGAATCGAACCTGAGACCTTGAGGAGGAGCACACTCCAAGATCCCAAGCCAACACTTATTAATCTTAAACCAGTAAGCAAACTAGCAAAATTATGTAAAGATTTTGTTTTTCGTTTTTCTCTTCCGTCTAGGTACTTAGGTAGTAACTTAACTAAATGATATATACATTACTAAAATACTTGAATGTGGAAGTAAATAAGAAACGATTCTTATTTTCTCACACCTCCTTCTTTCACATCACCTATCACACCTCCTTTACCTTTCTATGTCTCTTCCCTACAAAATTTTCCACCCCTCAAGGGATGTTAGACAAACATAACTCTATAAGAATGTATACTGATACCCTCAAAATGTGGAGAGCAATTAGTAAAAGACATCACTAAATTTCACAATAGAAATCTGAATTTTACATGTTGCAGTGTCACACACAATAGTGGCAGTTTGTGCAGGCAGCTGATCTGACTATGCATATAATCCCTCCAAACATAATAAACGACACCAGATCCCTCACCAGAACAAACAGAATAAATTTTTAAAAAAGGAGCAAAGATTCAAAGTATATGCATAACTTCATTACCTCCTCTAAATGTCGTTGATATAGGTCCATTCTGTAATATGCCGTGGACATCAACAAATTTGGATTATATGAATTGAAAAGACTGCAAAGACAGGTCAAAAATCCCAGATTCCATTACTTGACGTACTGCAGATAGATTATTATTAATGTGTACTTCAGCTGCTCTTGACTATCAACTTTCTTAACAACTAAGTCTAATGGTTTTGTGCATATACAAATGACAGAAATAAGATCAAATGATAGGCCTGTTGCAAGCCAAAGAAACTGAACTAAAAGAACAAGTGTGGAAAGTAAAATCCAATCAAAAGAACATGCTGAAAGAGGAACATACAATACAGACACTTAACAGTAACGATGACATACTTAGCCTGAAACAGCGTATAAATATTTACCTGCTCAATGAAGCATTGTCGGGATCCCACTAAAGATCGTTGGGGTATAGAAAAAGCGTAGATCGTAGGATCGTAACAAGGATTGTAAGATCCCACAAAATAGACAAAATTATAAAAGTAACCAAGAAAAATAACCTTTTATAAGAAAAAACTTTCATTAATCATTCTCATTGTCAAAGATGAGAAGTTTTAAGGAATGATAAAAATTTATACGAAAAAATGAAAGAGAGGATATTGATTCATTGAATGATTCCTATAATTAAGGATGAGAAATTCTCAATTTCCCAACCTAATGAATCAATTAAACACCACCAAGTCCCAAAAATGCAATCAATTATAATATTTCACCGCAAAAAAAAAAAAAAGAAACAGTATACTATTTTTACTATTATAATAAAAATATATTATTTATTAAAATAAAATACTATTTTTACTATTATTTATTATGTTATTTTATTTTTATTTTTTATCAAAAATATTTTATCATTTAAGTCTTTAGAGTCCCCTTTCAAACAAAAAATAGTCTTAAGAAGCCAATGTTCAAAACTGAGCAAGTCCAGTTTTAAGAGGCCCATGTTCAAAAAAGAATAAGCTCAATCATTTAATAACTCTAGTTCTGTCATGTTAGCAACATGTCCCTCCTATCTTCCTTCAGCAGCGCCGCATCTTCCTCCCCTACTCTTTCTCTTCACGCCTTCACACAATTCTTCTGTGATGCGAACAAACGCGGCGATTTCACGATTTTCCGATCTTCCTCGGCGCGCCGCACGCTCCGCCATCTTCTCCGATCTTCGAACCGCTCCAACTCGGTGGAGGCTTGGTGGCGCGCGAGATCGTACGATCTCACGATCTATATCCCGATCCTGACAACCATGATCATATATATTCAGCCTCTCAAAGAAGGCAAGAGTGTAGAATGTAAAACGATCAACAACTGAAACACCCACCTGCATTATATTCAAAAGAAGTACAAAAGACAGTTTTAGTTGTTCATATTATTTAATTCTAATCCTAATTAGCACTAATCAATGTTGTTGTACAGCTAAGGAATATTAACATCTTCTAACGCTCCTCCTCAAGCTGGAGCATACAAGTCATATACACCAAACTTGGGTTCAGTCTCATTTATGAGAGCTGCAGGTTTCAATACCTAGTCCCATCTTTAGTGAAAATCAAACCAGTGGCTTTAAGTCACAATCTTGTCCTTCCTTCAAGGACTGAATACATGGAGGACATCTGTTTGTAAGGGGAAAAAGTGCTGAACAAGTCCCTGGTTGTCAGTTCAGTGCCTTTCCCAGAGCAAGTTGCTCATATACTAACTAAACCTCTGTCCAAGACTCACGTTTTCTGATCTTAGAGCCAAACTCATTGTGGACAACAGCTCCCAGATACTCTCAACACCCTGAGTTTGTGGGGGACTGATAGAGTATCATGTGGTATGAGGATACTATGTCCTCACATCATGGGATTTATATCTCTTGTTAAGGATGACAGCTGTATGCCAGCCATGACATTTTGTTATAATGAGTTTTGCAGTAGTAAGAAATAGCTCATGTTCTCTGCATCTATAAATACAGAGCGTTGTATCATTTTCACAATAAAAAAGAGTAACAATTCGAATTCTTCATTTCTCTCTCATGAATCTCTCACTATGTTTCTATAACCATAACTATTAAGTTCATACATACATCTGGATCCAAGTGATGCGAATATGAGTTCTGTCCTTTCATGCTACTTCCAATTGCCAAAACACCTGGTGAATGAAGCTGTCAACATCAGGAAAGAGAACCCATAAGCAACAAAACTTAGGAAAGAATAAACAGCGAGAGAAATAAATATCTCATTATTGCATATTAAGCAATTATAAGTTTCAGGAGGACAATTATGAAACTGCATAGCTAGTGACAGCGGAAGATATGTAATATAATTAGTTCTGCATGTATATATTTGTATCGAGATAAAACCAAAACCATAACACCGTTTATGATATTTGTAAATCTTGCTATAGTGATGCTCATGACTAAGCGCAAGCCTAAGGTAGCCATCATTCATACAGAAGGAAAATATTTGAGTGGACTTCCTTATACCCCAAGCAAATTGTATAACAACCACAAAGGACATTGTTAGAATTAAGAATCTGTAGAAATTCCATTAAATGTAACAACTTCCTAAATTGATTGTTAGTATTCCTAGTATTATACAGCTTCCTAGGTTAGCGCTTATTCACTGTTAAATACAAGTAGCGTGATCTCATTATGAAAATGAGACTTCAATTTGATGAAAAAGATAATGAAGTCACAAATGACCGTAACAAAAAATCTATTTTCCTACAACAAAAGCAATGTGAGCTATAGAGGCTAAACTATACTTCAAAAATATCAGAATCCACAAAGGTGTATCTACAACAGAGAAACATTGATATTGAACAACTTTAAACAAATGGAAATGGATGTTATAAGGTAACAATAGCAGAAAACAACAACAACAACCAAGTTTTATCCCACTAAGTGGGGTCGGCTACATGGCTTAAATTACACATAATGTTCTACTTATGAGCACATAGAAGTTTAACATTAGGGATATTCAGAGTCCATGTAGCTAGTTACTCAGACATGTCACCTTTTGAGCTTGAAACTGTCGGTGTTATTTCTAAAAACCACCTCCTAAAATAACAGGAGCTTTATGAGACACTTATCTTCGAACAGTTGCAGTAAAATGCAGCGAGAGTGCTCAAATCAATATTATGCTCATGTAGTGAGTGAGAAAACACATCATCATACTTTTACAGCTTATCTAATTTCAAATATCTCATACAGCCATTCCTTCAAAAAACCAAGGTCTCGAGTCCTTGCTCAAATTGAAAATTTACAATCACCAAATTATAAGTTCTACTTCTATAGTGACAAATAAAGAAATGAACTTCCTCTGCAACAACACATATAATATACAGTGTTTATTTTCTTATTTCCCAGAATATACAGAAATATTTCTCAAAGGAAGTAAAAGGTTAATGACTATACTCAAGTAGGACTCGGGTCAAGCTATTCTTCAAAATAGACGGTTAGAAAATCCAAGACCATTTGCAAAATTTCGTAGGTTTATGAAATTCATAATTTTATCTGCTTCATCCACAACGACCATTTAACAGCTTCTAAAAACTTATCGTTTCGCTTCAGTGCATTGATAAGATTAGTGTAGGTTATCTGGTCAGGTTCTATTCCATTTTTTCTCATTTCCTTGATCAATTCTACAGCCTCTTCAACCATTCCAGCAATTCCATATGCCTTAATCAATGTGTTATAGCTGCACAAATCAGGTCGGAGTCCAAATTCATTCAACTCCGTGAGCACATCGGAGACTTCTTCGATCCAACCTTGTTCACCATAGATATTGATCACGGTGTTGTATGTGTAGAGATCAGAAGCACAATTTGATTCCTTCATCATTTTCAGTACAGATCTAAACGCATCCATTTGGCTATCTTTTCCGTAAGCATCCAGCATTGAATTGTAGGCTTCAAGGGAAACTGAGAATCCATCAAATTGCATCTTGTGAACAGTTCTTGACATGTTGCTGAAGTCCTTATTTTTCCCATAAGCATCTATAATAGTATTGTAAGTGATGACATCAACCAAGCCTTGTTTCTTAGCCATAAAATACAACCTCTTAACTTTCTTGAAAAGCTTTGCTTTCCCAAAAGCATCAAGCATGACATTATACGTGATTGTATTTGGCATGAATCCTCGCTGCAACATCTCATCAAAAAGCCTTGAAAGTTCGTCTATCGGCAGAGCTTGAGCACAGCAGTTTATGACACAATTATAAAACTCCTGATCCCAATTCACCCGATCTTTTGAGACCTTGTAGTACACCTGTGCTAACTTATCCACCATGTTACATCTCTGATAAATCCGCAACATATCACGCAACAAAAACACGTCTGGAACAATATCAGACCGCTTGTCCATATCATCCAAGACAGAACAAGCGTCTTTCAAAGATCCAGCTCGAACGTACATCCGCACAACAATGCTATACGCAATCATATCCAACGAATTCGGTGAAGAAGACTTCTTCAACGTTAGATACAACATCTCTGCATCTTTGAAGCGTCCCGTGACACTATAAATATCGATCATTGTACAAACAATGTGCTTGTTCAGCTTCTTCTCTTCAGCATCACTTTTCATCATCTGGTTATATATTCCAACAGCATCCTCAAGCAAACCTGCCTCTTTACAAGAACAAATCAGTAAATGATACAAATTATCCTCGTACCTTGAATCCTTCCATTTCCTATCACTCAACACTCTAAGTGCATCATCCACCAACTTATTCTTCACATAAGTCATAACCACAGTGGAACAACAGCTCTGATTAACCAAAATATACCGATAAAACGAACCTTTAAGTAAACGCGGCAACTCATAAACTTTCCCAGCCCTCTCATAAACACTCACAAGAGTACCAATTATCGAAGAATAATGACATCCACATCTCACCATATCATCAAGTGTACCAACCACACCAACCAAATCATCCTCATTCGCTTGTAACTTAATCATCGTAAACAAATTAGACGAACTCGGCTTAAACCCTAATCTCTTCAGCTCTTCATAATACCACCTAGCCTTTTCATAATTCCCAGCTCTACCCCAACCCTCAATCATCGATCGATAACTAGTTTCATCTGGCTCAACCCTCGCACCTAAACTCAAAAACACACTCTCGGCACCATCCATATTCGACGCCTTACCATACCCCGTAATCATCGTATTATAAACAACAATATTCTCAACACAAAACCCCGCCACCTCTTCCATTTTCGCCAAAACTCTCTCGGCATCCACCATTTTCCCTTGCTGACAAAACACATTCAAAATCACCAACCAATTTTCAACATTCAAAACCATCACTTCCCTTTCCATCAACTCAACTACGCTTTCAGCATTTTCATATAACCCTAACCTCGTATAAATCGTAATCATGGACGAATACGCAGATTCACAAACCACACCAAACCTTTTCATATGTGACATAACAAATTCCGCTTCTTCAACATTCCAATTCTTCTGGTAAAGCCTCATTAACATCCCGAACGTCGCCGCGTTCGGGGTAACGTTACAATCTAACATCATACGAAACCATTTAGAAGCTAATTTTACTAACCCACGTTTTGAAGAAGCGTAAATGAGTGTGTTGAAAATTTGATAGGTTAATTGTGGTTCCAAACCTGAATCTGAATCAGAAGCTAAGATGATTTTACGAAGGAGATTTTCAGCGGTTTCCCAGTCTTGTTTTTTGGTTAATGCACGAATGGAGGCGTGGGTGATTTTGATCGGTTGGTTTGGGTTTTGATGGGTGATTGTTTTGGAAGAACGAAGGTGGGGTTTGGAAATGGGGGTGTGAATTGAATTTGAGGGGTTTGAATTGAAAGGGTCGATGGAAATTGAGAGGCGTATTAGTGATGCCATGGAGAGTGAAGAAGGAGATGGAAAGTGTTGTTGTTGTGGTGATGATAAGTATAGTACTTATTTTTTTGTCATCTCATTCTCATCGTAATCAACCCTGTCCTCTACTTGTGGTGGTGTGGGTTGCGGTTGAAACAAAAATGGTAGTAAGTTAGAAATTGACATTTTTTTTACAGAAGAAATTGACTTTTTTAAATGAACTACTCCCTCCTAATTTTTTTTTTTGAACAAGCAAAAATGGGATATATATTAATAGATGAGGAGTCTCTAAATTAGCACAAGGTGTGCCAACCCAGAGCTCCACCAAAAGTCAAATACACAGTTCACCTCAGTAACCAAGAGGCGGTTAGCCGATGCCTATACAAACAAAGGGGCTCGACCACCAACAATGAGAACTCCCTCCGAATTTTTATTATTTTTTTCCAATTGTTTTGTTGTTAAACTCACACTATACCTTATGAGTGTTGAGAGTGGGACGCGGGCGTTCAATCCTTGTTTTATGAAACTATAAATTGAGTTGCATTTAAAGGACATACTCCCTCCCTTTTAAGGTATTTTTTAAAAAAATTAATAAAGGGAATGATATTGTTAAAAGTCATTATATTTTTACAAAACTAACTTTATTTATTATTGGTGTGTCACTCATCATCGTAAATACAAATTGAGTATAATGTCTTGAGAGTAGTGTATACAGTAATTTCTAGATGACAAAATTGAAAAAAATATTTATAAACTTATATCAGAAAATATAAATGACATTCATTTTAAAACAATTATTTTTGCTAAAGTAACACCCGCAAAGTGTTTGTTTCGAGTTTATTAGATTATTTTATGAAAATTTTACTAGATTTACTTTTCAGAATAACTTTTTTGAAAATATAAGGATGAAAGTTTTATTCTAAGGCATTTAATAAAAAAATAAAACATTTGGCAAATATTATAATATTCATGAAAATCTTTATAACAAAGAGGTTAATAGGTAAGTTACACATGAAAATGTCATTTCGTAGTTTTTCACACATACCAAAACAACAAATGAATATTTTTATTTTTAATACAATTTATATTTTACATAAATTACTTTGTAATAAAAAACTAAGTGTATTATTGATAAATCAATAACTAATGTTGCACTGAATTTTGAAAACTACAATTAAACAAGAATAAAATTGTCTTTCAAATGTGACACTTAAAAAAGAAGAGATAGAGTAAATAGTTACATCTATAATACACAAATAATATAACCGTTTAACCATGCACAAATTTGCTTTCATTATTAGATAAATAAATTCCATCATTGAAATCAAGTTGTATCACAAAACTTATTGATCGATAATGAAAAATTGTGTGCATGGTATAAAGACTAGTTTACTTGTGCAGCATAAAGTTAATCCTCCTACACATCCATGGTTACAAAAGGAAAATCCACTTAGACAGACAAACATAAAATAAAATAATAATATTTTATTAAGTGATTAAATATTGGAACTAAATTGATAGTAAATTGTCAGGACATTTGCTAAGAATCCAAAAATGAAAAATAATTGATAAATTTGATAAAAAGTTATTTTTTAATGTGTTGATTACACGATTCTTAATATAAAGTTTTCACTTTAATCTTCTAAACATGTGTCATGAGGTGGATTTGTTAGCATTTCCCAATTGTTAAAACATAGGATCCTAATTGATAGTAAGTAGTTAAATATGAAGAATAACTTAACGGTTCAATCGAGTCCAAAATTATTTTTAAATATTCATAATCTAATTGAGAGCGACACTATTTTAGTATTTTAATCACCTAGGATATTAAATTGGCCTTTATTATGTTTCAAATTATCTTCATTTTTTATTTTACGTTTTTGTCTTCAGTGCACTTTTGTCTAGTTGTGTAGCCTATGTGAAGGACACAACAAAACCTGTAATCAATCCTCTCCAGATAACTGAAATGATATCAAGATTTAGAAAATATTTGAGAGTTGTCTCTCCCAATTGTAAATTTCTATCTAAAGCACATTCGCTGGCCAAAAGTTATAAGCAATTTTTAAGACCAAAAAATCTTTCAAAAGGCATATAACATATCAGGTCTTCTCAAAATGTATGTTAAATACTTGTTAGAAACTTTTTATAACTATAAGCCATAATATGACGTCTCCAACAAAAGACAAAGTTTCTAACATACATTACAAATAAAATTTATGTTAAGCTGCATTCACACATCTAACTGCTTAAGCCACCAAAGCTGTAAAGATAACAAAACATAATCACAAAATCCACCACCAATGATCTCCTTTTTTAGCACTACTCTACAAACGATCTATAGCACCCAGAACACGAGGAACCATGACAGTGCTCCACCACCGAGGGAAAAAGCAAGGGCTAACATAATACAGCTCTATAAGCGGCTATCTTGGACATGTGCTCAAATATACAATGAGGCCCTAAATAATTTGCATTTTCAAGTGAAATTGCACTGCAGGCAACCATAACACGTGGTGTCAAAGAGCATCGCTGCAACCATTTACGATGATAGCCACACAGAAATTATCAACAGAGGAGCCATTGAAACAAGGCCATAGCAAACAAAAGCATCAACGCTTTCAAAAGTATTCACTTTGCTGAGAATAGTATTCCATAGTTGTCCAACACCATGGAAATTTTCCTGCGTAGTAAATCCAGTTTCCATGAGTTACAGCTTTACATGAAATTGTGTAACCTAATTTTGTTGGGGAATATGTTCAACTTACCTCTGTACTTGATTTATTAGACTGCTCCTCATGGTCAGAGTTTCTCAAAATTCTTCTGTCATGGTCGAAGATTGATTCATCCAAAGGCATTTTAATTTCAGGTCCCCCAAAATTTTTATTCGACTGAGACCTGTAGGCTGAGTCGGTGTGTAATGTTTCCATAACAGAGCCAAAAAAGTTTGTCACAGGTACCTAAAAAGAAGTGATAGAACATGAACTCATCAGTTTAATCGAACAAAGCATCCAAGTGGCAAATATTACATGAATGATCAATCAAAATACATAATTCAATCAATTCAATTAAAATAAAATTTGAGCTAGAGTCACACATGCAAGGTTACACCATCTATATTATAAAACCTATCGGGCACTTGGCCAATCAGAGTTGGGCCCTATAGATGTCCACACGTGCAAAAATAACTATACAATTCTGATTTTATTTACATTATCTATTAATGAATTATATTATTATATTAGTAAAATATTCTTTCAATATTTTTGGTAGAACCCAACGAACCTTTATTACAATCCCATTATTTACAATCTTGAGACCTTCTCATTTATAATTCAGCACAAAATAATATATAGATATTTCTGAAAACTTGTTAAATTGCAGTAAAAAGACCTAGTGCTAAGCTTCCATCCTAGTGTGTAGTGAGATCCAAGTAAGTGTGAAACCCATTGTGGGTCTATTTTTGGTAACCATACGTTTGCAAGAGGTTGATTTCAAGACTTGAATCTATGATCTCCTAGTCACATGACAACGACTGCCCCAGCCCCCAAGATGGGCTGGCTTCCCTTTGAAATATATCAAATGATATGAAAGCCGAAAAAATAACTGTGGCATAACACAGTAGAACAACCTGACTGTGCTTGTTCGAAGACTCTTATCTTTATTTATTTTATTTTTTTGAAATAGCTAAACTAGCCCACCTAAATTGGCACCGGGGAGAATCGAACCTGAGACCTTGAGGAGGAGCACACTCCAAGATCCCAAGCCAACACTTATTAATCTTAAACCAGCAAGCAAACTAGCATAATTATGTAAATATTTTGTTTTTCGTTTTTCTCTTCCATCTAGGTACTTAGGTAGTAACTTAACTAAATGATCTATACAATACTAAAATACTTGAATGTGAAGGTAAATAAGAAACTATTCTTATTTTCTCACACCTCTTTCTTTCACATCACCTATCACACCTCCTTTACCTTTCTATGTCTCTTCCCTACAAAATTTTCCACCCCTCAAGGGATGTGAGGCAAACATTACTCTATAAGAATGTATACTGATACGCTCAAAATGTGGAGATCGATTAGTAAAAGACATCACTAAATTTCACAATAGAAATCTGAATTTCACATGATGCAGTGTCACACACAATAGTGGCAGTTTGTGCAGGCAGCTGATCTGACTATGCACATAATCCCTCCAAACATAATAAACGACACTAGATTCCTCACCAGAACAAACAGAATAAATTTTTATAAAAGGAGCAAAGATTCAAAGTATGTGCAGAACTTCATTACCTCCTCTAAATGTCGTTCATACAGGTCCATTCTGTAATATGCCGTTGACATCAACAAATTCGGATTATATGAATTGAAAAGACTGCAAAGACAGGACAAAAATCCCAGATTCCATTACTTGACGTACTGCAGATAGAATTTTATTAATGTGTACTTCAGCTGCTCTTGACTATCAACTTTCTTAACAAATAAGTCTAATGGTTTTGTGCATATACAAATGACAGAAAGAAGATCAAATGATAGGTCTGTTGCAGGCCAAAGAAACTGAACTAAAAGAACATGTTTGGAAAGTAAAATTCAATCAAAAGAACATGCTGAAAGAGGAACAAACAATACAGACACTTAACAGTAACGATGAAATACTTAGCCTGAAACAGCGTATAAATATTTACCTGCTCAATGAAGCATTGTCATATATATTCAGCCTCTCAAAGAAGGCAAGAGTGTAGAATGTAAAACGATCAACAACTGAAACACCCACCTGCATTATATTCAAAAGAAGTACAAAAGACAGTTTTAGTTGTTCATATTATTTAATTCTAATCCTAATTAGCACTAATCAAGGTTGTTGTACAGCTATGGAATATTAACATCTTCTAACGCTCCTCCTCAAGCTGGAGCATACAAGTCATATATACCAAACTTGGGTTCAATCTCAATTATGAGAGCTGCAGGTTTCAATTCCTAGTCCCATCTTTAGTGTAAATCAAACCAGTGGCTTTAAGTCACAATTCTGTCCTTCCTTCAAGAACTGAATACATGGAGGACATCTGTTTGTAAGGGAAAAAGTGCAGAAAAAGTCCCTGGTTGTCAGTTCCAGTGCCTTTCCCAGAGCATGGTGCTCATATACTAACTAAACCTCTGTCCAAGACTCATGTTTTCTGATCTTTGAGCCAAACTCATTGTGCACAACAGCTCCCAGATACTCTCGACACCCTGAGTTTGTCGGGGACTGATAGAGTATCATGTGGTATGAGGGTACTATGCACTCACATCATAGGATTTATGTCTTGTTAAGGATGACTGCTGTATGCTAGCTGTGACATTTTGTTATAATGAGTCTTGTAGCAGTAAGAAATTGCTCATGTTCTCTGCATCTATAAATACAGAGCGTTGTATCATTTTCACAATAATGAAGAGTAACAATTCGAATTCCTCAATTCTCTCTCATGAATCTCTCACTATGTTTCTATAACCATAACAACTATTAAGTTCATACATACATCTGGATCCAAGTGATGCGAATATGAGTTCTGTCCTTTCATGCTACTTCCAATTGCCAAAACACCTGGTGAATGAAGCTGCCAAGATCAGGAAAGAGAACCCATAAGCAACAAAACTTTGGAAACAATAAACAGTGAGAGAAATAAATATCTCATTATTGCATATTAAGCAATTATAAGTTTCAGGAAGACATTTATGAAACTGCATGGCTAGTGACAGCGGAAAATATGTAATATAATTAGTTCTGCATGTATATATTTGTATTGAGATAAAACCAAAACCATAACACCGTTTATGATATTTGTAAATCTTGCTATAGTGATGCTCATGACTAAGCGTAACCCTAAGGTAACCATTCATACGGAAGGAAAATATTTGAGTGGACTTATACCCCAAGCAAATTGTATAACAACAACAAAGGACATTGTTAGAATTAAGAATCTGTAGATATTCCTTTAAGTGTAACAACTTCCTAAATTGATTGTTAGTATTCCTAGTATTATACAACTTCCTAGGGTAGCGCTTATTCACTGTTAAATACAAGTAGCGTGATCTCATTATAGACACAGCCATTATAAATACAAGTAGAGTGGTCTCATTATAGACACAGAAACAACAGACTTCAATCCATAAAATACCACCTAATGAAGAACACAATGGCTGCATTAAAACTTGGCAAATATCAATTTTAAGAATGATAGTGTTCATTTTATACAAATGAATACACCAGATCTACACTCTCACTTCATGAGGATTGACAATTTGACATGAGAATTTCTAGTAACATATACAAACAGATGATAGTAATATCAGACCTGAGAGAACAGGGTAGAGGCTTGGCAGGTGTCCACCATTATGAGCAGCTCCTTAAACCTAACAATTCACATTATGAGGGGGAAATATGAGTTCTTTGTCCTTTTGCACGCAACTTAGTTTCATTTGTTAACAGCATAATTTTTAATACATAGGTGATTAGTTTCAATCATTATGTAACTTAGGAAAAGTTCCCGCAACGCTGTCTGTTACGTCAAATAGACGATTTTTGGTGCTCCACAATTCGCTATTGATAACACACACACACACACACACACACACACACAGAGAGAGAGAGAGAGAGAGAGAGAGAGAGAGAGAGAGGAGGCCTTAAAATAAACCCGTGTATACTTTGGTAGTGTAAAAGGATCACCATTAGATTGAAAGTTGATCATCACTGTATATTTCTAAATAAACCTAAAATTATTTGATATTTCATTGAGACGCATCAAGTTTAATGTCATTTAATAAAAGAACTTAAGACATCAATCTTGATGCACCTCAATAACAGAGCAAATGATTTAAGATTTACTTAAAAACTTACTAAGATAATCTACATGGTATAATTTTTCAATTCAACAGTAGATTTTTAAAATATGTATGTTATTTGATTCCTCGTATATATATGAGTCACAGAGCCTTGTATTTTGCACATTATTTTCCGGTGTATGCATCTGTGTCGTGCCTATTGTCCATCTCTGCACTTCACATATTGCCGCACAATTCTTTTATGTGCATTGTCGCTTTCCTTTCTCAGCTCAATTAAACAGGAAATGTGTACCTGTGCTTCTCTTTCATTTGCTTCACAACATCCGCTAAATCGTGACTTTGAAGCTCTTCTGAGTCCTGAAACTTCAAAAACTCATCCCCTCCATGCCCGGTCATATATAAAAGAATATGACTTCCTTCATCACTAAGAAGTCGTTTGGACCTCGGAACAGCAGCCTCATGACGACCTGTTAGTACCCGCATAAAGTTTTCCACATTTACTTCATAGCCACGATAATCTACCTGAGGAATTGCAAGCAAAGGAATCATCCCCTAAAAGTTAATACATATCAAGAGTACTAAAATAAGTTAAAAAGAGACAAACATATTCTCTTATAAGAAATTCAACATGGGGCTCCCTAAAGTTGTAGCTATTGTACATTATAACACTAGCACCTACTATATATCAGTAGAAAATACAATTTTTAGTGCAAAAAGAACATACTTCGTCCGTCTCCTATTATAAGACCCCATACAAATTTCACGGGTATTAAGAAAAGTGGTTGTAGCAATTGTAAATATATAAATATATAAATACTAAAATTTATATAATACTCAAAATTCATAAAATATTCTGGAATAAATTATAATAAGAAAAAATCATAGGTCTAAGAAAAGAGGAAATAAATACCAAAAATGTATAAAAAATACAGGTTTTTGGATGAAAATTGAAGCTATGCTTTTTATTTAAAAACCAGCATAAAACAGAAACGACTGGGTCCCAGGCCTGCACCAGAGGCTGTGGTCATTGGAGAGGAGTCTAGGGTTTTAAAACAAACTGGCCATCGTATATCCACTTAAAGTAAGGTGAGTTTCCAAAGAAGACTAGTTGCTACAAGAAAATCATAACCAATAATTAAAGAATACATGCAACAGATAGTTTCTCACTAGGTTTCATCCGGCTAAAGAATACATGCAGCTTTCAAACTAAATTATGTAATTACAATCTTAAACCCAATTTTTGGAATGTAATTATTAAATGAAGATGTATCAAATTTAGAAATGATTTCTTTAGTGTTTGAGATTGGTAAAAGAAAATTGTTAGGTTTGTAACAAGAAATAGCTGAAGCCAACAATAAAGATCTTCTCTATATTATTAAATAAAATATTTAGACATAAAATGCATACCTAGAAACTCACCTCCACATTATCACCGTACAAGTTAAGTCTATGGTTTTCATTATTAAAAACTTGGGCAGGGTACTTGTTTCTTGCATTACAAGCCATGTCATCTGCTAGCATGAGTATGATCCTCTCATCAGGTATTCCTAGCCGCTTAACAGTCCTGAATGTAAAATAATATATAATGAGCGATATATCATTACCAATCATAATTCAAACAATTCAAAATAAGGCTAAACTTATACAATTACCTATACAATGACAAAGTATTGGCCATATGTCGGTAATTAAACCTGAAATGGGGAAACGGCACATTTAGTAAACCAATCAAGTCATGTTTTGGTTTGAGTCATAAATCAAAACCTTCAATAATAAAAATTTCCTTTTTATACCATACTTAGTTGCCAAAGTTCTTAGAAAACAACTAAAGAAAAAATAATTTTCACAATGTATCCTTATTTGTATTCCTATTTATCATTGTCCTGGAACTTCCGCAAAGAATAAGCCAAAAACAAAATATTTGGTAACTTTACAAGGGTTTTATTATTAAAAATTAGGAATTTAGCACCATGAAGAGATGTACAAAAAATTAAGCAAACCATTGATGTATAAAAGAATATCTTATAAATCAAACACAAAACATAGTTTACCAGAAACGAGAGGTGCAGACTAAAACAGCCCAATTATTAGTGTGCATCGTAGTCTCTGACGAAGAAGTAGAGTGTGGGCTCAGAAATATCATCAGCAATAATATCATCAGCCCTTTCATGGAGAATTTTAAAAAATTCAAGATCTGGAATCCCATGCTTCAATCAAGTTAGCCTTGCACCACTTTAACTATATCATTTGTTAACTGCAAACAAAATTAAGCAACCACAAATCAATCCCACAAAATGCATCTACCAATCTTAAAGCAATCAAAAGTTACAACAATTACCGACGAGGACTATTCTACAAAAACAATAAATTACCATAATAATCATATTAGTAATAAGAGCATCATAGATATATATTTTGCTTGTGCAAAATACTATCTGCTAATGATATTATTTCATCAAAAATTGCAAAGGTAACATTCATTTCAAGACAGCTACATAAAATTGTATTGATTCAATCCAATCTATGATTTATATACTATAAATCCAAGTTAATATCAGTATCAATATTATTTTTTTTATTTAATTATTTAATGTATATTGTATATCGTTTGACAAGAATTGAAACTAAAATTAGTACAACACTACAACCAGAATAAAATTGAAACATTGAAATCAGGATTAAAATTTAAATTAAAATTATATTTTTTCTAGATTGAGATAACCAAAATCAATCAATAAAACAGACAACGATAACACAGAGGAAAAAAGAGGGAAAGATGGACCCAGAGGAAGAATGAACCTGAACAGAGGAGATCGTGACGGCGCACAGAGAAAGAAGGAGCGTATATCACAACAGCCAGAGGAAGAAGAAGAGTAGCTTGCGACGGCGCAGAGATGAGGGAAGAGAGAGTGAAATACCTAAAATACCCTCCAATTTTTTTTTTAAAAAATCAGGGTCATTTTCGGTTTTCCGTTAAAATGAAATATCGATTTTGGACCCGCTCTGCTACGCAATTCCGGTATGGCAGCCAGCACGACCACTATTTCAAACCACAACGCTACGATGACAACAGTAGTGGTCCGTCGTCGCTACGCTATTGACTACTATGATTAGTATTCCTAAACTATATTTACACAAAAAAAACCAAGGTAATAAAAATCGGACCGGACCGGACCTGCAGATTGAACTTGTGAGGACTGGGAAGTGGGCTTGTATTCGCTCTGATCTAACCTTAAAACACCTTTATCTAAAAATCGGGGAACAAGCCAGTAAACCGCTCAAAAACCAGAAAAATTAGACAAAATCGGGGGTTCAAGCGGTTCTGCTTGTTGAACCGCATTTCCTTGAGACGACATCAATTTGGAAACAAAGGAGTACTTCAGATTCACAAACTACCCGACTTAAAAACAAAAAATTGGAAGAAAACATAGATGTAGTATGTTAAGCATTTCAATTTATAATCAAAATATAGAGCATGAGTAGTAGAAGAAAAAGAAATAAAATGATTATTTTCAAAATATCAGCATTAATTTAATATTTTTATTAAATATTTTTTATTTTATATGTAAATTACTCAGATTAAAAGAAATAAAAAATAAATTGTTTTCTTATATCTATTGAAGCTGAGAAAAACACAAGAAGAGAGGCTGAATTGTGTTGGTTTTTTCGAATTCTTTTTCTAAGTGTTCAACACTGGTCAGAGTCTGATGGATTTAGAGTCTGACTCAGAGTCTGACTCAGAGTCTGAGTGCAACGGATAAAACAGACAACAAAGATATATATATATATATATATATATATATATATAGAGAGAGAGAGAGAGAGAGAGAGAGAGACATCAATTTATACTGGTTCCTCCCACAACACAAGAGAAATCCAGTCCCCTTGCACTTCCAAGGGATTTCACTATAATCTCACTAGATTACAATTGCTCAAGGACTCTTCCAAGAGACTTCCAAATGGTCAAGGAAACTTCCAAGAGACTTATATTGCTCAATCACTAGTTCACTACTGAAAGAGACTTCCACTGCTAAAGGACACTTCCAAGAGACTTCTAATACTCAAGCACGCAGACAAGAGACTTCCAATTATTAATCACAACTGAAAGAGACTTCTATTTCTCAAGCACGTAGGCAAGAGACTTCTTTTGTTTACAAATAAACAAATTACACTTGATATACAATCAGAGGTGTAAACAATACAATCTAGAACGGACACTTTACAACTTAGAATTTCTAAGATACAAACTCTGATAAGAAATTCCTAAGTGTTTTTGTGCTATTTGATTTTGACAGAGTAATGACACAGTAAAATAGTATAGTCTTATTAATCTTTTTCGGGTCTTCAGCTCCTTATATAGGCAAAGATTGGAGAGACGTTGGAGAAGAGTGTCAGCGCATTAAGAGTTGTTGAGAAGCTTCAAATCAAGGACATTGGGCCACTGCCTTATATGGATAATTTCGTTGAATAGTCGTTTGAAATTCCTCTGATAAAACTGGAAGTATCCGTTCATTCTTTTTTGTTCTTGAAGTTCTTTGTCCTTTTCTACGCTTGGTCAAAAGAAGACAACATTTGTACTATTAGATCCTAGATAGAGCCAGCTACAGAAGACGATAAATCTGACGTGGAGTCTGGGTCCCTCAAGATCTTCTGAGTCTGAAGGTCTTCCAAGTTTGACGGAGATCTTCCAAGTCTGATGGGGTCTTCTGAGTCTGATGATCTTCAAAGTCTGATGAGATCCTTCAGCTTCTGAGTAGCATCCTTTCTTCTGATCCAAGATGTTGACTTCTGGTTGACCTTTCTTCAGATCTTCTACCATAGTCTTTTAAGCTTCTCTAGTGCTTGTGATGCTCATATACATGTTCAACTCATCAATAGATTTTATTCTATGGTCCTGCACACTTGAACAAATATTAGCATATCCAATTGTTCTTCAATACTTTGTTATCATCAAAACCTTAAAGGAATTGCACAAACCAATTTTGTTCCAACAATCTCCCCCTTTTTGATGATGATAAACACAAGTATTTGGAACAATTGTTGTTAATCTAATTAACAGGTTGACTTCAGAGTCTGAGGTTTGTAAGCTCCCCCTGAGTCTGATAGTCCATAAGGTGAGGTTGGTAAGCTGCCCCTAAGTCCTATCCCGGTTAATTATATTCATTCTTAATCACAAACGCATCAGAGCATGTAAACATAAACTTATCAGAATTTCAATCCGCGTATCAAAGTTTAGACATATCAGAGCTATCAAAGGCTGTTTCGTCTAGTCAAGTCTGATAACTCTTCAGAGTCTGATAAGCTTTTCAATTAAGCACAAATTAAAATATGTTCCTTAGTTTCTTATTAGACTCAACGTTCAAATACTCTATTCTACTCCCCCTTTTGTCATCAACAAAAATATTCAAGATAACATAATAATCAATAAATAAAGATGCATATGGAATTGTGACAAGGCAAAAGAAGGTTTCAAGAAAAACTCAAATATATTATAAGAATAGATAAACACTATTCATTAAAATGATTACAATATATTTAGATAGAGTACTTAATAAAATAAGAAACAAAAATAAAACGAAATCCTAATGTTTGAACTCAGCATCTGAACTTCCATAAATTCTTGAGTCATATCTTCCATTTATTCGATCTTCTGCTTGTTCCTCTCCAAGTACTTCTAGAGCGTCTTAAACCCTAGCTCTTTCTTCATCTTCTTGACCATAGTAGGAAGTGTAACTCCAGAAATCTTCATAACCTTGAATCTGACACTGGGAATGTCACTTATAGTGAAACCTTTACGTCCAAATCCAGTAGTCAGGGATTCATTATCAATGTAGTTCAAACAACCATCATTTAGCACAAAGGCAGCAATTTTCTTCCCATTCTTGATGAGTTCAACCCAAGCCCTTTTATGAATAACAGAGTTGGGTTGCTTAGACTTGATATCAAGTTTCTTACTCAAAGTGGATCGAGTAAGAATGATCTCAATCCCCTTAACAGAAGAGCGAATCTCAATTTCTTATTATTTAGTTGCAATCCTTACAACTTTTGCTTTAGTCTAGAATCTTCTTACAAATGTTGCCTAGCACAGTCCATTCAGAGCATCAAAGATTCTCGTCCATCCTTGCTTTGCGAACAGGGTCCTCATATCACACTCATCCACTTTGGATTTCTTAATCAGCTTCAGTTCTTTTCCAAGAACTTCCATTGTCCTTCCTTTGAGAGTGAAAGCTCTTTGACCATATGCTTATGAGTTCAACGTTTAGGGGTTTGGTTTTACTAAAGGTTCTTTTGAAAACGAAGAGATTTTTCAGAAAATATTTGAGAGCGAGAGTTAAGCAAGTGAAAAATAGAGAGTGTGATTTTGATATAAATAGAGTAGCTCAACTTTTCAACTTTAGGTGTTTTTGGAAACATAAATGACAAACAAAACATTTTTGACATTTAGGGGCACGAGAATATAGTATTCAAAGAAAAACATCATTGACTATGAGTTATTACCCAACAGTTACAAACCATGTCAGAAACTTACTCAGAAATGTGATATATAGATGGACAGGTGTCAATAAAGATGTTTTAAAGACATTTCCACTTCTATGTACTGTTAGAGTCTAGGTTATACAAATTTTAAGTAATATCTGAGGATGTGGGTACTCAGACTTAACTATTTATCAGAAGCATCACTTAGAGACTCTGACTGGTGTTGCTTTTGAGTTCCTCCAGACTCTGTGTTACTCTTCAGAGGCAAGCAGTTAAAGGTTTTGTGAATATATCAGCCCATTGTTGATCAATATCAATGAATTGAATATCTATAACTACTTTCCGAACATAATCTCTTATATAATGGTGTTTTATCTCAATGTGTTTGGCTCTTGAGTGAAGAATTGGATTCTTAAACAGACAAATAGCAGCAGTATTATCACAGTAAACTAAGATATTACTTTCACAAATCTGATAGTCTTCTAACTGATGTTTCATCCAGAGCAGTTGTGTGCAACAACTTACAACTGAGATGTATTATACTTTTGTTGTGGACAATGCAATAGTGCTTTGTCTCTTACTAGTCCAGGATATCAAGTTCTCAGCAAGGAATTGACAATTTCAACTGGTGGATTTTCTTTCAATTCTATCCCCAGCATAGTCAGCATCACAAAATCCAACTAGCTTATAATCTTGAGATTTCTTATAAAGTAATTCAAGATTAGTTGTTTCTTCTTTGCTCATGTTGTAGTTGAGATGCATTGGTGTAGCCATCACTTTACAATCCGCTAGCTTGAACTTCTTCAGAAGCTCCTTTGTATACTTGGATTGGTGAACATAGACTCCATCTTTGCATTGTTTGATTTGAATACCAAGAAAGAACTTCAATTCTCGCATCATACTCATCTCATATTCAACCTGCATAGTCTTTGAAAATTCCTTGCACATAGTAGCATTAGTAGAACAAAAAATGATATCATTAACATATATCTCAACAATTAAGATGTCTTTCTTTAGTGTCTATCTAAAGAGAGTAGTATCAACATGTCCTCTTCTAAAGTCTTTTTCCAATAATAAATTACTTAGTCTTTCATACCAAGATCTGGGAGCATGTTTTAGACCATATAGTGATTTCTTAAGTTTGAAAACGTAATATGAGTGTTTTAAATCTTCAAACCCAAGAGGTTGTTTTACATATACTTCTTCAGAAACGACACCATTCAGAAAGACACTCTTAACATCCATTTGATATAAGGTGATACCATGATTTACAACATAAGACAAATGTAGCCTGATTGCTTCTAATCTAGCAATAGGTGCAAAGGTTTCAGTAAAATCAATTCCTTCCTGCTGATTGTAGCCATGTGCTACTATTCTAGTTTTGTTTCTTACCACTTCACCTTACTAATTGAGCTTGTTTCTGAACACTTATTTTGTTCCAATAATGTTCTTCTGAGATATCTTGACAACAAGATACCAGACATCATTTCTTTGAAACTAGTTCACCTCCTCTTACATGACTACAATCCATCCATCACATGACAATTCTTCATCCATAATGGTACGTTCAATCAAGGAGATCAGTCACAATAGTGATTCATTTATGAATGTTGATCTTGTCTTCAGAGGACTGTCCTTGTTCCCTATTGAAATTCTGGCACATTGTGGACAAATGTCCTACAAGATGTCTTGGACACTCGAAATGTCTTATGTGATGTCCTGGACACTTGGTTATGACACCGTAAAACAATAAACAATAAATAGCAACAAAGTAAAGTGCAGAAAAGTAGGAACACAAGATATTAGGTAACCCAGTTCAGTGCAACGTCGCCTACATGCGGAGGCATCCATGCCAAGAATGGAAATCCACTATAATAGTATTAGTTCGAAGTCCTATGTGAACAACCTCTTGTTCACTGCCTTCTCACCTAATTACTACCCATGGTATTTCTATCCAAGACTCCCCCTAGATATGAGAACCCTTCTCACTTTCTCTTCACAATCACACAAACCGTGATTTTAACAAAGATTACAATCGGTTAGGAGAGACACTTCAATAAACAAACCTACTCTTGCTAGACGCACTAGAGAGGTTTACAAAAAACAAAATACAACTCAACTAAAACAGTCCAGCTTTATGCATCAAGGTTATACAAAGAGTGGCTCACAAACAGACTCGACACCCTAATTGACACTTTTCTTAAATGACGGCTTCAGTAGTTAACACAAGGTCTGAGTCTTTCTTTATATAGCCAGAGAATGCATGGGCTTAGTCTTCAATCGGGCTAAACAAATAAGTTGATCCAATAAAATCTTCAGCTACAATCTTCATAGAAGCAACTATAATGTTTCCTAAAATGTTTAGGACATTTAATATGGAAACACAGAAAATCACAAACCGACATAAGCAGCTTCTAGAAACACACGCTCTTGGAGCACAAGTCACGTGAATCATATCTTCAATTAAATCTTCAGAGATCTCACATTAAAAATAAATCTTCCAAGAATGCGAAATAAAATAAAACACCCTGAGTCAAGATGTCATACTTACATGTCTAGGATATCTGGTCCAACATCTTGCTAGAACTTCTTGTTTTAACAAAATGCAGCCAACACAATATAAAAACCCAACAATCTCCCCCTTTGGCAAATTTTGGCTAAAACCACTTTTATAATTGTAAAACCAATATATGCAAGAGGGATACATAAATACCTTCTTTCATATTAACACAAAACACATCTTGAAAGAAGGAAAACATCTTCAACGCTACTTCATAAGAAAGGGCTTCAAAAGAAATAACGCACATGCATTCATACCAAGATAAACTAAACCAAAAATGAACCCCAGGTCTTCAAAACATAAGTATACTAGCACATATTATCATGGAATCATCAGGCTAGCACATAAAAAATTATTACTCCCCCTAAATAGCAGAACTTCAGAGAGGCATATAAGCATATATTGCTCCCCCTAAGTTACTCCATGCATAATAAACAAACATACTACTACTCCCCCTTTTTAGCAGAATTTGGCAAACAACCAGATGCATTAACTAAAGTAGCAGATCATCATAGCAGATAAGTATCTGGAGTACTAGCTATTACAAACCATAGCACATAAAGTCATACCTATTCAGAGGTATAAACAAGTACATCACATCACCACACACAAACTACTCCCATCATATTAACCACATAGTGCACAAAGCTGCTACAACTAAAGATAACACCATAAGAGACATGCCATTTTCAACACATCAAACATCAGTCATCACATATGGCACAAACTTCTCCCCCTTGTTAGCACAATAGGACAAACGCATAAGAAAAAATTCTTCTTGGAAACATCAGATACAGACCAGCAGAGATAACAATGTCTAGAACATGTGGTTCGACAAACATCAGATACTCCCTTTTTGCTTTGGAGTTTATATGGCCTCACAATCTCAGGGTGTTGTCTCAGAATACTCTCAGTGATTACACCCAGAAAGGCTATTGGAAGCTTCACAACATACGTCCCAGCTTGCTTTATAACATCTACCAACACCAGTGACACTTCTCATAACACCTATCTTTATATTAAAACAAACACTTCCACTTCAGAACACTTGCTTCAGAGTGAAAAAACATAATATCCAAGGGAGCATAGGGACATTAACATGCATCTTCTTTTCACCAACTTTCTTCCTGCCAGGGGACATGATGTCCAGGACATCATCCTCAACATCTTTCTCAGTATCACTATATCAGAAATTAGCAGCAGTAGATTTAAACAACCAAGAGATCCCATCAAGTAAGATTCCTCAATATGCAACAATGCACACCAAAATCACACAAACATAGTACCCACACACAGTCTTCACAGAAGAACAAACACTTCATAGTAAAACACTCAGACACACTCAGTAGTAGTAACCACATCTAAACATAACCAATTTGAGCATTAACACATCTGAACACATATAATACTTCTTAGCAGAACATGTATCAACACACGACCAGTCATAACAGGATCAGTTCTCGTTCACCTTATCAGCCACACTTTGAGCAAATACTTGGCCAAGTGGAAGATCATCAGGATCAGTTTCTTCCATCACATTCACAACCTCAATACTCACACTTGGATCAGCCTCTGCATTCACTTCATTTAAGTTTTCAGAGGGCACATAAGCATTAACTAAAGTTTCAGAAGAAGGTTCAACAACACAATCTTTTTGGATACGGGATGGTCCAACATCAGGTTCGACATCAGACTCGGATGGAAAATCTGAGATTTCATTTGTGGGCTCAACAATGGTTTCATCAACTAGGGAAGTCAAAGGGTTAGGATGATTTTCTTTAGGAGGGGAGTCATGAACATTATCATCGACAACATCAGTAACAAACCTAGACTTTTCTGTGGTCTTTTCAAAGATAGGATTAACCTGGCTAACTGACTTAGAAACAGGTTTCACATATGTTTCAACAGTAACATCATCATTATGTTCAATACAGGTTTCAGCATAAAGTTCAACGTGCAAATTAGAAGCAGTTTTAGATGGTTTCGAAACGGTCACAAAAGCAATAAAAGTTTCAGTAACATCAGGATTTTTATCCTCATAATCAAAAGGGCTTGTAGGAACATTAACCGGTACATATGAAGTATCAAGAGAACTTACATTCTCAGCGGTTTTCAAAATGGCAATGATTTCCCTCATTTCTCGTGCAACTCTAGTTATAGTAAAGAGAAAACATCTGTTTGCACGCTTCCACAACTGTAATTGCTATAAATTCTTATATAAGAAAATATCTAAAGAGCCCTTTAACTTCTCAAATTGCACAACATCTAAAAACTTAGTGAAAGTATCTGCCAATTGTTTTTTAGTTGCTATATGATTAAAGTTCACAACTTTATCTTCGACTAGCTCCTTGATGAAAAGATGAACAATATCAATGTGCTTGGTTCTGCTATGTTGAATGGGATTCTTAGAAATATCAATAACACTCACATTGTTACAATATAATGTCATGACATCTTGCTTGACATTGTACTCCTTCAACATCTGTCTCATCCATAACAACTGATTGCAGATACTGCATGCAGCAATGTAGTCAGCTTTTGTAGTAGACAAAGATAAACAATTTTGCTTCTTGTTGAACCATGAAATCAAATTGTTGCCTAGAAAGAAAAATCCACCATATGTGCCATTTTTATCATCAGCACTACTAGCCCAATCAACATCACAATAATCAACTAGAATGTAATCAGTATCATGAGAGTATAGAATATCATAATCACAAGTTCCATTAACATACTTAATGACTCTCTTCACCTGAGTAAGCTGAATAGCTATGGGTTTAGCTTGATATTTAACACAAGCTCCAACATTAAAATTAATATCGGGTCTGCTTGTTGTAAAATATAGTAAACTTCCAATCATGCTCCTGTTGAGACTTTGATCAACATTAACAACACTATCATCTTTGATTAATTTAACATGTGTTGCAGTAGAAGTTCTCTTATGACTTGCACTTTAAAGACCAAATTTTTTCACAATACTCCTGGCATATTTGCTTTGAGAAATAAAAATAGTATCATCCATTTGTTTTACTTGCAAACCAAGAAAATATGTTAGGTTTCCTACAGGGCTCATCTCAAACTCTGACTATATTTGTCGGACAAAATGTTCCACCATCTGGTTTGACATTCCACTAAACACAATGGCATCAACATAAATTTGAGCAATCATGATCCTCTTCCAACATTTTTCACAACCAAGGTCTTGTAAGTGTTGGTATAAGCCCTAGAGGCCAATAGTTTATGTCAAACTTTTATATGTATCATGACTTTTGTTATTGAATAAAATATGGCGTTCTTTATTACACTTGTTATAAGATAAATAAAGTCCCTAGAATAGTTAGTTCATATGATGGAATATTAAGTGTGACTTAATCATGAGATTACATCAACGAAAGAACACTATTCTTAAATGTATCCGTAGTCAAGCTTTAATATGAATTGGGATAATATTAAAGCGTGGAGACTATTATGTATGTAGACTGATGATCACATCTCATGGGTCATGAATATGAGATATTAAGTCTATACATAGGTATAAGTATTAGGAGTAATATTTATACTGGATTGACCCATCGTGAGAATACTACATAGTATGTTATGAAATCGTCATAAGTTATTCTCACAATGATAATAGTGTATATCACTCTTAGACCTGAAACCACTATGATCCCTAGATGTGGACTCAAGTGTTTTATTGCCATTCAAACGTTGTCTGTAACAAGATGACTATAACGTTGGTTAATGGGCACTCGATGAATCATGCTGAGGGACATGAGTGTCCTAGATGGGATTTGTCCCTCCTCATAACAGGAGATATATCTTTAGGCCTCTTGATGGAATATGACTGGAAAAATGCATGGCCATGCCGGATTAAGTCAATATGAGATATTGGACTTATTCGTTGTTCAGTATATTTCGGGATCAAGAAATATAAATATTGAGCTAAGCAAGGGTGACGTAATCTATGCCTTGTGTTCAATAAAGATATTAGGACAAAGGAGTAATCATACACATTGATATTATCATGGAAAGGTTTCGTCAGATCACTTGACATTCTTGTCACTTGGGTAGCAGTGATGTGTTGCTAGATACCGCTCACTGTTTGTAATATTAAATATAGGATTTAATATTATTGCCAACGTTACAAGAACCTATAGGGTCACACACAAAAGAACGGTAAAAAGGAGAAATATAAGTAGTACTTATATGATGGGGTACGTTTAGCAATGTGCGCTAATTAGTTAGCGGAAGCTGATGGGCTAATGGGCTTTTGAAGCTCAAGCTGATTTTGTGCAGCAAGGAGTTCTATAAATAGAAGCTCTAGTGCTGAAATCAGCTAGAGTTTTTCGTCTAACCCTAGAGCAAAACCGTAACCCTTATTCTCTCTCTAACCTCTGATCGCTTGGCTAGCACCGGGAATCAAAGGAAGCCGTTCGTGTGGACGAGTAGAGGCTTTGCTTACTTGCTCAGCTGTGATCAAAGAAACAGTTTCTGCACTAAGAGGTAACAACTCTATCACTGACTCATGTGATATTCGTAATGATCCAAGGAAAGGAAATCAAAATTTTTAAACTTCCGCTGCACTTTATATGTCGATTTCCCTTCAGTGGTATCAGAGCCAATTACGAAACCATGAATCAGATTGTTTTGTTTACTGATTTATGTTTTAATTGGATTAAACATAATCGAATACAATTAAATAATAAAGACGAATTAAAATTGGCAAGGCATCACGTTTCCGTGCATGGACTTTCGGTTTGTTTGAAGCTTCGGAACCGTATCAGGTGAAGCATCAATATATCGATTATCCATATCGACGGAGATGTGTTGCTCGATCACATACGCACATAATTGAATCGTATCACTTTTCTGTGCATGGCTTTTCGAATTGTTTGAAGCTTTGGAACCGTTTTCTGGTGAAGCATCAATACTTTCGATTATCCATATCGACAGAAATATGATTGATAAATTCTGTGTAACAGAAGTATATGTGATATACTCGTGATGATCGTTCACTAAATCAAGTCAGATGATATTTGTTCATATTGGATGATTGTAAACTGGAGCTTCGGAACCGTATCAGGTGAAGCATTCTAAGTTCGATCACCATATTGGATAAACAATCAGAGTACTTTGATTGGTGTGATCATACTGTTACAACGGGGTTCATAACGCCGCAAGTGTTGTGCCGTCATGATTAGGGTTACGAAAAAGGCTGAAACCTGGTTCAGAATCGTGACACGATTAGAGAATCGTGACACGATTTTGTGCCCAGCAAATCGTTTGCTTCTGCCTATAAAATCGTGACACGATTCCAGAATCGTGACACGATTTTGTGCCCAGCAAATCGTTTGCTTCTGCCTATAAAATCATGACACGATTCCAGAATCGTGACACGATTTTGTAACCAGCAAATCGTTTGCTTCTGCCTATAAAATCGTGACACGATTCCAGAATCGTGACACGATTTTGTGCCCAGCAAATTGTTTGCTTCTGCCTATAAAATCGTGACACGATGCCAGAATCGTGACACGATTTTGTGCCCAGCAAATTGTTTGCTTCTGCCTATAAAATCGTGACACGATGCCAGAATCGTGACACGATTTTTCAGCACCAGAATTCAAAGTGAACCCCCGTCCGCTGACCGGGCAGCGGAACCCCCGACTAATCTGCGTAGTGTGATCAATCGCCGAGTTTTAATTTAATTTATTTAATTATGAGGTGTTAATAATAATAAAAGGTGTTTTATTGTTGTTGTGTGAATGATTATGGCCTTAGTCTTATTATTTCTTTTATTTTAGATTTTGAAATACGGCCTACGTGTCGTGCCTCTCTCTTGAATTCTATATGTACATTCTCTTCTCATCCAATCCCTCGTATGTAAAACGAGTTTCTTTATATGTAATGTAATTAGAATACAAGAAGGTAATAGGACCATTGACGTTGGATTAGCCCTAGAAGTCCAGCTTGGAGAAGCAAGGTCGTTTCTAGGATTAGTTTAGATTCTTTCATTGGCTTGAGAGAATCATAGCGTTAGGAGGCCATAATCATGTCACTTTTATTTTGTATAATTGTTATGCATGCTTGAATGATTGGAGTGCGAATATATATGATATATAAGCCGTGGTGAGGTGAGATCAAACTAAATAAAATCCTTCAAAGTGATATATTAAGTTTAATGCTTTCCAAAAGAATAACACCCTTCAAGACTAATATCGAATGTGTGGGTTCTGCCCTAGCGAAGCACATGTTCTATGTTTGTAAGTCGCGGTGCGGTAATTTCATTTACCCGATTGTTATTCTATTGGGTTTAACTTAACTAAATTAATTTTAATATGATTAGAATAAATTGAGAAGCAAGAATTGGGAAATATCTATATGATAGATCAGAGTAAGAGTTACTCGCCCAATTGATTTGAAAGTTGTATGAGATACAATTGGAAATGTTCCTACCTAAATAGCTGAGTTTTGGGTGATCAGCCCTAGCTGACTCAAAACAAGGTGAAATAAGGATTTCAACTCGCTAGAAAATCTTCCAACGGGATTTTCCGAATTAAATGTTTGAAGGTCATTTGATTTGAATAAAATAGTGGGAGCATATTTAATTAAAGGCCAAATTAAATATGTTATTTTCATGATACTTATTTTGTATATTTTAAATTGTAGATGGCAAATAACACTTCAAACAACATTTTGCGATCAATCCTTGAGAAGGATAAGCTGAATGAAACAAATTTTTTAGACTGGCACCGAAACTTGAGGATTGTCCTCACACATGAGAAAAAGCTATATGTGCTTGATGAACCTGTTCCTGAAGAGGCACCAGCTGCATATGCTCCCAGGGCTGAAAGAGATGCTTATAGTAGGCATGTCAATGATGCCGTGGAAGTCGCTTGCATCATGCTTGCAACCATGACCTCTGAGCTTCAGAAGCAACACGAGAACATGGCTGCGTTCGATATGATCGAACACCTTAAGACTCTTTATGAAGAGCAAGCTAGGCATGAAAGGTATGATGTCTCCAAGGCCCTTTTTGGAACTAAGCTGTCAGAAGGAAGTCCTGTAGGACCTCATGTACTCAAGATGATTGGGTACGTTGAGAACCTCGCGCGATTGGGTTTACCCCTTGAGCAGGAACTTGCTATTGATCTTATCTTGCAATCGTTGCCAGAAAGCTTTAGCCACTTTGTCATGAATTTCCTCATGAATGACATGGACAAAACTCTTCCACAGCTTGCAGCAATGTTAAGAACTGCTGAAAAGAACATGAAGGGAAAAGGAAAGACCATTTTGATGGTTAACAATGGAAAGGTCAAAAAGCATAATAAGAAGCCTAAAAGGTCTAAGGGAAATGGCAAAGGCAAAGCAGTTGCTAAGCCATCAACCAAAGCCTTGAAGCCTACTGGAGGTGTGGCTAAGGAGGGCAAGTGCTTCTACTGCGGTAAGACCGGGCACTGGAAGCGCAACTGCCCAAAATATCTGGAAGATAAAAGGAATGGAACGGTTGCTTCCACTTCTTCAGGTATTTTTGTTATAGAAATTAATATGTCTACTTCTACATCATGGGTATTAGATACTGGATGTGGTTCTCATATTTGTACTGATGTGCAGGGGTTGAGAACGAGTAGAACATTGGCAAAAGGGGAAGTCGATCTACAAGTTGGCAATGGCGCAAAGGTTGCTGCTTTAGCTGTTGGAACTTATGAATTGACTTTACCTAGTGGTCTTTTAATACAGTTAGAGAACTGTTATTTTGTACCTGCAATTAGCAGGAATATTATTTCCGTTTCTTGTTTGGACAAGTCCGGTTTTTGTTTTACAATAAAAGACAAATGTTGTTCTATTTATTTGAATAATATTCACTATGCTAATGCCATTATGAGTAATGGACTTTATATTCTTGATCTTGATATGCCAATCTATAACATAAATACGAAAAGGATGAAACCTAATGAGTTGAATCCAACTTATCTTTGGCATTGTCGTTTAGGCCATATAAATGAAAATCGCATTTCCAAACTCCATAAAGATGGAATTTTGGACTCCTTTGATTTAGAATCATATGAGACATGTCGATCTTGTTTATTGGGAAAGATGACAAAGACCCCATTCACCGGAACAGGTGAAAGGTCTAGTGATCTTTTGGGACTCATACATACTGATGTATGTGGACCACTAAACACACCTGCTAGAGGAGGGTTTTATTACTTCATTACATTCACTGATGACTTTAGTAGATTTGGATATGTGTATCTAATGAAACATAAATCTGAATCATTTACTTTCTTCAAAGAATTTCAAAATGAAGTAGAAAACCAACTTGGCAAGAAAATCAAAATGCTTCGATCTGATCGAGGTGGCGAATATTTGAGCCAAGAGTTTGACGATCATCTAAAAGAGTGTGGGATCTTATCCCAGCTCACACCTCCTGGAACACCACAATGGAATGGTGTTTCCGAAAGGAGAAATCGAACCTTGTTAGACATGGTCCGATCTATGATGAGTCATGCTGACCTTCCAAACTCCTTTTGGGGACACGCCTTAGTAACTGCAGCTTACACACTTAACCAAGTTCCATCCAAAGCGATTGAAAAGACACCATATGAGATATGGAGTGGTCGAAAACCCAATGTGAAACATTTAAAGATTTGGGGTTGTGAAGTTTATGTGAAACGACTAATGTCCACTAAACTTGAACAAAGATCTGACAAATGTTTCTTTGTGGGATATCCTAAAGAAACTAAAGGATACTACTTTTACAAACCATCTGAGGGCAAAGTGTTTGTCGCTAGAGATGGAGTATTCCTTGAGAAGGAATTTGTTTCCAAAGAAATTACTGGCAAAAAGGTAGATCTTGAAGAAGTTCAAGACCCACAAAGTAGTACGCCAATGAAGGAACAAGAGCAGGATACACAAGCTGTTGTGACAGAAAATCCTACTCCAATAACACAAGAACCACGTAGGTCAAATAGGATACGTCAAGAACCTGAGAGATATGGGTATCTCATATCAGAAGAATGTGACGTATTGCTCATGGATCAAGATGAGCCTATGACTTATCAAGAGGCCATTACTGGTCCTGAATCTGAGAAGTGGCTTGTAGCCATGAAATCTGAAATGGATTCCATGTACACAAATCAAGTTTGGAACTTGGTTGAAGCACCTAAAGGAATTAATCCTATAGGATGCAAGTGGGTTTTCAAAAGAAAACTGACATGGACGGAAAGGTTAACACCTACAAAGCGCGGTTGGTTGCTAAAGGCTTCAAACAAATTCATGGTGTAGACTATGATGAAACCTTTTCACCAGTCGCAATGATTAAATCCATTCGGATCTTACTTGCTATCGTTGCATACCATGATTATGAAATCTGGCAGATGGATGTCAAGACTGCTTTCCTTAATGGAAATCTCCTTGAGGATGTGTACATGACACAACCTGAAGGATTTGGCATTCCTAATAACATCCAAAAGGTATGCAAATTGCAGCGATCAATCTATGGATTGAAGCAAGCTTCCAGAAGTTGGAATCTTCGTTTTGATGAAACTGTACAACAGTATGGATTCATTAAAAATGAAGATGAACCTTGTGTTTACAAGAAGGTTAGTGGGAGCATAGTCTCATTTCTGGTATTATATGTGGATGACATATTGCTTATCGGAAATGACATCCCTACACTACAAGAAATTAAATCTTGGTTAGGGAAATGCTTTTCTATGAAAGACTTAGGTGAAGCTTCCTACATATTAGGAATCAGGATCTATAGAAATAGATCACAAAGATTGCTTGGCTTAAGTCAGGGTACATACATTGACAAAGTCTTGAGACGTTTCAATATGTATAAGTCCAAGAAAGGACTTGTACCTATGTCATCAGGTATAAGTTTGTCAAAAGCACAATCCCCTTCAACTGTTGAAGAAAGGGATCGAATGATCAATGTTCCATATGCATCCGCAATTGGATCTATCATGTATGCTATGTTATGTACTCGACCAGATGTCTCGTATGCTTTAAGTGCTACGAGCAGATACCAGTCTAATCCAGGTAACAGTCATTGGGTTGCTGTTAAGAACATCCTTAAGTACTTGAGAAGAACTAAGTATACTTTCTTGATCTATGGAGGTCAAGAGGAGCTCTCTGTAATTGGTTACACAGATGCTAGTTTTCAGACAGATCATGATGATTTCAAATCGCAATTTGGATACGTGTTTTGCTTAAATGGCGGTGCTGTTAGTTGGAAAAGTTCAAAGCAGGAAACAGTCGTTGATTCTACAACTGAGGCTGAGTATATTGCTGCATCTAATGCCGCAAAAGAGGCTGTTTGGATCAAGAAATTCATCTCTGATCTTGGTATAGTTCCAAGCATTGTGGATCCCATTGAATTGTTATGTGATAACAATGGAGCAATCGCACAAGCTAAAGAACCTAGATCTCACCAAAGATCCAAACACATACTTAGGCGCTATCATCTCATTCGAGAAATCATCGATAGAGGAGATGTGAAAATATGCAGAGTACCAACATCAGACAATGTTGCTGATCCACTTACTAAAGCTCTAACTCAGCAGAAGCATGATGGTCATACTAGATCTATGGGTATTAGGTCTATGCCTGATTGGCTCTAGTGCTAGTGGGAGATTGTTGGTATAAGCCCTAGAGGCCAATAGTTTATGTCAAACTTTTATATGTATCATGACTTTTGTTATTGAATAAAATATGGCGTTCTTTATTACACTTGTTATAAGATAAATAAAGTCCCTAGAATAGTTAGTTCATATGATGGAATATTAAGTGTGACTTAATCATGAGATTACATCAACGAAAGAACACTATTCTTAAATGTATCCGTAGTCAAGCTTTAATATGAATTGGGATAATATTAAAGCGTGGAGACTATTATGTATGTAGACTGATGATCACATCTCATGGGTCATGAATATGAGATATTAAGTCTATACATAGGTATAAGTATTAGGAGTAATATTTATACTGGATTGACCCATCGTGAGAATACTACATAGTATGTTATGAAATCGTCATAAGTTATTCTCACAATGATAATAGTGTATATCACTCTTAGACCTGAAACCACTATGATCCCTAGATGTGGACTCAAGTGTTTTATTGCCATTCAAACGTTGTCTGTAACAAGATGACTATAACGTTGGTTAATGGGCACTCGATGAATCATGCTGAGGGACATGAGTGTCCTAGATGGGATTTGTCCCTCCTCATAACAGGAGATATATCTTTAGGCCTCTTGATGGAATATGACTGGAAAAATGCATGGCCATGCCGGATTAAGTCAATATGAGATATTGGACTTATTCGTTGTTCAGTATATTTCGGGATCAAGAAATATAAATATTGAGCTAAGCAAGGGTGACGTAATCTATGCCTTGTGTTCAATAAAGATATTAGGACAAAGGAGTAATCATACACATTGATATTATCATGGAAAGGTTTCGTCAGATCACTTGACATTCTTGTCACTTGGGTAGCAGTGATGTGTTGCTAGATACCGCTCACTGTTTATAATATTAAATATAGGATTTAATATTATTGCCAACGTTACAAGAACCTATAGGGTCACACACAAAAGAACGGTAAAAAGGAGAAATATAAGTAGTACTTATATGATGGGGTACGTTTAGCAATGCGCGCTAATTAGTTAGCGGAAGCTGATGGGCTAATGGGCTTTTGAAGCTCAAGCTGATTTTGTGCAGCAAGGAGTTCTATAAATAGAAGCTCTAGTGCTGAAATCAGCTAGAGTTTTTCATCTAACCCTAGAGCAAAACCGTAACCCTTATTCTCTCTCTAACCTCTGATCGCTTGGCTAGCACCGGGAATCAAAGGAAGCCGTTCGTGTGGACGAGTAGAGGCTTTGCTTACTTGCTCAGCTGTGATCAAAGAAACAGTTTCTGCACTAAGAGGTAACAACTCTATCACTGACTCATGTGATATTCGTAATGATCCAAGGAAAGGAAATCAAAATTTTTAAACTTCCGCTGCACTTTATATGTCGATTTCCCTTCAATAAGTTCCACCTTTGTTATATCCTTGAGCCGCTAAGCAAACCTTGTTCATAGTTAAAATGCCATTTTCATTAGACTTTGTCACCCAAGTAAGCATTTAGGCTTCCCATATCCCCTTCCCTGTTCAATAACTCTCGGATGTTGATAGGCAACATCTTATCTAAGAAACAAACGATGCCCCTCTCATACTCGTCCAGCTTCTCATACTCAAAGCCCGTGATGGACTTCGGAGTACTTGTCCAACATATAGGAAACCTCAGTTTCCCATCTACTCGCAAAGTAGCAGCTTCACAATCCTTCCCCCCCCCCCTCCGCGTCCTAAGGAAAGTCTGCCTCCAATTCTTGTAATGAGAGGCATAGGGTGGGACTAATCTTCTGTTTGGATTCGCGCTGATAGAAACCCAAGACAACTTATCCACCCCTTTGGTGCCATAAAAGGTCAAGAATGACCTAGCCGAAGGTTGCAGGCTTAACCCCTCGCACAAAATTTCGAAGGCGTGTATAAACGCCTAACTGTTGGACTGAAGCTGAGACGACGCCTCATTCAACCAGTTTAAGACGTCCACCTCAAAAGGCGTGAAGGGGTACCTCACGCCTATATCTTCAAAGACGGCTTTGTACATATGGAACATATCGTTTGTCACCCCCTTCGGCCTTCGTAGACAAACCTTCTCGCCCGGGCGACAATGTTCTAAAACTACGTCCTCCTCGAAACCCGTCAAAGACACATGCAACTTGCTCCGAAAGAACGCCACACATTGGGGATCCATATATCTGGATTCCGAATGGAGAACGTCCTCGGCGAAGGCCTCCTTCTCTGATTCACTAGTCGACACCATATAACAAATTCCTTCCCGACAAAAAAGACCTGGGGGAACAGAAAGAATAAAGAAGTCAAATGAATTCCCACTACTACAACCCCCTTCACTCTCATCCAAATCACTCGCAAACTCCTCTAAAAGCGAATGGTCGTAGTATTCTTTCTCAAACGCTACCCAATCAGTGGTTCCATCTGACCGCTTTGCATGTTTAATGCTTTCCCTCCACAACCTATTCTTCTCCTCCGAATTCGCTGGAGACAACTCCCTACCTGCCCCATACTACAAAACTAATTAAAAAAGGACTAGATCGAGGGAATTACCTGGATGAGAAAAAAGACAAAAAACTAGAAACACAAGCAGCGCCTGTAGCTCAGTGGATAAAGCGTCTGTTTCCTAATCAGAAGGTTCGAACGAGAAGTGCAACGATTCCCAAAGCAACGAACGATTCCGGAAGTAGGGAGCGAAAACACAGGCGATGGAGAAAGAGAAGGAAAGTGAAACACGAGAAAAGGTATAGGAAAACAGAAAGTGAAGAGTTAGATCCGAAAATCAGTTTTTAAGTACAAAAAGCCTAGAAAAGAGCGCAGATGACATCATCAAATGGACATGATTTCCGAGAACCATTACGGTGTAGACACGTCAGTGATGGCGAAAAGTCACCCCATTCCAGCCGTCAGATCTCACCGGAGCTCGCCCAAAAGCTAAACCTTTAAAACACGCCACATGTTGGGCTACCTCTAATATGGCAATCTAGGCCGTTTAGCAAGTCGTTCATAAAAACCACTTCGCATTGTCCCAAAGCTTGTGCTTGTTAGGCTATGGATTACCGGTGATCGTTAAGATCATCGCATACACATATAACTTAGTCTCAGCCAAATGTTACCACTCTTCGAGCACAAACTTGTTGGGCTGGCGCCCATCAGGATCTCTATAAAAGAAAGACCACAACACGATTCCCAAAGCTAAGTACCTACGGGGCTACAATCTGTCAATTGTCGTCTGTTATACCAACGAATGTCATGTTACATATGCCCAATGGTTAAATACAACGCCTTACCTCGCTTCATCCCTCGACAAGGCTACACTCATTGGGCTGAAGCTCATGGATAATCTCTCTAGCAAATTCATCACTTCGCCATGCAGCAAAGACCGTGCTTGCTGGACTATAAACCACCCATTACGCTAAACCAACAGAACATGGTCACTTTGTATACACGAGACGTTGGGCTAGAACCCACGGACATGTTTGGCTGTCGCCCTTCACAAACCATAGGCAAGCACTCCGTCTCTTCGAGCCTAATGCTTGTTAGGCTACAAAATTTCAACACTCTAAACAGTTTAATCACTTCGCCTTGTACCAAAGCTCGTGCTTGTTGGGCTATGAACTATCAATCTCACCATTTTGGGGCTTGAAGCCCTAAAGTAGGGCAGGGTGCCCTCCAGAAGGGCATGAAGCCTGCTAGTAGGGTTCACATGGTCTTCAGTGGCCCTGCTAAAGGCACCATCCTGAAAGAGCCCCTAGGCTCCTCTAGGACGCTCTGGTTGTGGCATTGGTCCCAAACAAATTGGGCCCAAAACCAAGACCAATTAAGCCCAATTTAGGTTATAAATAGTTGCCTTGGGATCATTCCCAAGGTATGACCTAAACAGATCCCAAAAACCCTAGTTTCTAGATTATATTCTTAGCCATTACAACTTTTATTTTGACAAGGAGTGTATTGGTCAGCTATGCTGAAAGATTGCATAGAATTTGCAAAAGGTTTTCAAGAATGAAAGAAACATGCAGGGATACAACATGTACCTGCCAGTGAACTACATTCAATTGTAAAACCTTGGCTATTTAGAGGTTGGGCTTTGGATCTAATTGGTGAAATTCACCCTTCCTCATCAAAAGGCCATCATTACATTTTGGTTGGAATATACTACTTTACTAAGTGGATTAAGGCTATTTCTTTGCCTAATGTTGATCAAGAGGAAGTTATAAGTTTCATCCAGAACCATATTATTTATAGGTTTGGTATTCCTGAAACCATAACTACAGACCAAGGTTCAGTCTTTATTGGTTGAAAAATGGTTGAATTTGCCTCTCAAACAGGTTTTAAGTTATTAACTTCGACTCCATATTATGCACAAGCAAATGGTAAAGTCGAAGCAGCCAATAAAATTATCATTGATTCGATTAAAAAAACATGTGGGTCAAAAACCTAAGAATTGGCATAAAACATTGGACAAGTCCTATGAGCCGAATTTCGCCAAAAGAATCAACAAATTCTACACCATTTCGACTAACCTTTGGTCATGATACAGTTTTATCAGTAGAAATTTGTCTACAATAAACTAGAGTTAAAAAACAAATGGAAATTCCAACAGATCATTATTGGAATATGATGTTGGATGAATTGGTTGATTTAGATGAAGAAAGCTTGATTGCACTAGAAGTTCTTTTACGACAAAAGGAACGTGTTGCGAAAGCCTACAATAAAAAGGTTAAGTCAAAATCTTTCTCCATAGGAGATTTGGTTTGGAAAGTGCTTTTGCCTATGGATAAAAAAGATAGAGTTTTAGGCAAATGGTCCCCAAATTGGGAAAGTCCGTTTAAAATTTTACAAGTCTTTTCAAATGGTGCTTATGAAATAGAAGAATTAGCTTCCGACAGTCGAATATGTCGCATAAATGGCAAGTATTTAAAGAAATATAAGCCTATGTTACAGGAAGTTAAAATAATTCGAGAGTGACTTCGACAGATATTCAGAATATGGCATTTGGATTAAAACAGAATCAATGCTAAAAGGCAATTGCTGAAATTAAAAGACATTGTCAAAATATTACAAAGAATTCCAAAATAAAGATGGATATTGTCATGTTAAACATCTTCATGACAACACCAAAACAAAAAGAGATTAAATCTAACTTAGTTGAAATTAAAGGGTTAAAGTTGAAGGTTATTCTTTAATCCTTCATACACAATCTTGGAGTGTTTCAGCTTCAAGTAAATAAAAGTCTCCGTCTGAATCGGGCATGCTACTTCAGTCTCCAGTTTGGAAGCAACCTCATAGTGATCCACATCTTCTTTTGCTTTTGACTCCATCTGGGATTTGACTAAGTTGGGATTAGTGTTTAATATTTAAATTTTTCTTTGTTCAGCAGTACTGATTTTTGCCTGAAGTTTTTCGACCTCTTCTTTCCATTGAAGAATGTTGAGGTCGAGACTGGTCAATTCTTACTCCTCTTTCTTGATCTTCTCCAGAGTAAGTGCCTCAACTTGGAAAGAGTCAAATTTCTCCAGATGTTGCTGTCGAAGGCTATTTCGAATAGTCACTTTCTTGTTAATGTCTTTCTTGTTGCGAAAGCTTTTAACAATTTGATCCAAGAGGGGATCAAATTCGACCAAGAAAGCAACCATGGATTCATTGGTATCGCACTCTGGAGAATTGTTGAGGATGTTTACTAAACACTTCATTTCATAACTTTCGTCAGGATTTTGGTGAAGCACTGAAACAAATCGACACATAGAATTTTTTGTCTTGCAATTGTTGGATCAGTTGTTCATGAGTGTTCACCAAAAATTCAGCACATGTCGAAGTTGAAGTGTCCTGGGGCTGTAACCAGTTTTAATGTTGCAAGAGGATCCTTGGAATTTAGTTCAGAGAACTCTTCATTGCTTAGAGAGGCACAAATGTTGGAAGCTGAGTCGGACCTTTCATTTTCTGAGTCGGAAGAGGAATCTTTGTAACACCCTGATCCCTGAGACTACTATTTAAATAATAAACAAATCAACTATCGCTCATCAAGGTGTTACCATACATCAAACATCGCATGCTAATTTCTCATAATAAAAATTTCATCATAATATACTCAGATCACAACGGAATAAACATCTTAACAAATATCATCTCCGGACACATCATAAAAGTCTCAGCATAAGTACATCACAATATGATCATAAAGATCTCTCAACAATAATTCAACAAGAAAAATAATACGATTCCCAAAAACTCCTAGATCAGAGCACCTAATCTAGACTCCTCAAAAATCAAGATAAAAGAGTAGGCATGATGCCATCCTCAACGAATACTCACAATCAGCTACTCCTCAACCTACAAGTCTACACCACGAGGATGCCTGCGACAACAAAGCCACTAGGGGGTAAGATATACGTTCAACATAAAGGATCAATAAACGCATGTAAGTTCAGGCAACACAACAACATCATATAAGCATCCATCGTAAAAAGCTTGGTTACAAAAACCATCATTTATATCGCATTTATAATCCATTAACAACTTGGTTACATCAATATTTTAAAACAAGACTTACACATTTTACATAGCATATCCTCATCAATAAATAATCTTCAACTCAACTATATTTCATCATTAATAATCATCAACTCGACCATAAGTCATCAACAAATAATCATCAACTCAACTATAAGTCATCAATAGATAATCATTAACTCAACTATAACTCATCAACAGATAGTCATTAACTCAACTATAAGTCATCAACTAATAATTATCAACTCAACTTTACATCATTCACACCTCATCATCAATTCAAGCATGAGGCATTCACATCTCATCAATAACCTCAATTATACATTTACCACATAAATGAACAAGTTCACACCAAAACTTTTCCACTTACGACTCATCATGTTCATGTAATGCGTCCTACACGACTCTACATGCATGTGGTACCAAGATTTGGATATCAGAGGTCTATTACTGAGTGATCCCACGACATGTTGGATAATCAATATCCCTCGGCAAGTTGGATTATCAAGACCATCGGCATGTTTGGTTATCAAAACCATCTGCATGTTGGGCTATCAAAAACCTCGGCATGTTATCATTAATTCACAACTCGACTGACTATGTATTCCTGGACACCACGTATAGACTCAACAATGCACTCATCATGTTGTTATATAATTCACTCCATCATATAACGTATCTTCACATCGTCATTATTGCATTATCAAATCAATACATCCATACAATACAAGCCATGTTATCATCACAACATCATTTCATCACATTCATCATGCTTAATCATCACAACATCATAATCATAGTAACATCATGCTTTCATTCAACAACAATCACATAGTTCACAAATCATGATTAATCAACACACCATAATCATAGTAACGTCATGCTTTCATTCAACATCAATCACATAGATCACAAATCATGATTAATCAACACACCATAATCACAATAACGTCATGTTTTCATTCAACATCAATCACATAGTTCACAAATCTTGATTAATCAATACAAGGTTCCGTTAACATACCACTAACTAACTTATCATCATCTTATATATTAAATCATGATTCATCATCATTCATGCCTCAGTAGTCAATTAACAAGTTCACATGCAACTTACGGCTTGATTGAAGATAATTCACAAGTTCATTTTGCCTCTTTTCATTCATAAGTTATCTTTAATCATACATCATGTTAATCAACCATATACATCATATTTAAAACATCCATTGGTTAAGTTTAGGGGTATGGGACCCAACACATGCCTTAAGAACTTTAAAAATTGCGAAAAATTGAAGGTCCAACCTTCAAGAAGGAACGCACGGTTGTGCTCATCAGACTCACGGTCGTGCACCCTTTAATTAGGCAACGTTGTAACTAACGCACGGTTCGTGTGTTAGGGATGCACGGTCGTGCGTTTGGGACGCACGGTCGTGCGTTTGAGACGCACGATCGTGCGTTATGCACAAACAGTTTAAACTGATTTTTCTTCGTTTTTTTGGCTCAGAAAATCTCATTTTTAACGACACCATTCGATCCCAAACTCGCCAAACTCGATCCAAATCATTAACCCAAAATTAGTTAATCAAATATGGTTCAAACTCAGCTTAAACAACTCATTTCATAATCACTTTTCATCAGGATCATTATGTTTGCAATTAATTTCAAACTTCGTCTCAAAATTATATTTTCACCAACAACTCATCAACAATCATGGATTAACAACAGTAGCAGCAATTCTTTCATGTTACACAATATCAAAATCACTTAATTCAATCATTTCAACAACAACTTATTTAAACCATTTTCATTCAATTAAGCTATTTCATTCAAAACATAACAACAACAACAACAACTTAATTCACCACAAAACCACACAACCAACATAATCACTTCATTCTTCTCATGTATCATAGCCGCAACTTAATCAACAACAACTTATTCAAATTCACTTAATTAAGCAATTTCACCATGAACATATCAATAATCACTTAAACCACAACTTATTCAACATAACTTCATGATTTCTCAAACAAAACACATACCCATGTTCAAAATCAACTTGTTAAACAACAAACACCATCCAATTATCATGCTATTCATCAAAGTCACCAAAATTCACTAAGTTATCATTTTACTATAACCAAACATGAATTTTGACATGAACAAAACATGAATTCACCAAGTTTTAACATAATAAAATTAATCATCAAAATCGAGCACAAATTTCACATAATTAACAACAAAAATCATGAAATTAATCATAAGCTAAAACACCCAAACTACCCATTTGCTTATTAAAACCCATATGGTGAAAATAATCTTCCCCCTTACCTCAAATCTTCACTCTAACAAGCTCTTCTAACTTGATTCTCCCTTTTCCACTTGTGCTCTTGAGTTCCTCTTCTCTTTCTCTCCAAGCCTCTTCCTCTTTCTCTATTCTCTCTCTAGCCTCCCAAAAGTTTTGTCACAAATGAGCCAACCCTAGTTTCTCTACAAAACACACTACTCTTTATATAATATGGGTTAGGGTCACTCTCACTAATGGGCTTAGTTATATCCAATTTTAATAAAATAATTCTCTACACTTTTACTTCACTTAAACCTCCCAAATTTAATCTTACACCACTAACATCTAAATTGTCTAATTTCTAATTCTAACATAATCACAAAAATGCCACTCACTATAAAATGACCAAAACTCCCTTAATCACTTAAAATCCACTAATTCACCAATTCCCAATAAAATAAACAATTAGCAAATATAACAATTAAATAAAAATATTAATTAAATCTAATACTAAAAATTGGGCTGTTACAATCCTTACCTTCATTCTCTTCTGAGACTTCAACTGGAGGTGTTTCGACATTTTCTGTGTCAGTTGGTTTTTCATTCCTTAAAGGAATCTGATCATCCTCGCCCATGGAAACATCTTCATTTTCTTGGAGGATTTGGTCTTCGACCATATCATGGTTTAGCTCATCATTCTCTTCTGATGAAGATGAAGGAGGAGATGGCTGGGTCTCTCGAGCTATCCTTTCTAACTATTGATTCCTGAGGGCTTCTTCTTGCTCAGTCGAATGAACATGGGTTTCATCCCTTTGTAGTTGCACTGGTGGGGGACTTGGAATGTTGTCTTCAGGCCTTTGCATTGTGCTTTCAGTTTCCTCTTCGACAACATATTTCAAAACTGGAGAATTGGTCGAAAGAAGGGGAGTAGTTTCTTGGTTTTGCTTATCAGTTGAAAAGGCATCCTGCATAAATGTCAACAGTTAAAATCATAAGTAAATTAAGTCGAAGCTAAATAAAAAAAACTTTTTCAAAACTCTTACCTTTTCAGCTCTTGGACAAGAATATGCACTTTCAAGTCCTTTACTGGAATGACTTTTCTTTTGCTTTTTGGATTTTGGATTGGTGGGAGGAAGGGGATTTTCTCCATTACCTTCTTCGACTATTTCAAGTTCAGGCCTTGAAGTGTCTTCACCAGACTTCGACTTCTTTTTCTTCTTTTTCTTCTTCTCTACTTCAGAAGAAGTATCTTCAACATTCTTTCCCTTAGTCTTTTCTTGGGGGAGTTCTTCAATTTGTTGGGTGGTTTGTTTTTCTGGAATCCTAGTGGATGTAACTTCTTGATTTTTGATTGTGTCTTTAGACTGTATATTACGATACAAAAGAGAAGTCAAGGAAATGGACAAGGTTAATAATTGAAGGTCGAAGTCAAAAGTAACTTACCACTGAGCTTTTGTAGGCCTTTGAAGAGGTTGCTTTCTGACATGTCGAAGAAAGCAGTACAAACTTCTTTTAATCTCTTGTACAAAGGAGAAGGTCGAAACTGGCTCAATCTAAATTGTTTGGCCACTAAGTTTGGGAAATAGCCAACTAAACCCAAATGGGTTTTACCTATGGTTGTTCTGTTTGACAAGAGGGTTGGGGTCAAGTATGTTTTCCATGTTTCAATACATTCTTCAAGGTGTTCAGGGTTACTTGCAGGAAATTCTCGTTGAAACCATGCAGGACCTAGTCTTCGACTGATGAAAGGAGCCATTGCAGGTTCAAAGGAGTCACAATTGAGGAAAATGTTGAAATAATCTAAGAACATTTGGGGGGGTCGAAACATTAATTTCTTTTCTTTTGAGATAAGCCAACCTTGTCCCTTTTATGTTTCGACCATCAACTTCTGCATCATAAACTGGTGGAACAAAGAATTTGAAATCTCTTGCAAAAGTGGCAACCAACCGCAATTGGAAGAGCCATATGGGTCCTGAAATTGCAAGAGATTTTCCTTCCACCAATTTCTGCATAGCTTCCCTCCCACATCCCAGTGATTCATACAAGTTTCCTAGGATTAGCTTGCACAATCCAAATACATGGCATTCATGGAGTTGTATGGCCATTCCTATGAATTTGTTGGCTACTTGGAGAGAGCCAGGGCAAAAAACAAAATGGGACAACCAAAAGGTAAGGAAAGCTATAAGTTCTTGATCAGAGACTTCATTGGTGCTTGTGTCGAAGTGGTCAGTAAGAAAGTTGTTGTAAGGGGTTCTCTTTGTGGGGAAGTCGAATTGGTTTGTCTTACTGGTCATGGTAGGATCATAAGTTTCTCTTCTGAGTCGAAGCCCAGTTATGGCTACTATGTCAAAAAGGGTTTGAGTTAACATGCCACACTTTAGTTGAAGTGTGTTGGTTGTGCCTTCCCAAAAGTGTAAGGCTGCTAATAGTAGAGTGTCATCATATTCGAGGCTAGTTTTAGACAATCAGATTAGGTCGAAAATACCAATTTTTTTCCAGAATTGGGATTTTTTTCAGTTCGACTTTCTCTAACCATTGAAGGTAGGTCTAAGTATTTTGAGGAGAAGGAGCTGATCTAAATAACCTATGGGGCGCATTCATAAAGTTCATGTGATGAGGCCTTGAAACAAATACCCTAGGTTTTCCAATTCGACAACGAGGGAAAATTTTCTTAAGTTTTTCGGTAATGTTAGGTTCAGGTAAAGGGCCTAAGAATGCAAAAGTGGTGTCAAACATAGTGTAAGGGATTAGTACCTGAGATTGCTATTTCTTAGCTTTCTCTGCATCCAAGTCAGGTTTCGGTGCATGAACCTGGTTATTCATGGTGGGTTGAGTAGTTACAACAGCAAAAAAGGGAACTTAGTTGTTTTGGGAAGATGATGATGCCATTGAATAGATTGGAAGAAATGCTAAATTTTTGTGAAGAATGAAGGTTGTTTCTGTAAAGCCTGAACCATTTTGAAGCTTTTCGTAATTTGTAACAATGGAAATTCTTGAGCTTTCAGAAAATGGAGAAAGCAAGAGAGAGAAAGTTTCAGAAAAATGAGAAAGAAGAGTGGGTGTTGAGTATTTTGGTGTTGGCTGCATATTTGGCAAATCCAATGTGTTGAATAGAAGCATCTTAATGTGTAGAACAAATATTCAGTTGCAAGTTTTTCATTTTGAAGTCATTCAGAAGCAGAAACCTGAGTCTGAGGCTTCAGAAGCTGAAATCAGACGCACTGTAGCAGAGTTGACTTTTGTTGACTTCTTCAGAAGCTGGTTATTTTCAAGTTATTTCTGCGCGAATCTTGGCGAGATTTTACAAGGATATATCTTCGCATATTGCTTCTAGATTGCTGATTGAATTGGAGAAGATTTAATGAAGATTTGGCTCTAAATTATGAAGCTCGTATTTTTTCTGCAGAATCTTTAGAAGATACAATGCTGGATTATTTGTTTCCTTTTCAAGTCATTCATAATTCAGAATCAGATCATTATAGAAGATTGGATTATGTTTTATGTTGCTTGACTGAAGGCTATATAAGGAGAGCTTTGCTGCTATTCAAGACGTGTGTATTATTGAAGAAATTCAGAAATTGAGTCTGTGTTAGTTTTAAGCTGTTAGCTTTGTTTTGTGCACCACTCATATGTTTTGAGTTGGTTTAGGTTTAATTGAGTTGTAATTCATTCAAAGCTTTTAAGCAAGAATGAAGTTTTTGTATTGAAGTGTGTTCTTCAAATTCTGGTTAGTTTGTTTCAGAACTGGGTTTAGTTCAAGGGTTGTTCAAGTGACTGGGTTGTTACTTGGATAGGAAGTTAGTGGATTCTAATACTCAAGAGTTGGGTAGAAGTCTGACTAGGTGGAAGTTGATTGCTTAGGATAGGAACTGGGAGTCAGTGTCTGAGTCTTAAGGATTAATTCCAATAGTGGATTTCCTTCCTGGATTGGTATCCCCCAGAGTAGGAGGTGTTTACTCCAAACTGGGCTAACAAACCTTGTGTTCTTTTTATTTTCTGCACTTTTAATTTCTGCTGCATAACTGTTTTTAATTGTGCTAAGTATTGGTTCAGAACCAGTGTAATCAGAACCAGTTAACTCTCATTATTGCTAAGCCAGAAATTTCAGTGGGCTTAGCTTTTATAGTGCTGGGAAAGAGAAAGGTTAGAGAAAACCTTTGAGTTCTGATCCAGTAAGAAACTGCCACGTGGTCGAAATTGTTGAAGTAGTGGGGAACATGCAATAAATTTTTGGCTGATGTGATTCCCACTAATTTTTTAACTGCAAAAGTGGTGACCCACTAAATCCCCAGAGAATGGCGCAGTAATGATGAGAAATTGAAAAGACAGTTTTTAAATGATGTTATGATAAAGATGACGTTTTTCTTCAGAGAATGTAGAGTTTTCAAAAATACCAATCTTCTCCTTCATTTTGTTTAGTCGAAAATGGCATTTTTTGGGGGCAATTTGTTAGCCTATATTTTTCATTGTGTATTTCGACAGGAGAAGTGGCTGTGAAACCATTAAATTCTATAAATACAAGATGAACATAAGCTTTTCGATTGCAAAATAGTTTCTATGATTGCAAGATTTTCCAAGTCCAAGACAGAAGTTGATGCTTTCTGTTGGTATAAGCCCTAGAGGCCAATAGTTTATGTCAAACTTTTATATGTATCATGACTTTTATTATTGAATAAAATATGGCGTTCTTTATTACACTTGTTATAAGATAAATAAAGTCCCTAGAATAGTTAGTTCTTGTGATGGAAAATTAAGTGTGACTTAATCATGAGATTACATCAACAGAAAGAACATTATTCTTAAATGTATCCGTAGTCAAGCTTTAATATGAATTGGGATAATATTAAAGCATGGAGACTATTATGTATGTAGACTGATGACCACATCTCATGGGTCATGAATATGAGATATTAAGTCTATACATAGGTATAAATATTAGGAGTAATATTTATACTGGATTGACCCATCGTGAGAATACTACATAGTATGTTATGAAATCGTCATAAGTTATTCTCACAATGATAATAGTGTATATCACTCTTAGACCTGAAACCACTATGATCCCTAGATGTGGACTGAAGTGTTTTATTGCCATTCAAACGTTGTCTGTAACAAGATGACTATAACGTTGGTTAATGGGCACTTGACGAATCATGCTGAGGGACATGAGTGTCCTAGATGGGATTTGTCCCTCCTCATAACAGGAGATATATCTTTAGGCCTCTTGATGGAATATGACTGGAAAAATGCATGGCCATGCCGAATTAAGTCAATATGAGATATTGGACTTATTCGTTGTTCAGTATATTTCGGGATCAAGAAATATAAATATTGAGCTAAACAAGGGTGACGTAATCTATGCCTTGTGTTCAATAAAGATATTAGGACAAAGGAGTAATCGTACACATAGATATTATCATGGAAAAGGTTTCGTCAGATCACTTGACATTCTTGTCACTTGGGTAGCAGTGATGTGTTGCTAGATACCGCTCACTGTTTATAATATTAAATATAGGATTTAATATTATTGCCAACGTTACAAGAACCTATAGGGTCACACACAATAGAACGGTAAAAAGGAGAAATATAAGTATGATGGGGTACGTTTAGCAATGCGCGCTAATTAGTTAGCGGAAGCTGATGGGCTAATGGGCTTTTGAAGCTCAAGCTGATTTTGTGCAGCAAGGAGTTCTATAAATAGAAGCTCTAGTGCTGAAATCAGCTAATGCTTTTCGTGTAACCCTAAAGGCTAAACGAATCCCCACTTCTCCCTAACCTCTGATCGCTTGGCTAGCACCGGGAATCAAAGGAAGCCGTTCGTGTGGACGAGTAGAGGCTTTGCTTACTTGCTCAGCTGTGATCAAAGAAACAGTTTCTGCACTAAGAGGTAACAACTCTATCACTGATTCATGTGATATTCGTAATGATCCAAGGAAAGGAAATCAAAAATTTTTTAAACTTCCGCTGCACTTTATATGTCGATTTCCCTTCAGTGGTATCAGAGCCAATTACGAAACCATGAATCGGATTGTTTTGTTTACTGCTTTATGTTTTAATTGGATTAAACATAATCGAATACAATTAAATAATAAAGACGAATTAAAATTGGCAAGGCATCACGTTTCCGTGCATGGCTTTTCGGTTTGTTTGAAGCTTCGGAACCGTATCAGGTGAAGCATCAATATATCGATTATCCATATCGACGGAGATGTGTTGCTCGATCAAATACGCAAATAATTAAATCGTATCACTTTTCTGTGCATGGCTTTTCGAATTGTTTGAAGCTTCGGAACCGTTTTCTGGTGAAGCATCAATATTTTCGATTATCCATATCGACAGAAATATGATTGATAAATTCTGTGTAACAGAAGTATATGTGATATACTCGTGATGATCGTTCACTAAATCAAGTCAGATGATATTTGTTCATATTGGATGACTGTAAACTGGAGCTTCGGAACCGTATCAGGTGAAGCATTCTAAGTTCGATCACCATATTGGATAAACAATCAGAGTACTTTGATTGGTGTGATCATACTGTTACAACGGGGTTCATAACGCCGCAAGTGTTGTGCCGTCATGATTAGGGTTACGAAAAAGGCTGAAACCTGGTTCAGAATCGTGACACGATTACAGAATCGTGACACGATTTTGTGCCCAGCAAATCGTTTGCTTCTGCCTATAAAATCGTGACACGATTACAGAATCGTGACACGATTTTGTGCCCAGCAAATCGTTTGCTTCTGCCTATAAAATCGTGACACGATTACAGAATCGTGACACGATTTTGTGCCCAGCAAATCGTTTGCTTCTGCCTATAAAATCGTGACACGATTACAGAATCGTGACACGATTTTGTGCCCAGCAAATTGTTTGCTTCTGCCTATAAAATCGTGACACGATGCCAGAATCGTGACACGATTTTTCAGCACCAGAATTCAAACGCGTAGTGTGATCAATCGCCGAGTTTTAAAATCGTGACCGGGCAGCGGAACCCCCGACTAATCTGCGTAGTGTGATCAATCGCCGAGTTTTAATTCAATTTATTTAATTATGAGGTGCTAATAATAATAAAAGGTGTTTTATTGTTGTTGTGTGAATGATTATGGCCTTAGTCTTATTATTTCTTTTATTTTGGATTTTGAAATACGGCCTGCGTGTCGTGCCTCTCTCTTGAATTCTATATGTACATTCTCTTCTCATCCAATCCCTCGTATGTAAAACGAGTTTCTTTATATGTAATGTAATTAGAATACAAGGAGGTAATAGGACCATTGACGTTGGATTAGCCCTAGAAGTCTAGCTTGGAGAAGCAAGGTCGTTTCTAGGATTAGTTTAGATTCTTTCATTGGCTTGGGAGAATCATAGCGTTAGGAGGCCATAATCATGTCACTTTTATTTTGTATAATTGTTATGCATGCTTGAATGATTGGAGTGCGAATATATATATGATATATAAGCCGTGGTGAGGTGAGATCAAACTAAATAAAATCCTTCAAAGTGATATATTAAGTTTAATGCTTTCCAAAAGAATAACACCCTTCAAGACTAATATCGAATGTGTGGGTTCTGCCCTAGCGAAGCACATGTTCTATGTTTGTAAGTCGCGGTGCGGTAATTTCATTTACCCGATTGTTATTCTATTGGGTCTAACTTAACTAAATTAATTTTAATATGATTAGAATAAATTTAGAAGCAAGAATTGGGAAATATCTATATGATAGATTAGAGTAAGAGTTACTCGCCCAATTGATTTGAAAGTTGTATGAGATACAATTGGAAATGTTCCTACCTAAATAGCTGAGTTTTGGGTGATCAGCCCTAGCTGACTCAAAACAAGGTGAAATAAGGATTTCAACCCACTAGAAAATCTTCCAACGGGATTTTCCGAATTAAATGTTTGAAGGTCATTTGATTTGAATAAAATAGTGGGAGCGTATTTAATTAAAGGCCAAATTAAATATGTTATTTTCATGATACTTATTTTGCATATTTTAAATTGTAGATGGCAAATAACACTTCAAACAACATTTTGCGATCAATCCTTGAGAAGGATAAGCTGAATGAAACAAATTTTTTAGACTGGCACCGAAACTTGAGGATTGTCCTCACACATGAGAAAAAGCTGTATGTGCTTGATGAACCTGTTCCTGAAGAGGCACCAGCTGCAAATGCTCCCAGGGCTGAGAGAGATGCTTATAGTAAGCATGTCAAAGATGCCGTGGAAGTCGCTTGCATCATGCTTGCAACTATGACCTCTGAGCTTCAGAAGCAACACGAGAACATGGCTGCGTTCGATATGATCGAACACCTTAAGACTCTTTATGAAGAGCAAGCTGACAATGGAAAGGTCAAAAAGCATAATAAGAAGCCTAAAAGGTCTAAGGGAAATGGCAAAGGCAAAGCAGTTGCTAAGCCATCAACCAAAGCCTTGAAGCCTACTGGAGGTGTGGCTAAGGAGGGCAAGTGCTTCTACTGCGGTAAGACCGGGCACTGGAAGCGCAACTGCCCAAAATATCTGGAAGATAAAAGGAATGGAACAGTTGCTTCCACTTCTTCAGGTATTTTTGTTATAGAAATTAACATGTCTACTTCTACATCATGGGTATTGGATACTGGATGTGGTTCTCATATTTGTACTGATGTGCAGGGGTTGAGAACGAGTAGAACATTGGCAAAAGGGGAAGTCGATCTACGAGTTGGCAATGGCGCAAAGGTTGCTGCTTTAGCTGTTGGAACTTATGAATTGACTTTACCTAGTGGTCTCTTAATACAGTTAGAGAACTGTTATTTTGTACCTGCAATTAGCAGGAATATTATTTCTGTTTCTTGTTTGGACAAGTCCGGTTTTTGTTTTACAATAAAAGACAAGTGTTGTTCTATTTATTTGAATAATATTCACTATGCTAATGCCATTATGAGTAATGGACTTTATATTCTTGATCTTGATATGCCAATCTATAACATAAATACGAAAAGGATTAAACCTAATGAGTTGAATCCAACTTATCTTTGGCATTGTCGTTTAGGCCATATAAACGAAAATCGCATTTCCAAACTCCATAAAGATGGAATTTTGGACTCCTTTGATTTAGAATCATATGAGACATGTCGATCTTGTTTATTGGGAAAGATGACAAAGACCCCATTCACCGGAACAGGTGAAAGGTCTAGTGATCTTTTGGGACTCATACATACTGATGTATGTGGACCACTAAACACACCTGCTAGAGGAGGTTTTTATTACTTCATTACATTCACTGATGACTTTAGTAGATTTGGATATGTGTATCTAATGAAACATAAATCTGAATCATTTAGTTTCTTCAAAGAATTTCAAAATGAAGTAGAAAACCAACTTGGCAAGAAAATCAAAATGCTTCGATCTGATCGAGGTGGCGAATATTTGAGCCAAGAGTTTGACGATCATCTAAAAGAGTGTGGGATCTTATCCCAGCTCACACCTCCTGGAACACCACAATGGAATGGTGTTTCCGAAAGGAGAAATCGAACCTTGTTAGACATGGTCCGATCTATGATGAGTCATGCTGATCTTCCAAACTCCTTTTGGGGACACGCCTTATTAACTGCAGCTTACACACTTAACCAAGTTCCATCCAAAGCGATAGAAAAGACACCATATGAGATATGGAGTGGTCGAAAACCCAATGTGAAACATTTAAAGATTTGGGGTTGTGAAGTTTATGTGAAACGACTAATGTCCACTAAACTTGAACAAAGATCTGACAAATGTTTCTTTGTGGGATATCCTAAAGAAACTAAAGGATACTACTTTTACAAACCATCTGAGGGCAAAGTGTTTGTCGCTAGAGATGGAGTATTCCTTGAGAAGGAATTTGTCTCCAAAGAAATTAGTGGCAAAAAGGTAGATCTTGAAGAAGTTCAAGACCCACAAAGTAGTACGCCAATGGAGGAACAAGAGCAGGATACACAAGCTGTTGTGACAGAAAATCCTACTCCAATAACACAAGAACCACGTAGGTCAAATAGGATACGTCAAGAACCTGAGAGATATGGGTATCTCATATCAGAAGAATGTGACGTATTGCTCATGGATCAAGATGAGCCTATGACTTATCAAGAGGCCATTACTGGTCCTGAATCTGAGAAGTGGCTTGAAGCCATGAAATCTGAAATGGATTCCATGTACACAAATCAAGTTTGGAACTTGGTCGAAGCACCTAAAGGAATTAATCCTATAGGATGCAAGTGGGTTTTCAAAAGGAAAACTGACATGGACGGAAAGGTAAACACCTACAAAGCACGATTGGTTGCTAAAGGCTTCAAACAAATTCATGGTGTAGACTATGATGAAACCTTTTCACCAGTGGCAATGATTAAATCCATTCGGATCTTACTTGCTATCGCTGCATACCATGATTATGAAATCTGGCAGATGGATGTCAAGACTGCTTTCCTTAATGGAAATCTCCTTGAGGATGTGTACATGACACAACCTGAAGGATTTGGCATTCCTAATAACATCCAAAAGGTATGCAAATTGCAGCGATCAATCTATGGATTGAAGCAAGCTTCCAGAAGTTGGAATCTTCGTTTTGATGAAACTGTACAACAGTATGGATTCATTAAAAATGAAGATGAACCTTGTGTTTACAAGAAGGTTAGTGGGAGCATAGTCTCATTTCTGGTATTATATGTGGATGACATATTGCTTATCGGAAATGACATCCCTACACTACAAGAAATTAAATCTTGGTTAGGGAAATGCTTTTCTATGAAAGACTTAGGTGAAGCTTCCTACATATTAGGAATCAGGATCTATAGAGATAGATCACAAAGATTGCTTGGCTTAAGTCAGGGTACATACATTGACAAAGTCTTGAGACGTTTCAATATGTATGAGTCCAAGAAAGGACTTGTACCTATGTCATCAGGTATAAGTTTGTCAAAAGCACAATCCCCTTCAACTGTTGAGGAAAGGGATCGAATGATCAATGTTCCATATGCATCCGCAATTGGATCTATCATGTATGCTATGTTATGTACTCGACCAGATGTCTCGTATGCTTTAAGTGCTACGAGCAGATACCAGTCTAATCCAGGTAACAGTCATTGGGTTGCTGTTAAGAACATCCTTAAGTACTTGAGAAGAACTAAGGATACTTTCTTGATCTATGGAGGTCAAGAAGAGCTCTCTGTAATTGGTTGCACAGATGCTAGTTTTCAGACAGATCATGATGATTTCAAATCGCAATCTGGATACGTGTTTTGCTTAAATGGCGGTGCTGTTAGCTGGAAAAGTTCAAAGCAGGAAACAGTCGCTGATTCTACAACCGAGGCCGAGTATATTGCTGCATCTAATGCCGCAAAAGAGGCTGTTTGGATCAAGAAATTCATCTCTGATCTTGGTATAGTTCCAAGCATTGTGGATCCCATTGAATTGTTATGTGATAACAATGGAGCAATCGCACAAGCTAAAGAACCTAGATCTCACCAAAGATCCAAACACATACTTAGGCGCTATCATCTCATTCGAGAAATCATCGATAGAGGAGATGTGAAAATATGCAGAGTACCAACATCAGACAATGTTGCTGATCCACTGACTAAAGCTCTAACTCAGCAGAAGCATGATGGTCATACTAGATCTATGGGTATTAGGTCTATGCCTGATTGGCTCTAGTGCTAGTGGGAGATTGTTGGTATAAGCCCTAGAGGCCAATAGTTTATGTCAAACTTTTATATGTATCATGACTTTTATTATTGAATAAAATATGGCGTTCTTTATTACACTTGTTATAAGATAAATAAAGTCCCTAGAATAGTTAGTTCTTGTGATGGAAAATTAAGTGTGACTTAATCATGAGATTACATCAACAGAAAGAACATTATTCTTAAATGTATCCGTAGTCAAGCTTTAATATGAATTGGGATAATATTAAAGCATGGAGACTATTATGTATGTAGACTGATGACCACATCTCATGGGTCATGAATATGAGATATTAAGTCTATACATAGGTATAAATATTAGGAGTAATATTTATACTGGATTGACCCATCGTGAGAATACTACATAGTATGTTATGAAATCGTCATAAGTTATTCTCACAATGATAATAGTGTATATCACTCTTAGACCTGAAACCACTATGATCCCTAGATGTGGACTGAAGTGTTTTATTGCCATTCAAACGTTGTCTGTAACAAGATGACTATAACGTTGGTTAATGGGCACTTGACGAATCATGCTGAGGGACATGAGTGTCCTAGATGGGATTTGTCCCTCCTCATAACAGGAGATATATCTTTAGGCCTCTTGATGGAATATGACTGGAAAAATGCATGGCCATGCCGAATTAAGTCAATATGAGATATTGGACTTATTCGTTGTTCAGTATATTTCGGGATCAAGAAATATAAATATTGAGCTAAACAAGGGTGACGTAATCTATGCCTTGTGTTCAATAAAGATATTAGGACAAAGGAGTAATCGTACACATAGATATTATCATGGAAAAGGTTTCGTCAGATCACTTGACATTCTTGTCACTTGGGTAGCAGTGATGTGTTGCTAGATACCGCTCACTGTTTATAATATTAAATATAGGATTTAATATTATTGCCAACGTTACAAGAACCTATAGGGTCACACACAATAGAACGGTAAAAAGGAGAAATATAAGTATGATGGGGTACGTTTAGCAATGCGCGCTAATTAGTTAGCGGAAGCTGATGGGCTAATGGGCTTTTGAAGCTCAAGCTGATTTTGTGCAGCAAGGAGTTCTATAAATAGAAGCTCTAGTGCTGAAATCAGCTAATGCTTTTCGTGTAACCCTAAAGGCTAAACGAATCCCCACTTCTCCCTAACCTCTGATCGCTTGGCTAGCACCGGGAATCAAAGGAAGCCGTTCGTGTGGACGAGTAGAGGCTTTGCTTACTTGCTCAGCTGTGATCAAAGAAACAGTTTCTGCACTAAGAGGTAACAACTCTATCACTGATTCATGTGATATTCGTAATGATCCAAGGAAAGGAAATCAAAAATTTTTTAAACTTCCGCTGCACTTTATATGTCGATTTCCCTTCACTTTCGACCAGAGGGGATTCAACATGTGTTGGTTTCGACTGGAAGAGATTCAGATCCTAACTGAAGAGGCAAGATTAAAGGTTTAGACAGGTGGAAAACATGCCAAAGTTGTGGAAGTGTTTTTGTTTCTAGCTGTTGGTTTGTTAGTTATGATTTCTTATGTATATATAGTAGTTTTTCATAGGAAAAATTGGTCAGTCACAAATCATTATCAAAAGTTCTTCAAAACTCAAAATACCCAAGCGTAGAGCGAAATTAGTAATATAATGTATGTACAGTGATTTGCTGAACCACCTTTACTTAATGCAATGCAATTTATCTTTTCTTTAAGTTTCTTTGTCTTTAGAATTCTAAGTCTTTTAGTTTTTAATCTTCAAACACGTTGTTTAATCTCTGTCGAAATTGGTAGTTATCTTCATATAAATATGTTTTCTTCATCTATTCATAAACAAACTCATGAATATGATGAATGTTCATACATTTTCTAGAAATCAATTGCAAAACATGTCATAAGATTTCTAGTTTGATCCTGCAAACAACATTTTAAAAATAGTCTTCTTGTTTACCAAAAACATCGGTAAACAGGTACATAGTGGTTTCAGGTCGAAGGGTGGAATACACCACTTATCACTATGAGAATAACTTATGACATTTACATAACTTTCTATGTAGTATTCTCAAGGCGGGTGAATCCAATATAAATATTGCTCCTAATATATATATGTGTGTGTGTGTGTGTGTGTATGTGAAGAGTTGATAACTCCTTATCCATAATTTGTGAGATATGATCATCAGTCTACCCACATGATAGTCTCTATATTTTAATGCTATCCCAATATAGATTGGCTATTAGGGCTTACTCCAACATATTATTCTTAGCCTACTCTAAATATAGAGAAAGTCATCAAAGCCTATATAAAATAAGAGAGGAGCTTGTCATAATTAACCATTCACCTTAACAAGAATAAGGGCATAATGTTTTGCCGCTATTGTCCAACATAATGTTTTGCCACACCTCAGTTTTTCCATATTGAACCGTAGATCTTACCATTTAGGCCTTGATGCCCTAAAAGCAAGGTCTTAAACCCTTAGAGTAAGGTTGGGCGCCCTCCAGAAGGGTACAGAGCTCATCTGACAGTCATACTTAACCTTAGGAAACTCCCTTAAGGGATACCCTCTGGAGGCGCCCTAGTCATGGTTTTGGCCCTTTATGATTTGGGCCCAAAACCATGACCGTGTAGGCCCAAATTGAGGCTACAAATAGTAACCTTGGGATCATTCCCAAGGCATGTGAAATTCTGGCAGGTATGAATCCGAACACAAAAACAGAGCACGATGAATGTAAAACAGAGCACAATAAAACTGGTTCAGAAGCAGCAAATAAAAGTGCAAAAAGTAAAGAACACACAATATTTGTTAACCCAGTTCGGTGCAAACATCACCTACATCTGGAGGATACCAATCCAGGAAGGAAATCCACTGTGAGGAATTAATCCTAAGACTCAAGACACAACCCCTGTTCCTAGTCTTCTGACTTAACCTCCACCAGTCAAGATTTCTATCCAGTAACCCCTAGGTATAAGAACCCCCTCATACTTCCTTATCACGTAACTACAACCCAGTTACTAACAACTCTGAAAACAACCCAGTTATGAAGACACTCTTCAATACATCAAAGTCATCACTCGTACTTAAAAGCTTAGAGTGAATTACAACTCAAAACAAACTAAACCAACTCAAAACATATGAGTGGTGTACAGAATAAAGCAAAAGCTTAAAAGACTCAAAAACTCTAAAAACTCTAAGACTCTTATTTCTGGTTTTTGATTCGCTGTCTTCAATAGTAGCAGCACGTCTTCTTATATAGTCTTCAGCAGGCACACATAATTCTAAATCATATCTTCTTGAAAATACAATACTGAAATTCTTTGAAGCTCAAAAAGGAAACATATATTTCTGAATCATATAATGCAAAGATCCCTTTGAAATATATTCATTCATAAACACGAAGCCAATCTTCACCAAAATAATCAGCCTTCTAGAAAACAAATGCCTGGATAAATCTTCAATAAATCTTCAAGAGATACGCACAGAATTAATGCAGAAAATCCAGCATCTGAAATGCAGCTTCTGAAGTTCAGCTTCTAAAGGTCAACGCCAGTCAACGTCTGAAGGCAGCTTCTGAAGGTCAACACCAGTCAATGTCTGAACAGTGCGTCTGAATTCTTGTTCAGCGTCTGATGAACAGTTCTGCGTCTGAAGGTCAATTCTGCGTTTGAAGGCCAGTTTTGCTTCTGATGAACAGTAAATCCAGTTTTCAGCTTCTGATGCTTCTCAAAACCAATTTCCAGCTTCTGAAGACACAAATTAACATCTGAGGACGCTTTGCATGCACAATATGATTTTAGCAAACATTTAGCCAACCTTCAAATAACCAACAACATGACCTAAACAGACTCTAAAAACCCTAGTTTTCCTATATTGTACTCATAGCCAGTACAGTTGGCGCCCACCGTGGGGCTACGGTAAAACTGACCTAGCCACCATCCCTAAAAGGAAATCATTCGATCCACGGCCTCCGAACATCACCAGAGCACCGTGAATCCACTGTTTCTTTCAGGAGCAACCCTGAAACCTTTGAATCCGCCGCGATTCAACCCTAAATCCATCCTTTTCCTGGTAAACCCTAATCGAGTGTTCAACCCGTTCTTCGTTTGAAAAACTGATCCAAACCCTGAGATTCGCGAACCCAATCGCTAATCTTCAACCACCGATCTCAATCCTCACATACCAACCCAAACAACCGTCGTCGCCACCATTGATGGCGGACCCGGCGGCCTTAGAAGTCCTACAGCAGCAAATCCACCAGCTTCGCGACCACAACAAAGCTTTACAAGCAAGAATGAAGACAATCCAGCAACAACAACACGCTGAGGGGAACGAATCCCAATAGTACGAGTCAATAGATCCGGATCCGCAACCACTTTCTGCCAAAGTTTGGAATGCACCAGTCCCGGAAAACTTCAAGCCACCTTCTCTTTCGTTTTTTGACGGAAAGAGTGATCCAGTGGAGCACGTAACAACTTTCAGTACCTAAATGGCCATCATCGGCGCTGCTGACTCTCTCAAATGTAAGCTGTTGCAAGGAATATTCAACGACGTCACCCTCAGATGGTACATGAACCTACCCCATTTTCCATCATCAGCTACCAAGACATGAGCCGCAAATTAACACACCAGTTTTCAGCAAGTCGCCACCGAAAAGTATCATCCACCAGCCTCTTCAACATCCGCCAAGGGTCGAATGAAACCCTCCGCGAATATCTCGCTAGATACAATGATGCCACAATTAAAGTCATTAACCCAAACCAGGAGCTGTTCGTGGGAGCGTTCCAAAACGGCCTCCGCGCCGGACAATTCAACGAATCGCTGGCACAAAAACCAACCGATTCCCTGGAGGAGATCATGTCCAGAGCGGAATGTTACATAAAGGGAGAAGAAAACAACGCTGAAAAGAAAGCCAGAGATTCCAGAGAGCGTGGCCCCAGCAACTACGACCATCGCCGAAGCTACTATCCACCCACCCACCGAGACAGAGCGTCGTACAAGCGTCACGTCCAAGATAGGCGCGCACCCCTACCAGAATCTTTCACGGCGCTCAACACTCGTCGTGAGTAGATCTGGAGAGATGTGTACCACTCTAGACTCATCCCGGAACCCCCGCCGCCGAGAGAAAACATAATGGGTAACGACAAAGAGGCCTGGTGTAAGTACCACCAAATAAAAGGACACACCACAGATGACTGCATTCATCTGAAGAGAGAGATTGAGAAGTTGATTCAGAATGGCAGGCTAAGAGGATACGTGAAGGAAAGCAGAGAAGGAGATATGTGCCCCCTGAAGACCCCCCAAAAGAGAAAGATGCGGCGAAGGATGGTGAGCGCCACACTTTGAACACCATATTTGGCGGTTTCGCAGAAGGAGGAGAATCCAACGCCTCTCGAAAAAGATATGTTAGGCAGGTAATGCTTGTCGATGACCATGCCCCGACGGGGCCAGAGCGCCACATAGATATCACCTTCTCAGCACGAGGACCGCGAAGGAGTAATTCCCCACGATGACGACCCCATGGTTATCACTGTACAAATCTTCAATTGGGAAGTCAAGAGAGTGTTGATTGATCCCGGCAGCTCTGTAGACATCCTTTATTATTCTATTTTTGAGAGAATGGGACTTGACGAGGACCAGTTGCAACCCTTCAACCTTCGACATAGGTAACATCGCCAAAACCATCGGGATCAGATATTTACTAGTGAACTCGCCCTGTTCTTACAACATCATAATAGGCCGCCCGACCTTCAATGTTCTTAACGCCTATCTTTCCACTAAGTTCCTCGTCATGAAGTACCCACTGGACAACGGACGGGTCGGCACCATCAGAGCAAACCAGAAGATTGCCCGAGAATGTTATCACAATAGCTTGAAGTTGCAGAGAGAAAGGAAAGGAACCAGCAACCCAAAGGCACACCAGGTGAACATTGTTAGCATAGATCCAGAAGAAGAGTTTCAACAAGAGCGCACAGAATTAGCTGAAGGTCCAAAAGAAAGTTTGATGGATGAAGAGTTGAGCGTAATAGAGCCCCTAAAGAATCTGAATCTTACCGCTTGTAAGCCGACATATATGCTTAGCGTCTACCCCACCAAAGTGTGTCGTTGCCTCGCTCTGTATCCAGGTCAGCAGACAGATATGCTCAAGCCAGTCAACATGCCAGCCCGGCGTACCAGAAATTTCACAAAGAAAGCTAGCAAGACAGGCCTACCAAAAGGAACAAATATGATTCTGGGATTTCAAAAACCTAAGCACGTCCATGATTCAGCTACCAAGCAGGGAAAAGCCCGCCACAACAATTCAAAGGCGAGCTAGAGGGCCTACGGAACCATTGTAATTGTTACTTCGTCTTTTACTTTATGTATAGCGGTATTTATGTATGACCTAAATGAAAAGAAGCACAAAGCACTCTTTTCCCCCGCAGTATAAGGGTTTTTAATGAGGCCATGCTTTCTTATTAACATATATATATCACTTGTTTTATATCACTCACATTGCCTGTAACAGATTAACAACGCCAAGATCTTAAATGAGATCGCCATCTGATTCGTTAAACCCAACGAGGGTTGCCACCTAATTCCTTAACCCCAACGAGGGCTCTAAGACGTCGTGAGCTTAAAATGAAATCACCACCTAATTCCTTAACCCCATTGAGGGCTCTAAGACGTCGTGAGCCGAAAATGAGATCGCCACCTAATTCCTTAACCCTAATGAGGGCTCTAAGACGTCGTGAGCCGAAAATGAGATCGCCACCTAATTCCTTAACCCCATGTTGGGCTCTAAGACGTCGTGAGCCGGAAATGAGATCGCCACCTAATTCCTTAACCCCAATGAGGGCTCTAAGATGTCGTGAGCCGAAAATGAGATCGCCAATTAATTCCTTAACCCCATGTTGGGCTCTAAGACGTCGTGAGCCGAAAATGAGATCGCCACCTAATTCCTTAACCACAATGAGGGCTCTAAGATGTTGTGAGCCGAAAATGAGATCGCCAATTAATTCCTTAACCCCAATAAGGGCTCTAAGACGCCGTGAGCCGAAAATGAGATCGCCAACTAATTCCTTAACCCCAGTGAGGGCTCTCAGACGTCGCGAAAATAGGACGGTCCACAGAAGAATAACGTGGCAAATAAAACAAATCCGACAATTTTTAACAAAGTTAGGAAACAAACACAACTAATAATCACCGCCCAAGAGGTGCCTTCTAAGATAAGGAAATTCGAAGCTAAAAGGAACAGACGAACAACTTAAGGAAAACGATGCATCATTACAAATTCAAAGAAGAGTATTGATTACAAAATAAAATTAAAAATTACAACAAGTGAAATTATGGTTTGTCCACTAGGGCGCCATCTACAATAACCTTAAAAGAATCAAGGGCGGAAAGATCGACGCCAGGGTGCAAAAGGGTGACTTGAGCTTTAGCCCGTTCAAAGCCAGCATCAAAAGTCAGAGCCAGCTCGCCCTTCGCCTGGAAAACCTTAGTCTTAAGCTGATCTTCCCTTTCCACTTCAGCCGCGCCATCATTTTGAAGCTTCGCGATAACCCCGTCCTTCCCAGCAAGATCCGCTGCATAACCAATTTTCAGATCAGAGATGCGTTTATCACACTTAAGTTCCACCGCCTCTCTGGCTTCCTTCACTTTTCTCTCCCTGGCATCCTTAGCCTCCTTCAACTCTTTTTCCAGTGCCCTCACCGTGGCCTGAAGGGCCTCTTCATTCTGCACCAGTTCTTCATGTTTCCGGTCTATCGTGTCCAAGATCAATATGGACCGCAAGGAATGAACCCCCATATCTCTCGTCATAAAGGGAACAGCGCCCTGATTCCCAGCCTCCACGTCCTCTGGATTAAAGACCAACCTCTCTTTGGTATAGGCGCCGTAGTTAAAATCCTTATCCCAGAAGGATTGCACCGATCCGCTGGTCCTGGCGGCAATAGTCGAGGAAAGGGCGGGCATCTTCTTACTCTTTTTCTCAGCCACCGCCTTCCCTTTATCATCTTTCCCGGGCGACGCCTTGTCCTGCACGGCCGCCGCGATGAAATCGGACTGAGTCTCAGGCGGTTGATTAGCCTTCCTTTTAGGCTTTTGTGTGATAAGCCCAGTAGGGTCACTAGCTGCTAACCCCTCAGCAGCCTTCTTTGCCTTCATTTCCTCGAGATATTTCTTCTGTTCAGCCGCAGTCATGGGCGCCAAGGAGTCTACAAAAACGAAAACAAAAAGGTTACGAGGACAAGAAAATAGGAAAGCACAGTCTATGCATAAATAAATAAAATCAACTCACGTAAGTACGTGTCTAAGCTATTCGCATCCCCTTCCCTATTCAACAACTCCCGAATATTCATAGGAAGCATCTTGTCCAAAAAACAGACGACGCCTTGGTCATACGCGTCCAACTTCTCATAATCAAATCCCATGATCGACGCCGGAGAGTTCGTCCAGCATACGGGAAACCTCAGCTTACCATCAACCTGCACAGCAGCAGCTTCACAATCCTTTCTTCCCCGGGTCCTTAGGAACGTCTGCCTCCAATTCTTATAATGAGAGGCGTAGGGTGGGAACAACCTCTTGCCAAGATGCGCACTGACAAACACCAAAGACAGCTTATCTACCCCCTTCGTGCCATAAAACGTGAAGAAGGATCCAACCGAGGGCTGGAAACCTAGCCCCTCGCATAAAATCTCAAAAGCGCGTATAAACGCTCAGCTGTTTGGCTACAGCTGAGATGGCGCCACATTCAAACAATTGAGGACGTCGACCTCAAAGGGCGTGAAGAGATACTTCACACCCAGATCTTCAAAAATAGCCGTATACATGTGAAACATCTCATTCTTCACCCCCTTCGGCCTTGGTAAGCACACCTTCTCACTGGGGCAACAATGTTGCAAGACCACGTCCTCTTCAAATCCCGTAGAGGACACGTGCAGCTTACTCTGAAAGAACGCCACTCATTGGGGATCTATGTACACGGACTCTGAACGAAACACTTCATCGGCGACGCTCTCCTGCTCTGATCCAATAGAAGACGCCATGTAACAAATTTCTCTCCTACAAAAGGGACCTGGGTGAATAGAATGAATAACACAGTCAGATGAATTCCCACTACTACTCCCTCCTTCACTCTCGTCTAAATCGCTCAAAAACTTTTCTAAAAGGGAGTTTCCATAGTAGGCTTTCTCGAACACCACCCAATTAGTGGTTCCATCTGACCGCTTTGCATGCCTAACACTTTCCCTCCACAACCTACACCTCTCCTCTGAGTTCGCTGGGGATAACTCCCTACCCGCCCCATCGCACTCCCTAATTACCACCATACTAGTGATTCAACTTATAAAGAACAAGATCGAATATGATTACCTGGATTTAAATGGCAGCGAAGGATTGAGAACGAAAGCAAGCTCCGAACGATCCGCAAACGGTAGGCGCAGCGATCTCCAAAGACTGTAACAGTTTGAACGACGAAAAATGATTTGGGAGAGAAAACGGAGGTAAAGGAAGTGAAAAGGGTAAAGGAAATCTGAAAGTGGAGGAAAAGTAGATCCGTATCAGTTTAAAGTACAAAAGCCTAGGAAAACGCGCAGATGACGTCACTTAAGTTGGCACGATTTCCAAGAACCGTTGCAATGCGAACACGTCAGCGAGAGCGAACGGTCGCCCATTTCAATCGTCAGATCCCACTGGGGCGCGTACTGAATCTAAACCTTAAAAGGAATCACGCCTATGATTGGGCTAATTCTGGCGCGGCGACCTAACCCACTCAAAGAAGTCACTTTCTACGCATAGTTTAAATCACTTCGCCTCGTCCTAAAGCTTGTGCTTGTTGGGCTATGGATACTCTTGTTGGGCTAGCACCTACCAAGGCCCCAAGACAAAAACATGGAGCTAGCATCCACGTTGGGCTAACACTCACATGGAGCTAGCACCCTGTTGGAACAAAATGTATGAACAAGTCTCTTTTGAGTTTTGATGATAACAAAGTGTTAAAAAGAAAATTGGATATGCTAATGCTTGTTCTAAGTGTGCATGACCATATAATTAATTGTTGTATCTAATGGTGGTTCTGAAAGATCAAGTTAAGAACAAAAGGAAATTATTGAAGCTTGTGTTGCAATCAGCGTCTGAAGACAACTTCTGAAAGTGCGTCTGAAGACCAGCTTCTGAAGACAGCATCTGATGAACAGTGCGTCTGAAGATAGCATCTGATGACCAGCTTCTGAAGACAACGTCTGATGAACAGTGTGTCTGAAGTCAGCTTCTGAAGAAGTGCATCTGATGAACAGTCTGATAACCAGCTTCTGAAGTCTGAGTTTTAAAAAAACGCAGAAGTCAACAATTGCAACTGTCAATAGTAAAGTACTGTACTGTCAGAACAACTCTTTGCAACAATTGTCTCCTTGGTCGAAACATTCTCTCTGTTTCAAGGAAAGAATTCAAAATTCCATTCCACTGTTCCTCTGTTACGCACACAATGTCAGGAAGGAATTAATACTGGATATAGCTTCTACTGCAACGGCTCTTTTGATGAAAACTGGCTCTTCTCAACAACTCTTAATTCTTCTATAAAGGATTGAAGTTTTGAAGAAGAAGATTAAGACTCCAAGACTGAAAACGTAATACTCTGTTTTCTGAAACGCAAATCTGCCAAATTGTATAGAGTCTTAATCTGTGTTGTATTTTGTGAACACCACTGATAGTATATCAAGTGTTCAACTTAAACAAATTTCTTTGTAATTCTGTTTGATTAAAAGTCTCTTGCTTGTGTGCTTGAGCAACTAGAAGTCTCATACTTTGTGTTTGAGCAAGGAAGTCTCATACTGTGTGTTTGAGCAAGGAAGTCTCAAACTGTGTGTTTGAGCAAGGAAGTCTGATACTGTGTGTTTAAGCAAGGAAGTCTCATAGCTGTGTGCTTGAGCAATTGTAATCTTTGTGATTATAGTGAAAAAATCTCTTGTTAGTAACAAGGGGACTGGACTACTTCCGGGTTATGGAAGGAACCAGGATAAATTGCTTGTGTCTCTCTCTCTCTCTCATTTACTTTATCCACTGCAAAATAACTCTGAAACAGAGCATCAGAATCTGATCAATAACAAATTCTGAACTATCACTAAGTGTTGAGAAAGAAAAGAAAAAGAAAACACAATTCAAGCCACCCTTCTTGTGTTTTTCTCACCTTCAGTTGGTATCAGAGCCTCGGTTCTGATATTCAATCACTTAACTGTGAGTCAATAAATATCTTGAGAAAAACATGGCTTCTGGTGTATCTGGTGAATCCACATCCAGAAGTGGTGGTGGTGACTATGACAAGCAATCTCACTCACACCATAAACCTCCTATGTTTACTGGTGATCCTGAGAAATTTTCATGGTGGAAAAGCAAGAGGTATAGTCATATCATTGGAATAGATGATAGTCTATGGGACATCATTTAAAATGGTATAACTATGAAGGTGAGAAAAACACACACAAGAAGGGGGGGGGGGGTTGAATTGTGTGGACTCAAAAACTTGGTTTCTTTTCTTTTCAAAACTTAAGACAAGTTCAGAATCAGGTTCTGAACTTTTATCAAAGTGTTTATGCAGCGGATTCAAATGAAAAGAGATAAGGGAAGAGAGAACACACAATGTTTTATACTAGTTCCATCCACAAGTTGGAAGTAGTCTAGTCCCCTTGTTACTAACAAGAGATTTCAACTATAATCAGGCTGATTACAATTACTCAGACCACAAAGGAATGAGATTTCCAGTTGCTCAACCACAATGGAAGAGACTACTAATGTCCAGACCACAAACGAATGAACCAACCTTGCTTAAACCACAAAGGAATAAGACTCCCTGCTCAGACCACAAAGGAATGAGACTCTAACTGCTCAGACCACAAAGGAATGAGATTACAAATGCTCAGTGGACTGTAGATCTTATCATTTAGGCCTTTAGGCCCCACGAACAAGGGCTGGTACCCTTAGAATCAGGCTGGGCGCTCTCCAGAAGGGTACAAGGCCCACCTGACAGTCACATGATTTTGGGGGCCTTCCTAAAGGCACCACCTGAGGGCGCTCTCAGCAGCTTGAAAGGGCGCCCTAACCATAGTTTTGGCCCTTTACGATCTGGGCCCAAGACCATGGCTGGATAGGCCCATATCGGGACTATAAATAGAACCTTGGGATCAGTCCCAAAGGGGAGAGACCCTAGTTTTCTCATATCGTACTCTCAGCGAGTACAGATGGCGCTAGAAGGAGGGGGCTGAACCTCCGACCTTCACACGGTGACACCATTAACGCACTATGAACTTCCGATTCCAGAACCTTCTCGGGGCACCATACAGAGGCAGCAATGAAGGGAAATCGACATATAAAGAGCAGCGGAAGTTTAAAAATTTTTGATTTCCTTTCCTCGGATCATTACGAATGTCACATGAATCAGTGATAGAGTTGTTACCTCTTAGTGCAGAAACTGTTTCTTTGATCACAGCTGAGCAAGTAAGCAAAGCCTCTACTCGTCCACACGAACGGCTTCCTTTGATTCCCGGTGCTAGCCAAGCGATCATAGGTTAGGGAGAAGTGTGGATTCGTTTAGCCTTTAGGGTTACACGAAAGGCATTAGCTGATTTCAGCACTAGAGCTTCTATTTATAGAACTCCTTGCTGCACAAAATCAGCTTGAGCTTCAAAAGCCCATTAGCCCATCAGCTTCCGCTAACTAATTAGCGCGCATTGCTAAACGTACCCCATCATATAAGTATTACTTATATTTCTCCTTTTTACCGTTCTATTGTGTGTGACCCTATAGGTTCTTGTAACGTTGGCAATAATATTAAATCCCATTAATATTATAAACAGTGAGCGGTATCTAGCAACACATCACTGCTACCCAAGTGACAAGAATGTCAAGTGATCTGACGAAACCTTTCCATGATAATATCAATGTGTACGATTACTCCTTTGTCCTAATATCTTTATTGAACACAAGGCATAGATTACGTCACCCTTGTTTAGTTCAATATCTATATTTCTTGATCCCGAAATATACTGAACAACGAATAAGTCCAATATCTCATATTGACTTAATTCGGCATGGCCATGCATTTTTCCAGTCATATTCCATCAAGAGGCCTAAAGATATATCTCCTGTTATGAGGAGGGACAAATCCCATCTAGGACACTCATGTCCCTCAGCATGATTCGTCAAGTGCCCATTAACCAACGTTATAGTCATCTTGTTACAGACAACGTTTGAATGGCAATAAAACACTTGAGTCCACATCTAGGGATCATAGTGGTTTCAGGTCTAAGAGTGATATACACTATTATCATTGTGAGAATAACTTATGACGATTTCATAACATACTATGTAGTATTCTCACGATGGGTCAATCCAGTATAAATATTACTCCTAATATTTATACCTATGTATAGACTTAATATCTCATATTCATGACCCATGAGATGTGGTCATCAGTCTACATACATAATAGTCTCCATGCTTTAATATTATCCCAATTCATATTAAAGCTTGACTACGGATACATTTAAGAATAGTGTTCTTTCGTTGATGTAATCTCATGATTAAGTCACACTTAATATTCCATCACATGAACTAACTATTCTAGGGACTTTATTTATCTTATAACAAGTGTAATAAAGAACGCCATATTTTATTCAATAATAAAAGTCATGATACATATAAAAGTTTGACATAAACTATTGGCCTCTAGGGCTTATACCAACAATCTCCCACTAGCACTAGAGCCAATCAGGCATAGACCTAATACCCATAGATCTAGTATGACCATCATGCTTCTGCTGGGTTAGAGCTTTAGTAAGTGGATCAGCAACATTGTCTGATGTTGGTACTCTGCATATTTTCACATCTCCTCTATCGATGATTTCTCGAATGAGATGATAGCGCCTAAGTATGTGTTTGGATCTTTGGTGAGATCTAGGTTCTTTAGCTTGTGCGATTGCTCCATTGTTATCACATAACAGTTTAATGGGATCCACAATGCTTGGAACTATACCAAGATCAGAGATGAATTTCTTGATCCAAACAGCCTCTTTTGCGGCATTAGATGCAGCAATATACTCGGCCTCAGTTGTAGAATCAGCGACTGTTTCCTGCTTTGAACTTTTCCAGCTAACAGCACCGCCATTTAAGCAAAACACGTATCCAGATTGCGATTTGAAATCATCATGATCTGTCTGAAAACTAGCATCTGTGTAACCAATTACAGAGAGCTCTTCTTGACCTCCATAGATCAAGAAAGTATCCTTAGTTCTTCTCAAGTACTTAAGGATGTTCTTAACAGCAACCCAATGACTGTTACCTGGATTAGACTGGTATCTGCTCGTAGCACTTAAAGCATACGAGACATCTGGTCGAGTACATAACATAGCATACATGATAGATCCAATTGCGGATGCATATGGAACATTGATCATTCGATCCCTTTCTTCAACAGTTGAAGGGGATTGTGCTTTTGACAAACTTATACCTGATGACATAGGTACGAGTCCTTTCTTGGACTCATACATATTGAAACGTCTCAGGACTTTGTCTATGTATGTACCCTGACTTAAGCCAAGCAATCTTTGTGATCTATCTCTATAGATCCTGATTCCTAATATGTAGGAAGCTTCACCTAAGTCTTTCATAGAAAAGCATTTCCCTAACCAAGATTTAATTTCTTGTAGTGTAGGGATGTCATTTCCGATAAGCAATATGTCATCCACATATAATACCAGAAATGAGACTATGCTCCCACTAACCTTCTTGTAAACACAAGGTTCATCTTCATTTTTAATGAATCCATACTGTTGTACAGTTTCATCAAAACGAAGATTCCAACTTCTGGAAGCTTGCTTCAATCCATAGATTGATCGCTGCAATTTGCATACCTTTTGGATGCTATTAGGAATGCCAAATCCTTCGGGTTGTGTCATGTACACATCCTCAAGGAGATTTCCATTAAGGAAAGCAGTCTTGACATCCATCTGCCAGATTTCATAATCATGGTATGCAGCGATAGCAAGTAAGATCCGAATGGATTTAATCATTGCGACTGGTGAAAAGGTTTCATCATAGTCTACACCATGAATTTGTTTGAAGCCTTTAGCAACCAACCGTGCTTTGTAGGTGTTTACCTTTCCGTCCATGTCAGTTTTCTTTTTGAAAACCCACTTGCATCCTATAGGATTAATTCCTTTAGGTGCTTCAACCAAGTTCCAAACTTGATTTGTGTACATGGAATCCATTTCAGATTTCATGGCTTCAAGCCACTTCTCAGATTCAGGACCAGTAATGGCCTCTTGATAAGTCATAGGCTCATCTTGATCCATGAGCAATACGTCACATTCTTCTGATATGAGATACCCATATCTCTCAGGTTCTTGACGTATCCTATTTGACCTACGTGGTTCTTGTGTTATTGGAGTAGGATTTTCTGTCACAACAGTTTGTGTATCCTGCTCTTGTTCCTCCATTGGCGTACTACTTTGTGGGTCTTGAACTTCTTCAAGATCTACCTTTTTCCCAGTAATTTCTTTGGAAACAAATTCCTTCTCAAGGAATACTCCATCTCTAGCGACAAACACTTTGCCCTCAGATGGTTTGTAAAAGTAGTATCCTTTAGTTTCTTTAGGATATCCCACAAAGAAACATTTGTCAGATCTTTGTTCAAGTTTAGTGGACATTAGTCGTTTCACATAAACTTCACAACCCCAAATCTTTAAATGTCTCACATTGGGTTTTCGACCACTCCATATCTCATATGGTGTCTTTTCTATCGCTTTGGATGGAACTTGGTTAAGTGTGTAAGCTGCAGTTAATAAGGCGTGTCCCCAAAAGGAGTTTGGAAGATCAGCATGACTCATCATAGATCGGACCATGTCTAACAAGGTTCGATTTCTCCTTTCGGAAACACCATTCCATTGTGGTGTTCCAGGAGGTGTGAGCTGGGATAAGATCCCACACTCTTTTAGATGATCGTCAAACTCTTGGCTCAAATATTCGCCACCTCGATCAGATCGAAGCGTTTTGATTTTCTTGCCAAGTTGGTTTTCTACTTCATTTTGAAATTCTTTGAAGAAAGTAAATGATTCCGATTTATGTTTCATTAGATACACATATCCAAATCTACTAAAATCATCGGTGAATGTAATGAAGTAATAAAACCCTCCTCTAGCAGGTGTGTTTAGTGGTCCACATACATCAGTATGTATAAGTCCCAAAAGATCACTAGACCTTTCACCTGTTCCGGTGAATGGGGTCTTTGTCATCTTTCCCAATAAACAAGACCGACATGTCTCATATGATTCTAAATCAAAAGAGTCCAAAATTCCATCTTTATGGAGTTTGGAAATGCGATTTTCGTTTATATGTCCTAAACGACAATGCCAAAGATAAGTTGGATTCAACTCATTAGGTTTTATCCTTTTCGTATTTATGTTATAGATTGGCATATCAAGATCAAGAATATAAAGTCCATTACTCATAATGGCATTAGCATAGTGAATATTATTCAAATAAATAGAACAACATTTGTCTTTTATTGTAAAACAAAAACCGGACTTGTCCAAACAAGAAACGGAAATAATATTCCTGCTAATTGCAGGTACAAAATAACAGTTCTCTAACTGTATTAAAAGACCACTAGGTAAAGTCAATTCATAAGTTCCAACAGCTAAAGCAGCAACCTTTGCGCCATTGCCAACTCGTAGATCGACTTCCCCTTTTGCCAATGTTCTACTCGTTCTCAACCCCTGCACATTAGTACAAATATGAGAACCACATCCAGTATCTAATACCCATGATGTAGAAGTAGACATGTTAATTTCTATAACAAAAATACCTGAAGAAGTGGAAGCAACCGTTCCATTCCTTTTATCTTCCAGATATTTTGGGCAGTTGCGCTTCCAGTGCCCGGTCTTACCGCAATAGAAGCACTTGCCCTCCTTAGCCACGCCTCCAGTAGGCTTCAAAGCTTTGGTTGATGGCTTAGCAACTGCTTTGCCTTTGCCATTTCCCTTAGACCTTTTAGGCTTCTTATTATGCTTTTTGACCTTTCCATTGTTAACCATCAAGATGGTCTTACCCTTTCCCTTCATGTTCTTTTCAGCAGTTCTTAACATTGCTGCAAGCTGTGGAAGAGTTTTGTCCATGTCATTCATTAGGAAATTCATGACAAAGTGGCTAAAGCTTTCCGGCAACGATTGCAAGATAAGATCAATAGCAAGTTCCTGCTCAAGGGGTAAACCCAATCGCGCGAGGTTCTCAACGTACCCAATCATTTTGAGTACATGAGGTCCTACAGGACTTCCTTCTGACAGCTTAGTTCCAAAAAGGGCCTTGGAGACATCATACCTTTCATGCCTAGCTTGCTCTTCATAAAGAGTCTTAAGGTGTTCGATCATATCGAACGCAGCCATGTTCTCGTGTTGCTTCTGAAGCTCAGAGGTCATGGTTGCAAGCATGATGCAAGCGACTTCCACGGCATCATTGACATGCCTACTATAAGCATCTCTTTCAGCCCTGGGAGCATTTGCAGCTGGTGCCTCTTCAGGAACAGGTTCATCAAGCACATACAGCTTTTTCTCATGTGTGAGGACAATCCTCAAGTTTCGGTGCCAGTCTAAAAAATTTGTTTCATTCAGCTTATCCTTCTCAAGGATTGATCGCAAAATGTTGTTTGAAGTGTTATTTGCCATCTACAATTTAAAATATACAAAATAAGTATCATGAAAATAACATATTTAATTTGGCCTTTAATTAAATATGCTCCCACTATTTTATTCAAATCAAATGACCTTCAAACATTTAATTCGGAAAATCCCGTTGGAAGATTTTCTAGCGGGTTGAAATCCTTATTTCACCTTGTTTTGAGTCAGCTAGGGCTGATCACCCAAAACTCAGCTATTTAGGTAGGAACATTTCCAATTGTATCTCATACAACTTTCAAATCAATTGGGCGAGTAACTCTTACTCTGATCTATCATATAGATATTTCCCAATTCTTGCTTCTAAATTTATTCTAATCATATTAAAATTAATTTAGTTAAGTTAAACCCAATAGAATAACAATCGGGTAAATGAAATTACCGCACCGCGACTTACAAACATAGAACATGTGCTTCGCTAGGGCAGAACCCACACATTCGATATTAGTCTTGAAGGGTGTTATTCTTTTGGAAAGCATTAAACTTAATATATCACTTTGAAGGATTTTATTTAGTTTGATCTCACCTCACCACGGCTTATATATCATATATATATTCGCACTCCAATCATTCAAGCATGCATAACAATTATACAAAATAAAAGTGACATGATTATGGCCTCCTAACGCTATGATTCTCCCAAGCCAATGAAAGAATCTAAACTAATCCTAGAAACGACCTTGCTTCTCCAAGCTAGACTTCTAGGGCTAATCCAACGTCAATGGTCCTATTACCTCCTTGTATTCTAATTACATTACATATAAAGAAACTCGTTTTACATACGAGGGATTGGATGAGAAGAGAATGTACATATAGAATTCAAGAGAGAGGCACGACACGCAGGCCGTATTTCAAAAATCCAAAATAAAAGAAATAATAAGACTAAGGCCATAATCATTCACACAACAACAATAAAACACCTTTTATTATTATTAGCACCTCATAATTAAATAAATTGAAATAAAACACCTTTCATTATGAACGATTCACTTTGAATTCTGGTGCTGTAAAAATCGTGTCACGATTCTGGAATCGTGTCACGATTTTATAGGCAGAAGCAAACAATTTGCTGGGCACAAAATCGTGTCACGATTCTGTAATCGTGTCACGATTTTATAGGCAGAAGCAAACGATTTGCTGGGCACAAAATCGTGTCACGATTCTGTAATCGTGTCACGATTTTATAGGCAGAAGCAAACGATTTGCTGGGCACAAAATCGTGTCACGATTCTGTAATCGTGTCACGATTCTGAACCAGGTTTCAGCCTTTTTCGTAACCCTAATCATGACGGCACAACACTTGCGGCGTTATGAACCCCGTTGTAACAGTATGATCACACCAATCAAAGTACTCTGATTGTTTATCCAATATGGTGATCGAACTTAGAATGCTTCACCTGATACGGTTCCGAAGCTCCAGTTTACAATCATCCAATATGAACAAATATCATCTGACTTGATTTAGTGAACGATCATCACGAGTATATCACATATACTTCTGTTACACAGAATTTATCAATCATATTTCTGTCGATATGGATAATCGAAAATATTGATGCTTCACCAGAAAACGGTTCCGAAGCTTCAAACAATTCGAAAAGCCATGCACAGAAAAGTGATACGATTTAATTATTTGCGTATTTGATCGAGCAACACATCTCCGTCGATATGGATAATCGATATATTGATGCTTCACCTGATACGGTTCCGAAGCTTCAAACAAACCGAAAAGCCATGCACGGAAACGTGATGCCTTGCCAATTTTAATTCGTCTTTATTATTTAATTGTATTCGATTATGTTTAATCCAATTAAAACATAAAGCAGTAAACAAAACAATCCGATTCAAGGTTTCGTAATTGGCTCTGATACCACTGAAGGGAAATCGACATATAAAGAGCAGCGGAAGTTTAAAAATTTTTGATTTCCTTTCCTCGGATCATTACGAATGTCACATGAATCAGTGATAGAGTTGTTACCTCTTAGTGCAGAAACTGTTTCTTTGATCACAGCTGAGCAAGTAAGCAAAGCCTCTACTCGTCCACACGAACGGCTTCCTTTGATTCCCGGTGCTAGCCAAGCGATCATAGGTTAGGGAGAAGTGTGGATTCGTTTAGCCTTTAGGGTTACACGAAAGGCATTAGCTGATTTCAGCACTAGAGCTTCTATTTATAGAACTCCTTGCTGCACAAAATCAGCTTGAGCTTCAAAAGCCCATTAGCCCATCAGCTTCCGCTAACTAATTAGCGCGCATTGCTAAACGTACCCCATCATATAAGTATTACTTATATTTCTCCTTTTTACCGTTCTATTGTGTGTGACCCTATAGGTTCTTGTAACGTTGGCAATAATATTAAATCCCATTAATATTATAAACAGTGAGCGGTATCTAGCAACACATCACTGCTACCCAAGTGACAAGAATGTCAAGTGATCTGACGAAACCTTTCCATGATAATATCAATGTGTACGATTACTCCTTTGTCCTAATATCTTTATTGAACACAAGGCATAGATTACGTCACCCTTGTTTAGTTCAATATCTATATTTCTTGATCCCGAAATATACTGAACAACGAATAAGTCCAATATCTCATATTGACTTAATTCGGCATGGCCATGCATTTTTCCAGTCATATTCCATCAAGAGGCCTAAAGATATATCTCCTGTTATGAGGAGGGACAAATCCCATCTAGGACACTCATGTCCCTCAGCATGATTCGTCAAGTGCCCATTAACCAACGTTATAGTCATCTTGTTACAGACAACGTTTGAATGGCAATAAAACACTTGAGTCCACATCTAGGGATCATAGTGGTTTCAGGTCTAAGAGTGATATACACTATTATCATTGTGAGAATAACTTATGACGATTTCATAACATACTATGTAGTATTCTCACGATGGGTCAATCCAGTATAAATATTACTCCTAATATTTATACCTATGTATAGACTTAATATCTCATATTCATGACCCATGAGATGTGGTCATCAGTCTACATACATAATAGTCTCCATGCTTTAATATTATCCCAATTCATATTAAAGCTTGACTACGGATACATTTAAGAATAGTGTTCTTTCGTTGATGTAATCTCATGATTAAGTCACACTTAATATTCCATCACATGAACTAACTATTCTAGGGACTTTATTTATCTTATAACAAGTGTAATAAAGAACGCCATATTTTATTCAATAATAAAAGTCATGATACATATAAAAGTTTGACATAAACTATTGGCCTCTAGGGCTTATACCAACAAGCAATGCCGTCATCTCCAACAACACTCTCCTCCTCTCTCCCATAGGTAACCGTGTCTCCGTCACCGACCTCCGCAAATCCCAAACCACAACTCTCCCTATTCAATCCTCCTCCAACATCTCCCTCATCGCTGTCTCCCCTGACGGCACCTTCCTCCTCGCCATCGATGAAAATAATCGCTGCCTCTTCATCAACCTCCGCCGTCGCGCTCTTCTCCATCGTATCACGTTCAAACACCGTGTCGGAGCGGTGAAATTCTCCCCCGACGGGAAACTCATCGCTGTCGCCGCCGGGAAGCTTGTTCAGATCTGGCGTTCGCCTGCTTTTCGGAGAGAGCACTTACCGATTTAGTGGAGGTGCTGTTTCCATTACGGGTTTAATCAATCTTTTCTAATTGCCCCAAATTTCAAACCCATGGCTTCTTAATCCCTCAAAACTCTCATGCAAGATGAAATAGAGATTTAGGATTGATTAAAAGGCACGAAAATGGAAGAAGAATGAAAGATTGGAATGAAATTCACATTGTCTTTAGTTTTCACTCACCATGTTCATGAACAAACCCACTCACAATTGATTCTTATACATGCAATTGAAAACAGAGTTGTATTCATAACAAGAGTAAAAGGAAGAGTTTTTTTTCCGTTTGAATTGATTCGTACTTTTGCTGATTTTCATGCGAAGGTTACTGCTTTTGATTGGAGTAGTGATTCTAATTACTTGCTTGTTGCGTTTAAGGACGCCGGAAATGCCGTTGAGGCTGTGGATTGCGGGATATGTACTTCAATGTGTTCTTCATATGGTTTGTGTTTGTTTTGAATATAGGAGAAGGCGTAGGTTTCAACGTTCTTCGTCTTCGAATGCGGTTGCAGGTTCTGATAGGGTTGGTAGTGGGAATTTCAGTTCAAGGGAAGGTTCTCGTTCTGTTGTTTCTGGTTCTAGTTATGTTTCATTGGCGCAATTTGACGAAGAGAGTACTAGTGTTGCTAAACATTTAGAATCAGCCAATACCATGTTTTCATTTATTTGGTGGATTATTGGATTCTACTGGGTATCAGTTGGTGGTCAAGCTTTAGCCCAAGATTCTCCTCAGCTTTACTGGTTATGTATAGTCTTTCTTGGTTTTGATGTTTTCTTTGTCGTTTTCCGTGTTGTGCTGGCCTGTGTCATTGGTAACGCTGTTTGCTGTTGTCTTTCATGTATCATTGCACTTCTTTATGCTGTTGCAGACCAGAAGTTGCTAGGCTCAACTAATCTTTGAAGTGACTCTACAAATTTAACCGTTTCAACATTTATGTGTTAGTATTGTTAATGCATATATGGTGGTGTTGCGTTTGTTTTGGAAGGAGGGTACAATCTTATAATTGCTGCAACTGGTATACAAAGTCTAAACTGTGTTTATTACTTTATTTCCAATTATTTTGAACTATTTGGTGGTAAAAATGAGCTGGTGAAGCTTAACATGACAGGCACATTTAAGTTTTTGCTCACATTTCATTGTGCTAACACCAAAATCCGTGAAAATTGTTGTTTGTCAACATGGCGTAAGTACTTGTTAGTTGTTATTATACTCACATGATTAATTAATAGCACTACTATTCTCTACATGTTTTCACTGGGCTAGTTTGAATTCTTGCATAGGTGAGATACAAAGTGTCGCACTTTAAAGATTTGAAGTAAAAGATGGCGACACAATCCGGCAATATCCGGAGACAAAATGAAGCTTGCACTCGCCAAACCCAAGTGAGGGTTGCACACCTAATTCCTTAACCCTAAAAAAGGGCTCTAAGACGTCGTGTGCTAAAAAGAGATCGCCAAACCCCAGTGAGGGTTGCACACCTAATTCCTTAACCCTAAAAAAGGGCTCTAAGACGTCGTGTGCTAAAAAGAGATCGCCAAACCCCAGTGAGGGTTGCACACCTAATTCCTTAACCCTAAAAAAGGGCTCTAAGACTTCATGTGCTAAAAAGAGATCGCCAAACCCCAGTGAGGGTTGCACACCTAATTCCTTAACCCTAAAAAAGGGCTCTAAGACGTCGTGTGCTAAAAAGAGATCGCCAAACCCCAGTGAGGGTTGCACACCTAATTCCTTAACCCTAAAAAAGGGCTCTAAGACTTCATGTGCTAAAAAGAGATCGCCAAACCCCAGTGAGGGTTGCACACCTAATTCCTTAACCCTAAAAAAGGGCTCTAAGACGTCGTGTGCTAAAAAGAGATCGCCAAACCCCAGTGAGGGTTGCACACCTAATTCCTTAACCCTAAAAAAGGGCTCTAAGATGTCGTGTGCTAAAAAGAGATCGTCAAACCCCAGTGAGGGTTGCACACCTAATTCCTTAACCCTAAAAAAGGGCTTTAAGACGTCGTGTGCTAAAAAGAGATCGTCAAACCCCAGTGAGGGTTGCACACCTAATTCCTTAACCCTAAAAAAGGGCTCTAAGACGTCGTGTGCTAAAAAGAGATCGCCAAACCCCAGTGAGGGTTGCACACCTAATTCCTTAACCCTAAAAAAGGGCTCTAAGACGTCGTGTGCTAAAATGAGATCGCCACCTGATTCCTTAACCCCAAAGGGGCTCTAAGACGTCGTGAGCCGAAAATGAAACAACCCGACAATTCTCAATGTTGTTACGAAACGAACGCTAATAACGACCACCCCCTAAGAGATGCTTTCTAAAATGAATAAATTTGAGGGTAAAAGGAACAGACGAGAAGTTTAAAGAAAAGAATGCATCATACTATGTTGGGCTAGCACCCCGTGTTGGGGCTAGCACCCATGTTAGGGCTAGCACCCGTGTTGGGCTAGCACCTATGTTAGGGCTAGCACCCGTGTTGGGCTAGCACCTATGTTGGGCTAGCACCCGTGCTGGGCTAGCACCTATGTTGGGCTAGCACCCCGTGTTGGGGCTAGCACCCATGTTAGGGCTAGCACCCGTGTTGGGCTAGCATCTATGTTGGGCTAGCACTCGTGCTGGGCTAGCACCTATGTTGGGCTAGCACCCCGTGTTGGGGCTAGCACCCATGTTAGGGCTAGCACCCGTGTTGGGCTAGCACCTATGTTAGGGCTAGCACCCGTGTTGGGCTAGCACCTATGTTGGGCTAGCACCCGTGCTGGGCTAGCACCTATGTTGGGCTAGCATCCCGTGTTGGGGCTAGCACCCATGTTAGGGCTAGCACCCGTGTTGGGCTAGCATCTATGTTGGGCTAGCACTCGTGCTGGGCTAGCACCTATGTTGGGCTAGCACCCCGTGTTGGGGCTAGCACCCATGTTAGGGCTAGCACCCGTGTTGGGCTAGCACCTATGTTAGGGCTAGCACCCATGTTGGGCTAGCACCCCGTGTTGGGGCTAGCACCCATGTTAGGGCTAGCACCCGTGTTGGGCTAGCACCTATGTTAGGGCTAGCACCTATGTTGGGCTAGCACCCGTGCTGGGCTAGCACCTGTGTTGGGCTAGCACCCATGTTAGGCTAGCAGTTTAATCACTTCGCTTTGTCCCAAAGCTCGTGCTTGTTGGGCTGTGGACTGTAGATCTTATCATTTAGGCCTTTAGGCCCCACGAACAAGGGCTGGTACCCTTAGAATCAGGCTGGGCGCTCTCCAGAAGGGTACAAGGCCCACCTGACAGTCACATGATTTTGGGGGCCTTCCTAAAGGCACCCCCTGAGGGCGCTCTCAGCAGCTTGAAAGGGCGCCCTAACCATAGTTTTGGCCCTTTACGATCTGGGCCCAAGACCATGGCTGGATAGGCCCATATCGGGACTATAAATAGAACCTTGGGATCAGTCCCAAAGGGGAGAGACCCTAGTTTTCTCATATCGTACTCTCAGCGAGTACACTCAGTATTCAGACTGAGACTTAAACCAAACTGAATTACAAAGAAAGTAAGTTTGGGTTGAACACTTGATAAAATATCAGAGGTGTTCACTTAATACAACTCAGGATAAGACTCTTAACCTTAAGAAATTCTAAGATACAAAAGATTGAAAGAATTTCTAAGTATTTGGTGAACTACGATTTCTGGACAGCAAAATAGAGCAAGAGTTCAGTTGTTATGTTTTAGAGTCTTAGCAAAATTCTTCTTCCTTTTATAGAGGAAATTAGAGTTGTTGAAGATTTACAGGATTTAAGGAAAGAGCTGTTGCAAGTAGTGAACTAGGATAGCTGAAATTGTATGCTGAATTTTGTAGAAAACCAGAACTTCAGCAGCCATTTTTGAATTGCTTTCCTTGAAAGCTGGGGAATGTTTGAGTCAGGGAGACAACTGTTCCATTGGAGTTGTTCTGACATATGCAGGCATTAAATGCGCACAGTAACAGTTGTTTTTCTTGCCACATCAGACTTCAGAAGCTTCTGCGTGAACAGTACTTCAGGAGCTCTCTTCAGAAGCACTGTTCATCAGACACACTGTTCATCAGATGCACTTCTTCAGACGTTGACTTTTGTTGACCTTCAGAAGCACTGTTCATCAGACGCACTATTCATTAGACGCTCCCTTCAGACGTTGACTTTCGTTGACCCTCAGACTCAGCCTTCAGAAGCTGCCTTCAGACGGAAGCTTCAGACTGAGCCTTCAGACACCCTTCAGAAGCACCCCTCAGACTTAGGCTTCAGACCCAGTTTTCTTCCAACTTTTCAACATTGCTTCTTAGCTTTCCTTTCTTGCTCTAAGCTTGTTCTTCCATAACCATTATCAATTACCAATCATTAAGAACGTGGTTCTGAAATAACTTGAACAAAGCATTAGCAATTTCCAATTTTCTTGTCAACACTTTGTTATCATCAAAACCTTAGAAAGAGTTGTTCATACAAATTGTTCCAACAATCTCCCCCTTTATTCAAAAGACAATTGTTTCACACATTTTGTTCCAACAATCTCCCCCTTTTTGATGATGACAAACATAAGTATTAATTAGAAAATTGTTGTTAACTTAACTAACAAGTTAACTGCAGGGTGTGAGGTTTGTAAGCTCCCCCTGAGTCTGATCCATGTTAATTAAGTTCAATTAAGATCAAAACAGATGAAATTTCAGAATTGTTGTTAAGTTTAATTAACAAACTGACTTTAGGAGAGGTTTTCAAGCTCCCCTTAGGTCTGATAATCCTCAGGATTAGGGTTGCAAGCTCCCCCTGATTCTTATCCAAGTTAATTAATTTTAACTTAAAACAATCAAGTGAAATTAACACTCAGAATTATAAATAACTTGCTGACTTTAGGTTCTGAGGTTTGTAAGCTCTCCCCCTAAGTTTGATAATCCACAGGATGAGTTTTGTAAGCTCCCTGAGTCTTATCCAAGTTATTTTGAATTCATTTTACTCACTAAGAGTAATGTTTCTCATAGAAATTCAATTCAGAGGCTAAGAGTTAAAAACAGTTCTCATAAGTTAAAATTCAATCAGAACTTAACTTATGTTCAGAGCCTCATGCATTAGTACCTTATACTCCCCTTTCATAAGTTAATTACTGACAGAATTTAACTTATGTTTTGAGCTCAGGAGCTTAATACTTGTTTCCTTTGTCTCCCCCTTTTGTCATCAACAAAAAGATTTTTCAGGAAAATTACTCCCCCTTTTTAAGAGAGTTTGAAAAAAAAAACATGTGAGAAAATCATGCAATCATATAAGTTATCAAGCAGCAAAGATGAGAATCAGAGCAAGCTTGATCATACATAAGTATATGACATTGCATTTAAAAATTGAATGATGTTTAGAAGCATAAAAAGATAGTTCAGAGCTTCTGATCAGAGCATTCTTTTGTTCAGACATAGATATTCAGTGTATCTTATTCAGTATCAGAGCAAACCTGAACTATTTTAAACAAAATTGTTCAGATCATATACCTACTTAAAGGTTTAAGCACAACTGAACTTGTATCAGAACCTGATACCAAAAAAATGGTTCAGTGCTGATACCAAGATATAGCATTTGGTTCAGTGCTACTGAATTCTTTCAGATAAGACTGATACCAAGTTTTAAATAAGTTTTGAAAGACTGAACATGTCTGATACAATGTGAGCATTTGAAAAAAAAATGTATCTGTGTTTAAAACATTTTGAGCATTTGATACTAAAAACAGAAAAACACATTTTTATATTGATGACTTTGGGAGGGACAAAGTATAACTTTCAAAGCTTTAAATCATCATTGCCCAAGGTTATACTTATCAGATTCTGACCAAACATTAGATTTCTATCAGATTCAGAAGTCAGAAAATCCAGGTTCTGAACCTTCAGACTTTGAAGTTTTCAGAGCTTAACTTTCTTCAGACTCTCAAAAATGAGTGTCTGATGAGTCTAGCTTCTGATGAACTTAGAATCAAGGTTTTCATTCATAATCAAGCATATTTTTCAAGAGATAAAGTGCATGTTCAGATTCTTTTTAATAAAATTGAATCTTTCTTCTGTTAGGGGTTTTGTGAATATGTCAGCCCATTGATGATCAGTATCAATGAACAGAATATCTAGAACACCCTTTTGAACATAATCTCTTATAAAATGATGTTTAAGTTCAAAAATGCTTGGTTCTTGAATGAGAATTGGAATTTTCAGACAAACAGATTACAACAATGTTATCACAAAGAATATTATGCTGAATTCATGAATCTGGTAGTTTCTCAATTCATGTAGAATCTATTAAGTTTAACTGAGAACTTAACATACCTCAGTAGAGCTTCTGATCTACTTCTCCTTGTTCATTTGTTGTTGAACACCCATTTTTGTTCCAACAATGTTCTTGATAAGGTATAAGAGATGTATCAACTTCTGCAGAGCTCTTTTCAGCTATTGGACAAACTTCAGACTTAGGTTCTGGTTCAGGTTCTAAAGTGTCCTCTGAGAGCTGAAACTCAGTACCAGTGATCCAGTCTTTGTGGCTTCCTCCAGATTCCACAGTTCCTCCCTATTTCATGGTCAGGGTTTGGAACATAGACTTGTTTTCTGTCATACATTGCTTGCAGCCACTGCCCAGGAACTAGAATTTCTCCTTTTCTTTGGTTGTTTAGTATGTCTGCAACAGAAATAATTTATGACCTAGGTACCCATATCTTTAAGGATCCTCTTGGGTTAGTCCTGAAAGGTTTAGTCTTTTTCAACTTATGTCTTGAGCTATTGAACTCAGACTAGTTCAGATACTTTGGATGTGTATCCTTTAATCTTGAATAAGTCTTGGTTTTATAAACTGAGTTCTTCAGAACTTGAGTTTTCAATGGCCTTGACTCAGACTTCTTCAGAACCTGAGACTTAAAGGTCTTTGGTTCTGAGTTGTTCAGAGTTTGAACCATTGAACACTTGAGTTCTGATTTCTTCAAAACTTTAGACTTAAGAGTATTTGATTCTGATTTGTTCAGAATCTTGGATTCAGAAGTAGAAGGTTCTAAGTTGTTAAGAACTGCAGTTTTGTTTACTTCAGACACAAGGCAGACTTTCTGACCTTTCTTAATATAATCAGAAACAGATGACTTATTGGCTTTCTTATGTCTGCTTTGCCTGACATTTTGAGATTGAAAATGTTTTGTATTGACTGGTTTAATAGTTTTTGAAGTTTTCATAAACTCGGTCTTAGAAAAATTTGAATTTGAATTCTTCAGACTCTGAGACTTACTAGTTTCAGGTTCTGAACTCTTTAGACTCTGAACATTTTCAGGTTTAGAATCTGATTTTCTCATACTCTTAGTCTTAGAACCTTTTGGCTTAGATTTAGGCAAGGTTTTAACATCTGCCTTCATCTTACCCTTAGGTTCAGAAGCTTTAGAGTCTGAGCAGTTCAGAACTTCAGACTCAGTCTCAGATTCTGCTAAATTCAGTTTCTCAGAACTGTCAGAAGCAGGCACAAAGCACACCTCAGTGCCATTCAAAATATTTTCAGAACAAGGTGATGTTTTTTATTCATTTGAAGAATTGAATGAATCATTTTTAAAACCAATGCCTTCACCTTTGTTTCTGCTGATATTATAATTCATAGAAGCAACTTTGCTTCTGTTGATTCCAGCCAAAATAAAATTTTGAAGAGCATTTTCATGTTCACTAGGAACTTCATCAAGTTTCTTATGAACCATTTCTTTGAGCTCTTCAACTTCTTCATCAATATCATTGATATGATTCTGAAGTTGAAGATTCTTATCAGCCAGCAAGTTATTTTCCATTTTCAAAGATTTTAATTGTTTTAACTTGCTTCTGAGATGGTTCATACATTCCTTAACTGTTTCAATAAGATCAGATCTAGTGAATTCAGAAAATAACTCATTTTCAGCATCTGAGTCTGAACCTGATTCTGTATCAAAAGCTGCATTTGCCACCAAGTTCAAATTGGATTCAGCTTCATTTTCCTTGTCAGATTCTGATCCAGATTCCTCATCAGATGATACTATTGCTACTAAACCCAGGTTAGCTTCTTCATCTTCATTTTCATCTTCAGAATCTGATTCTTGGTCAAGATCAATCCATGTAGCCATAAGGCTTTTTCTGAATTTGTCTTTGCTTGATCTTGAACTGTTCTTTCTGGATTTGTACTTCTGAAACTCAGGACATTCAGATTTGAGATGACCAGTTCTCTTGCAGTTTGAGCAGTCCTTGTGTTCATCCTTCTTGGAACTAGATCCCTTGAAGTTGCTGCTCTTGTTAGAAGATTTTCTTTGTCTTTGCAGCAAGAACTTAACTCTTTTGGAAAGCATTTCTAGCTCCTCAGCTTCTGAATCCTCATCAGAACTTTCCTTAGAAAATTCTTCATTAGATTCTGAAGCTTTTAGAGCTATTGAAAGCTTCCCTTTGGATTTAAGTGCTACAGACTCAGAACTTCTAACTGGTTCATCTTTATTGAGTCCCAGTTCATGCACCTTGAGGGAGCTTATAAGATCTTCAATACTTAGAGTATTTAAATCTTTAGCTTCCTCAATAGCAGTCACCTTAGGTCTCCATATAGATGGCAAGCTTCTGAGGATCTTGTTCACATGATCAGCAGTAGTGTAGCTCTTTTTCAGGATTTGAAGTCCAGACACAAGAGTCTGAAATCTTGAGAACATAGCCTCAATATTTTCATTCTCCTGCATTCTGAACAGCTCATACTGCTGAACTAGAATGTTGGCCTTTTCTTCTTTGACCTTCTTATTCCCCTCATAATTGGAGCATAAAGAGGTGAAGATGGCTTTTGCTGTAGATTTGTCACTCAGCTTTAGGTATTCACTGTGAGGCATAGAATCCACAATGATACCTCTCACATGATGATGCTTTCTATATATCTTTCTTTCAGCATCAGTGAGACTTCTTCTGTTGATAGCCACTCCTTCTTCATCAACTGGAATAGAGATTCCATCTTCAATTAAATCCCATAATGAATCATCAATCCCAATAATGTGGCTGTACATTTTGCTTTTCCACCAAGAGAATTTCTCAGCATCACCACTAAACAAAGGGGGTTTATTGTGTGAGTGAGATTTTTTGTTTTCAGTACCATAGCCACCACCACTACTTCTAGATGTAGATTCACCATAATTTCCAGATGCCATGTTTTTCTCAGGATCAAGACTGACACACTGTTAAGTGTTAATATCAGAACCGGAGCTCTGATACCAACTGAAGGTGAGAAAAACACACACAAGAAGGGGAGAGGTTGAATTGTGTGGACTCAAAAATTTGGTTTCTTTTATTTTCAAAACTTAAGACAAGTTCAGAATCAGGTTCTCAACTTTTATCAAAGTGTTTATGCAGAGGATTCAAATGAAAAGAGATAAGGGAAGAGATAACACACAATGTTTTTATACTAGTTCCTTCCACAAGTTGGAAGTAGTCTAGTCCCCTTGCTACTAACAAGATATTTAAACTATAATCAGGCTGATTACAATTACTCAGACCACTAAGGAATGAGATTTCTAGTTGCTCAACCACAAAGGAAGAAACTTCTAATGTTCAGACCACAAAGGAATGAACCAACCTTGCTTAGACCACAAAGGAATAAGACACCCTGCTCAGACCACAAAGGAATGAGACTCTAACTGCTCAGACCACAAAGGAATGAGATTACAAATGCTCAGTATTCAGACTGAGACTTAAACCAAACTGAATTACAAAGAAAGTAAGTTTGGGTTGAACACTTGATAAAATATCAGAGGTGTTCACTTAATACAACTCAGGATAAGACTCTTAACCTTAAGAAATTCTAAGATACAAAAGATTGAAAGAATTTCTAAGTATCTGGTGAACTACGATTTCTGGACACCAAAATAGAGCAAGAGTTCAGTTGTTATGTTTCAGAGTCTTAGCAAAATTTTTCTTCAATTCTTCTTCCTTTTATAGAGGAAATTAGAGTTGTTGAAGATTTGCAGGATTTAAGGAAAGAGCCGTTGCAAGTAGTGAACTAGGATAGCTGAAATTGTATGCTGAACTTTGCAGAAAACCAGAACTTCAGCAACCATTTTTGAATTGCTTTCCTTAAAAGCTGGGGAATGTTTGAGTCAGGGATACAACTGTTCCATTGGAGTTGTTCTGACATATGCAGGCATTAAATGCGCACAGTAACATTTGTTTTTTTGCCACATCAGACTTCAGAAGCTTTTGCGTGAACAGTACTTCAGGAGCTCTCTTCAGAAGCACTTCTTCAGAAGCACTGTTCATCAGACGCACTATTCATCAGACGCTCCCTTCAGACGTTGACTTTCATTGACCCTCAGACTCAGACTTCAGAAGCTGCCTTCAGACGCAAGCTTCAGACACCCTTCAGAAGCACCCCTCAGACTTAGGCTTCAGACCCAGTTTTCTTCCAACTTTTCAACATTGCTTCTTAGCTTTCCTTTCTTGCTCTAAGCTTGTTCTTTCATAACCATTATCAATTACCAATCATTAAGAACGTGGTTCTGAAATAACTTTAACAAAGCATTAGCAATTTCCAATTTTCTTATCAACACTTTGTTATCATAAAAACCTTAGAAAGAGATGTTCATACAAATTGTTCCAACAATCTCCCCCTTTATTCAAAAGACAGTTGTTTCACACATTTTGTTCCAACAAACTATACCAGTTGATGAAGAAGGAGTGGCTATTAATAGAAGAGGCCTTACTGATGCTGAAAGAAAAATCTACAGAAAGCATCACAATGTAAGAGGTATCATTGTGGATTCTCTACCTCACAATGAGTACTTGAAGCTGAGTGATAAATCAACAGAAAAAGCCATCTTCACCTCTCTCTGCTCTAACTATGAAGGAAACAAGAAGGTTAGAGAAGCAAAAGAAAATCTTCTGGTTCAGCAGTATGAGTTGTTAAGAATGAAGGAGGATGAAAATATTGAGACTATGTTCTCAAGATTTCAGACTATGGTTTCTGGACTTCAGATTCTGAAGAAAAGCTATACTACTGCTGATCATGTGAACAAGATCCTCAGAAGTCTGCCATCTAAATGGAGACCTAAAGTGACTGCTATTGAGGAAGCCAAAGATCTAAATACTCAAAGTATTGAAGATCTTATAAGCTCTCTCAAAGTGCATGAACTAAGACTCAATGAAGATGAACCTGTTAGAGAATCTGAGTCTATAGCACCGAAATCTAAAGGAAAGTCATTAAAAGCTCTAAAAGCTATAGAATCTGATGAAGAATTTCCTGAGGGAAATTCTGATGAAGATTCAGAAGCTGAGGAGTTGGAAATGCTTTCTAAAAGAATTCAGTACTTGAATGAAGAAACAAAAGAAATCTTCTAACAGGAGCAGTAACTTCAAAGGATCTGGTTCCAAGAAGGAAGAACAGAAAGGTTGCTTCAACTGAAATAAGACTGATCATGTCAGAGCTGAATGTCATGAGCTACAAAAAGACAGATCAAAGGAGAAATTCAAGAAGATCAGCTCAAAATCAAGCAACTTCAAAGACAGATTCAAGAAAAGTCTTATGGCTACATGGGATGAGCTTGACAATGAATCTGAGTCTGAGAATGAAGATGAAGAAGAAGCAAATATAGCTCTGATTGCTACAACATCTTCTGATGAAGAGTCGGGATCAGACTCTGAAGAAGAAGATGAGGTATTTTCTGAACTTACTCGTTCTGAACTTATTGAAACAGTTAAAGATCTTATGAACCATCTCAGAAGCAAGTTGAGTCTATTAAAATCTTTGAAAAATAAATATAACTTGCTGACTGATGAGAATCTCCAACTTCAGAATCACATCAATGAGATTGATGAAGAAGTTAGAGAACTCAGAGAAATGGCTCATAAGAAACCTGATGAAAATTCCAAGTGAACAAGAAATTGCACTTCAGGATTTTATCTTAACTGGAATCAACAGAAGTAAGGTTGCTTCTATGATTTATAATATTAGCAGAAACAGAGGAGAAGGAATTGGTTTCAAGAATGATCCATTCAATCATTCAACAGAAACAATTATACCTTTTTCTGGAGATATTATGAAAGGCACTGAGGTGTGCTTTGTACCTGCATCTGACAGTTTTGAGAAACTTAATTCATCAAAAACTGAGTCTGCTAAACCTAAGGTTCTGAACAACTCAGAATCCAAAACTTCTGAACCTAAGTGAAAGATGAAGGCAAAACTTAAAACTTTTCTAAAATCTAAACCAAAAGGTTCTAAGTCTAAGACTATGAGGAAAACAGACTTTAAATCTGAAAAGGTTCAAAGTCTGAAGAGTTTAGAACCTAAGGCAAGCAAGTCTCAGAATCTGAAAAATTCAGACTCAAATTTTCAAAAGGCTGTGTTTATGAAATCTTCAAAAGATACTAAACTAGTTTACACAAAACCTTTTAAATCTCAGAATGTCAGACAAAGGATACAAAAGAAAGCCAATCTGTCATCTGATTCTTATTGTATTTAGAAAGGTCAGAAAGTTTGCTTTGTGTCAGGAGCAGGCAAAACTGAAGTTCTTAACAAATCAGAACCTACTACTTCTGAATCCAAGATTCTGAACAAATCAGAATCAAAGACTCTTAAGTCCAAAGTTCTAAAGAGCTCAGAACCAAAGACCTTCAAGTCTCAGGTTCTGAAGAAATCTGAGTCAAGACCATTGAAAGCTCAGGTTCTGAACCACTCAGTGTTGGATACTAAGACTTATTCAAGATTAAAGGATTCATATCCAAGGTATCTAAACAAGTCTGAGTCTTATAACTCCAGACATAAGGTGCAACAAAAGACTAAACCTTTCAGAACTAACCCAAGAGGACCCATAAAGATATGGGTACCTAGGTCTGAAATTATTTATGTTGCAGATATGTTGAACAGCCAAAGAAAAGGAGAAGTCTTGGTACCTGGACAGTGGCTGTTGGGATTACATGACAGAAGGAAAGTCTATGTTCCAAACCCTGACCATGAAAGAGGGAGGAACTGTGGGATTTGGAGGAAACTAAAAAGACAAGATCACTGGTACTGATATTCAGCTTTCAGAAGATGCTTCAGAACGTGATCAGACTCCTGAGTCTGAGAAAAGTTCAGAAGCTGAAAATCTTCAAAAAGCTGAAAATCCTCCTGTAGCTGAAAATCTCTCAGTAGCTGACACTTCTCCTGATGCCAATCAAGAACATTGTTGGAACATAATGGGTGTTCAGAAACAACCTGAATGAACAAGGAGAGGTAGATCAGAAGCTCAACAGAGGTATGATTTGTTCTCTGTTATACTTAACAGCTTCTACATCAATGTGAAAGACTATCAGATTTATGAAAACAGCATACCCATCTTTGTGATAATACTGCTGCTATCTGTTTGTCTAAAAATCTAATTCTACATTCAAGAGCCAAGCATATTGAAATTAAAAATCATTTTATTAGAGATTATGTTCAGAAGATAGATTTAATTTTATTAATAAGAATCTGAACATGCATTTCATCCCTTGAAAAAATTGCTTCACTCTGAATAGAAACTGGGAATCTGAATTTCATCAGAAGCTAAGACTTAACAGACACTCAATTTGAGAGTCTAAAGAAAGTTCGGCTTCTGAAGACATCAAAGTCTGAGTTTTAGAATCAGAATCTTCTGATAAAACTCATTATAAGTGGACACTTTACACGTGGCTCACTAATGAGAGTAAATCTGAACTGTTGTCTAACACATGGTTAGAATCTGATAAGTTATAATTGCTGGGGAGTGATGAAATATGTTGGGTTTTTGTAGATTGGCTACATTTTGCAAAAACATCTACTAGCCAGATGCTGGGACAGATGCGGTAGCATATGGAACAGCTTTTCGTATCTTGTGATTTTCGCGCCAGCTAGCGCTTTATATTTATGTACGCAATCTTCCAAAGATTTGCCTGAAGATTTATTTTCATCTAGCTTGCTGATCAAGGCGCGTGTATCTGATTGAAGATTTGATTGAAGTTTTATTTGCCTTGCTATTTGTTCCACAAGATATCATTCTATATTTGGAAGCTTTTTATTATTTCTAGAAGATCTTTTCAGCTGGACCGGACAATGTCCATGCTCTATTTTGAAGCCCAGACCCGTGGTATCTCAGTGCTATATATTTGTGAAGACAAACCCTAGTTGGGTAACTAAAAACCGTGTGTGTTAGCAAAGCGTGTGTTTTAAGGTTTTTAGGGTTTTGTTTGTTAATTGTGAGCCTTGCTTGTATCTCCCTGATTCAAGCTAAGGACTGAGTTTGTTTTGAGTTGTAATTTGTAAGCTGCTCCTAAGCTTTTAAGTACGGAGTGAGTATGTGTTATTAGCGTGTGTTTCTCTTGGTTGTGTTTTATGTTTTGTGTGTTTGATAACAATACTGTGTGTGTTGTTCGTAGGAATTGAGACGGGGTCTCATATCTAGGAGTTCCTAGATAGAGTTGCCACTGGTAGGGTCTAGGTGCAAGGTCAAGTAGTGTGTCTGCGTTGGTCTTTTCACTAGAACTATAATAGTGGAATCATTCCTGGATTGGTATCCCCCAGAGTAGGAGAGTTGCTCCGAACTGGGTTAACAAACTCTCTGTGTACTTTTTATTTCCGCTGTGTTCCTTTTAATTTGTGCTTTGTTACGTTGTGCTATTTTAATTGTAGTTCTGAGTAGACACGCGCTCGGACAGTTGTGCCAACATTGTGCACAACATATTTCAGTCAGGTTGCCAGGAATTTCAATTGGCATCAGAGCAGGCACCCTGTTCTGTGTGGGTGAGCTCCAGGGAAAGAAGTTTCTGGCTCAATGGATAAAGAAGGAGGACTGGTGAACAGACCACCCTTGTTGGATGGGTCAAACTATGACATTTGGAAATCACGCATGACAGCTTTCTTGAAATCTCTAGACAGCAGAGCTTGGAAGGCTGTGATCAAGGCATGGGTCCCTCCTAAAATAAAAGATGCGAATAATGTTGATACTGATGAGTTGAAACCAGAAGAGGAGTGGTCTACAGAAGAAGACACTGCAGCTATTGGAAACTCTAAAGCCCTGAATGCTTTGTTTAATGGTGTTGACAAGAACATGTTCAGGTTGATTAAACAATGTACTATTGCCAAGGAAGCTTGGGATATCCTAAAAACAGCTCATGAAGGTACTCAAAAGGTCAAGAAGTCAAGGCTACAACTGCTAACAACACAGTTTGAGAATTTGAGAATGAAAGAAGGAGAGAGTGTTCATGACTTTCACATGAATGTGCTAGAATATGCTAACACTTTTGAATCCTTGGGGGAAAAGATATCCGATGAAAAACTGGTAAGCAAAATTCTCAGGTCCCTGCCTAAGAAATTTGATATGAAAGTATGTGCTATCGAGGAGGCCCAAGATATTGGAGATATGAAAGTTGATGAGTTGATTGGATCTCTCCAAACTTTTGAATTAAAGGTTAATGAAAGATCTGAAAAGAAAGACAAGAACATTGCTTTCATCTCCAACACTGATGAAGATGATGTGGAGAGTAATTTAGATACTGATGAGAGCATCTCTGAAGATATTGTGTTGTTGGGCAAACAATTTAATAAAGTTGTGAAGAGGATGGACAGACGCCCTAGGACAAATGCTCCGGACAACAGTCGCAGCATCTATAAAAATGTCAACAATCAGAGGAAACCTAGAACTGATGACAAAATCAATCAAAGCAAAGGGGTGCAATGCCATGAATGCGAAGGTTTTGGTCACATCAGAACTGAGTGTGCAACGTATCTGAAGAAACAAAAGAAGGTGATGACTGTGTCTTGGACTGATGAGGATGAGTCAGAAGAAGAACCTGAAACTGCAAAACATGTGAATGCCTTGACTGGAGTGTGCACATCTGACAATGAATCTAGTGATGAAGAGCTAACATATGATGAACTGGCTGATTCTTACAAGGAGCTATATCTCAAAAGTGAGGAAGTTTGTAAAACTTTAGAAAAACAAAAAGGGACCATCGCTCTCCTGCAAGCTGAGAAAGACAAACTTCTGAAAATAAACTCAGACCTCAATGATGAGGTTATATTACTTACTTCCAAGATTGGCAATATGAACAAGCAACTGCGGATGATGAACAAAGGTACTGATGCTTTAGACGAAATTCTGGAAATAAGACAGAAACCTGGAGATTCTAAAGGTATTGGGTTTGACTACAGTTCTATGCCTCAGCAGAAACTATTACCAGTGAGACAGTTTGTGGCACCTGTTAGTACTCATGATCATACTATGTCAAGACAGATGCCCCAGCATCAGGTGAGACAACAGGCATCAGGATATAGGACCAGATCAAAAGGAAGGAATTATGCTTGGGTATGTCATTACTGTGGAAGAAAAGGACATATCAGACCTTTCTGTTTTAAATTACATGGTTACCCAGACAGGACCTATTCACCAAGACCTGATCCCACAGTAAAGATCACCAAAAAGCAGTGGAAGCAGAAAAATGATAATTTCACAAGCAACACTATGGATCCTAGAAAAATAGAACCAGAAGCTGATGAGATTGCTCAAATTGCTCATACATCTCTGAGAGTGTCATCCAGAAATGATTGGTACTTTGACAGTGGATGTTCCAGACATATGACTGGTGATAAAAATTATTTGACTGATGTTAAGCCTTATGCTACAAGTTTTGGGACTTTTGGGGATGGAGCCAAAGGAGAAATAAAGGGTGTAGGAAATCTTGTGGAAGAGGGTCTACCCAAACTTGATAAGGTGCTTCTTGTGAAAGGATTAACTGCCAACTTAATTAGTATTAGTCAACTGTGTGATCAAGGGATGAAGGTCAACTTTACTAAGAGTGAATGCTTAGTTGCTAACAGTGAAGTGGACATCCTGATGAGAGGTATTAGATCAAAGGACAATTGCTACTTGTGGGTCTCTCAAGAAAAACCAAAGTTATCTACTTGTCTAATAACCAAAGAAGATGAAGTTAAGCTATGGCACCAAAAGCTTGGACATCTGAATCTCAGAAGCATGAAGAAAGCTATTGCTGAAGGAGCCATCAGAGGTTTACCAAAACTCCAAATTCAGGAAGGAAGTATATGTGGAGAATGCCAGATAGGAAAACAGACCAAGATGCCTCACCAGAAGCTGCAACATCTGTCCATATCCAGAGTTCTTGAGCTATTGCACATGGACTTAATGGGACCTATGCAAGTCGAAAGCTTAGGTGGTAAGAAGTATGCTTTTGTTGTTGTTGATGATTTTTCTAGATATACATGGATAAATTTCATTAAGGAGAAGTCAGACACCTTTGAAAAATTCAAGGATCTTTGCTTACAACTTCAGAGAGAAAAGGATTGTGGAATTGTTAGAATCAGAAGTGACCATGGGAAGGAGTTTGAGAATGGTAAGTTCTCTGATTTCTGTATTTCTGAAGGAATATTTCATGAGTTCTCTGCACCCATTACTCCTCAACAAAATGGGATAGTTGAGAGAAAGAACAGAACTTTGCAAGAATCTGCCAGGGTTATGCTACATGCAAAGAAGCTGCCATTTTTCTTTTGGGCTGAAGCCATGAACACAGCCTGCTATATTCATAATAGAGTGACTTTGAGAAAAGGTACATCTACAACCTTGTACGAGCTATGGAAGGACAGGAAGCCAACAGTGAAGCATTTCCATGTGTTTGGTAGTAAGTGCTATATTTTAGCTGACAGGGAACCAAGAAGAAAGATGGATGCTAAAAGTGAAGAGGGAATCTTTCTAGGCTATTCAACAAACAGCAGAGCCTATAGAGTATACAACTCCAGAACCAAGACAGTGATGGAATCTATAAATGTGGTTGTAGATGATGAAGGTAATAATGCTGTGACAGATGATGCGACATTTGACTTAGCATCTGACCTACAGGAGGAGAAGAAAGAAGATGAAGCAAGTAATAAGCAAGATTCTGAAGTAACAGGTCCAGAGAAGACTGCTCCCAACAAAGGACCATCTATCAGAGTTCAGAAAAACCACCCCATAGATCAAGTCATTGGCGACCCTAACCAAGGGATCACAACTAGAAGGAACTATGATGAGGTATCAAATTCTTGCTTTATATCTAAACTTGAACCAAAGAATGTTAAGGAAGCTCTAACTGATGAGTTCTGGATAAATGCTATGCAAGAAGAATTAACTCAGTTCAAGAGAAGTAATGTGTGGGACCTAGTTCCTAGACCAGATAATGTGAATGTTATAGGTACCAAGTGGGTTTATAAAAACAAGTCTGATGAAAATGGTACTATCACTAGAAACAAAGCCAGACTGGTTGCACATGGATACTCTCAAATTGAAGGTGTAGACTTTGATGAGACTTTTGCTCCTGTAGCTAGGTTGGAATCAATTAGGTTGTTACTTGGGATTGCATGCATACTAAAATTCAAGTTGTATCAGATGGATGTCAAGAGTGCCTTTCTCAATGGGTACTTAAATGAAGAGGTTTATGTGGAACAGCCTAAAGGCTTCATTGATCCTAGTTTTCCAAACCATGTGTACAAATTGAAGAAAGCTCTATATGGCCTGAAGCAAGCTCCTAGAGCTTGGTATGAGAGACTTGCTGAGTTTCTAATCAACCATGGCTATAGGAAGGGAGGAAATGACAAGACCCTGTTTGTGAAAGATGAAAATGGACAGCTGATGATTGCTCAAATATATGTAGATGACATAGTCTTTGGAGGAATGTCTGACCAGATGATAGAGCATTTTGTTCAGCAAATGCAATCTGAATTTGAGATGAGTCTTGTAGGTGAGCTAAAGTTCTTTCTTGGTCTTCAAGTGAAACAGATGGAAGATACTATATTTATCTCTCAAAGTAAGTATGCTAAAAATATAGTCAAGAAATTTGGGATGGAAAATGCTGCTCATAAAAGAACCCCTGCTCCCACACATGTGAAATTATCAAAGGATGAGAAAGGTGTGGATGTTGACCAAAGCATGTATAGGAGTATGATAGGAAGTCTTCTATATCTTACAGCAAGTAGGCCAGATATCACATTTGCAGTTGGAGTGTGTGCCAGGTACCAAGCTGAACCAAAAATAAGTCATCTGACTCAGGTAAAGAGAATTCTGAAGTATGTGAATGGCACTAGTGACTATGGCATGTTGTATTCTCATGGGGAAAGCACTGTGTTGTTTGGATATTGTGATGCTGACTGGGCTGGAAGTGCAGATGATAGAAAGAGTACTTCTGGTGGATGTTTCTTTCTGGATAACAATCTTATATCCTGGTTCAGTAAGAAGCAAAATTGTGTTTCTTTGTCTACAGCTGAAGCTGAGTACATAGCAGCTGGTAGCAGTTGTTCCCAATTGTTGTGGATGAGACAGATGCTGAGCGAGTACAATGTCAAGACAGATGCTATGACATTATATTGTGACAATCTGAGTGCAATTAATATCTCTAAAAATCCTATACAACACAGCAGGACTAAACACATTGACATTAGACATCATTTTATTAGAGATCTGGTTGAAGAAAAAATTGTCACTCTTGAGCATGTTGCAACTGAAGAGCAATTAGCAGATATTTTTACAAAAGCTCTTGATGCTAATCAATTTGAAAAATTAAGACAGAAGTTAGGGATCTGTTTATTTGAGGAATTGTAGCAGTTAATTTATGGGAGGCGTGCAGCAGTTATTTTCTCCCTCCTCAACCGCTTGATGCACGCAATTCAAGGAAGCTATCTCCAACCTTCCTTATTCAAACCTCCCACACGCTACCATCATTATTCTTTTCTTAACTTCTCAGTTGCTTCTGGTTTGGCCAAATTGATTTATGCTGTTGGTACCAAGTCACCTTTTGATTATGGGGCCTACATTTATTATCAGGTTTTGGAGCATGCTAAGTCCTTTGCTATCAAGTTTCCTATAGCTTTTCCCACTCTCCTGTGTGGTATTGTGCTTCAGCAACACCCAGATATTTTGATCAGTACTGATGAGCCCTGTAAGAGGTCTGGCCCTATGGCCTTGGATTGTAGTTTGCTGTCTGAGAAACATGCTGCTGACTTAGCTGGTACTTCTGTCCGGACGTCTGGTGTGCTAACTAGAAAACAAATAATTGCAGATCTAACTGAGACTAGTGTGGCTCTTGGAGCTAGGAAGATGAAAATTGATAGGATAATTGCAGCCTTGAAGGCTGAATCTGAAGCTGAGGGTGAGCACGATGAAGAAGAAGGAGGGAATAATAATGCTTCTGCTGGTGATACTGAGGAGTTCTCCGCTGACTCTGATGAATTCTGATTCTGATGTTGTCCCTGTTCTCAGTTGCTGTATTCTTTGTGTTTGTTTTGGTTGGTTGGCCAAGACCCTGGATTTCTTATGCACCTTGAGTGCTTCTGGTCTGTAATATGCACTCTATGTGGTTTCTGGTAACTCTCTATGGTTTCTATGGACTTTCTATGAGTATGCACTATCTGTTATTTGTCAGAATTTTTGGCTAAAAAGGGGGAGTAGAATTTGATTTATTATCTGTTGCTTGTGTGCTGATTGAAGCTTGTATTATGTATGGTTACATGTGTTGAGGGGGAGTGTAGTATATGTTGAGGGGGAGTTCTGGTACATGCATGTTTTGAGGGGGAGCTCTCTTAAGTTTTCTTGGTGTGTGGAAATTTATTTTTTCCCTTATCTATGTGATTCCACTATATGAAAGTTTATTTCTCTCTAGTTGTTCCTATGAGGCTAGATGTTTGTGTTATCTGGTGCATGCCTCTGATTCTACTTGCAAGCCATCTTTCACTATTTCTCGCTTGGAAGTATTCTCGTTATATGCTACGATATTTTCTTTCCTTGTTGTGTGCCTATGTTGACGTGAAGGAAACTTTTCTGTGTATCTCCCAAGGAACTGGCTCTAGAGTGTTTTAGCCAAAATTTTGCCAAAGGGGGAGATTGTTGGGTTTTTGTAGATTGGCTACATTTTGCAAAAACATCTACTAGCCAGATGCTGGGACAGATGCGGTAGCATATGGAACAGCTTTTCGTATCTTGTGATTTTCGCGCCAGCTAGCGCTTTATATTTATGTACGCAATCTTCCAAAGATTTGCCTTGAAGATTTATTTTCATCTAGCTTGCTGATCAAGGCGCGTGTATCTGATTGAAGATTTGATTGGAAGTTTTATTTGTCCTTGCTATTTGTTCCACAAGATATCATTCTATATTTGGAAGCTTTTTATTATTTCTAGAAGATCTTTTCAGCTGGACCGGACAATGTTCATGCTCTATTTCGAAGCCCAGACCCGTGGTATCTCAGTGCTATATATTCGTGAAGACAAACCCTAGTTGGGTAACTAAAAACCGTGTGTGTTAGCAAAGCGTGTGTTTAAGGTTTTTAGGGTTTTGTTTGTTAATTGTGAGCCTTGCTTGTATCTCCCTGATTCAAGCTAAGGACTGAGTTTGTTTTGAGGTGTAATTTGTAAGCTGCTCCTAAGCTTTTAAGTACGGAGTGAGTATGTGTTCATTAGCGTGTGTTTCTCTTGGTTGTGTTTTATGTTTTGTGTGTTTGATAACAATACTGTGTGTGTTGTTCGTAGGAATTGAGACGGGGTCTCATATCTAGGAGTTCCTAGATAGAGTTGCCACTGGTAGGGTCTAGGTGCAAAGTCAAGTAGTGTGTCTGCGTTGGTCTTTTCACTAGAACTATAATAGTGGAATCATTCCTGGATTGGTATCCCCCAGAGTAGGAGAGTTGCTCCGAACTGGGTTAACAAACTCACTGTGTACTTTATATTTCCGCTGTGTTCCTTTTAATTTGTGCTTTGTTACGTTGCGCTATTTTAATTGTTGTTCTGAGTAGACACGCGCTCGGACAGTTGTGCCATCATTGTGCACAGCATATTTCAGTCAGGTTGCCAGGAATTTCAGGATATGCCTATGAAAAGAGATAGGTATGGATTGGGCTATCAACCATCCATGGGAAAGAATGATGCTGCAAGGGTACCTATTGGTAACATTCGAGAAACTTTCTGCAGTGCGGGTTTTGCTAGTGAAGATCAAGTAGCTGTCATTGAAGATGTTCCAGATGATGGGGAGACACCTTGTTTGGTCTACCATTGCTCTCCGAATGCAAGCCTCAACAACTGGACTGCCGTTGAAATCCCAGAGATATTTTCTTTTTCAAAGTAATTTTATCATGTTTTTCAAATCCTTTTGCTCTGCCCAAGGCTTAAGGATAACTTTGTAGGGCACCCTTTTATTCAGATGTTGAATCATCGTCAATAAAAAGCATTTTGTTTTCCACTACTCTTTATTTCTTTCATTTCTGCATTTATTTATTTTATTTTTTTTAGAAAATGGTAATCTTTTCCTCTCTTTTGTTTATTTTTGTTTTGTTCATCCTTCTAAAATAAAAATCATCATAAAACACATGCAGATCTCTAAATAAACCCATTGAATATGATACCGCTACAATCCCGCATAACCTTGAGCTCCCCATTAACCAAGCTGAAGAGGATGGTGAAAGCGATTGTGAGCTTCCCGAGGAGTTGGCAAGACTGCTAGAGCACGAGTCTAAAGAGATACAGCCGAATCAAGAGCCCGTGGAGGTAATAAACTTGGGAACTGAACACGAAAGAAGATAGGTCAAGATCGGTTTGTCTTTAAAGGCAAAAGAGCGCAAGAAGTTGGTCGAACTCTTGAGGGAATATATAGATGTGTTTGCATGGTCGTACCAAGACATGCCAGGATTGGATACCAAGATAGTTAAGCACAAACTGCCACTCCGGCCAGAATGTCCGCCGATAAAACAGAAGTTGAGAAGGACAAGACCGGACATGTCGCTCAAGATCAGGGAAGAGGTCAAAAGACAGTTTGATGCAGGATTCCTAGCCGTGGCAAAGTATCCACAATGGATTGCCAACATAGTACCAATGCCGAAGAAAGATGGTAAAGTGTGAATGTGTGTCGACTACCGAGATCTAAACAAAGCAAGTCCCAAGGATGACTTCCCATTACCTCACATTGACATGTTGGTAGACAATACAGCCCGGTTCACGGTTTTCTCATTTATGGATGGATTCTCCGGCTATAATCAAATCAAGATGGCTCCAGAAGACATGGAGAAAACTACCTTCATCACCCCATGGGGAACATATTGCTACAAGGTAATGCCTTTCGGCTTGAAGAATGCTGGAGCAACCTATCAAAGAGCAATGATGGCTCTCTTCCATGACATGATGCACAAAGAAATAAAGGTCTATGTAGATGACATGATCGCGAAGTCCGAAACTGAAGAAGACCATATCCTTCACTTGCAAAAGTTATTCGGACGTTTAAGGAAATATAGACTGCGACTCAATCCAGCTAAGTGTACCTTTGGTGTCAGGTCCGGAAAGCTACTTGGTTTCATCGTTAGTCAACGAGGGATCGAGGTTGACCCTGACAAGGTACGTGCAATCCAAGATATGCCAGCTTCTCGTACTGAAAAAGAAGTTCGTGGTTTTCTAGGGAGATTGAACTACATCTCTAGGTTCATTTCTCATCTCACCACTACTTGTGAGCCAATCTTCAAATTGCTACGTAAGGATCAGGCCATCATATGGAATGAGAATTGCCAAGGGGCATTTGAAAAGATCAAACAATACTTGCAAGAACCACCCATCTTGATACCGCCCGTTCCTGGAAAACCTCTCATTATGTACTTGACAGTATTGGAGGAATCCATGGGATGTGTGCTGGGGCAACATGATGAAACTGGTAGGAAGGAGCATGCCATCTATTTCTTGAGCAAGAAGTTCACCGATGTTGAAACCAGATACACCCTGCTAGAAAGAACTTGTTGTGCTTTGGCATGGGCTGCCCGTCGATTGAGACAGTACATGATTTGTCACACAACGTGGTTGATATCAAAGATGGATCCAATCAAGTACATCTTTGAGAAACCCGCTCTGACTGGAAGGATTGTCCGTTGGCAAATGCTGTTATCCGAGTATGACATCCTGCATGTAACTCAGAAAGCCATTAAAGGAAGTGTGCTAGCAGATCACTTGGCTCATCAACCAGTGGAAGACTATCAGCCCATACCATTTGATTTCCCGGTTGAAGATATTATGGCTTTAAAAGAAGATGAGGTCATAGGAGACGATGAGGGACCCGAACCGGGAGCTCGATGGAAGCTTGCATTCGATGGCGCATGTAATGCCATGGGGCATGGGATTGGAGCTGTTCTAATATCTCCAAAGGGTGGTTATACCCCCTTCATAGCAACACTATGTTTTGACAGCACAAATAATGTGGCGGAATATGAAGCATGCATATTGGGCCTTGAGGCTGCCATCGACTTAAGAGTCAAGATTTTGGAGGTGTATGGAGATTCGGCCCTAGTCATTTACCAAGTAAAAGGAGAATGGGAAACCCATCCCAAACTGACCCCATACCGCGCTCATGTCTTGAAGCTAATAAAGTTCTTCGACGAAATCTGAAGGTGAGAAAAACACACAAGAAATGGGGGGATGAATTGTGTGGGCTGATCTTTTCTTTCTCAAAAACTTATGTTAAGTTCAGAATCTGATATAGATCAGTTCTGAACTATTTTCAGAGTGTTTATGCAGCGGATATAAAGCTAAATGAGAGAGGGAAAGAAAGACACAATGGTTTATCCTGGTTCCTTCCACAATCCGGAAGTAGTCCAGTCCCCTTGTTACTAACAAGAGATTTTTCACTATAATCAAACTGATTACAATTGCTCAAAGCACAAAGCTAAGAGACTTCCAGTTGCTCAAACACCTAGTAAGAGACTTCTAATGCTCAAGATACACTGTCAAGAGACTTCCAATGCTAAAGACACAAAGTCAAGAGACTTCCAATGCTCAAGACACAAAGTCAAGAGACTTCTAGTTGCTCAAACACTTAGTAAGAGACTTCCCTGCTTAGATACACAATCTAAGGCTTTCTATGCTCAATACACAAAGTTATGAAACTTCTGGTTTGCTCAAGCAAGCAGGCTAGAGACTTGGGTTCAAACAGATTTTACAACAATAAAACAGTTTGAGTTGAACACTTGATATACAATCAGTGGTGTTCACAAAATACAACTCAGGTTAAGACTCTACACTTAAGTAATTCTAAGATAAAAAGGTTTGTAAGAATTCCTAAGTTATTTGATGACCGATCACGTAAAAACAGAGTATTGCAGTTCTGGTTTTCTGGGACAGTGTCTTAGTCTTCTTCTTCAAATCTTCAATCCTTTATAGAGAATTAAAAGAGCTGTTGTAGAAGAGCCATGTCATCAAATAGTGCCGTTGCAAATGAAGCTTTGTCCAGCAAATAATCCTTCTGTTCTAACAGTGTATGTGCGCAGAAAAACAGAGCAGCTTATTTTGAATGTTTCCTTAAAACCTGGCTGCGTGTTTCATCCAAGGAGACAAGGTTTGCAAAGAGTTGTTCTGACACAACAGTACTTTGACAGTTGCAAACGTTGACTGCAGTACTTCAGAAGCTGGCATCAGACGCACCATTCAGAAGCAGGCCTTCAGACGCTGACTTTTGTTGACCTTCAGACGCACTGTTCAGACGCTGACTTTTGTTGACCTTCAGACGCACTGTTCAGACGCACCCTTCAGACGCACTGTTTAGACGTTGACTTCTGTTGACCTTCAGAAGCTGCTTCAGACACTGATTTGCTTCAGCCTTGCAACACAAGCTTCTTTGCTTTCCTTCTTGCTCTTAGCTTGTTCTTTCATAACCAATGTTAGATACCAAACTTTAAGTACATGGTTCTGCACACTTAGAATCAAGCATTAGCAATTCCAATTTTCTTTTTAACACTTTGTTATCATCAAAACCCAAAAGAGAGTTGTTCATACATTTTGTTCCAACAATCTCCCCCTTATTTATGATGACAAACACAAGTATTAAATAGAAAATTGTTGTTAATTTAATTAACAAGTTAACTACAGGGTATGAGGTTTGCAAGCTCCCCCTTAGTCTGATCCAGGTTAATTAAATTCAGTTTAGATCAAAAAGGTGACAATTCTAGAATTGTTGTTAACTTTAATTAACAAGTTGACTTCAGGATGAGGTTTGCAAGCTCCCCCTAAGTCTGATAATCCACAAGGTGAGGTTTGCAAGCTCCCCTTGATTCTTATCCAAGTTAATTAAATTCAACTTGAAACAATAAGGTGAAATTATCACTCAGAATTATAAATAACAAGCTGACTTCAGGGCATGAGGTTTGTAAGCTCCCCCTAAGTCTGATGATCCACAGGATGAGGTTTGTAAGCTCCCCGAGTCTTATCCAAGTTATTTAAATTCAGTTTAACTCAATAAAGAGTAATTTATCTCATAGAATTTAATTTAGAGGCTAAGAGATTAAAAACAGTTCTCATAAGTTAATTAACTGACAGAAATTAACTTATATTCTGACTGGCTCAGAGCCTGAAATACTTGTAACTTTCTCCCCCTTTTGTCATCAACAAAAAGAAAATTTAAGAATTTTAAAATAGAGAGAGAGTTCAGAAGTGAGATAATCATGCAATCATATAGGTAATCAAGCAGCAAAGATAAACATCAGAGCAAACTTGATCATACATGAAGTATATAAGATTGCATTGAAAAACAGAGAATGATGTTCAAAAGCATAAAAGATTGTTCAGAGCATCCTGTTCAGAGCATTCTTGTTCAGTACATTATGTTCAGTAGCACTGAACTGTTACAGACACAACTGTCCAGAGCATATGGTTCAGTACTACTGAACTGTGTTCAGACAGAATTTAGAGTTTAAAACTGGGTCTGAAAACTGAACATTTAAGATGAAAACTGAAAACTGTGTTTTGAGTGTGTTTGATTAAAACTTTTCAGAAACAAAAAAACATTTAAACACACTACACATTGATGACTTTAGGAGGGTGCAAAGTACAGCTTTCAAAACTTAATACATCACAGCCCAGCTGTTATTACTTATCAGATTCCGACCAAGTGTTGAACAACAGTTCAGATTCACTCTCATTAGTGGGTCACATGTAAAATGTCCACTTATGATGAGTTTTATCAGAAGTCACAAAAATTCAGATTCTGAGACTCAAATTCTGATGTTTTCAGAAGCTGAACTTTCTTCAGACTCTCAAAGTGAGTGTCTGTTAAGTCTTAGCTTCTGATGAACTTCAGATTCTCAGTTTCTTATTCAGAGTCAAGCACATTTTTCCAAGAGATGAAATGCATTGTTCATATTCTTTTTAATAAATTTAAATCTATCTTCTGAACTAAATCTCTTAATAAAATGATGTTTAAATTCAATATGCTTTGCTCTTGAATGTAGAATTGGAATTTTTTGACAAACAGATTACATCAGTATTATCACAAAAAAGGTTATGCTGTTTTTCATGAATATGATAGTTTTCCAACTGATGTAGAATATATTAAGTATAACAGAGAACAAAACATACCTCTGTTGAGCTTCTGATCTACCTCTCCTTGTTCATTCATTTTGTTGCTGAACACCCATTTTTGTTCCAACAATGTTCTTAATTGGCTTTAGGAGAAGTATCAGATTCTGAGACTTTTCAGCTTTGGACTTTCTTCAGACTCAAGTTTTGGTTCAGGTTCTGAAGTGTCCTCTGAGAGCTGAATCTCAGTACTAGTGATCTAGTCTTTGTGGTTTCCTCCAGATTCCACAGTTCCTCCCTCTTTCATGATCAGGGTTTGGAACATAGACTTTCCTTCTGTCATGCAGTGCCAGCAGCCACTGTCCAGGCATCAGGACTTCACCTTTTCTTTGGCATTTAATCATATCTGCAATAGAAATGATTTCTGACTTGGGTACCCATATGGGTCCTCTTGGGTTAGTTCTGAAAGGTTTAGTCTTTTGCACCTTATGTCTGGAGTTATAGAACTCAGACTTGTTCAGATATCTTGGATATGAATCCTTTAATCTTGAATAAGTCTTAGTATCAGAAACTGAGTTCTTCAGAACTTGAGTTTTCAATGGTCTTGACTCAGATTTCTTCAGAACCTGAGACTTGAAGGTCTTTGGTTCTGAGTTATTTAGAGTCTGAACCATTGAGCACTTTGGTTCTGATTTCTTCAGAACTTTGGACTTAAGAGTCTTTGATTCTGATTTGTTCAGAATCTTGGATTCAGAAGTAGAAGGTTTTGATTTGTTAAGACTTTCAGTTTTGCTAGCTCCTGACACAAGATAGACTTTCTGTCCTTTCTTAATAAAATCAGAATCAGATGACAGATTGGCTTTTTTTTGTACCTTTGTTCTGGCATTCTGAGATTTAACAGATTTTGTATAAACTGGTTTAGTATCCCTTGAAGGTTTTACAAACACAGCCTTTTGAAAATTTGAGTCTGAATTTTTCAGAGTTTGAGACTTACTTGTCTTAGGTTCTGAACTCTTCAGACTCTGAACATTTTCCGGTTTAGAGTCTGTTTTCCTCATAGTCTTAGACTTAGAACCTTTCGGTTTAGACTTTGGCAAAGTTTTGAATTCTGCCTTCATCTTTCCCTTAGGTTCAGAAGCTCTAGATTCTGAGCAGTTCAGAACTTCAGACTTAGCAGTCTCAGTTTCTGTTGAATTCTGTTTCTCAGAATTGTCAGATGCAGGTACAAAATATACCTTAGTGCCTTTTATATTATCTTTAGAACAGGATGGTAGGTTTGTTTCATTTGAAAAATTAAATGAATCATTTTTGAAACCAATTCCTTCTCCTTTGTTTCTGCTGATATTGTAAATCATAGAAGCAACTTTGCTTATGTTGATTCCAGTTAAGATAAAATCCTGAAATACAATTTCTTGTTCATTTTGAATTTTATCAGGTTTCTTATGAACCATTTCTTTGAGTTCTTTAACTTCTTCATCAATCTAATTGATATGATTCTGAAGTTGAAGATTCTCATCAGCCAGCAAGTTATTTTCTTTTTCAAAGATTTTAATTGATTTAACTTGCTTCTGAGGTGGTTCATAAGGTCGTTTACTGTATCAATAAGTTCAGACTGAGTGAGTTCAGAATATACCTCATCTTCAGAGTCTGAACCTGATTCTTCATCAGAAGATGTTGTAGCAATCAGAGCTAGATTTGCTTCTTCACTTAAAAGCTTATCAACTTTCTTATCAGCCAGTTTTACAAGAAGAGCATTGTTCTTATCTTTTAAGTCATAGATGTGACTTTGAGCTTCTTCTTGTTTTCTTTCAAGCAGTTCAAAATCATTTTTCAAAGTTTTAAATTGCTTTGACTTGTTAAGATAATGACTGATAAGATATTTGACAGTTTTAATAAGTCCAGATCTAATGAATTTAGAATATACCTCATTATCACCATCTGAGTCTGAACCTGACTCTGTATCAGAAGATACAGTTACAACCAAATCCAAATTGGCTTCATCTTCATCTTCCTTGTCAGATTCTGATTCAGCCTCTGTATCTGAAGATACTGTTGCAATTAAAGCCAAGTTGCCTTCTTCTTCATCTTCCTTGTTTCCCTCATAGGTAGAACACAGAGAATTGAAGATGGCCTTTGCAGTTGACTTATCATTCAGCTTTAGATACTCATTGTGAGGTAGAGAGTTCACAATGATATCTCTTACTCTTCTATGATTTTTATAAATCATTCTTTCAGCATCTGAGAGTCTCTTTCTGTCAGTTGCTACACCTTCTTCATCAACAAGAATAGTGATACCATCTTCAATGATATCCCATAGAGTGTCATCAACACCAATAATGTGACTGTACATCCTGCTTTTCCACCAAGAAAACTCTTCAGAATCACCAGTAAACACAGGAGGTTTATGGTGTGAATAAGATTGCCTGTTTTCTGGATCATAGCCACCACCACCACCACTTCTGGATGTAGATTCACCAGAATCACCAGAAGTCATGTTTTTCTCTGGATCAATACTGACTCACTGTTAAGTGATTGAATTTCAGAACCAGAGCTCTGATACCAACTGAAGGTGAGAAAAACACACAAGAAGGGGGGTTGAATTGTGTGGGCTGATCTTTTCTTTCTCAAAAACTATGTTAAGTTCAGAATCTGATATAGATCAGTTCTGAACTATTTTCAGAGTGTTTACGCAGCGGATATAAAGCTAAATGAGAGAGGGAAAGAAAGACACAATGGTTTATCCTGGTTCCTTCCACAATCCGGAAGTAGTCCAGTCCCCTTGTTACTAACAAGAGATTTTTCACTATAATCAAACTGATTACAATTGCTCAAAGCACAAAGCTAAGAGACTTCCAGTTGCTCAAACACCTAGTAAGAGACTTCTAATGCTCAAGACACACAGTCAAGAGACTTCCAATGCTCAAGACACAAAGTCAAGAGACTTCCAATGCTCAAGACACAAAGTCAAGAGACTTCCAATGCTCAAGACACAAAGTCAAGAGACTTCCAATGCTCAAGACACAAAGTCAAGAGACTTCTAGTTGCTCAAACACTTAGTAAGAGACTTCCCTGCTTAGACACACAGTCTAAGACTTTCTATGCTCAATACACAAAGTTATGAGACTTCTGGTTTGCTCAAGCACGCAGGCTAGAGACTTGGGTTCAAACAGATTTTACAACAATAAAACAGTTTGAGTTGAACACTTGATATACAATCAGTGGTGTTCACAAAATACAACTCAGGTTAAGACTCTACACTTAAGGAATTCTAAGATAAAAAGGTTTGTAAGAATTCCTAAGTTATTTGATGACTGATTACGTAAAAATAGAGTATTGCAGTTCTGGTTTTCTGGGACAAAGTCTTAGTCTTCTTCTTCAAATCTTCAATCCTTTATAGAGAATTAAAAGAGTTGTTGTAGAAGAGCCATGTCATCAAATAGAACCGTTGCAAATGAAGCTTTGACCAGCAAATAATCCTTCTGTTCTGACAGTGTATGCGCGCAGAAAAACAGAGCAGCTTATTTTGAATGTTTCCTTAAAATCTGGCTGCGTGTTTCATCCAAGGAGACAAGGTTTGCAAAGAGTTGTTCTGACACAACAGTACTTTGACAGTTGCAAACGTTGACTGCAGAATCTCAGACTTCAGAAGCTTCTCTTCAAAAGCTGTGCTTCATGAACTGTTCATCAGAAGCTCCCTTCAGACATAGTACTTCAGAAGCTGGCATCAGACGCACCCTTCAGAAGTAGGCCTTCAGACGCATTGTTCAGACGCTGACTTTTGTTGACCTTCAGACGCACTGTTCAGACGCTGACTTTTGTTGAACTTCAGACGCACTGTTCAGATGCACCCTTCAGACGCACTGTTCAGACGTTGACTTCTGTTGACCTTCAGACGCATCTTCAGAAGCTGCCTTCAAAAGCTGCTTCAGACACTGATTTGCTTCAGCCTTGCAACACAAGCTTCTTTGCTTTCCTTCTTGCTCTTAGCTTGTTCTTTCATAACCAATGTTAGATACCAAACTTTAAGTACATGGTTCTGTACACTTAGAACCAAGCATTAGCAATTCCAATTTTCTTTTTAACACTTTGTTATCATCAAAACCCAAAAGAGAGTTGTTCATACATTTTGTTCCAACAAGCATCTGCTACTTGATATTCTTCTCTAGGGATATGATTGAAGGTGATTTTGTTGGAACAAAATGTATGAACAACTCTCTTTTGGGTTTTGATGATAACAAAGTGTTAAAAAGAAAATTGGAATTGCTAATGCTTGGTTCTAAGTGTACAGAACCATGTACTTAAAGTTTGGTATCTAACATTGGTTATGAAAGAACAAGTTAAGAGCAAAAAGGAAAACATAGAAGCTTGTGTTGCAAGGCTGAAGAAAATCAGCGTCTGAAGAAGTGCTTCTGAAGGCAGCGTCTGAAAGCAGCGTCTGAAGGCAGCGTCTGAAGAGTGCGTCTGATGAACAGTGCTTCTGAAGAGTGTGTCTAAAGAACAGTGCTTCTGAAGAGTGCGTCTGATGAACAGTGCTTCTGAAGAGTGCGTCTGATGAACAGTGCATCTAATGCCTGCGTCTGATGCCAGCTTCTGAAGTACTGTGTCTGAAGGGAGCTTCTGATAAACAGTTCCTGAAGCAAGTTCTGAAGAGAAGCTTCTGAAGTCTGAAATGCAGAAGTCAACAATTGCAACTGTCAAAGTACTGTACTGTCAGAACAGCTCCTTGCAACAGTTGTCTCCTTGGAAGAAACACGCAGCCAGGTTTTAAGGAAACATTCAAAATGTGTTCCTCTGTTTTCTGTGCGCACACAATACCAGAACAGAAGGAATTAATGTTGGCTGAAAGCTTCTAATTGCAACGGCTCTTTTGATGACGTGGCTCTTCTCAACAGCTCTTTAATCTTCTATAAAGGATTGAAGGATTGAAGATGAAGAACCAAGACTCTGTTCCAGAAAAACATATACTCTGTTTTACGTGATAGTCATCAAAAACACTTAGAAATTCTTACAAACTTATTATCTTAGAATTTCTTAAGTAGAGAGTCTTAATCTGAATTGTATTTTGTGAACACCACTGATAGTATATCAGGTGTTCAACTCAAACTCATTTCTGTTGTAAATCTGTTTGATTCAAAGCCTCTAGCCTGCGTGCTTGAGCAATTAGAGAGTCTCATCCTTTGTGGTTGAGCAAGGAAGTCTCATCCTTTGTGGTTGAGAAAGGAAGTCTCTTACTAGGTGTTTGAGCAAGGAAGTCTCATCCTTTGTGGTTGAGCAGGGAAGTCTCTTACTAGGTGTTTGAGCAAGGAAGTCTCATCCTTTGTGGTTGAGCAAGGAAGTCTTGGACTATGTGTCTGAGCAAGGAAGTCTCTATGCTTTGTGCTTGAGCAATTGTAATCAGTTTGATTATAGTGAAAAATCTCTTGTTAGTAACAAGGGGACTGGACTACTTCCGGATTATGGAAGGAACCAGGATTTGTGTCTCTCTTTCCCTCTCTCATTTACTTTATATCCGCTGCATAAAACACTCTGAAAATAGTTCAGATCTGATCAATATCAGAATCTGAACTAACATAAGTTTTTGAGAAAGAAAAGAAATAGCCCACACAATTCAACCCCCCCTTCTTGTGTGTTTTTCTCACCTTCAGTTGGTATCAGAGCTCCGGTTCTGATATTCAATCACCAAACAGTGAGTCAGTAAAGATCCTGAGAAAAACATGTATTCTGATGATTCTGATGAATCCTCTCAAAGAAGTGGTGGTGCTTTTGTATCATATGATTATGATACAGATGACAAGCAATGATATTCACACCATGAACCTCCTATGTTTACTGGTGACCCTAAAGAATTTTCATGGTGGAAAAGCAAGATATACAGCCACATCATTGGAATTGATGACTCCTTATGGGATATCATAGAAGATGGAATATCTATTCAAGTTGATGAAGAAGGAGTAGCTGTTGATAGAAGGAATCTTACTGATGCTGAAAGAAAGATCTACAAAAAGCATCACAAAGTAAGAGGTATCATTGTGGACTCTCTGCCTCACAATGAATACTTGAAGCTGAGTGATAAAGTAACAGCAAAGGCCATCTTCACTTCTCTCTGCTCTAACTATGAAATGATAAGTGACAATGAATCTGAGTCTGAGAAAGAAGATGAAGAAGAAGCAAATATAGCTCTGATAGCTACAACATCTTCTGATGAAGAATAAGGTTCAGACTCTGAAGATGAGGTATATTCTGAACTCACTCGTTCTGAACTTATTGATACAGTTAAGGATTTTATGAACCACCTCAAAAGCAAGCTAAATCAATTTAAATATTTGAAAAAGAAAAATAACTTGCTGGCTGATGAGAATCTTCGACTTCAGAATCACATCAATGAGATTGATGAAGAAGTTAAAGAACTCAGAGAAATGGTTCATAAGAAATCTGATAAAATTCCAAGTGAACATGAAATTGCACTTCAAGATTTTATCTTAACTGGAATCAACAGAAGTAGGATTGCTTCTATGATTTATAATATCAACAGAAACAAAGGAGAAGGTATTGGTTTTAAAAATGATTCATTTAATTTTTTCTAAAGAAACAAACCTAACCTATTGTTCTGAAGATATTATGAAAGGCTCTAAGGTATGTTTTGTACCTGCATCTGACAATTATGAGAAACAGAATTTACCAGAAACAGAGACTGCTGAGTCTGAAGTTCTGAACTGCTCAGAATCCAAAACTTCTGAACCTAAGGGAAAGATGAAGGCAGAATTTAAAACTTTGCCAAAGTCCAAACCAAAAGGTTCTAAGTCTAAGACTATGAGGAAAACAGACTTTAAATCTGAAAAGGTTCAAAGTCTGAAGAGTTCAGAACCTAAGACAAGCAAGTCTCAGAATCTGGAAAATTCAGACTCAAATTTTCAAAAGGTTGTGTTTAATAAACCAGTTTATACAAAACCTTTCAAATCTCAGAATGTTAGACAAATAATGCCTAAGAAAACCAATCTGTCATCTGATTGTATTAAGAAAGGTCAAACTGAAGTTTGCCTTGTGTCAGGAGCTGGCAAAACTGAAGTTCTTAAGAAAACAGAACCAAAGCCTTCAAAGGTTTAGACTCTAAAGAAATCAGAACCAAAGACCTTCAAGTCTCAGGTTCATAAGAAATCTGAGTCAAGACCATTGAAAGCTTAGGTTCTGAAGAACTCAATTTCTAATACTAAGAATTATTCAAGATTAAAGGATTCATTTCCAAGGTATCTGAACAAGTCTGAGTATTATAACTCCAGACATAAGGTGCAACAAAAGATTAAACCTTTCAGGACTAACCCAAGAGGACCCATAAAGATATGGGTACCTAGGTCTGAAATTATTTCTGTTGCAGATATGATTAAGAGCCAAACAAAAGGGGAAATCATGATGCCTGGACTGTGGCTGCTTGCATCACATGACAGAAGACAAGTCTATGTTCCAAACCCTGACCATGAAAGAGGGAGGAACTGTGGAATCTGGAGGAAACCACAAAGACTGGATCATTGGTGCTGATCTAGCTGACACTTCTCCTGAAGCCAATCAAGAACATTGTTGGAACAAAAATGGGTGTTCAGAAACAACCTGATTGAACAAGGAGAGGTAGATCAAAAGCTCCACAGAGGTATGATTGTTCTCTGTTATACTTAATAGATTCTACATCAGTTGAAACACTATCAGATTCATAAAAACATCATATTGCTGCTATCTATTTGTCTAAAAATCTAGGTCTACATTCAAGAGCCAAACATATTGAATTTAAACATCATTTTATTAAGAGATTTTGTTCAGAAGATATATTTAAATTTATTAAAAAGAATCTGAACTTGCATTTCATCTCTTGAAAAATTGCTTGACTCTGAATAGAAACTGAGAACCTGAAGTTCATCAGAAGCTAAGACTTAACAGACACTCACTTTGAGAGTCTGAAGATAGTTCAGCTTCTGAAAACATCAGAGTCTGAGTTTCAGAATCTGAATTTTTGTGACTTTTGATTAAACTCAGTATAAGTGGACACTTTACACATGGCCCACTAATGAGAGTGAATCTGAACAGTTGTTCGACACTTGGTCAGAATCTGATAAGTAATATCAGCTGGGCTGTGATGAATTAATCCTTGAAAGTTGTACTTTGCACCCTCCTAAAGTCATCAATGTGCAGTGTGTTTAAATGTTTTTCTGTTTCTGAAAAGTTTTAATCAAACACACTCAAAACACAGTTTTCAGTTTTTCATCTTATATGTTCAGTTTTCAGACCCAGTTTTAAACTCTCTATTCTGTCTGAACACAGTTCAGTAGTACTGAACCATATGCTCTGGACAGTTGTGTCTGTAATAGTTGAGTGGTACTGAACATAATGTTCTGAACATTTTTTATCTCACATTTTAACTCTCTTAAAAATTCTTGAATTTTCTTTTTGTTGATGACAAAAGGGGGAGTAAAAGTAACAAGTATTTCAGGCTCTGAGCTCAGAATATAAGTTAATTTCTGTCAGTTAATTAACTTATGAGAACTGTTTTTAATCTCTTAGCCTCTGAATTAATTTCTGTGAGATAAATTACTCTTTATTGAGTTAAATTGAATTTAAATAACTTGGATAAGACTCAGGGAGCTTACAAACCTCATCCTGTGAATTATTAGACTTAGGGGGAGCTTACAAACCTAATACCCTGAAGTCAGCTTGTTATTTACAATTCTGAGTGATAATTTCACCTTATTGTTTTAAGTTGAATTTAATTAACTTGGATAAGAATCAAGGGGAGCTTGCAAACCTCACCTTGTGGATTATCAGACTCAGGGGGAGCTTGCAAACCTCATACCCTGAAGTCAACTTGTTAATTAAAGTTAACAACAATTCTGAAATTATCACCTTTTTGATCTAAACTGAATTTAATTAACCTGGATCAGACTCAGGGGGAGCTTGCAAACCTCATACCCTGCAGTCAACTTGTTAATTAAATTAACAACAATTTTCTATTAATACTTGTGTTTGTCATCATCAAAAAGGGGGAGATTGTTGGAACAAAATGTATGAACAACTCTCTTTTGGGTTTTGATGATAACAAAGTGTTAAAAAGAAAATTGGAATTGCTAATGCTTGATTCTAAGTGTGCAGAACCATGTACTTAAAGTTTGGTATCTAACAGTGGTTATGAAAGAACAAGTTAAGAGCAAGAAGGAAAGCATAGAAGCTTGTGTTGCAAGGCTAAAGAAAATCATGAAGGTGAGAAACACACACACACAAGAAGGGGGGGGGGGGGGGGGGGGTTGAATTGTGTGACTCAAAAACTTGTTCTTTTCTTTTTAAAACCTTAACACAAGTTCAGAACCAGGTTCTGAACTGTGATCAGAAGTATATGCAGCGGATAACAAGTTAAAAGGAGAATGAAAGAGAGGGACACACAAGATTTATACTGGTTCCTTCTCAATGTGAGAAGTAGTCCAGTCCCCTTGTTTTCCAACAAGAGAGTTCCACTATAATCAGTTCTGGTTACAAATGCTCAACCACTAAGGAAGAGACTTCCAGTTGCTCAATCACAAAGAAAGAGGCTTCTATGCTCAACCACCAAGGAAGAGGCTTCCAATGCTCAAGTCACTAAGACAAGAGACTTCCCAATGCTCAAGACACTAAGTCAAGAGGCTTCTGACTCAGACCACAAAGGAATGAGGTTACAAATGCTCAGTATACAGACTGAGACTTTAAGGACCAAACTGGTTTACAAGTAAAGGAGTTTGGGATGAACACTTGATACAATATCAGAGGTGTTCTCTTAATACAACACAGGTTAAGACTCTTAACCTTAAGAAATTCTAAGTTACAAGACTAAAGAATTTCTAAGAGTTTTTATGAACTTGACAGTTTTGACAAAGAAAACAGAGCACAGGTTCAGCAATTTGTTTCAAGAGTCTTAGACAAATTTCTTCTTTAAATCTTCTTCCTTTTATAGATGAAATATAGCTGTTGAAGATTTTCTTGATTTAAGGAAAGAGCCGTTGCAATTTGAGCTAGGATTTCTGCAAATGTGTGCTGCACTTTTTCAAACAAAGCAGAGCAGCAGCCATTTTTGAAATGGCCTACCTTAAAAGCTGGAGAATGTTTGGGTCAGGGAGACAACTGTTCCATTGAGTTGTTCTGACACACCCAGGCATTAAATGCGCACAGTACTGGTCACTTTCCAAGCCACATCACCTTCAGAAGCTTCTGTGTGAACAGTGCATCAGAAGCTGCTGCTTCAGAAGCTGCCTTGTACGGATCAGAAGCTGGCTTCAGGAGTTGACTCTGCGTTGACTTCTTCAGAAGCACCCAGACATCAGAAGCTGCCTTCAGACTCAGAAGCTGCACTTCAGGAGTACTACTTCAGGACCACTTCAGAAGCTCTCAGTTCAGTACCACTACTTCAGGAGCACTTCTTCAGGAGCACTTCTTCAGACCCAGTTTCCTTCTAGCTTTGCAACATTGTTTCTTAGCTTTCCTTCCTTGCTCTAAGCTTGTTCTTCCATAACCATTCTTAATAATCAATCATAAAACACATGGTTCTGAAATCACTTGAACAAAGCATTAGCAAATAACCAATTTTCTATTTAACACTTTGTTATCATCAAAACCATAAAGAGAGATATGTTTACACATAAATGTTTCAACAATCTCCCCTTAATTTATAAGAGACTTGTTAAACACATTTTGTTCCAACAATCTCCCCCTTTATGATGATGACAAACATAAGTATTAAATCAGAAAATTGTTGTTAACTTAATTAACAAGTTAACTGCAGGGTGTGAGGTTTGTAAGCTCCCCCTGAGTTTGATCCAAGTTAATTAAGTTCAGTTAAAAACACAAATGTGAAAATTTCAGGATTGTTGTTAAGTTTAATTAACAATCTGACTTCAGGAGAGGTTTGTAAGCTCCCCCTAGGTCTGACAGTCCTCAAGGTTAGGTTTGTAAGCTCCCCTTGATTTTTATCCAAGTTAATTAAGCTTAACTTAAAACAATATAGTGAAATTATCACTCAGAATTCAAAATTACTTGTTGACTTCAGGTTCTGAGGTTTGTAAGCTCTCCCCCTAAGTCTGATAATCCACTGGATGAGTTTTGTAAGCTCCCTGAGTCTTATCCAAGTTATTTTAAATTCAATTTACTCACTAAGAGTAATGTATCTCACAGAATGGTATCAGAGCCAGATTTACAATTCAGAGGCTAAGAGTTAAAAAGCAGTTCTCATAAGTTAGATTCAATCAGTATCAGAACTTTAACTAATCAGTATCAGATCTTAAACTATTTTAACTTATGTTCAGAGCCTCAGGCTTTAATACCTTTTAATCCCCTTTCATAAGTTAATTACTGACAAAATTTAACTTATTTTGGAGCTCAGGTGCTTTAATACTTGTTTTACTTTCTCCCCCTTTTGTCATCAACAAAAAGTTTTACTTATTCCCCCAACACAGAAAATTTCTCCCCCTTTGTCAAGAGAGTTTGAAAACATCTGTATCAGAGCAGAAAAAGATTTGAAAAGAGTTTGAAAACATGTATCAGAGCAGTTCAATCTCCCTCTTTGTAAAGAGTTGGAAAATATTTCAAAAGGATTAGAGCATATAGGAGGGGGTTGAACAAAAATTTGTGAGATATTTATGCAATCATATGGATAATCAAGCAGCAAAGATGAGCATCAGAGCATACTTGATTTTTAATGAGTATATGACTTGCATTAAAACTAGAATGCTGTTCAGAAGCAGAAAAGGTTTAGAGCTTCTGATCAGATCATTCTGTGTTCAGACATGACTTGTTTAGTACAAATGGTTCAGTATCAGAACAAAACAACCAAATAGTGTTCAGTATCAGAGCAAAAAATGCAAGAAGGTATCAGAGCAATTCTTGCAAGAAGGTATCAGAGCAAATCTGAGCTGGTTTAAAGAAAATAGTTCAGATCAGAGCAGGTCTAACTCATTTTTAAAGCAAAATTTTTCAGATTAAAGACCAACTGATAGGTTATATCAGAGCTTGATACCAATTGAGGATTTTATTTCAGAGTCTGATACCAAAATACAGTTTTAATACTACTGAACATGTATCAGAACCTGATATCAAAATATGAAGGTTTATCTTCAGAGTCTGATACCAAATTAAAATAAGTTCTAAAAACTAAACATTGTCTGAAACACTTTGAGTATTTAAAAAATTGTGTCTGTGCTAAGTAGTTTGAAAACAGACCAAATGAAAATTGTTTGTCAAGCAATTTTATCATTAAATATCAGAGCAGAAAATCACATTTTTAAATTGATGACTTTGGGAGGATTAGAGTATAAACTTTCAAAGCTTTAATCATCATTGCCCGTAGTTATACTTATCAGATTCTGACCAACATTAGATTTTTATCAGATTCAGAAGTCAGATAATCCAGGTTCTGATCCCTCAGACTCTGAATTTTTCAGGCTTAACTTTCTTCAAACTCTCAGAAGGTGAGTGTTTGATAAGTCTTAGCTTATGATAAACTCAGAATTAAGGATTTCATTTAGATTCAAGCACATTTTCAAAAGATGAAATGCATGTTCAGATTCTTTTTGATAAAATTGAATCTTTCTTCTGTTAGGGGTTTTGTGAATATGTCAGCCCATTGATGATCAGTATCAATGAACTGAATATCTAAAATACCCTTCTGAACATAATCTCTTATAAAATGATGTTTTATTTCTATGTGCTTGGCTCTAGAATGCAGAATTGGATTTTTAGACAAACATATAGCAGCAGTATTATCACAAAAAATAGGAATATTGTCTGCATGAATCTGATAATCCTCTAATTGATGTTTCATCCAGAGCAGTTGTGTGCTACAACTTGCAGCTGAGATGTATTCTGCTTCTGCTGTTGACAAAGCAATGGTTACTTGTCTCTTGCTGGCCCAGGATATCAGATTCTCACCAAGAAACTGACAGTTTCCACTGGTGGATTTTCTTTCAATCCTGTCCCCAGCATAGTCAGCATCACAGAATCCAACTAGCTTATAATTTAGAGATTTCTTATACAGAAGTCCCAAATTAGTTGTTCCTTTCAGATACCTAAAGATTCTCTTGACAGCAGTCATATGAGATTCTCTAGGATCTGATTGGAATCTAGCACACAGACATACACTAAATAAAATATCTGGCCTAGAAGCAGTTAAGTATAGGAGAGAACCTATCATACCTCTGTACAGCTTCTGATCTACTTTAGAGCCATTGTCCTCTTTGCTTAAGGTGCAGGTGGGATGCATAGGTGTTGTCATCAGCTTGCAATCATCCAGCTGGAACTTCTTCAGAAGCTCCTTGGTGTATTTTCACTGATGAACATAAACACCACCCTTGCATTGGTTGATTTGAATTCCCAAGAAGAATTTCAGCTCACCCATCATGCTCATTTCAAATTCATCCTGCATTAACTTAGAAAATTCCTTGCAAAGGGAGGCATTAGTAGAACCAAATATGATATCATCCACATATATTTGCACAATTAAGATTTCTTTCTTAACAGTTTTCCTGAAAAGTGTATTATCAACTTGACCTCTTACAAAATTATTTTTAATTAAGAAGTTGCTTAGCCTTTCATACCAAGCTCTGGGAGCTTGTTTCAGACCATACAAAGACTTCTTAAGTTTAAAAACATGATTTGGATATTTAACATCTTCAAAACCAGGAGGTTGTTTTACATACACTTCTTCAGAAATTACACCATTTAAGAAGGCACTCTTAACATCCATTTGATATAAGATGATATCATGATTAACAACATAAGAAAGAAGTAACCTGATTGCTTCCAGTCTTGCTACTGGAGCAAAAGTTTCAGTGTAGTCTATTCCTTCTTGCTGGCTGTACCCTTGAGCTACTAATCTAGCCTTGTTTCTGATCACTTCTCCTTGTTCATTGAGCTTGTTCCTGAACACCCATTTTGTTCCAATGATGTTCTTCTGATCAGGTTTTGCAACAAGATCCCATACATCATTCCTTCGAAATTGGTTCAGCTCTTCTTGCATTGCTACAATCCAACCATCATCAGTAAGTGCTTCATCAGCAGTTGTAGGCTCAATCATGGATAGCAGGCCAAGCATAGACTCATTCTGAGTGAATGCTGATCTTGTCTTTCTTGGACTATTCTTGTTTCCAATGATCAACTCCTCAGGATGTGAAGACTTGTATTTGAAGGAGGTTCTGGGAGGATTAGCTTCTGAAGAACCATCAGGGATGTGTTCAGAGCCATGCTGATCTTGATTAGCTCCAGGAGTAGTGTCATTGTTGGAGAGTTTCTCAGATTCTTCATTGTTTTCCGCTTCTGAACCTTCATCAGAACCTGAACTGGGTTCAGCTTCTGAAGGTTCTTCTGAGATTCTGATATCTGCAAAACTCTCAACCAGCTCTGGTATTTCATTACCAGGCTTCTTATCATCAAACCTAATATGTATAGCTTCTTCAACAACATGTGTTTCAGAATTATACACCCTGTATGCCTTAGATCTCTCTGAGTATCCTAAAAAGGTACCCTTTTGAGCCTTGGCATCAAATTTCTTTAGGTAGATTTTATTGTTTAGTATGTAACATGTACAACCAAACTGATGAAAATAAGAAATACTTGGTTTTCTTCCTTTAAATAATTCATATGCTGTTTTATTCAGAATAGGTCTAATATAGATCCTGTTCTGAATATAACATGCTGTGTTTACAGCTTCGTCCCAAAAGTACTTAGCAATTTTAGACTCATGAATCATGGTTCTGGCCATTTCTTGTAAAGACCTGTTCTTTCTCTCTACAACTCCATTTTGTTGTGGAGTTCTAGGAGATGAGAACTCATGGAGAATTCCATGATCTTCACAAAAATTTTCAAATGGTTCATTTTCAAATTCCCCACCATGATCACTTCTGATTTTCAAAATTTTCAAATCAGTTTCAGTTTGTACTTGTTTGCAGAATTTGTAAAACACATCATATGTTTCATTTTTGGTTCTGAGGAATTTAACCCAAGTCCACCTACTATAATCATCAACAATCACAAGTCCATACTTCTTCCCATTGATTGAAGTTGTTCCAACAAGACCAAACAAATCAATGTGAAGGAGTTCTAGAGGTTTAGAGGTGGAAACAATGTTTTTAGACTTAAAAGAGGTTTTAGAAAACTTTCCAATTTGGCATGCACTGCATAGTGCATCTGAGTGATAGTCAATACTGGGTAAGCCTCTGACCAGCTGTAACTTGCTAAGCTTAGAGATGAGTCTCCAGTTAGCATGTCCCAGCCTTTTGTGCCAGACCCATTTCTCATCACTCACAGACAGAAGGCAAACTACTGTTAAGTACTTCGAAAGCAAGTATTAGTTTTTATATCGTTCCACAGGGATTAATGCGATATCATATTCCGTTCAACTTCGATTATCGTCTTAAGTTAGGGTTTACTTGTTTGTTTTACTACACTACTCATACTTTTAAAACATAATAAATAAATGGTAGAGTAATAGGACATAGAAGGTGTTAGGATTAATTTTCATCAATCAAAACATCGTTTGTATCCGATTGATTACAAATACGAATTCTAGCGTTTTCTTATATATTGCATTATTACGTATTGCTCAATAACATCATTGATTTCCCAAATGACGTCGAGATATCGATTGTATCGTTTAATCGATGATTTCTCAATCTATTAAACGATCCAAAAGCATTATGATCCAATACTATAATGTAATTATCAAAACCAAATCCCATTTCTAGAATTTCTTATCTTGATAGAAAATCATTCTAAACCTAGATTCAAAAGCCTTTTTCAACAACATTTAAATCAAACATAAGATTGAAAAGCAAGAAGAAATTCAATGGTATATAAAAATTGCTAGAATCATATATTGAATAATCAAAAGTTTACAACATGAGTGATTGATTACCTATCAATCCCAACAAAGGAGATTGGTTGATCATTATCATGACAACTCTTGCAAAATAGGAAAGAAAGATGAAGATATGTGAGAGCTTGATGTCTCAAAGCTTCTTAAGATCTTCTTCAATCCAAATCTAATTGCTATTTGATGTTTTCCTCCTTCTATGCCTATTCTCTTTCAAAGATGATAAGTTTTCTAAGCTCTGGAAAAATATATTAACTGATAAAAAACTCTCCCTTAAGAAATGAGCTTAAAAATCTATTTATATGCTGAGAAAATGTTCGCTCGCTACAAGCGACCAGCCTGTCGCTTGTAGCGAGGACTTCAGTTGGCCAATCAAAGAGCTCCACGTCACCATCAGCATTAAACCGCCCCATTGGTCGCTACAGCGACCAGGTCTGTCGCTACTAGCGACCAGCCTTTGAAATTCCCTGCCTAGGCTCGCTTCAAGCGTCCAGTTCATCGCTACAAGCGATGAACTCCTGATAATCCCTGCCTAAGCTCGCTTCAAGCGATGGATGCTGCGCTTCAAGCGATGGATCACTGAAAATCTCTGCCTATCCTCGCTACTAGCGATGAGTCCTGCGCTTGTAGCGATGGCATCAAGAAAACCTTCAATCTTTTGCATCAATCAGGTTCAAGCATGTATTTCCTGCATAATCAAGTGGGGTAAGGCTTAGGATCACATTTATTGCATTTCTAACACATTTATGCCCTAATCCTAAGGTAACTTGTACAACAAGTAAGCATAAGTGCCCTAAAAGTTAGCAAAATATATCAACTTTTAAGCACTTATCAAACTCTCCCCAACTTACATTTTGGTTTGTCCTCAAACCAAAGAACAAAAGGAAATTTTTCATAGCTTTGAAAACCACAGTATTGAGCAATTTAGCAAAGGATTCAAAAGTGCGAAGAAATAAAAATCAAGTGAGTGATTCAAATGTGATTGCGCAAGCTTAAGTGCAGTTTCTCATTAAACAAGATACATTATATAAATGTGAACTAGTTCTAAACACAAGGAATTAAATCATACAATCCTAAACAAGCAACATGTTTAAATTTGAACCAAACCTAACATACTTCTTTATAGAGTATATGAACAATTGAAATCATTTGTGAGGGTTATGAACACTCATCCAATAAACATGATAACATACAATCAAATTATGTGTCTATCTAATTATCATTTCCAAAAGCATAAAAGGCATTGATCAAAAGGACTTTAAGGGTTGTAATTGGGCTAGGCTACAAAAGAATTGTCATATGTGGGATATTTGAATTCAAATGGCCAAGCAAAAGGAAACATTCAAACTAATTACAACTTCCTTCTTTCTCCAATGCAACACTTGGTGAATTTCATTCTTTTCTATTCTTGATTGATTCTTGACAACTTTTCTTATTTTTTTCTTTGAAATCTTGCAAACCTTTTCATTTTTCTCTTTTCTTTTTCTTGGTTTGCTTTTCTTTCTTTTTTTTCTTTTCTTTTCAAGATTGTCAAGATCAAATATTACATTCACCATACATTGACTTAAATAAAACCTTCCTTTCTCCCCAACTTATTCCAATGATACCCTAATCTAATGTTCCTTTGTTATTATGGCAAAGGTCAATAAAAACGACGGATAAGGGTTCAAAAGAAAACAATTATCAGAATTCAATAGAGAGTTAACTGTGACTGAATTTTTTACAAACTCCGGCAATTTAAATAAGCAGATGAGCTTATTAAATTGACAGTCCACAGTTAACAATTCTGATTCCATTAGGCTCAGCTGGGTTAACAGATATTCACACATCTCACAGGGTAGGTTTATTTGGTCAAGTATTTCTCTCAATATCAAAAAATTGCCTTGATCATTTCAATGCTCTTATACAAATTAAAACAACAACAGATTTAACATAATCTAACTGAGTTAAACATGGTATTGGTCTCCTGCATATATATACATTGGTTGAGGATTCCTCACATTTTTGGCTAGTTCTACATTGGTTCAAAACTAAACACATGCTTGCTTAAAAACTGAATAAATTAACTTGTGCGTGTAAAGAACTTATTCACATTAAAGAATATACCTAGAAAAACGAGAAAACGAGTACCTTAGCTGCGCGCTTTAACACTCATTCTTATCATTATCACTCAGATGATTCACAGTTCAAGCATTGCTTTTGAATCATTCATCTTTCTTTCAAAATTTGTTGGGATTTTCAAAGATTTTAACACAAAAATACTAGAGCATAAATAAAATATAATTAAACTAACATGTTATACCCAAAATATAAAAAACATAAACATAAACATAATATTATCCAAGGTACAACAGAAATACCTAAAGTACAAAGCATAAATCAAAATGTTAAAGTACAAAGCTGAATAAATAAAATGAAAGGAAAAACAAATCAAGATCTGCTGCTCTGCATCAATCTGAATCTGTGGCCATGTCGTCCTCAGAGTCAGTCAAGTCAGCTGCCATGCGATCAATAGAGTTTGTAGCAAATGAAGAATCATCACCCAGATCAGCATCGACATCAACGTCGTCATCACCATCGTCACCAGCATCCTGATCATCACCAGCACCAGCTGCATCTGCCCCTCCTGGAAAGAATGGCCTGTCCCCAGGCCAAGCAATATGCTCATAGAAGAATGCAGGTGTCCACGGGCTCTGGCCACTGTCGTGCAGATGGCTCTGAATCGTAGTAAGTGCCCGGTGATTTGACGCATTCTGCGCCAATAGGAATGAGCTCACAGTAGCAGAATCCCAACCGGAAAAGTCCAAAGGTGGAATGGTCGGATGGCTAGGGTGGCTAGTAGTCTGAGGTGGTGGTGGTGGCATGTGAGAAGGTCCTGCTGAGGATGAAGGTCCGGCTGAGGTGTGAGGAGGTGGTGGTGGGGCAACAGGTGCAGGTGTAGAGCAATACCTATTGATGTATCTATCATCAATAGGATTTTTAATCTCCTCATCAACTTGTGATGGCATATGAACTCTGGCTCTCCTACATAAACCCATGATCAACCCGGGAAAAGTCAAAGGGCATTTAGGTTTGCCCGGGGGTAATAGTCCACTCTCAGCAACTATCCTCATCTCATTAGCAATCAGCCTAGCTACGTCCACTTGACGCTGAGTGAGGATGTAATGGACTAGGGGGGTCACATCTAAAGTGGTGGAAGAGGTGTGAGATTTGGGGCGGATGTTATAAAGAATAAGGGTAAGGATTACCTGAGCCTCAGTGGTCATGTCCTCACGGAGTGCTCGGAAAGGCTTACCCGAAGCCCTACTCAAGTCGTAACTCTTCCCCTGCTGGAAGATGTCCTGTGCTATGCTGTCATGGTCCCAGTCACCACTCCTCTGACGCTCACAGAAATCACACAGTGCTGTGGGTGCAAGGGGATTATCTTCCTCAACCAGCTCCAAAGGCCTGCCCAGATATGCGTTGATGGACATGCGATCGAATGTGACGGTGCGCCCACGCACGTAGGTCGTGAAGGTAAACTCATCAGACGGATCGGCGGGGATCGCGTTCGCGTAAAACTCGCGCACGATCTCATAGTTGATCCTCCTGGGTGGTGTGCAAAGGATTCCCCACTTCCTCTCTTTAATCACAGCTGCTATATGTCCATATTCACCCTCTTCAGAAATTTCAAATCTCTTCTCGGACCAGATTCTTCTCGTCCTCAGTTCCTCGTATCTCTCCTGGTTGTGCAAAACGGCGTGGACTGTTAATACATGGCACCCCAGAACCTTCTGCACCATCTCCAGCTGCAGCCATTTGTGATTCTTGGCTTGGATTAGGACTTGATGAATGACTAGAAACAGAACTCTCCTCTTGTTGCCTCCTCTTAGCTTGTTGCTTCTTTCTCCGATTTTTGCTATTGGCTCTACGAGCTGTTCTTTCAATCTCGGAATCAAAAAGAAGTTGGTCCTCGGAAACTTGACTTCGCATAAACGATTTCAATAATCTGACCACAAAGAATTAGCAAACAAGATGGATAAGAGTATTAGTTATATACATAAAAGAATTTTGTGCAAAATTGCTTAAAACCATAATTAAAGTTGCAATGATTATAACATCAAAAACTTTAATCCCCGGCAACGGCGCCATTTTGTTAAGTACTTCGAAAGCAAGTATTAGTTTTTATATCGTTCCACAGGGATTAATGCGATATCATATTCCGTTCAACTTCGATTATCGTCTTAAGTTAGGGTTTACTTGTTTGTTTTACTACACTACTCATACTTTTAAAACATAATAAATAAATGGTAGAGTAATAGGACATAGAAGGTGTTAGGATTAATTTTCATCAATCAAAACATCGTTTGTATCCGATTGATTACAAATACGAATTCTAGCGTTTTCTTATATATTGCATTATTACGTATTGCTCAATAACATCATTGATTTCCCAAATGACGTCGAGATATCGATTGTATCGTTTAATTGATGATTTCTCAATCTATTAAACGATCCAAAAGCATTATGATCCAATACTATAATGTAATTATCAAAACCAAATCCCATTTCTAGAATTTCTTATCTTGATAGAAAATCATTCTAAACCTAGATTCAAAAGCCTTTTTCAACAACATTTAAATCAAACATAAGATTGAAAAGCAAGAAGAAATTCAATGGTATATAAAAATTGCTAGAATCATATATTGAATAATCAAAAGTTTACAACATGAGTGATTGATTACCTATCAATCCCAACAAAGGAGATTGGTTGATCATTATCATGACAACTCTTGCAAAATAGGAAAGAAAGATGAAGATATGTGAGAGCTTGATGTCTCAAAGCTTCTTAAGATCTTCTTCAATCCAAATCTAATTGCTATTTGATGTTTTCCTCCTTCTATGCCTATTCTCTTTCAAAGATGATAAGTTTTCTAAGCTCTGGAAAAATATATTAACTGATAAAAAACTCTCCCTTAAGAAATGAGCTTAAAAATCTATTTATATGCTGAGAAAATGTTCGCTCGCTACAAGCGACCAGCCTGTCGCTTGTAGCGAGGACTTCAGTTGGCCAATCAAAGAGCTCCACGTCACCATCAGCATTAAACCGCCCCATTGGTCGCTACAGCGACCAGGTCTGTCGCTACTAGCGACCAGCCTTTGAAATTCCCTGCCTAAGCTCGCTTCAAGCGATGGATGCTGCGCTTCAAGCGATGGATCACTGAAAATCTCTGCCTATCCTCGCTACTAGCGATGAGTCCTGCGCTTGTAGCGATGGCATCAAGAAAACCTTCAATCTTTTGCATCAATCAGGTTCAAGCATGTATTTCCTGCATAATCAAGTGGGGTAAGGCTTAGGATCACATTTATTGCATTTCTAACACATTTATGCCCTAATCCTAAGGTAACTTGTACAACAAGTAAGCATAAGTGCCCTAAAAGTTAGCAAAATATATCAACTTTTAAGCACTTATCAACTACCTTCTGCTGAACCAATTCAGAAAAATTAATTTTGTAAACATTGTTTTTCCTGCTGCCTCTGAACACTACAGACTTATCTTTGTTACTGGTTACAGTACATGTGTTCTTATTGAACAGGACTTCATAATTACTATCACATAATTGACTTATGCTAAGTAAATTATGTCTAAGTCCATCTACCAGCCAAACATTATCAATGTACAGGGAAGAATTACCTATCTTACCAGTACCACTGATCTTTCCTTTCTGACTTCCTCCAAACCCCACAGTTCCTCCCTCTTTCAGAGTTAGGGTTTGGAACATAGACTTGTCCCCTGTCATATGATGCGAGCATCCACTGTCCAGGTACCAGGACCTTTCCTTTTCTTTGGATGTTAAGCATATCTGCAATTGAAATTATCTCAGACTTAGGTACCCAGATTTTCATGGGTCCTTTGGGGTTAGTCCTGAAAGGTTTTGGCTTCTTGTGTCTGAAGTTATGATATTCAGACTTGTTCTGATACTTAGGATATGAATCCTTATATCTTGAATAAGTCTGAGTTTCAGAACCTGAGTACTTCAGAACCTGAGTTCTCAAGGGTTTGGACTTAGACTTCTTCAGAACCTGAGACTTGGAGGTCTTTGGTTCTGATTTGTTCAGAGTCTGAACCATTGAGCACTTTGGTTCTGATCTCTTCAGAATTCTAACTTTGCTAGCTTCAGGCACAAGACAAGCTTCAGTTTTGCCTTTCATAAAACAGTTTGAAGCAGAAAACTGATTGGTTTGCTTTTGCTTGCTCTGCTTAACATTCTGAGAATGAAAATGTTTTACATTGACAGTTTTACAGGTTTTGAAGTTTTAATGAACTCAGTCTTAGAAAAATTTGAATCAGGTTTATTCAGATTCTGAGACTTACTAGTTCCAGGTTCTGAACACTTCAGATTCTGAACATTATAAGGTTCAGAGTCTGATTTCCTCTTACTCTTAGGCTTGGGACCTTTTGGCTTAGATTTAGGCAGGGTTTTAGCATCTGCCTTCATCTTACCTTTAGGTTCAGAAGCTTCAGAATCTGAGTTGTTCAGGACTTTAGACTTAGTCTCAGATTCTGATACTTTCAACTTCTCAGATTTATCAGAAGCAGGCACAAAACATATACCATTGCCTTTTAAAATATCTTCAGAACATGAAGGTGAGTTTAATTCATTTGAAGGTTTAAATGAATCATAGCCAATGCCTTCACCTTTGTTTCTGATCATATTATACATCATAGAGGCAATTTTGTTCTATTGAACCTAGTTAACATGAAATCTTGAAGAGTTATTTCCTGTTCATTTGGAACCTCTTCAGATTTCTTATGAGCCTCTTTTCTGAGTTCTTCAACTTCTTCATCATATTCAAAAATTTGATTTTGAAGTTTAAGATTTTCCTCAGACAGCAAGTTAGTTTGATTTTTCAAAGATTTAATTTCTTTTAACTTGCTTTTAAGATGACTCATAAGATCATTAACTGTTTCAATCAATTCAGATCTAGAGAGTTCAGAGTATACCTCATCTTCTTCATTAGAATCTGAGCATGATTCTGCATCAGAAGATGCAATTGCCATCAGGGCCAGGTTTGCTTCTTCCTCATCAGATTCTGACTCATTGTCCAGATCATCCCATGTTGCCATGAGACTTTTCTTAAGCTTGTTTCTGAAACTGCTGGACTTTGAGCTGGACTTCTTTGCTTTTTCCTTGGATTTTTCTTTCTGAAGATCAGGACAGTCAGTAATGAAGTGGCCAGGCTTTTTGCAGTTGTAACAGCTTTCCTTCTGGATATCCCTCTTTGAACCAGAACCAGATCCTCTAAAGTTACTGCTTCTGTTAGAGAATTTTTTCTTTCTATTCATCAGATACTGAAGCCTTTTAGAAAGCATTGCAAGCTCATCAGCATCTGAATCTTCATCAGAATTTCCCTTAGGAAACTCTTCTTCAGATTCAATAGCTTTCAAAGCTTTAGCAGGCTTTCTTTTAGACTTCAGAGCTAATGTTTTTGGTTCTCTAACAGACTCATCCTCATTGAGTCCCAGTTCATGCACCTTGAGGGAGCTTATCAGATCTTCAATACTTAAAGTATTCAGATCCTTAGCTTCCTCAATAGCAGTCACTTTAGGTCTCCATTTGGATGGCAGACTTCTTAAGAGTTTGTTCACATGGTCAGCTGTGGTATAACTCTTCTTCAGAATCTGAAGTCCAGAAACCAGAGTCTGAAATCTTGAGAACATAGTCTCAATATTTTCATCCTCTTTCATTCTGAACAGTTCATATTGCTGAACAAGAATGTTTGCCTTAGCTTCTCTAACTTTCTTATTACCTTCATAGTTAGAGCATAGGGATGTGAATATGGCTTTAGTAGTTGACTTGTCACTCAGCTTCTGATACTCTGAGTGAGGTAGTGAATCCACAATAATGCCTCTAACATTATGGTGTTTTCTATATATCTTCCTCTCAGCATCACTCAGAGCTCTTCTGTTGACAGCAACACCTTCTTCATCCACTGGTATTGAGATTCCATCTTCAATAATATCCCACAGTGAATCATCTATACCAATGATATGGCTGTACATTTTGCTTTTCCACCATGAGAACTTCTCAGGATCACCAGTAAACATTGGAGGTTTATTGTGTGACCTAGATTTTCTCTCATCAGTGCCATAATCATATTGTACAGATGTATGTCTAGGAGGAGGTGGAGGAGGAGGTGAATCTTCATTATCTGACATGTTTTTCTCAGGATCAAGACTGACATACTGTTAAGTGTTAATATCAGAACCGGAGCTCTGATACCAACTGAAGGTGAGAAAAACACACACACAAGAAGGGGGGTTGAATTGTGTGACTCAAAAACTTGTTCTTTTCTTTTTAAAACCTTAACACAAGTTCAGAACCAGGTTCTGAACTGTGATCAGAAGTATATGCAGTGGATAACAAGTTAAAAGGAGAATGAAAGAGAGAGACACACAAGATTTATACCGGTTCCTTCTCAATGTGAGAAGTAGCCCAGTCCCCTTGTTTTCCAACAAGAGAGTTCCACTATAATCAGTTCTGATTACAAATGCTCAACCACTAAGGAAGAGACTTCCAGTTGCTCAATCACAAAGAAAGAGGCTTCTATGCTCAACCACCAAGGAAGAGGCTTCCAATGCTCAAGTCACTAAGACAAGAGACTTCCCAATGCTCAAGACACTAAGTCAAGAGGCTTCTGACTCAGACCACAAAGGAATGAGGTTACAAATGCTCAGTATACAGACTGAGACTTTAAGGACCAAACTGGTTTACAAGTAAAGGAGTTTGGGATGAACACTTGATAAAATATCAGAGGTGTTCTCTTAATACAACACATGTTAAGACTCTTAACCTTAAGAAATTCTAAGTTACAAGACTAAAGAATTTCTAAGAGTTTTTATGAACTTGACAGTTTTGACAAAGAAAACAGAGCACAGGTTCAGCAATTTGTTTCAAGAGTCTTAGACAAATTTATTCTTTAAATCTTCTTCCTTTTATAGATGAAATATAGCTGTTGAAGATTTGCTTGATTTGAGGAAAGAGCCGTTGCAATTTGAGCTAGGATTTCTGCAAATGTGTGCTGCACTTTTTCAAACAAAGCAGAGCAGCAGCCATTTTTGAAATGGCCTACCTTAAAAGCTGGAGAATGTTTGGGTCAGGGAGACAACTGTTCCATTGAGTTGTTCTGACACACCCATGCATTAAATGCGCACAGTACTGGTCACTTTCCAAGCCACATCAGCTTCAGAAGCTTCTGTGTGAACAGTGCATCAGAAGCTGCTGCTTCAGAAGCTGCCTTGTACGGATCAGAAGTTGGCTTCAGGAGTTGACTCTGCGTTGACTTCTTCAGAAGCACCCAGACATCAGAAGCTGCCTTCAGACTCAGAAGCTGCACTTCAGGAGTACTACTTCAGGACCACTTCAGAAGCTCTCAGTTCAGTACCACTACTTCAGGAGCACTTCTTCAGACCCAGTTTCCTTCTAGCTTTGCAACATTGCTTCTTAGCTTTCCTTCCTTGCTCTAAGCTTGTTCTTCCATAACCATTCTTAATAATCAATCATAAAACACATGGTTCTGAAATCACTTGAACAAAGCATTAGCAAATAACCAATTTTCTATTTAACACTTTGTTATCATCAAAACCATAAAGAGAGATATGTTTACACATAAATGTTTCAACAATCTCCCCTTAATTTATAAGAGACTTGTTAAACACATTTTGTTCCAACAAATCAGATTCTGAAGAAGTGTTTCTGAAGGCAGCGTCTGAAAGCAGCGTCTGAAGGCAGCGTCTGAAGAGTGCGTCTGAAGACCAGCTTCTGAAGAGTGCGTCTGATGAACAGTGCTTCTGAAGAGTGCGTCTGATGAACAGTGCTTCTGAAGAGTGTGTTTGATGAACAGTGCTTCTGAAGATTGCGTCTGATGAACAGTGCGTCTGATGCCAGCTTCTGAAGTACTGTGTCTGAAGGGAGCTTCTGATGAACAGTTCCTGAAGCAAGTTCTGAAGAGAAGCTTCTGAAGTCTGAAACGCAGAAGTCAACAATTGCAACTGTCAAAGTACTGTACTGTCAGAACAGCTCCTTGCAACAGTTGTCTCCTTGGAAGAAACACGCAGCCAGGTTTTAAGGAAACATTCAAAATGTGTTCCTCTGTTTTCTGTGCGCACACAATACCAGAACATAAGGAATTAATGTTGGCTGAAAGCTTCTAATTGCAACGGCTCTTTTGATGACATGGCTCTTCTCAACAACTCTTTAATCTTCTATAAAGGATTGAAGGATTGAAGATGAAGAACCAAGACTCTGTTCCAGAAAAACATATACTCTGTTTTACGTGACAGTCATCAAAAACACTTAGAAATTCTTACAAACTTATTATCTTAGAGTTTCTTAAGTAGAGAGTCTTAATCTGAATTGTATTTTGTGAACACCACTGATAGTATATCAAGTGTTCAACTCAAACTCATTTCTGTTGTAAATCTGTTTGATTCAAAGCCTCTAGCCTGCGTGCTTGAGCAATTAGAAAGTCTCATCCTTTGTGGTTGATCAAGGAAGTCTCATCCTTTGTGCTTGAGCAGGGAAGTATCTTACTAGGTGTTTGAGCAAGGAAGTCTCATCCTTTGTGGTTGAGCAGGGAAGTCTCTTACTAGGTGTTTGAGCAAGGAAGTCTCATCCTTTGTAGTTGAGCAAGTAAGTCTTGGACTGTGTGTCTGAGCAAGGAAGTCTCTATGCTTTGTGCTTGAGCAATTGTAATTGTTTGATTATAGTGGAAAATCTCTTGTTAGTAACAAAGGGACTGGACTACTTCCGGATTGTGGAAGGAACCAAGATAAGTCATTGTGTCTCTCTTTCCCTCTCTCATTTACTTTATATCCGCTGCATAAAACACTCTGAAAATAGTTCAGATCTGATCAATATCAGAATCTGAACTAACATAAGTTTTTGAGAAAGAAAAGAAATAGCCCACACAATTCAACCCCCCTTCTTGTGTGTTTTTCTCACCTTCAATGCTTTGGCTACGTTATCATCAATGTATAAAGTAAAATTTCACAATGAAGCGCCACTTATAAAGGTAGAGCGTCGAGATGAGCCAGCATTCTGTCTATCCATCGAAGAGGCGTCTGATGGCAAGCCATGGTACCATGACATCAAGGTCTACCTCAGAGATCAAGAATATCCTGCAAACATTTCAAATAGGGATAAAAAGACTCTAAGACGACTATCAGCTAAATTCTTCCTTAATGGTGATGTGCTCTACAAAAGAAACCACGACCTGGTTCTTCTCAGGTGTGTGGACAAACATGAGGCAGACTTGCTCATCAAAGAAATCCATGAAGGGTCCTTCGGTACTCATGCCAATGGACATGCAATGGCTAGAAAAATCCTAATAGTTGTTTACTATTGGCTGACCATGGAATCTGATTGTTTCAGCTACGCTAGGAAGTTCCACAAGTGCCAAATCTACGCTGATAAGGTGCACGTGCCTACGACTCCTTTGAATGTGATTGCATCACCTTGGCCGTTCTCTATGTGGGGCATCGACATGATCGGACCCATTAAACCTCAAGCTTCAAATGGACACCGGTTCATCCTAGTCGCCATCGACTACTTCACCAAATGGGTTGAAGCTGCTTCATATGCCAATGTAACTAAGCAAGTGGTGGTTCGATTCATCAAAAAGGAGATCATATGTCGCTACAGACTCCCCAACAAAATCATCACTGACAATGGCACTAACCTGAACAACAAACTGATGAAAGAGTTGTGTGAAAATTTCAAAATCGAACACCACAACTCTTTACCATACCGGCCAAAGATGAATGGAGCCGTAGAAGCAGCAAACAAAAACATCAAGAAAATCCTTCAAAAGATAGTGAAAACTTACAAAGATTGACATGAAATGCTTCCCTTCGCCTTACATGGCTATAGGACCTCGGTTCGCACCTCGACAGGGGCAACCCCGTTCTCCCTGGTATATGGCATGGAGGCAGTCCTCCCCATTGAGGTGGAAATTCCCTCAATGAGAGTCCTGGTGGAGGCCAAATTAGAAGAAGCAGAATGGATCCAAGCAAGGTTTAACCAGTTAAACTTAATCGATGAGAAGCAGATGATAGCCTTATGTCATGGTCAGTTATATCAAAGCAGGCTCAAGAAGGCGTTCGACAAGTAGATCCGTCCTCGAGAGTTCCAAGAAGGCGAGCTAGTGCTCAAAAGGATCTTACCTATACACAAAGATTCGCGTGGAAAGTGGACCCCGAACTATGAAGGCCCTTATGTAGTGAAGAAAGTCTTCTCTGGAGGAGCCTTGATTCTCACAACAATGGACGGCGAGGACTTTCCACGTCCTGTGAATTCCGATGTAGTCAAGAAACACTATGCCTAATAACAAAAGAACGCCCGCTAAGTTGAAAACCTGAAGGGCAACTTAGGCAAAAAGGGGCATCCCGGTGGACTGAAAACTCGAAAGGGCGGTCCAGGCAAAAATTAGGGATACAAAAAAACAAAAGAAAACCCGCTAAGTCGAAAACCTGAAAAGGCGACTTAGGCAAGAGTTGGGAAAAAGAAAAAGGGCAGGTAACTACATCAAGACAGTTCGCTCCTAACATCAACTAAAGAACCAATTCCTTCGCCATCCCCAGAAGCAAGGTGTTGTGGACTTAGGGTTATTAAGAAAGCAGCGGTCGTCATGACTCAATGGGAACTTCCAGTGTTTTCCCTATTCCCATCTTCATTTCTCTTATTCATCTTTGTGGAGTTACACCTTTAGTGTGCTGCCATTCCATGTACTAAATCGTGTTTGACTACTAATAAAGTGCATCCTCCTATTTTACCTTTGTCATTTTTTCCATCCCCAATAAATGCTATTTATTTTGATGATACAATTTTGAAATAAAAAGTAATAACATAAAATATGTTGAAATCATGGTCACTTTGATTTAAAAATATCTAAAGGAAATCAACGACTCCCAGTGAGATGTTTGTTTCTCTCAAAATTCTCAGAGCAATCACAAATGATTCCCCTTTTGTAGCAGAATCAGCAGCTACATAACATACGAAGTGCCCGTGCAAGCACGAGATGTCGAAAGCTCTGTCAGCAGCCATTAATCTGAAACTTCAAAAGCAATGGGTATTGCGAATGCCGAAGGATCGAAAACCCCAAATATCATACCTTGACCATTTTACTCCACAAAATCCCCAAAAGCCCGACCATGCTCGGCACCCAACCATAGCTGAAGCCCAACATGTCCTTGGTTTACCCCAAGAGTCAGCATGCTACACGCATCATATCACACACATTCATTAACATGCATCTCATGTTCATGTCATACTCTCCCTCACAATTCCTCATGCTCCCCCAAGAAACACTCCCCAGTGAGTATCCCATGTTCTTACACTCCTCAGCGAGTCATCCCAGTGTTCCCTAGTGAACCTCATTCATGAACTTCCCCAGTAAGTTTTTCTAAAAAAAATCCCCCAGCGGATTTCTTCCCAAACTGTCCCATTCCCGAGTGGACCTGCTCACGACCACTAAAGTTCCCCAATTAAAACTCCCCCAGGGAGTTACCTGATCATATCATATCATTATCACTCCCCCAGCGAGTCTGCACAATCATATCATATCATTATCATTTCACTAAGACCCGCTTGGCGGTAATCAGTCAAACATCATATTTCCGAGTGAATTGACTTTCAGCATAAACGGCTGAATAAGATCACTCCATCCTTAGGATCTACCTCTAGCATCAGCGGCTAGATAAGATAACCTTTCCCAGTGAATCGACCTTCAACATAAGCGGCTGAATAAGATCAGGTTTGTCCTTAGGATCTACCTCTAGCATCAGCGGCTAGATAAGATAACCTTTCCCAGTGAATTGACTTTCAGCATAAACGCCTGAATAAGATCACTCCATCCTTAGGACCTACCTCTAGCATAAGCGGCTAGATAAGATCACCCTATCCTCATGGATCGACCTTCAGCATAAGCGGCTGAATAAGATCACCTCCATCCTTATAATCTACCTCTAGCATCAGCGGCTAGATAAGATCACATTTCCCAGTGAGTTGACTTCCAGCATAAGCGGCTAGATAAGATCACCCTATCCTCATGGATCGACCTTCAGCATAAGTGGCTGAATAAGATCACCTTTGTCCTTAGGAATCTATCTCCAGTATAGGCGGCTGGATTTGATCACCTTTATCCTCAGCGGATCGACCTTCAGCATAAGCGGCTGAATAAGATCGCCTTTGTCCTTAGGGATCTACCTCCAGCGTAAGCGGCTGGATATGACCAACCTTCCCCGGTAAAGGCTTGTTGTCTGTATCGTTTCACCAGTGTCAGACTGGCGATAATCAGTTCCTTGATCGTTTCACCAGGATCTGCTTGGTGACGATCATTTTCAATCGTATCAGTCTAAGTACCAGCCACGACTGGAGATGACCATTTACATTTTCGCATCATCAATTTACTGTCTTTTCACACACTTTTCTATCTTGAAGGACAAAATTCGGGTCCTTATATTTACTTATCATTTACAATGATAATATGAAAACCATCGTTATTCATATTTTCTAGTAAAATATAATTAAATAGGGGCAGTTGTAGTACCCTAATTTTGTCCAAGTCTTTTTTTTAAAAAAAAATATACTCATCATGCAAAAAAAGATTATTTTTTATTATTTATCTTTCTTTTTTTATTATTATTATTATTATTATTATTATTATTATTATTATTATTATTATTATTATGTTTTGTTTTTTCTCAAAAAAAAAAGAGAAACATAAGCAAAAAAAAAAAAAAAACAACAAAGTCAAATTAAGCTGCAAAGCTTCTCCCCTGTTTTCGCCACCTCCTCTTTGCCATTTTCTTCCATGATTCTGTCAAAAGCAAGGTCAAAGTAAGCTGCAAGCTGCTGCCCTGTTCCAGCACCTCCTTCCTTGCCATTTTCTTCCATTTTTTTGTCAAAACAAGTCAAGAAAGGCTGCAAGCTGTTGCCCCTGTTTTCCAGTGCCCTTCTTTTCCTATTTTTCTTCCCCAAATCTTCAAGAATCAATCCCAAAAGTACCACAAGTTGCAGGCAGCACCCTGCTTTTCCATTTTTTCCATCAACCTCTGTCAGAATTCAGCCCCTAGTTGTCCAGAATTAACCAAAGTCTTCACCAAAATCACAAGGCAATGTCACTTCCTTCCCTTTTCATTAAATGTTAACCAAAGTCTTTGCCATAGCACACAAAAAGGTCCAGCTTTCAAGGGATTTTCATGATTACAAATGATCACAAAATTGGCTATATAAGAGGCACGAAAATGAATGAAAGGAGAGGAATTTTGAGAGCAAAAAACAGAACCAAAAAACAGCAAGAATTCATAACAAACTTCCAAAGAGAAAAACTCTGTTTTTCTGTTTTTTTCTTTACAAACAACCACAACAAATCAAACAGAATCAAAACAGAAACTAAATCACAAGAAACATCACACAAAGAGAGGAGAATAGTAGCAAAACACCATTTTGTTATTGTTCATCTTCTCCATCACTTCTATCTTCAAGAAACCACAACCATCCAAAAGCCCCTTTCATTTTCTTGTGCATCTAAAGCTTTGGCTAGGAATTTGTAAGTATCTTGAACCTTCTTATCTCTTTTTTTGCATTCTATTTAAGTGTTTGTAGCCTTTTTCATAAAAAATGCATTTTTTATCATAAGTTCATGGGCATGACTTGAGGCCAAAATATATTAGGTTCTAGGACATCTTTTGGTAGATCTAAAACCACTAAGATGTAGTATACATGGCAAACTTTACAATGGTATTTTCATTTTTGTATTTGGTTCAGTTTTGAGTGAGAAATTTAACTCAGAAGTTGAGAAAAAGTCACAGAACTCTGTTCTGCTGTTCCTGCATTATTTTTCTGCGTTTTTAGTAATCTTTAACTCATTTTTGCACTAAATACATCATTCAAAAACCCCAAAAAAATCACAAAGATTACAAATCACCAAAATAGAAGTGGATTGCTTCTTTTTCTTACTCTTTTCAAACATTTTTTACCCCCTGAGGTTCTGAAATCAGAATCAGAAGCAGCTTCTGATCAGTACTTCAGAAGCAGCTTCTGAACAGTACTTCAGAAGCAGCTTATGAACAGTACTTCATAAGCAACTTATGAACAGTACTTCTGAACAGTGCTTCTGAACCCAGAGTTTGAACAGTGCTTCTGAACCCAGAGTCTGAACAGTGCTTTTGAACCCAGTGTCTGAACAGTGCTTCTGAAGCAGCTTCTGAATAGTGCTTCTGAAGCCAGCTTCTAAGGCAGCTTCTGAACAATGCTTCTGAAGCCGTACATTTTGCATTTTTGCTTCTAAAGTCAGTTTCTGCTTCTGAAGGTTCAGAACCTGGTTTGAACTATTTTTTTGCAAGGGGCTGAAACTCATTTTTATTCAAAGAAAAATATAACAAGTGTTTTTTTTTTGCTTTCAATTGTAAAAAATGTGATTTTCAATAACAAACTTGAATGAAAAAGGAGTGGTTTGATGTATGTCTTCCCATTCCCCGGTTGCACGAGCACTTGACGTACCTCTCGTTGTTCGGACAATTGTCATTCTATTTTCAACATACCAAAACATAAAAAAAAAAAAAATTCTTTTTTGTGTACGAGTGAAAAAGGAAAACTTGGGTAGACACCCGATGTTTCCCCGAATATTCGGAAACGAGGTAGACACTTTGCTTTCGGTTGTATATTCGTCCTCCGTTTAAAATCAATCTCAACCCACCAAACTTTATTTTATTCACGCCCATGCGTGTTTTCAAACGGATGCCATCGCCCAAGTGCGAGTCCGTCCTTTTCAAGCAAACTTTTTTCGCCCAAGCGCGACCCAATTGATTTTATAAATAAAATCAATCAACATACAAACATTTTCTAACAAAGAACTACGTAGCGTTGAATTCTCCATCGCACCAGGAGATACGTAGGAACAAGATCAAACTCTTGTCAAGCACACTAACAAAAAACTCATTTTTGGTCATTAAAGCTTTTTTCTCTTTTTTTTATTTCTTTACAAACATTTTTCATGAAACTAACACAATTGAACGCTAAACTAACTAACGGTTCCCGTTGGGTACAACGGATGTGAGGGGTGCTAATACCTTCCCCTCGCATAACCGATTCCCGAACCCGAAATTTGGTCGCAATGACCTTTTTCTCGTTCTCAAAGGGGTTTATCGACGTTCCCCTTTTCAAAAACAAAACTTCGGTGGCGACTTTACTGTTTAAGCGAGCGCTTTCCGCCCGCACATTTTTCCCGCAGCTTCAATGGACTAATTCGTTTTTTATTTTTTAAAAACTGTACATGTATATTCTTACTTTTCTTTTGTCAATCTCTTTGTTCAATATAACAATGCTCAATAAAAAAATAATTACTAAAAAAAATAAGAGAAAAAAAAAAGGAATGATTGATAATGAATTTATGACCATAAATGTTTTCCTTTTTTTCTTAATTAGATGTTAGAGGGAGAAATTGGTGTAGGATAATTATTTTGGAGATAGCTTTAAACCATTAGATTAAATGTAATGAATGGATGAGATTTGGTGTCAAACTAATTTTGACATGATGGTGTCATTTGATCTTATCCCATTGATAATATTAATGAGGGTGCTGTCATACTCATACCCCATTTTTTGAAGATAGGGAAAAGACATCTTTCATTATGCCTTGAGGCACTTTCTGTTACAAAGTAATGCCTTTTGGGTTGACAAATGCAGGTGCTACTTATCAGAGGGGCATGATTACTCTTTTCCATGACATGATGCACAAAGAGATCGAGGTGTATGTGGATGATATGATCGTCAAGTCAGGCACCGAAGAAGAACATGTTGAGTATTTGCTAAAGATGTTTCAACGGCTAAGAAAGTATAAGCTCCGTCTGAATCCCAATAAGTGTACATTTGGTGTTAGATCCGGGAGGCTTTTGGGTTTCATTGTCAGTCAGAAGGGTATTGAAGTAGATCCCGACAAAGTTAGAGCTATCAGGGAAATGTCTGCTCCACAAACAGAAAAGCAAGTAAGAGGGTTTCTCGGATGCTTGAACTACATCTCCAGATTTATCTCTCACATGACTGCCACATGTGGGCCAATATTCAAGCTAGTACGTAAAGATCAAGAGGTTGTTTGGACTGAAGACTGCCAGAAAGCTTTTGACAATATTAAAGAATATCTACTAGAGCCTCCAATTCTTATCCTTCCAGTTGAAGGAAGACCACTGATCATGTACTTAACTGTATTAGAAGACTCTATGGGTTGTGTGCTCGAACAACAAGATGAAACCCGAAGGAAGGAGCATGCTATCTATTACTTAAGCAAGAAATTCGCAGATTGTGAGTCTCGATACTCCCTACTTGAGAAGACTTGTTGTGCTTAGCCTGGGCTGCCAAGCGTCTCCGTCACTACATGCTCAACCACACCACTTGGTTGATATCCAAAATGGATCCGATCAAGTATATCCTTGAGAAGCCTGCCTTAACAGGAAAAATCACTCGTTGGCAGATATTGTTGTCAGAGTATGATATTGAATACCGCACTCAGAAAGCAATCAAAGGCAGTATCCTTGCTGATCATCTGGCTCACCAACCAGTTGAAGACTAACAACCTATCAAGTTTGACTTTCCTGATGAAAAGATCATGTACTTGAAGATGAAAGATTGTGATGAACCTTTGCCTGAAGAGGGTATATACCCCGAGTCTAGATGGGGTTTGATTTTCGATGGGGTCGTTAATGTCTATGGAAATGGAATTGGAGCAGTCATCATCTCACCTGAAGGTAATCACCTCCCCTTTGCTGCAAGGCTGCAATTTGATTGTACAAACAATCTGACAGAGTATGAAGCGTGTATCTTGGGTATTGAAGAAGCTATTGATTTGAGAATCAAGAAACTTGACATATATGGGGATTTAGCACTTGTAATCAATCAAATCAAAGGAGAATGGGAAACTCACCACCCCGGCTTGATTCCTTACGGAGACTATACAAGGCGTTTGTTGACCTTCTTCAACAAAGTTGAGCTGCACCATATCCCTCGTGACGAGAATTAGATGGCAGATGCTCTAGCAACTTTATCCTCTATGTACAAGGTGAATCACCAGAATGACATGCCAACAATCAAAATCCAACGTCTTGAGAGGACTGCTCATGTGTTTGCAGTCGAGGAAGTCGTTGACGACAAGCCATGGTTTCATGATATCAAGCATTTTCTCCAAAGTCAAGAGTATCCACCTGGAGCGTCCAACAAAGACAAGCGGACTTTGAGAAGATTGTTTGGTAACTTCTTCTTGAACGGAGACGTATTGTACAAGAGAAACTTTGACATGGTATTACTCAGATGTGTGGACAAACATGAAGCAGAGACGTTAATGCACGAGATACATGAAGGCTCCTTCGGAACACACTCCAATTGGCACGCCATGGCTAAGAAATTGTTAAAAGCAGGTTACTACTGGATGACGATGGAATCTGATTGTTACAAACATGCCAGGAAATGCCATAAGTGTCAGATCTATGCTGACAGAATTCATGTACCACTAACTACTCTCAATGTCCTTTCCTCTCCTTGGTCGTTCTCTATGTGGGGCATCAACATGATTGGTAGGATCAAACCAAAGGCATCAAACATGCATCATTTCATCCTAGTGGCCATTGATTACTTCACCAAGAGGGTCGAAGCAGCATCTTATGCCAAAGTGACCAGACAAGTGGTAGTCAAGTTTATCAAGAATCAGATTATCTGCCGCTACGGTGTGCCTAACAGAATTATCATGGACAACAGAACAAACTTGAACAACAAGATGATGAAAGAGTTGTGTAATTACTTCAAGATTGAGCACCATAATTCTTCTCCTTACAGACCTCAGATGAATGGAGCTGTCGAAGCTGCAAACAAAAATATCAAGAAGATTGTTCAATAGATGGTAGTCACTTACAAGGACTGGCATGAGATGCTCCCATTTGCTTTGCATGGGTATCGTACCTCCGTACGCACATCAACAGGGGCAACCCTTTTTTCGTTGGTATATGGCATGGAAGCAGTACTCCCTGTAGAGGTCGAAATTTCGTCAATGAGAGTTCTAATGGAAGCCAAGTTGTCTGAGGCTGAATGGTGCCAAGACAGATATGATCAGCTGAATTTGATTGAAGAGAAACACATGAATGCTTTATGTAATGGATAGCTGCATCAAAAGAGGATGAAGCAAGCTTTTGACAAGAAAGTTCGTACCCGTGTGTTCCAAGAATGCTCAAGAAGGTCTTGTCTTTCCAACCCAATTCCAGGGGAAAGTGGACGCCTAACTATGAAGGCCCGTATGTCGTCAAGAGAGTTTTTTCCGGTGGTGCAATGACTCTTGCAACCATGGATGGCGATGAGCTTCCCCGTCCTGTGAACGCCGATGCAGTCAAGAAATACTTTGTCTAAAAAATAAAAGAACAGCTTGGTAAGTCGAAAACCCGAAAGGGCGGCTTAGGCAAAAATGAGCATCTCGGTGGACTGAAAACCCGAAAGGGCGGTCCAGGTAAAAATTAGAGACATAAAATAGAAAAAATGATGGGTCGAAAACCCGAAAGGGCTATCTATGCAAAAATTAAGGATCATGACAAAGTAACTGCATCGGGTTGGCCACGACTCGCTTGGGGCACCTTAACTGTCGAAGGACCTCTGATCTGAAGCATCCAACAGTGGAATTCAAAGTTGTTAGGGGGAATAGTGGTTATTGTGTTCAACGTACCTTCCCCTTATATTCATCATTTTTCAAACTTTGTGAGATCCGTGGAGCCACGCCATTGGCGAGCCGCCACCCTATCAAATAAATTTGAGCCTGTGCCCTTTTATTTGGAATTTTCATTTACTCTATTTGCAAAATTACTTCTATTTTTGATGGTAGTACTTGAAGCAAAACTTTTTCAAAATAATAAAAAATTTCATGTCTTCTGGAAAGCATAAACAACAAACACATTTTCTCTGAACTCATGAATAGGTGAAGTGAGCGTCAACATCCGTCTTGAGAATAGATATACTCTGTAGGTCAAACATGGTCAATTGCTTAAAAAAGAGAAAAAAGAAAAAGAGCTCTGTAAGTCGAAAACCCGAAAGGGCGGCTTAGGCAAAAATGAGTGTCCCGAAGGATCGAAAACCGGAAAAGGCGGTCCAGGCAAAAATTAGGGGCATACAAAAGAACATATTCCTAGTGGACTAAAAAACTGGAAGGGCAGTCCAGGCAAAAGTTAGGGATTCAAAAAGAAAAGAAACCAAAGATAAGCATGACCATAGGAACACTGGTTTTAGGAAATGAGATTTCTGCCAGATTTTTTTGGATTAGCACTTTTTCCCCAGGAAGTGTTTACTCCCCATCAGTTGATGCGTTATGTCGGGCTCTACCCCGTCAATAATTTGAGATGTCCGCAATGGCATCATCCCCAGTGAAGATTGTCGTGTATTTGTACTGCGACGTCTGTCCACTTACCATCTTACTTGTCCAATCTTGTTTCGTCAAGTTCATCAGTTATACAATCACACAAGTTCATACATTCATACATTGATGTGTTCATACATTTATACTTATACAACAAGCATCATTCACACATGCTTGCATTTCTCAGATGTATAAAAGTCTCCCAAGGTCCAGCTTCGGTCATCTTTCTCCAAGTTCGGTCTTCAAAATGTTTCAAGTGGCAGGCTCTACAAACGAGCAACTTGCAAATATGTTTCTCTAAGCAGTGTCACCTTTTCTTGTGTCAACCGGCAATTTCTACAAATGAACAGTTTGCACATACTCTTTACTTTCATCTTTGTCTTCAAGTGGCAGGTTCTACAAACGAACAACTTGTAACCCTCTTTTTTCCCCATGTGTCATCCCCAATGTGTCTGGTCTAGAGATGTCACCCTCAGTACGCCAAGCGGCAAGTTCTACAAACGAACAGTTGGCAAGTTACCTTTTTTTTTTTACCTTTTTTGTGCCAAGCGGCAGGTTCCACAAATGAACAGTTTGCACATACTCCTTACTTTCATCTTTGTGCTAAGTGGCAAGTTCTACAACTGAATACCTGGCAAGTTATATTTATTTCCATCATTGTGTGCCAAGTGCCAAGTTCTACAACTAAACAGCTGGCAAGTTACATTTATTTTCGTCTTTGTGCCAAGTGGCAAGTTCTACAACCGAACAGCTGGCAAGTTACATTTATTTCCGTCTTTGTGCCAAGTGGCAAGTTCTATAAATGAGCAGCTTGCAATAACCTCTATTCTTTTCTCAAATAGTGTTATCTCCAATGTGTCTAATCAAAAGATATCACCCATCAATGCTTCAAGTGGCAAGCTCTACAAACGAGCAGCTTGTGATCAGTGTCTTTTCCCCATATCATCTTTCTTTTCCAGCTATCAATACTATAATCGACCTTTTTCTCCAGTCAAACCACGTTGTCCCCAGTGGAGTCGGATCCCATTCTTTAACGAACTCGGGTATCCTATTGTTTTGTTTTATCCCCAGTCAGGTCATCTTCGCCGTCTTGCATTCACACTTGCATCGCGAGCTTTCATAGCATTGCATTCATATCATTTTGCAGTCGAAATTGGTCAAAAATGGTGTACTCTGTATTTAAGTCTTTTCGACCCGTCAAATTAAAATTTTCACTTTTAAATCTCCGTAAGGAAGAAACTTAAATAGGGTCATCTGTCATACCCTTTTTTGACCCAATTTCGATTCATTTTTAATCATCTTTTAAAGCCGGAAATTTTCGTCGTTTCAGACGAAATTCGGCAGAGAGGTATTTTAAAATACCTCATTTTTGTTCTGAAGGCGACATTTTTAATTTTTTTGTTTTTATTTGTTTTATCTTTATTAATTTTTTTTATTATTCATTTATTTCCGTTTTTTAGTTTTATTATTATTTATCTTTATTTTTATTTTTTATTTATTTATTTTGGTATTTTTTATTATGTTTATTTTTATTTAATTGTTTTTTATTATTTTTACTGTTACTGTCATTTTGGTCCCTCCATTTTGGTCCCTGTCCAAAAGAAACCACCCCAAGGGCATTTTTGTCCAAAAAATACACCAAACCCTAATTCTGGGCACTATAAAAACAACAGTAATTTCACTGTTCAAGAGGTCAAAAAATCAGAGAAAATCACAGAACAATCAAAGATCACAGTGAAATTCGGCCACCACCCACAAAACCGAATCCCTCATCACCACTGAAACCAAAAACATCACGACCGAAACCAAAAACATCACCACCGAAACCACAAACAAACCACAACCGAACCATAAACACAAACCCAAGCCAAATCCGAAAGAAATAAACACAAAAAAGGTAGTTTTCTTTTCAAAATAAAAACTTAGATCTAGGGATTTTGAAAATGTTTTGAGTTTTTTCGACTAGAAATTTAGAAAGGAGAAGAAAAAGGATTTCTAAAATTGTATTTTTTTTATATAAAAAAGGTGGAGTTTTGAACTCTGGCGCGGTGGCGCCGCCACCTAGGCCGGCCGGCCACCGCGCCGGAAATCTTTTCGGCCCCCGCATTTTAGAGAGAAGGGAGAGGAAGAGAGAGAACCGGTTGTAGAGAGAGAGAAGGGTTTTGAAAAATGACTATTTTTTTTGCAAAAAGGTTATTTATAGCCTATTTCCAAATTGAATCTGGAGCATTGATCAATCAACGGCTCAGATTCAATATGGAAGAGCCCGCGGCCCATTTTCCTCTTTCTCACTATCTCTCTTTTCCTTTGTTTCTGCACCCCCTTTCTTACTTCTGCACCCCCCTTCTTTTTTATTTTATTTTCTTTGCTTTTTATTTTTCTTATGCATCATTTATTTTATTTATTATTATTTCTTCTGCATTTTTTTATTTTTATGCTCTACTGCCCTTTTATTATTTTTATTTCTTTATTTTATTTTGTTTTGTTTCATTTATTGTATTTTTGCTCTTTATTATTTTTTGTTATTTTTCTTTATAGTCTTAGTTTATTTTTAATGCATTTTTTCTTTCTTTTGTAGTTTATTTTCATTATTTATTTTTATTTCTTTTATTTAATGTCTAGCATATCATGCATTTTATTTTCATTTTTTATTTTATTTTCATATTTATTTAATGTCTAGCATCTCATGCATTTTTATTTTTCCTTTTTTATTTTATGCAACACATTTATTTAATGTCTAACATGTCATGCATTTTTATTTTCCCTTTTTTATTTTATGCAACATATTTATTTAATGTCTAACATCTCATGCATTTTTATTTATTTTTACCTTTTTTTGGCATATTTATTTATTTTAATGCATTTGCAATTTTATTTTTTGTTTATTGCTTTGTCATTTTTATTTTATTATTTATACTCTAGAATGTACTTAGGGACAATGTAAATATAAATGAGAAATCTTACATTGCATGCATATTTATTTATTCCGGTTTATGTCAAAAAACGATAAAACGGAAAAAAAAAAAGGAAAACGATCCGAGGAAAAAGATTCTCACTTTGATCCAACGTCATTTTGAGAAATCCGTCGCGCTTTAGCTTATTTCATCACACTTAGTTTTATTGGACTTTAGGAAAAACAATCAAAATTTCAAAAACATTCAAATAACCCAAAAAATAAAAAAACCAACCTTGGACTTCAAACCAAGTGACTTTTCTTCTTTTTAAGTCAAACTTCAATCAATTTTAATTATATTAGACTTTATTTTCTTCAATTAAAAACAATCAAATCACATTTTATTCTTCTATGCCTTTTCGGCCTCTTACCTTCTCAAAAACATTTTCAAAACTTTAAAATCAACCAAAACAAACTACCCCGCTTTTTACCCCGAACTACGTGATTTTGATCCCGCTCGGGTACGTAGGCAAATGACTTTGTCTTTCCAAATCAACAAAATAACAAAATTATTTTTCTCTCTTTTCACTCATCACTTAGTCCTCTTTACACTTAGGCATTTCTTCACAAGCAAATAATCAATTTAGCATAAAGATAAATAAAAACAAGAGGTTCCTATAGAATATTATAGACGTTTAAGGTGCTAATACCTTCCCTTTGCGTAACCAACCCCCGAACCTTCGATCTCTAAAAAATAGGGTTTTTTTTGAACTTTCCCCCTTTTCCTTCGAAAAATTAAAAGATCGGTGTTGAACTTAAAATTGTGAGTCAACGTTAACTAATAGCTTGATATCCAAAAATCACCACGACATGTGCATTTGGAAAAAGACAAATAAATGCATCTAGAGATTTGTAGATAATCTTGTATTTAAGGACAAAACATTTTTGTAAAGTGGTCTTATAAAAAGAAACGGATGGAGTAATAAATGTTATTATTACATTTATTAAGAAACCAAATATAGTAAAAATATCTTGAAGTTTACGTAGTCAACTTCTTAAAAGTGTAAAGAATATTTTTTAATACAATTATTTTTTGATTCCTTAATAAATGTCCAAAAAACATTATTTTTTTAGCAACTAAAGACACTAGATTTTTTTAAGGAAACTAAAGACACTAGTTAACATCACCTTTAATTTATATTACTACCCCTATCCGTATGTCGCGGTGATTTTTGGATATCAAACTATTAATTAGCGTTGACTCGCAATTTTAAGTTCACCACCGATCTTTTATTTTTCCGAGGAAAAGGGAGAAAGTTCGAAAAACCCTATTTTTTAAGAGATCAAGGTCCGGGGCGCAAAGGGAAGGTATTAGCACCCTAAATGTCTATAGTACTCTATAGGAACCTCTTGTTTTTAATTATCTTTATGCTAAATTAATTATTTGTTTGTAAATAAATGCTTAAGTGTAAAAAAGACCAAAGTGATGATAGTAAAAGAAAGGAAAATATTTTTGTTATTTTGTTGATTTGGAAAGACAAAGTCTTTTGCCTACATACCCGAATGAGATCAAAATCATGTAGTTCGGGGTAAAAAGCCGAGTGATTGGTTTTGATTGATTTTAAAGTTTTGAAAAAATGTTTTGAGGAAGATAAGAGGCCGTAAAGGCATAGAAGAATAAAATGTGAGTTGATTGATTTTAATTGAAGAAAAAGTTTGAAGTAATTAAAGATTGATTAAAGTTTGATTAAGAAAAGAAAAGGCACTTGGTTTGAAATCCAAGGTTGAATGTTTTTGGGAATTTTGATTATATGAAATGTTTTTGATTTTTGACTATTTGACTTTTTTTTGAAAGTTTTGATTAATTCCTAAGGTCCAAAACTAAAGTGAGCTGAGATAATCTGAAACGCGCCAGATCCCTCAAAATGACGTTGGATCAAGTGAGAGTCCTTTACCTCGGATACAGTCATTATTATTTTTTTATCGTCCTTGACATAAAGCGGAATAAATAAATGTGGTGTCGGTGCGATATTCTCATTTATATTTTTACATTGTTCCTAAATACATTCTAATAAAATAAAAATGACAAAATAATAAATAAAATAAAATTGCAAAATGCATAAGAGTAAATAAGGAAAATAAAAATGCATGAAATGCAATACATAAAATAAATATGTTGCAAAATAAAGAAAATAAAATGCATGTAATGCAAGGCATAAAATAAATATGTTGCATAAAATAAATAAAGAAAATAAAAATGCATGAAATGCAAGACATAAAAATAAATATGTTGCATAAAGTAAATAAAGAAAATAAAATGCATGTAATGCAAGGCATAAAATAAATAAAGAAAATAAAAATGCATGAAATGCAAGACATAAAAATAAATATGTTGCATAAAGTAAATAAAGAAAATAAAAAATGCATAATGTGCTGAAAATTAAAGGCAATAAAACAAAATGCATGATAAATAAAGAAAAAAAAATAAATAAATGACTAAAAAGAAATAAAAAAAAAAAGAAGAAGAATAGGAAAGATAGAAGAAGGGGGGGTGTAGGAAAGAAAAGAGATTGAGAGAAGAGGAGAAGAGAATGAAGAGGTGGGCCCGCGGTCAAAGGGGGAAGAGGTCAACTTCTTCTTCCTTCCCATGCAAAACCGATCGGTAACAACAAACAACACTTGGAGAAAAATTTAACAACTCAAAAACTCAAACAGACCTCAAAAATCACAAATAAATATACCATCTTGCTCGATTTTTCGCACTGATCATGAATCTTTGCTTAGATTTCACAGTAGAGGTTTGTGTAAAAAAAACGTAATCAACAACTTCAAATTCAAAAATGCAAAAACATAAATTAAGCAATTCTAAGCAAAATTAAACATTGGAAAAGCTTCACTACACTTCCAGAAACACAAATCAATCGGAATCTACCTTATTTAAACTTTGAAAATGGTCCAACTCACTAACACTTTTTCTTAGAAAATTGTGGTTTTAATTTCACGATTTTGGGTGGTTTTTCTTGAGGTTTTGAGTGTTTTTGGTTTGTTGGAAGTGTTTATGAACTTTTGATGGAAGAATGGTGGAGTTTCATGAAGAAATGAAGATTTTGAAATTTTTGATGAAAATGGTGTTTTTTTTTTTCTCAATTTTCGGCCCCCCTCCCTCACTGATTTTGTTGGGTACTTATAGAGGGAGAAACTTGTTCAGCAAGAGTGCAAAATTAGGTTAAGTGGAGAGTAAGAAAGGGTAGTTTGGATTTTTTGCAAAAAAATGAGTTTTTTGGCACTTTTTTGATGATTTTTGGTGGTGAGTGATGATGTGTTGAAAATGATGAGGTGTTGTGTGTGAGGATGATTCTAGGTGCACAAATTGTTAGAAAAGAAATGAAATAAGAGTGAAATGTGCATTTTAGGTGAATTTGTCAAAGTTTAGTGTTTTTTTTAAAATTTTGAATCTTGATGCTTTTGAAATAAAAAAAATGGTGTGAAATTGTGATTTTTGTGATTAGAAATATAATAGGAATGAAAGGAAATAAAATTGGAATGTTTGGTGTGAAAACATATTTTTTGAAAGAAAATTGATTTTTGGTCAACTGTTGACTTTGGTCAAAGGTTGACTTTGGTCAACAGTTGACATTAATTAACATTGACTTTTTTAAATTATTCCTGTTAAAACAAAATATATCCTTCCAATTACAGAGGTTGACAAAATCATCAATTTCATAATCCAAATTGAATGCTCGTGCACATATCATGGCATAGTTAAATTATAATTAATTATAATAAAACGAATTTAAATTACTCCAAATACAAAAAAGCTGAAAAATGATGAAGTAACCTTAACACCCTTATAAAAATGCATTAAAACATTGCCATTGCCTCACTTTTTCTACAAACAAAACCAAACAACAATATGGGAGTCTCCAAAACCTCTCTATCTCTTTTGTTGTTGTTCATTTTATTTTCTTCCTCATATGCATCTTCTCGCACCACACATAATCAACAGATTCCGAAAACATCAACATTTGAAAAGCTTATAAGAAGCTTTAACTTATCCCCAAAGGATCCAGTTAATCTAATACATGGCAATCAATCTTTTGATTATGTCCCAGGAAAGATTGTAGAGAAGAAGTTCTCCTTTTTAAGTAGTACTGAAAATCTCAATCACCATTTCGGATATTATTCGATTCCTCGTGCCCTAGGTGCAAGGTAACCTAAAATATTTATTATCGTTGCAATGTGTGTGTGTTTTTTTTCCCTCTTGTGATTCACAACAATTACACTGCAATTGTGTTGATGTGGTTCCATAAACTAAAACTGAAACTGAGTTTTTTTACGATCAAATTTCCAAATTTCAAATTTGATTCGTTCAATCTTGATCAAACGGTTCTGAATGTATGAATGCATGGAGTGGAATGTTTGAATATCCAAATATGATTTCGTACAAAAATGTTTGCAATTAATGTCAAGGTAAATAGTGTGAATGTTTTTATAAAACCATTTTTAAAGAGTTGTTAAAATCAAATGTCACGTTGTGACGAGTTAAAGTAGTTTGCAAGCTCAAATTTAGTTATAGACAAATCTCTCTTCTTCTATCGGAACCTTAATTTTAATAGTTTGCTAAAACCATTTTTAGGAACTCGAATGCTAATCTTAAGTCGAACTATCATTGACCAAAATATAGATTATTGGAATATCTTCTTCTAAGAACCGGAGAATATATACAAACAAACAAAATAGTTTCTAGGTTCAAGTACGACTCTTGCTAGCTCCTAATTTTATTTTTTTAGGGATTGATAGCTCCTAAATTTAATTACCAATTATTAAAAGGGAAATGTTAACGAGTGTGTTAAGGACACTCTTTAAAACTATAAAATATTAAGTTAATGATCTTAACTTTAAAACTTGTGTATTAAACGCATTGGAAATTGAACTGTTTGACTTTTTAGTAAATAATTTCTTAATTAAGAATTTTTAAGGAGTGTCTTTAGACACTCCTTCGCAAGTCCCTTATTAAAATATGTATTCAATTGTATTTATTTAGTAATTAGTAACTATCTCATTGATTTAGAGATAACCGTCGTCATAATTTGGTAACGATTTGATAGTTAATACTCTCCAATCATTGAAAATAATTCCTTCAAAAAAATCATTGAGAATAATTATGGATTGAGTGTACCACTGCAGTGGTTTTTAATGATTTTTTTTAAAATTAATTTTATATCATTTATAATTATAATAACTAACTCTTATTTACCAAAAGTGTCGGTGAAATAAAATTTAATTTTCAAATTTTTTATTACTCATAATAATGAATATTAATTTTTTTTATCGTAAAATATAAATTTTTAATAAGATTCTTATAAACAATGAAATGATATTGTTAAAAATATAAAAGTCGATAAATAACTCATAATTTCATAAAAATATTTGTTAGTTTATTACACTTCAATTCACAAGTTCATATTACAAGCTTTCCATTTACATATTCTAATACTAATATTAGTGGTTTGCTATAATTGGTTAAATAATAGCTTTTGTCAAGACTTTAATTATTTCTCGACCGAACTCCAGATTATTAAGGTCTACTAACCTACAAACTGAAGGGTTAATGCCAAAAAACAAAACAAATACTCATTTTCTCTTTAATATTATGTACCAGTATAAATTTTAAGTTTTCAACAAAAATATAATTTATTAGTGGTTTGAACTTTACATTTTTTTTTCTGAATGAATCGTAGGATGTTCTATTTTTTCTTTGAATCACGAGACAGTCCTAAGGATGACCCTGTTGTGATATGGTTGACTGGAGGTCCAGGTTGCGGCAGTGAACTAGCTTTGTTTTATGAAAACGGTCCTTTTCATATTGCGGATGACTTGTCTCTTGTTTGGAATGAATATGGCTGGGACAAGGTGATTAACAATGTGTCTGTGTGTGTATATATATATATATATATATCTGTGTGTGTGTGTGTATTCTTGACAAAGACAATTGAATTTTGTCTCCGTTCGGAGACGAGAAATACAATTTGTCAATATTTACTTAAGGACAAATAGTTCAACAACGAAAGTGGATCCGTCTCTAATCTGTTTAGCAACGGAAATTTTGCATTTTAAAGACGGATTTTATTAGTATCTAATTTTAATATTTTTAGTAGTGTTGTTTACACCAAAATTGTTTTTTCTCATTTTGTAGGTATCAAATATTCTTTTTGTTGACCAACCCATTGGGACAGGTTTCAGCGTCGTTAATGATGTAAATGATATTCCACATAACGAAACCGTTGTTAGCGATGATTTGTACGTCTTCTTGCAGGTACATTAGAAATTTAGAAGAATTGCAACCAAATAAAATACATCTTGTGTTTAAATCATATTATATATGAGATTATAACCATAGTTTTTTTCTTTATAATCACAGTTTTTTTTCGAGGAGCACCCTGAGTTCGTTAAGAATGACTTTTATATTACTGGAGAATCATATGCTGGACACTATGTTCCAGCTCTTGCATCCCGAATTCACCAAGAAAATAAAGGCAGTCCAAAAATACATATAAACCTCAAGGTCTTGCATTATTTCCTAACCATAGTATTAACCTAAGTTTTGTCTTGCATGTTTTGATGGATTTGATCCCATATACAATAACAGGGTATTGCTATTGGTAATGGAATTACAAACCCAAGAATTCAGTACCTTTTCTATACACAATTTGCAGAGGCTAATCAAATGATTACATCAGAACAAAGAAACGATATCGAAGATGAATTTTACGAAGGGTGTACGGAAGCCACATACAATTGTGGTACCAAGATCACATCCCTATTTTACTAATTTATTTACATCTCTATTTATTGTTTCTTGTGAATTTGTGATAATTTTTGTGAATTTGATTCATCAGACACTCAAGGAGGAGATCAAAATTGCTTGTTAGCTATAGAGAAATGTGAAGCCATGCCAAATAAGATCTTGTCCATTGCTGGCAACATTAATGTTAGTAATCAAAACTCAACAAAACTTTTTTATTTTGAGCCATTATTTATATATAATAACCTTGTTTATAGAATTTAATAAATAAGTATAATGTAAAATGCAGGTGTATGACATTAGAAAGAAATGTATGGGAGAATTGTGTTATGACTTTTCAAAGTTGGAGAAATTTCTAAATGACGATGAAGTTAGGGGTATTTTAGGTGTTACAAACAAGTTTGTTTCATGCAGTAGAGTAGTGTATGATTCTATGAGGACAGATTTGATGAAAAGCTTTCATTTGGGTATTCCTCCACTTCTTGAGGATGGAATCAAAGTTCTTATATATGCTGGGGAATTTGATTTTATTTGCAATTGGCTTGGTGAGTCTTCTTTGAAAACCAAATTATTTTAACATTGTCAATTTAGTTTAAAAAACCATCATTGATAGTCTTGAAAATTGAAAATTTATCGTCCCACTTATAATGGACTGACCAGACATGATATGTTGGTGTGCGGATTCAAACTCTAAATTCTCTACTGTAAAAATATTTTATCTTTATCTTTATTATACTAAATGTTAAATAGTCCTGACCTAACCCTAATCCAACGCTTTTTTACATGCCTAATTAATTTTTATGAAAAAAAAAAGATCTTAAGGGAAATTATCATCTGCCAGCAATTAATTAATGTGTTTGTTATTTTGTTCTTGTTTGGACAGGGAATTATAATTGGGTTAGTTTCCTACAGTGGTCAGGCCAAAAACAGTTTAAAGAATTCAAAGGAGTTGAATTTTTGGTTAATGCTGTTGATGTTAATGAAGCAGGAATGTTGTATACCTTTGGACCTCTTGCTTTTCTTAAGGTTAATTATCTATAGTTAGTAGTATTAATAACTAAATTAGAAGTGTGTTTTTCTTGATCGTGACATAGTTGATTCCATTTTTGGTTACTTATATTCATGTGTTGTGCAATAGGTGTATCGTGCTGGACATATGGTTCCTATGGATCAACCTGATGTTGCACTTCAGATGCTTACAACCTGGATGAAAGGGCAACTATAATTTATAAAATCATGTCATGACCAAAATCAAAATATCCCATGACATGGATATGATCACAATTTTTGTTGTCGACTTGACTTTATATATAATATTTGGATGGTGGAATTTATATGCAAGCAAGTATCGATTCTGGAACAAAATTGACCTGAGATTAATTTGTTTATTATAAATGGTATAGCATATTTAATTAATCAAAATATGTGCATTGGATTCAAGTTTATTTATTAAGCACAACCCTCTTTTCTTTTTCTTTTCAAAATACTTTGAATTTTAATGTGATGGGTCATGGTTGGTGAGACTTCTATAAATTATCGGTATTTTGAAGAAATAATATGGGTGGATATTTGGTAAAAGTGAATGGTGTAATAGAGTACACTTCTATTCCCATAATTGATGTTAGAGATTTAGTTCAACTTTAGATACTGACTGTGCGTGTGAACACCTAAATTTGAAGTCAAGAAGCCAATTATGACCATTGTATTTTTCAGTTTAGGAAATTTGACATGCAAAGTAAGATAATAAAAATCAAATTATAACTCCATTAGAAATTAATGAGTTTGTAAAGATTCAAATAAGCTTATAAAATCATGAGTTTATCTCACCGGAAAGAAATGCCTTTCTGATTTTGCTAAATGTTCATTCTTTGTTTTAGTGTTTTAGGAATTCACGGAGAATAAAAATTGAGTTTAAGTTCTTCAGGAACTATACACAATCAAATCAAATCTGTGTAATTCTTCAAAGATGCATCACTATTGAATTCTTTAGAAATTTATGGAGAATGAAATTGAGTTCTTAAGTTCTTCGAGAACTATACAACATATTTAAATAATAAAACTGAAACTTTTGAATTCTCTCAGAATTCATAGAGAATTAAAGGATGTACCACTTTTGAATTCTCAACATATTTTCGATTGTGTATTATTTCTAAAGATGCTCTTTTAAAGTAATACTGAAGTTTTACCTTGTTTCAAGATGAAGTGTTTTTTGTAAACATGAAAAAGGTATGTTGTGTATCCCTCCCGTTCTTGGTTGACTGTGCAAATTTTTTTTGATAAATCATGCAACGGTTGTTTTAGCCAAAATTAGTCAAAGGGTGAGATTGTTGGGTTTTTGTAACTGGCCGCATTTTGTTAAAACAAGTGTTTGAGCATGATGTTGGACAAGATGTTCTGACATATTGGTATGACATCCTAGCGTATCTTGTTTCGCACTCTTGGATATTTTATTTTCAAGTGATATCTCTGAAGATTTAATTGAAGAATTTATTCACGTGATTTATGTTACAAGAGGCATGTGTTTTTCTGAAGCAGCAAATATTGATTCAAGCTTTAATGGTGTTTCCTAAAATGATGTAAAGACATTTAAGGAAACAATATATATGCTTCCTGAATATTGTGCTGAAGACCGTATTGGATCAGCTGTTTTGTTTAGCCTGAATTGTTCATCAAGCCCAAGCTATTCTCAAACTATTTAAAGGAAGACTCAAAACCTAAGAAGACTACTGAAGCTGCAATTTACAAAAGAGTCAATTAGGGTTTTACTCTATACTTTGTTATTTGTGAGCCACTCTTGTATCACGTTGATGCTATAGCTGGACTGTTAGTTGAGTTGTATTTGTTAATCACTCGTAAGCTTTTAAGCAAGAGTGGATTATGTTTATTGGAGAGTGTCTCCTTAACCGATTGTTATTGTATTATCACAGGGTGTGTAATTGAGGGGAAGTGAGAGGGGTCTCGTATCTAGGAGTTCTTAGATAGAAATATCATGGGTAGTGTTTAGGTGTGAAGGCTGCAAGACTTCAAACTAAAACTACTATAGTGGATTTCCTTCCTGACTTGGTAGCCCCCAGATGTCGGTGACATTGCACCGAACTGGGTTAACAAATACACTGTGTTGTTTATTTTCTGCAATTTACTTTCAGTCGTTTATTGTTTATTGTGTTATCACGATGTCTTGACATTGTGCTTGACATCTCGTCTGTCTTGACATCGTGTACGACATCCTTTCACTTGTGCCAGAATTTCAGATGATTTGGAAGTAAGAGAGAATTTGACCGTTGAGACTATGCCGTTGAATATTGAAGGACGAGAGGTTAAGCAGTTGCGTGGGAAAGAGATCGTTTTGGTGAAGGTGATTTGGGGAGGTCCTACGAGAGAGAGCATAACTTGGGAGTTGGAGAGTAAGATGAAGGAGTCGTATCCGGAGTTGTTTCCTTCAGGTAATTTTCGAGGACGAAAACTCTTTAAGGGGGGTAGAGTTGTAACAGCCCGATTTTTAGAATTTATTTATTTAATTGTTTATGTGTGTTTAATTGTTTATTTTGGTGATTTATTGAATTTTGGGAGTTAAAGGGTATTTTGGTAATTTAAGAGGTAGTGGCATATTTGTAATATGTTAGAAGTTTAGAATTTGAATTTTTTAGGATAGTGGTGTATAAGTAATAGGGGGTTTAAGTGAAGTAAAAGTGTAGAGAAAATAATTGTGAGACAATTGTGACTAAACCCATTAGTGGGAGTAACCATAGAAACCTATTATAAATACACTAGTTAGTGGTGGTGAATTAGGTTATTCATTATATCACAAAACTTTTGAGAGGCAAGAGAGAGAGAGAGAGAGAGAGAGAGAGAGAGAGAGAGAGAGAGAGAGAGAGAGAGAGAGAGAGAGAGAGAGAGAGAGAGAGAGAGAGAGGAGACTTGATGAAGAGGAAAGCTAGAGAATCAAAGGGGAAGGAGAGGATTGCACTAGAAGTAGCAAGAGAAGTGAAGAAATTAAGGTAAGAAGGGAGATTATGATTAACATATGGGTTTAAGAAACAATTGGGTGTTTCGGAGCTTTTAGATTATAGCTTAATTTCATGAATTATGATTAACTGTGTTGATTTTCGTGCTCTTTGTTGATGACTGAATTGAATATGTGTTAAGTTGTTGATTTCATGCTTTTACTTCATCAAAACTCACGTTTGATTATGCTATTTGTGAACTTTGTGAAAATTGGTGAAATTGATGAGAAACATGATAATTGATGTTGTTTATGTTTAATTGATTTGATTATGAGTATGATTATGTGTTTGGGTTATGAAATCGTGAAGTTATGTCGTTTGGGTTAAGTTGGAATTAGAGTTGTTGTTGTTTATGTGAAAATTGCTTAAATTGATGAATTTGAGTGAATTGTTGATATAATTGATTTTAAGTTGATTCATGTTGTTAATTAAGTGCTTATGAACATGTTGATATGATTAGGAAGTTGGAATTATTGCTGTAAAATTATGTTTGGGATTTTAAGTCGTTTTGGGAGAAAACGAGTTTTTGAGACGAACTTTGATTTAATCTAATTTAAGTGGAGTTTAAGTGATTAAGATTAAGTTGTTTTAAGCCATAATAAGTGGTAGGTGATAGGGTATATCTTGTTTAAGGTGTTGGGACGAATTTGGTGCTATTTGGATCGAAAACGATATTGAAAAATGGTATTTTCGTGAAAAACGGAACGAATAAAAATATGTCACCCCTAACCTGCATAGGTGGCACGACCATGCGCCTATATGGCACGGCCGTTTGTGTCCTTGCTGCCTAGGAGGGCACGACTGTGCTGTTTTTGGCACGACCGTGCTGTTTTTGGCACGACCGTGTCATCCTGCCCGAGTTCCGAAACCCTAATTTTATGACTTTTTGAGGTATCCAATGACCTTAAATGGTTCCCAAACCTTTAAATTTGATTAGTAAGAGTGTAATGAAGATGTTTATGATTGATTAACTTGGAGGTAAGTATAAGAAGACTTAGAGGTTAATTAACTACAATTGGACTTGAAAATTATCATGAAATCGAGTTAGGATGAAATCATTGACTTAGTAAACAAGTAATGAGTTAGGGTTGATGTAAATAAAGATGAATCAACTTGTGAATTAAGATATTGATGATGCTATTGGTGATGTTATTGATGATGATATTTATGATGTTGTTGATGATGCTATTGATGATGCTATTGATGATGTTATTGATGATGATATTTATGATGCTATTGATGATGCTATTGATGATGATATTGATGATGCAATGTTTGATTAAATGATGATGATACATGCTATGTATCAAGTGACGATGTTTGATTAGGTGATGGGGATATATGTTATGTATTAAGTGACGATGTTTGATCATATGAAAGTTTATATAATAAGTGACGATGTTAATAAGCGACGATGTTTAATCATATGAGAGAATATATGATAATGATGATAATGTTGTTGTCGAGTCTTATGTGTACTTGATGTGAGTCGAATATATGAACATGCATTCATTCATGAGTCAAGTCCAGCGACGATGGGATCACTCGGTAAAATATCTCCGATATCCAAAACCCGGTACCACAAGCATTTGGAGTCTTTAGGCGCATTACATGCACTTGAGTCGTGTTTGGTAATTGTTGGATATTTGATTGTTGGCTACATGTTTGGTAAAATCAAAATGTGCAAATAATGCGTCTTCAGAAGCTAATTTGTGTCTTCAGAAGCTGGAAACTGGATTTCAGAAGCTGGTACTGTTCATCAGACGCTGAACTGGTCTTCAGACGCTGGTACTGTTCATCAGAAGCTGAACTGGTCATCAGACGCACTGTTCAGATGTTGACTTTTGTTGACCTTCAGAAGCAACTGTTCAGACGCTGACTTTTGTTGACCTTCAGAAGCTGCATTTCAGAAGCTGGTTTCTGCGTCTGAATTCTATTAAATCTCTCACAGTATCTTTTGAAGATTTAATTGAAGATTTATCCAAAGCTTCATTTCTAGAAGGAAGTATTTTTTGCGCAAGATATGTTCTGAAGATTTGATTCAATTTTTTGTGAATATATTTTCAAGGAAATCTTTGGAAAGTATATTTGTGAATATTATGTGAGCTTCTATTTGCTTCTAAAAGAATTCTGGAAACATATCTTTGAAGATTTGTGTTGTACCCTAATTTTGTCCTAAGCCTTTTCAAAACAATTTTCAAAAATCAAAAAAAAAAGAGAAAAGTCAAAGTCAACAAAAAGTCAACATTTCTGAAATGGGGACTTCGCAGAGCAAAGTCACCTTCGCTCTGCGAAGTCTGCGAATTTTTTGCAGATTTTTTAATCTCTTTGATTTATTTCATTTTTGTAATTATTATTATTACACATCATTTTATTATTGTTTTTATCATCATTCATGGTCAATTGAGCTCAGCAAAGCCAGAATTGGAGCACTTGCCATTAAAGCCAAGGAAAGAAGCTTTTTCTTCCAACCTAGCATGTGCCAAGCAAGTTGGCTTGCCCTTGGGCAGCTCTTGTCCCTCCCTAGTGACCTGCTACTGACCCTAAGGTTGCCAGCCACCAGCATGTGGACTTTCTTCCTGCTTTCTCCCCCAAAACCAGTCAAACCCAGCTGGTTTTCACTTGCCCAAAGCCATGAGTGCTGCCCTGTTTTTCAGCAGCTTTTCTTCCTCCTCACACCAGCCCACATGTTGCCTTTTATTTCCCCCAACCTCTGCACATCACAGTGCACGTTTTTATTGCCTAACCATCAAGATTGCAAGGATCAATCCCAAGGGACAACCAATTGCAAACCAGCCATGTTTTCATCATCATTGCTATCCAAAACCCATTGAATTAGTGGCTGGATTTGGCTAAGTCTTGACCATTGCAGCAAGGCAAGGTCACCTCTTCACTTTTGCATTAAATGCAAAGTGATTTAGCCTGATCCTAGCCCATAAATCAACTGGATTTTGGGGATTTCTAATGATGAAAATTGATTTGGTTTTGGCCTATAAATAGAGATGCAAGGCAAGAGGCAGCATCATTATTATTCAAACTTACAAGCACTTAAAACAACCAGAAAAAACCAGCAATTGAACACTTGAAACAACACTAAACTTCCAACACAAAGCATTTCACAAGTTCATTGCTTTTGTTCAACAACATTCAAACCTTGCAAGAAACCTCCAACCATTCAAGTTCCTTTCATTCCCTTTGCAGCAGGAGCTTTGCTAGGATCTCTGTAAGTGTTTTAAGTCCTTATCTTTCATTTAGATTTGTGCTTGCATCTTAATTTTGTTCAAATCCTTTTTGCTCTAAAAAACCCTTTTGAATTTCAAAAGAAATCCCAAGGTTTGCAAAACATTTAAACTGGTTTGTCCAGCTCTTTTCATTGCCAAAACTCAAAGCTTTTCACTCCCCTAAAAGGTTCTGAGATTGTTCAGAAGTTGTTTCTGAACAATAGTTCAGAAACAGCTTCTGAACTCAAATTTTTGCATTGTTCGCAGTGCGAAGCCATGGTCGCAGTGCGACCATGACAGAACTCAGAACCTAAGTGGATTGAAACTCATTTTATTCAAACCTTATCAAGGATTTAGCATAATTTTGAAGGATTCGCAAGTTCGAGCAACACTTTGTTGGATAACTTGCAAAACAAGTTACGCTCACAAACTTTCAAAACAAACTTGAGCAATAAGCTAGGTTCATCATTTTCAAAACCAAACTTGAACAAAAACCTTGTTCATGATTTTCAAATCAAACGTGAACTTAAGCCGAATTTGTTCGCTTTTCAAAACCATTTTCAAAATTGAGCCGAACTTATGCGTTTTTTCACAATTTTGTTAAAACCTTTTCATTTTGGGTTCTAAACCAAGTGTTTTAGATAAACCTTGGGATTTCTTAAAAATTCCACCAAAAAGTTGGATGAAAAAGGGATGGTTTGACGTATGTCTCTCCATTGCCCCGATTGAACGAATGCGTGACGTATGTCTCGTCGTTCGGACAATCGTCATTCCATTTTCACCGCATCCGACCATACCAAACAAATTCTTGGCCCTTTGTGGTCAATTCAAACCTTTTCGACTCATTTGAGTCACTTCGGTCAATGTTCGACTCGTTCGAGTCCATTGTACCCGTTCTTGATCCCGTTGGATCAATCGAACCCCTTTTCGACTCGTTTGAGTCACTTCGGTCAATGTTCGACTCGTTCGAGTCCATTGTACCTTTTCTTGATCCCGTTGGATCAATCGAACCCTCCCTCGACTCGTTTGAGTCATTTCCGGTCAATGATCGACTCGATTGAGTCCATTGCACCCCTTTTGGTCCCATAGCGACCATTTTGAACCCTTTTTCCCAACGAACATGTTTTATCAATTCTAACGCGATTCGTAAACAAACGCTTAAGTCTCCCATGCGCGAGCATACAAGCTATACGCTTAAGCCTCCCATCCGCGAGCATACAAGCTACGTTTAATCGCAAGAATTCGGTCAAAACATCGTTCATTAAAATTAACTAACATATACGTTTTTCTACCAAAGAACTACGTACGCTTTGAATTCTCCGACTACCGGGAGATACGTAGGAGCAAGATCGCCATCTTGTCAAGCACAATAATAAAAAACAAACTTTTTCCCGTTTCATCATATTTTCTTTTTCCCTTTTTTACATAGACAAGCATGCACGCAAAACATTTAAAAACATTTTAAGCTTTAGCTAAATAGGAGGTTCCCGTTGAGTACAACGGACGTGAGGGGTGCTAATACCTTCCCCTTGCGTAATCGACTACCGAACCCGACAATGGTTGCGATGACCAGTCCTTTTCCTCATCGTCAAGGGTTTTATTATCGTTTCCCTTCATAAAAAAACTTAAGGGTTTATCAACGTTCCCTTTAAACAAAAACTTTGGTGGCGACTTCACAACAGTCTTCCGAGCGTTCGTACACGTCTCGGAGGATTGCGCGTTTTTAACGAGAGCGCACAATTTGGTTCAAGAATTATGTGCTGATGAAGATTATAAATAGAAGGCGTTGCTATTGAAGAATGTACATCAAAAACCAGAAGTTGTCAGTAAAAGAGTCTTAGTGTTTTTGAGTCTGTGAGCTGTTGCTCTGTTTTTTTGTGTACCACTCATCTGTTATAGTTGGTTGTTTTTGTTATAGAGTTGTAACACACTTAAAGCTTTTAAGCACAAGTGACTTTGTTGTTTTGAAGAGTGTCTCGTATTTGTTTGTTTAAGTGTCTGATAATTACTGGGCTGTGATTACTTGATTGGGAAGTAAGTGGGTTCTTATATCAAGGAGTTCCTAGGTAGAAGTCTATACGGGTAGTGATTAAGTGATAAGGCTGGAAAAACAGGGGATGTGTCTTGAGTCTTAGAATTAATACTACTTAGTGGATTTCTTTCCTGGATTGGTATCCTCCAGATGTAGGTGATGTTTGCACCGAACTGGGTTAACAAATAACTGTGTTCCTTTACTTTCTGTCTGTTTAATTTTCTGCTTCTGAACTATTGTTTTTCAGACTCTGTTTTTTAGTTCAGAACCAGTCCTGCCAGAAATTTCAATTGGCATCAGAGCAGGCACCCTGCCTGTATTTGGGTGAGCTCCAGGGAAGGTTTTTCTGGCATAATGGACTCAGAAGGAGAATTAACTTATGAATAAATTCTTGTCTCTTTCAAAGAACTATACAAGATGTATATAAATCAGAAGAAGACTGTCAGTCAACTACATGCTGAAAGAAGTGACCATCTAGCACAAATTTTTGAGCTCAATGATAAGGTAACCCAACTGAACTCTCAACTTGAACATATGAAGAAGCAAGTCAGAATGTTGAACACTGGTACTAATATGCTTGAAGAGATTTTGGAGAGTCAGAACCAAGGGAAACCAAAAGGAATTGGGTTTGATGTTAGGACCTTGAACAAACAGCAAAATCCAACTAAAAAGGTCAGTGCAGCTGTTAAAACAAGTGATCCAATGATGGATAAACCTAAGTTCGAACACCAGAACCAACCTCAGGGATCTAAGAGCAAGAGGGCATCTCATCCTTGGGTATGTCATCACTGTGGTAAAAAGGGACACATTAAGCCATTCTGTTACAAGCTGAATGGATACCCCAAGCACTTTCAACAAAGAAAAGTGGTACCAGTTGTGAACAAAACCAAGGTCAAGAAGGAATGGAGACCAAAATGTGCAAGTGTTTCTCAGAGGTTGAACAAAAGGAAAGGAAAGGCCGTTGCTGCTGACAGCAGGCCCACTCCTGTTGCAAAGAAGAATTTTGTTGCTGGACCACCTAAATGTTGGAGCAAAGTGTTGGTTCTTGTACCAAAGAAGAAAGCACTAAAAGGAAAGGAAGTGGATCCTAGTAAGTCTGAAGATGTTGTTAAGCATGATACCATGCCCTGTGTTCAGAAGAGAATTGTTGATCTTGAGAAGCAGATTGCTGGGAAGAAGATTCCTGTGAATGTGCCTGAAGCACACATTAACTAAACAGCTTCTGATGCTGTGTCTGATGATGAAACAACATCTGTTGCTGAGTCTGAAGACTGTCAATTTGTGACTGATGTCTTGGATTTCTGTTTGTGCTTCTGGTCTGCAGTTGTTGTTTTCTGTGTGTGGATGATATGTGGTTCTGATCCTAATGTTGGTGCTGTGATGGGTTAAGTGCTGATGTTTTTGATGCTGATTTTGAAACTGGTTCTGATGTGGTTCTTTGTGTGCTGTTCTGTGTTGTGCTAGTTATAAACTCTGAATAGAATCAGTGATGTGCTTATGCTCTGTTTCTTGTGTTTCTCTGCTCCTGGTGATTGCTGGTTGTTTTGTCAACATTGTTTGGCTAAAAAGGGGGAGAAATAAGTATGTGTCTGTTTCAGAAGTTGTTCAACAGTTCAGGGGGAGTTGGAGTTTCTGATTGTTCTATTTCAGGGGAGTTCCTGAATGTCTGTTTTAGGGGGAGTTCCTGAATGTCTGTTTCAGGGGGAGTTCCTGAATGTGTGTTTCAGGGGGAGTTCCTGAGTTGTGTTGTTCCTGAGTATCTGTTCAGAGGTAGTTCAGGGGGAGTATATGTGTGAAATGTAGTGAATCATCCGCTGCTGACTCTGTTGCTACATTTATGTGTAGTTCTTCATGGTTGAGTACTTTTGTTGTGTGAAGAACTTGTCTTTGTGAACAATTTGATTTTAGCCAAAAATTTGCCAAAGGGGGAGATTGTTGGATATTTGATTGTTGGCTACATGTTTGGTAAAATCACAATGTGCAAATAATGCATCTTCAGAAGCTAATTTGTGTCTTCAGAAGCTGGTATTGTTCATCAGACGCTGAACTGGTCTTCAGACGCTTGTACTATTCATCAGAAGCTGAACTGGTCATCAGACGCACTGTTCAGATGTTGACTTTTGTTGACCTTCAGAAGCAACTGTTCAGACGCTGACTTTTGTTGACCTTCAGAAGCTGGTTTCTGCGTCTGAATTCTATTAAATCTCTCACAGTATCTTTTGAAGATTTAATTGAAGATTTATCCAAAGCTTCATTTCTAGAAGGAAGTATTTTTTGCGCAAGATATGTTCTGAAGATTTGATTCAATTTTTTGTGAATATATTTTCAAGGAAATCTTTGGAAAGTATATTTGTGAATATTATGTGAGCTTCTATTTGCTTCTAAAAGAATTCTGGAAACATATCTTTGAAGATTTGGTTCAAGAAGTATGTGCTGCTGAAGATTATAAATAGAAGGCGTTGCTATTGAAGAATGTACATCAAAAACCAGAAGTTGTCAGTAAAAGAGTCTTAGTGTTTTTGAGTCTGTGAGTTGTTGCTCTGTTTTTTTGTGTACCACTCATCTGTTAGAGTTGGTTGTTTTTGTTATAGAGTTGTAACTCACTTAAAGCTTTTAAGCACAAGTGACTTTGTTGTTTTGAAGAGTGTCTCGTATTTGTTTGTTTAAGTGTCTGATAATCACTGGGCTGTGATTACTTGATTGGGAAGTAAGTGGGTTCTTATATCAAGGAGTTCCTAGGTAGAAGTCTATACGGGTAGTGATTAAGTGATAAGGCTGGAAAAACAGGGGATGTGTCTTGAGTCTTAGAATTAATACTACTTAGTGGATTTCTTTCCTGGATTGGTATCCTCCAGATGTAGGTGATGTTTGCACCGAACTGGGTTAACAAATAACTGTGTTCCTTTACTTTCTGTCTGTTTAATTTTCTGCTTCTGAACTATTGTTTTTCAGACTCTGTTTTTTAGTTCAGAACCAGTCCTGCCAGAAATTTCAATTGGCATCAGAGCAGGCACCCTGCCTGTATTTGGGTGAGCTCCAGGGAAGATTTTCTGGCATAATGGACTCAGAAGGAGAATTAAGTTATGAATAACTTCTTGTCTCTTTCAAAGAACTATACAAGATGTATATAAATCAGAAGAAGACTGTCAGTCAACTACATGCTGAAAGAAGTGACCATCTAGCACAAATTTCTGAGCTCAATGATAAGGTAACCCAACTGAACTCTCAACTTGAACATATGAAGAAGCAAGTTAGAATGTTGAACACTGGTACTAATATGCTTGAAGAGATTTTGGAGAGTCAGAACCAAGGGAAACCAAAAGGAATTGGGTTTGATGTTAGGACCTTGAACAAACAGCAAAATCCAACTAAAAAGGTCAGTGCAGCTGTTAAAACAAGTGATCCAATGATGGATAAACCTAAGTTCGAACACCAGAACCAACCTCAGGGATCTAAGAGCAAGAGGGCATCTCATCCTTGGGTATGTCATCACTGTGGTAAAAAGGGACACATTAAGCCATTTTCTTACAAGCTGCATGGATACCCCAAGCACTTTCAACAAAGAAAAGTGGTACCAGTTGTGAACAAAACCAAGGTCAAGAAGGAATGGAGACCAAAATGTGCAAGTGTTTCTCAGAGGTTGAACAAAAGGAAAGGAAAGGCCGTTGCTGCTGACAGCAGGCCCACTCCTGGTTCAAAGAAGAATTTTGTTGCTGGACCACCTAAATGTTGGAGCAAACTGTTGGTTCTTGTACCAAAGAAGAAAGCACTAAAAGGAAAGGAAGTGGATCCTAGTAAGTCTGAAGATGTTGTTAAGCATGATACCATGCCGTGTGTTCAGAAGAGAATTGCTGATCTTGAGAAGCAGATTGCTGGGAAGAAGATTCCTGTGAATGTGCCTGAAGCACACATTAACTAAACAGCTTCTGATGCTGTGTCTGATGATGAAACAACATCTGTTGCTGAGTCTGAAGACTGTCAATTTGTGACTGATGTCTTGGATTTCTGTTTGTGCTTCTGGTCTGCAGTTGTTGTTTTCTGTGTGTGGATGATATGTGGTTCTGATCCTAATGTTGGTGCTGTGATGGGTTAAGTGCTGATGTTTTTGATGCTGATTTTGAAACTGGTTCTGATGTGGTTCTTTGTGTGCTGTTCTGTGTTGTGCTAGTTATAAACTCTGAATAGAATCAGTGATGTGCTTATGCTCTGTTTCTTGTGTTTCTCTGCTCCTGGTGATTGCTGGTTGTTTTGTCAACATTGTTTGGCTAAAAAGGGGGAGAAATAAGTATGTGTCTGTTTCAGAAGTTGTTCAACAGTTCAGGGGGAGTTGGAGTTTCTGATTGATCTATTTCAGGGGAGTTCCTGAATGTCTGTTTCAGGGGGAGTTCCTGAATGTCTGTTTCAGGGGGAGTTCCTGAATGTGTGTTTCAACGGGAGTTCCTGAATGTGTGTTTCAGGGGGAGTTCCTGAGTTGTGTTGTTCTTGAGTATCTGTTCAGAGGTAGTTCAGGGGGAGTATATGTGTGAAATGTAGTGAATCATCCGCTGCTGACTCTGTTGCTACATTTATATGTAGTTCTTCATGGTTGAGTACTTTTGTTGTGTGAAGAACTTGTCTTTGTGAACAATTTGATTTTAGCCAAAAATTTGCCAAAGGGGGAGATTGTTGGATATTTGATTGTTGGCTACATGTTTGGTAAAATCAAAATGTGCAAATAATGCGTCTTCAGAAGCTAATTTGTGTCTTCAGAAGCTGGAAACTGGATTTCAGAAGCTGGTACTGTTCATCAGACGCTGAACTGGTATTCAGACGCTGGTACTGTTCATCAGAAGCTGAACTGGTCATCAAACGCACTGTTCAGATGTTGACTTTTGTTGACCTTCAGAAGCAACTGTTCAAACGCTGACTTTTGTTGACCTTCAGAAGCTGCATTTCAGAAGCTGGTTTCTGCGTCTAAATTCTATTAAATCTCTCACAGTATCTTTTGAAGATTTAATTGAAGATTTATCCAAAGATTCATTTCTAGAAGGAAGTATTTTTTGCGCAAGATATGTTCTGAAGATTTGATTCAATTTTTTGTGAATATATTTTCAAGGAAATCTTTGGAAAGTATATTTGTGAATATTATGTGAGCTTCTATTTGCTTCTAAAAGAATTCTGGAAACATATCTTTGAAGATTTGGTTCAAGAATTATGTGCTGCTGAAGATTATAAATAGAAGGCGTTGCTATTGAAGAATGTACATCAAAAACCAGAAGTTGTCAGTAAAAGAGTCTTAGTGTTTTTGAGTCTGTGAGCTGTTGCTCTGTATTTTTGTGTACCACTCATCTGTTAGAGTTGGTTGTTTTTGTTATAGAGTTGTAATTCACTTAAAGCTTTTAAGCACAAGTGACTTTGTTGTTTTGAAGAGTGTCTTCGTATTTGTTTGTTTAAGTGTCTGATAATCACTGGGCTGTGATTACTTGATTGGGAAGTAAGTGGGTTCTTATATCTAGGAGTTCCTAGGTAGAAGTCTATATGGGTAGTGATTAAGTGATAAGGCTGGAAAAACAGGGGTTGTGTCTTGAGTCTTAGAATTAATACTACTTAGTGGATTTCCTTCCTGGATTGGTATCCTCCAGATGTAGGTGATGTTTGCACCGAACTGGGTTAACAAATAACTGTGTTCCTTAACTTTCTGTCTGTTTAATTTTCTGCTTTTGAACTATTGTTTTTCAGACTCTGTTTTTTAGTTCAGAACCAGTCCTGCCAGAAATTTCAGTAATGTTTGGGCGTGCACTTGTGCTTTTTTGTGGTAAATGCTTAATTAATGAGTTCTTGTAATTGTGATTGAATTGTAAATGAATTACTGATACTTGATGAATCTTGAGTGTTTGATATATGATTGAAGATTGTGATTGAGATTATAATCGAATATGAATATGATAAGTATGTTGAGTTATGTAACCAGGCTTGTTTATTTAAATGTATATATGATGATTGTTGATGTTGCTCGCCTTACATACATGCGTTTATTATTCCCTTATGTTAAGCATATATCTTACCCTCCAGTGGCTTTATTGTCGCCTCATCCTTGGGTTAATCCCTCATGGATGTAGACTTGCAGGTTGAGGAATAGCTTATTTGTAACACCCTAAGACCCCAACTTTAAATAAATAAAATACCAAATGTAAATAAAAGAAATAGGTGTTACCCGTGTTCACTTTTTATCATTTCATAAAATAAAGTCATAAATTCAGCAGCGGGAAATTCATCATTCATAACAGAAAATGGATCAAGTCTCAACTTTCATAAATATGTTTTCAAAATTCAAAATACTTCAAACTTCAAAATATGAAAAATCAAATAGTCACCCCGACCCTAGTGTTACATATCAGAGCTCGTGTGCGACTACATGTCTAATCACTACTAAATTAAAATTGACGGAAGATATTTCATGTCGCCATCTTCTAAGTGTCCTGCAATTAGATCTCTTCGTCCTGAGTGTCTGTACCCCACGAGTACAGACACCATAAATACAAAAACAAGCAAAGGGGTGAGAAATCCAGTCATAACATATTATTAGGAAAAATCGCGCACAATATTAAATAATGACAATAATATTCCGTCTTCGTAAGAACATCAACAAATAGTTTCGTCGCAACAGATCACATATACCATCGTCTCACACCATTTCACAAATAAACACCAAGTACGAATCATCATCATTTATATGCATATGGACTCAATCCTATGACCTATATGAATGGGGTACCACACCTCTCATCGCCACAATTTGCCAGAGTTATGTTACTGGACTTTCATCACCACAATTTGCCAGAGATATGTTACTGGACTTTCGTCGCCACAATTTGTCAGAGATATGTTACTGGACTTTCATCCTCATTTCATCTTCATAATCCCTAGACACGACTCTATATGCATGCATGGTGACAGACTCATCAGGTATTACACATCATCACATCATCAGAGATTCACAATCATAAATGCAAGACTCTCCCTAATATGCACAACATCAATGTAAAACACATCGTCATCATTCTCATCGTCTTCATAAATAAACATCATCAACCTCATCATCATAATAATATAGACATCGTCATTTTCATCATCATTATAATATCAACATCATCATTCTCATCATCTTTACAATATGAACTTCATTATTCTCATCATCACTATACTATAAAAATCATCATTTCTCATCGTATTTATTTATATACTTTTATATAATATCAATCGTCATCACTCTTTGTCACAGTCATAGGATTCCTCATCATTACTCTATATCACAGTCTATATCACCACATTATTTCCTCATCAATCCAACCCTTAAGCACGACTCCTTTCTACGTCATCCCTCTAATTTATTTTATTATTCATCTTACAGACATGCTCTATTCTCTCGTCTATTCTAGGCTATCTAGATATTTTATCCTGATACCCTATTCCTCATTCTTAGTTTTAAGATATTTATTTCTCCTTTAACATTACATATTAAGTCTCCACTCTATACAACTAGGTTTCACCTCACCATCATCAATAACTCTTTCCTACTTATTCTTCTCATTAACACGACTTTATATCTTATTACTTCATCTCACATTCGTCGACATCTATAACCTCGACCATTCCCCTAATCTTAACTTCAATCTAATTTAAAGTTATTATCTCACCTTATTGTTACTTTCGACGGTAGCAACTTTCATCACTAAAATTTCATCATAATTTAAGGTTTTATTCTCTCGATACTGGTTGTTATTATTATCATCAAACATTGTAACTATTACCTCTTATTTTCTTTTCTATTCATCTTGATCTCTTCTAATCGATTCCCGTCTTATTCACCGCTATCATCATTCCTATTATCTTTCATTACTCAATACACAACCCCTTATCTTCCTCTTACATTTCGTCTTAACGACCCTCTCATCGTCTACGATCATCCAAATTCGACTTCTCTATTCTTTATTCATTTTTACACCTTATACGTTCCTATCTAACATTCATCTTAAGTTATTTAATTACCTTGACTCTTTTACCCTTCAACTTAACCACATTCCTAAGCTCATCATTGGTTTAAGAAGATTATGTTTAACTTGATCAGTTACTCGGAACACACCTACTTCATATCCCCTCTTATCATCGTCTTCTTTCACTTCTTTATCCCTTTAATATTTTATACCCTCTTAATCAACTTACCGTATTAGACCTTTTAAATACTCCAAGTGGTTATTCTCGTCGATATCACTCCGCCGTGAGCTACTTATCTATATCTCTCCTACTTCTCCTTCTACTGCTTAAACTACTTCACCTTTTTAGTCTCACCTCTAATTCGAGAAACTTATGTTTATCCTAGTCATCTATCTTAAACAACTCGCTTTCCCTTCCTCTTATAATTGTCTTTCATTTCCTATTGCCAAGCCATCTTTAACATCATTAGGTTCTCATAAACTACTATCGTCGGTTCATGTTTAGACTTGTTATTATTTTGAGGTAACTACTTCTATTTATGCCTAAACACACTCCCTCATTTGGACATGTAGTTTAAGGATACTTATTTTCAATTTACAAGCTAACAGCTTGCTTAAACTAATTATTGCTTTCATAGATGTCTTAGAGTTCACTGAAAAGATTGTGCTGAAACTTCATGAAGAACGCAGCATGACCCATGCATGGTGTTTTAATTATAACTCAAGTTATATAGATCTAAATGGATTCAAACCAAAAGGAAATGAAAGCTGACATCTATACCTACAACTTTCATGAAGGGACCTAAATCCAATTCGGGACAGAGATGGGTGGAAATGTTGTTTTTCCTAAACCTGGGCAGAGTGCACGACCGTCCTGGCCCATGTTTAGTAATTCGATCATAAGTCAAGTTCTGGATGTCTAAATGACACTCCAAATCCAAATGAAAGCTAACATTCATATCTACAACTTTCATGTTTACACCGAAACCCAGTTCAGAATGGAAAATGGTGAAAAAGGTCAATCTTCCAAGTTGGTCTGACAAAAATCGTGGCCCGATTTTTGTCGAGTCCAAACATCATTTTATAGGCCAAAGGTGGCCCGATTTCCCCAAATCGGGGCCCGATTTTGGTTGACAGACAGCCATCAAAATCAGTTTCAGAAGTGCGTGTTTTCGCCAAATAATCACTTTTAAATCAGTTAATTCTATCTCAACACACCCAAATCATCCCAAATCATCACTCTAGGGTTATCCTACTATTTGGACGTTAATCCCCTCTTAACCTATCTAATTATACACTCTTTCATGGTCAAATTCATAACTCTAATCTCTAAAATAAGTTCCCTTAGTTTTCATCTTTCAACAACAACTTTACATTCATTCATCATAATTCTTCATTGGAATTACTCATCATAACAGCAGTCACATCTTAAGAATTAAACAACCCCATCATAGTTTAAAATACCCTAAAGTGAAATAATTCTCCCCCTTATCTCGATTCTTTGGAAATTCTAGCTTTGGCTTGATCCTGTTGCAGCTAGGGTTTCTCCTTCTCTTCTCCTCTCTTTTCCACGTTCAGCAAAAGTGACCCTTCTAACTCCTAATGTTTCTATTTATATTTGGGTCAGTCACTTGTTATAATTTTCTTCTCCCCTATTCACTATTCTTTTACTCCTCCCCTCCCCCACTTATTTAAAACTTATATTCTACACCTCCGACTCTATATTATTTTGTTTTGATTCCTCTCTTCATTTTATTTAAATTCTCATACTACTTCTCAATCATCATCAATATTTATTTGCTCAACAACAAAATAACACTCAAGCAAAAGCAACATCAATAATAATATTAACCAAAACTTCACCTATTAAACTTCATGGAATTAATTAAAAATAGAAAATTGGGGTGTTACATTATTCGTGAGTATGTCGAGGATGACGTTTGCCTACTCGAATTTATCTGCTTTGGAGTCTAGCTTAGGAGCTCTGATTAGGGCTTGGGCTTTTATTTATGTTATGTTATGCAATCTTAGGATCAAACTTTGTTGAGATGTTATATTAATTTATATGTTATGACCGAGACATGACATTTGCTTTGATATTGTTTGTGTTTTATTCCGCTGCGATATGATTTAAGTTGATGAAATTTTATAATGAATACTTGATATGAGACGTATGTTGAATTAGTAAAGTTTCAATGTAGGATAAATGTGTGATTTATCTCTATATTTATGTTCTCGGAGATTGGGGCTTTACAAAAGAGGTTGGTGGTTTAGGGGTTAGGAGGATTGGGGAGTTTAATATTGCTCTGTTAGATAGATGGTGTTGGCGGATGGTGACTGAGAGAGACGGGATGTGGTTTAGAGTGTTGGCAGCGAGGTATAGGGTCGAGGGTGGACGGTTACGGGAAGGATGGAGTAATGGTTCTGTTTGGTGGCAGCAGATTGCTCGTATTAGGGAGGGTATTGGTGTTCAGGTAGAGGGTTGGTTTGAGGAGAATTTGAGTAGGAAAGTGGGGAATAGGAATGACACTTTCTTTTGGATAGATAGGTGGCTAGGGGACGACGTGTTGTGTGTTAGGTTCTGACATCTGTTTGAGTTATCTGATATCAAATGGAGCAGTTAGGGTGGGGGAATGTGGGGGTGCTTGGCGTTGGAGGAGGAGTTTGAGGGTGTGGGAGGAGGAACTTTTAGTTGAGTGTCAGTTGCTGCTCTGTGATGTGTCTTTGCAAGATGATTTTTCATATCGCTGAATTTGGTCTCCAGATCCTGCTGCTGGGTATACTGTGTGGGGCGCATATAGCATCCTTACCAGGGAGGATCTTCATCAGGAGGTAACTGTTCCGAATACTATTTGGCAGCGGCATATCCCTTTGAAGGTGTCTTTCTTCGTGCGGCGTCTATTGCGTCATAGAGTTCATACTAAAGTTAATTTATTCAAATGTCATATAATTTCTCTTGAAGATCAGTTGTGTGTTTTAGGTTGTGGCCAGATTGAATCGGTTGGACATCTTTTTTGGGATTTTACTTTATATGGATCATTATGGTTTGATGTGTATCGATGGTTAGGCATTGTTACGGGTTGTCCACATAATTTGACGGACCACTTACATCAGTTTGGGTTTTTTGTTGGTATTTCTAAAACTCATCGAATCTGGATGGTCATGATTTGGTGTGCTTGCATCTAGATTATTTGGAAGGACAAGAACAGTAGAATTTTTTCAGACAAACCAGCCTCCACGCTTCATCTTATTGACAACGTTAAGCTTCTTTCTTTTTGGTGGTTAAAGGTAAAAATCGGAAACATTGCTTTTGATTATCATAGGTGGTGGCTTAGCCCTTTATTGTGTATGTGCATAGGTTAATTCTGATTTATTTTTCTTGTTTTTTTGGACTCTGTTTCTGTTGTAACTTGACTTTGTGATCTTTTGATTTTTCTCTAACACACCTTGTGCTTGGGAATAGTAATCTAATTCATTTTGCCTTCTTCAAAAAAAAATTGATTAAGTGTCAATTTTTGAACATAGGGCAATTGAGACTTTTCCATTGTATAGGATTTTCCTAAATCCTATGTATGTAAGACTATTTATTACTCTCTCTACTTTCAATTCTTTAATTTAATTTTCACATAAAAACCATTAAGGACAATTTTGTAAAACAACTCATAATATTTTTTTTCATACAAAATTAATTACATTTCTTAATATGTGTGAAATGTCCAAAATGTCATATAATTTGAGACGGAGAGAGTAGTATATACTACTATGAGCTTTGATGCTCTCCAACTAACTTTGCCTATGTGGCATAACTAACTTGCCAGCATGGCTAATAAACTGTCAGTGTGGCATAACTAACTGCTAGCTTGGCGGTGCCTCTAACTAACCAACATTTATGAAACTATATCTTTGTGTATCTTGCGTTTGAGTTAATTGAGGGGTAATTGGTGCAAAGGAGTTTTAGAAAGTGAATATATCTTGTTCGTTGGGTGTGAATTTGCAGGTGCTATTTGATATGAAATTTGTAATTGGTTTGGGATACAAATGGAGAACAAGAGATATGTTTAATTGTTCCATTTCTCCATCTGATCTCCTTACTCAATGGAGAAAAACAAAACAAAAGAACAAAACTATTTTGCCAAAATAAAAAAAACTTAAAAATTTTGTTTATACTCCTTTTTGGTGTCTACTAAAATCCAAACCTAAAATGAAAGACATGTAAAAATCAAAAACCAATTGTAACACTTCACCCAATGTCTATATCCATCTACCAATCACAAACAACACATCCCAACCAACAATTTCTAAACAAACCAAACAATCTCCAAAGTGTTCTATTCCATGTAGCTTCATCCAACAACACCTTGTGATCAAATACATCAAAACCAAATAGAATAGTTACAAAGAAACTGTAGTGGTTGAAGATGATGGTGAAGAAGAAGAATCGAAGGATAACAAATCCTTCTCCTTGTTACTACCCTCATCCACAACCATGTTTCCAGCATCTCCATTTAATAATGCTCCACAAACATCAATACCCTCCAAAACTTCACTCATATTAATATCACTTTCACCACGACCACCATAAGGTTCTTCTGTATTGAACATAAGTTCAAATTCAATGTTATCATCAAAGCTTGAGCCATCAAATATATTCATTAAATCATCATCACCGCATTTGCTCATAGTCGAACCTGTGTCTTGAAACTCTAACAATCCATTATACATAAAGCTCCATGGATAATCTTGGTCAAAACAATGATCCATAATATTAACTATTGTGCATTCATGACTAGTTGGAGGAACATGTTGTTGTTGAAATTGTTGCTGCAAAGGTTCCATTTGTAATTGATTTCCTTGTGGAGGTGGGGTAGTTGTTGTTTGTTCTTCTAATGCTTCTTCAGAATCAGGGGAATTAGCAACAATTTCTGTGTTTGATTGTGGTTCTGTTTGTTCTGTTTCATCATTTTTCTCCACCTTCAATTTGTCCATGTAGTTGCTTATGTCAAAATTGGTCACTGCATTCATTCCTCTATGCTTTATTGCTGCCATATCATAAGCCACTGCTGCCTCCTCTTGAGTTTCTTCAATACAAACCACAAATTTATTTCATAAGATTTAATCATTTAAAAAATGTTACTGTTAATTCAAAAAACTTCAACAAGTATGCACTGAAATTTTAAAAACATTTACACATATTTAACCATGAATTTGGATTGTATGTGGTAAAAATCTTGTGCACTTATGGACTCGGCACATCGGTGGTCATTAGACAAAGATGATCACATGTATAGATTTCAATCTCGCACCATTTAATCTCGACTCAAGTCCCCGATGTCCCTATTGCATGAATGCAAAAGATTTTGACTTGATTCATTCCACATCCATCTAACCTTGGTGACACATTTGTATATTACTTGCTAAAACATCTCGACATAATATCTAAATAGTGATATATGATTTGATGAATGTTTCAATTTGTTTATAGTCACATTGTACGGTTTTTGAACTTAATTTAAAATTGGTTATTCACTAATGAATTCATAAGAGAATACAAGTTTGCATAAAGTTAACTTTATGACATGATAAAATCTCACAATGTTAAAAAAATAATATATTTGAAGAATCAGTGTCTGGATCACTATTCACGTGCCTACTGGATATTTGGGTGGGGGAAGTTGTTAGTGTCTTGTAGATCTAGTTAACTTTTTAACCATTTTTTTTAGTTAACTGTTTAACTTGATCTTAGCTTTTTATACCTAGAATATAATAATAATGAAACATATTTTCATTTTTATTATGGTTTCACAAGATTGTGAAATATTTAATTATAATTTTTGACCGACATGTTGGCAGGGGATTGTAGATACTGCATGAGTCAAGGATCTGCTGTACCCTCCAACATGCTTATCTCTATAGGGTTTAAGGCTCTATAGTCAAATGTTAGATTGAACTTGGCCAACAAAACAAATTGTGCATGACACATGGCTAAATAATACAATAACAATATTAAGATTCTTTTTTATTTCCCTAAAAAAAAGTCAGATTTTTTTATTTATTAAAAGTGGCATATAAATTTTTTAAATTTGAAGGCATGACACATATACATCTATCTAGTCATCAGCTAAAGCAATCTTATCTATCTAGTCATCATCAAATTTAAATACAATTATAACATTTGAAAATTTATGAAAAATACAATTTTCAATATTGTTGACAGGTACTTCTTTCCAAAAAAAAAAAATATTGTTGCCAAGTACTATCATAGTTTTGATATTGGGTACTTTAGTAAATTAACACTTTGAATTTGTTAGAGAATAAATAAAAGTGCATTACTAGTCTTAAAAAAAGTTCCACCAATTTGCAAAAGGATAAATAAATTAAAAAAAAAATTAAATATTTTTATGAAAAATATATTTTTCAGAAGTACTATTATAATGTTGGGCAACACTAAGGAATATTTATAATTTTTGAATTAGTAACAGATTTTAACCTTTGCAGCTGGCTGTATTAAACTTTCCTATGTTCCTATGGTGAGACCAGAAATTGATGCACTAGTATATTTCTTCTGCAACATTAGGACAAAATACTGCAGCTACAGTTCATGCAACCAGCACAACTCACACATGGAGCCTAAAATTCCAGCTCTAACCCAATTCATTCACGTTAATTATGAGAACTACAGTTTTACAAGCTGTAATTTGGCAACAAAATATACTAATATTATTCAATGTGTTTTGCAATCTCCAAGTGCATTTTTGTCTTTTACTTAAAAAAATCTAATTTAGATTAAGCTACTTGTTCTTGAGCTAAAACTAAGGAGGGTGTGAACCTATTGTGTATATAATTATCAAATAATTAAATTACAAATTTTTTGTTGTTCTATTAAAATTAAAATTAGTAATTCTCTTAGCCTTTGTGGTCTGTGGACTGTGGACACAAATTATGAAATCAGTACTTTGCAGAGGACAAATTGTACTTTTCCTGCTTATGGATTGTCACATGCCACGTGACATCTTTATTAAGCATGTTTTTTTTATTAAGCATGGTTTGAAATTTCATAAGTAGAAAGAGAAATTACACAGTCCAAAAGTTTGAAACAATTTTGATAAAAAAGGAAAATAGAAGTGACAGATTAAACTTACTATATGTGCCCAAATAGAGGTACTTGTTACCACGAACTCTTCCAATGCGAGCTTCCCAGCGACCATTATGGTGATGCCTATTCAAAGTGTAAGATTAATATCTAATTAATATAATAGCATATACTTTTTTAATCTCATAAAGTAATTTTGTACTACAATCTAAGATAATTTAACTGCCAAGTGAATAATAATAATAATAATAATAATGACAAGTGACAACAACCAAGCTATGCACATATTATTAAAGTAATGTGGAGTTGTGGACACTCATATACTTGCAAAAGTGGCGCAAACAACCAACAAATTAACTACGGTTTCAATCTGGACCAATGATAAAATTTTAATGGTACAAATTGGTTGGTTTTGTTTGCTATATGATTCGTCCATGTTTGATATCACGGTGAATTGACATAATAGCCGTTGTGTTTTTACAAAAACTACATTTTGTGTAGTTTTTGCAAATCAAGGTGGATCGCCTTAATAATGACAAATCTAACGTTATATCAAACATGTAATGCACGTATAGTCGACTGCAGACAATCTGGATCCGTTTTGAGATTTAGAATGAAATGAGTTGTATAAATTTGTATGTATCTAACCTGGCAACCCCACGGTACTTAGAAAGTCCTCTAGAAAAGCCACTGCTTTGCCGCCGCAAAGAGTTCAAATACTCTTCTTTTGATGCTTTGTCCATTTCCTCAAACTCTTTTGCATAAGTTTCTATCTGCAAAGTTCTTCCACAAATTAGTAACATATTCATTTCATTAGAAATATCATACATCTTATATGGACCTCTACCAATAATAAATCGGTTCAAATGGTAAAAGATTTGAGTTCCTTAAACAGATGGTCAGGAGTTCGATTCCTGACGTTATTTGAAAATTTCAAACATTGGTCGAACTAAATAATTTTACCGGAAAATTCAAGGTTGCATCCTTCCCCCAATACTTAAGTGCTGCAAGATCATAGGTACGAGCTGCTGCTTCTTCAGTATCATAAGCACCTATTACAACATAATAACCAAATTAAGTTAAATTAAAATAACATAATTGAGTCCAAGTGAAGTGACCACATCATGATCAGAATCTTTCTACAAATCAATAATAATTTATTAATATTAATAATTTAAAATTGGAAAAGTTGACTAGGATTGTGTGAGATCAAAGTGTATGACAAAGAAGACTTACCCAAATAAACTAAACCATCCGCAAGTGATTGTGAGCGTTGCAAGACAGAGATTGCAAAGAATAAAACAAAGTCAGAAACTCAGAAATAGAAAATAATAATCACCATTAAAATAATTAAAATGAAAAAAGTTAAAATTAAAATAATAATAAAAACATAATAGATCTCCTTGATTTTCTCTAACTTGTCTTCTCTATTTTTTTTTAAATATTAGTTTTTTCTGGTTTAGTTTAATCACATATTACTAATCAAATAATTAAAAATTCACCAAAAAAAAAAACAAATACAAAGAAAAACTTAGTAAAATTACCTTGTTTTCCCTTCTTGTTCTGAATCTTGTTCCAAGAAGTCTTATCCCATAGATGAGCTTCAAATCTCCCAGTCCACCTATGTCTAATTTGATCAAACAAAAATAAGTGACATGCAAATGAAACTAAAAACCCATCAACACAATTCAAAAGGGTCATCAAAAAAGTAAAATATTTTTTGAAAAAATAAAAAAAAAGTGATTAAATTTCAAACCTTGTAACTCCTCTGTAAATAGAGCTTCTTCTACTGCCACTATTTGTTTGGTTTTTCTTCTGCTTTAAATTCTGTGACTTGACATTGAGATTCTTTTTTGGATTCTTAGCACCCCTTTTTTTCACTGATTGAACTGGATTCTCGAATCCAATAGAAGATGAAGATGATGAACTTGAAGATGGTGGAGACCTCTTCATTTGAATGCTGCAAAAAGAAAGAACACAATGTGTGTGCTTTGAAGATGAATTAGACAAAAATGGTCTTTGAATTTGTTACAAAGTTTTTCTCTTTCTTTCCTCTTTTGGTGAATATCTATGATACCATGTTTGTATTTGTAGCGTTGGTGATAATAATAATAGACTAATAGCACTAATCTGGCTTACCTAAAGTGGTTTACCAAAACATAGAGAAAAAGAGAGAATGAGACAGTGAAATAAGGAAAGAAAATTGGTGTATTTGTGTATGTATTTTAAATGAAACAGAAAACGTTCAAATATATGTAACAAGTACAAAAAAAAAAAAATGAATCTGTAAGTGAAGTGAAATGGTTAAATTTAACCATGGTTTGAATTAACCATAGGCTAATTAAAATGGCATGAATTTGGAGAAACATTTGTCAAAGTGGTGCAGCCATGCTACCAATAGGAGTTTGTATTTAAAGCTGGCTTTCCTGGTATAAGAATCTCAATTTTGCAAAAAATAAATAAATAATAAGAAAAAGAATTGAAAACTAACCTTACTTTAATGGTGGTCAAGTCTCTATGTAAGTTGCCTTTGAGTCTATTGCTGAAATATATATATATCGGTTGAGTTCAATTTAGCTCATTTAAATTTGCTCTATTTACTCTTTTCCAATGTATAAATGTGTGACATGTGACAAAAATAAATTTAAAAAATGGATTAAATTTGTAGCAACATCGCATAATATACGCAGGATCGGATTTAAACCACAAATATCTCATTTATTCACTGAATTTTTAGCCACAAAACTATTTGATAAAAAAAACCGATTCATCTTATTCCTCCGCCATCACCCTTGTACAACGGTACACCCATCTATCTTCCTCCTCTTAGGAGAGCGCCGTCGCTGAGCTGTGTGAAGCGTAGTTCACCGCTGGATGGACGGTGATGGACGGAGTGCCGGTGAGAGGGAAAGGCAGCAGTAGTGTGCGTTTTTTCCAGTAAACAAATGCTTTTTTTTCAACTTGTAATTTCAACCTTTGGTTTTGTTTTTGCCACATGTCAGACATCAATGTATTGAACAGGTTGAAATGAAGGCATTTTAAATGGAGCAAAGTTGCACTCAACAGTTAAAAGATGGGAATGTTTGAAGACCCACACTTTAGCTTAGCATAGTGTTTTTTTTTTCTTCCATAACTTAATCTGTCAATTTGTGTGTGCAATTTACTAGACAATGAAATATTTTTTTCCGGTCTTTTATTATAAAAAAAACAATAAAATCAATGCATTCATTAATTGTTGCAACTTTTTAAAATTTTTTCCAAGTTATATTCTTATAAAAAATAGTGAAAAAAAATTAAATACGGTCACTAATATTAAAAAGATAGATATTAAATGGTGGATAGAAAAGTTTTTTTTAACAATAATTACACTTTAAAAATTGTGACATTTTCTTATAAATAAAATCGTTTATTTTTTAAAAATCTTCTTATTATAAAAAACGGAGGAAAATTTGAATCTAGTTAAGCAATAGTCTATGGATAATTTGTTGAACAAATTCAAATATCAATTCTTTGTTTCAGTATGTAAAAAAAAACTAATTACCTCTCGATGTCATAAAAAATAAGTAAATGATCATTTTGATCACAGACCCTGTACCTCGATGTCACAAAGGTCTCTGATTCAAGATTAAATAAAAAGTAGTCTATGGATGTGCACTTATGTTACTAGTTTAGTCTTTGACGTTAAAAAGTTTTGTTAACTGATAAGGTGACAAATGTTTGTGTTGAGAAGGTGCATAACCAAATCCAAGAACTAAAGTGAAAGATGGAGTTAGAAATCCTCAAATCCCTAATTCTCTTCAAATCCCTATAAAAAATGTCTCATTTGCAATTTTTCTTTCTCCCAAAAATAATTACTCTATCACTTTATAATAGTACTCTCTCCGTTCTTTATTATAAGAAACAAAACAAAAAAATATCAAAATCAATACAATCATTAATTAATGAAACTTTTTGAATATTTTTACAAATATACCCTCATAAAAAATTGTGAAACATTCAATACATCCACTGATATTAAAAGGAGAAGCATTAAACGAGGGATAGAAAAATCTTTTAAACAATAATTACACCTTAAAAGTTGTGACATTTTTTTATAAATAGGACCAAAACTTTTTTTGAAAATTTTCTTATAATAAGAACCGGAGGGTGTATCAATTTAATATTTATTATTTTGGAATAACAATAAAATATTTATTATTCTTTCAATAATCTCTTTGAAGTGGGAGCAACAATTTTCCTCGTATTCTCCCTTAGTACTGATCTCTTTTTGGGTGAACCTGGGAACTGATATTCTTCGTATTAATATCCACAGTAGCATAAAACTCTATTGGTACTCACATAGTCACACTACAGTCTACATAGTTACAACAAAGTACTAAGCAATAATTACGAGTTACATACCCTTTTTTATACTTCCTCCGGTCATTATTATAAGACGAAAAACAACAAAAAATCTAAAACCAATGCAGTCGTCATTAATTAGTGTAACTTTTTGAATATTTTTACAAAGATGCCCTCATAAAAAGTTGTGAAACATTAAATACATCTATTAATATTAAAAAGACAAACATTAAATAAGGGGTAAAAAAGTCTTTTAAGGAATAATTACATCTAAAAAGTTGTGATATTTTCTTATAAATAAAACCAAATTTTTTTTTGAAATTTTCCTTATATATAGGACCGGAGGGAGTAACTTTTTAAAATTATTGATCATACCAAAACCATTTTATTTTGAGGAATATGCAATTAAATTAATCACAGAGGTAGTCAAAGTAATATTTAGTTCAACACTTTATTGATTAATAAGTTGTTTTAAATTCTACTAAGAGTATAAGGAACATAACTAGAGTATAACAGGTCAGTTTCATTCTTACGAGAAAAAAAAAATCATATCAATCAAAGATAGTCGATTTAGTTCAACACTTTTCTGATTTGTTTTTCTTTTTCGAATGCATGTTTGATTGTCAAAAGTAAATAAAAAATAGACTCCCACACTCAATTTTTTCTAATTTATCAAAGGAGCTCCAAATATTTGATTATAGGAATTTTTTTTCTTATCTCCAAGTTCAATTGTTTCTTAAGTTTTTAACACAACCCAGGTAAAAAAGAATAAGGAAGCAATATTTTGCCTAACAGTATAAAATAAATAAAATTTAAAAAATGAAAATAATTTAGCACAATTGAACTCACTTGGGTTGGTCTGGTGGTGTTCGTTCAAGGTCTCATGTTCGATCCCCCTGATGACAATTTCAGTGGGCTAGTTTGACTTCTTAAAAAAAATTGACATAGTATGCTTATTAGACTGAATTGGTATATAAGATAAACAAACTCAAGACTTTTCAGCGTAATCAAGTTATCGAGTTCTAATGTGAAATTTGAGCCTAAAACAAAGTTAGAACACTTTGAAAAAGTTTATTATTTAACAATGATTTAGAGACTATTCTCTCTGATTGAGTGCAAGAGATATCTAACTTATACTAAAAAGATAAGCATGATTTGTTACAATTTGTAATCACAAACATCTATACATGTAATCTAAAACAAAATCTAAATAATTTTAATCAACTAAAAATATCATAAGAAATATTACTCATAATTTACATGCATTACCACAATAAAAATAGCGGACATTGCCCATCTGAACGCTAGTCTTAAGAATAAAATTTAATTGTGCACATTATTAAAGATATAAATGTTCACTATTTATTCTCATATTGATATTGTTTAACTAGATTTAAGACTGAAGTTGTAAAAGGGTTTGATGATTGAAAAAAGGTTATTACTCTCTTCGCTACTAAATAAGAGTTGGTTAAGATATTTTGAGCTAATCAAAGAAATATTATTTTGAAGAAACTATTAGTTTCTACTACTATTCTTATATCAGTTCAGTGTAAATTATTTATCTCTGTTAAAGTGTCTCTCCAATGTTGAACATCAATGTTTGCCTTCACAACGGTTTCCTGCATTGTTAGGGGTAAATGTCGCTATGAATACAAAAAAAAATCCTCCATTTTTCGAGTATTTCTTTCATTATTTATATCTTTTTTTAAGGGTATTATTCTATCACTTCTTCGAATGTTTATTATTTATGAATCAATACTCCTTCCTCAAAAGAATGTTACTCATTATTTGGCACCTTTTTATCATTATTGATTTATCATGTAATGTAATTTGTATCTAACACTCAAAACAAGGTTATATTGGTGATACTAAAAACTCATCAACTATCATGGATATGGTTTCATTAGGAGAGAAAAACTCAACAAATAAAATAATAATATTTTATTTACCGGGAATTTCTATCTTCTGGTGGATATACATGTCAATGATGACCATAGATAACAATAATCGCACACATCCCTTCTTTCTAAAGCTTATTAGGTCTAGCTACTTCTAACCCTAATATTTTCCCTCTAATTCTAATTCTAAGTCATTTAATGGTAATCCCTAAAACCCTAAAATATTTCCCTCCTAATGTATGACAAATTTGAAATTCAAAATTACTTTGCAGTTTGTTAGTCACGTTTGCATTTATTAAGGGGTTGGTTGGCTTTCCATGATTCCATGATATTTTCTCTTGCTATTTTTAATAACGGCTCTTGCCATACCCCATGCAAACCCAAATAAACCTACTCAGCACAATTTTAGGCTATTTCCAAGGCACACATGCGTATCCCTCCACACTCCCTACTAACTATAAATCAATGCAAAACAGAGTGCTATCAAACAATGTTTCCCATCCCTTGAGTATTCCACTAAGATGTTTGGTCGCAATATTGAAACCTTGCTCTCATATCACTGCTTAACTGGTACACCTCCTATTATGGTTGTCTTTGATACGTGTTTTTTTAGTCATTTTTACTCTAAAGGAAGTTTCTAACACGTTTGGTTGTATTAATGTAATAGGTCCTTTGGTGAATAATCCTGATTCAGATTTGGACAAGGCATTGAACAAGTTGTGAATGAAGTATAGGCCATATATAGTTGAGTACGATGTCGAAGATGTGAGTATGCATGTGATATGTCAATGATTCCATTCTTTATCAAAATTACAGTTGAAGATAACAAGTCAGAAGTTGTCAAGAGAGCCCGTGTTGATATAGATAGCAATCATCTTCGTGACATTACAAACGGTAAATCACTCGGTAACAATATGTGTAAAAAAGTTGTTATGTAGGTTCGATGAAATTTTTCTAATACATTATATAAGTTTATAGTTTTAGTAAACCACACAGTTGGCAACCAAAAAATCCATTCTGGATTGAAAACCTATGTCTTCAATTATGGTCGAGTGCAGCGGAATGATCGACAGTACATTGAGGCATCCAACTTTGATTGTCAGGAAAACGGCGAGAATTCGGATATACCAAGTAATTCATGTAAGTGCAATAAATACTTAGAGTAAACTTGCTTGAAATCTCTTAATTGGATTTATGCTAGAAGAAAGAATTAAATTGCGAGATTTTTTTGTATGGGTCATAATTCGAGTTACTTGGCAACTTTAGCTCATCTAAACAATATATTTCAAATAATCAAATTGCAGTATTTCATATCAACGAGTGTGACAATGGTGAAGAAGTTGACAGTGTTAATTTAGGCCAACACGAAGAAGGGGAATATATGACTGCTGATCTGACGGACTCAATGGGTATTTTATGCTATTTCTGTTGTTTTAATTATAACAAATGCTTCTTGTTAACTCTGGCGGATTAATCATACTGTCATACCTTCTTTGCATATGGAAATTCTGAATACATATATTTTGGCTTACCTAATTGTGTGTGCGCAAAATGCGGTGCAATGATGCGGTACGAAGAACGAGTTCAGAAAGACTACAATCCAACTAAACCAGTCTTTTCCATGTGCTGCAAGCAAGGAAGGATAAAGATTGCTCCCTATCCAGATTTACCCCAATCTTTAAGTGATTTGTATTACAAAAACGATAAAAAGAGCAAGTTCTTTATGGAGAATATAAGATCGTTTAACAGTATGTTTTCATTCACGTCTATGGGAAGTCAAATAGACATTTCAATTAATAAGGGTAACACTCCACCAATGTTTGTTATGAACGGCGAGAACTACCACCAGATTGGTGGTTTGCTCCCACAACCTGGAAAAGACCCAAAGTTTGCTCAATTGTATGTGTATGATACCGACAATGAAATATCAAATCGGATGCGTGTGGTTAGGTACTTTACTTTTCCCGAAATGATGTGAATATTTTGATCTGAAATTGTTGTTTTATTAAAGATATTATTCGCTATATAATGCATTGTTAATTGATTATGTTTTCTGCTAAATGCAGTATGGTCGATGACAGCGATGCAGTTAGATCGACGATAGTAAGGGAGTTACGGGAGATGTTGGGTTCTCATAATTCGTACGTTAAAACGTATAGAATGATTCAGAGCAAGTTCAAAGATGTTGATTCACCTTCAATAAGATTAAGAATTTTAGGGAAGAGGAATCGTGATGGCAGGAGGTATAATTTGCCAACATCATCAGAGGTGGCCGCGTTGATTGTGGGTGACTTTGATGCATCCGATTGCGAGCGAGATGTTGTGGTTGAAAAACATTCAGGGATTTTGAAGCGGATATCTATTTTTGAACCAGCATATTCCCAATGCAATATCCACTTCTATTCCCTAGAGGTGAAGATGGGCATCTAAATGACATAAAGTACTGCGAAACAGACAGCAAATCAACATTGAAAAGAAATTATGTCACACATTTAGAATGGATTTCATACCGAATACAACACAGGGAAAGGAACAAGTCGACAATTGTGTTTTCCAAGCATTTATTTCAGCAGTTTTTAGTTGATGCTTACAGCATGATAGAGTATGCTCGAATAAAATGGGCTAGAGACCACCAAAAGGAGTTAAGGGCTGATATGTACAAAGGTTTGAGTGAAGCAGTCCTAAGAGGGGAGACTGATTCAACATCGACAGGGAAGAGAATGGTGTTGCCATCGAATTTTGTTGGAGGACCGCGTTATATGATTCAAAATTATCAGGATGCAATGGCAATTTGTGGATGGATTGGTTACCCGGATTTGTTCATAACGTTTACGTGCAACCATAAATGGCCAGAAGTAGTGGATTTTCTTAAGATGCACAATCTTAGTCCGGAAGACAGACTTGATTTATTGTGTCGTATTTTCAAGTTAAAACTTGATCATCTTTTAAAAGAGATCAAAAAGGGGGAGATATTTGGGGAAGTAAGAGCATGTAACAATCTCTCTCTTAATTATCTAATTGCATACATATTATCATACACAACTACGTCTAAATATAGTTTAATTACATAAAAATCGCTTAGTAGTTTTGTTTTACTATAATTTATATCAATTTCATCCGATTTCTAATTGGCTTTCATTACCAATTATATATACAATCGAGTTCCAAAAGCGCGGACTTCCACATGCCCATATTTTGGTGTGGTTGAAGCCGAAATTCAGACCCTTGCAGCCAAAGGACATAGAAAAGATCATTTCAGCTGAAATTCCAGATAAAGATGTGGATCCTCATTTGTTCGAAATAGTCACATCATTGATGATTCACGGTCCGTATGGTCGTCAAAATAAGAAATCGCCGTGTATGCAAAATGGCAAATGTTCTAAGAATTCTCCAAAAAAAGTATGTTGATAGCACTGTTATCGATCAAGAGGGTTATCCAGTATACATGAGGAGGGATAATGGAGTTTCGATAACGAAAGGGAAGTACATTGCGGACAATAGGTATGTTGTACCATACAATAGAGAGTTGCTTCTAAAATATAACGTTCATATTAATGTTGAATAGTGCAACCAAACACGTTCTATTAAGTATTTATTCAAGTATGTTAACAAAGGAAACGATCGTGTGACCGTTAACTTTTATAATGGTCAAAATGGAAGCAACTGGGCTGAGTGTTTTGATGAAATAAAGATGTATTTTGATTGTCGATATTTGTCTGCGTGTGAAGCTTCTTGGAGGATCTTTGCATTTGACATACACTATAGAGAACCTTCTGTTGAGAGATTAAATTATCATCTGGAAGACGAGCAATCCATTGTATATGAGGATCATGAGGCAATTGAAGACGTGCTTAATAAGCCAAATGTCAAAACAACCAAATTTTTCGCCTGGATGGAGGCAAACAAGAAGTATCCAGAGGCAAGGTCTCTTACTTATAGTCAATTTCCTACAAAATTTACTTGGAAAGACACTGAACATCGATGGACTCCGCGACAAAGAGGATTTTCTATTGGAAGAGTACACTTTGCACCTCCAGGTTCAGGTGAAAGGTTTTATTTGAGAACATTGCTCAATTACGTTAAAGGTGCAACATCTTTTGACCATATCAAAACTGTTGAAAGTGTAAAATACGACACGTTCAAGGAAGCTTGCTTTGCATTGGGGCTATTAGACGACGATAAAGAGTACATTGACGCAATAAATGAGGCAGGTCATTGGGGTTCAGGAACTTTTATGCGAAGGTTGTTTGCAACACTGATGATTTTAGGTCAGTTATCTAGACCTAAAGTCGTTTGGAATAGTACGCTGGAGATTTTGATAGATGATATTTTACGCATTCAACGACGAGTGCTTGGAGCGCCAGGTATCTCTCTTCTAATACAAACCTTGGTTGGCGTGAATGAATTTTTATGTCTATGATGTTCCATATTTACTATTTTTTTCGTCTTTGAATATGACATAAACATACCCATTGTTGTTATCAAGCTGCAGATTTGTAAGATATCATTTTTTATAATAAGTAGCAGCGTGGTTAATCCATTTTTTTTATAATAGATAACACATGACAATATGGACACCCCTGCAAATATATGATATCAATATGGCATATTTGATTATGTATTATTTGTGTTGTGCATATTTGGTTTTGACAGATGAGCAGTTGAAAATATACGCACTAGCAGATATTGAATTGCTTCTACAGAGTTCTGGCAAGAGTTTGGTTGACTTTCCTCCAATGACAAGTGGTCATCAATCACAAGATAAGTTGATCAAGATATTAGCAAGCAAGCAAATCATTTGGTCAACACATTGTCAAGTACTAAAGATCAAGTATTGGACATTGTGTTGGAAGCTGCCTTTGGATTATTATAATATCAAATAATCATTGAAGATCAAGTACTGAAGATCACATGCATAGCTCTAACAACGTTGGAAGCTACAATATCTTTGAGTAAAGGAAAGGATCTCTCATGTTCGTCAAGTCAAAGATATCACTTTAAGGACAAAGAGATACAACATGTACTCATGCTTTAGATTAAGTATCCTTACAACGACTATATATCTTGTCGTATTCTGCAATTGTAGTATTCTTACCACTATATAAAGAGAAGCTATTAAAATTTGTATAATGTTGTTGTTGTTGTTGTTACGCTATAAGTTGTAAGCTCAAAAAGTTAGGAAAATGTTATAATATGAACTGATATAGTTTCTTACCAAACAATTCCACTTTGATCACGCAAACTTAACTATTATTCCCTTTATTCTTTTTAATTGTCATTTTACAATAGTACCACTAAATTAAGAAAGTGGATTTTTGGAGTTTTTTATCCTACTATATCATTGTTTTAATCCACCAAAAAAAATTTTATTTTTTGCACACACATTCTCTTATCAATAAATTTAATGTGATATATTTCTCTCACAACAAATAATTTTTAGTTGCTCTCTCTCCAACAAATTCCTATTTTTTTTTGTCACACTCTATCTCTCTCTCCGGTAACAAACAATTGTCAATACTTTAAATATTATACACGTATTTTTTAATGATTGTTGTCATACCCCATTTTTGACCCACTTTCAATTCATTTCTCTCGTCTTATAAGCCAGAAATTTTCGTCGTTTCAGACGAAATTTTGGCAGAGAGGTATTTTAAAATACCTCATTTTTGTTCTGAAGGCAACCATTTTTATTTTGTTTTTATTATTATTATTATTTACTTTTTTCTTTATTTCTTTTTAATTTCTTTTTTATTAAGTGTTTTTCTTTTTATTTTTCGTTTTTATTATTATTATTTTTTACTGTTTTTTAGTTTTTATTTATTTTTCAGTTATTTTTGGTCCAGGCCCAGAGGGTCAATTTTGTCCATAATTTTTTTTTCAAACCCTAGTTTTTTTACTATATATAGTGCATTTAATGCACAGTACCAGGGGGGTCAGAGCAAGTACACCCAGTCAGTACCAATCAGTACAACCACCACAGTCAAATCAACCACCCAGCGCCACCCTCCATCCTCCGCGAACCACAAACACAGAAAAACCAAAACCCTTTTCTCATACTCTTCACTTCCTTCTCCATAAATCAAAATCTTAAAACAGAAGCTCAACCAAACAACCACAAATCGGCCACAACCGAACCACACAACCACAAATAATCCAAGCCTCACCCAAAATCATAAAGAAAACCAAAATCAAAATAGAATAACGCAAGGCCGAGTCACAAAGAGGATCAACAAAAACAAATCACAACAAATCCCAAGCCATAACAAGAACCGAACCAAAAAGAGAAGAGAAGAGGTGATTTTTCCGAAAACTTCAAACCTAGATCTAGGATCCGGGTGAAGGTTTTTTTTAAAAACAAGTTGATTTCTGGAAATAAGAAAGAAAAGGATCTAAGAAAAGTAAAAAAAAAATTAAAAAAGAGGTTTCATTCTCCGGTGCGGTGGCGCCGCCGGCCGCCGCCGCGCCGGATCTCTCTTTCCGGTGGCCATCTTCTAGTGAGAGGAGAGAGAGATCAGAAAGAAAGAAGAAGAAGAAAGAGAAATGTGTGAGTAAAATGAAAAAACCGGGTACAAGCCTTTTTATAGATGAGGTAGACCGGTCCGGTTCACTCAAACCGAACCGGTTTGAATCCTCCTTTCATGAGCCCGTTGGACTTAGTGCGGCCCATTTCTTCTTCCTCTTCTATATCTTTCTGATTCATTTCTGCACCCCCCCCCCCTCTTTCCTTCTGCACCCCCCTCTTCTTCTTCTCCTTTCTTTTTATTTTATTTCTTTTTCTTACATTTTTTATTTTTTTTATTTTTTTTATTCTTTTCATGCATCTTATTTACTGTCTTTAATTTCCAGTACCCCATGCATTTTTTTTATTTATTTTATGCACCATGTTTATTTTTATGTCTTGCATTTTTATTTTCTTTTATTTTATGCATCATATTTATTTTATGCCTTGCATTTTTTTATTTTCTTCTTTTATTTTCCAGCACCATATTTAATTTTCTGTCTTGCATTTTTATTTTTCCAGCACCATATTTAATTTTCGGTCTTGCATTTTTATTTTTCCAGCTCCATATTTATTTTTGTCTTGCATTTTTATTTTTTATTTTTTTATTTTATGTACCATATTTAATTTTATGTCTTGCATTTTTATTTTCTTTTATGCATCATATTTATTTTATGCCTTGCATTTTTTATTTTCTTCTTTTTATTTCCAGCATCATATTTATTTTATGTCTTGCATTTTTATTTCCTTTATTTATTTTATGCACCATATTTATTTATTGTTTTGCATTTCATGCATCTTTTATTTTCTTTTTAGCATATTTACTTTAATGCAATTGCAATTTTTATTTTATTATTTTTGTCATTTATTTTATTGCCATTAGAATGTATCTAGGTCCAATGTAAAAATATATAAATGAGAATATGCACCGACACCACATTTATTTATTATGCTTTATGTCAAGGACGATAATGTAATAATGACCGTATCCGAGGAAAAGGACCCTCATTTGATCCAACGTCATTTTGAGGGATCCGGCGCGCTTTGGACTATCTCAAGACTAAAGGAGATAGATCATGACTACCAAAGCGAAGTAGTCCTTTGATCACATGGAGATATTTCCATTCTTACATGTGGAGTTGTGGTTTTTTTGTGTGCGTAAACCACGTATCCTTCACGCGCAACTGCAGAGACTAATCTCTCGAGCCTTGTGAAACTTAAATGGACGACAAACTCCCCCTAAGAGTTTTAACGTTGTTGCATGCCCAAAGTTGGATTCAACCTCGAGACCTTAGTTAAGATAGAAGAGACTTGCGTCATCTCATCAAATCGCTCTTGAGTGGAATTGTAGATTTTAATATGTTATAAATAATGCACAGAGTATGATGATCATAAAGGTAATATTTGAGAATGCAATGAATCATGATGAGTAAATGCGAGTGATTTAGACAAATTTGAATGAGTTTGAATCTCACTCTTCAAATCTAGCTCAAAGGATGATCACATACATGCATCCAACATCTTGAGAACCTCAACAATGTGGTTATGCGGAACTTGAATACAACTTAAATACCTACCATCTCAACTCTGATATCATGCTAAATGAGTTTGGATCTCAATCTCAAAAGCTTCCAAAAAAAAAAATGATGTGCCAAAACACATATGTACATCCAACAATTTGAGATCTTTGACAATCTATAACTCCAATTCAACTTCGATAGGCCTCATGATAGAGGGAAACATGCAAAATGTGTGGCCACGTCGAATAGGGCAATACGATACATTGGAGTATGTTTTTTCCAATAATATAAAAAAACATGTTGATGTTGTCATCTCATATTGTCAAAAAATGTTTTACCCATCTTAAGTTTTCATTCTCATTAATGCTGATGATATTCGTACCTTCTAATAAGACTGTTCAAGGAATTTATGGCAATCAATTCATTTTGGCCAATAATGTCTTTGAATGTCACATTTCTTGATCAAGTGATCATAAAATAGTTGCATTTATGAGCGTCAAAGAGAATTTGCATGGCTCTGGTCTCATTATGAAGGCTGCGCATCGCTATGCTTATGCATGAGGGCTGCGAAGGAGATCTTTTGATAGAGAGTAGAGACTAAAAATTTGGAAAAGGACACTAGAAATTATAAATGTTAGCTACAAACGAATGAAAAAATCAAAATATTTAATATTTATAACTTACGAGATCAAAATGCATAAGCTTTGTAATTTGAAGGACTAAAATAGAAGAAAAAAAGACTAAAGTGTATAATGTATGTAATGTAAAGAACTAAAATGAAAAGAAAAACAAAAAGGGGTAAAAGTAAGATCTAGAAATAGCTTAATATAAAAAATAGGCAAAATTATATAATTCGTCTCTTAACTTAATTTTAGGTAACACTTTCGTCCTTTATTTTTTTGTTCCGATTTAGTTCTTTATGTTATAAAATGTCAACAAAGTTGTACTGGCTGTGAGTACAATATAGGAAAACTAGGGTTTTCTGAGTCTGTTTTGGTCATGCCTTGGGAATGATTCCAAGGTTACTATTTGTAGCCTCGACTTGGGCCTATCCGGTCATGGTTTTGGGCCCAAATCGTAAAGGGCCGAAACCATGACTAGGGCGCCCTCGTAGGCTGCTGAGGGCGCCCCCAGAGGGTATCCTTTAGGAAGGTCACCTAAGGTTATTTATGATTGTCAAGCGGGCCTTGCGCCCTCCTGGAGGGCGCCCAACCTTACTCTAAGGGTTCAAGCCCTTGTCTTTAGGGCCCCAAGGCCTAAATGGTGAAACCTACAGTCCACAGCCCAACAAGCACGAGTCTTGGGACAAGGCGAAGTGATTAAACTGTTAACGGGGAGATTTGTCTATGACTTATTGCCCAGCAAGTGAGACTTTACTGATCCTGAAGCTTTGTGAAAAATTTTGAATTATGGGGTGTAAAGTTTTTTTATGAGTACTAACTCGATCGGGTACCAGACCAAACATGGGTGCTAGCTCCGTGTTTTTTGTTTTGGAGCCTTGGTGGGTGCTAGCCCAACAAGAGTATTCCTATTAGCCCAACAAGCACGAGCTTTGGAACGAGGCGAAGTGATTTAAACTGTGTAAAAAGAGTGACTTTATTTAGTGGCTTAGACCGCCAATCCAGAACTAGCCCAACATGGGGCGCGATCCTCTTTGGGATCTAGATTTGAGGCGCGCCGGCGCTCTAGAGAGAAAGAGATTAAAGAAGCCAAAGAGGCGATGAAGCTTGAATGTGATGAGCGCATCAATGATCTGAAGATCGAACATGACGCTGATTTGGCTGGGAAGGACAAGGTGATTACACAGCTGAAAGACGAGGTTGCCTCTGGCGTTGTGAGGGAGATGGCGCTGAAGGTTGAAATCTCAGAAGCCAGGGGCGAGCTGGTCATGTCTTTTGAGAATGGGTTTGACCGTGCCAAAGAACATGTCGCCTTTCTACATCCCGGCATCGATCTCTCCTCTCTAGATTCTTTTATGGTTGTTCTAGATGGCGCCCTGGTGGACGAACCATAATCTTTCTGTTGTAATTTTTAATTTTGCTTTGAACTTAGTGAACTCTTTGAATTCGTAGTGATGCATTATTTGCTTTATGTTGTTTAGTCGTTCTTCTATTATTTAGCTTCGAATTTCTTCTTTTTAATGGCAATGCTAAATTGTTTCCTGGGCGATGACTATTACTTGTGCTTATTTCGCGACTTGCTAAAAATTGTCAAACCGTTTTATTCTCAACGTTATTGTTTTGTTGGGGCACCTTTTTACGTTAACCCTTCTATTTTCGCGACGTCTTAGAGTTCCCTTTGGGGGTAAGGAATTAGGTGGCAACCCTCGCTGGGGTTTGGCGATCTCTTTTTAGCACACGACGTCTTAGAGCCCCTTTTTATGGTTAACGAATTAGGTGGCAACCCTCGCTGGGGTTTGGCGATCTCTTTTTAGCACACGACGTCTTAGAGCCCTTTTTAGGGTTAAGGAATTAGGTGGCAACCTTCGCTGGGGTTTGGCGATCTCTTTTTAGCACAAGACGTCTTAGAGCCCATTTTAGGGTTAAGGAATTAGGTGGCAACACTCGTTGGGATTTGGCGATCTCTTTTTAGCACACGACGTCTTCGAGCCCTTTTTAGGGTTAAGGAATTAGGTGACAACCCTCGCTGGGGTTTGACGATCTCTTTTTAGCACACGACGTCTTAGAGCCCATTTTAGGGTTAAGGAATTAGGTGGCAACCCTCGCTGGGGTTTGGCGAGCTCTTTTTAGCACACGACGTCTTAGAGCCCTTTTTAGGGTTAAGGAATTAGGTGGCAACCCTCGCTGGGGTTAAGTCTTTTCTTGGCGTTGTTGATCTGTTGCGGGCGGTGTCTGCAATACAAAATAGATGATATAGATATAATTCAATAAGAAAGTGGGGTGCCTTATTAAAAACCCCCGCTACTGAGGGAGAAAAGAGTGCTCCCTGCTTTTTACATTAAACAAAAAATACATGAAACTAAAACAAGATAACCAGTGTGAAGGCTTCACGGGCTTCTGAGATCGCCTTTCGGATTGTCATGGCGAGTGTCTCTCTGTTGGCTGCAAAGTCTGGGTGGTGGGCCTGTCTCACTAGCTTTCTTTGTGAAACTACCACGACGCCATGTTGGTGTATTGACCGGCTTAAATCCTGGATCTACAGCTAGGCGGCGACACACTTCGGCGGGGTTGACGCTAGGCATATCTGTCTTCCACTATCGTTTAGGTTGAAAGGTGGGCGGCCTATTATGATGTTGTAAGAACAAGGCGAGTTGACCACTAAATATTTAACTATGATGGTTTTGGCCCTGTTACTCATTCGATCCTTGACCGACGTTGAAGAGGCTGGTTGGTGATACTTTGCGGTGGCGACTTGCTGAAAACTGGTGCGTCAATTTACGTGTGTTCCTGCTAACAACTTGAGGTTCATATACCATCTGAGGGCGGCGCCTTTGAGGGTTCCTGCTAACAACTTGCACTTGAGAGAGTCAGCGGCGCCGATGATGGTCATTTGAGTGTTGAAAGCCGTCACATGTTCTACCGGATCGTTCTTTGCGTCGAAGGACGAAAAGGAGGGTGGCTTGAAGTTTTCTGGAATTGGTGCGTTCCAAACCTCGACGGAAAGTGGTTGCGGATTCGGATCTCTTGATTCGTCTTGTTGGGATCCATTTCCTTCAGCGTGCTACTGCTGCTGGATTGTCTCCATTGTTGCTTGCAAGGCTTCCTTGTGGTCTCGAAGCTGCTGGATCTGTTGTTGTAGAGCTTCTAAGTTCGCTAGGTCCGCCATCGGTGGTGGCGGTCACGGTTGTTTGAGTTGGTGTGTGAAGATTGAGATTGGCGGTTGGAGATTAGCGATTTGGCTCGCGAATCTCAGGGTGAGGATCGGTTTTTCGAACAAAGAATGGGCTGAACGTTTGATTAAAGTTAGGGTTTACCACTCACGGCTTCGAAAAAAGGGGGTTATGAATCGTGGCGGTTTGGAAAATTTAGGGTTGCTCTGAAAAACACGGTGGATTCGCGGTGTCCTGGTGGTGTCCATAGGCCATAAATCGGCTGCTTTTGTTTCAGAGATGGTGGCTAGGTCAGTTTTACCGTAGCCCCACGGTGGGCGCCAACTGGTGCTGGCTGTGAGTACAATATAGGAAAACTAGGGTTTTCTGAGTCTGTTTTGGTCATGCCTTCGGAATGATCCCAAGGTTACTATTTGTAGCCTCAACTTGGGCCTATCCGGTCATGGTTTTAGGCCCAAATCGTAAAGGGCCGAAACCATGACTAGGGCACCCTCGTAGGCTGCTGAGGGCGCCCCCAGAGGGTATCCTTTAGGAAGGTCACCTAAGGTTATTTATGATTGTCAAGTGGGCCTTGCGCCCTCCTGGAGGGCGCCCAACCTTACTCTAAGGGTTCAAGCCCTTGTCTTTAGGGCCCCAAGGCCTAAATGGTGAAACCTACAGTCCAAAAGTTATCAATTTTTAACAAAAAAAATAATAAAAAACTAAAAAAAAAATCATCAAAAACTCATCAAACTCATAAACAAACTCAGATCTGTTGAGACAAAATCCTTATTTGATGTTTTAAAGATTACAAACATATTAAATTTATTTCATCTTGTTATCTACTAATCTATTTTGTGAGAATTGTTTCATGAGAACATTACGAGAACGTTCTGGTCACTGTTCCATGAACCTTCTGGATACAATGAAACATTTACATCAAAAGGCAAGAAAGCAAAAAGGAATGCATGACATTAAAACATGAGAAGTTATCTTAGGGTCTTGAAAGTTTCGATCCATTTGGAGAAAAGCCCATCAAAAGATAAATATCTCATGAAAAGTATTAAGTCACATGTGAAATGGAATGGCATCATCATATGACATTATGGTGACATAAACATAAGTGACTTGCAAGTTTTTACAGCAAGCAACAACTCACTACATCAAGCAACAGCTCATTACAGCTGTATACTTCACACGTTGAAACAACAAAAGGAAGCTGAATCAACCAAATCGTTCTGAGAACATTCTGGCCGAATTAAAGAAGAAGTGTGAAATCAAATGAAGCTGTAGACAGCTGTAAAAAACGTGTCTAACAGCTCTATTTTCACCCTTGGTCACCAAGACACTCCTCACCTATAAATACAAGAGGCTTTGGAAGTTAAATGCAAGAGTTTTGAAAGCAAACATTCTCTCAAGTGAAAAATCATCACTACATACAAAAGCTCTTCACAAACAAGTCTCAAAGCTCTCTCTTTCTTTTGGATCATACTCTTTCGAGTTTTTTAGTAAAATCTCAAACATGTATTGAGAATTTTATTTGATCCAAAATTCATCTCTTTTCATACAAAGTGTATTGTAATTCTCAAGTCTATTCGTAACAATAGTTTGGGAAAGAAGTGTAACAACCTTTCTTGTGTGAAAGCAAAGAATTGTAGAAGCCTGCCGAGGTTGATAATACGGTTTGTAATGGACTGATCTGGTGTGATCAAGAATCTATGGTGCTAGTCAGAAGTTTCTGTTAGCAGGATACTATAGTGGATAATCTCACACGAGGTGTGGGGACTGGAAGTAGCCGGGTTTGGTGAACCAGGATAAATCTCCTGTGTTTTTCTCTCTTCCTTTCTCTCTATTATTTTCGTTACACAAAGTTCACACACTATCACTATCATAATATTATTAATCTCTCCAGAACATTCTGGTCCTAATTAAATTAATCCAGAGTTCTCTGGTCCTAAATTAATCACTTATATTGTTTTATTAACTACCTCCAGAACATTCTGGTCCAAGAAAAAACAACCTGCCTAAAATAAACTCTCATTTAAAATCAACTTATAATATTGTTTTATCATTCTCCAGAACATTCTGGTCATTACTATTTTATCATTCTGCTTATATATATATATATATATATATATATATATATATATATTAAACTTTCTCCAGAACATTCTGGTCCATGCTTTACATTTAAATATCATTTTTCTCATTCTGTTTATTTATATTAATCATTCTCCAGAACATTCTGGTCCTCATTAAAAGCAACTTAGATATTTAATATTTGATCCAGAACATTCTGGTCAGGATAAAAACAAGCTTAAAACTCATAATCTTTTTATACTAACACTTACCAAGAACCTTCTTGAGTATACAAACTTGTTTAAATTCTTTCAGGAATAATTTTAAAAGGGTCACAATTCAAACCCCCCTTTCTTGCGACGTTTATTGCTACTTCAAGATCTTCATCATACAAACCAAGAAACTCGGATTTCATTAAGAAAATCTCGTTAAAAATGATGAGATATTGTCATTTTATAACAAAAAAGACTAAATCAGGACAAAAAAAAGATAAAGGACAAAAGTGTTACTAATGGACGAAATTGGCAAGTGCACCAAATCGTAACAAATAATAAAGTAGTAAGTTTATCGTTCTTCACAGGGATTGTCATTCAACTTAGTAATTAATAAAGCTTATTTCAAAAGATGAAAGTTAAATAAAATTGAATAGAATTGCAGGGTTGAATTGCCCTGGCCAACGCAAGATTAGGTTTGTGATTCAGATTATTAACGACGATTAGGGAATCCTTGAATCCCCCATTCGTCTTTGTTGGAATTATCTTTTAAGAAACGAAAAAAAACTTATGTGGTGACTACTTATGATTTAATGAATCCAACGGTAAAACTCGTACGAAGTTTCTCAAAACAATTATTGCCAGACTAACATAGGTTTAGATTATGTTAGACGTTGTCTAAAAAAAAAAGAGTAATGACAGAAGGAATTCAAACCTTAACTTCCTAACCTCCATAAGAAGTGTTAATTGGAAAAGCCAATGGAACCGATATAATTTTGGGTTGTCAGGGCCTACTTTTATTCTACGGATCCTTCTTCAAGGTTACACTCGTAGTTAACCAATTGAAAAAAGTATTAAAGAAGGGGCATAATCTAATTTAAACGAGCACAATAAAAGATAAACTGAATGAAAAACTTTATTAATAATATCCAACAAATAAGAAGGGATTCATCTTAGAACGCTAATGAAAGAGGTTTAGTTGCTTATGACAACAACCATCATAACAAAACAATAGAAAAACATACCCTAGAGAGAACAAGAGAAGGAAGAAATCATGCCTTGAAGCTCTGATGCTTGACCCTTGCCTTGAACCATCAGTGTTCTGGATGAATAATAATGTGTGCAAGAGTCTCTATTTATAGCATATGGTTACTTAGGGTTTAAGAGAAGAAAATTGGGTTTTTTTTTTGCAACGATTCAGCTTGGAAAACCAGCAAAAACCCAATTCTGGCCACGTCTGGGCGCCTGGAGCTACACGCAGGGGAGCCTGAGGCAGAAACCAGTGTTGTCTCAGACGCATGGGGTAGGCGCATGGGCGCCTGAGGCAGCCACTCATGTGCGTTTTCTTGCGTTTTTGTCCAGTTTTCAATCGTTCTTCCGTCTGAAAACTCCTAGGAACTTGAAATAAATTTCCTTCACTTTGTATTGTCTTCAACAACCTTCTAAGAACCATTGGTCTTCAATTTCATATCCTTGATCCTTCACGTGATGTCTTGATTTGTCGATTTACATGATTTCTCACTACAAAACGCTCAAAACACCTATGGAGTTGCATGATCTAGGATAAAAGTGAATTACAACGACTCGAGTTAAAACAATATAATATGTTCCTCAAACCATTAACAACTCCTCTATCTCACATCTTATTTGCCTTTAAATACCAAGAAAAGTACTAAAAACATAGCAAAAAATGTCATATGATGTTCTATCATCAGTTACCTGAAATTAAGTTAAGGGACGAATCATGTAATTTTACCTAAAAAATTTAATTTACCCTAAAAGAAATATGTACCTTCTACACACGAAGTTTGGAGGCATACTTATCATTGTGTCACATAAGTGGTTATCAAGGATATTCCATGAAGGGCAGAAGTCCAATATGAAGAAGTATGTAGAAAATTTCTCTTCTCCCATACAAAATTGCTCATTACACATGAACTAACGTAAATAACCCCAACGTGAGTTAACTCACGTTCGGTAGCACCACCATGAGTTAAGTTACATTGAACGTGAGTTAAGTCACCTTGGGTTATAACCTACTTGAGTTAAGTCAGGTAGGGTTATAACCTACGTGAGTTAAGTCACGTTGAGTTATAACCTACTTGAGGTAAGTCAGATAGGGTTATAACCTACGTGAGTTAAGTCAGGTAGGGTTATAACTAAGGGTGAGCACCGGTCGGGTTCAGTCGGATTCAGACCGAAAATTCCACTCCGACCAACAACCGACAAGCAGGAAGTCTCTCTCATTTCCGTCCGTTTCTTTGTTCGGTTCCGCCGGGTCTCGGTTCGATCGGTTAAAGGGTGAGTCGGTCGGATCTACATGGGTAAGAGTTTGAGAGACAAAGAAGAAACTACTAATGTTGACCTTCAAAAGTTAAATCTGAGTTTAGATTCTTGTGCTTCAAAGAGTTGGAAGACCGTAACAGAAGGAGCATGAACTGAAAATGGGTGTGATATATTGTTGTCTACATATCCTGTGAATATGGATGGATGTAAAAACTGGCAGTAGAAGTTGTGTGGGTGGCGACGGTGAGATGGATTTTCTTTTCAATCATGACTTTTAAGAAGATAAAGTGTAAGGATAAATCAAAAGAGCACTCTCAGATCCGTTATTGTTTTGAATAATAGAGAGATAAGTGAAAGTATGATTATCATCCTTCAGTTTGATCAAGTTACCTCTAATGTACTATAATTGTTTAGAAAATTGAAAAATATTAATTAGGTTGTGTCAATGATAATTGTAGCCTTGTGAGTTGTGTTGTACAGTGTTGTTGTAAGTTTTCAAGGTATAGGTACAAAAGCTATTATTGCAGTACTCTACACTTTATCAGGATGATTGAGTGAGAGATAGCGCATATATTATTATATTATGCATAATATTAATGTAATATACTGTAAGTTTTGGTCGGTTCGAGTTCCAATAGATTTAGTTTTTTCAATCCAAATCCGACCATTGTTAACCATGTCAACCTGATTTTTTAAGTTTAATAACCCGTGACCTGAACCGACTTGCCCGATTGTTCACTCGGTTTATTCGATCTTCGGTCGGGTGAAGACATCTTGCTCACCCCTAGTTATAACCTACTTGAGTAAGTCATGTTGGGTTATAACCTACTTGTGTACTTGATAATCAATTTATTTATTTCCAAAATAAATCCTAACTAAAAATGCACAAGTACGCAAAATCAATTTCAAAACAATAAAATACAACACATTTATTTAGTTTTAAACAAAGTGTTGTGTTACATTAAATTCATGGAAGTTTGCCGAAAATGTTGACATTGAAGTGTCTTATACTTAGTGTAAAAATTTGCAAGTCTCTTTCAAAACTCAAAAGATTGAAGAGAACACATTACATGTATTTTACCGAATCACCTATATAAATTTGCGAGTCTCTTTCAAAACTCAAAAGAATGAAGAGAACGTAAATAAATAAATTTGTGTATTTTATAACTCAACATAATTTAACTCAAGTAGATTATAACCCTACCTGACTTAACTCAAGTAAGTTATAACTCTACCTGACTTAACTCAAGTAAGTTATAACCCAACGTGACTTAACTCACGTTCAACGTGACTTAATTTACATTGGTGGTACCGAATATGAGTTGACTCATATTGAAGTTATTTTCGTAAGTTTACGTGGGAATGAACATTTTTGCACGGGAGAAGAGCAATTGTCAAGGATGTATTTAGTGAGGGTCCATATCCCTTGTTGGCAGAAGTGTGGGCCGGCGGCTTAGGATGCGTGTCCCACATACTCTCTCTAGGAACCTACACAGCTACACTTGTGTGGAGATGGGACTGGGCCACACAATAGCCTGCAGTTTGGGACTAAATTGGAAAGAAGTGATAGATTGGGGATTAAATGACTTATTATAATAAGAGAGTAGTTTCTGCAAGTCAAGAATGTGAAAGTATTTTAAACAAGTAATCTCTGCATGCTAAGAATAACCCACTCAATTTTTTTCTATTAAAAAATACAGTATTACGAAATTAGTTCTTCCATAGATGTATGTTGGGTTCAATTTTTTTTATTATAAATGCAAATGATATGTGGACTGGTATTTTATTCTTAGGCATGTGCTGGAATCTTGTACGTAAAGACTAACTTGATAATATTAGGCCCGAACACAGAACTTCATAGATATATGAGTTTTAAGTTGTATTTGTCCCATTGTCAAACTAAAAAAATATATATAAACCTATGTTGAACTCTTAAATACTTTTTCAAACTTCAGCGTAAGTAGTTTTGTTTAGAGACAGTGTAGCTAATAAGTTAGCTAGATTGATATTTTGGCGGCTAGTCTCCAAGATTATCAGATTCCACTATGCCATGTTTCATTAATTATGGATAAAATGCAAAAAGTATTTTGCCTATAGATGATACCTTTAAAGATGACAATGGTATATGCTTTGTTAGTTCAGTTGGTAGCAAGGGAAAAACCTATTCCCTCCTCCCAACCTTAAATATGAGAGATAGCTTTCGATGGAAAAAAGCCGATCGGACCGTATCTTCTGATAAGTTTTGTGCAATCGAAAGTTAAGTTCCCATAAATCAAAGGGCTTTTGAGCAAAACCGATGTATCCTTAGAGTAATTTCATCTTCTTTTTTGCAAAGGTCCAACCTTAGATATCTAACCATATGAACCTCAAATATCTAAACCCTGTAAGCTTACTAGTATGATTACTAGATTCAGTATTAGCATTTTTACACACTACAATCATTACAAGAACATAGTTTTTTTTATTGGGTAGGGGGTAGAAATACTAGTCAACACAAACCCGTTTATAGAACTGATCAAAATACTGGTTTATACTAAGAAGTGCAGTTTTCTAATGTTAGCTGACTTTGTACATTTGAAGTTTACTCATGCCTACAGTTTAGTTAAAGGAATTGATGATTTTCAAAACTAGCTATGTGCAAATTCAGACAGACTGTGATGACAATATTTTAACCATAAGCTTATAACAACCTGAATGTCAAGTTAAGTGCTATCAATACATTCTTTAACACTATGCTTGGTTGAATTTCATGTAAGCCCCTCCATTTTGGAAATGACTTCTAACACTTGGGAAACATAACTCCCAAGAACTAGTGGGACAATCAATGTTGAAAAAAGAATATTAGAACGTGTTACAAGTGCTTCTCGATATTAGATTATATGCAGTAAGAAAATCCATGCAATAACACAATTTACAAGTCTGGACTGTTCAATCTTGATTGCACATTTCAATTACAATCTGAGCCGTGCATACTTGCTATGTATTCTGAGCCGTTGCATTGCATTGTCTGACTTGTCGACCGCAAGATCAAAGTTTGAGATGTGCAATCAATATTGGATTGCCCTGAAGTCGTAACTAAAGTTCTAACTTGCTAACTGTGTAACTGCATAGAATCACATTCCTTTACCGCATAAAATCTGGAACAACCTTTGGTGAGGATGCATTAGACTGAGAAGCAGATAAAAACATTCTTAATTTGGGTTATGCATCTTTAGGAAAATATATCTTGCACAGATATGTATAGGTTAGAGTGAATGGGTGCTTAGAGAAACAAAAGAGAAGTTATCAACAGTAAAAACAAAAAACAAAACAAAAGAGAAGCTATTACATGTACAGTCCAAGCACATTTACATGTAGAAATATATATATATATATATATATATATATATATATATATATATATATATAATGCAAAAAGGAAAAGGTAAAAATTACAAGGCTTAAGATTACAATATGTTACCACCACCACAGAGTAAAAACCTACCAGACTCAATTCTACTTTTTAGCATCACCCTATCAACCAACAAGCTCTCAGCTGATGATTGGAAACTATAGTCATGCATCTCGCCATAATTTGATCTCATAGTTGGCAACTTTGAAACACTTTTTTCAAACTTTTTTATGTATTGTTGGATATCTTGTTGAACTGTAGTGGATTCAAATGGCTTCTGTGCAAAGGAAAAGCAGGGTTTAGATTCAGTTTCCTTGCTATCAGCAGCTGAACTGACTTGTCCATGACTAGCTTCCTCAGAATCAATGCTGGCTGGTGGCTGCAATGTGTCATAATGGATATCAAGGGATTGTTCTCGAGTGCCTGATTCCTGTAAAATGCGAAACATTTATGGAAAAAATTTACATATAAACATGTATGATTAGTTTAGAAGTTAATGGATTCAAAAACATAGGGACAAGAATAACAAAATGCACTTGTTAAGTAGTAAGTAAGTTATTGGCGAAATTAGAAACTGAAGAAGCATTTGAACTTGCCTCAGTTAAACGGGATGGAGTAGGTGGGCCGACCATACTAAGTGGAGGATCCTCTTGGGATGAAAAGTCCGAACTATCGAATGTTGATAATGATACACACTCGTCAAAATAAGCTTTGGCATCTTCTGCAAGACGTTTTGACATCCTTTTTCTTTCAATGCTTGACTGCCAACATGTTTTTGGTTCATCAATAATGGAATAAAAGCAAATAGAACAAAAGCATGCAAACCAGCACAGATAATGAGAGATTGTTTACAAACTGTAACAACTACAATTCACCTGAGAGCTGTGAGATAAATGAGTTAAAATATATGTGATGCATACAATCAAGGTGTATGCATGTCTGAAAACATCACAAATTTGTTGAGAGTTAGAAGGGGAGGGGGGAGGATAAGGGAGAACGCAAGACCCTATCATGCCTTTGCCCAAGTAAAGCACCAATGACATAAGCATCGCACATCAGCTCAAATGGCTTATCCCAATAGCAACAATCACGGGTGCAAATATTAAGGCCTTCTTCAGAGTTTCAAAAGTTGTCACACATTCATCAGTAATTGAAATGCTATATCATGCTGCACCAGTTGACACAGAGGCTTTGCTAAGTCTACCTTGCGTGCAGTTTTTTTCTTCCTTAGGACTAAAATCCCATATGGGGAAACCCAAGGTGAATTGGTCAACTTTGGACAGCTTCGACAAATTCCCCAAATTCTTTCCCTATTCTCATAATACTCTCAAACATTAAATAATAGGCTAAATTACATAACTAGTCCCTTAACTAATTATGAGGTTTCATGTGGTCCCATAATTAATTTTTGTTTCAATTTGGTTCCATAAATTTCCTCTGTTAGTCAAGCAAGTCCAATTCTGTTAACTTTAACCTTAATGTCTAAGGTGACACACATTGTAGGTGGTCCACCAAAGACCTCATTAATTTGTTTAGCATCAAGCGTTTGAACTTTTATCTGAATATACATCCCTTAGATCATGCATGTCTATTATATCTATCTAATAATGCACCACCACTCATCTTTCTACACCTTCTTCTCTCTTGCTCATCTTCATCTACATCACCATCTTCATCATGAATATCAACATTAAACCCAGAAGAAGAAGAAACAATAAAAAAAATTAAACAAAACCAAAAATCATCAAAAAAAATCATTCTTTAAAGGAAATTAAAACTCAAAACATTACCGAAAAGTCAAAACCAACATTAATCCTCTTTCAATTATTTTTTTTATTTGTTTATGATTCTACATTTTATATCACACCAATGAACCCACAAATGCTTAAAATCACTCTCCCTTCTTCAACCCCATCACCATCATCCCCATCGACACAATCATGGTCTCTACCAACAATCCCATAAACAGGTTGAACAAACCCAAAAAACTTCCCTAAACAAAACTTCCATACAATCTACCAATGGATGTAATAAATTCAGAAATTCAACAACAAATTAAGTCACATTCAACATTTGTGCACAATAAACTTGGTCACATTGAACAATAAACCCAAAAACATAACAACAACAATAAATCCATTCAATTTCCCTGCATTTTCGTCTTCTCCTAAAACACAACAACAACAACAACAACAACAACAAACCCAAAAAAATTAAAATCGAATTCCCAAAAAATCATAAACAGGGACATCTAATTAACAAAATTGAATCTCATGCAATGGTCGTCATTGTTATAAGGAGCGAGATCGAGAGAGAGAATAGCAGCTTCTAGGTTCCCAATCTGATTTAAAACCTTTGAATCTTGGTTTGTAATTTCGTTGGTTTTGATTTCGTTTTGTAAGTTTTGATTTCGTTTTAATTAACAAAATCGAATCACATGAAGTGGCTATCATTGATTTCGTTTAATGATGCTCTTTGATCTGGGTTTGTAATTTGAGAATACTAAAAAAGAATTCCCTTGGTTTTGATTCATTTGTAATATTTGGGTTTTAATTTAGTTGGTTTTGATGATTCTTGGTGTTGTTTTAAATTTTTTTTTCCTGGGTTTAGTGTTGATGAATGTATGAAGATGGTAATGAGGATGTAGAAGAGGAGGAGGGAAGAAGATGAAGAAAGGTGAAAAAATTATGTAGTTGTGGTGCACAATTAGATATAGTAGACGTGCACAATCTAACGGTTGTATTTTTAGAAAAAAAAATATCAAACGGTTTAAACTAAACAAATTAATGAGGTCTTTGGTGGACCACCTACAATGTGTGTCCACATTAAACATTTGGAGTTAAAAGTTAACAAAATTGGATTAACTTGACTAACAGAGGAAACTTATGGGACCAAATTGGAACGAAAATTAATTATGGGACCAACATGAAACCTCATAATTAGTTAAGGGACTTGTTATGTAATTTAGCCTAAATAATATTAGTCATGAAGTGTCTTCTTGCTCCACTCCGAAAACACTTTTGGGAGAGATAATTCTCCGGTCTGCTTCCTTTTTCTCTGCAACCCCCCACCCCCCACCCAAACAAACCCGAAGGGAAACATTGACATCAACAACAGTTAAAATGACATGTGGCATTTGCTTTTAAATATTTTCAGATTTGTATGGTTTTAAATAATACTATTTTTATAATTTATAATACCACAAAAGTGTATTAATTTTCTACCCATCCATGGAAAGTTTGTGTACAGACACATATTTTTTTTGCAAGTTTTACCACATTCTTTTTGGCTATTAACCGAGAGCCCTTGTAGGAGAATCTTTCATCCGTACACATGTCAAGTGTAAAGAATATGGTTCATGTATAACATAGAAAACACACATGGTATATATGTTATGGAGGCATAGTAGTTAAGATAGTCACCCAAAAAGTTGGAAAAGAACCATTTAAGTAAATAAAATGTGAAATGAACCTACTTTTCTTGACGGACGAGACTTTGGTACATTAGGGATCTTGGGATATGGAAGAACTTCTCTCAAAATTCTATCCAGTTCTCGTACTCGATGTTCTTCAACTGCCAGATCTGCTCGAAGACGTCTAGCTCGCTCTTCGGCCTGTACGTATCACAAGTTCTACTCAATAGAAAGCAATATAAAGGAATGAGAAGTTAACCATACTTCATCTAAAAGTATAGATGGGAATATTACCTCTTCAAGCTTTTTGGTATACTCTCTTCTGATCTCAAATGCTAATTCTACTGTACCAGGGTTTAGCAAGTCAGGATGAATATCAGCCATGTCAGTAACAGTAATGGCTGTAGCATTACTCTTTTGAATAGCCTATAATTTCAGAAACAAGTTAGAGAATAGCATAGAATTTCGTTTTAAAATTATTATAGTAACAATATAAAACTAGGTATAAATGCATAAACAAACAATAGCACCAAACTATATGGACCTTGTGATGAGGAACTACAAATTTGTAATACATAAGAAGGCAAAAAATCAAGACATATAATGAGTAAATGACCTGAAGTATGCATATTTCACAAACGGGAAAGAAAATCAAATGATATTCATAACAAATGCAGACATTGCTAAATTCATGTAAAATGCAAAGTTGTATCTAACTAATAGACCTAGATCTGTGATATTTTCAACTATGAATATACATTGAAAACTGAAGTGTTTTATCCGATCATTCATTCCCTGAAAAAGAATCAATTGCCATGCTGCTTTTTAGGCTGATTTGTTATACTGAAAAGTGAAAAGCCTAAGTCTAAATCATAGTTGTAAATTACGGTTGCAGTTATGGTTGTGAATATAGTCATTGTGATACTAGGAATTTATATTTGCACCAAAAAGAGATACTGTTGCAGTGTGATGCAGTCTGTTGATCCATTTCATTTTGATGTGCCTGTCAAGGCCATACGTTATAGGCTACAGCCCATACTTGTGATTTAAAATTATTCTCCGATAGTGTGAAGCAGTTGCAGCATTCTACATAAGTTGATGTGGTTTAAAATTCAGAAAACAGAACAATGTGCTTGAACCTGCTGAACCTCTTAGACTGTTTTCTGCTTGAGAAATTGGTGAAAGATACTACAGTATAAATGCCAGATTTTCAAGGTAAAATTCTGTGCATTTACCTATTATACAGGATTAATAAGCGGTTCTCTTTGCTTCATTGTTCTTCAAATTTTGTGCACAATGTGTGAATCACCATCAATGTTGTCAATTGCGGACCGCAGAAAATAGCGGTTTGCTCAAATTCTGCTACGCAAGAGTGCTATAGAGCCGCTATAGCTGGTACTTACAAAATATTGTACTAAATAGCATATAACGGAACAATAGTGATTTGTTCAAATTCCGCTATGCAATAGAAATATAGCGCCGCTATTTAACAACATTGATCACCATTGGTGTTATATCAATTCAAATAGTGCCTGTTAACTTCAAGCCGGCAAGAAGAAAGTCGTGATATCATGAAACTTACACTTTCGAGGTCAATCTGAATCTCAGAAATAGCTCGCCTCACTTCAGAACGAACCGTTTCATATATATCACCGGCTCCTGGCTGATCCCTTTGTACTGACTGCAAAAGTGAAGACCCAAGTTCATACAAAACATTATCTACATATCATCAAGAACAATGGCTAATTTTCGGCGTATCGAGTGTAGAAGCATTAAATTTTCACCCTGTGGAATAACTTGTTACGGATTCAAGCTTCCTGGATTTAGGATACTGTGATCTACATCAAAATATCACAGTAACAAGTACTTCGTCCATTTCAAACAATTGATATTTAAAGTTTTGCACAAGAATTAAGAAGTCATCAGATACCTAGTTTTAGAGAAATACAAGTCTTTTTATGAAATTACCCTTTACCTCCATTAATCCTCTCCGTCATTCCATTTCACAGAAATTCCAGGAGACATGGATTAAATTAATAATCCTTCTAGGTTTTCTAAAGTGACATACAAAGTGAAAAAAAAAAGTTTTTCAAAACGAAGCGAATGTCATTTTCAAGCAAACATGGATAAGAGTATGATAACAATAAAGACTAGAAGATTTCCTATAGGGCTATAACTTACCTTCTGTTCACAAACTGCTTTGATAGTTTTCTCATTACAAGCAAATCCAGAACTTGTTGTAGAAACAGCATCATCACAGTTTTGAGTTTCCAAACCAGACTGTGAGACAAACATGAATTGAATTAAACAATCAAGTAATCATTTCATTCCTCATCTCAATCATTTTAATATTCATCAAATACAAACTGGAAAAGCAAGGAACATACTGAAGTTGAAGTGAAACAATCTGAGACTTCAACAGCTGAATGCTGACTAGACCATCTGCGCAGGTCTTTCTCTTGATTCATCACATCTTTATCAGTTCTTCCAAACAAACCACCTTTTCTATTACTCCCACCTAACTTCAGTCCATTCCTATCTTTACAATCAGCTTCACTCTGCTCAAACATCAAAATTGCAAAGTAAGTAGAATTTTTTACATACTCTTGTTTCCATGTTCCTCGTGGAAACAACAAACAGAGTGAACTTGGTTAGTGGAACTGGAAATATTTTCTACTTTTAGAGACAATCACAGCATGTTCTTTCCTTTCACTTTATTCTCAGTTTGAACAAATATTCATGTACAGATATTTTAAAAAGGCAAATAAAAAATAAAAATCATCTGATATTTGATCATTATTAGTGAAAGAAAATACAAAAACGTGAAACCTTTTCATAAAACAAACAGCCTTGAGAACTTGTTCGATTAGGATCCAACTCATTAATCTTATTTTCACTCACAATTACAAAGTCATAATCTTACCTTCATTTTTTTTCTAGATAATAACGAAAAATTGAAAATATCTTGGTGTCTTAACTATATCTTTTCTAAATTTTAGAAAGAGCTTAATTGGTATGCAGTGTTAGTGTAAAAAAGTTGTATACATGCATCCTATCACATCACCTTATTGGATGTGACTGTGTACACAAATTAAATTGTATTAAAAAGGTGAAAAAAAATAAATTTGTCCTTTTTTCTAATTATGAGCAGATAGTCAGATACAATAAATAAAATACAGACAATCATGACCTCAAGGGTCTGAACTAACATTTAAAATGCCGTAAAACATAAACAAACAAACAAACAAACAAAAAAAGAAGCTAAACTTTCACGTGGATCAAACTCTGTATACCCTGACATTTCCACCATTTATCAACATCATACATATATGCTACGTAGCATCGACACCTTAGAACGAAGGTAGGTATGCCCGGAGTCTGACACATGTCAGTAACATTCAATCACTTATTTTCTTAAATTAATACTGGAGCGTATAGAATCATTTGATACCAAATCAACAGAAAAACATTTAAGCTTACACCACTTAGCAACTTGCTGCACGAATCCAACCAACAAATCATTGAATTGAAAATTCTTATGAAATGGATAAATTTATAAAATCTCATCGAAATCGAAAATCATTTCATACATAAAATCTCATAATTTTTCTTTAAGATATAATGTGTCGCAACTCGCAAGTTCTACAAAGGACCACCTTCGTGGACCAGTACTTGAAAATCACCTGAAACTCCAATTATGATTGATGCCAGCCCTCAAAAGTAGAAACTCATCGTCCTCCTTATTGTAACGTCTAAGATAGTGACATGATCAACGCCAATTTGGCAAAAAAGAAAACAACAGAAAGCATATATCTTTGTTTCAAAACCAACTTCATATTTATTTTCCCTTAGTTTGTCCAACAGGCACCAATCATGTCACCATCTCAGTTGTTCAGATAAAGAGACCACGAGCTTCTACTTCTAAACGACGGCCGCATTGAGATAATTTTTAAGTACCGGTCCACAGCCATCTATTTACAACAAGGTCTCATGTAGAAATGTTATATATATGTACATTTTTAAATAGGGATTTAATTTTTTTTTTCTTTTGGAATACAAGAGGGCGGTAGCCCGGAAAAGAAAGAACTACAAAGTAATTAAAAGCTGAGTAGCAAAACATCAGCGCTATCACACACTGTAAACTGTTCAGGAGAACCTGAGTTCGATATTACTATTACCATTAATTTTGTATAGTGTAAAAATTGATCGAATAAAAAATGACATTAGTAGTACCTCAGAAGTGGAATAGTTAAAGCTCCGGCGGGAAACCGGGCATTGCGAAGCGGAGCGGGTTGAGCGTCGACAGGTATCGACCCGAGAAACACTACGACCGGGTTCAACATTTCGCGCCACGGAACGTCCTCTAGAGCTAGAAGAAGGCGGGGAAGTTTGATTGGATTTGGAAATTTGGTCAAAGAGAGGGTTATCTCTTTTGTTAAGAAATTCAGTGGAAATATCGAAATTGCTTGTGGTTCGAGAAAACGCGCTAACGCTTCTTGACCGTCGGATTGGAGGAGCTTTTGTGGAAGATGATGATGATGATGATGATTGGTTGTTGTTGTTGCTGTTATTGTTACCTCTTCGTGAAGAGGATTTGAAGGCGGAAACTGCCATCTCACGAGAAAATGAAGGAAAATGTGGGAAGATAATAATGATGATGAATGTTTTTGTTTTTGTAGGAAATGTGTTGTAATGAGTTTATTTGCATCTTCGATTCGATCGTATCCACCCAACCCAACCTGCTGTCTCTTGTCTTCTTTATTACTTTTTTTTTCCTTTTATCCCTCTCGAAAGAGAAGTAATTCAGAGTTTGACCGTGAGGTAAAGAAAGTCCGAAAAAAAATGTTTCATGTGAAATCGAACTATCATTTACTACTTTAGTTCAATTGTTTTATTTGTTTATAAGTATTGTTAACGAGTGTCTCAAGGCATTCAGCATTCAAAAATAAGTCATTATTCATTAAAAAAATCAAAAATTTTGATTTTCAATGTAATGAATACACATATTTTTATAAATACTTATTACATATGATTATGATTGTTAAAAATTGCTACAGAACACTTGTTAACAATCAAAGATATGCATTCAAATATCTAACAAAATCAACAATATCATTTATTTTAAAATGGAGAAAATATTATTATTCACAATCTCTTATCGTGTTAATCTAGTCAAGGAAAAAAATAATACCTAAAGTAAACTATGACATTTTTAGATGGGAACAAATTTATTCTTTTTGTAAATTTTGACTTTTGTTTTTAAGAAAATATTTTTTATATGGGAAATAAATTTTGACTTATTATAACATAAAAACTAGTTCATTTCCTACATGAAAATGCTAAGAACTTTTTTCTTTTTGAGCAAAAAAGTGCTAAGAACTTATTTGTTTTATTTTTTAACTGAAATATGTCTCAACAAACTTTTGAGGGGCGACTTAACATTGGCTTTTTATTCTTATTTAATATTATTTTTAATATTTTAGTTGAATTTGTGTAACCTTTTGGATTTCGATTTTGTTTAGAAATGTTTATTGGTTATCATCGCGATCACATGTTTTTGCAGCAAACAAAAGGTTAAATAACTGTTTGATTGAGTGAGATTTTTCAAGATTCTTTCTATGTAAGCAAGAATGCTTGGTTTTGTATGACTACAAATTTACTTATTAAATATTGGTAACTAAATATATGTGTTTGTCATAAATAGTTTTTTTAGAAAAACAATAGAACTTTTTTTCCAATGTAATTCGTTCCTAAATATAAGATAATTTTGAGAAAATTAAGGAAATTAAAAAAGTTGATAGTTGAATTAATTTTGTTGACAACTATTATGATTTAAGGTGTTTATCCTCTAGGAGAGGGAATTAATTAATGTTTTCATGGAACATTTATTATATTGCAGAAAAATATGTAACATAAATAAAGGTATAGTGGTAAAAATATAATTAATACACATTGAAATTTGAAAGGGGTCTTATAAAAAAAGACAATTTTTTTTTTAAAAAAGTTTATATTTAGAAATAGAAGTAGTATATTGTTTATTGGACCGTAGATCTTACCATTTAGGCCTTAGAGCCCTAAAAACAGGGCTTGAACCCTTAGAGCAAGGTTGGGCGCCCTCCAGAAGGGCACAAAGCCCGCCTGACAATCCTATACAATTTTAGGGAACTCTCCTAAAGGCACCCTCTAGGGGCGCCCTCAGCAGCCTGTAAGGGCGCTCTAGCCATGGTTTTGGCCCTTTATGATTTGGGCCCAAAATCATGGCCGAATAGGCCCAAATTGGGACTACAAATAGTAAACTTGGGATCATTCCCAAAGCATGACCAAAACAGACCTGAAAACCCTAGTTTTCCTAGATTGTACTCACAGCCAGTACAGTTGGCGCCCACCGTGGGGCTACGGTAAAACTAACCTAGCCACCATATCTGAAACGAGAAGCAGCCGATCCGCGGCCTCAAAGCACCGCTCAAACGCCGTGAATCCGTCGTACGCTTCAGAGCAACCTTAGCTTATCCGAATCCGTCGTGATTCATAACAAACCCTCACAAATCAAACGATTAACCCGTGTCTGTTCGGTAAACCCTGATCTAGAGCCTGCAATTCGCGGTCTAGGTCGTTAATCTCCGACCACCAGTCACAACCTTAACATACAAACTTAAACAACTGTCGCCGCCACCACGATGGCAGATCCGGCGGCCTTAGAGGCCTTACAACGCCAGATCCAGCAGCTTCGAGACCATAACGAAGCCTTACGAGCAACCATGGAGAGAAAGGGAGCCAGCAACACCAAGGTTCACCGAGTAAACGCAATAGACCTAGACCCAAGAGAAGAGTTTCAGAATGAACGCCTCGAGCCTACGGAAGATCTGAAGGAAGTCATAATAGGCCCAGAACCGCATCAAACAACCAAGGTGGGGACATCCCTAGACCCCGCTGAGGAGCAAAGTCTGACAGACCTTTTGAAGAAAAACTTAGACTTGTTTGCTTGGCAACCATCAGACCTGCCAGGAATAGACCCCGCCATCGTATGTCATCACCTCGCCTTACACCCAGGGGTGAAGCCAGTTGCACAACGCAAAAGAAAATTGGGCGAGGAAAGAAGGAAAGCAGTAGATGAAGAGGTCGCCAAATTGAGAGATGTATGTTTCATAAGCGAGATCAAATACCCTACGTGGCTGGCCAATGTCGTCCTTGTGAAAAAATCTAACGGAAAATGGCGCATGTGCATTGATTACACAGACTTGAACACCGCTTGCCCGAAGGACCCCCATCCTCTCCCAAATATCGATCACCTGATTGACAACGCTTCAGGGTATCCGACCCTTAGTTTCATGGACGCGTACTCCGGTTACAACCAAATAAAGATGGATCCTCTTGATGCTCCAAAGACTGATTTCATCACCAACCACCAGAACTATCATTACGAAGTCATGCCTTTCGGCTTAAAGAATGCAGGCGCCACTTTTCAAAGGTTAATGGACACCGCCTTCGCCGAACAAATTGGGAAAAACCTTGAAGTTTACATCGACGACTTGGTAGTGAAGACAAAGCAGGGTGAAAGCCATTCAAAGGACCTGGAGGAAATCTTCGATCAAGTTTGAGCATACAACATGCGTCTCAACCCAGCCAAGTGCTCCTTTGGGGTTCACGCCGGCAAGTTCATAGGCTTCATGTTGACCAGGTGAGGTATCGAAGTAAATCCCGACAAGTGCCAAGCAATAATCAACATGAAAAGTCCTTCTAATATCAAGGAGGTGCAACAGTTGACAGGAAGACTTGCGGCGCTTTCCAAATTTTTATCTTGCGCCGGCGACAAAGCCTTTTCGTTTTTCGCCTCAATCAAGAAGAATGAGCTCTTTCAATGGACCGAAGAATGCGAGGAAGCTTTCGCAAAGATCAAAACTTTCCTTTCTAGCCCGCTTATATTACATCGTCCGGATGCAGGCGCCATCCTTTTCCTATACCAGTCTATATCAGAAAACGCCATTAGCTCTGTCCTCGTGCAAGATTCAGATGAGGGCGAGAAGCCGGTTTATTTTATGAGCAAAGTGTTCAAGGGAGCGGAGCTAAGATACCAGAAAATAGAGCTAAGAAAGTTGCACCCGTATTTTCAAGGACACAGAGTTGTAGTCAAGTCTAATTACCCCATTAAGCAGGTGCTTGGGAAGCTAGACCTCGTCAGAAGGATGGTGTCCTGGGCAGTAGATGAAGGAAAATCGACATACAAGTGCAGCGGAAGTTTAAAAAATTTCGATTTCCTTTCCTTGGATCATTACGAATATGACATGAATCAGTGACAGAATTGTTACCTCTTTGTAATGCAGAAACTGTTTCTTTGATCACAGCTAAGCAAGCAAGCGAAGCCTCTACTCGTCCACACGAACGGCTTCCTCTGGTTCCCGGTGCTAGCCAAGCGATCAGAGGTTAGGGAGAGAAGTGGGGATTCGTTTTCGCCTTTAGGGTTACACGAAAAAGCACTTGCTGATTTCAGCACTAGAGCTTCTATTTATAGAGCTCCTTGCTGCACAAAATCAGCTTGAGCTTCCATAAGCCCATTAACCCATCAGCTTCCGCTAACTAATTAGCGTCAATTGCTAAACGCACCCCATCATATAAGTATTACTTATATTTCTCCTTTTTACCGTTCTATTGTGTGTGACCCTATAGGTTCTTGTAACGTTGGCAATAATATTAAATCCCATATTTAATATTATAAACAGTGAGCGGTATCTAGCAACACATCACTGCTACCCAAGTGACAAGAATGTCAAGTGATCTGACGAAACCTTTCCATGATAATATCAATGTGTACGATTACTCCTTTGTCCTGATATCTTTATTGAACACAAGGCATAGTTTGCGTCACCCTTGTTTAGCTCAATATTTATATTTCTTGATCCCGAAATATACTGAACAACGAATAAGTACAATATCTCATATTGACTTAATTCGGCATGGCCATGCATTTTTCCTGTCATATTTCATCAAGAGGCCTAAAGATATATCTCCTGTTATGAAGGAGGGACAAATCCCATCTAGGACACTCATGTCCCTCAGCATGATTCGTCGAGTGCCCATTAACCAAAGTTATAGTTATCTTGTTACAGATAACGTTTGAATGGCGATAAAACACTTGAGTCCACATCTAGGGATCACAGTGGTTTCAGGTCTAAGAGTGATATACACTATTATCATTGTGAGAATAACTTATGACGATTTCATAACATACTATGTAGTATTCTCACGACGGGTCAATCCAGTATAAATATTACTCCTAATACTTATACCTATGTATATACTTAATATCTCATATTCATGACCCATGAGATATGGTCATCAGTCTACATACATAATAGTCTCCATGCTTTATTATTATCCCAATTCATATTAAAGCTCGACTACGGATACCTTTAAGAATAGTGTTCTTTCGTTGATGTAATCTCATGATTAAGTCACACTTAATATTCCATCACATGAACCAACTATTCTAGGGACTTTATTTATCTTATAACAAGTGTAATAAAGAACGCCATATCTTATTCAATAATAAAAGTCATGATACATATAAAAGTTTAACATAAACTATTGGCCTCTAGGGCTTACACCAACAGTAGAATTATCAGAGTACGATATCCAGTACCTCCCCAGAGGTAGTGTCATACCCCAATTTTTGACCTAAATTTCTTTTTCACCTGTCTTTTTAGTTCGGAATTTGTTCGGCGTTTCAGACAAAATTTCGACAGGGAGGTATTTTAAAATACCTCATTTTTTGTTCCAAAAGCGACATTTCTTTTTTTTATGTATAGTTTTTTATTTTGGTTTCTTTCTTTATTTATTATTTCCTTTTATTATTATCATTATTATTTTCTTTTTTATTTTATTTTCGGATTTTTTTTATTTTTATTTTATTATGTTACTGTTTTTTTCCTTTTTTAGAAGGGGTTGACATTGACCCATTATTTGTTGATTTAAATGCCAATATTTTCTTGCCTTGCATAACTTGGTTGACTGATCAGAATTATGGGTCATCAATTGTTTTGAAGTGCATTAACCAGGTGCAGGATTTAAAAGGGGGCCAATTTCAGTCAAGCAAAAGGAGAACCACACCATAATCCTAAGCACACACATACGGCCACATCACACAAAACCACCGTACAAACCACCTCGACCAATCCAGCCACCACCCTCCACGCCTACATCCACTAACCAAACACCACAACCACCGCCTCCATCTCCCTCAAACCTCTCACCCTCCCACATACTACAGCCATTCGGCCATCTCTTCTCCAAACACCAAGAACTCAACCGTGCCTCACAACCTCTCACCCTCACACATACATACACGCCATCCCTCTCTCACAAAACCACCAACGACCCAGCCTACCTCCACACGCCCTTGGACTAACACAACAACAACACACGCAGCCCCACTCACTACCAACCGGCCAGCTATACGCCTTCCCCCTAACACACACCCAAACTCACGGCTCTCCCCCAAACAGCCCAAATCCAAACCGAACCACCCTCCTTCAACCACAACCACGGCCACAAAACAAACCAAAGCTCGCAAACCAACCTGAAATTTCAAAGGTGCTTCTTTTTTTTGAAAAAAATTAAATCTAGATCTGCTCCTTTTTTTGAAAAGATTTGAGAAATCTAGTTAGGTTTTTGAGAAGAGGGAGGGGAGAAGATTTGGAAAATATAGTTTTTTTTTTAAAAAAAAGAGTGTTCTGAACCTCCGGCGCGGCGGTGCCGCCGCCTAGACTGGCCGGCCACCGCGCCGGAAACTGCATTCAGGCCAGGCTTTGTTTCAGAGAGAGTTGAGAGAGAAAGAGAGGAGAAGGGAGTAAGAGAGAGAAAGGGGGGAAAGAAATGGAGAAATTCTGAAAAAAAGCATATATAAGGCCCCAAACCGGGCCCAGACCCCTGCGGCCCAGTCTTTCCTCCTGCTCCCCCTTCCTGTTTTTTTCAGTTTACTATCCGCACCCCCCTTCCTGCTACTGCACCCCCCTTCCTTATTTTTTATTTCTTTTTATTTCTTTTTTACCATTTCTTGCACTTATTTTTTTAGTTTTTATTTATCGTCATGCATTTTATTGCTTTTAATTTTTAACACATCATGCATTTTTATTTTTATTTATTTTCCTTTTATTTCATGCATTTTAACATATTTATTTTCATACAATTGCAATTTTGTTTTTTTTCCTTGTTTATCATTTTGTCATTTTTATTTTCATTTTATTAGAATGTACTTAGGATCAATGTAACAAAAATAAATGAGAATATACACTGACACTCACACTTTATTATTCTGCTTTACGTTTTTATTTATTTTTATTTATTTCGTTTATTCAAAGAAAAAAATCCAAAAAATATTAGGTTAGTTTATTTTTCAAAAGGATTTCGTGGTGATCCAACGTCACCACGGTATTTCCTCGCATTTAACCTTTTGTTACGTTTTTAGTCTTAGTTCATTATTAAAAAAAACAAAAACATGCAGATAATCAAAATCACAAAAAATCTTTTCTTAATAAACCTTGATTTTCAATCAAGTGTCCGTTTTTTCTCTTTTATTTTCTTTAAAAAATCATTAATCCACTTTAATTACACTTTAATCATTTTCAAAATAAAAAAAACACAAACCAATTCCGTTTTGCCACTTGGCTTTTATCTTTAAAACCTTTTTTTCAAAAAAAAACTAAAAAACACTTAAACAAATCAAACGGCATTTTTACCCCGAACTACGAGGTTTTGATCCCTCACGGGTACGTAGGCAGAGGACTCTGTCCTTCCAAATCATAAAAAATACAAAAAAAACATTTTTATTTTTTTTCTCACTATTCTAATTCATTCTTTTCTTTTAAAAAAATAAATAAGCAAGTTATAGCCAAAATAAATAAATAAAATCAAGAGGTTCTCGTAGAGTACTACGAACGTTTAGGGTGCTAACACCTTCCCTAAACGTAACTAACCCCCGAACCCTAATCTTTTAAAATGTGGTAATTTAGAACTTTTTTCCACCTTTCTTTTAAAAAAATTAAAAGTTCAGTCGTGACATAAAATCAGTAAGTCAACGCTAATCAATAGCTTGATCTCCGAAAATCACCGCGACTGAAATGGCGACTTCACTGGGGACTTCCCTAAGAGGGTTGAGCCTAACTTGAATTTATTTAAATATTTTGTGCTATAACTTGCTTAAAATAAAAATAAGGTTGTAAATATGTGCATATGTGTTTTTTTTCCTTTTACGTGAGTGGTGAGATAAGTCCTACACCCGGACTTGAGGGAAACATAAGATAGGATGGTGGTATAATCAAAGTGGCTTTCCGAGGGTAAATTTCGGATGTGGCACATGTGATAACCCCGCTCAATGGAGGAATCTTGGAAGTATTATTATGTCGGCATGAGTAGTCATGTCCGGCATTATTATTTTCAAGTGACCTATGAAGTTGAGGACCTTTAGTTACACCTAACCCATCTTGGCCTTTTAGGACGTAGTGCGGTGGCTAACCAAGAGTAATCTTGAATTAGTTGATACGCAATACTACACTCAAACGAGACTTTCTTACAAATGTTGTTGGACCGGGAGTCAATCTCGTAACTCGATGATATTTGGAAGGGGTTGAGGACTTTGGGAACTTGGTAGAACCCGTGATACAGGTACATATGAAACCATAGTCCTTACCAAATGGCGTGTTTACCCTTGACTCCTACCTTTATGGACTTAACCTCACCATGTTTTCTCCGTTCTTTAGCATAATCATGCATGCATGCATTCATTCATAAAACTTTTTTTCATCCAATTATCGAAAGTCTTAAACAAGTTTTTTTAAACATCATAGAGGAGCACTAGGAAGTACACCTTCAAGAGCCCTGATTTGTTGAATTTAAGGAAGCTAGGAGTCTTTAGATTCTTTTAAAAAATCTAGCTTCCACTAAAAGACTTTTGAATTGGTCCCTTGGCTTAGCTTCTAAAAAGGAACTATTTTGTAATGCCTTGATGCTCAAATGAAATGTTCAAACCATGATGTTTACAATTACTTCAACGAAGTCCTTCGATAACAAATCTCTCTTCTTTTTGCATAAGCATAATCATGCATCATATCGCATTCATAGTTTCTAAATCGAGTCTCACATTGTGTTCACTACTTCAGAGGTCAATCAGCCGCCGTCCAAAGAAAGTGGCCCGACGAATTCTCCACAAACTGAATTGCATTTACAACACTATGGCTGACCGGAAAAGAATGGATCTGTTGGAGCAAGAAAACCAGAACCTCCGGGAAGAGGTGGCCAATCTCCGGGAAGGGATGGAGAAGTTGACCTCCATGATGAATGCTTTGTTGGCTCCCCAAGCCCAGATGTCAGTTCCTCAACCTGCTGTCACTACTCTTGAGCAGCCAATCTCATTTGCTTTACCAACTTCTACCATACTTGCTCCACCGCCCGGCGCGTCTAGAGCTTACCCTTGGGGATGTCATTCCTATCAGACGAAGGTTTTCATCCCACCTCTTTTGGAACCCCAACTCCGGCTATCCAGAAATCAGCTCCAGCCCCAACAAAGGCCTCAGCAACAATATCAACAACAGCCTCGACAACAGAATCGGGTTCAGCGGGCATCCCATTTTGATCCAATCCCCATGGCGTATGCAGAGTTGCTTCCCGCTTTGCTGGGTAAAAATCTTGTTCAAACTAGGGCACCTCCTAAGGTACCTGAAAGGTTGCCACAGGGGTATAGACCTCATCTTTCTTGTGCTTTCCATCAAGGGGCACCCGGTCATGACGTTGAGAATTGTTATGCCTTGAAAGCCGAAGTCCAAAAGTTAATCCAGGCCAACATCCTATCCTTCAAAGGGTCGAGTCCCGATGTGCAAGCTAATCTACTACCTGGCCATGGGACCCCATCTGTTAATTTGGTGCAAGATTGCTCAGAAGCTCACCCTGGTGAAGAAGGTGGCAGTGAATTTTGTAACACATGGCAAAAGTTACTGCAATTGGATCGTTGTTGACATTCCCTCAGTTACTCATGGGTCCAAGGAATGTGTTTTAGTTGTCTTATCTTTTCAAGAATCCTTTCGTTTCGCCCGATACGAAAGTGAAATCATGTAGGGCTCTACTTTTGTCTTCAAGTTACCACTGTCAATGAAAAATTGTCGTTTCTTTCGCGACTTTTTATTTTTATTTTACTGCTTTTTCTTGGAAAATGGTAACACAAAAAACCCAAAAAATATTTTATTTTATTTTAAATCAATTTCAAAAGGTCTGCATTTTTCACTCATTTTCTAAAATCAATCATCAATCATATGTAGACCGAACATCAATAAGCCCGTTGAATACTGTAACCCTATGCTCTCTCCCGACTTTGAGTTCCCTGTTCACGAAGCTGAAGAGGAGGAGGATGAACAGATTCCCGAAAAGATCTCTCTGTTACTAGAATATAAAAGAACATCATTCAGCCTCATGAAGAAGCACTCGAAATGATTAACTTGGGTTCCGAAGAACTGCCATTACAGTATTCCTGGTCAAATCCCAGATGAATGGTGCCATCGAGGCTGCAAAAAAAAACAAACAAAAGCAAAAAAAAAAAACAAAGAAAGAAAATACATCAAAAAGATGGTGCAGAAGATGGTAACCACTTACAAGGACTTGCATGGGATGTTATCATATGCTTTACATGGATATCGTACTTCAGTGTGTACCTCAACAGGGGCAACCCCCTCTTCTTTAGTGTATGGCATAGAAGCAGTACTCCCTGTGGAGATTAAGATTCCATCAATGAGAGTTTTAATGGAGGCCCAGTTGTCAGAGGCTGAATGGTGCCAAAGCAGATATGATCAGTTGAATCTAATTGAAGAGAAGCGTATGAATGCCTTGTGCCACGGACAACTTTATCAACAAAGGATGAAGCAAGCTTTTGACAAGAGGGTTCGTCCTCGTGTGTTTCAAGAAGGAGATCTTGTGCTCAAGAAGGTTTTATCTTTCCAACCTGATTCCAGGGGCAAGTGGACGCCTAATTACGAAGGCCCATATGTCGTCAAGAGAGCTTTCTCCGGTGGCGCTTTGACTCTTACGACAATGGATGGTGATGAGCTTCCCCGTCCTGTGAACTCTGATGCAGTCAAGAAATACTTTGTCTAAAAAAATAAAAGAACAGCTCGGTAAGTCGAAAACCCGAAAGGGCGGCTTAGACAAAAATGAGCGTCTCGGTGGACTGAAAACCCGAAAGGGTGGTCCAGACAAAAATTAGAGACATGAAACAGAAAATAATCATCCTGATAGATCGAAAACCCGAAAGGGCGGTCTATGCAAAAATTAAGGATCAAAAGACAAAGTAACTGCATCAGTCTGGCCATGACTCACTTGGGGCACAGTAGCTGTCAAAGAGACTCTAAATCTGAAGCATCCAAACAGTGAAATTCAAAGTTGTTAGGGAGAATAGCGGTTATTGTGTTCAATGTACCTTCCCCTTATATTTACCATTTTCCAAACTTTGTGAAATCCGTGGAGCCACGCCATTGGCGGGCCACCGCTCTGTTAAATGAATTTGAGCCTGTGCCTTTTATTTGGAATTCCCATTTATTCGGTTTATAAAATTTCTTCTATTTTTGATGGTAGTACTTGAAGCAGAATAGTTTTCAAAGATCTTAAATCTTTTTTATATTTTTGGAAAGCATAAACAACAAACACATTCTCTCTGAACTCATGAATAAGTGAAGTGTGCGTCAACATCTGTCCCAAGAACGGGTAAACTCTGCAGGTTAAACGTGGTCAATTGCTTGAAAAAAAAGAAAGAAAAAGAAAAGAGCTCGGTAAGTTGAAAACCCGAAAGGGCGGCTTAGGCAAAAATGAGCGTCCTGGTGGATCGAAAACCTGAAAAGGCGGTCCAGGCAAAAATTAGGGGCATACAAAAGAATATATTCCTGGTGGACTGAAAACCCGAAAGGGCGGTCCACGCAAAAGTTAGGGACTCAAAAAAGGAAAAAACAAAAAGCATGACCATAGAAACACCAGTTCTTCTGCCAGGTCCTTGGATTAACACGTCTCCCCTAGGAAGTGTTTGCTCCCCACCAGTTGTTGCATACATCGGGCCTTACCCCGTCAATGTTTTGATATGTCCCCAATGTCATCATCCCCAATGAAGATTGCTGAGTGCTTGTACTGCATCGTCGGGTCACTTTCCATCTTATCCGTCCAATCTTGTCTCATCAAGTCGGTCTTTCATACAATCATACAAGTCGGTCTTTCATACAATCATACAAGTCAGTCTTCCATAAAATCTTACCAGTCAATCCTTCATACAGTCACAAGTTAATCAGTCATGCCAGTCATACAAGTCACATCATCATTCATGCATTCATACATTCATGCATATACACATTCTTGCATACACAACATGCACATAACATCATTCATACATGATTGCATTGACCACCCTGAGTCCTGTTTTTCATATCCATCAATCTGAACAATTTGTAACTCCCTTTATCCCCAAGTGTCATCCCCAGTGTGTCTGGTCCAAAGATGTCACCCTCTTTTCGCCAAGTGGCAGTTCTTTAACGAACAGCTTGTGCATTTTCCTATCCAGTCTTTTGTCGTTAGTTGACTCGTTCGGCAATAACCCGAACAGCTGACATTTATCCTTTTTGTTTCCTGTCGTCAGTTGACTAGTTCGGCGATAACCCGAACAGCTGACATTTACCTTTTTATCCTGTCGTCAGTTGACTCGTTCGGCAATAACCCGAACAGCTGACATTTATCTTTTATCCTGTCGTCAGTTGACTCGTTCGGCAATAACCCGAACAGCTGACATTTATCCAATCTTTTGTCGTCAGTTGACTCGTTCGGCAATAACCCGAACAGCTAACATTTATCCAATCTTTTGTCGTCAGTTGACTCGTTCGACAATAACCCGAACAACTGACATTTATCCAATCTTTTGTCGTCAGTTGACTCGTTCGGCAATAACCCGAACAGCTGACATTTATCCAATCTTTTGTCGTCAGTTGACTCGTTCGGCAATAACCCGAACAGCTGACACTTATCCTTCATCTTGCTTTTATATTTCATCCAGCATTTAAATTTCATCCTGCTTTTATATTTCATCCAGCATTTAAATTTCATCCTGCTTTTATATTTCATCCTGCATTTATCCTTCATCCTGCTTTTATATTTCATCCTGCTTTTATATTTCATCCTGCATTTATCTTTCATCCAACTTTTAAATTTCATCCAGCATTTATGTAACATCCCGCCTAAGACTCGAATATTTATTAATGTTGAGGCATGTATCGGAATGTTTTAAGCAAAGGGCAATTTGGTAAATTGTCAGTTAATGGGTTATTTATGTGGCAAGGGTAATATTCCGCTTGGATGTATCGATTAACAGTGTAGGAAACTTGTTAAGCAAGAATGGCAAACTTGTAATAAGTGGCATGGCGTTTTAGTAATTATTTGAAAAGAGAAGATTGTTTAAGAAGAAGAACAAGATATTTTTCTTGTTCATTTCCTTTCCTCTTTTACTCCCTCAAACCAGCCCTCTCCCTCCCTCTTCCCTCAACTCTCACGCCCTTCTCTCCCTCTCCAACCATCCATCAACTCCTAATCCAACTCTTGAAGGAAGGTATGGCAAGCAAGCTTGTAGTGGAAGGCTAGAGCAAGGGAAAGAACAAGGAAAATTGAAGAAGAATCAAGAGAAGAGAATAGGGGAGCAAGCTTGGGTTTATGATTAGAAGATTGGCAAGGAAGCAAGCTTATGATTGAGGTGAGCTCTTAGAGGGTTTTAGAAACCCATTTTATTAAGCTTTGAAGTTATAGTATTATGAGCTAATTTGATAGATTCATGCCTTAATCCTTTGTTGGCTTGTGATTATATGAATTATTATGTTATATGTTGAGTATATGTCTTGGAAATCCATTCCCATAAGCTGTTTTGATGATTGGAGGGGTTTGGATTAGTCTAGGAAGTGAATTTTTGAGTGCTGCTGAAGCCAAAATCGTGCTACGATTTCTGGGCATCGGGCTACGATTTTATGCCCTGATTTCATAAAAACTTTCGGCAAAAATCGTGCTCCGATCCTAGAAAATCGTGCTCCGATTTTCCCTCTACCCAGCTTCTTGTTCCAAATTTCTGCAGATTTGCAGTTTCGGACCCCTGACTTCAAACCCGTCCCCAGACTTCAATACTTGGCCAAACTTCACGAAATTGGTACCAAAACGTAGATAATTTTGTTAGCTTTCCATAGCATCAAAAACCATTGAAATCGGAGTTACATGGAGAGAGTTCTGACCATTTCAATAGAGCCTTGTCCCAAAAACGGGTTTCTCCAACTTCCTCCATTTCAACTCCAAATCTCTACCCATAACTTCATCTTCTTCAGGAATTATCATGCAAGATAAAATAGAGGTTTAAGCTCAAACAATAGGCACGAAAATTAAGGTAAGATGGGTAATGAGTACACATTGGGAGATGAATACATAAACCCCTAAGACATATAGAGAAGCAAAGGAGTTAGTAATAGGTTTATTCCTCATTAAACATTTTCATACACACCTTTTGGTTTGTGCAAGCTTAAGAATGAAGCATTAGCTAAGTTTAGAACCTTTATAGGTTAAAGAGAATTAAGATGGTACTTATGTGTACTAAACACAAGAATGATACTTACTTACAGTTAAGAACCTCTAGTAGGTTAAGTTTTACAGAATACATTAGATATGCGCAAGAACTATGAAATGTAATAGATATGTTTATGAATTTAAGTTAAGAATCTAATGATAAAGAATATGATAACGTGTTCATCAGACTCCGGATTATGCCGGATGGGATTTCTCCGAAAGGGCTATCCACACGTAAGTTATAAGACGATATTAAACGTGTTCATCAGACTCCGGGATTCGCCGGATGGGACTCTTCCGAGAGGATTGTCCACACGTATGTTAAAAGATTAAGCATGTCCAGCAGACTCCGGGATACGCCGGATGGGACTTCTCCGAGAGGGTTGTCTACATGCAAGTTGTGTCCAGCAGGCTCCGGATTATGCCGGATGGGGCTTCACCGAGAGGGTTGCCTACACAAAGATAAGAGGAGTCCGGTGTTAGCCTGATATGATAGGAATTTCACCGGTATGATGGGAGATGTACTTCGGGGTTACTCCACCCGGATGCACTCCGTAAAATGAACCAAGATAATGATTGTTTGTTCAACCCTAACTTCTAACTTAACGTGATATGAAAAGATGATACGAATATGAAATGAATACGTATATTTTATATGTAATTACGAGACATGATGTTTAGTTCCTAGTGAACGAGATGTGATCATAGGATGTCCCCAAGATCACTACGTATAAGACTAAGATAAGAATAGAGTATGAAATGCATAGATTATGTAAATGACAAGTATAAGAAAGATAAAGACATGACGCGATCTTAGGTTTTCCCTTGATCGCGAAATAAGTAAAGATAAGACTTGGCGATCGTAGTTTCCCCCAAGATTGCCGAGGTAGGCACGGCGACCCTAGGTTCCCTGTGGTTGCCAACAGTAGATAGGGTAGGAGCTCACTGAGACGTTATGTCTCATCCCTATCCTTCTGGTGCAGGTTTTCAGGTTGCCATGTGGTTTTCAGATGAAGAACTTCAGGAAGACGCTGGATGGAGTGCAGATGCTCGTCAAGGCAAGCTCAGGAGGTTGACAGATATTATAATTGTTTATGAAAGTGTATTTTATGTTATTTGGATATTTATGTAAACGAGCAAATTGTACTCATTCAGTTGTATTGTTTGTAATATTATTATTGAAAATTTTAATGTATCCGATATCAGATTAACGCACATGCTAATATACTAGTTAAAGTTAGTATGGGTGTTACAATTTATCTTTCATCCAACTTTTAAATTTCATCCAGCATTTATCTTTCATCCAGCTTTTAAATTTCATCCAGCATTTACCTTTCATCCAGCTTTTAAATTTCATCCGCCATTTATCTTTCATCCAGCTTTTAAATTTCATCCAGCACTTATATTTCATCCAACATTTATCTTTCATCCAGCTTTTATCTTTCATCAGCATTTATCTTTCATCCAGCTTTTATCTTTCATGCAGCATTTATCTTTCATCCAGCTTTTATCTTTCATCCAGCATTTATCTTTCATCCAGCTTTTATCTTTCATCTAGCATTTATCTTTCATCCAGCTTTTATCTTTCATCCAGCATTTATCTTTCATCCAGCTTTTAAATTTCATCCAGCATTTATCTTTCATCTAGCTTTCACCTTTCATCCAACATTTACATTCACCTTTGTTTCTTGTCGTCAGTGGCATGTTACTTTTATTTCCGTCTTTATCTCGAATGGCAAGCTCTACAAATGGGCAGTTTATGGTCGGTGTCTTTTCCCATATCATATTTCCTTTCTCAGCTGTCAATACGATAGTTGATCCCTTCCCCAATGAAACTGTGTTATTCCCCAGTGGAGTCGGATCCCTTTTCTTTAACGAACACGGGTATCCTTTGGTTTTGCTTTATCCCCCAGTCAGGTCATCTTCGCCGTCTTGCATTCACCTTTGCATCACGAGCATTTCACATCTTTTTCTTGTTAGGTCCAAAATTGGTGTACTCTGTATTTAAGTCCCTTCGACCCGTCGAATCCAAGGTTTTCTCTCCAAATCTCCGGACGAAGAGACTTAAATAGGGGCATCTGTCATACCCCAATTTTTGACCTAAATTTCTTTTTTACCTGTCTTTTTAGTTCGGAATTTGTTCGGCGTTTCAGACAAAATTTCGACAGGGAGGTATTTTAAAATACCTCATTTTTGGTTCCAAAAGCGACATTTCTTTTTTTTATGTATAGTTTTTTATTTTGGTTTCTTTCTTTATTTATTATTTCCTTTTATTATTATCATTATTATTTTCTTTTTTATTTTATTTTCGATTTTTTTTTTATTTTTATTTTATTATGTTACTGTTTTTTTCCTTTTTTAGAAGGGGTTGACATTGACCCATTATTTGTTGATTTAAATGCCAATATTTTCTTGCCTTGCATAACTTAGTTGACTGATCAGAATTATGGGTCATCAATTGTTTTGAAGTGCATTAACCAGGTGCAGGATTTAAAAGGGGGCCAATTTCAGTCAAGCAAAAGGAGAACCACACCATAATCCTAAGCACACACATACGGCCACATCACACAAAACCACCGTACAAACCACCTCGACCAATCCAGCCACCACCCTCCACGCCTACATCCACTAACCAAACACCACAGCCACCGCCTCCATCTCCCTCAAACCTCTCACCCTCCCACATACTACAGCCATTCGGCCATCTCTTCTCCAAACACCAAGAACTCAGCCGTGCCTCACAACCTCTCACCCTCACAAATACATACACGCCATCCCTCTCTCACAAAACCACCAACGACCCAGCCTACCTCCACACGCCCTTGGACTAACACAACAACAACACACGCAGCCCCACTCACTACCAACCGGCCAGCTATACGCCTTCCCCCTAACACACACCCAAACTCACGGCTCTCCCCCAAACAGCCCAAATCCAAACCGAACCACCCTCCTTCAACCACAACCACGGCCACAAAACAAACCAAAGCTCGCAAACCAACCTGAAATTTCAAAGGTGCTTCTTTTTTTTGAAAAAAATTAAATCTAGATCTGCTCCTTTTTTTGAAAAGATTTGAGAAATCTAGTTAGGTTTTTGAGAAGAGGGAGGGGAGAAGATTTGGAAAATATAGTTTTTTTTTTTAAAAAAAGAGTGTTCTGAACCTCCGGCGCGGCGGTGCCGCCGCCTAGACTGGCCGGCCACCGCGCCAGAAACTGCATTCAGGCCAGGCTTTGTTTCAGAGAGAGTTGAGAGAGAAAGAGAGGAGAAGGGAGTAAGAGAGAGAAAGGGGGAAAGAAATGGAGAAATTCTGAAAAAAGCATATATAAGGCCCCAAACCGGGCCCAGACCCCTGCGGCCCAGTCTTTCCTCCTGCTCCCCCTTCCTGTTTTTTTCAGTTTACTATCCGCACCCCCCTTCCTGCTACTGCACCCCCTTCCTTATTTTTTATTTCTTTTTATTTCTTTTTTACCATTTCTTGCACTTATTTTTTTAGTTTTTATTTATCGTCATGCATTTTATTGCTTTTAATTTTTAACACATCATGCATTTTTATTTTTATTTATTTTCCTTTTATTTCATGCATTTTCATTTTAGTTATATTCTAACATATTTATTTTCATACAATTGCAATTTTGTTTTTTTTTCCTTGTTTATCATTTTGTCATTTTTATTTTCATTTTATTAGAATGTACTTAGGATCAATGTAACAAAAATAAATGAGAATATGCACTGACACTCACACTTTATTATTCTGCTTTACGTTTTTATTTATTTTTATTTATTTCGTTTATTCAAAGAAAAAAATCCAAAAAATATTAGGTTAGTTTATTTTTCAAAAGGATTTCGTGGTGATCCAACGTCACCACAGTATTTCCTCGCATTTAACCTTTTGTTCCGTTTTTAGTCTTAGTTCATTATTAAAAAAAAACAAAAACATGCAGATAATCAAAATCACAAAAAATCTTTTCTTAATAAACCTTGATTTTCAATCAAGTGTCCGTTTTTTCTCTTTTATTTTCTTTAAAAAATCATTAATCCACTTTAATTACACTTTAATCATTTTCAAAATAAAAAAAAAAACACAAACCAATTCCGTTTTGCCACTTGGCTTTTATCTTTAAAACCTTTTTTTCAAAAAAAACTAAAAAACACTTAAACAAATCAAACGGCATTTTTACCCCGAACTACGAGGTTTTGATCCCTCACAGGTACTTAGGCAGAGGACTCTGTCCTTCCAAATCATAAAAAATACAAAAAAACATTTTTATTTTTTTTCTCACTATTCTAATTCATTCTTTTCTTTTAAAAAAATAAATAAGCAAGTTATAGCCAAAATAAATAAATAAAATCAAGAGGTTCTCGTAGAGTACTACGAACGTTTAGGGTGCTAACACCTTCCTAAACGTAACTAACCCCCGAACCCTAATCTTTTAAAATGTGGTAATTTAGAACTTTTTTCCACCTTTCTTTTAAAAAAATTAAAAGTTCAGTCGTGACATAAAATCAGTGAGTCAACGCTAATCAATAGCTTGATCTCCGAAAATCACCGCGACAGGTAGTATAAAATCACAGGTTCTCGCCGATTTCCTGGTGGAATTTTCATCCCCGATAGAAGAAGTCGCCCCCTTCGTGTGGCTATTATCAGTTGATGGATCCTCAAACCTCAAGGGCAGTGGAGCCGGCATAGTGTTGGAAGGGCCAGGGAGCCTGATAATAGAGCAGTCGCTCAGATTTGAATTCAAGGCCAGCAACAATCAAGCAGAGTATCAAGCCCTCATAGCAGGCATGAACTTAGCGCAGGAGATGGGCGCCGAGAATTTGAGGGCGAAGAGTGATTCCCAGTTGGTAACGAGTCAGATAATAGGGGAGTATCAAGCAAAGGACACACAACTTGTTAAATATTTAGCAAAGGTTAATAGTTTAGCTTCCACCTTCAAGTTTTTCGAGGCAGTCTACGTTCCGAGAGAGCAAAATTCAAAAGCAGATCTTTTGTCTAAACTCGCCAGTACCAAGCGACCAGGAAACAACATAACGGTCATTCAAGAGGTGTTGGCAACCCCTAGCACAGACGCAATGGAAGTAAAAGCTGTGGAAAATGAGGAGGAGGGATGAATGACGCCGCTCATCAAGTATCTCACAGGATCGTTTGAACCCAAGAATGAGGAGAAAGAGCTACAAATACGGAGGAAAGCCTCAAAGTATTGCATGGTTGCGGGAAAATTATACAAGAGAGGAAGGGCGAACCCCTTGCTCAGGTGCTTGGGTGAGAGCGAGACCAGCCTCTTCCTCTTAGAAGTACATGAGGAAATGTGTGGAAGCCACATAGGGGGAGATCCCTGGCTGCAAAGCTTCTGAGAGCAGGTTACTACTGGCCAACGATGATTCAAGACAGCGCCAACTTCGTAAGAAAGTATGACAAGTGCCAGAGGTTCTCCGACAAGAAGCATGCCCCTGCCTGTGAGCTCACTTCAGTTTTCTCCCCGTGGCCTTTCCACAAGTGGGCAGTGGACATTATGGGCCCTTTCCCATTAACGCCCGAACAACTCAAGTTCCTCATAGTGGGAGTAGACTACTTTACCAAATGGGTTGAGGCAGAGGCGGTCGCCAAGATTACAACGGACAGAGTGATACGCTTTTACTGGAAAAAGATCATATGTAGGTTTGGACTCCCCAAAGTCATTGTGTCAGAAAACGGAACACAGTTCGCCAGCTCCAAGGTGGTAGAGTTTTGCAATCAGCTCAGAATCCAAACAAAGTTTGTGTCGGTCATCCACCCCCAAGCAAACGGGCAAGCCGAATCTGCAAATAAGGTAATCTTGAACGACATCAAAAAGAAGCTTGACGACGCCAAGGGACTTTGGGCCGAGCAGTTACATGAGGTATTTTAGCAGATAATATTCAATAGTTAATCATAACATCAGTTTAAAATATTCCTTCATCTTTAAAGCATCTAACCAACTATGGAAAAAACGAAACGAACAAATGAGTACAGGTACTCTGGTCATATCATACGACATCGCACTCAACAACCAAGGAAACCCCGTTTACTATGGTCTATGGCGCAGACGCTATGCTCCCCGTAGAAATTGACACGCCAACATGGCGTCGTGAAAATTTCTCAGAGGAAGGTAGAATTGTTTTGCGTTTTCTCTAACACTTTTCGATGCAGGATCCTCAGTTAAAAATTCTCCCTCATGATATCTCACACACCTTTTGTTGATCTAAATTAAGCTAATGAGACAGGCCTTCTATGTGGAATGGATATGATTGATGAGATACGTGAAGCCGCCCACATCCAAGAGTTCACCGCGAAACAAAGAGCAGCTCGTCGATACAACTCGAAAGTGATCCCAAGGGACATGAAGGAGGGCGACTTGGTCCTAAAGTAGGTCGTCGCGCCCACGCGGATTGGCAAACTGCTACCTAACTGGGAGGGGCCATACCGAATCAGGGAAAAGCTTTCACATGGATCATACAAGCTAGAAGAGTTGAATGGAGATGCGGTTCCATAGACCTGGAATGCAGTGAATCTGCGCCATTACTACAGTTAAATATTTCGTTATTGTCACAAGGCGAGCTATGTAGAATCAAGCCGCCGTAATATTTTATCATTGGAACTCTTTGTATTTTTTTATTAATGAAAAGGAGTATGGGAGCACTCTTTTCCCCTGAAAGGGCTGGGGTTTTTAACGAGGCACCCTACTCTTATTTATTTTTATCTGTGTCATAAATCTGATACTGCAGGCATCATCATAACAAGCTAGACAATGCCAAGAGAGAGAAAGTACACACCTAATTCCTTAACCCTTAAGAGGGCTCTAAGACGTCGTGAGCTAAAAAGAAGTCGCAACCTAATTCCTTAACCCCAAAGAGGGCTCTAAGACTTCGTGAGCTAAAAAGAGATCGCCACCTAATTCCTTAACCCCAAAGAGGGCTCTAAGACGTTGTGAGCTAAAAAGAGATCGCCACCTAATTCCTTAACCCCAAAGAGGGCTCTAAGACGTCGTGAACTAAAAAGAGATCGCCACCTAATTCCTTAACCCCAAAGAGGGCTCTAAGACGTCGTGAGCAAGAAAGAAAGTACTCGCTTATTTCCTTAACCCTTAAGTGGGCTCTAAGATGTCGCGAGCAAGAAAAAAGTACTCGCCATTCCTTAACCCTTAAGTGGGCTCTAAGACGTCGCGAGCAAGAAAAAAGTACTCACTTAGTTCCTTAACCCTTAGGTGGGCTCTAAGACGTCGTGAGCAAAAAAAGCACCCGCCCATAGAAGGCTATGAGGCGTCAAACTAAGTACCCGCCCAATTAATACTCTTAAGCACGAAGAAACATACATGAATCACATAAACGCCTCAACTAAAACATGACTCAGAAAATTTGTGGTAGTTGCATAACTAAACATCGCCATAGTATGAAGAAGCGCAAAATAAAGCAAATTAATGAAAGGAAATTAAATAAAATAGAAATAATATCATGTCATTACAAACCAAATTGTGCCAAATTCAAAAAAATTACATAAGATCATGGTTCATCCACTAGGACGCCATCTACAATAATTTTAAAGGAATCAAGAGCGGAAAGATCAGCGCCAGGATGCAGGAGGGCGACCTGAGCTTTAGCTCGCTCAAAGCCAGCATCAAAGGTCAGGGCCAGCTCGCCTTTCGCCTCAGAAACCACAGTCTTGAGCTGATTTTCCCTTTTCGCTTCAGCCGCAACATCATTTTGAAGCTTCGTAATGACCCCATCCTTCCCAGCCAGGTCCGCGACGTGGCCAATTTTCAAGTCCGAGATGCGTCGCACTCGAGCTTCATCGCCTCTTTGGCTTCCTTTTCTCTTTTTCCCTGGATTCCTTTAGTTCTTTTTCCATCGCCCTCACATTGGCCTGGGCTTGTCTCTTCACTCTGCATCAACTCCTCATGCTTACGATCTATAGCGTCCAAAATCATTATAGACTGCAAGCAGTGGACGCCCATATCTCTCGTCATGAATGGATTAAAGGCCAGCCTCTCTTTCACATATGCGCCATAGTTGAAATCCTTATCCCAGAAGGATTGAACAGTTTTGCTGGTCCCAGCGGCGCCAGTCGAGGGCTGGGAATGCGTTTTCTTCTTCCTCGCCACAATCACTACCTTCTCTTTCCCGGGAGATGTCTGCCCTTTGTCATGCGCGACCTCTGCAATGGCCTCAGTTTGAGTCTCAGGAGGATTTTCAGCCTTCCTTTTAAACTTGCGAGTAATGAGGCTAGAAGGGTCGCTAACAGCCAACCCTTCGCCAGCCTTCTTCGCCCTAACCTCTTCGAGATATTTCTTCCTCTCTGCCACAGTCATAGGCGCCATGGTTTCTACAAAAATAAAAAAACAAATAGAGGTTACAAAAACAATAGACAGGCAAGTAAAATAGACACATGAATAAATAAAGCCAACTCACATAAGTAAGCTTCTAAGCTATTAACGTCCCCCTCCCTATTCAACCGCTCTCGGATGCTCATAGGCAGCATCTTGTCCAAAAAGCAAACGACACCTTTCTCATACTCGTCCAACTTCTTGTACTCAAAGCCTGTGATCGATGCCGGAGCGCTCGTCCAGCATATGGGAAACCTCAGCTGGTCGTTGACCCGCACAACAGTTGCTTCACAATCCTCCCCCCCCCCCACGTCCTAAGAAAGGTCTGCCTCCAGTTTTTGTAATGGGAGGCATAGGGCGGGAACAACCTCTTGCCCGGGTGTGCGCTGACGGACACCCAGGACAGCTTGTCTACCCCTTTTGTGCCATAGAACGTGAACATAGACCCACCCGAGGGTTGAAAACCTAGCCCCTCACACAAAATTTCAAAAGCGCGTATGAACGCCCAACTATTGGGTTGAAGCTGAGACGACGCCACATTCAGCCAGTTAAGGACATCTACCTTAAAGGGCGTGAAGGGATACTTCACGCCCAGGTCTTCAAAGACAGCCGTATACATGTGAAACATCTCATTTTTCACCCAATTTGGCCTTCGTAGGCACACCTTCTCGCCTGGGCGACAATGCTCTAAAACCACGTCCTCTTCAAATCCCGTAGAGGACACGTGAAGTTTGCTCCAGAAAAATTCCACTTTTTTGTGATCCATATACATGGATTTCGAGCGGAGCACTTCGTCCGCGAAACTCTCTTTCTCTGAACTAGATGAAGACGCCATGTAACAGATGCCTTCCCGGCAAAAAGGACCTGGGGGAACAGAAAGAATAACGCAGTCAGATGAATTCCCACTACTTCTCCCTCCTTCACCCTCGTCCGAATCACTTGAAAATTCCTCTAAGAGGGAGTGGCCGTAGTAGGCTTTCTCAAACACCACCCAATCAGTGGTTCCATCTGACCGCTTTGCATGTTTAATGCTCTCCCTCCACAACCTATCCCTTTCCTCTAAATTCGCTGGAGATAACTCCCTACCCGCCCCATCGCACTCCCTAATCACCACCATACTACAGACCTAATTAATAAAGGACGAGATCGAATTGAAAATGGTAGGCGCAACGATCTTCAAAGACTAGAACAATTTGAGTGAAAAAAGACGATTTGGAAGAAGAAACGAGAATGAGGCAAGCGAAAAGGTAGGAGAAAAACAGGAAGTGGAGGAAAAGTAGATTTGAAATCAGTTCAAGTACAAAAAGCCTAGGAAAACGCGCAGATGACGTCATGTAAGTGGGCACGATTTCCAAGAACCGTTGCGATGCGAACACGTCAGCAAGAGCAAACGGTCGCCCCATTTAAGTCGTCGGATCTCACTAGGGTGCGCTCTGAATCTAAACCTCAAAGAGAATCACGCCCCATGTTGGGCTAGTTCTGGCATGGCGGTCTGAGCCACTCAGTAAAGTCACTCTTTTTTACACAGTATAAATCACTTCGCCTTGTTCCAAAGCTCGTGCTTGTTGGGCTATGGATACTCTTGTTGGGCTAGCACCCACCAAGGCCCCAAAAACACGTGGGGTTAGCACCCATGTTGGGCTAGTACTCGTAAAAGCTTCCAATATTTAGGGGGCTGCAATATATCAGTTGGTATTCGCTTTGCAGGCAAGCTTCTCAGGATCTTGTTCACATGATCCACTGTTGAATAGCTTTTCTTCAGTATTTGAAGTCCAGATACAAGAGTCTGAAACCTTGAGAACATTGTCTTAATGTCTTCATCATCTTTCATTTTGAACAGCTCATACTGTTGAACAAGAAGTTTAGCCTTTGCTTCTTTAACCTTCTTGTTACCCTCATAGGTAGAACACAGAGAAGTGAATATAGCCTTTGTAGTTGACTTATCACTCAGTTTTAAGTATTCAGTATGAGGTAAAACTTCAACAATGATACCTCTCACTTTATGATGCTTTTTAAAAAAATTTCTTTCAGCATCTGAGAGATTCTTTCTATCAGTTGCTAGACCTTCTTCATCAACATAGAGTGTCATCAACACCAATGATGTGGCTGTACATCTTACTTTTCCACCAGGAGAACTTCTCAGCATCTCCATTGAACATAGGAGGTTTACTGGATGAGTGCTAGATTTATCATCTGTACCATAATCATATGGTACAGCTATATTGTTCCCAGAAGTTCTGGCACCACCACCAGGACTAACAGCTCCACCACCAAAAGACATGTTTTTCTCAGGATCTTACTGACACACTGTTAAGCGTTGCAATATCAGAACCGAAGCTCTGATACCAACTGAAGGTGAGAAAAACACAGAAGGGGGGTTGAATTGTGTTGGCTTTTTCTTCTTGAAAAATGACTAAGACCAAGATCAGGTTCTGATGGAGTTCAGAATCTGAATCTAAGGTTATGAGTTAAACACAAAGTTTCAGAGTCTGAGTGAAACTTCAGATTCTGATGCAGTGGATAAAGTGTTAAAGAGATAGAGAAGAGAAAGATACAAGCAATTATCTTGGTTCCTTCCGCAATCCGGAAGCAGTCCAGTCCTCTTGTCACTTACAAGAGATTTTTCACTATAATCCAATGATTACAAATTGCTCAAGCACAAAGCAAGAGACTTCCTATGCTCAAACACAAAGTAAGAGACTTCTATTGCTCAAACACAAAGTAAGAGACTTCTATTACTCAAACACAAAGTAAGAGACTTCTATTGCTCAAACACAAAGTAAGAGACTTCTCAACAAACAAAAATATAAAGTAAGATGTTTGGTTTGAACACTTGATATACAATCAGTGGTGTTCATAAAATACAACACAGGTATCAGACTTTAGACTTAAAAATTTCTAAGATACGAAAGTTTGTAAGAAATTCTAAGTGTTTGATGCGTTTTGAATTTGACAGAGCTTTGGCACTTGTAAAAATATTCTAAGTCTTCTATAAATCTTCAATTCTTCATTCCTTTATATAGAGGTGAGGAATAAAGACTTTGAAATAATGCCAGCGCATCAAATATAGTCGTTTGAAGAAGCTTGATCAATTCGATTGATTTGTTGCTTGATTTGGTTCACGTACTATGAGGAATAAGATTTGAAAATTTTCCTGAATGTGGAATGAACCGTTGTTCAGCAGGAGACAAGATTGTAGAGTACGAGCAAGCATGTGGAGGTAGTGGAGAATGTGGTTGTACAATTTGTCCTTTCTTGACAATGACAACAGTTGACTCCTTAAAATCCTTCAGAACTTCCATCGTATAAATCTTTAAGTAACTCAGAGTGTAGAGTTTCCAGCTTTGCTTCCACTTTTGAATTCCCAGCAAAATGTTCCAATTCTTTAGAGTCTGGAAGGTCGTCAGAGTCTGGACCATCACCTTCTGATGTCCCTTCAGGATTTGACTTGCCCTCAGAATCTGACTTGCAACTAGCTTCTCCATGAATTTTCTTGCTCTTCAATTGTTCTTTCAGGATCCATGTATGATTAAATCATGTAAATTTTTATCTATGGTTTTGCATACTTGAACAAATATTAGCATATCCAATTGAACTTTTAATACCTTGTTATCATCAAAACTTTAGAGGCATTGTTTAAACCTAATTTATTCCAACATAATATAGTGAATTGATAACTTGGTGAATTTTGATGATTTTGATGAATAACATGATAAATGAATGATGTTTGTTGTTTAATAAATTGATTTTGAGCATGTGTATGTGTTTTGTTTGAGAAATCATGGAGTTATGTTGAATAAGTTGTGGTTTAAGTGATTATTGATATGTTCATGATGAAATTGCTTAATTAAGTGAATTTGAATAAGTTGTTGGTGTTGAATTAAGCTGTTGCTATGGCATATGAAAAGAATGAGGGGATTATGTTTAACATGTGGATTTGTAGTGAATTAAGTTGTTGTTGTTGTGATTTAGTGAAATAGCTTAATTGAATGAAAATGATTAAGTTGTTGTTGGATTAAATAAGTTGTTGTCATAATGATTGAATTAAGTGATTATGAATATGTGGAGTACGAAAGAAATGCTGCTACTGTTGATATGCCATGTTTATTTGATAAGTTGTTGGTAAAAATGTGAAGTTGAGACGATGTTTGAAAATAAGTGAAAATCATGATGATTATTGATGAAAAGTGATTATGTATAAGTTGTTTAAGTTAAGTTGAAGTGTAATTGACTGGATAAAAATGGTTGAAGGATTTGGAACGATTTTGGTGCGAATTGGATTGAAAAATGGTTTGGAAAACGTTGTTTTCGTGAAAATAGACGAAAAAGTCAGATTTTCCCACCTGCAAAACTGGCACGACCGTGCGCCCCTGTGGCACCATCGTGCGTGTATGTGCTGCCTAAGGTGGCACGACCGTGCCACCCTTCCTGAAGGGGAAAAGTGCATTTTTATCGTATTTTGAGGTATCCAATGCGCGTGAATAGTTCCCAAACCCTTAAACTTGATTAGTAGATGTATAATTATGATGATTAAGGTTGAATAACATGATGTATGATTAAAGATAACTTAACAATGGATAGAAGTGAATTGAACTTGTGAAGTTATCTTAAATTAAGTCGTGAGATGTATGTGAACATGTTAAATGATTATAGAGATGTGAATGTTATTGAAACATGTTTATAAAGTGGTGTAGTATTAGGTTGATGAAACTTTGTTTGATTAATCATGGTTTGTGAACTATGTAAATAATATTGGATGAAAACATGATGTTATTTTGATGATGCTATGATGAAAATATGATATTACTCAAATGATGTTGTGATGATAAAACATGATGATGTGATGACTTGTGATGTATGGAATGTATTGATTTGATAATGCAAATAGTAGAGACATGTTATATGATGGAGTGAATTATATAACAATATGATGATGAGTGCATTGTCGAGTCTATATGTGATGTCCATGATATCCAAACTTTGGTACCACATGCATTTAGTGTCGTGTTAGGCGCATTGCATGAACATGATGGGTCGTATGTGGAAATGTTTTGGTGTGAACTTGTGCATTTATGTGGTAAATGTATACTTGATGATATTGTTGAAGTTGTGAATGCTTTATGCTCGAATTGATGATGAGATGTGAATGACGTATATATGGATTGATAATTAATTGTTGATGGCATAAACCAGACTCTTGTTTATTGTTGATGTTTAGATGGGTTGATAATTATATGTTGATGCCTTTAAGTTGTTAATAAATGATGATGAAATATGTATGTGATGATAACCAGGCTATCTATGCTGAATGTTATTATGTTGTTGATGTTTTGCCTGAACTTACATGCGTATATTAATCCTTTTTGTTGAACGTATATCTTACCCTCCAGTGGCTTTGTTGTCGCCTCACCCTCGTGGTGTAGACTTGCAGGTTGAGGAGTAGATTGCTTGGTGAGTTGTGCTGAGGATGGCGTTACGCCTACTCCATTTATGTTGTTTTGCAGATGTCTAGATTAGGTGCTTTGATCTAGGAATTTTGGAGATTGTATTATTTTACTTGTTGAGTATTAATGATGATGTATTTATTTCGAGATTTTTATGATGAGACCCGATGTGATATTTTGTTGAGATGATTATTTTCCGCTATGCTGTGAATATTGTTGATGAAATTTTTAAAATGAGGAATTTGTATGAGTTAAATGATGTTTTGTAATATCCCGATTTGTGAATTGTATGATTTATCGTTTAATTAGTAGTCTCGGGGATCGGGGTCTTATAGGCGTCGCGTTGACTAGCATTTCATTTCATGCTGCGACTGAATTGCCCCTTTGCTCATGGGCTCCATGCCTTGACTCCTGCAAGCTTGTCTTCACTTGGTGCCCGTGGGAACGTGACCGACCAAGGTGCAGTCCCCCCTTCGGTGGGCGTGTGTGGGGCGAGACACTCTGCCTAGAGGGTGGCTAGCCCTTAGGTGGGTCTGCTGCGGTTGTTTAGGTTGTCATTCCGCTTAAGAGCAGAAGTAGCATGGTCTTTGGTGGTTGACTTCTCCCGTAGTTTTAGGACTTTCGGCCTTGTTCAACTAAACAATATAACAAACGCATTTCTTTTTGAGCGAAAAATGCTCAATTTATTGATATTGTGAAACTTTTATACTGTATCATGACTTTTATTATTGAATAAAATATGGCGTTCTTTATTACACTTGTTATAAGATAAATAAAGTCCCTAGAATAGTTAGTTCATGTGATGGAATATTAAGTGTGACTTAATCATGAGATTACATCAACGAAAGAACACTATTCTTAAATGTATCCGTAGTCAAGCTTTAATATGAATTGGGATAATATTAAAGCGTGGAGACTATTATGTATGTAGACTGATGACCACATCTCATGGGTCATGAATATGAGATATTAAGTCTATACATAGGTATAAGTATTAGGAGTAATATTTATACTGGATTGACCCATCGTGAGAATACTACATAGTATGTTATGAAATCGTCATAAGTTATTCTCACAATGATAATAGTGTATATCACTCTTAGACCTGAAACCACTATGATCCCTAGATGTGGACTCAAGTGTTTTATTGCCATTCAAACGTTGTCTGTAACAAGATGACTATAACGTTGGTTAATGGGCACTTGACGAATCATGCTGAGGGACATGAGTGTCCTAGATGGGATTTGTCCCTCCTCATAACAGGAGATATATCTTTAGGCCTCTTGATGGAATATGACTGGAAAAATGCATGGCCATGCCGAATTAAGTCAATATGAGATATTGGACTTATTCGTTGTTCAGTATATTTCGGGATCAAGAAATATAGATATTGAACTAAACAAGGGTGACGTAATCTATGCCTTGTGTTCAATAAAGATATTAGGACAAAGGAGTAATCGTACGCATTGATATTATCATGGAAAGGTTTCGTCAGATCACTTGACATTCTTGTCACTTGGGTAGCAGTGATGTGTTGCTAGATACCGCTCACTGTTTATAATATTAATGGGATTTAATATTATTGCCAACGTTACAAGAACCTATAGGGTCACACACAATAGAACGGTAAAAAGGAGAAATATAAGTAAGACTTATATGATGGGGTACGTTTAGCAATAGGCGCTAATTAGTTAGCGGAAGCTGATGGGCTAATGGGCTTTTGAAGCTCAAGCTGATTTTGTGCAGCAAGGAGTTCTATAAATAGAAGCTCTAATGCTGAAATCAGCTAATGCTTTTTTTCGTGTAACCCTAAAGCAAAATCGTAACCCCACTTCTCTCCCTAACCTCTGATCGCTTGGCTAGCACCGGGAATCAAAGGAAGCCGTTCGTGTGGACGAGTAGAGGCTTTGCTTACTTGCTCAGCTGTGATCAAAGAAACAGTTTCTGCATTACAAAGAGGTAACAATTCTATCACTGATTCATGTGATATTCGTAATGATCCAAGGAAAGGAAATCAAAAATTTTAAACTTCCGCTGCACTTTACATGTCGATTTCCCTTCAGGTGCAGTCCCCCCTTCGGTGGGCGTGTGTGGGGCGAGACACTCTGCCTAGAGGGTGGCTAGCCCTTAGGTGGGTCTGCTGCGGTTGTTTAGGTTGTCATTCCGCTTAAGAGCAGAAGTAGCATGGTCTTTGGTGGTTGACTTCTCCCGTAGTTTTAGGACTTTCGGCCTTGTTCAACTAAACAATATAACAAACGCATTTCTTTTTGAGCGAAAAATGCTCAATTTATTGATATTGTGAAAATGGATTTACAAAGAGTCTATTTATTTACATTGAGTTAATTTTTTTTGAATATATCAGGAATGAAATTCAGGAGCTTATAGGTACTTAGCCATCAGAAATGAAGTCCAGTGGTGCTTTGGGTGTTACCGCCTTTACGTCTTGTCTCACGGTGTTCGCTTTATTGCTGGCAGTGGTTATTGGTCGTGTTGTCTACTTATCATTTTGGGGTGGCGTAAAGTCCTACAGTGTAACACCCTGATTTTTAGTATTAGATTTATTTAATATTATTATATTTGTTAATTGTTTATTATATGGGAGAATTGGTGAGTTAGTGGATTTTTAGAGATTAATGGTGTTTTGGTCATTTACGAGTAAATGGTTTTTTTGTGAAGTGTTAGGAATTAGAAATTTAAGAATTTAGAGAATAGAGGTGTATGAGTAATTAGAAGGTTTAAGTGGAGTAACACCTTGAAGTTTTTATCGTGATAATTGATTATGTGATATTGAAGAATAGTAACACCTTGATGTTTGATTAATCGTATGTTTTATTATTTAGATATTAGTCTCGAGGTTCAGGGTGTTACACACGGCTCCCTTCAAAATGGAGGCCGACTTCAATACGGAGGTGGACTCGAGCTTCTGAAAGGCTTTGTAGCACTTGTTGGCGCTATCCAGATCCGCGTGGATGGGAACAACTTCACCGCTCTCCTTGTGATACTTCATCTTTAGATGAACGGTAGAGATTACCGCGTCCAGTGCAGCTAAGATAGGGCGCCCCAAAATGCAGTTGTAGACCGATGTGACAGGGACTACCAAGAAGGATGTCTCCACCGTCCGTTCCCATGTCCCTTCACCAAAGGTCACGTTCAAATTGATATATCCCAACGGGCGCGTCCCTTGTAGTTCAGTTCCGTCATAGGTTTTTAAATCCTTTTTCTTTAAACCCAGCTTCTCAAGCGTCTTGGTACAAGATGTCGACAGAGCTGCCTTCGTCTATCAAACACCTGGCGACATCATGGTCGCGGATGCAGTAATGATGACAAGCGGAAAGATTTCGTTGGAGCCTCCGTTGATCTTCTCGTCATCAGTAAATCCCAAGATTGGGAGAACTAATTTTTTTATAGAGTTATGTTATTTGAACATCTAATTGTATGACATCTTTTGAGACAACCAAAATTTTACAAAGAAAATGAGATATTGGCACAAAAACCAAAGCAATAGAGAGAGAAAGTAAAAACATAATGTGAGTATGATAGAGAAAGTTGTCATAAAATGGTTGTTCAAATACCATTTCTCTTTTCTATATATGACACTCTTGATTAGTGAAGCCGCTCCAAAAAAAACACATATAATTTTTTAAATTATATTATCTAAACATTAATTATGAGCTTTAATTGATTAGTTATCAAATTCAATAATAAAATTAATTAGAGTCATTGTGAACATAATTAAGTTGGTAAGAAGTAAGGACAATACATTATATATGCAGGGGTCGGAAATCAAATACGTACTTTCCATATATTCATTGAAGGGTGGATATTGAACCATTAAACTACTTGATCTAGAAAAAAAAAACTAATTAGATTTCTTTTTTTTGGGTACAGAAGAGAGCTTGAGGCCAAAACGAAAAAAAAAAAACTAAGTTACACGTAGATTTCTAGGCATGCAAGCGCCAGAAATATCATAAAAAATGAGTCTTTGAAGTTCACTAGGTGGAGACTCCAAAACAAACAAATTCCAAGAATCCAAGGATAGGCTAAATTTTGCTAGCCAGTCAGCACATCTGTTGCCTTCCCGCAAAGTGTGAATAATCTGAGTATGCCAATTTCGCTGAAGGATCTCCTGAATACGCCGAACCAGAGAATGGATGGTTCCATTGATCTTACAATTGTTAGTAACCATATCAATAAGCACTTTCAAGTCACTCTCAAAAATCACGTGATATAAACCCCCACTCCAAGCCATATCAAGCCCCAGATAAAGACCCCACATCTCAGCATGCAAAGCATCACAAGCTCCAATTTTGCCACTAAAGCCCTTAATCCACCTTCCATCAGATTGAGGTAAATTCCGCCACACCCAGCAAGCTCCCCTTTACCTTTACACGCTCCATCACAATTGAGTTTCACTCAACCATCTGAAGGTCTCTTCCATCCAATATACACAGTTTCCCTTTGATGAGGATTGTTTTTCAAATGATCTTGAGAGACTTCTTCAATGGACCTGATGAACTTTTGGATTACATAAGTTGGATTATCTGGTCTTTGGAATCCTTCTTCAAAAATAGCTTTTTTTCTCAATGTCCACAAATGTCAACAGGTAGTCATGAAAGTTGTCTGCCACCTAGAGTTGATAACTCCATTCCATCTTTTACTGAGGTTTTTAAAAACTCATTCCCTGCAATCAACAAAGGAAAAGAAATTAGTTATAAAATCTAGAGGCACAAGTCTAGTCCATACCTGAGATGCATGCGTTCAATCATGAAGCACATGAATAACTATCTCATCTGCATTCCCACAACAGGGACAAGTAGGAGAAATTCATGTCCCCCACCTACTCCAACGGTAGTTAGTAAGAATATGACCATGAGCCACTAACCACATGAAAGTTTGAATACGATGAGGACCCCTCCATCTCCAAAGAACTTTCAAATCCCCATCCACACCGGATTGGTTACGAAAAAGCGAATTGTACGCACTTTTGATAGAGAATTGTTGAGTACTAGTTCCTCCCCACCCAATGTTGTCAGGACCATCAACCTCAATGGGCGCAGTGAGTACAATTACTTTATTCGCAATGTTTTCAGGAAGATTGTAAAACAAGAACTCAGTATCCCAATTTCCAGAGTCATTCGTCACATCCATAACATTAAGAGTGGTATCAATAGAAGAATGAGTAGCTACTATAACAAGAGAAATGTTGTTGGACCCCCATTTATCCATCCAGAAATTGGTAGCTACTGTAATTAGATTTCTATTTTGATAATTAATTAATTAAAATTATCTCAAATAAAAAAAAAATTGTGAGGATGACCATTTTTTTATAGTCAACATCAAAGCATGTCTCATGTAATTAATTGTGCTGCGATTGTAGGAGGAACCAAGGTGGAGAGCTCTCTTTCCCAATTGTTGCTGGCCAAATATTGTGCAGAAGCAGCTTCTCCGTATAATAGTTATGTGGTAAAAGGTAGCAAAGCTATTTACTTTCATGATTCTAACATAATACAACCGTATTCATTTCATACACAAGTTTTTTGTTTAAACTCGCTATCCGGCTCAAGAACCGATTAATAGGAGGCCAATCTTAGTGTCTATTATTGAGGTCTCGATTGAAGTATAGACTATCCCAATACAGAAATTGTTAGCACCTGAAGGATTTGAACCTGAGATCTTGAGAGGAGTACACTCTAAAATCGCAAGCTTACACCATCAGGTCAACCCTTCGAGTATCAGTTCACTAAGTTCATCAAAATTTAGCAGAAATCTTGAGAATGATTAGTTTCCTCCTTATGAAATATTGTTACTACTTTTGAAAATTTGATATATGTATGTGTTGCTTGTTGGATGGATGGATATGCCTCTTTCTTTTTTGTTGTTTTTCTTTAACATAAAAAGGGGAAGAACCAAGGGTTTTAAACAACTTGGTCATATTTCTGCATTTTCTGTGCAAAACAATAAACAACTTGGTTCCCATTTATTATTGGAGTATTAGTTTATGACTTTATGTTGAGTTTTTGTTTTAAAAATGTTTAGTATTTTAAGATAAATAATAGTAGTTAGTTAGGTACTCATGTTGATGTCCCAGGTGAACATCAAAATATAACTAGTTTCCAGTAATGCTAGGTGATTTTAAAACAATGCATAAAACATATATGATACAACTAAACTAGTTTTAGAAGTAACAATAGTTGAGATTATAATTTCACAAGCAGTACCAAACTCTATGACAAAGACAATTTTGAGTATTCTCATGAACACAGTGATAGAAACTTGTACCAAATGTAAATTATTTATGGATAATTGATCTAACCTCTAGACAAAGGGAATCTCAATGAGAATTTCATACAAATACAATGTTTACATAGACATTGTTACAAAGGAAAACACTTGAAAATGACCACTTAATTAACTTCCCAAAACATAAATATGAGGTCTAATATAATTAATATGAGGTCTAACACTTAGTTCCCATGTAGAATGATGCTTACTAAGTTGATACCAAATTGACAATATGCTCTCTGAAATATCCAAGATTGCAAATAATTCTCCCTAAGCCACTTCCTCCAATTTTTTATTAACCTTTTCAAGTTTGAATGACTTAAGCTCCTCAATTAGTTCTTTCAACTTTGTGTAAGAAGAACCACCAACCTCTATAGCTTTCTTTGCAGCACCACTAAGTGCTTTGGCTCTTTTCCTCATTTCCAAACACTCTTCTCCACCTCCCATCAATAAGGCAATTGCCTTTCCTATCTCCTCCATCTTCACCACATCATCCCCAAACTCATTCCAATTTCTCCATTCTTTTGCTCCAACTGCCACACCAATCTTCAACACATCAACCAACAATCTCTCATTGTAAAACTGTTCAGCAAACAATGGCCAAGTAGCCAATGGTAAACCTGCATTTACACTTTCCATAATAGTGTTCCACCCACAGTGAGTCACCACAGCTCCAACTGCAGCATGCTCTAGTATCAGAAGTTGTGGTGCCCAACCCCATATCAAATACCCTTTGTTTCTTTCCTTCATTCTCTTCTCAAACTCCCTCAAAAAACCACCATCTTCAGCATCTTCAATTTTCCTAACAACCCAAATGAAATCATGGCCAGAATTTTCAAGTGCATGAGCTATTTCAACAAGCTGAGGAGTAGGAAACTTGTTCATGCTCCCAAAACTAACATAGAGAACAGAATCATCTTTCTTAGAATCAAGCCACTTAAGCACCCCTTCTTCATCTTCTTCTTTACCATGCCCTCTACTAGCTTTATCCAAATCATCTTGGTTCACCCACAGAGAAACTGGTCCCAGGCTCCAACTCTTGGTTCCCATTGCTGTCTTGTAATGGTCCTCATAAGTACCCTCAATCTCATGACTATCAAACAGTGATCCATAGCTTTTTCTCTCTGAATCTTTAATCATCTTCATCAAATAAGTGTAATCATTTGGTGCTCTAAGCCAATCCGGAAGTTGTAAACGTGTCATTTCCACCTTATGAGGCAACCCAGGAAGCAGAAAACTCTCACTATTCGATGTAACTTTAGCATGAGGTTCAAATTGTTCAACAGAGTTCATTGCAGAATGAGCAAAGTAACTTCCACTAATACAAATAAACCTTGGAATTCCCAATTCATCAGCAACATCAACACTCCAAGGATAAAACATGTCAGTGACTATGAAATCAGGTTTCATGTCACGGAATAGTTGTTTGAATTGCTCTTGGAGAATGATCAGTCCCTGATAGATTTTGGAACGTATTTCATTAGGAGTGTCAGCATTGAAGCTTTCCATTCCTTGTGCCAAACCAGGTACTTGTGGAAACTTGACAACGTGAGTTCTAATGGAACGACCGCGGCTTGAATCGCGGTCGATGGAGGTTTGAAAAATGGCTGCATTTGCTGGTGTGGTGATTATGGTGACATCCACACCATGCATAGCAAAAAGCCTTGCTATGTCTACTACGAAAATGAGGTGACTTTTTGATATGAAGGGAAGAAAAACAGCTTTTAGCATTGTTTCTGCTTTAACTTTGGCGCCAATGGATTCCATCAGAATCTAGATTTTGTTTTAAGGCAAATGTTGATAGGAGGAAGAGAGAATGTGTTTTTTTTCTTAGCCTACTGATGATGATGATGTTCTAGTCTGTGCATAATCAAAGACAAAAGAGAGCATGTATGGATGAAGTTTGGTTACCTCTGTATATAATGGGGAATACGTTTGATGCATTTTTTTATTTAATTTTTTTACTTTCATTTTTACCATTCATTTAATTTATTTTAATTTCTTCAAATTTATCCTTCATTTAAAAATTTTTATTTATTATTTCATAATCTTTTACCTTTTTTTGGTGTTACCCTCCGGTTTCCACGGAAAGGAGATCTTGGTAATCCGGAGTTCGGACGTAAGGTAAAAAAAATTTGTTCAAATGGGTTGGAGGGGCAAAAATTCTGAAAAATACAAATAGGGAGTTTAAATTCCAATTTTTAAAACCTGGAGATTAAAATTGCATTTAGAGTTTGTTTGAATTGGTTTATTTTTGAGTATATAAAAAATAACGTATGCAAATAAATAAGTTTTTATATTAATTATAAATTTTTATTGACAAAATCTTTATTAGCCATTTTTCCTAAACTATCTTGATAAACTTATGAATAATAAATCAAAATTTATTTATTTGTATAAGTTTTTATTTTGCAAGTTAAAAATAAGTCAATTCATACTGACCTTTTAAGTTTATAAATAGAACTTTCCTTAAAGAAAAAAATAGTAGAACTTAGAAACGTTCATGAATATAATATAATATAATCGATTGTACATTCCACGTGAAACATTCATGAATAATTAATATTATTCTCACGGTGCCACGAGAAAAAATTATGGGTGTCATTTGACCACGTTCATTTTGGTTGCACCGTGAATCAAAGCTTGCAGGATATTGGGTGGGTTTATTTTAACTTTAAAAAAAAAATGGATTTTGTGTTAGAAAAATTTAAAGATTTCTTTAGAGAATTAAAAAAATGTTTGAAACTATTTGTGTTTGTTTACTACTTTGAAAAGATGATTTTTTAGAAAGAAAAAAAAAGATTTGAGAAAAAATTAACCCTAATAGTTCTTCATTTTAAGTTCAGAGTGATTTTTTTGATAAAATGATTTTTAAAAAAATCCTAAACAATCGCTTAAAAATAACAAAAGTGTTTTTTTAAATAGATTTTTTTTTTGAAAATATCTGAAACAAACACAACCATTAATGATTAAAAAATGTAAAATATATCGTGAGTTTAGTTCAATTAGTAGGGATAATGCATTATGATATGTGGGGGTTGAGGTTCGAAACTCAGACACTCCACTTGTTAACTTTTAAGACATGAATTTTTAGTCACTAAATTATTTGACCAAACAACAAAATGTAATAAATGATATATTTATTAATTAAAATATATATTCAGTGAAAGAAAATTGATGTATATGGACCAAAGTAATTTGAACCAAATACTCAATTTTATTTAACTCATTTTTTCTTATATTTTGTAATGGAGTGTGTGTATATATAGAAAGGATCATCGGCTGTCAAATTTTAGTTTAACACCAAATTTTAACTGTCTATATTTTTAATCCAAAAGTCCATAATTGTTTGTTAAATTTCTTTGTCTTATCTTTTCTCGCTTGAGTAGTACTAACAACACTCTCTTTTTAACATCTCTCAAACACTCATTTTCTTATTAGTTTAAATTAAGGTAGGTCTCACACTTTCAAATGGGTTCCACTTAACATTGATTGTGAGACCTACATTAATTTTATCAAATAAAAAAGTGATCATTGAAAAAGTGTTAAAAAGAGAATGTCTTTGTCATTCCTTCTTCTCACTTGATTCCCAATCGCTTCTGCCAAGAATGAAACTGTGTATTCTCCAATGTAAAGGGTTTTCTATTCTACCAAAACCATGAAATTAATTTATATATCCATTTTATTTTTCACGATATGCTATGGGGATATTTTAATTAACTGTTCAATCATAGATTCATGGTGAAACACCTAAAATTCCACCAATAGAAGCAAACTCATTCAATCGAAAATACTCATATATTCACTACGTCATCTTCAATTGGGATCTTCATCACAAATTTTGCCCAAATTGTTTTAATGTACTGCGATCCCTACAAGAAATTAACCAAGACGGAAAGGAGATACATACAAGAATAATATCAAAGGGTGTGTCGGGATAATAGTATATTGGATTGAGATTTCAAAAGACTATTTTAGCAGACAAAATCATGAAGATTTTAAAAGACTTTGAGTGATTATATTGACTTTGTTGTATTTTAAAAAACTTTTTTTAAATGACATTTTATAATGAGGATTTTGAACACATGATTTTAACGGATTTATAATAAAGATTTTTATGAAAAAAGATTATAAACTTTAGGCTAAAGTGCATTTTTGGCTCCCTAAATTTCAGAATGTTGCGATTTTGGCCCCCTATTAAAAAATCAATAATTTGGCCCCCCAAGAATTAGCATCTTTGCAATAGTGATCTTTATTGGCAATTTTGACCATTCAAAACTGATTTGGCACGCCACATGTGTAAATGGAAGAAATAAAAAAAAGGAAAAAGAAAATTGAGAAGGATAGGCAAAACCGGACTGCTAAATTGAGAAGGATAGGCAAAACAAAATGTTCCATAGTAACTGTAAGGTACGGTATATAATAACAACAACAAAACAATCTACTAAAAAACTAATAATAATAATAATAATAATAATAATAATAATAATAATAATAATAATAATAAAAAATTAGAATAAAAAAATGACTTAAAAAAACTTGAACGTGAACAACAACGTCGAGAAGCAACTTCCGTCGGGGAAAAAAAACAAGAAGAAGAAGCAGTATAAAAAGTTAAAATATATGGTGAACAAGGAATAATATCAATGAGAGCTTATGAATAATAACAAGAAGAGGGTATGAGTGTGGTATTCGACGAAGAAATGTTACGAGTGTGGTATGAAAATTATGGAAATCTCAAAAAATCTCAAGGTTTTTTGTGAGATTGTTAAATGAGCATGTTATGTTATGTGTATTTTCGACTAAAAAGTGTCACAAAATCCACTACACAAATGAATCTATTAAAATCTACATACTTTTGAATACCATGAGACATTTTTTAAGTTAGGGGAAATCTCATTAATAAAAAATTTTGATTGTCTTAATTGAATACCACAAGATTTATTCATATTCTATAAAAGTCTTGATTGAATACCATAAAACTTTTTTATTTTTAAAAAGTCTTTTAAAATTCCACGAAATCCCAATTCAATACACCTTAATCTACAAATTTTCGAGAAGGAAATGAGGAATATCATGACGCAGCATGACTTTCAATTTGAGTTTTCAATGATTGAAAGCAAATACTAGTGTGCGACTCAGATAAAGGATCCTCAAGAAATACAAATGTAGATTAGATTAAAAATATGGTCATGCTAACAAGTGTCCTTAGGGCACATTGTAACACCCCAATTTTCTATTTTAATTAATTCCATGAAGTTTAATAGGTGAAGTTTTGGTTAACATTATTATTGATGATGCTTTTGCTTGAGTGTTATTTTGTTGTTGAGAAAATAGAATATTGATGATGATTAAGAAGTAGTACGAGAATTTAAATAAATGAAGAGAGGAATCAAAATAAAAATAATAAAGAGTAAGAGGTGTGGAAAATAGGTTTTAAATAAGGGATACCAAGTTTTAATATGGTTTTTTTTCTTTTCAATTTTACTAGTTGTTTGAACTATATTTTTTTTACAACTTTACTATGTTTTACTCAATCAAAGATTAAAAAAAGGAAAGAAAACTGTGAAACTGTAAGAAGAGGACAAATTGCACACTAGTTATACATAATAGACTTAAATATAGTTTTAACCCCATATTTTGACTAAATTTGGATTTTAACCCTCCTATTATAAAATTTGAAATTTTGCCCTCTTATTTTATATTTTTCTAGATTTTTCCCCACCATATTTGAGGTAATCAGTGTAGATGTCGATTACATCTTATTATCTACCTAATTGATTACTTAACATTAAATATACTTTTATTATTAATTATTAAAATTCAAATATTTTGACGAAAAAAATGTTACGAATAAAAATATTACAAATAATAAAAAAAGTCTTCAAAATATTTTAATTTTACAAAATAAATAATAAAATAATATTTTTGTTAAGTAATTAATCAAGTGGATAATGAATTAATATGATGTAATCCACACGAGTAAAAAAAATTTGTTCAAATGGGGTGGAGGGGCAAAAATTCTGAAAAATACAAATAGGGAGTTTAAATTCCAATTTTTAAAACCTGGAGATTAAAATTGCATTTAGAGTTCGTTTGAATTGATTTATTTTTGAGTTTATAAAAAATAACGTATGCAAATAAATAAGTTTTTATATTAATTATAAATTTTTATTGACAAAATCTTTATTAGCCATTTTTCCTAAACTATCTTGATAAACTTATGAATAATAAATCAAAATTTATTTATTTGTATAAGTTTTTATTTTGCAAGTTAAAAATAAGTCAATTCATACTGACCTTTTAAGTTTATAAATAGAACTTTCCTTAAAGAAAAAAATAGTAGAACTTAGAAACGTTCATGAATATAATATAATATAATCGATTGTACATTCCACGTGAAACATTCATGAATAATTAATATTATTCTCACGGTGCCACGAGAAAAAATTATGGGTGTCATTTGACCACGTTCATTTTGGTTGCACCGTGAATCAAAGCTTGCAGGATATTGGGTGGGTTTATTTTAACTTTAAAAAAAAAATGGATTTTGTGTTAGAAAAATTTAAAGATTTCTTTAGAGAATTAAAAAAATGTTGAAACTATTTGTGTTTGTTTACTACTTTGAAAAGATGATTTTTTAGAAAGAAAAAAAAAAGATTTGAGGAAAAACTAATCCTAATAGTTCTTCATTTTAAGTTCAGAGTGATTTTTTTGATAAAATGATTTTTAAAAAAATCCTAAACAATCGCTTAAAAATAACAAAAGTGTTTTTTAAATAGATTTTTTTTTTGAAAAAATCTGAAACAAACACAACCATTAATGATTAAAAAATGTAAAATATATCGTGAGCTTAGTTCAATTAGTAGGGATAATGCATTATGATATGTGGGGGTTGAGGTTCGAAACTCAGACACTCCACTTGTTAACTTTTAAGACGTGAATTTTTAGTCACTAAATTATTTGACCAAACAACAAAATGTAATAAATGATATATTTATTAATAAAATATATTCAGTGAAAGAAAATTGATGTTTATTTAACTCATTTTTCTTATATTTTGTAATGGAGTGTGTGTATATATAGAAAGGATCATCATCTGTCAAATTTTAGTTTAACACCAAATTTTAACCGTCGATATTTTTAATCCAAAAGTCCATAATTGTTTGTTAAATTTCTTTGTCTGATCTTTTCTCGCTTGAGTAATGCTAGCAACACTCTCTTTTTAACACTCTCTCAAACACTCATTTTCTTATTGGTTTAAATTAAGGTGGGTCTCATACTTTGAAATGGTTTCACTTAACATTGTGAGACATACATTAATTTTATCAAATAAAAAAGTGATCATTGAAAAAGTGTTAAAAAGAGAATGTCTTTGTCATTCCTTCTTCTCACTTGATTCCCAATCGTTTCTGCCAAGAATGAAACTATGTGTATTCTCCAATGTAAAGGGTTTTCTATTCTACCAAAACCATGAAATTAATTTATATATCCATTTTATTTTTCACGATATGCTATGGGGATATTTTAATTAACTGTTCAATCATAGTTTCATGGTGAAACACCTAAAATTCCACCAATAGAAGCAAACTCATTCAATCGAAAATACTCATATATTCACTACGTCATCTTCAATTGGGATCTTCATCACAAATTTTGCCCAAATTGTTTTAATGTACTGCGATCCCTACAAGAAATTAACCAAGATGGAAAGGAGATACATACAAGAATAATATCAAAGGGTGTGTGGGGATAATAGTATATTGGATTGAGATTTCAAAAGACTATTTTAGCAGACAAAATCATGAAGATTTTAAAAGACTTTGAGTGATTATATTGACTTTGTTGTATTTTAAAAAACTTTTTTTAAATGACATTTTATAATGAGGATTTTGAACACATGATTTTAACGGATTTATAATAAAGATTTTTATGATTTAAGATTTGAAAGGATTGTATGAATTTAAAAGAAAATTCAAAATGACTAGTGGATGAAAACAGATTATAAACTTTAGACTAAAGTGATCCTTATTGGCAATAGTGATCCTTATTGGCAATTTTGACCATTCAAAGCTGATTTGGCATGCCACATGTGTAAATGGAAGAAATAAAAAAAAGGAAAAAGAAAATTGAGAAGGATAGGCAAAACCGGACTGGTAAATTGCGGAGCCTTCTTTTTCGTCATGAAATGAAGGCAAAACATGCTAAAAAGATAAAGTCCAAAACATATCATCGTTTGTTAAAGTCCAAAACATATCATCGTTTGTTAAAGTCCAAACACAAAAGTCCATGGCTTCAGCGTAAAATGCAACGTGGTTTAGATAAGCAGGATGAAGGAACTCGTGCTGCCATGACTGAACATTTTCAAAGACACGAGGAACTGACTAGAGTAAGAGGAAGTATGATGTTTCCGGTGAAGATGAAGTGGTTTATGAAAGGCGCGCTGCTGCAAGCCATTTTCAATTTTCTTTTTCCTTTTTTTTATTTCTTCCATTTACACATGTGGCGTGCCAAATCAGCGTTGAATGGTCAAAATTGCTAAAAAGGATCACTATTGCAAAGAAGCAACTTCCATCGGGGGAAAAAAAACAAGAAGAAGAAGCAGTATAAAAAGTTAAAATATATGGTGAACAAGGAATAATATCAATGAGGGCTTATGAATAATAACGAGAAGAGGGTATGAGTGTGGTATGCGACAAGAAGTGTTACGAGTGTGGTATGTGACAAGAAATGTTACGAGTGTGGTATGAAAATTATGGAAATCTCAAAAAATCTCAAGGATTTTTGTGAGATTGTTGAATGAGCATGTTATGTGTATTTTCAACTAAAAAGTGTCACAAAATCCACTACACAAATGAATCTATTAAAATCTACATACTTTTGAATACCATGAGACATTTTTTAAGTTAGGGGAAATCTCATTAATAAAAAATCTTGATTGTCTTAATTGAATACCACAAGATTTATTCATATTCTATAAAAGTCTTGATTGAATACCATAAAACTTTTTTATTTTTAAAAAGTCTTTTAAAATTCCACGAAATCCCAATTCAATACACCTTAATCTACAAATTTTCGAGAAGGAAATGAGGAGTATCACGACGCAGCATGACTTCAATTTGAGTTTTCAATGATTGAAAGCAATACTAGTGTGCGACTCAGATAAAGGATGTAATATCCCGCTTGTAAGTATCAATTATCAGTGTTAGAAGTAATTAATAAGCATGGCAATTTAGTAATTTATGGCAATGGCAATTTGGTGATTATTTCAAAAAGGGGGATTATAAGAAAAAGGAAAGGCAATATATTTTACTAGTTTTCTTTCTTCTCTTCCATACTCCCAAAACCAGCCCTCTCTCCCTCATTTCCCTCACTCTCACGCCACTCACTCTCACCCAAATCATCAAGCTTTCACCCATAAATCCTTGAGGAGTTTGCTAGCAAGTTGATTGGTGAAAAGATAGAACAAATAGAGAAGGAACAAGGAAGAAACAAAGAAAGGAACAAGCTAGGGTTTCTGAAATCAAGCATAACCAGCACCAATTAAGGTTTAGGTGAGCTCATCTTGGGTTTTAGAACCCTCCTAGAGAGAATTTCATGTGTTTTATAACTTAAGTAAAGTTTTAGAGTTTTACCCTAATTCCTTGCTTGCTAAATCCTTGCTTGTATATGTTTTTAATTGTTATTTTATGAAGGAAAATCATTTTTAGCATGTTTAGGAAGCTTGGGTATCCTTGAATGGGCAAAAATGGTGGAAAAATGCATTTTTATACATGACTGTGCTGTCATGGTCGCTACAGCGACCAGCTGTCGCTTGTAGCGACCAGCCTGGCGCTTGTAGCGACCAGTGGCGCTTGTAGCGACCAGCTGGGCGCTTGTAGCGACCAAGCCAGAACAGCACCACTCAGTTGGGCTGTTCTGGGGGTCCTGGTACGCGCGGGCATGGCTTTTTGCAAATGTTTTCTCCTAATACATTTTAAAAACATAAACCACCATTTTAGTTCATTCTAAAAGCTTCCATTGGTTGGGAAAATTATATGAGCAAAGATTACGCAAGGCTTGGAAATTCATGAATTAAAGTTAAATACCTAAGTAAGCCCTAGGAATGGCTCATGAGAACGATGAGTCGAGAACCTTAATAGGTTAATGAAATTAGAGAAGATATTCTACACGTATTAAGTACAAGAATGTACCATATCCAAAGTTATGAACCTTTATAGGTTCAGTATTTATGACATACTATTTTAGAGGAAAGAGAATTAATTATAAGATGGGCTTGATGTGTCTCTCGTATGCTCGCTAGTTAGGATACGAGGGGTTCCTGTGAAGTTACCGCCTTAAATGGCAGCCGGAACGGTGAAGTTACCGCTCGTGAGGGCAGCTACACATCCAAGTCTATAAAGTTAATGTGTCTCCTGTCTGCTCGTTAGTTAGTATACAGGGGGTCCCCGTGAAGTTACCGCCTTAAATGGCAGCTGGGACGGTGAAGTTACCGCTCGCGAGAGCAGCCACACAAAGATAAGAGGAGTCCGGTGTTAGCCTGATATGATAGGAATTTTCACCGGTAAGAAGGGAGTTGTACTTCGTGGTTACTCCACCCGGATGCACTCCGTAAAATGAACTCAGATAATTATTGATTGTTCAACGCTAACTTCTAACTTAAGATATGAGAAGATGAATAAGTTTATTTATATATGTATTGAGAAAGTAGGACAATTAGTTCCTAGTGAATTCAGAAGTGATCATAAGATGTTTCCCTCGATCACTAAGTACAAGATAAATTAAGTTAGCATATGATGAGAATGTTTGAGACAAAAGCGATCTTAGGTTTTCCCCTCGATCGCGAAATAAGTAAAGAATGATGGCGATCATAGTTTTCCCCAGGATTGCCAAGAGTAGGCACGGCGACCCTAGGTTACCCCCGTGGTTGCGAACAGTAGGTAGGGTAAGAGCTCACTGAGACGTTATGTCTCATCCCTTTCCTTCTGGTGCAGGTTCTTCGCAGGTAGCACGACATAAAGGTAAAGAGAAAGCTACGGATTGATCGTGCTGCTTATGTTTCTTGGATGTTAAATATGATATTGTATCATGATGTATATATATTATGAAGAATGTTTTGTATCGGATATTGAGTTGTATCACAAACTTATGCATTGTATTAATATTAAGCCAACTTTTCTGTATTGTATTTAATGTATCCAGTACGAAATTTTAATACTCGTAAGAGATCCTAGGCAATCTCTATATGGGTGTTACAAAGGATCCTCAAGAAATACAAATGTAGATTAGATTAAAAATATGGTCATGCTAACAAGTGTCCTTAGGGCACATTGTAACACCCCAATTTTCTATTTTAACTAATTCCATGAAGTTTAATAGGTGAAGTTTTGGTTAATATTATTATTGATGATGCTTTTGCTTGAGTGTTATTTTGTTGTTGAGAAAATAGAATATTGATGATGATTGAGAAGTAGTACGAGAATTTAAATAAATGAAGACATGAATCAAAATAAAAATAATAAAGAGTAAGAGGTGTGGAAAATAGGTTTTAAATAAGTGGGGGAGGGGAGAAGTAAAAGAATAGTGAAAAGAGGAGGAAAAGTTTGTGACGGATGGTTGGCCCAAATATAAATAAGATTTTTAGGAGTTAGAAATCAGTTCTTGCTGAACGTGGAAACACAGAGAAGAGAAGTAGAGAGAGAATGGAAACCTAGCTGCAACAAAGTTAAGCCAAACCGGAGATTTTGAAAGATTCGAGATAAGGGGGAGAATCCTTTCACTTTAGGGTATCTTATTTTATAACGGAGGTTGTTAATTCTTAAGATGATGTTGTTGTTATGTTGTAAACTTTGATGAGAAAATGATGATGAACGAAGGTAAAGACGAGGTTGAATTATTTAAAATTAAGGGAAACTAGTTTAGGGTTTTTTGAATTGAGGTTGACCATGAAGAGAGTGTGTGAATCGGTAGGTTAATGGAAAATTAGTGTTTAAATGATAGGGTAACCTTAGGGTGATGTTTAGGGACAAACTGGGTGAGTTTAGGGGTCGAAATCGGAGTCGGGAAAGCTCCCATGGTGGAAAATCGCAAAATCTGTGTTCTGATGCTGACAAAATCGTGTCACAATTTTGTAGGCAGAAGCGAACCATTTTACTGGGCACATAGTCGTGTCACGATTTGCAGAATTGTGACACGATTTTGAACCAACCTTTTGACCATTTTATATTTCGAATTAAGCTTAGGTGTTTCCATGAAAGTTGTAGATATGGAGGTTAACTTTCATTTGGCTTTGGAGTGACCTCATTTAGACATCCACAACTTGAGATATGATCAAAATACTACACATGGGTCAACACGGTTGTGCACTCCTTCCAGGCTTAGGAAAACCAACTTTCCACCCCTTTATGTTCCGAATAGAGTTTGGGTGTCTTCATGAAAGTTGTAGATAGAGATGTCAACTTTCATTTGTCTTTGAGTTGACTCCATTTAGGCATCTACAACTTGAGTTATGATTAAAACACCGTGTATGGGTCATGTTGCTTTCTTCATGAAATTTCAGCACAATCCTTTCGGTGGACTCTAAAACATCTACGAAAGCAATAGTGAGTTTAAGAAAGACGTTAGCGTGTAAAGTAAAAGTAAGGATCCCTAAACTACACATCTAAATGAGGGAGTGTGTTTGGGCATAAATAGAATCGGTTACCTCAATATAACAACAAGTCTAAATATGAATCGAAGATAGTAGTCTATGAGAACCTAATGATGTTAAAGATGGCTTGGCAATAGGAAGTGAAAGAAAATGATAGGAGGAGTCACATGGGAGTTGTTTAAGATAGATGATTAGGATAAACATAAGTTTCTCGATTTAGAGATGAGCCTAAAAAGGTGAAGTAGTTTAAGCAATAGAAGAAGAAGTGGGAGAGATATAGATAAGTAGTTCACGGAGGAGTGATAACGACGAGAATAATCCCTTGGGGTATTTAAAAGGTCTAATGTGGTAAGTCGATTAAGAGGGTATAAAATATGAAAGAGATAAAGAAGTGAAAAGAAATGACGATAAGAAGGGATATGAAGTAGGTGTTTTCCGAGTAACTGATGAAGTTAAACATAATCTTCTTAAACCAATAAAGAGCTTAGGAATATTATTAAGTTGAAGAGTAAAAGAGTCAAGGTAATTAAAGAACTTAAGATGAATGTTAGATAGGAACGTTTAAAGTGTAAAAATGAATAAAGAATAGAGAAGACGAATTTAGATGATGAGAGGGTCGTTAAGACGAAATGTAAAGGAAGATAGGGGATTCTGTATTGAGTAATGAAAGATTATAGGAATGATGATAACGGTGAATAAGACCGGAATCGATTAGAGGAGATCAAGATGAATAGAAAAGAAGATAAGAGGTAATAGTTATAATGTTTGACGATAATAATAACGACCGGTATCGAGAGAATAAAATCTTAAATTATAATGAAGTTTTAGTGAGGAAAGTTGCTGACGTCGAAAGTAACGATAAGGTGAGATAATAACTTTAAATTAGAATGAAGTTAAGATTAGGGGAATGGTCGAGGTTATAGATGACGATGAATGTGAGACGAAGTAATAAGATATAAAGTCGTTTTACTGAGAAGAATAAGTAGGAAAGAGTTATTGACAAAGGTGAGGTGAAACCTAGTTGTAGAGAGAGAAGACGTTATATTTAATGTTAATGGGGAAGTAAACATCTTCAAACTAAGAATGAGGAATAGGGTATGCTATCAAGATAAAATATCTAGAGAGCCTAAAATAGACGAGATAATAGAGCATGTCCGTAAGATGAATAATAAAATAAAATAGATGGATGTTGACGTAGAAACGAGTTGTGCTTAAGGTTTGGATTAATGAGGCGATAATATGGTGATGTAGAAGGTGATAGAGAGTAATGATAAGGAATCCTATTACTGTGACAAAGAGCGATGACGATTGATACTACATACAAGTATATAAATAAATACGATGAAAAATGATGATGTTTATATTATAATGATGATGTTTATATTATAATGATGATGAGAATGATGATGTTTAATTATGAAGACGATGAGAATGATGACGATGTGTTTTGCATTGGTTTGCATATTAGGTAGAGTCTTGCATATGTGTCTGATGATGTGATTATGTGTAATACCTTATGAGTCTGTCACCATGCATGCATATAGTCGTGTCTAGAAATTATGAAGATGAAATGATGACGAAAGTCCAGTAACATATCTCTGGCAAATTATGACGACAATAGGTGTGGTACCACATTCATATAGGTCTTAGGGTGAGTCCATATGCACTTAAATGATGATACTTGTACTTGATGTTTTAAGTGTGAATTGAGTGAGATGATGGTATGTATGATTGGTTGAGAAGAATACAATAAATGTTGATGATCGTATGAAGACGGAATATTGTTATTGATGTATTATAATGTTGTGTGTGCTTTTCCCTAAAATTATGTTATGGCAAGATTTCTCACCCCTTTATTGTTGTAGTGTTTTTTCTTTGTGGTGACTGTACTCCCAAGTACAGACACTCAGGCTGAGGAAGTTTAGTTGTCGGATGACTTAGAAGGTGGAGATGGAATACATCTTCCGTCTAGTTTTCATTTTTATTTAGTATTCGATTAAGCATGTAGTCGCTACGAGCTCTGATTCTTGTAACACCAGAGTTGGGGTTGACGTTGAATTTATTTGTTTTTGAGTTGAAAACTTGGAACTATTGTTATTTCTATTTATGATGTTGAGTAACAAGGATAATCTATATTAATGTGATCAAAGAAATGTTTTCCGCTGTTGAAATTATTATTTAAAGGAAGTGTTTATGTTATATGTGATATATTGACGACTTTTGTAACATCCTCTTTATTAAATATATTCTTATTATTTAATAATTATCGTCGGGAAATAGGGTGTTACACACATGATAAAGTTTCTACAAGTAGTAAGTATTTATTGTAAAAAAGTAATTAGCAAAAACTTGAAAAAATAAATTGATGCAATTTCCAATACATAATTTCCATTAATAGCACCTTAACATATGCCTTAAGGGCACATGTTAGCATTTCTCATGTAGACATTTGAGATTTGGTGTCAAGTTTGACACTTGGTATCTCCGTCCCATTCTCAAACCACCCACACTAAAGCTCACCTACACCCTCTTGAATGTCACCTAAATCTTTCCACCAACACAACGCCTTTGCCCCCCCTGTCCCCATACTTCCTCATATTTTGCCGCCAAAACCTTTGTACAATAACCCTCCCCAAACCTCCAACCTCCTTCTCATAACAAATTATGTGCCAACAAATCTAATTAATTTTGCGAGCATCCTCACTCTCACAAAAAAATAAAATAAAGAGATTCAATATGTTTCTTGTGTTGTGTGAGCCTAGAAGAAGGAAAACAAATAATCTGGAAGAGACGACAAAATAAATTTAATTAAAACAAGACGACCATCGATTGAAAGATTTATTTGAGTTTTTTACTATTTACTCTTAATTTATTTGAATTTCTCTACCAACCTAAGTTTTGTGAGACTTTTATAGATGATTTATAAAAACTGGTTCATGACATATTTTCATAAGGTTTTTTCAACTTATTTTTATAAATTTTTCAAGATAACTTAATAAAATACCTTATATCATATTAAAAAAACAGTTTAACTTCCTATCCTACTATACTATAAGAAAGGAGTACACACTTCTTATGGTTATGACATTTGACTTCTTCTATGGGTAACAATTGGCTTCTTCTATGCTTGACATAAAAATTGACAAGTGGCAAAATCTTTCTCTCCATTGCAAGATCTTACTTGATTGTACTTGGTGAAGGAAAAAATGGCTTTTATGTCTTTACCTCACTCAAGTTAAACAAGTTGTACACACTTCCCCCTAACCTGTCATATCAGGAGAAGCTTTTGGTGTAGCTTCTCAAACAAGGGTCTCTCTTCCAATACTATCTCTCTTCCAAACACAACCAAGTAATTTTCTCTTGTTACTTTCCTCTATTTTTCTTCATTTCTTTCTTTATTTCTTTACATTTCTTCTGATTATTATTGGATTAATCATGCATTTTTCTTTGGTTTTTTTTTCTATTGTAGGCTACTATTATCATCTATTTTTCTGGTATGTTTTTCGATTTTTTCCCAGTTTTTGTTAACTGTGATAATGTTGGTTTTCTTTGCCAGTTTTTTCAGTTTTTTTTCGATAATGTTGGGTGAGTGTTGGTTTTGTTTTCCATTTATTGGATTCATCATTTCTGCTTGCATGAATAGTTTTTTTTTTCAATTTTTGTCAAATGGGTTAGTGTTGGATTTGTTTTCCAGTTTTCCTTTTCATAATTTATGCTTGAATTAATAGATTTATCCTCATAGATCATATTATATTATGTGGTTTAGTGTTGGTTTGTTTTTTATATTTATCCATGAATATATTTATCATTAAAGTTCATATTTTTATAATGTGGATTAGTATTGTGTGGTTTTTTGTTTTTTTGTTTTTATTATCTATGCTTCTATAACTTCAATGTCACATCTTAGAAAATTTGTGTATGTTTGTGTTTTTGCCATATTCAACGTTTATTTTGTGATTAAGTTCATTTTATTTGGATTAATAATAAGTTGTTTATGATTGACTTTCTCAATATGTTATTTTCAGCAACAATGGCAAGGCCTTTGGAACAAATCAATAACCTTAATGATTTGAAATCTTTGTGGAAAATTGGTGTTAGAGTTGTTGATTTATGGACTGTTGTAAATTCCAAGAACAAACAACATCTCGAGATGGTGTTGTGTGACAAAGATGTGTTGTTAATATAACTTTTCATAAACTCTGTGTTTAGTTCATATCATTGTACTTTGTATAATTTGTATTTTATTTCCTTGCATCTCAAAACACAGTTCATTGACTAATGTAATGAGTCATGTATTTTTTAGGGTGATCATATTCAAGTTATTGTGCCAACTGAATTCAAGGATCAGTTTAATGGTAGAATTACCGAGAACACTACTTTTACTCTGCAGAACTTTGAAGTAGAGAAGAATGAGATGACCATCAAAGCAACTGATCATAGGGTTAGGTTAATGTTTAATGGTGGAACAATCATTGATGATATTGACAAACATGAGATTCCAAAACCTACCTTCAAGTTTAAGGAGTTTGCTGATATTAAGAAGGGAGATGTCAGGACAGATGTCCTTATAGGTTAGTTGTCATAATTTTTTAAAACTAAACGTTTATTTCATTATATAAATTTCAATTTTAGCCATGTATCAATATTTCATTGACATTTGTTTTGTGTTGGACAGATGTTATTGGAGCTTTTCATGAGCTAGGATACACTCAAACTGTGCTTGGGTATAGAAAAATACAAATCAACTTCTGGATGAAAGACCTTAAGTAAATATTCCATACTATTCAAAAGGTTGTAAATTATGTGTTAAGTGTTGTCATCTTATTCAGTTTCTATGTGTGTACAGGGGAACATTACAAAGTTGTACATTGTGGGAAGACTTTGGTGTTTAGTTTTTAAACTACAACAAGAGCAAATTTGATTCTGGACCTACTATCATTCTTCTGCACAATGCTAAGATTAAGGAAGCCACATGTTTCAATGAACTAAATATTATTTCAATATACACGTACTCATTAATTATTTCTTCTAACTATTTTATTATACATCCATTTTATAGATAAGTATGAACTTGGTGTCTCTAATGCATGGAATGCTACCAAGCTGTTCATAAATGCTGAAATTCTAGAAGTTCTTGAATTCAAAAAAGGGTAACTGCTACTTAATATGTCTAATCCAAAATCCTGAATGGAATATTATTTATGGATGATTGAAAATATTTTGTATAAAATGTGTTTAGATTACGTGTTGAAGAAGCAACTGATTCACAGAGTCTTTCAATAAGTGTTCAATCTCAAGCGTTGACCTAATCTTCATCTCTGTCACAATACTCCTCTATTGAAAGATTCATTGGTAGTGCTATTGTTCTGCCACTACATGAGATTATGCAACTTATGGAGGTATGTCATAATAATAATAATAATGTCTTCAATCCTTTATTAGGAATGTTGAAATATAATTTTGTTGTTTATTTTATAATTTAGACAACTGTATGTGTCGTTGTTGTGAAAATCAATCAAGTTAAACCATCGAAGAATGGTTGGTACTACAAAGCATGCAACATATGTTCGAGAGCAGCAAAGGGTGATACTTTACCTCTTTTGTGTTCTGAAAAGCATGAGACAAATGCTATCAATCTGAGGTATTTAGTAACATATTTGCGAGACTGGCTGAGCTAATTACATATATGTTATTCTTTTTATTTATCCATAAATAATGTAATGTAGGTTTAAGTTGGAGGTGGAAGTTGAATACAATAAAGTCACAACTAAGTTTTTTTTTTAGGATCGTGAATGTAATGAATTTCTTGGAACTACGGCTGTTGACCTTCACAGGGTCATGACAGAGGTATTTATATATGCGTTATTATGTACAAATATACATATTTAATATCAAACGATCTAACTACAAAAATGATGTTAGGCTGGTGTCACAAATCCTTTGGAATATTAAATGTTGCTTGACTAACTATCTGAAAGAGAGGTTGTTTGTAAAGTTAAGTGGCAGCCAACTTGGGATAGTTGTTCAGTTCAAGCAGTTAAAGAGGATGATGGTTTGGTTGAAAAGATAAAAGAATTATTCCCAAAGGATGAGGTAAGATGTTACCGTCAATCTAATATCACCATCTTTTCAAATATATTGATAACAATTTGTTGATAAATGCCTGATTTTAACCTTTTGAATTTGTATAGGTGGAAGATATTTTGGCAGTTTAAGGTGTTGAGACTGACGAGGTATAGTTCAATTCAATGTTAGTTGTGTTTAAAACGATTGGCTAACCTCAATATTTTTTTTACCTCAACTGTGATCATTGTTTAATATTACAGATGCCCGACAAAGTTAATGACTTTGAAATTGCGGGTCTATCATCCCTCCCGACGGTAATTTTCTTAACTAACATCATCTTTAGTTCAGTTATATTTTATATACATTTCTATGGTCTATAATAATAGCATAACTCATTTTGTTACAGCTGGAGGTGTCTGCTTTTTGTGAGAATGACTCTGAAATTCCAAATTTATCATCCCTCCTGACGGTAATTTTGTTAACTAACATCATCTTTAGTTCAGTTATATTTTATATACATTTCTATGGTCTATAATAATAGCATAACTCATTTTGTTACAGCTGGACGTGTCTGCTTTCTGTGAGAATGAGCCTGATATCCAGGGAAAAGAGTTGCAGATTCTCATCCTGCTAAAGATGCTGAAAGCCCAGATACGTGCTCAACTAGACAATCTTCAACAAAGTTAAGGAGACATCAATAGAGAAAAGAAAGATTGAATTATGCTAAGTAGTTGATCTATTTATTTTTTGGGTATGATATTGATGTGTCATGAATGAATGGCCGTATGTAGCGCTTATTAGTCTACTCTTTTTGTCTCAGTTAATATGCTATCTAGCAACCCCAAACTATGTTGCTTTTGGTCTCAAGTTTCATCCGAACAACTTATTTATAAGATCTATGCTAATAGTTTCAAATCTAAGCTTATTTATAATTTCTTGCTTATTTTATATCGCTCAATATATTTATACTTATAAGCAAACCAAATTTCTTTGATAACAGTGAGATGCAATATATGCAATTTCAAATAAGATAAATATCAAAATATTCATTTAGAAGTTGGATACAATCAACAGTTGATTATTTTTCATTTATGGAATAATTACAATTTAGAAGTTGCTATCTATAAGTTTAGAAATAAGTACTTGATTTATACTTTAATATAGTGCTTGACAAGTACAAGAAATGTTACTTATTTGAAATTATACATATAGGGTTAGAAATAAGTCACTTATGTTACTTGATTTATATGTTGATGAAATAAAACTACGAGATAAATTTTAAAAATAAAACCCTTGATATTGTATTTCTCATTGTTATTAAGTTGGAATCAATAAGTTATTAATAGACACCACTCACAACATTATATACATTAATTTATAAAATAAAATTGCATTTACAATGACAATAGTTATATCATATGGTTATCAAGACACAGTTTTGGTGGAATTAATAACGATTGTTTGTTTTTTTATCATGAATTCTTAGCTCTAACTGTAACACTCATACTAAACTGTCTAGAATATTTAGTATGCGTATTAAACTTAGTACTGGATACATTAAAATTACAGCATAATTTTTCCTTTTGAATGAATACATCTATAATACAAGTTCGTACATCCAATAAATTATGACATCTGACATATATACACCTCTGGCACAACACTAACTACATATAGAAAATATCCAAGACTGGTATGAATCATGTAAATAAAGGTAAATCATCCGACCTCCTTCTTCTGATCTCCGACACGAACCCTTCTGCTTGCGAACAACCTGCTTATCCAGACACGAACCCTTCTGCTCGCGAACAACCTGCTTATGCAAACACGAACCCTTCTCCGACACGAACCCTTCTGCTCGCGAACCATCATGAAGGTTCCCTAGCAGGCTGACCTATCCAGAATAAATCTGGAGCATACCTGAGCCACGACTCATCAACATATAATATATATATATATATATATATATATGTATGTATGTATGTATGTATGTATGTATGTATGTATGTCATTTTGTGACATATATCATGGTTATGGGTTGTCTAGATTCTAACCCATAGTTAACATAATTAAATAAACCATCACTCGGTATTAGTGCCTGCAACCGATGCATAAATCCTTGATTTCATTCATTTCAAAAATGGTATTTCAAAGATTAATCCGTGGTTGGTACAATGCACATGAGGTTTTTAGAAAAAGGTGGAATCTGGGCAAGTTTGCTCAGCCAGGTGATGCTTCGCCTAGCGAAACCAACCCATAATTATGCTGGGAGGCTCGCTCAGCGAGCATACACTTCACCCAGCAAAGTTAGGCAGTGGCTAATGCCCTGCCTGGTCGCCCAGCGAGCGTAACAGAACACCAGCACCTGCAAAAAACGCGTTTTTAACCAATTTTCATTAACCAAATACTTCCAAAATCATGTTTAATGTAGCAATCACACAGGAAATCACATATTTCAGCAAAACATCAAGAATTAGCACATTTTAAGTTGCATGCATTAACACAAAAAGGGGAAAAGCTATTTTCTTACATAATAACTTATTTCAAATTTTCTCAATCAAAATCCCAAGGGGAGTTCTAATTAAGAGGGACTCACAATTATATTCTGATTCCTTTCAATGGTTGCTGCTCCTCATGCATTCAATCCTAATCTTGATTCTCTTCTAATAAGTTCTGTTGGGTTTTTGTAGATTGGCTACATTTTGCAAAAACATCTACTAGCCAGATGCTGGGACAGATGCTGTAGCATATGGAACATCATTATGTGACCTGTGTTTTTCGCGCCAGCTAGCGCTTTATTTTTGTACGCAATCTTCCAAAGATTTGCTTGAAGTTTTATTTTCCTCTAGCTTGCTGATCAAGGCGCGTGTATCTGATGATGTGTAAAAGGCGGTCTTGCCTTGGTATTTTTCCAAAAGATATCGTTATATTTTTGGAAGCTTTTTATTGTTTCTAAAAGAATTTCCAGCTGGACCGGACAATGTCCATGCTCTGTTTTGAAGCCCAAACTCGTGCTATCTCAGTAATATATATTTGTGAAGACAAACCCTAATAGGGTTACTGAAAACCGTGTGTAATAGAAAAGCGTGCGTTTAAGGTTTTTAGGGTTTCTCTTGTTAATTGTGAGCCTTGCTTGTATCTTCCTGATTCAAGCTAAGGACTGTGTTTGTTTGAGTTGTAATTGTGAACTGCTCCTAAGCTTTTAAGTACGGAGTGAGTTTGTGTCATTATAGTGTGTCTCTTTCACTTGTGCTTTTGTGTGTTTGATAACAACAATGTCTGTGTTGTTGGTAGGAATTGAGACGGGGTCTCATATCTAGGAGTTCCTAGATAGATTTGACACTGGGTCTAGGTGCAAAGTCAAGTAGTGTGTTTACGTTAGTCTTTTCACTAGAACTATAATAGTGGATTCATTCCTGGATTGGTATCCCCCAGAGTAGGAGAGTTGCTCCGAACTGGGTTAACAAACTCACTGTGTACTTTATCTTTCTGCTGTGTTTCTTTTATTTCGTGCTTTGCTACGCTGCGTTATTTTAATTTTAGTTCTGAGTAGGACAAGTGCTCGGACAGTTGTGCCAACATTGTGCACAGCGTCTGTCGGTCAGGTTGCCAGGAATTTCAATTGGCATCAGAGCAGGCACCCTGTTCTGTGTGGGTGAGCTCCAGGGAAAGAATTTTCTGGCATAATGGATAGAGAAGGAGGACTGGTGAACAGACCACCCCTGTTGGATGGCTCGAACTATGACATTTGGAAATCACGCATGACAGCATTCTTGAAATCTCTAGACAGCAGAGCTTGGAAGGCTGTGATTAAAGCATGGGACCATCCTAAAATAAAAGATGCAAATAATGTTGATACTGATGAGTTAAAACCAGAAGAGGAGTGGTCTACAGCAGAAGACACTGCAGCTATTGGAAACTCGAAAGCCCTAAATGCTTTGTTTAATGGTGTAGACAAAAACATGTTCAGGTTGATTAAACAATGTACTGTTGCTAAGGAAGCTTGGGATATCCTAAGAACAGCTCATGAAGGTACTCAAAAGGTCAAGAAGTCAAGGCTACAACTGCTGACAACACAGTTTGAGAATCTTAGAATGAAGGAAGGGGAGAGTGTTCATGACTTTCACATGAATGTGCTAGAATATGCTAACACATTTGAATCCTTGGGGGAAAAGATGTCTGATGAAAAATTAGTAAGCAAAATCCTCAGGTCCCTGCCTAAGAAATTTGATATGAAAGTATGTGCAATTGAGGAGGCCCAAGATATTGGAAATATGAAAGTTGATGAGCTGATTGGATCCCTTCAAACTTTTGAATTAAAGGCTAATGAAAGATCTGAAAAGAAGGACAAGAACATTGCCCTCATCTCCAACACTGATGAAGATGATGTGGAGAGTAATTTAGATACTGATGAGAGCATCTCTGAAGCTATTGTGTCGTTGGGTAAACAATTTAATAAAGTTCTGAAGAGTATGGACAGACGCCCTAGGACACATGCTCCGGACAACAGTCGCAGCATCTATAAAAATGTCAACAATCAGAGGAAACCTAGAACTGATGACAAAACCAATCAAAGCAAAGGGGTGCAATGCCATGAATGCGAAGGATATGGTCACATCAAAACTGAGTGTGCAACGTATCTGAAGAAACAAAGGAAGGTGATGACTGTTTCTTGGTCTGATGAAGATGAGTCAGAAGAAGAACCTGAAACTGCAAAACATGTGAATTCCTTGACTGGAGTGTGTACATCTGACAATGAATCTTGTGATGAAGAGGTAACATATGATGAACTGGCTGATTCCTACAAGGAGCTATGTCTCAAAAGTGAGGAAGTTTGTAGAACTTTAGAAAAACAAAAGAGGACCATTGCTCTCTTGCAAGCTGAGAAGGACAAACTTCTGGAAATGAACTCAGGTCTCAATGATGAGGTTATTTTACTTAAATCCAATATTGACAATATGAACAAGCAACTGCGGATGATGAACACAGGTACTGATGCTTTAGACGAAATTCTGGAGATAGGACAGAAACCTGGAAATCCTAAAGGTATTGGGTTTGACTACAGATCCTTGCTTCATCAGAAACAACCACCAGTGAGACAGTTTGTGCCATCTGTTAGTACTTATGATCCCACTATGTCAAGACAGATGCCCCAACATCAAGTGAGACAACATGCATCTGGATATAGGCCCAGATCAAAAGGAAGATATTATGGTTGGGTATGCCAGTATTGTGGAAGAAAAGGACATATCAGACCTTTCTGTTTCAAATAATATGGTTATCCAGACAGAACTTATTCACCAAGACCTGATCCCACAGTGAAGATCACCAAGAAGCAGTGGAAGCAAAAAGATGATAATCCCACAAGCAACATTGTGGATCCTAGAAAAACAGAACCTGAAGCTGATGAGATTGCTCAAATTGCTCATACATCTCTGAGAGTGTCATCCAGAAATGATTGGTACTTTGACAGTGGGTGTTCCAGGCATATGACTGGCGATAAAAATTACTTAACTGATGTTATGCCTTATGCTACAAGTTTTGTGACTTTTGGTGATGGAGCCAAAGGAGAAATAAAGGGTATAGGAAAGCTTGTGAATGAGGGTCTACCCAAACTTGATAATGTTCTTCTAGTGAAAGGATTGACTGCTAACTTAATTAGTATTAGTCAACTGTGCGATCAAGGATTGAAGGTCAACTTTACATAGAGTGAATGCTTAGTTGCTAACAGTAAAGGTGATATCCTGATGAAAGGTGAAAGATCAAAGGACAATTGCTACTTATGGGTCTCTCAAGATAAAGCAAAGTTACCTATTTGTCTAATAACCAAAGAAGATGAAGTAAAACTATGGCACCAAAATCTTGGGCATCTGAATCTCAGAAGCATGAAGAAAGCTATTGCTGAAGGAGCTATCAAAGGTCTACCAAAACTCCAAATTCAAGAAGGAAGTATATGTGGAGAATGCCAGATAGGAAAACAGACCAAGATGCCTCACCAGAAGCTGCAACATCTGTCCACATCCAAAGTTCTTGAGTTATTGCACATGGACTTAATGGGACCTATGCAAGTCGAAAGCTTAGGTGGTAAGAAGTATGCTAAAAATATAGTCAAGAAATTTGGGATGGAAAATGCTGCTCATAAAAGAACTTCTGCTCCCACACATGTGAAACTATCAAAGGATGAGAAAGGTGTGGATGTTGACCAAAGTATGTATAGAAGTATGATAGGGAGTCTTCTATATCTCACTGCAAGTAGGCCTGATATCACATTTGCAGTTGGAGTGTGCGCCAGGTACCAAGCTGAACCAAAAATTAGCCATCTGACTCAGGTAAAGAGAATTATGAAGTATGTGAATGGTACCAGTGACTACAGTATGTTGTATTCTCATGGGGAAAGCACTATGTTGTTAGGGTATTGTGATGCTGACTGGGCTGGAAGTGCAGATGATAGAAAGAGTACTTCTGGTGGATGTTTCTTTCTGGGTAACTATCTTATATCCTGGTTCAGTAAGAAGCAAAATTGTGTTTCCTTGTCTACAGCTGAAGCTGAGTACATAGCAGCTGGTAGCAGTTGTTCCCAATTGTTGTGGATGAGACAGATGCTGAGCGAGTACAATGTCAAGACTGATGCTATGACATTATATTGTGACAATCTGAGTGCAATTAATATCTCTAAAGATCCTATACAACACAGCAGGACTAAACACATTGACATTAGACATCATTTTATTAGAGATCTGGTTGAAGAAAAAATTGTCACTCTTGAGCATGTTGCAACTGAAGAGCAATTAACAGATATTTTTACAAAAGCTCTTGATGCTAATCAATTTGAAAAATTAAGACGGAAGTTGGGGATCTGTTTATTTGAGGAATTGTAGCAGTTAATTTATGGGAGGCGTGCAGCAGTTATTTTCTCCCTCCTCAACCGCTTGATGCACGCAATTCAAGGAAGTTATTTCCAACCTTCCTTATTCAAACCTCCCACACGCTACCATCATTATTCTTTTCTTAACTTCTCCCAACTTCTCAACTCCTCTCTTGCCGCTCTCATCATCGTTCAAAAATCATCCTTTCTTCATACTTCCAAACAACAAATCAACACCATGTCTGATTCTATTTCTCCACAAAACGTGCAAGATCAAACCCCTGAACTTCCATCAAATTCAATTTCTGGAGCGATTATCACTGATGCTCTACCACTCACTACCATTCTTAGTTCTCCTGCAAAGAAGCAACGCACTAAGTTGCTTGTATCACAGAAGAAGGATTCTACAAAATCCAGCAAAGCTACTTCTCCTACCGCGATGAACAAGAGTTCGAAATCGAAAGAACCAAATGTTGACACTTCTGTCAACAAATCTGAGGATATTACTGTTGAAGGTACTGTTGCTGCGTCTGAAACCCTAGGTTCTGATAATCCTAAGGTATCTGACAAATTAGTTGGTGATATTTCTAATTCCCCTATAGAACAAGATATTACTGTTGTTTCTGTTGAGAAAAATGTTGTTGATAATGTTGGTACTGAGACACTTGTTAATTCCCCTGTTACGACGAAGGATGCTGTGACAGATGCTCAAGCATCTTTGTCACAAGCTAATGAGGGGACTGAAGTGGTGGTTCCAAACACCCATGATACTGTGAATGTCCATGAGAATGACTCTTCAAAGCCTCAGGATCAAGATACTGAGACTCAGAATGCTATGGGTAATGCTGAGATTGAAAATTTAGACCAGGCTGACATTGTTGATGTTGAGGATGTTGTGCCTGAAGAGAGACCTCTGGAAAAGACTGATGTTGTAGGTGTTGCTCGCAGAACAAGTAGCAAATCTGTTAAAATTGTTTCTACTGGTAGTGAAAGTAACAAAGGAAGTAAGAAGAAAACAGCTAATACTGGGAAGAAGCCTATGTATGGTCCTCCCAAGGCTTGGAGCAAGAATGTGTCTCAAGATGATCAGAAGAAGAAGAGCCTCAAGAGGAAAGATCCTCCCACTAGTGATTCTGATTTTGAGATTGCTGAGACAGATGCTGCCACATCTGGTGGAGCATCTAGAAAAACCATGAAGGGTATGAAAATCCCTATAACCATCCCTCCAGCTCCTCTGGATAATGTATCTTTTCATTTGGAAAGTGGGTCTTCTAGGTGGAAATTTATATATCACAGAAGACTAGGACTGGAAAGAAATCTGAAGGAAGATGTGTTCAAATGCAAAGAACTGGTTGATGTTTTGGAGTATGCTGGGCTGATGAAAACAGTGAAAAATCTGGGTCCCTGTTATGATAACTTGGTCAGAGAATTTCTGGTCAATGTCTCTGATGAATGTGATGATTCAAGGAATCCTGAGTATAGGCAAGTGTTTGTTAGAGGTAAATGTGTCAACTTCTCCCCTCTAGTTGTCAACACCTATCTTGAGAGATCTGTTGAGGACACTCTTGAGCTGGAGGTAACTAAGGATACCATTTGCAAGGCCATCACAGGTAACAAGGTTAAGCATTGGCCTAGACATTTGTCTTCTGCACAACTCTCTCCCCTGTATGCTGTTCTGAACAAGAATTGTGCACAAAACTGGACTCCAACTACTCACTCCAACTCAGTTGCTTCTGGTTTGTCCAAATTGCTTTATACTGTTGGTACCAAGTCACCTGTTGATTATGGGGCCTACATTTATTATCAGGCTCTGGAGCATGCAAAGTCCTTTGCTGTCAAGTTTCCTATAGTTTTTCCCACTCTCCTGTGTGGTATTGTACTTCAGCAACATCCAGATATCTTGATCAGTACTGATGAGCCCTGTAAGAGGCCTGGCCCTATGTCCTTGGATTGTAGTTTGCTGTCTGAGAGACATGCTGCTGACTTAGCTGGTACTTCTGTCCGGACAACTAGTGTGCTCACTAGAAAACAAATGATTGCAGATCTAACTGAGACTAGTATGGCTCTTGGAGCTAGGAAGATGAAAATTGACAGGATAATTGCAGCTTTGAAGGCTGAATCTGAAGCTGAGGGTGAGCAGGATGAAGAAGAATGAGGGAATAAGACTGCTTCTGCTGGTGATACTGAGGAGTTCTCCGCTGAATCTGATGAGACTGTTTCATTCTGATTTTGATGTTTTCCCTGTTCACAGTTGTTGTATTCTTTTTGTTTTTTTTTGTTGGTTGGGCTAGACCCAGGATTTCTTCTGCACCTGCGTGTGCCTTCTGGTCTGTAATATGCACTGTGTGTGGTATCTCTTCTGTGTATGCATGGATGTTATTTGTCAGAATTTGTGGCTAAAAAGGGGGAGTAGATGTAGCTTATATTATAGTATCTTGGCTGTTTGTATGTATGGTTACATGTGTTGAGGGGGAGTACTGTATGTGTTGAGGGGGAGTACTGTTGGTTACATGTGTTGAGGATGAGTATGTGCATGTTTTTGAGGGGGAGCTGTTACTTTTTGGTGTGTGGAAATTTATTTTTTTCCCTGGTGTTGTTTTTCTCTCTTCTCTATGTAAATCCACTATATGAGAGTTTATTTCTCTCTGGTTGTTCCTATGAGGCTAGATGTTTTGTCTTAACTGTTGCATGCCTCTGATACTACTTGTAAGTTATCTTTGTCTAAAGAGCTCTCTTGGAAGTAGTCTCGTTATATGCTATGATATTTTCTTCCTTAGTTGTGTGCCTATGTTGACTTGAAGGAAAATTATCTGTGTATCTCCCAAAGAACTGGCTCTAGAATGTTTTAGCCAAAAATTTGCCAAAGGGGGAGATTGTTGGGTTTTTGTATATTGGCTACATTTTGCAAAAACATCTACTAGCCAGATGCTGGGACAGATGCTGTAGCATATGGAACAGCATTATGTGACCTGTGTTTTTCGCGCCAGCTAGCGCTTTATTTTTGTACGCAATCTTCCAAAGATTTGCTTGAAGTTTTATTTTCCTCTAGCTTGCTGATCAAGGCGCGTGTATCTGATGATGTGTAAAAGGCGGTCTTGCCTTGGTATTTTTCCAAAAGATATCGTTATATTTTTGGAAGCTTTTTATTGTTCTAAAAGAATTTCCAGCTGGACCGGACAATGTCCATGCTCTGTTTTGAAGCCCAAACTCGTGCTATCTCAGTAATATATATTTGTGAAGACAAACCCTAATAGGGTTACTGAAAACCGTGTGTAATAGAAAAGTGTGCGTTTAAGGTTTTTAGGGTTTCTCTTGTTAATTGTGAGCCTTGCTTGTATCTTCCTGATTCAAGCTAAGGACTGTGTTTGTTTGAGTTGTAATTGTGAACTGCTCCTAAGCTTTTAAGTACGGAGTGAGTTTGTGTCATTAGAGTGTGTCTCTTTCACTTGTGCTTTTGTGTGTTTGATAACAACATTGTCTGTGTTGTTGGTAGGGATTGAGACGGGGTCTCATATCTAGGAGTTCCTAGATAGAGTTGACACTGGTAGGGTCTAGGTGCAAAGTCAAGTAGTGTGTTTACGTTGGTCTTTTCACTAGAACTATAATAGTGGATTCATTCCTGGATTGGTATCCCCCAGAGTAGGAGAGTTGCTCCGAACTGGGTTAACAAACTCACTGTGTACTTTATCTTTCTGCTGTGTTTCTTTTATTTCGTGCTTTGCTACGCTGCGTTATTTTAATTTTAGTTCTGAGTAGGACAAGTGCTCGGACAGTTGTGCCAACATTGTGCACAGCGCCTGTCGGTCAGGTTGCCAGGAATTTCAAGTTCCTTCAAACATCTAATTAGCTCATTCTTGTTTCCAAACAGCCATGCATGCAACCCACTCATGAAGGATTAACTTGTTGAACTCTCACGTTGCTGCTAAAGGTTGGATGGCTTGGCCTAGAAGAAAAAGAGAAGTAAAAGCTTGCTTCAATGTAGGTTTATGGTAAGGATCTAAGATAAAGCCTTGCATGTTGTTTCCAAGGTGGTTTGGGTAATTAAAATGGTGATTGAATGAGATTGAGAGAGAGAGCCGTGAAAGAGAGTAGAGGGAAAGAGGAGAAATCATGTTTGTAGAGAGAGAAAGAATTAGATGAAATGAGGGGAAAAGAGGGCTGATTCCCTTTTAAAGGCTTATGCCGAGTTTACTAAAATGCCCTTCCTACACGGACCAATTCCAGTGCGTTAAAAACTCTCGCCAACTAATAAAATTTAGAGCGGGATGTTACACTAACTTCATCCTAACTAATCCAACTATATCAGTTGTGTTGTAACATTATGTTAATGTTCATAAAAACATGTTTTAGACAAATGATGATATTGGATAGTGTAATAAACCACAATTCTAACATATCAAATCAAAGAGATGTATATATATTAAAATAATAGTACATATGCTTATCAATTCACCAACTTCAATAGTTGTGTCTAATCCAATCCTCTTCTATGCTACCTAATCTAATTATAGTATACAGTACTATTCTTTTATTTTTATTTTAATAGCCAAATATAGTACCATTATTTATATTATTATATTAGTTATATGCAAATATATTAATCATCTTTTCAAATTTGTTTTTCAATCACAAAAAGGTGGGAAAGCTAAAACCTAAACAAACAACATACACTCCACCTTAAAACTTTATCTCTTCAACATATCCCCACCCTAATTCTTTAGCACTTTACTAATGGAGGATCTTCAAGTTACTCAACAAGAAAATGCTGCAAGATCAAGAGAAAAAAGGGAAAAAAATCTTAGAAGAAAAAAAAATTGGGAACAACATCTAACAATTGTAGAGTTAGAGTTACTTCTTCTAAAATAGTGAATCCCAAAATCACTAAAACTCTTGTGTTTCATGTAGCAAGAAATCAACAAGCAAATGCAGCAACATAAAGAGAGAACAAGAAAAGGATTATTGACCAAAAGAATTTACCAGCAACCTACAAAAAAAGTTGTGTTCCTTCTCCTAAACAAATCATTCCATTACATTTAACCTCTCAAAAAATAAACAAGCTATTGCAGCTGGATGTAGATAAAAAAAGAAGAAGAATTATTAAAGACAATAAGTTGATTGGACCATAATCAAGTTCTGGTGTCTCTTCCTCTAAAACTTTCACACCATTGGAGTCCAAAGTACTAGAAGATCAAAAAGAAAATGCAACCACATCAAGAGAGAATAGAAGAAGAGTTATTATTGAAAAGAGAGCTTCAACATCTTCTTCCACATGCATTAGTCCCAATCCATCCAAACTTATAAATGCCTACACTACACCATTTGCTGATATTACTAACATATACACACAAGTTTGCCTAAACATCATCATGTTAGCCATCATTCACTAGCCAAACAATATACTCAGCCCAATGAGAATAATCATTTTAGCATTCCTCGACAAGCTAAGAGTGGCATTAACCTTCTCACCAAATTTTCAGCAACAATTCAACCTATTCCAACCACATCTGAGACTCCAAATTTGAATGACACTGATGAAACTCAAGAAACCAATATTGGTTCAACTTCATCAGAAAGAACCTCGGGACATGAATCATTTGAAGATATTGATAGTGACTTAGCTACAGATGACGAGGATAAAAATCATCAACAGTCAGAGTCTGAGACTGATTCTAAAGATGATAGATTAAAACAAGATACAAATCCCACAAGCATACAAACAGGACAACCAATATTATAAGGTAATAGCAGTGGTGATTGTTTACACACATTGTTAACATTTTAATTCATTTTATATACTAATGTTGTTTTTAAATTGTAGAGTATTTTGATATTGGAGATCCTGAGTGTGTATGTCAACAATTTGAAGCAGCAATGTGGTATCTAGAGAAGAAACATAAGTCCAAGCATGATGCAACACCCTTATTTCAATTGTGTTGTGGGAATGGAAAAGTCCAACTTCCTCTTCTAAAACCACCGCCTCCTGTTCTTCAACATCTACTGTTTGATTCTTAGTCTGCAGATAGCAAACATTTTCAACAAAATAATAGATTGTACAATGCAATGTTTGCATTCAGTTCTCCAGGAATGAAATTTGACAATAGTATTGGTCCAGATAGAGGTCCACCAACTATGAGGATACAAGGACAAACATGTCACATAATGGGTAGCATGTTACCACCAGAAGGAGAACTAACAAAGTATGCCCAACTTTACATATATGATACTGAAAATGAAATACAAAATAGAATTCAAGGATTCAGGTACATGTTTCTTTTAATATTGAGTGGTTATATTAACATGTATTATATTTAAAAGAAGATACTTGCCAAGTGATATCATAACGATCATTATTTCAACTTAATTACAGGAACGCCAAAAATATTTCATAAGAGATTGTTGTACGATTGTGCAAAATGTTAGATGAACATAACGTTCATGCAAAATCTTTTAGAATGGCACGTGATATCTTAAAGGGAGGACAAGTTAATGATTTGAAGTTAAAACTTATTTCAGAAAGATCCAAATAAGCCTACCATATCAGAAGTTGCCGCTTTGATAGTAGGTGATGTGGATATAGCAGATAAAAGAGATATCATTTTACTATAAAAGATTGGTTCTCATTAAGGATCCAAAGCAGAGAAGGAGAGGCTCAAACATTGTTGTGTAGTAGGAGATTACTACAACAATTCTTGGTTGATGGTTTCACAATGATGGAATCAGAAAGACTAACATGGTTAAGGAAAAACCAATCAAAACTCAGAGTGTCCAAATATCATCGGTTAACTAATCAAACTGTCAATAATGAACAAACTTCTCAAACAAAAAGAGGTAAACGGATTGTTCTTCCAGCTACCTGTAACACCCATACTAAATTATCTAGAATATTCAGTATGTGTATTAATCTGATACTGGGTACATTAAAATTTTCAATAATAATAATACATACATCTGAATGAGTACAAGTTGGCTCGTTAATACAGTTATCCAATTATCATAAATTACACTTTCATATACAAATATACATAATCTGACAACCTCCTGAGCTTGTCCACATCGAGCAACTGCACTCCATCTAGCGTCTTCTTGGAGAATATCATCATGAACATCTCTTGCTAACCTGAAAACCTGCACCAGAAGGATTGGGGTGAGACATTACGTCTCAGTGAGCTCCAGCCCAACCTACTGTTGGCAACCACGGGGAACCTAGGGTCGCCGTGCCTACTCTCGGCAATCTTGGGGATACCTATGATCGCCAAATCTTAACCTTACCCATAGAGGGCTACCTGACTGTCCTGCTAAACTGTGTAGTCATAAACTGGACTACATCCTGCTAAACTAGTGATCAAGGGGAAACCTAGGATCACTGTCTGAGTCTGGTACTGAATATCCATGAGTTCTAGACTATAACCTGATAATTGGGTGATCGAGGGGAAACCTAGGATCACCGCCTGATAACTGATACCTGATATCTGATACTTGTCTGATAACTATTCTCTGTCTGATAACATAATAAAATATTAACTGATACATGTCTTTATGTTAGCTGTTAGCGTTGAACAATCATTATTATCTGAGTTCATTTTACGGAATGCCCCCGGGTGGAGTAACCCCGAAGCACATTCCCCTGATAACCGGTGAAAATTCCTATCATATCAGGCTAACACCGGACTCCTCTTGTCGTCGTGCGGTCATCCTTGCGGAATAACGCGTCCCACTGGCGTGAACCTCCTGTGTCCCACTGGCGTGAACAACAGAAGACACGACTTAATAATAATCTTAACTTACGCGTATACCTCCCGTGTCCCACTGGCGTGAACGACGGAAGACGCGAATTAATAATCTTTGAACTTATGCATGAACCTTTCATGTTCCACTGGCGTGAACGATGAAAGTCACGACTTAATAATATTAATCTTAGTCTTTACTTTGCGTGAACCATTCGTGTCCCACTGGCGTGAACGACGAAGGCCATGACTTATTATCTTAATAACTCTTGGATACTTAACCTATAAAAGGTTCTAAACTTGAATACTATATCGTTCTTGGCTTGCTCGTACTTAATTGAGTGTTTGAGAATTGCCTAGTAAGGGATAAGCTCAATACTAGCTCTTATACTTCTCTATGATAACTTGTGGATTAAGGCATCCATTCTCTCAACATTGTGCCTATCCTCAATCTATAATAATGATCTAAACATTCTCATGGATAAGTCTTTAAATGATTATTAGCAATGCTTAACCATTACATGTTGTTCCTTGAGTCTGAAGCAGTATTAGATAGCCGAAACGGTGCAAGAATTGACGAAAAACAACATGGTTCTGTCCACAGCAAAATCGTGACACAATTTGGAAATCGTGTCACGATTTCCTACCCAGAAATCGTGTTGGCTCCTGCCTATAAAATCGTGACACGGTTGTAAAATCGTGACACGATTTTACCTGCAGTTGGACAGCATAGGGCAAGTTCAAAACAGAATTTCCACCATTTTGGCTTATCTAATCATGCCCAAACATCATACAACTTTAAAGGCTAAATTCTAATGCATATCAACAGGTTACAACATGTATGATCAAGAATTACTAGCAAAATAGAATTAGGGCTCAAAAGTTCATAACTTTGATCATAGTGCTAAAACTCACAAACTTACTCAAACGGGTTCTAAAACCCTGTGGAGCTCACCTTGATGCTAGCTTTGATCCTTGCCAAGCTTCTAATCACCAAACCCAAGCTTGAAAATACCTCTTCTCTTGATTCTTCTTATTTCCTTCTCTTGCTCTAACTTCCAACACAAGCTTGCTAGCATGCCCTTTCTCACATGAATTGGAATGAAGTTGATGGGTTGATGGAGAGGGAGAGGAGGCGTGAGAGTAGAGAGAAAGAGGGAGGGGATGATGGTTTTGGAAGTGTGAAGAAGAATGAAGAAAAGATGGTAAGAATATCTTACCTCTAAATTTAAAACAATCTCCCCATTCCAATTATTTACTAAATTGCCATTGCCTCTTAATTACAAAATCGCCATGCTTGCTTAGTAAGTTTCCAACACTAATAACTGATACTCATAAGCGGGATATTACAATACTTTTTTTGTAACATCCGGTGGCTCCCAATGGGCTGGCCTCCCTATCTTTCAAGGGCCGCGATGTACTCATGGTCTTCTCCACCCCCCAAGTGGAGTTTCATGCCTTCCGTGGGAATCGAACCATGTACCCTGGAGGCTATAAGTACATGCTCAATGCATTCCCACTACCAATTGAGCTACTAGCTCAATTGGTAGTGGGAATGCATTGAGCATGTACTTATAGCCTCCAGGGTACATGGTTCGATTCCCACGGAAGGCATGAAACTCCACTTGGGGGGTGGAGAAGACCATGAGTACATCGCGGCCCTTGAAAGATAGGGAGGCCAGCCCATTGGGAGCCACCGGATGTTACACTACCATTGTTGGTAGTCAAAGATATTTGGATCATTTTTATTTTGATGGTATGGTTATATCCAGCAGTCTTGGTTTTCCTGATATATTTATAACATTCACTTGCAATCCAAACTGGCCAGAAATTCAAAGGTATCTTTTGAATGATAATCGCAAACCTCATGATAGACCTGATATCATAACCAGAGTTTTCAAGATGAAATTTGATGCTCTTATGAAGGACTTAACAAAGAAACACATTCTTGGCAAAGTATTGGCATGTAAGTGTTATATACGATAAATACATGTTTCATAATACCTAACTTCAATGTCACATCTTAGAAAATCTGTTTATGTTTGTGTTTTTCCCATATTGCATATTTTGTGATTAAGTTCATTTTATTTGGATCAATAATAATGTTTATGAATGAATTTCTCAATATGGGAATCAGATGCATGCTTCCCAGTGTAATTCCAGACAGTACCTTGCCCTTGCAAGTACCTAGCTCCTTATCAGAACCAACTCCCACATGTTGCAGCTTATGAATAAGTTTTCCCTCCCTTTCAGGCCTTCTTTGATAGAGGTGTAGAGGAAGTTGAAGATGTATTTTGTAAGGTTAATGGGAAATTTGTTGATCGGAAACATCAGAAAGTGCTTGTGATCCCAAGACATATAGTTTGTACCACCTTCTCTTGGCATGAAGCAGGACATAATCATCTTGTACATGACTCTGTACTCCTTCTGCATATCTACAATATTCTAAGAGGGTCTTCCAGCATACAGTGTGGATGAAATTCTATCACTCCATTCACTCTTCTTATCAGTTTCCACCAGAAACATCCCAGCACCTTTTGCTCTTATTACCTTAGCAATAATGGACTCAGAGATGGTGACTCAGATGCCCATCACTGCTGAACGTATCTCAGTCTCTGAAAACTCCTTTAAACCCATTTCAGCCCTTGTCTTCCCCTTGAGCTTCTCGTTCCCTGCAATCTTATGTTTCTCTTCTCTTGCAGTAGCTTCTGAATCATAGACTTCACTTTTGACCCAGAAGTCTTTTACCAATTCCAGATATGAAGGTCTATTCAACATATCAAAGAATGTAATCCATCCTTGAAAATCCATGAAATGTTGAATATCACAACCATTGAGTCTGAGAGAGTTGAAGTCCATATAATTTTCAATGAATACCTTTAAGTCATTCTTATTGAGTGCCATGGTTTTAGGTTTGATGAAAGTTGAAGCTCCAGAATCCACAGAGAGAGCGATTGAAGATGATGAAGTTCCGGCCATTTTAGGGTTTTAGGTGATTTTTGAAAATTAGAGATTTTACAGAGGAGGTTTAAGAATAGAAAGTGTGAGTAGTGAAATGTGTTTGTGTGAATGTGAGAAGTGTTTTGTTAAACGATTGAGATTACGACAAAAAGAATAAACATTCAACACACCAAACAAAGCATTAATGACATTGGGGGCGCGAGACACTATATTCAAAGCAAATTCATCATTGTCCAGCAGTTATTACCCAACAGTTACTTCCCACGTTAGATGCTGTCATACCCCATTTTTACCCCATTTTTGCTACCAAAGTCAACCTTTGACCAAAGTCAACAGTTGACCAAAAGTCAATTTTTTTTCAAAAAATGTGTTTTCACACCAAACATTCCAATTTTATTTCCTTTCATTCCTATTACATTTCTAATCACAATTTCACACCATTTTTTTTATTTTCAAAATCATCAAGATTCAAAATAAAAAAAAAACACTAAACTTTGACAAATTCACCCAAAATGCACATTTCACTCTATTTTATTTCTTTCCCCACAATTTGTGCACCTAAAATCATCCTCACATATAACACCTCATCATTATCCAACACATCATCACTCACCACCAAAAATCATCAAAAAAAGTATCAAAAAACTCATTTTTGTCAAAAATTCCAAACTACCATTTCTTACTCCCCCTTAACCTAATTTTGCACCCTTGCTGACCAAGTTTCTCCCTCTATAAGTACCCAACAAAATCAGTGAGGAAGGGGGCCGAAAATTGGGAGAAAAAAAAAACACAATTTTTATCAAAAATTCCAAAATCTTCATTTCTTCATGAAACTCCACCATTCTTCCATCAAAAGTTCATAAACACTTCCAACAAACCAAATCACTCAAAACCTCAAGAAAAACCACCCAAAATCGTGAAATTAAAACCACAATTTTCCAAGAAAAAGTGTTAGTGAGTTGGACCATTTTCAAAGCTTAAACAAGGTAGATTCCTATTGATTTGTGTTCCTGGAAGTGTGGTGAATCCTTTCCAATGTTTAAATTTGCTTATAATTGTTTAATTTGTGTTTTTGTGTTTTTTAATTTGAAGTTGTTGTTTTCGTTTTTTCTGTACAAACCTCTATTGTGAAATCTAAGCATATATTCATGATCAGTGCGAAAAATCGAGCAAGATGGTATATTCATTTGTGATTTTAAGGTCCGTTTGAGTTTTTGAGTTTTTTGAATTTTCATGGTTTTCTTCCATGTATGGCACGGCTGTTTGTTTCTTGAGGAGGAACCGCGGGCCCCACACATTTTATTTTATTATTTTATCATTTATTTTGTTTGCTTTTGTTTTTAATGCCTTTTTTTGCTTTCTTTTTTATTTTTTTATTTATTTTATTTATTTTTTTGTCATTTTTCTTTATAGCCTTAGTTTATATTTAATGTCTTTTTATTCATTTTTAGTTTATTTCCATTATGTATTTTCATGCTTTTATTTAATGTCCAACATATCATGCATTTTTCATTTATCTTATGCAACATATTTATTTACTGTCTTGCATATCATGCATTTTTATTTCTTTATTTATTTTTATGCAACATATTTATTTATTGTCTTGCATTTCATGCATTTTTATTTTCTTTATTTATTTCTATGCAACATATATATTTATTGTCCTGCATTTCATGCATTTTTATTTTCTTTATTTATTTTATGCAACATATTTATTTATTATCTTGCATTTCATGCATTTTTGTTTTCTTTATTTATTTTTATGCAGCATATTTATTTATTGTCTTGTATTTCATGCATTTTTATTTATTTTTGTTTTTTGGCATATTTATTTTAATGTATTTGCCATTTTATTTTTATTCTATTAGAATGTATTTAGGGACAATGTAAATATAAATGAGAATATTGCACCGACACTCACATTTATTTATTCCGCTTTATGTCGAAACGAAAAAATGCAAAATAATGACTGTATCCGAGGAAAAGGACCCTCACTTGATCTAACGTCATTTTGAAGGATCCGGCGCACTTCAGATTATCTCAGCATACTTGAGTTTTGGACCTTAGGAATTAATCAAAATTTTCAAAAAAAGTCAAAAAGTCAAAAATCAAAAACATTTCATATAATAAAAAATCCCAAAAAAAAAATCAACCTTGGATTTCAAACCAAGTGACTTTTCTTTCTTAATTAAATTTTAATCAATCTTTAATTAGCTAAACTTTTTCAATTAAAATCAATCAAACTCACATTTTTATTCTTCTATGCCTTTTCGACCTCTTATCTTCTCAAAAACATTTTCAAAACTTTCAAATCAATCAAAACAAATCACTCGGCTTTTTACTCCGAACTACATGATTTTGATCCCATTCGGGTATGTAGGCAAAAGACTTTGTCTTTCCAAATCAACAAAATAACAAAAACATTTTCCTTTCTTTTAAACTCATCATTTTAGTCTTTTTATACTTAAGCATTTATTTACAAACAAACGATTAATTTAGCATAAAGATAAAAATAAAACAAGAGGTTCATATAGAGTACTATAGACGTTTAGGGTGCTAATACCTTTCCTTTGCGTAACCAAACCCCGGACCTTTGATCTCTAAAAAATAGGGTTTTTCAAACTTTCTCCCTTTTCCTCATAAAAAAAAAAAGATCGGTGGTGAACTTAAAATTGCGAGTCAACGCTAATTAATATCTTGATATCCAAAAATCACCGTGACAGAAAAACGGCGACTTCACTGGGGACCATGTCCTAAGTGGGTTAAACCTATCTCGTTTTTCTTTATCTTTATGCTTTATTCTTATTTGTAATTGTAAATATGTGCTTAAGTGTTTATATTTTCACGTGAGTGGTGAGATAAATCCTACACCCGGACTTGAGAGAAACATAAGATAGGATGGTGGTATAATCAAAGTGGCTTTCCGAGAGTAAATTTCGGATGTGGCACATGTGATAACCCCACTCAACGGATGAATCTTGGAAGTATTACTATGTCCCCATGAGTAGTCGTGTTCAACATTATTATTTTCAAGTGACCTATGAAGTTGAGGACCTTTAGTTACATTTAACCCATCTTGGCCTTTTTAGGATGTAGTGCGGTGACTAACCAAGAGTAATCTTGAATTAGTTGATACGCGATACTACACTCAAACGAGACTTTCTTACAAATATTGTTGGATCGGGAGTCAATCTCGTAACCCGATGATATTTGGAAGGGGTTGAGGACTTTGGGAACTTGGTAGAACCCGTGATACAGGTACATATGAAATCATAGTCCTTACCAAATGGCGTGTTTACCCTTGGCCATTTCTTGTAAAGTTCTATTCTTTCTTTCTACAACTCCATTTTGTTGTGGAGTTCTAGGAGAAGAGAACTCATGGATGATTCCATGTTTTTCACAAAAGGTTTCAAATGGCTCATTTTCAAATTCACCACCATGATCACTTCTGACTTTTAAAATTTTCATTTCCTTCTCAAATTGTACTTGTGTGCAGAAGTTACTAAACACATCATATGATTCATCCTTAGTTCTAAGGAATTTGACCCAAGTCCATATGCTGTAATCATCAACAATAACTAGTCCATATTTCTTCCCATTGATTGATGTTGTACTAACTGGTCCAAATAGGTCAATGTGAAGTAGTTCTAAGGGTCTAGAAGTAGAAATAATGTCTTTTGGTTTAAAAGAGGTTTTCACAATTTTTCTCTTTTGGCATGTGATCACAAAGTGCATCAGAGTGATAGTTAATGTCTGGTAAGCCTCTGACAATTTGTAACTTGCTAAGTTTAGAGATTAATCTCCAGTTAGCATGTCCCAACCTTCTCTGCCACAACCATTTCTCATCACTCACTGATAGAAGACAAACTACCTTATGATCAACCAATTCTGAAAAATTGATTTTATAAACATTGTTCTTTCTTTTTCCTTTAAACACAACAGATTGGTTAGCATTGTTGATTACTGTGCAGTTGTTCTTATCAAACATCACTCCATAACCACTATCACAAAATTGACTTATGCTAAGTAGGTTATGTCCTAATCCATCTATAAACCTCACATTATTAATTGAGATAGAGGAGTTACCAATAGTTCTCGTACCAATGATCTTTCCTTTCTGGTTTCCTCCAAAACCCATAGTTCCTCAGTCTTTCATGGTCAGGGTTTGGAACATAGACTTGTCTCCAGTCATATGTCGCGAGCAACCACTGTCCAGGTACCAGGAACCTTGCTTTTCTGTTCCTCTTAAGCATATATGTATCATAAACAATTTCAGACTTAGGTACCTGTCATACCCCATTTTTTGACCCAATTTCAACTCGTTTTAATCGTCTTTTGAAAACCAAGAATTTTCGTCGTTTCAGACGAAATTTCGGCAGAGAGGTATTTTAAAATACCTCATTTGTGTTCCGAAGGCGACCATTTTATAATTATTAATTTTTTATTTTTATTTTTTAAAATCTTGTTAGTTTATTATTATTTATTTTATGGTTATTTTTATTTTTATTTTCGTTTTTATTTATTTAATAATATTATTTAATTGTTTTATGTTATTTTAATCTAATCCTTTGCTGTCCAGACACTCCAAGGGCATTTTGGTCCATAAAAATTACACAAACCCTAGTTTTGGTCCTTTAAATAGTGCAGTTAATGCACAGTGCTGAAGGGGGGGAAAGAAACAGTAAATTCGGCCACCCAAAAACCAATCAAAAAACCCTAATTTTTTTTTCTTTTCTCAAGGAATCACAAAGCCAATACGAACCCCTCCCTCACACCCTCACACTCACGCACCACACCAGCCCTTCTCCCTCACACGCCGTCCTCCCTCACACTCACGCACCACACCAGCCCTTCTCCCTCACACCCTCACACTCACGCACCACACCAGCCCTTCTCCCTCACACGCCACCCTCCCTCACACTCACGCACCACACCAGCCCTTCTCCCTCACACGCCGTCCTCCCTCACCACACAGCCACCACACGCGCAAACACAAAAAACACAACCAGCATAACCTCGCCCCCCATCTTCAAATTCACAAACAACCTCACAATCCAAACCAAAACCAACATTAAACCCAGCTTAATTAAAACAGAAAGGTAGCTTTCGTTACGAACCCAAAGTTTAGATCTAGACATTTTAGAAAAGGTTTTGAGAAAAACAACTCCGGATTTAAGAAAAGGAGGGGAAAACCTATAAGAAAACGATTTTTTTTTAAGAAAGGGGTGTTTTGTTACTCCGGCACGGTGGCGCCGCCCCCAGGGCCGGCCAACCACCGCGCCGGGAAAGTTTGCCGGTGGCCGGTTTTGTAGAGAGAAGGGAGAGAGGTTTGTGAGGAGAAGAAGTTAGAGAGAGGGAAAGGGAAGAAAATGAAAGAAAATCAGCAAAAAAACACATAAATACCTCCCTATTTTCCTGAGCCCATTTCAGCCCAGCACTCGGCCCATTCTGACTCTTCCTTCTTCTCTACTATTTTGCTCTCTGCACCTCCTTTCTCCCTCCTGCACCCCTTTCTTCTTTTATTTCTTTTTTGCTTTCTTTTTTATTTCTTTTTTTCTTGCATTTATATTTTATTTATTTTATGCATTTTATTTTACTGCCTTTAAATTTCAGTATATCATGCATTTTTTTATTTTATTTTTTTTTTATTTACCTTATGCATCATATTTACTTTTATGCCTTGCATTTTTATTTTATGCATTATATTTAATTTTATGCTTTGCATTTTTATTTTCTTTATTTATTTTTCAGCACCATATTTAATTTTCTGTCATGCATTTTATTTTCCAGCTCCATATTTATTTTTGTCTTGCATTTTTTTTTATTTTTTATTTTATGTACCATATTTATTTTTATGTCTTGCATTTTTTTTATGCATTATATTTATTTTATGTCTTGCATTTTTTCTTTTTTTTTATTTTCAGCATCATGTTTATTTTATGCCTTGCATTTTTATTTCCTTATTTTATTTTATGCTCCATATTTACTTATTGCTTTGCATTTCATGCATTTTTATTTCTTTTAGCATACTTACTTTAATGCATTTGCAATTTTATTTCATCACTTTTGTCATTTATTTTATTTCCATTACAATGTATCTAGGTCCAATGTAAATATAAATGAGAATATTGCACCGACACACACATTTATTTATTCCGCTTTATGTCGAAAAACGATAAAGTAACGAACGTATCCGAGGAAAAGGGGCTCTCACTTTGATTCAATGTCTTTGTGAGAAAACTCTCGTGCTTAGTTTGTTTCGACTACCACTTAGTTTTTTTTGTTAATTAACTTAATCAAAAATCAAAAACATTTCAAATAACAAAAGCCAAAAAAATCTTTTCTCAATCGAGTTTCATTTTCAAGTCAATTAATTCCTACATTTTCTTCAAAAACAATTTTAATCAATTTTAATTATTTCAAACCTTTTTTTTTAATTTAAAATCAATCAAACTCACTTCCTTTTTATCCTTCTATGCCTTTCGGCCTCTTATCTTTCTCAAAACTTTTTTCAAACTTTAAAATCAATCAAAACCAATCACTCGGCTTTTTACCCCGAACTACATCGGTTTTGATCCCATTTGAGTATGTAGGCAAAGGACTTTGTCCTTCCAAACCAACTAAACAAAAATCAATAAAAAAACAAAAACATTTTCTTTTCTCCTTTCTCACACTTAAGCATTTATTTACAAACAAATAATCAATTTAGCATAAAGATAAATAAAAACAAGAGGTTCCTATAGAGTACTATAGACGTTTAGGGTGCTAACACCTTCCCTTTGCGTAACCAACCCCCGGACCTTTGATCTCTAAAAAATAAGGTTTTTCGAACTTTCTCCCTTTTCCTCGGAAAAATAAAAGATCGGTGGTGAACCTATAATGCGAGTCAACGCTAATTAATAGCTTGATATCCAAAAATCACCGCGACAAAAATGGCGACTTCACTGGGGATAAGTGTCCTAAGTGGGTTAAACCTATCTTGCTTTTCTTTATCTTTATGCTTTATTATTACTTGTAGTTGTAAATACGTGCTTAAGTGTTTATCTTTTTACGTGAGTGGTGAGATAAGTCCTACACCCGGACTTGAGGGAAACATAAGATAGGACGGTGGTATAATCAAAGTGTCTTTCCGAGGGTAAATTTCGGATGTGGCACATGTGATAACCCCACTCAATGGAGGAATCTTGGAGGTATTACTATGTTGGCATGAGTAAGTCGTGTTCGGCATTGATATTTTCAAGTGACCTATGAAGTTGAGGACCTTTAGTTACCTTTAACCCATCTTGGCCTTTTAGGAGGTAGTGCGGTGGCTAACCAAGAGTAATCTTGAATTAGTTGATACGCGATACTACACTCAAACGAGACTTTCTTACGAATATTATTGGACCGGGAGTCAATCTCGCAACCCGACGATATTTGAAAGGGGTTGAGGACTTTGGGAACTTGGTTAGTTCTGAAAGGCTTAGGCTTTTGTTGTACCTTGTGACTGAAGTTATAAGACTCAGACTTTTTCAAGATCTTTGGATTTAAGTCCTTTGATCTTGAAGTTGTCTTAGTCTTAGACACTGGGTTCTTCAGAACCTGAGCTTTCAATGTTCTTGATTCTGATTTCATCAGAACCTGAGACTTGGAGGTCTTTGGTTCTGATCTCTTCAGAATTTAAACTCTTGAAGACTTAGGTTCTGTTTTCTTCAGAACTTTGGACTTAAGAATCTTTGATTCTAATTTGTTCAGAGTTTTGGATTCAGAAATCTTAGGTTCTGATTTGTTTAGAACTTCAGTTTTATCAGCTTCTAACATAAAGCAAACCTTCAGACCTTTCTTAATATCTTCAGAGCAGGATGGTAGGTTGGCTTTCTTAGATTGACTAAACGGATCTTTGGAGAAGACAATACCTACTCCCTTGTTCCTTCTAACACCATAAATCAATGAATCAACCTTACTTATGTTGATACCATTAACCATGAACTCTTGAAGTGCAATTTCTTGCTCACTTAAAGGTTCATCAGATTTCTTATCAGTCATTTTAAGGAAACCACTATATTCATCTTCCAATTTAGTTATCTGAAGATGAAGTCTATGGTTTTCTTCAGCCAGCAAGTTATACCTTTCTTTTAAACTTTTTATCTGTCTAGACTTGTTGTTGTAATGACTCATAAGTTCTTTAAATGTATCAATGAGTTCAAACTTAGATAGTTTAGAGTATACCTCATCCTCATTCTCAGAGTCTGATTCAGGCTCTGCATTGGAAGATACTATTGCAACTAAAGCTAAATTGGCTTCTTCTTCATCTTCTTTGTCAGAGTCTGACTCTTTATCAAGATCATCCCAAGTTTCCATTAGACTTTTCCTGATCTTGTTTCTGAAGTTACTTGTCTTGGAGCTTGTGCTTTTTGACTTCTCTTTAGACTTGCCCTTTTGCAGATCTGGACAGTCAACAATGAAGTGACCAAGTTTCTTATAGTTGTGGCAACCCTTCTGATCTTCCTTCTTAGAACCTAATCCTTTGAAGCCACTGCTTTTGTTTGAGAATCTTTTGCTCTTTTTAGCCAGTTACTGAAGTCTTTTGGAAAGCATTGCCATCTTTTCAGCTTCTGGGACTTCTTCAGAACCTCCATCAGGGGATTCTTCATCAGACTCATCAGCTTTCAGAGCTTTTGAAGACTTTCCTTTGGACTTTAGTGCAATGGACTTTATCTTCTTTGCGGGTTCATCCTCATTGAGCCCTAGTTCATGACACTTTAGAGATCTCACAAGATCTTCAATACTTACTGTATTAAGATCTCTTGCTTCCTCTATAGCAGTCACTTTAGGTCTCCATTTTTTAGGCAAGCTTCTCAGGATCTTGTTCACATGATCAGATGTTGGATAGCTTTTCTTCAATATTTGAAGTCCAGACACCAGAGTTTGAAATCTTGAGAACATAGTCTGAATGTTTTCATCCTCTTTCATATTAAACAACTCATACGGTTGAACAAGAAGATTAGCTTTAGCTTCTCTAACCTTCTTTTTACCCTCACAATTTGAATGCAGAGAAGTAAAGATAGCCATAGCAGTAGACTTATCACTCAACTTCAAGTATTCATTATGAGGTAAAGCCTCAACAATGATTCCTCTCACTTTATGATGCTTTTTGTAAATCTTTCTTTTAGCATCAGTGAGACTCTTTCTGTCAACAACTACACCCTCCTCGTCAATAGGAATAGAGATACCATCTTCAATGATGTCCCATAGACTATCATCAACACCAATGATATGACTATACATCTTGCTCTTCCACTAGGAGAACTTTTCAGCATCTCCATTAAACATATGAGGTTTATTATGATGAAAGTGAGATTTATCATCTGTACCATAATCATATGATACAGCTTTATTGTTTCCAGAAGTTCCAGAATCAGAAGCACCAACTCCACTACAAAGAGTAACAGCTCCACCACCAGTAGACATGTTTTTCTCAAGATCTTTACTGACACACGGTTAAGTGTTGAAATATCATAACCGGAGCTCTAATACCAACTGAAGGTGAGAAAAACACAAGAAGGGGGGTTGAATTGTGTTGGCTCATTATTCTTTTTAACAATGTTCAAAGTTCAGCTTCTGATGGATCAGAATCTGAAGCAATGTACATAGTCAAATGCAGCAGATATAACAAAGTTAAAGGGAGAGAGAGAAGAAGGATACAAAGCAATTATCCTGGTTCCTTCCACAACCCGGAAGTAGTCCAGTCCCCTTGTTACTTACAAGAGATTTTTCATTATAATCACCAAGATTAAAAATGCTCAAGCACAAAGCAAGAGACTTTCAATGCTCAAGCACAAAGCAAGAGACATCTAATGCTCAAGCACAAAGCAAGAGACTTCTAACAAACAGAGATTACAAAGTAAAATGTTTGGATTGAACACTTGATATACTATCAGTGGTGTTCACAAAATACAACACAGTCCAGACTCTAAAGACTTAAGAATTTCTAAGATATGAATGTTTGTAAGAAATTCTAAGTGTATGATGAATATTCAATTTGACAAAGTTTTGGAACTTGTTAGAATATTGCAGAGTCTTGTAAATTCTTCAAGTCTTCAAGCCTTTATATAGAGGACGAAAAGAGACATTGAAGTGAGTGCCAAATCATCATAAGAGTCTTTGGAGAAGCTTGATCAATCACTGTTGATTTGTTGCTTGATTTGGTTCACGTACTATGAAGGAAGAAATTTGAAACCTTTCCTGAATATGGAATGAACTGTTCTTTACCAGGGAGAAAAAACTGTAGAGTACGAACAGAGCATGTGAGGATATTGGAGATCGTGGTTGTACTATTGTCCTTTCTTGACAATGATATCCATTGAATTCTGGTCCTTCAGAACTTCCACTGCTCATCTTGTAGAGGTTTTAGTATGCAGTGTCTTTAGCTTAGCTACCAAGTTCTGAGTCTTCAGCTTCTTGGTCCAGTCTTCAGATTCCGAGTCTTTAGCTTCTGATACTTCAGCTTCTGGGAGTCTTTCAGATTATGGGTGTCTTCAGATTTTGACTTGCAACAGGCTTCTCTATTAAATTATTTGCTCTTCATTTGTTCTTCCAGAACCAATACATGATTAGGACTTGTAAATTTTTGTCTATGGTCCTGCATACTTGAACAAATATTAGCATATCCAATTGAACTTATAATACCTTGTTATCATCAAAACTCAAGAGGCATTGTCTAGAACTTATTTTGTTCCAACACCATCCAAATTTTTTTTGCTAAATCCTTGCCAAATGCAACATGCAAATATAAGCTTATGACCTTTGGGACATTGAGAATGTTACGTTGGTTTAGCCTTTCCTCCTCCTTTTACTTGGCCGAACTCTCCCTCTTTTTTCCTTCATGTGGAATTTTTGGAATTCAAGTGTGTATAGTGCCTGCATGTGTGATTTGTGGGTTGCTGGTGGCTTCAATAGATAATTAGAAGCAAGAAATTGAGGAATGGCTTAAAGCAAAAGTTGGGGGTTGTCAATTGATAGAAGTGAAGTTGTGCAAATTTTGGAAGCTAGAAGTTCATAATGGAATTGACGCATAAGCTATTTTGAAAGTTCCAGATGTTTATTGGTGATTTCCTATAGTGTTAGAGCCCTCCTTTTTAGGTGGATCATGTGTTTTGATGTGTGAGGTAACTTGAACATAGGTCTAAATTATTGCATGATTAGTTGCCCTAATGTTAATGCATGATCAAGTTATGATGTTCCTGTTAAAAAACTCTAATTTTTGCTAAATATGGATTTCTGGAACTGTAAGTGAGTCTCTGTATGTTTTGAGTTTTTTGGAAAAATCAATGTTGTTGTCAACACTGTAAAAATCGTGCCACGATCCAGTATGATCGTGCCACCATCATAGTTTTCTTGGTAGAATCGTGGCACGATTGGAAGCCAACGTGCCACGATTTTCACAGTGTTGGAATCATTAAAAATTGTCGTTTTTGCGTCCAGAGACCTTTCTTACAGCGTCAGAATGTTCGTATGCATTATATTGAAATAAATAATCATAAGTTAATCTTTGTATTAACAAAAGAGTGTTATGCTTGAGATAAAGCCAATATACCTATGTGGGAATGATTACCAACTTTTAAGTAAGTGGCATATGAGAACAATATGGATAGAACATAAGTATATGGGTTAAGATCAGTCGATTACCCACCCTGAAGAATGCATTAGATATGCATAAGATTAGAATAATGTATCAGATATACATATGTTTAGAGAGATATATCAGACATATCTTAACAAGATAATAAATTTAAGTTGTGTCCATCAGGCTCCAGATTACGCTGGATGGGATTGTCCCGCGAGGGAAATCTACACAACAATAGTTAAGTCATGATTCTCTAATTCCCCGTCACTAGTGGAGTTGAGGTTCCCCGTCAGTATTGGACAAGCGTTTTACCCATGTAAGTCATGCGCAAAGACAAGAGGAGTCTGGTGTTAGCCTCATATAGGAATTTTCACCAGTTATCATGTTGGTGTCCATAGTGCTCGCAACAGTTTTCCCAGTATCCTTGGAGGATTGTTTTGCTAGGGAACCTGAGTTATGGCTTTTGTTAGCCTGGAGGAAACATCTTCTTGCAGCTTCTTTGTCTCCATGCAGCGTGGCGACGGTGTCATTTTTGGCATGGTATTTGAGCTTCAGATGGGCAGTTGAACATGCTGCTCATAGTCCCACCAACCCCGTTCTCCCTATTATACAGTCATAGAGAGAAGAGCAGTCGATCACCAGAAATGGGATCTTGACTGTTTTTTTTTTGCCTCTCCCTTCTCAAAAGTTATGAGCATCTCGATTTAACCCCAAGTTTTTGTTGATGAGCTGTTGAATCCGTAGAGTTCAGACCCAACGTATGGGGAGAGGTTTTTCTCCGTCAGCTGGAGAGCCCGCTTCTTCTCCTGGGTTGGAGGTTTTGGATATTTGATCCCGACCTCCTTTAGATCAGCAGTTGTGATCTCAACAAGGATCTTCTCCCTCGATGCCGCTAAGGGTGTGTACTCAGCGAAGCGACCGATGGGTCCTTTGCCTTCTCGAGCCGATTGTTTGACTTCCTTCTTTTTCTCCTAGAAGGGATTTTTGGAAGACTCAGCAAAAGGGTCTTCCTTCCTGGACTTGTTCAGGTTGTCAGCGTATAACTACTCTTTATACCTGGTATAAGTCTTTGTGATTGCTAGGAACTCGTTGAGAGTCATTGGGCAATCAAGTTGCACAGCCTTCTTCATGTCGGTGCCGAGACGGAGTCCTTTCGCGATGAGATATTTCTTCATGGTCTCATCAGCACCTCTGACCTGAACAACCTCCTTGTTGAACCTCTCGATGTAGTCTCGGAGAGGCTCATTCTTCCCCTGCACAATGGCTTCAAGGGAAGCCACAGTTTTAGGTTGGGTCCTTGATGCCGTGAAATGTGCAGTGAATTTATGGCACAGGTCGTCCCAGGAATCTATGGAGTTCCTCCTGATATTCTTGTACCAGGTCATAACTCCTCGCCTCAGGGTAGTGACGAAGAGCTTCCACTTTACTGCCCTGCACCTCTCTGTAGGTGAGGACGACTTCAATATTCTTGATGTTCTCATCAGGGTTGGTTGTCCCGTCGTACGAGTCCATCTGTGGGGGCTTCTCTAGCCCCTGGAGGATGCGCGCCTCTCTGATACGCCTTGTGAAAGGGTCGTATGCTAGGCGGTCATCATCAGACGCTGATGTGGATAGCGAGCGTCTGTTACGCCTTGGTGAGGTCCTTCTTTCGGGAGACCGTCTGGAGGCTCTCCTGCTGGAAGAACTTCTGCTTATAGAATGCCTCAACGATCTGGATCTGGAAGGATGTGGGCTCCCTCCCCTTCTTTTACGTGGTGAGGAGGGGGGGTCTTCTAGGCAAGGACTGCTGCTTCCTCAGACGCTCTCTTTCAATGTCCATCAAGCGCCGATTTTGCTCCTCGATAATCAACGTTTGACGTTGTACCATGCGGAGAATGTTGGAGAGCTTGGCATCCGCAGGGGATGTGTTGTTTACCTCCTCGTTATTTCGTGGAGGACCGAGGGGGGGCTACTCCTGCAGAGGTATCGCCACTTGGGGGATTTGCTGGTAAGCTTCCTCCCTGGGGCTATCGGCAGGAGACGGCATGAAGGTCTGTCTATCGCGGTAGACGCGGTGGACTTCACTCTTGATGTGTGAACTAGCACCATTGGTAGTCTTGGTGTGTATAGATTGTTTGAAAGCTTTGGTTTTTTGTGGTTAAAAAATGGAGGAGCTTATGGAGTTCCCACATACGACGCCAATGATCGTACCTGATCAGAAGGTGACTACTGGTGCAGTTTGAGACGGTGGTTGATTGCCTTTGTGTTGACTGGAAGGCGGGGGGTGTACATGCAGACACTCTGACGCTCAAGTCAGTACGAGATCAGAATGAGGGGTTTAGAGAGTGAAGAGATTCTAACCTTGGAGACTGCAAAGAGTCCCCTTTATATAGAGGTGGGTGTTGCAGGTGTCGTTGTATGGCATATGTGTGGTTCAGCGGTTACGGATTCGTGGGAATCGTAACCGTCGAGCAAGACTCGCGGGAACGAGGGGAGACGTTACTGTTCAGTTTGAACGAGTCTTTGTTGCTCCGAGCACCTCCCTCGCGGGGATGAGGTGTGTCGCGAGTAATTTACCAGATGTTGAATCTGGGAGTTTTTGTATTAGGCCTAAGCAAATGGGCCTTATTGAGTTCTCTTGATCCAGAACACCAGCTAAGTTTTATTACTCAATTGATGAAATGATTCCTCTCATACTAACCATAATTTTTTTTTCCTCTTTTTTCAGCAATTACCAGATGATTTCGGCATGTTTTTGAAGTAGAACTATATCCAAGGTTTAACACTTTGTGGCGATAATGGTCAATGTGAACATTTTGAAGCATATTTGTTGAATGGTCATGTAACACCCCGATTTTTAGTATTAGATTAATTTAATATTATTATATTTGTTAATTGTTTTATTAATTGGGAGAATTAGTGAGTTAGTGGATTTCTAGTGATTGAGGGTATATTGGTCATTACGGGAAAGAGGTATTTTTGTGAAGTGTGAGAAAAGAAATTTAAGAATTTAGAGAATAAAGGTGCATGCGTAATTAGGGGGTTTAAGTGGAGTAAAAGAGTAGCGTTTATTTTGGTGAATGAGAATTGACTAAGTTTGTTAGTGTAAGTGACCCAAACTCATAATATAAATAGAATAGTGTGTGTTGTGGTGAAATTAGGTTTAGCTCATTTTGTCACAAACACGAAAGAGGAGGCTAGAGAGAAGAAACTTGGAGAGAAAGAAGTGAAGAGAACTCAAGGGCAAGAGTGAAGGGGGTAGATTCCATCTTGGAGAGCTAACTTTGGTGAAGATTTGAAGTAAGAGGGAATGTTACTTTCACCATTTAGGTTTAATAAACAAATGGGTAGTTGTGGGTATTTTGATTTAGCTTTAATTTCATGAATTGATGATGATTATGTGGTAATTTTGTGCTCCAATTGTTGTGGTTATTTTGGGTATGTGAAAATGATGAAATCATGTTGTTTTTGTGTCAAAGTTCATGTTTGGTTATTGTGATTTGGTACCTTTGTGAATTTTGATGAAATTGGTGAAGAACATGATAATTGATGATGATTATGGCTTGCCAAGTTGATTTTAATTATGAGTGTATGATAAATGTTGAATTCATGAGATTATGTTGATTGAAGTTGTTGTTGTTGTGCTCTTGACAATTATGAATAAGTTTGTGAAAAATGATGAAGATTGTTGTTGAATTGATTAAGTTGGTGTTGTGTTAATTGTAATGGGTTAATGTGATGTTGTGAATATGAAGAAAGATTGTTGTTGTGTTGTCGCTATGTTTGGATGGTGAGTTGTTGTGCTAAAATGATGTTTTGAGATGATATTTGGATTAATAGGAAAAACATGATAATTAGTGGTGAAATTGAGTATGATTAAGTTGGTTAAGCTAAGTTTGAGGTGAAAATGATTGGATAAAATTAGTTTAAGGTTTTGGGACGATTCTGGTGCGAATTGGATCGAAAAATGGTGTTGAAAACGGTATTTTCACGAAAAACAGAAAAATCGGAAATCCCTGTCCTGTCAAGGAAGCATGACCGTGCGCCCCTGGGGCACAGACCGTGCGTTTCTCTCGACAATAGGACACACGACCGTGCACCCCTGTGGCACGACCGTGCGCCCTTCCCTGTGCGTGGGAACTTCAATTTTTCGTCCGTTTAAGGCATCCAATGCACGTGAATGGGTCCCAAACCCCTAAACTTGATTATTAGAAGTATAATGAGGATATATATAATTGATTAACTTGGACTTTGATGTAAGGAAACTTAGGGGTTAAATGGTTAGAGACGAACTTGTAAATTGTCTTTAATTGAGCTATGATATGTATGCAAACTTGTTATTTGATTAATGAAGTATGAATTATGATGTAACATGTTAAGAATGTGATGAGGATGTGATGAATTCGTTGGTGATAGGTGAATGGAAATTTGTTTTATTAAACATGGATTGTGAACTATGTGAATGAAATTAAATGAGGATGTTTTGTTGTGATGATCATGATATGTTGATGAATGGTAAATGATGATGCTGAATGGATGATTATGATGAGATGATGCCTTGATTATTGACTTGTTGATGTGTGTGACCTTACTTGGTTTGACAATGCAATTGGTGTTGATTTGGTGATGTTATGTTATATGATGGAGTGAATTGTATAACAATGAGGTGTATGATTGGTGGGCATTATCGAGTCTATATGTGGGTCCATGCATTCATAAGTCAGTCCTATGCAAAGACGGGTGGATTATTCGGTAACATATCTCCGATTTTTCGATTATGTAAAGACGGGGGATCACTCAGTAACATAACTCTGATATCCAACAATTGGTACCACATGCATGTAGAGTCCTTTTAGGCGCACTGCATGAACATGATGAGTCGTATGTGGCAATGTTTTGGCGTGAACTTGTGCATCTAGTTGGTAACTGTATGACTGATGATTGTTTATGAGGTGAGTTTGATATAACTTGGGGATTTATTCATTGATGAGATGCAATTGGTATGTTTTTACCTTGGTGATTATTTGTTGATGGAGTTATGTTATGCATATTTTATAATTATAACCAGACTTAATATGATGTCTGCTTATATGAAGATGTTGCTTTGCCTGAACTTACATGCGTTTATAATTCCTTTATGTTGAACGTATATCTTACCCTCCAGTGGTTTTTTGGTCGCCTGCATTCTCGTGGTGTAGACGTGCAGGTTGAGGACTAGTTTTGCTTGTGAGTATGTTGAGGATGACGTGATGTCTACTCGTTTTTCTTGCTTTTGAGGAGTCTAGATTAGATGCTCTGATTTAGAATTTTGGGGATTGTCTTATTTCCTTTTGGATTGATGTTGATGGATCTATATGATCAAGTTGTTGATATATTATATTTTGAGATGTTATGATGTGACCCAAGATTATCTTGTCAAGATATTTATTTTCGATGTGATCTGTTAACAAAGGCCTTATTACATATGTCCTTAATCTTTATGATATATTTAATATGTCCTAATTTTATATTCTCAATTTCAAACAAATTCATCTTCTATATTAGTAATCTATAATAAAAATTAAAAAGTTAAGTCAATATCCTTGTACATCCTTATTTACCATAAATAATATTCAATTCTATACTGTTTGTTTGAAAGGGTCCCTTCAATTCAACTCCAACTAATTAATTACTAAAACCTTCAAAACGACGTCGAAGCTCTGAACTTCTCCGATGGCCGGAAACTCCTTACCGCCGGTGAACCTCACCGACAATGGCCGACCAGTGCTCTTACCGAACGAAATCGAATGCTTCTTCCTCTCCGGCGTAGACCTTCTCTGTGAAGACGAACCCAATTCATGGTTCCCTCATCTCAAATCCGGCCTCCTCATCCTCACCACTCACCGCCTCCTCTGGCTCCCCGACACCGCCGTAGCATCCTCTTCCTCCGCCTCCGCAATCCCTCTTTCTTCGATCTCCCACATTTTCCCTAACAAGAAGTCTCTGAAATCCGTATTCGCCTCGCGAAGGATCCGTTTTCAGGTATCGCCGGAGACGGGATCGAGATCGGTGGTTGTTACGATTGTGGTGAGGGGGAAAGGGGACTGTGATGCTTTTGTGGGGAAGTTTTGGGAGAATTGGAGAGGTAGAGCGTGGGAGGAGTCGGAGAAGGTTGCCAGTTCGAGCTCGAATGCAGCGGCTGGGGGAGGTTCGGCTTCGAGCGGGATTTATTCGAGTGACGGGACGGTGAGGATGGTTGGAGTTTCGGGGATTTTAAGGAAAGAGCAGGAAATGTGGGAGAGTACTGATAAGAGTTTGCAGGATGCTTTTCAGGATTTGAATGCTCTTATGGTAATGCCTTTGCTTTCAAGTAGAATTGATTTTGCCTCCATATTTGATTCTACTTGAAGCTAGAAATTGAAACTTTTGATTCTAGAATTGATTTTTAACACTCAAATTTATTGTCCAACTCACTTTTACACGCGTGTATACTAATAGAAATCACTTCACTTTTAACTTGACTTTAGTGAGAATCAACGCATAATCAAACATACACTTAATTGAATGTAATAATATGCATTGATGTTGGACAGTGACACATGTTGGACACACCTTCGATCATAAGTGTCGGTGCTGCCTGGTTTTTTGTTAATTTGGTGCTTATTTTGGAACAAATGAATGTTATATTTGAGGTTTTGGTGAAAAGGAGGAAGATTTTGATGTACTGAATTGAGTTGAATTGCGACACTTCTTGTTGAAAGCATGTCTGAGTGTCTAACACACTCATACGGCACAAACGCATGTGGTTTTATTCAATCAGTTCCGTTTTCTCAAATTATTGTTTCTACGTATTGTACTGGTGTCCATGTTTGTGTCCGTGCTTCATAATAGGTTGAACTGCATTCTTTTTATCAGAAGTCTAGTTTGTTTTGTGATTGATAGACCTACAATTATGTCGTTAATTTAAGGAGAATGTCAATGAGTGCTCTAAGAGAATTGGTTAAGAAACCAAAAGAAGTAATTTTGTTTTGAAAATTGGTGTAATTATTACATTGACAAAAGTGACATTTTGTATTTTCAAGACAAAATTTCCTTTTATGGATACCTTAACTGGTCTTAGGGAACTCGTTAGCAAGATTCCTATTTAATAGAAATTTGTTCAGAATTCACTAGTGCATCATTTTTCAAATCTTTATGTATGTAACCAACTTCACTTAGGGGGGAAATGATTTGGTTGTTGTTATATGACTTGCTTTAGCCACAAGTTAGAAGGAAATATTAGGTTGTTGTTGCTGTTTTTGTTGATATAAGCTCCATGTTTCTCATGCTGAGAAATGTGTTCTATTTCTAAACCATAATTCCCCTGTAAAGAAAATTCATTTTTGTTTGTCTTGAAGTTTACACTGTTAATTTATGTACCTGGAGTAATTTGTGGAACATGTATTTCCTTCTCATCTTAGACTTAGTTATATAAAAAGGCGAAAAACACTTGATTTGGTTTTGATTGATGAGGATTAGTCAGGCAAACGAAATCTGATTTAATAAATATTCAAAGTTCAATGTTAGTTTTATTGGTGAACTTGTGAGCGGAGTTTTACCTTTATGTGCAAACAGACTTGACCTCTTTGTTTCTCTGACTTGATTGTGACAGTTGTAGTTAGGTCTAGAAGTAATTTTGTAATATCTTAACTAGTTTTTTTTTTTTGGCTTGTTTCATGCTTAAGCTGCTTTAAGTTTTGAATTAATCATGGATTTGCAGAGCAAGGCTAAAGAGATGGTGATGCTAGCGGAAAAAATGAGGCTAAAACTTCTGTCAGGCTCAACTTCTCAAACAAACACAACTAATGATGAGGAGATGGGTTCAAAGGAAGAGATGCAAGAATTGTTATTGAGTGTTGGTATAATATCCCCTGTTACGAAAGAGTCTGCAGGTGCTTTGTATCATCAACAGTTATCTCGCCAGGTTCTCTTATCTCTGCTCTGCAATCATTTATTATTTTCTCAGTAATCAAAAGATCATGTGAGTTGTAACTTTGTTTTGTAAGACATGCTTTTAAGAAAGATTTCTGCATTATTTTTGGCCTTTTTTCCTTAACACTTAAGACTGTTTTTATCTATGGAATTCACAATTGAGGAATTTTATAATGGTTCCTTTTATTCCTGCTATTTTTAATTGGGGGGGATGGGGAATTCTCATGTCTTATGTTGTTCATTGCTTAAAAAAGTGTTATGGTTTCAGAGGCTCATGGGGACATGAGTTTTGCTAGTACCAAAGGAACAGGAAACCATTTATAAAATATGCTTTGGCTATGTTTGGTAAAGCCAATAAGCTAGCTTATAGCTTCTTAGACCAGCTTATAAGCTTGTTTAAAAAAATGAAATGTGTTTGGTAACAAGCTTCTCTCACGAGCTTATAGCTTTTTTTGAGATGCTATTTTAACTAGCTTTTGAGCTTATAGCTTATAGCTTTTCATATTTCCTTCCACTTTTAACCTTATTAATTTAATTATATATTTTTTTCGTTTTATTGAAATCAAACAACCTCCCACGTTTAAATATATAACTTCCCACGTTTTTACTTTTACGTTTATACATATTGCTTGCTTTTGCATTTTTTTTTTTTGAGACCATTCTATTAAAAACAATAATAAAATTAAGCAAGTTTAGTTAAATAAAAAAAACTTAGAATTATAACATGTTTATGAATCTGGAATATTTAATTTTTTAAATGAACTATCTATAATTGAAGTTAAATAGGTTTTGTTAAATAAAAATATCAACTGAATTCGTAAAGTACATTTATCATTTTGGAGTTAAAAAGAAATACATTAAGAAAAAAAATGTTTATAAACATAAATTATCAAAAAAAATAAAAATGTCCTTTTATGTCATTTTATATTTATCAGCCACTTCAACAGCTAATTTTATCAAACACTTAAATTGTAAAAAGCTAAGGTTTTCAGCTATAAGCTATCAGCTATCAGACATCAGTTATAAGCTAGCTTTTCAGCTATCAGCTAGCTTATAACTTATTTTTACAAAACAGACCCTTTGTTACATTGCATAGAAGCAATGGGAAAATTCAATGGTCTGTATTTCTAAAGCTGTAGAGTTAATTAATGGTCGCTTGACTGATTACCATTTTTTAGTTTTCTGTTTGTTTAAAATATTCTAATCTATCCTTGATAATACTTAGTTGGCAGATTTCGTTAAAGTTCCACTAGAGAGATCCGGAGGAATTATCAATCTAATTGACATTTATTGTTTCTTCAACCGTGCTCGTGGGACAGGTTTCAATACTCTTCCATCTGTGTTCCCTTAGAAATGATTAATTTCAAGTTGTAGATTGTTTGAATTAATACTGCCCTTTTTTGGTTGTCAACTAAACAGAGTTGATCTCACCTGATGATTTGTTGCAAGCATGCTCTCTGTGGGAGAAGTTTGATGTGTAAGACTAGCATGATCTTCTACTTTAATTATTTCTGCTTATGCATTGTTGTAAATTGTGGTCATAGCATAGAACCAACAAGTAGATGACTTCAATTCATAATCTGGGATTCTAACTTGTTTAATCCTTTAATGCAACCCCGGTTGGGATTGTTATATTTCCATGCATTGACAATGTTATTCGATTGTTTCAGCCCAATTGTTCTGCGGAAGTTTGATAGCGGCGTCATGGTAATACAAAATAAGTCCCACAGTGATGAAGAGGTACGCTTGTTTAACTTTTCACCTTATGTAGGTTTTATTGGGTGAAATATGCTGGGTCTTGTTACTATGTATTTATTAACTTGGGCAATGCATCTGTCTTGTGCCCGTCCACAATATGATTTGGTGCTATGCCCTAATTGTGAAATTGTAAACTTTGTAGAATAGCTTTTTTTATTCTAGTTATGTTTTCTTAGTAAGCTCTAATCTCTGGACTTTTGCTCGGGTTCTTCCCAGACAGTGTGATAGGCCTGGTGGGTCCCACAAGTGAGGGGGGACCGCCATCGCCTGACACTGTGATAAAGAAGAGTTGTAATCATGGTTGTAAAAATCGAGATCCCACTAACGATCGTTTGGTTATAGAAAAAGCGTAGATTGTAGGGTTGTAAACGGATCGCAAGATCCCACCAAATAGATAAATTATAAAAATAACTAAAAAAATAACCTGTAGGTCTGGTGGGTCCCACAAGTGAGGGGGAACAGTCACCGCCTGGTACTGTGATAAAGAGCAGTTGTAATTGAAAAATTTCATGTGACCTCAATTTTGGTTGGCTTGAAGTTGTGTTATGCTTGCACATTTGGATATGGTTGCTCTTTTTGTCAGAAAAAAATAACTTGAGTGAGAGGACAACTGTCAGTTCCTCCTGCATAAATTTGGCTGTTTTCTGTTTGTTATTTGGTTAGACTACCGAACCAGTGACCTGACCTTTTGACTCATTGGATCTCTGGTCTATAGATTATGCAAGGTTCTTTAGCTTTTTTCATTTGTTTATGCATAAAGTAATTCGGCTTTTTGTTAATTTACCAAATATGTCATGTTAATATTCAAATTTGAAAGTCGAATGTTAGATCTCCCATTTGTGGTCTTGAGAAGATTTTATATCTGTAACAAACTACACAATATTTGCCAAATTTATTGATTAGCATGAACTAATCCTTCCCTCTGCCATATAAATTGCTTCGGGTATGTTGTGTATATAATGAATCTACGTTCAATTGTTTGCAACATGGACATGAGATTCAATTTTAGATTATTTATTTCTTCCCTCTGCCATTTAAATTTCTTGAGGTACGATGTTTGTATAATGAATCTACCTTCAATTGTTTGCAACATAGACACAAATTCATATTTTAGATCAATGCCTTGTATCTTCTCTAATGTGTTAACTGTTTTAATATTATGACGTTGTTTGATCCATGTAGCCGACCATACTTAATGGGATAAAGCTTGGTTCTTGTTGTTGTTGTTGTTCTAAATGTGTGAATCTTCATATACGGTTTTGCTGTTTGGTGTAGGTTTTCAGTAAAATTAAGGCACTTGTTATGAAGCCTGATGCTCTTCGAGCTGGGATAAGTCCTAGTGATGCTGCAAGGACACTGGGAGTTGCCCCAGCAATGGCAAAAGAACATCTCTTGTCTGCTGAGAGCAAGGGTACACTGCTGTACTACTTTCTTCAATATTTTCTTAGCAACATATCTTTATTCTTATTTTTTTTCTTTCAATCTTTCCCAGGTATACTTTGCAGAGATGTAAGCCCGGATGGATTTCGCTTTTATATTAACTTGTTCCCAGAAATTGATCGAGATGATCTGTATTTGTAAGTGAACTTTCTAGAATTGATATGTAGTTTTGGCTTCTTCTTTTTTTTTTTGAAGAAAATAATTTTGCTTATTGATATTCTGGTCAAACATGTTCCTCATTGAGCTAAACTTAATTGCTTTATTTAGGGTTTGCTTAGTATTCCTTGTTCAGTTGCCCTATGTTCTGTTTTATTTTTCACATGAAGTGTTTATTTGTTAAAATTGCAAATGAGACAATCATCGAATTCTTCCACATAAATTTTTTGTATTTTTTCTTTGGACCCATCCTCTTTGTAGCTTTTGTTTCATGATTAGCAAAATTATTTTTAGATAATATGGTTAAAATCTTTCTACTTGAAACATACAAATAGAGTGTGTTATCGTTTCCATTTTAAAATAGGTGCATCACTTTTTAAATCCATATCATTGGCTTTGCAGTCAAGCTCTCTGCTTTGTAGTTAGTGTTTTGATTGATATCCCTATTCCCACATCTTATTGGTTTCCAATTTGATTATGTTTCAATGATGGAAGGAATTTTTGTTCATTGATTGATGTTTTATTTGTGTTGTGATGAAGTGTTGCATCTGCTATTTTTGCAGAGTAAAAGATCAGGGTATTTATCCCTCATGGGTAAGAGCAATCCCTGCTCATGGTTAAAGTGGCAAGCTTACCCAATTCAAGGTATATCACAAATTTTCAGTGCCAAGAACTGGCCTGACTTGGCTAGTTTGTGTATATTTTGCTCATTAGTATTAGAGGAGGAAAAAAATTACACACATGTGCTTCATTAATATTAGATTTACATTGTAAAGAACATTTGACAAAATCATCATGAAGAATGATTATAGTGATTGAAAGAAGGTACATCAAAATAACATTTTATCCATACATTACAAATTTGCCCCTTTGTTGGCAAATGGAAGCTAGAACTTTGCTCAAAGTTACATTACCTCCACTCAGATGGATGATTGTCCTTGGGATTTTTAATTTTAAAATTTAACACAGACGCGTGCGCGCACACACATATATGTAATACAAGCAAATAAAAAGTTTTGCAACTTTGCAAGAATCTGAGAAATTGAATTGAAGTGTTATTAGAACTCGAACTGCATGTTTGATGTGTATCCAAGTGCTGCAAGATGAGTTGCTATGGCTTTATTCATGGGTGGTGGACCACATCTAAGTATCTGCAAAATGAAACCATTTTTTTTTTAAAATTATTACTAGGTGATGGTGAATTTTCTTGGTGTTATATAATGTCAATATGAAAAGGGAAGAGATTTGATTCATTGTTAATTGGCAATTAAACCTGGATATCAGGGGCAGGTGCTGGACAATGAGATTCAATCATCTCCTTTGATATGTACCCAATACCACCATTCCATTGATTAGGAGGCTGTCAAATGTGTTGAAAATATATCAAACATTTAATTCTACAAACAACTAAAATTTGTTTAGTACTTCCCAGAAAATGTTTGTCCAAGATAAAATTAGTTTTGCACTTATTGAATAAAATGGATTAGGGGTCAAATTGTTAGTTTAATATAACTATTTTAAAACACGTATTTGGAGGTCATGTAATTAAGAGCAAAAATTTAAATAATTGAGGAGTGTGTACAATATAAAAATCCTATATTATTATTTTTTGTATAGATTTGATGGAGCAACAAACCTTATTAAGAACGTGAAAGACATGGAATCTGTGAGTAAATGTGTCTGCAAAGCGATCTAGTTCTTCCTGCATCACCAAACATATACACTGATGTGACAAATATGATTGTAATATACTAATAGATACAACAAATCTTATGATCTAATTAATCTCATGAGTAAATTTATGTTGAATTTAATTCTATTATACACGAGGACACAACAAAGACATAGCTAACATTTGGAAGTCAAGTTTAGTTCTCTTACCCACTATATTCCTATGTTAATAGTAGTTCTATATTCCTCACAAGCAAGAAACCACTACTCTAAAGACATGATTTCTTAAGAGTTGTGTTATTTGAACAACCATTTTCAATGACAACTTATGAGACAACCATATATTTACAAAGAAAAATGTGTATTGACACGAAAACTAAAGCAATAGAGAGAGTAAAAACCTAATGTAAGTATGAGAGAGAAAATTGTCATAAAAGTTGTCTCAAAATGATTGTACAAATATCATTTCTCTTTCTTAATTAAGTAGGTTACCTTTAGTAGGATATCGTCCACCGTCACATTGGCGTAAATAAGGTACAACTTTGTTTTGTCCTTTGGATTTTCCAATATGGCTCTTATGATCTGCAACAAAAGATGATAACATGCAAAAATGTCATTTTCTATCTACTTTCAAACTTATAAGATGTTATTTTTTTACCCGAACAATTATAAGTTGAATTTGGTCGGTAGTTAAGTATAATCTGATAAAAAATTATTTCACTCAATAATCAAACTTAAGTTCTCTCGAAAGATTCATCTTTAAATGTCGTTGACCGTTTGATCTCAATAACTTTGTTACCAAGATGAATTTAATTACTGTACTAGAGGGAAGTATAACTAAATGTACATTTCGTATATCTTTTTAACAAGTACACCTTTTTAAGTGCCTAAATGGCAGATTCATTTGTACCTGAAACATTGGGGTAATGCCTGAACCTCCAGCAATCATTCCAAATGCCCTAACTTGGCCAGGTTTGTAACTGAAACGTCCCTACAAGCTCCAGCAATCCATTGTTATACTTACATTTTCAAGTAGATAAAAATATGAAAATTTAAACTATGCATTGTTTAGAGCTTCAATTTCTTTATAGTTAATAATTTGTTTACTCAATTTTTATTTTGCCTAAGATGGTAGTAAGTACCTTGGGGCCCTTCACGGCCAAGTTATCATCTTCCTTCATTTGTCTAAAATGGTGGGACATTTTTCCATTTGGGTACATCTGCTTGCACATAGTTGATGTACATGATTATTTTCTCAAAAAAAGTTTGATAATATATAAGTATGCGATTATGCGAATTTATTATTTTTCACATACCTTTCTTTCCCCCTTAAAAAAAGTATGTGAAAGATAATAAATTCACTTATTCTTTTGCGAAAATTTGTCCACAAAAAAATTGTACCTTCACAACTAATTCAAAATAGCCAATATCTGAATCCAATGTGATTGGAGTATATGATCTCATAACTTCTTCTCCTTGACTATCTCTTCCTCTGCTCAACATTTATACCAAATGTTACACAATTAATTAATTTTGCCTTTTTTCTTCAAATTTATTAAGGAAAATGACACTCACTAGTCTAAGATATGTCCACTTGACAAATACATTATACTCCCTCCGTCTTAAAATTATTGTATTTTTAATATTTTTTCTATGTCTCAAAATAATTGTCACTTTAGAATATCAATGCATCATTTATTATTTTTTTCCACTATTATACACTTATTTATTGAATTTCATCTAACTTAACTACTTCACTAAATACAATTAATAAAGGTATTTTAGTAAATAACACTAATTTTATCATTGAAATCAACACAATTAATTATTTCCTTAAAAATCGTACATAAACCTTAAATGACTATTATTTTGATACGGTGATAGTATCAGTTCTTTTTTTTTTTTTTAAGACATTGAGCTATCTTTTGTTACACTCACCTCCTAGATCCTTTCTAGAAGTAGAGAGAGTATGTGTCATTCAACCAATAATTGTGGTGTGTGGGTGTTTGCTTAAAAAGAAAAGGGATGTATGCATATTTAAACATGGTTTAGAATAGATGGTAACAATTTTTCCTTATTGACAAATTTAGAATTTTTTTTGTAGATTAATTAGTTAAATGATAATACTAGAGCAATATATCGGGAATCTTTTTCAAACCTGACAAGTATGTTTTTTCCAACAGGAAGGCCCAATATCGAATTAGGAGTTGGAAGGGCAAATTTGAATCTTGCAGCATTGGGACTGATCATGGTCTTCTTTACAAGTTTAAATTCTTTGAAATTTTTGGGGTCCAAGCAACCTGAAATTTTTGTCGTTTAGATGATCACTTTGTATTCAAAGGTGACTAAATAATGACATTTCATTTTTGTATGAATCAAAAGCTCTCTATAAGTTGAACATTGAGCTCGAGTTCACTAGTTAAGTTGAAAGTAATATTTTAAAAATCAAGTTGAACCAGACAGTTCAACCGATTGAACATAGAATTGACATTGTTTACAATTCCATTATCTGAGCTATTCAATTGCAATTTCGCCCTGGTTCAAACAGTGTAAAACAGTTGAACAATGATATATGTTCTTGATGATTCGATGTGTAATACAATTTTAAAAACATTGATTGAAAGAGATTTTTATCATCTCATCTTATAAGTGCTCTTAAGATTATATAATGACAATTTAAAATTATTGAAATAAAATATTGGAAATGATGACTTTGAAAATGATGATATAAGTTAACAAAATCTAGTAACAATAAAATAATAACAACTACACCTTTGGGGTTTTTGCGATAGTAAATATAAGCAGCCGTTAGGCCAACAGCAACAAGAGCAATTGCACCATTAATTTCAGGCTCCAAGTTCTGAGCAAAAGGTAAGGACTTGAAAAATAATGCAGGGAAGCTAAGTGTCATGTTGAATGGTAACTCCAACATTATGTACAAAAATTGGCTAATTAATCAACAACACCCTGGTTTATAAATACACATTTGTATATGAATGAACACTGCAATATATATATACACTCCTTTAACTGGTTAGTCTTTACTCCTTCTAGATACTATAGAATGAAGCAAAGAATAATCCCAAACGTCTCAAGAAGGATAGCATATTCAACTATATTTTTACATTGTTTCTTAAATAATACTATGTATACAAACCAAACAACTGTGCTCAACTGATTAATGAGGTCTACTAAACGACGAATCGTTTAGGAGAACCTGAATTTGATTTTTAGGTGGAACAATTCTTGAAAGACTATATTTATCCCACGACAGAATTTCAGATTACCAATGTCTTCTTTCCCTATGAACTGGAGGGTGAACGACTTAACGCCAAAAAAATAAAAATAAAATTATGTATCATCTATGGAAACGGTTTATATGTAGTTGGCAGTGTTGGTAGATGAGTAACCACTACTAAAGCTCTTTTTCCCCATTAGATAGCACTTTTAAAACGACCTTATATAAAATAAGTTGTCTTTTTGCCGTTTGGGTTAAGCTTATTTTTTCTTTATAAACTATTTTTTTATAAACTACATTTAAAAACTAATGAATAATACATTAAAACTTATTTATTTGCATAGCTTTAATCCAAACGGGTCTTCATCACACAAAAAATAATAATGGTCTATTGAAGTGATTTGTAGAGAATGCAATATTTTGTTTCTCTTTTGTAACCCAAAAGAGAGAGAATGCAATATTTTTAGTAGTCCTTTTAAGTTTATTTATACATACTAAGAAAATTAGTAAGTTTTGTTATTTTTGATATTATTTTTTTTTCTTTATAATACCCTCAGAAATTTATGATCTCAATCGACTTCTATCTTTATCTCGTATATATGGATTTTGCTAGGATGCACTTAGTAGTTTATGAAAGAGATTTTAACAATATGTACATTAGAGTGTATTTAATCACTTTTAGTTATCACTTGCTAAAATACTCTTTCTAAAAAAAAGTGAATTCTAGTAAATACTTATAGGAGTTGTTACAACGGGACTCCACTTGTGTATCATTCAAGCGGGAATGTCACTGATATTGACTAATCCAACTGTGACACATAAGTGATGGTCGGATTTAGGCAAATGTACCAAATCGTTTACCAAGTAATAAAGTGTAAATAGAGTATCGTATCCACATAGATTGTCGTTCAAACTAGGCAATTCGCGTTACTTATTTGGAAACAATTAAAATAAATAAAAACAATAAATAAAAGATAAAGGAGGGTTTTGTAATTTAGTCTGTTTACAGCAAAGCTAGAGTTTAGAAGTTTACCTGATTTTTTATTGCAGAATGTTAGCGGCGGTTAGGATTCTTCGAATCCCCTCTATTCGTATATTGGAATTAATTAATGGTAAATCATTATTCAGTTTTTAGTGTCTTCTATCTAAGTAATGAGTTCATGGGGTTTTACTACCTACCAGCTGTAAAGTTGCACCTACTAATCACACGGGTTGGTACGTGTGGGGTCTTACTCTCTTAGAGGTTTGGGTTCATCGCCCTCCAGCTGTCAATTGCAACCTTCCACCGGAGTTTCTACGTGTTTCAGTGTGTAGGGAGATACACTTATGTGCGTAGAGGTATGTGTAGGTTCTTACTTTTTCAGAGGCATTTGAATCAATAACGAATATTAGGGTTCCTAAATTCTCAGTGTCCTAAAGGTACCCTCGTCTATTGAATCTTAGAAGAACATTGACACACTCTCCCTCTCGGTAGTTCTACAAACGGGCAGCCCTATCTCATCTACCTTACCATGGATGAAAGAAGAATGAAGATACTACTCTGATTTAAGTCATGAAGTCATTGTGTTTCCCTAATTATTGTTAATCGTTATCTTAGTTACTTCTTGATATGGGCATGTTTGCACCAATATTAGGTATGTCACCTTCCTAAGTATTGTTATCTCAGTGTGGTTAGCTTCAGAGGAGACAAATCTTATGCACTAGTAAAATTAAATAGGATTCAAAAAATAATTGAATGAAGAACTTAAATTAAATAATCCAACAACAAAATAGAGGTTCATCTTAGAACCCTAGACTAAAAAGGTTTAGTTACTCATGGTACCTAAAGACAAATTACAAAAGAAATAAAACATACCCTATAGACTTAGAGTGAGGAGAGAGACTCCTTCCTTGAAGCTCCTAGTGCTTGTCTTCCTATTGAACTGCTTCGTTCTGAATGAGAAAATATGAATGAGAGGACTGATATTTATAGGGAGAGTTTCCATCTGAAGTTTGGCTTAAAAATCGGGCTTTTCCACTTAAAAGTAGCAAAAAATATTCTGGCCCACTCCTAGCACACTTGGGACGCATACTTGGGCATATGAGGGTATTTTTCATGCCCCTCAAGTGTGACAGCACACTTGGGGCACCTGGCAACACACTTGGGGCGCTTCAGTGCAATTTTCTGTGCGGAATCGCCTATTTCTTTGTCTTTTTGGGTGTTTGCTTCCATATAAGATGTCTTGGGACTTGAGAACAGAATTCCTCCCTTTGCAATGTTTCCTGAGGCCTCTTGAATCTTCATTCATGGTCTTCCCAAAGTCTTCACAAGTCTTCAAATGTTTTGTTTTGCCGATTTGCATGATTTCTTCGTGAATTACATAAAAACACCCTAGAATTGCTATGTTTCAAGAAAAGTAGAATTACATGACTTATATAGAAAACATTACAAAATGTCCCGAAATCATATGCAATTCAACTATTTTGGATGAAAAACTAACATTAAAAAAACCCTAGAATTCTAATACTCCTCTATTCTAGATGAAAAACTAACTGAAAATAACTGAAAAACATGCTAAGAATAGCGTAAGATGACATGTCAACAATAAGCCAATTCAACTATTTTCTCTCTCTCTCTCTCTCTCTCTCTCTCTCACACACACACACACACACACACACATTTAGCAACATGCACATAACTTGCTAAAATACCCCTTCTAAAAATTTAGTGCATGTACGTTAGCGAATCACGCACACATACACAAGTTTAGCTCTTGTCCATCTCTCTTATGTCTTATCAACTTGTTTTCCATCTTTTTGACAAACTGTAAGATCCATAATTTATCCTACATAGTATTAGGGTTTTTGTCTGTCAAACCTAGAAAGTGTTGTCAATCTAAGTTTCTATTTGTTTAATTATTGAAGACTGCTTTGTCACAATACTAAGTGTGCTTAATATGATGTCCATGATGTTATGCATACTGATGACGGAGCGTCATATGACATTTTTGGCTATATTTTTAGTATTTATCTTTGCATTTGAAGACAAATAAGATGAAAGTTATAGGAGTTGTCAATGGTTTGAGGAACATATTCTATTTTTTTCACTTGAGTCATTGTAATTCACTTTTAACCTAGATCATGCAACTCCATATAGACATGGCAACACAAGCCGAATTAACTTGGTCTGGGTGTGGGTGCGGGGAAAACTCATGGTTTTAATGCGGGGGCGGGGGCGGGGGATAGTTACACCCGCCCCGCACCCACCCCCGCCCCGCACCCCTATATACGAATTTAGACAGAATTTGAAGATGTTTTAAGCTTGTTAGAAGCTTTTGTTTTAATTATTTTCCCACTAAACATGTTTTTTTTACAGTGATGTTCTGATATGTATTGATTTTAGAAGCTTTTGTTATTAGCTTTTTTTGTTACTGTGAAAAAAAAAATTTACTACAGTTTTCTCGGGTGGGGTTGGGGCGGGGTTGGGAAACCCGTCCCCGACAGGTTTGGGGGCGAGGGCGGGGACGGGTATGTTAAAACCGCCCCCGCCCCGCCCTGTTGCCATGTCTAACTCCATATGTGTTTTTAGTGTTTTGTAGTGAGAAATCATGTAAATCGACAAGTCAAGACATCACGTGAAGGATCAAAGATATGAAAGTAAAGACCAATGGTTCCTAGAAGATTTTTGAAGACAATACAAAGAGAAGAAAATTCATTTCAAGTTCCTAGGAGTTTTGTAGACGGAAGAACGATCGAAAATGAGACGAAAATGCAAGAAATCGCACATGAGAGGCTGCCACAGGCTCCCCTGCGCCTAGCTCCATGCGCTGTTGCGCCCAGTTGTGGCTAGAATTGGCCGTTTCCTTGTTTTTCAAGCTGGATTGGTGCAAAAAGCCTAGTTTTCTTCTCTTAAACCCTAAGTAATCTTTTGCTATAAATAGAGACCCTTACACACAATATTTTTCATTCAGAAAGATAGCGGTTCAAGGCAAGGTCAGGCATATGAGTTTCAAGGCAGAATTTCTTCCTCCTCTTGTTCTTTATAGGGTATGTTTTTTTTATTGTTTTGTTATGTTGTTTGTTGCATGAGCAACTAAACCTCTTGGATTAGGGTTATAAGACGAACCCCCTTCTTATTTGTTGGATTCAATTAATAAAGTTTATATTCAGTTATGATTTTTTATTGTGTTCGATTAAATCCGTCCTTGCCTGTTCTTAATGCTTTTTCAATTGAGAATATGTATCGGTAAACTTGAAGATTGATTTCTAGGGTATTAGTAGACCTGACAACCTGAATTTACTTTGTTCATGGCAATTTCAATTGCCTATTTATCATTTATAGTTAATGAACTTAGGTATGAAACTTCGTAATTTCTAAATCTTCCTTTCGGTAACGCCGTAATTATAACTAGGTCAAATTATAACCATGTTATCTTGCTGCACATGTTATCGTTAGGGTTATATAGGGTTTCTAAATTTAGTTTCTTAAATCACGAGTAGACACCACATAACTAATTGTTTTCTAAGTTAATTCCAGCAAAGACGAAGGGGGGATTCAAGGATTCTCTAATCACCGTTATTAATCTGAATCACAAACCTAATCTCGCATTGGGCAGGGCAATTAAACCCTGCAACTCTATTCAATTCTTTTTACTTTCACTCTTTTGAATAAGTTTTACTAGTTGCTAAGTTGAACGACAATCCCTGTGAAGAATGATAAACTTACTATTTGTTAAGATTTGGTGCACTTGCCAATTTCGTTCATCACATACCTAATTATGTGTGAAATAAATATGTTGTGTTATGTGAAATTAAATGTTTGTTGTTAAAATGATTTGTCAATTAATTAAATTGTATGTCGACTGTAAAATTGATATGATCACTTAAAGTGTGAATTGAGCGTTTGGTGGTTCTAGAGCTTTAAAAATAATTTTATGTTAAAATCTGATAAACACACAAATTATTCTAGTTGTTTAAAAAAAATTGACTCCGATTGCCGCCAAAACTTAAACCAGGATTTTACATATTTATACTATATATAAAGAGAATATGGGACTTTGTGCTGACTTTTTTCATTATTCCAATCATACCCTTAAACAAATTTTCTTATAATAATGTTATGGTATTATTCTAAAAAAGGTAAGAATTTATATCATATTTACTATATTGTTAGTGTCACTGAAAAAAAAATAAATATGGTTTGTTGGGTTTTCTATAATTTGAAAGTGAGAAACATATATACCTATACTTTTAAATTTTAATCAAAATCAAGTGAGGTTCAAAAATTCTAATTTCCAATGGAAGTCTTCTATTTCAAGAGTTATGGCTGATGTTTATTTGACCGGAAATACAACAAAAAGTGCTTCTTTTCATCTATCTTTGATCTTATTTTTGTGAAGAATTTTAGGTTGCTATTGACCCTACCAAGGCTCCATTTATAAAATAGGTTTATTTGGCAACCTACTCTACTTGATTGGGGGAAGTGCAACACATATGGTTTTGTTGTTGGTACTCCTGCTTTTGTTGCTTGTGGTGGAATTTTAAGGATTAACTCAACTGATCATTTAGGGAGTTTTGCATCCAACGTTGCTTCAGGAAATGCTCTTATTGCTAAGCTATCTGGTGTTACGCTGGAAGTTGAGCTAGCTTCATTTAAGAAATGGACAAAGCTTTGGATGGAAACTAATTTTAAACTTGTTGTGAAAGATTTTAGCTCTATTTTATTATTCCCTGGAAGCTTAGAAATAGGTGGTATTGTTGTTGCATGCAATAAAATCTTTGGATTTTATAGTTTCTCATGTTTCAAAGAAGAGAGTCACTGAGCAGATAAGTTAGCTGCTTTAGGTTTCACCGCTCGTAATTTCTCTTGGTGGGATAATGTTCATAGAGTTCTTTTAGACAATTTTGCTAGAAACAATCTAGGGCTGCATTGCTTTAGATTTGTAAATTAAGAGGGTTTTGGCTTTAGTCCCCCCCTCTTCCCTTTTGTATCTTGCTTCTTTCTTTAATATATTTCTAGGGCAGCGTACTGCTCCCTTTTTTGATAAAAAAAATATAACACTTTGGAAAGAAATTTGAAAGTCGAACATTTGCTAAAAAATTTAAGTGGTAGAACCACACGTAACAAATAAACTTGGAGTTATAAATTTTAAAGTGTTCAAACCGATTTAAGGAAAAAGAATTTTTTTGGTTTATTTGGTCATTTGGTCCTCTAAATAATTTCCAGTTTTCATTTTGGTCTCATATCTTGAAAAATCAACATTTTGGTCCCCTTGCTTTTTCTGCGTTATTCAAAAAGGTCTCTGGCTGTTAACTTTAACCCCAAATGTCTATGGTGACCAACCTTAAGACTGGTCCACCATAGATCCAATTAATTATTTTAATTTAAATCGTTTGATTTTTTTAATTAAAAGAGGACCATTAGATTAAGTAGGTCTATTTTATCTTACGATGTACCACCAACATCTAACTTTTTTTCTTTTCTTCATCTTCTTCATTTTCCACTTCTTTATCTTCATCAATCATATTCATACATTGATACAAACAAACCCAGAAAAATAAATTAAAACAAAAAAACATGGATCTCTTCTCTTTTTCTCTAATTACTACAACACCAATACTCTCCTTCATCATTATCAACTCAACCTAAAATCATTCATTCCACCATAACCATCATTTTTTTTGAAACAAAAGACACGTTTTAATGAATTAGATCAGACAATGAATAGGTTACAACATATGGAGGAATATCAGATCTGGAGGTCCCCTCTCTTTCTCTCTTTTCTCCCTTGAGACTTTTTCCATTAAAGTTATGAAGGAATCACGTTCACCACTTGAAGTGGGTTTTCGCAAAGCTGGAAAGGATTTTGAGCATTGTTTTGCAAAGAATAAGACACAAGGTGTTGGTTTAATTGCTCAAGTGAAAGATGGTGGTGATTTTCAGATCTGTGATGTTAAGAAGAAAAAAGGGTTGTTCCTAATTTTTCCTAATTCATGGTGGTGGTGGATTTGTGGTTGGTGATTGTTTGAAAGGGTTTTTCCCTTTTTTGAGTAATGGGTTCTAGGTATGAACAAAAGAACAGAAGAGAAGGAGAAGAACATAAGAGAATGAGATGTACGAGAGAGAGAGGAAACGAGAAAGAAAAGAGAGAACCAGCGTGTGGATGATGTTGTTGTTGTTGCTGCTGCTGCTATTGTTTAATCTGAGTATGCTGGTTCTGCTGGAGTTCTAAGAATTGATGATGATGATGTTGTCGTTGCGTGAATTGATTTCATGATGATGGTGTTGTTGCTATTATTTAATTTGAGAATCATCAGCAACCCATTATACATGTTTGAGAAGGAAAAAAAAATAAGAGATCCATGTTTTTTTTGTTTTAATTTATTTTTCTGGGTTTGTTTGTATGAATGGATGAATATGATTGATGAAGATGAAGAAGAGGAAAATGAAGAAGATGAAGAAAAAGAAAAAAAAGTTAGATGTTGGTGGTACATCGTAAGATAAAATAGACCTACTTAATCTAATGGTCCTCTTTTAATTAAAAAAAATCAAACGATTTAAATTAAAATAATTAATAGGATCTATGGTGGACCACTCTTAAGGTTGGTCACCATAGACATTTGAGGTTAAAGTTAACAGCCAGGGACCTTTTTGAATAACGGAGAAAAAGCAAGGGGACCAAAATGTTGATTTTTTGAGATATGAGACCAAAATGAAAACTAGAAATTATTTAGAGGACCAAATGACGAAATAAGCCATTTTTTTAAAGTGTTCAAACTAATAGAGGTGATTTTGATCCCTCATCATATTTACTTGTGCAGTCCTCACCACCACTTACTACCTTTGAACAACAACCAAACCAAACTTCACCTTCACCTTCACTATTTGAACACAACATTCAGTATGAACAATCATCACACTCTGAAACTTCACCACAAAAACTAGTTAGCCCACGCACACAAGTTGAACCTATTACTAAGACCTACCCCAAACAAGTCTTTAGCTCAAACATCCTATCAGAAATCACCATCACCTATACCAGCAAAACCCATCAAAATTGTTGAACCAAAAGGCAAGGGCAAGGAACCCTTTGTGCTTCTTGATCTTAGTTCATCAGATTTTGATTCATCATCAGACTATGATATAGCTCCCGGCCCTTTCAGACTAGACCAAGCCTACATCTGCGTCTAATTCATATACAACTAAGGAAACAAACCCTAACACTCCCCTATCATCATAACTGAACTACCTAATGACTACTTTGAACCCACACTAGAAAGTATGGCCTTAGCTCCCTTTGGACGTACTTTTGATAACCCACTTGATATCACTTCTGATGCTGATACTTTAATTCTTAAGCTAGCATCAAATTATAAAGCTCAGCCCATGGATATAGATTTTGAACCATCATATGTCAACTTACCTGAAACAACCTCTCACACAACTCCAGCTGAACCGAAACCACAAAATTTATGATTGAGCCAATAATTTCTATATCTTCTGCTCCTTCAACTTCAGATATCCCATCTCTCATAAGCTACTCTACCTTCAACTTAACTTTATCCAAACCACAACCCACTACCAACCCTAAACTTGAGGAGTTCAACACAAATATATATAAATATATATATTGAAATTTCTGGCAGGACCTGATGCTGTTCGTAAAACAGAGTAGAACAGAGTACAAAATTGCAGCGTAAAACAGTAGTTCAGAAGCAAGACAAAACAGATAGAAAGTAAAAGTGCACAGGATATTTGTTAACCCAGTTCGGTGACAAACACACCTACGTCTGGAGGCTACCAAGTCAGGAAGGAAATCCACTATGATAGTCCTAGTTCTAAGTTCTCAGCAAACTCACAGTTTACAACTTATCACCTAGCAACTATCCGTATTGACTTCAACCTAGGAACTCCTAGACCTGAGATCTCATTTCACTTCCCTCAGTCAATCACTGCCCCAGTGATATCAGACTCTAATAACAATCACTGCCCCAGTGATCTTAAACTCAATAAACAAAGTAGGAGACACACTCCAAATACAGAAACGTCACTTTTGCTTAAAAGCTTTAAGTGAATTACAACTCAATAAAACAAACCAACTCTAACAATTGAGTGGTATACAAAAATAGAGCACACATATCACATACTCAATACCTAAGAATAATCTCTCAATAATAGCTCTGGTTGAGTTGCATTTCTTCAATAGCAGCGTCCTCTATTTATAGTCTTCAGCAGCAACAAATAATTGAACTAAATATTCTTCAAAGATATATTTCCAAAATTCTTTAGAAATATATAGAAGCAAATATTCTTCAGAAATATATTTTCCAAAGATTACTTTGAAAATATATTCACAAATAAAAGAAACCAATCTTCAGAATATATCTTACGAAAATATTCTTCCTTCTACGCAGCTTGGAGAATTCTTCAATTAAATCTACAAAAGATCATGTGAGAAAATTAACAGCTCCAAGACACAAAAACAGAACGCAGAAAACCAGCTTCTGAAGGTACTTCTGAAGAACGCAGAAAACCAGCTTCTGAAGGTACTTCTGAAGAGGTGCTTCTGAAGGTCTGAGTCTGAAGGTTCTGCGTCTGAAGGTCAGCATCTGAACAGTGCATCTGAAGGTCAGCTTCTGAACAGTGCGTCTGAAGTTCAGCGTCTGAACAATGCTTCTGAACAGTGCTTCTGAACAGTGCTTCTGAAGTTTCTGCTTCTGAAGACGTTCAACTTTTGAAGTTCTGCTTCCAGCTTCTGAAACGCACAGCTTCTTGTATATTTGATTTTAGCAAACATGAAGTCAACAACCAAATATCCAACAATATCCCCCTTTGGCAAATTTTTGGCTAAAATCAATTTGAGAACAAAGAGATAACACAAAGCAAATTTTTCACTTAACAAAATTGCGAAAGCATGAAGAACATAGCATAAACGTAGTAACTCAAAAAGCAACAGAGTCAGTAGCGGCACACACACTACGTTTCACACATACAGCAGCAGCTTCTTAAACACACACTCCCTCTGAAACAGATCAGCTTCTGACTTTTGAAACACACACTCCCCCTGAAACAGAGACTCCTCCTGAAACTGTATTTTGAACTTAAGAACTTCAGTCCAGTTTTGTATTGCTTCTGGGCACTTCTCCCCCTTTTTAGCCAAACAATTTTGACAAAACAACTAAGTAATCACCAGGATCAGAAAAACAGAGAAACAACAGAGGTTACAAAAGGGAACACACCCAGAAATCTATTCAGAGGTTATAAACATCCATCACAGCACCACACACAGAACCCACATCATAACCATCATCAGTACCATCATCAAAACCATCACAAGATCAGAATCACAAAAACATGGTATCTTCACAGAAGATCAAAACAAAAGAGCACAACTGCAGAGTATAGCACAAAATTGCAGACCAGAAGCACAAAATGCTACCCAGAACATAGCTTACAGTCTTCAGACTCAGCATCAGAAGCTACTTAGTCTTCATTAGACACAACATCAGATGCTGCTTAGTTAATGTGTGCTTCAGGCACATTCAGAGGAATCTTCTTCCCAACAATCCTCTTCTGAACATAGGGCATGATGTCTTGAACATCTTGCTCAACATCATCCTCAGACTCACTAGGATCCATTTCCTTTCTTTTTAGTGCCTTCTTCTTTGGGACAGGGACCACTACCTTGCTCCAGCCTTTAGATGGTCCAACAACAGCACTCTTCTTAGCAACATGAGTAGGCCTGCTGGCAGCAGCAACAGCCTTTCCTTTCCTATTCTTTAGCCTCTTGTCAACACTTTCACATTTTGGTCTCCATTCCTTCTTGACATTGATTACAACAGGTTCAGATTTTCTTTGCTTAAGGTGTTTGGGGTCCATGCAGTTTGAAACAGAAAGGCTTTTTGTGCCCCTTTTTACCACAGTGATGACATATCCAAGGATGATATGCCCTATTGCTCTTAGATCCCTGAGGTTGGTTCTGGTGTTCCAACTTAGGTTTATCCATCATTGGATCATATGTCCCAACAGCTGCAATGAACCTTTTGGCTGGATTTTGATGTTTGTTGTTCAAGGTCCTATCATCAAATCCTATACCATTTGGTTTCCCTTGGTTCTGACTCTCCAATATCTGTTCAAGCATATCAGTACCAGTGTTCATCATTCTGACTTGCTTCTTCATGTGTTCAAGTTGAGAGTTCAGCTGGTTTACCTCATTTTTGAGATCAGAAATTTGCCCTAAGTGTTCACTTCTTTCAGCATGCGGTTGATTGATAGTCTTCTTCTGATTTTCCAGCTGCTTGCAAACTTCTTCATTTCCGAGGTATAGTTCTTTGTAATAGGTAGCCAGTTCTTCACAAGACAGTTCTCCATCACTTGACTCAGTATCAGATGATGTTTTAGAACCTGATGGTGCTTCTGAAACCTTGACTCCATCATCAGACATGCATCTACCAGTTAAAGAAACAATATGTTTGGCAAACTCATACTCCACTTCTCCTTCTGAGTCATCTTCATCAGACCAAGACACTGCCAAACTCTTCTTCTGCTTCTTGAGGTATGTTGCACATTCTGTCCTAATGTGGCCATATCCTTCACACTCATGACACTGAACACCTTTGGATTGATTGCTTTTCTCATCAGTTTTTGTCTTCTACTTCAAAATCTTGTTAAACTGTCTACCAAGCATCACAAGTGCTTCTGATGTGCTTTCATCATCCTCATTATTAGCATTTGTTACAAAAGCAACACATTTCCCCTTCTTATCAATTCTGTTGTTGAAGACTATTTCAAAATTCTGAAGAGACCCTATCAATTCCTCAACATTCATATTAGAGATGTCATGTGCTTCCTCAATGACAGTCACCTTCATGTCAAATCTCTTAGGTAGAGACCTGAGTGTTTTCCTCACAAGCTTCTCATCAGACATTCTTTCTCCAAGAGACTCAAATGAGTTGGCCATGTCCAGAACGTTCATATAGAAATCTTGTATGTTCTCATCCTCCAACATTTTGAGATTTTCAAACTTGGTGGTGAGAAGTTGAAGTCTGGACATTTTTACCTTGGATGTGCCTTCGTGAGTAGTTTTGAAAATCTCACAGGCATCCTTAGCTACAGTGCACTGCTTGATCAGTCTAAACATATTTTTGTCCACTCCAATGAATATAGCATTCAAGGCTTTGGAGTTTCCAAGAGCTAATTCATCTTCTTCCTTGGACCACACTTCTTTTGGTTTCAGATCAGCTGTCTTCTTTCCATCTTTGTCAAGCACAACAGGATGTTCCCAACCTTTCAGAACTGCTTTCCAGGTCTTACTATCTATGGATTTAAGGTAAGCACTCATGCGTGATTTCCAATATTCATAGTTGGAACCATCCAACAGAGGTGGTCTATTTACAAATCCTCTTTCTTTGTCCATTATGCCAGAAGATAACTTCCCTGGAGCTCACCCTAAAACAGGTGGTCTGATGCCAATTGAAATTTCGGGCAGGACCTGATGCTGTTCGTAAAATAGAGTAGAACAGAGTACAAAATTGCAGCGTAAAACAGTAGTTCAGAAGCAAGACAAAACAAACAGAAATAAAGGACAGAAAGTAAAAGTGCACAGGATATTTGTTAACCCAGTTCACGTCTGGAGGCTACCAAGCCAGGAAGGAAATCCACTATGATAGTCCTAGTTCTAAGTTCTCAGCAAACTCCCAGTTTACAACTTATCACCTAGCAACTACCCGTATTGACTTCAACCTAGGAACTCCTAGACCTGAGAGCCCATCTCACTTCCCTCAGTCAATCACTGCCCCAGTGATATCAGACTCTAATAACAATCACTGCCCCAGTGATCTTAAACTCAATAAACAAAGTAGAAGACACACTCCAAATACAGAAACGTCACTTTTGCTTAAAAGCTTCAAGTGAATTACAACTCAATAAAACAAACCAACTCTAACAATTGAGTGGTATACAAAAACAGAGCACACAACTCACAGACTCAAAACCTAAGAATAATCTCTCAATAATAGCTCTGGTTGAGTTGAGTTTCTTCAATAGCAGCGTCCTCTATTTATAGTCTTCAACAACAACAAATAATTGAACCAAATATTCTTCAAAGATATATTTCCAAAATTCTTTAGAAACATATAGAAACAAATATTCTTCAGAAATATATTTTCCAAAGATTACTTTGAAAATATATTCACAAATAAAAGAAACCAATCTTCAGAATATATCTTACGAAAATATTCTTCCTTCTAGAAACGCAGCTTGGAGAATTCTTCAATTAAATCTACAAAAGATCATGTGAGAAAATTAACAGCTCCAAGACACAAAAACAGAACGCAGAAAACCAGCTTCTGAAGGTACTTCTGAAGAAGTGCTTCTGAAGGTCTGAGTCTGAAGGTTCTGCGTCTGAAGGTCAGCGTCTGAACAGTGCGTCTGAAGGTCAGCTTCTGAACAGTGCGTCTGAAGTTCAGCGTCTGAACAGTGCTTCTGAAGTTCAGCTTCTGAACAGTGCTTCTGAAGTTCAGCTTCTGAACAGTGCTTCTGAAGTTTCTGCTTCTGAAGACGTTCAACTTCTGAAGTTCTGCTTCCAGCTTCTGAAGACGCACAACTTCTTGTATATTTGATTTTAGCAAACATGAAGCCAACAACCAAATATCCAACATAAATATATATATATATATATGAAAGGCTTAAGAATCTATTAGATGAAATGGGTGCAATATATAGCTTTGAGAACAATGATCTCAAGTGGGATGAGCTCATAAGTCATGTGGATGACTTTCTGCTGAAGCTTAAAGAATCTGGGAGAGAGCAAGTGAAGGACAACAAGAAAGCTCTTAAAGAATGGTTCTAATAAATATGGATTTAGCTGGTTTAAAGAGGAATCCTAGGCGCCATTTTCCACCACCAGCTGATGATATTCCAGAGGTCTATGAGTTCCTTGATCCGGAGGCTGATGCTCCCTTGGTGCCTCTGAGGCCAGAAGATCTGTTGATTCCTACTTCTCAAGCTTCAACTTATACTAAATACCAATAAACTTCTGAGTTCCAATCCTTCAAATAAGACATCAAGGCTCAGATGCAAGGACAATCAGGAAACCAAGTTGGCATGAAGACTCAGCTGGATAACATTCAACAATTTCTAATAGCCTTAGCTAATAAGCAAAATTAAAAACTCTTTTGTTTATGCACCTTTTATCTTGTATTTTGAATATTTGTCTTAGTATTTTTATAATACAAGTACTATATTTTTGTTGATGACAAAAGAAGGATTAGAAGAAATATTTAATTTTCTGCTATAATTGCTTATTATGCAAAATTATCCTTAAAACTAGAAACAATAAAAACAAACTAAATCTTCTTGGTGTTTTTGAAATAAGATAAAATTAAAATAAACTAAATCTAATCTAACCTATAAACAAGGAAGATAAAAACTAACCTAATCTAAAAAGATTTGAAACAAATCCTAATCTTAAAAGATAAACCTAAACTAGAAACTAGGAACTAACCCTAATTTCTAGGATCTAACCTAAAACTAAAAAACAGAAAAATATTCTAACCTTTTTTTTTACAGAAAAAAATATTCTAACCCTAATAACAAAAAAAATTGAAAATTTTAAAACTATAACGATAAAAATAAAAATTGAAATTTAAAAACAGAAAATAAAACTTACCTAACCTAATTATTAACAAAAATAAATTCTACCGATTACCTTGTCGAAATATCAACAATCTCCGGCAATGGCGCCAAAAACTTGATGGATAATTTAGTCAAGTGCACCAAATCGTATCAAGTAATAAAGTAGTAAGTTATCATCTTCGCATGGATTGTCGTTCAACTCAGTAATTAGCGGAATTTATTTGAAAAGCAAATAAAAGAAAAGATTGAGAATGATTGCAGGGTTTTAATTGCCCTGCCCAATACAAGATTATGTTTGGTTTGATTCAGAAGTGTAACGACGATTAGGAAATCCTTGGAGCCCCCCTCCGTCTTTGTTGGATTAATTCAAAGTACCTATCAATTAAGACCTAAGGATTATATAAACAATGGTTTATTCATAGGAATAATATCCCTACACATTTCGGATTTCTCCATAACCTCCATAACTCAAATATGAAAGCCATAGACATATCCTTTGACGTCAACGTCTCGTGTGCCTCCTAAATTGTCATCTAAAGGAATTACACTCCATAGAGATGTCTAACCTTCATACCCTAAGGGTCCCTAATAAATTAAAGACTCTTGAGCAAAAGTCATATGTAACGATTCGGTTAAAGCGCAAAAAATAGTTTATGAAACCTAACCTAGTTTACAAAAGATTTAAACGGTGATACATATGGAAATAAAATATAACTCAAATCATAATGAATAAAAAACTTTATTAATTGAATCAAACAAATAAGAAGAGGTTTAGTTGCACATGGCAACATACATAATTACAAAACAATAGAAAAACATACCCTAGAGAGAACAAGAGGGGATGGAGATCCTCTGCCTTGAAGCTCTTGATGCTTGACCCTTGCCTTGTACATCTAGCTTTCTGAACGAATAAAAGTGTGTGCAAGGGTCTCTATTTATAGTGTATGATTACTTAGGGATTAAGAGAGTGAAAATAGGGGTTTTCCACCAAAAACGGCTTGGAAAAAAAAGCAAACAACACTCCCTGCCTATGTCCATGCGCATGGCGCATGACTTGGTGCAAAGGGGCGCATGAGGCAGCCCCTCCTGCGTGGATTCTGCAATTTTCGACCATTTTTCAAATGTTCTTCCCTCTTGTGATGCCTTGGAACTTCAAATGAATTTTCTTCACTTTATATTGTCTTCAAATACCTTTTGAGGACCATTGAACTTCAATCTTCATATCTTCGACCCTTCACATGATATCTTGTTTTGCCGATTTACATGATTTCTCACCAAGAAGACTCAAAACACTTATGAAGTTGCATGATTTAGGATAAAAGTGAATTACAACAACTCGAATGAAAACAATACAAAAAGTTCCTCAAACCATTGACAACTCCTCTAATTGACTTTTAATTTGCCTTCAAATGCAAAAAAGTACACTAAAAGCATAGCCAAAAATATCATATGTTATTCCATCATCAATTGGTATGCCCCTGTTAGCATGAGTCAACATGCCTTACAATACCTTGCCACTTCCCCAAAACAATTTGATGGAAGAAGAATACATAGTTCATGAGGAACGAGTATGGTTGTGTTGCGACAAATTTGCACCACCACCCATCATCATCAAAATCGATTGAATGTAATGGGAAGAAAATGATTTAGATAATAGTAATAAGAAGAAGGAGGAGAAGAAGGAAAAAGAGCAAAAGGAGAAGAAGAACTATAAGGAAAATGAGAAGGAGAAGAAGAAGACGACGAAAAAGAAGAAGAAGAAATGTACTTTTAAATTCATTAATTATGTTTCAGTTGCTAAAAACAATCTCCAAATTTGAATAATAATTTTTAACACTATTTATTTGTTCCTTTTTTATTACAATCTTAAATATTTTAAGAACTAACATAAAACTCGATAAATTTTATTTTTATTGATAAAAGCGGAAATCTTGATGACAAATAACATACTTAAGAGCATGTCTTACATATGCACAAGCCTGAATAAAATTTATTTGGACACACATACATAAATGATAAAATTTAAAAGAGAAATAATATTAAATGACATAACTAAATTATTTCTTTTTTAAATTTTATCATTTATGTGTGTACACTCAAATCTTTTCAATTTAAAATTATATCCAACTAAGCATTTATCCGTGCTTAAATTTGAAACTACTAGGTGTGACTACTTTGTAGTTTATGATAACTAGTATACTTTTCCTTAAATTTATCTCTAGTACATAATTGACTGTCATCTTCAACATTTCTTAAAAGAGGTGTGAAGTATCTTCACCTGTGAGATAACAAATAAAAAAAAAAATCTTCACTTGTGAGATGTTTCATTTCAATGAATTTGATTAATATTCATAAAAAGTTAACATAACAATAGCAACCTATTAAGTAATAAATACAACAGCAGTAACATTATTACAACTTACCAATTTAATTATTGAGAAATAATATTTTAATTTTTCATATCAATTTTTCGTTAAAAAAAATCTATATTAATTTTGGTTAATGTACTTTAAACATCTAATTCTTCGTAGTAAAAGTTTAAATATGTAAAAACACAAAAAAAAGTTCAAATTTGCAACTTTTTTTTTACAGATGTTTAAATATGTAATTAAAAATGTTTAATTAATATTAATAAGAAAATATTATTCCTTCTGTCCCTTTTTATAAGATTAGTTTATAAAAACAACGAGTATTAAAAAAATTGTTGAAGTAATAAATTTGTCACAAATGTATGCTTGTCTTACCAAATTGTCCTTTATGTATAGATATATTTAATGTTAACTTTTGATATTTCAAGGTACATTAATAGTATTAATGATTGGTATGTTTAAAAAAAGAATAATAAATGAATCTATAAATTTGTATATGGTCTTATATTTAAGAATTTTTTTCTTCTAAAATAGTAATTTTATAATTAAGGACAAACAAAATACAATTCATCAATAATATATACACATAACACAACCCTATCTATTAGATATAATTAACCATAAGTTTGAACGCTATTAATCATAAGTTGAATTCAAAATTTAATGTCAAATTCATGCATAAAAATTACATAACCGTTTTTTAAACAAAGACAAAATGATAAACATTATCTCAAATTCATACGATATTAAATCCATATTCAAATCAAAATATTCTATCTAACAATATCGATCTTATCGGTTGAACTAAATCTGACGAACTTAACTCTCATGATCCATCCATTACTAAATTTTTTCTTCTTTTATTTTTCGTTCCAAATTGCCGTCCTTTCTCTCTCTACACACACAGTGCTATTGACCTTTGAGCTGTCCAAATTCACAGCTTCTCTCTCACCAACTTGCTTCTTCTTCTTCTTTATCTTCTTCAACTCAAACAAAGCAACCATTTCTCCAAAGCTACCCTTTTCTTCTACTACCCTTCACTTCTCATCTGCAACATTTTCCAGATTTGAACTTCTGGGTTTGTTTCTTTTCCAGCTTTTTTTTTTTTTTCACTCTTTGTCTTTTGTTTCTGTAGAAACAAACTCGTGTGTGAAACAAACAACGTTGGTGTTGGTGTTTCATGTTTTTATGTCTTTTTGATGATTGGATCATGTATTTTAATGTTGTTTACTATGTTCTGATCCAATATTTAAAACAACCTTAATAAATGTTTTAGTACTAGAAGAAATTATGGTTTTTTCAAGATCTAGTTAAGTCAAAGTCAACTATGATGGATACAAAAAACCCATCTGGGAATTCTTCAAAGTTTGAAACTTTCATGCATAATTCATCATCAAGAAGAAGTTCTGGTAGAAATTCAACAAGGGAAGTGACTTTTGGTCACTCTGAGTCCAAACCTGTGAAATATGGATCAAAGGGTGCTGATTCTGAAGCATTCAGCATGTCTCAGAAAGAAATCAGTGATGAAGATGCTAGGTTGATTTATGTTGATGATCCTGATAGGACAAATGAGAGATTTGAATTTGCTGGGAATTCGGTTCGTACCGGAAAGTACTCTTTTATAACGTTTCTTCCTAGGAATTTGTTTGAACAGTTTCATAGAGTTGCTTATATTTATTTCCTTATAATTGCTATTCTTAATCAGTTACCTCAACTAGCTGTTTTTGGTAGAGGTGTATCAATTTTGCCATTGGCTTTTGTTCTTCTTGTTACTGCTGTGAAAGATGCATATGAGGATTGGAGGAGGCATAGATCAGATAAAGTTGAGAACAATAGGTTAGGATTGGTTTTGGTTAATGGTCATTTCATAGAGAAGAGATGGAAAGATATTAGAGTTGGTGAGATCATTAAAATCAATGCAAATGAACCGATTCCTTGTGATTTTGTTTTGTTGTCGACGAGTGATCCTACCGGTGTTGCTTATGTTCAAACTCTTAATCTAGATGGTGAGTCTAATTTGAAGACTAGGTATGCAAAACAAGAGACCCAATTTAAGTTTCATGAAAAGGAGAGGTTTAGTGGTTTGATTAAGTGCGAGAAACCGAATAGGAATATATATGGATTTCAGGCTACAATGGAGGTTGATGGAAAGAGATTGTCACTTGGTTCCTCCAATATTGTACTTAGAGGATGTGAACTTAAGAATACTAATTGTGTGGTTGGTGTTGCGGTGTATTGTGGTCGTGAGACGAAAGCTATGCTCAACAACTCGGGAGCTCCGTCTAAGAGGAGCCGTCTTGAGACACAAATGAACTCTGAGATCATCATGCTTTCGTTCTTTCTTGTAGCTTTGTGCTCAGTTACTTCAGTTTGCGCTGCTGTTTGGTTAAAGCGAAACAAGAATGAATTGAATCGATTACCTTATTATAGGAAATTGGATTTTTCAAAGGGAAAAGAGGAAAGTTATCAATATTATGGATGGGGAGTGGAAATCCTTTTCACATTCCTCATGTCGGTTATAGTATACCAGGTTATGATCCCGATATCCTTGTACATTTCTATGGAGCTTGTTCGTGTTGGTCAGGCCTACTTCATGATCAAAGATTCTAGATTGTATGATGAGGCAACAAATTCAAGATTTCAGTGTAGGGCCTTGAATATCAATGAAGATTTAGGGCAAATTAAATATGTCTTTTCGGACAAAACTGGCACTCTGACTGAGAACAAGATGGAGTTTCAATGCGCTAGTATTTGGGGTGTCGATTACAGTTCTGCAAAAGCCAGCCTTGAGAATGAGCAAGTTGAATACTCTCTTCAAGGTGCAATTTCTTCGTCAAATATGCCTGTCTGTTATTCTAACATACTTTTAGCGTTACGTTTATTGCATTTGATCTCTTTTAATTTACTTCACATTATTTATTTTTTTTTGTGTTGTTATTTGGTCTCAGTGAATGGAAAGGTCTTGAAGCCAAAGATGAAGGTGAAAGTTAATCAAGAGCTTTTGCGATTGGCAAAAAGTGGATTTGCAAACAAAGATGGAAAACGGATTTACGATTTCTTTCTTGCATTGGCCGCATGCAATACTATTGTGCCTCTTGTTATCGACACATCCGACCCTACAGTCAAGCTGATAGATTATCAAGGGGAATCACCAGATGAACAAGCGTTGACGTATGCTGCCGCTGCCTATGGTTTTATGCTTATAGAACGAACCTCAGGTCACATAGTGATTGATATTCATGGAGAACAACAAAAGTAAATTTACTTTTTTTAATAAATTACTTTTTGCTTCTTTTTCTTCCCCAAAACAGACATTTTTATGTTGGAAATTGACAATTTAGAATGATTTGCTGTTAATGGTTTTGTATTAATGATGTTTAAGCAGTTTGTAAGAGTATTTGCAAATATTTTTTGAACCCCAGCCCCTTAACTCCTTCAACTGCTTTAGCCCTTGAATTAGGTCAAGAGGTAGTCCTTTTTTTAATGAATGCTCCCATTTTGGGCTATGCAGGTTCAATGTCTTGGGTTTGCATGAATTTGATAGTGATCGGAAAAGGATGTCTGTTATATTGGGGTGCAATGACAATTCAGTGAAACTTTTTGTCAAAGGGGCGGATACATCAATGTTTAGTGTGATCAATAAATCATTGAATACAGACATAATACAGGCAACTGAAACCCATCTTCACTCTTATTCTTCTGTGGGTTTGAGGACGCTTGTTATTGGGATGCGGGACTTAAATGCTTCAGAATTTGATCAATGGCATTTTGCCTTTGAGGCAGCAAGTACTTCTATGATTGGTAGGGCTGCTTTGCTTCGCAAGGTTGCTGCAAATGTAGAGAATAACCTATGCATATTGGGCGCTACTGCTATTGAAGATAAACTGCAGCAAGGTGTGCCGGAATCTATTGAGTCTCTAAGGAAAGCCGGTATTAAAGTATGGGTGTTGACTGGGGACAAACAGGAAACTGCCATATCAATTGGCTACTCGTCAAAGCTACTAACAAGTGGCATGGCTCAATTTAGAATTAAGAGCAATAATCGAGAGTCGTGTAGAAGACGTTTACAAGACGCACTTCTCATGTCTAGAAAAAACACGAATGCACCCGAGGTTGGCAACTATTTTGAAGGAAGTTCCGATGGTGTTGTTTCAACTTCTATGGCGTTGATTATTGATGGCACCAGCCTTGTATATATTCTTGATAGTGAACTTGAAGAAGAGGTATGTGCTGATAGATCTCAGATGGTGTTTACATGCATTTCATGCTTATCTCATATGTGCTGACTTTCCCAAATGCTGTTGATTCCAGCTCTTTGAACTTGCACGAAGATGTTCCGTTGTTCTTTGTTGTCGAGTGGCGCCGTTGCAAAAGGCTGGGATTGTCTCTCTCGTAAAGAATAGGACGGCCGACATGACTCTAGCCATTGGAGATGGTATGATATCTACTGTTTACTTGTTTCAGATTTTCATTTCCCTTGAAAAAAAAAGTGTGAACAAAATACAAGGACAAAGAAAATGGAAAAGAAAGAAAAAGCACTGGTTAAAAACAAAGATAAACATTCGTATACCTGATTTATGTTTTGTGTAAATAATATTTATCGTTCATGTGTTATAGGTGCTAACGATGTATCAATGATCCAAATGGCTGATGTTGGGGTTGGCATCAGTGGTCAGGAGGGTAGGCAAGCGGTAATGGCTTCAGATTTTGCAATGGGGCAGTTTCGGTTTTTAGTTCCTCTCTTATTTGTACACGGACACTGGAATTACCAACGACTAGGCTACATGGTGCTATACAATTTTTACAGAAATGCTGTCTTTGTTCTAATTCTGTTTTGGTAAGTTGAAATTCAGCTTATGTATAAATGTAGATGATGTCTTCATGCTATTTTTTATTCGAGTATGCTACAAACATCACTTTAACAAACTTATTTCTATACGTGTGCGCGCGCTTGCATGCGTGTCTGTTTCTTAGTTCTCTTTGTTTGTTAACATGTAATTCATTCCTACTCCGTAATTTGGATAAAAATTGATATTTTATTTTTATGTTCTATTTTGGTGGCTTTTAAGTTTTAACCTGTTCAATGCACTACTATAATTCTAGATCGTCAAATGTGTTCATAAAAGTTCTTATGCATAAACTTTTGTCATAGAGCTTTTTGGCTTTTACCAACTCGGTTCCTTTATATGTAACCCTTTGGCATTTTACACTGATATTAAGAAAAGTTAGCAGTGTAATTAATGTGTTCATTTTACGAATGAGTATTACTAACTTGTCCTTTATGTATAAATGTATCCAATAGTGACTATTCATTTGACAAGAGAAAATAGTAGTATTAATTAAGGATATATTTGGAAAAAAAATAATGAATGCATATAGTCATTTGTTTCAAAGGGTGCTTATAAATAGGGATAGAGGTAGGAAGATACAGGGTTTCAAATTTTGACATGTCTCTATCTTGCTATGTGTCTTTGTCTACCAGGTATGTGCTCTTCACTGCCTTTACTTTGACAACAGCTATAAATGAATGGAGCAGCATGTTATATTCAATAATTTACACTGCAGTGCCAACTATTGTTGTTGGTATTCTTGACAAGGATCTTAGTAAAAGGACTCTCCTACAGAATCCTCAGCTTTATGGGGCTGGACAAAGACAAGAGGCCTACAACAAAAAATTGTTTTGGTTGACGATGGCTGATACGTTATGGCAAAGCATTGTTGTCTTCTTTGTTCCTCTCTTTGCATATTGGGGAAGCACCGTAGATGTAGCAAGCATTGGGGATCTTTGGACTCTTTCGGTAGTTATTTTGGTCAATTTGCACTTGGCCATGGATGTAATCAGATGGTCATGGATTGCTCATGCTTCCATTTGGGGGTCTATCTTTGCAACTTTTATATGTGTCATGATTATTGATGCTATACCCACACTTCGTGGTTACTGGTACGTCCTCTTTCTTTCCCATTCTCTCTTTTTACATCTTTCATATGTGTTTATCCTAGATTTGTTGGACCACCTAGGTCACATTCCAGATGTCCAATCCTAGGTGTGAGAAGTGTGTAGTTACACATTGGATAGTAATATGACTTAAATAGTTTTAATAGTGATAATTTATACGCTATTTTGTAATTGTATAACATAAAATCTGACCATGACATTTGTACAAAACATGGCAGGGCTATCTTTGATGCCGCAGGCACCGCATTGTTCTGGTTATGTTTGCTTGGAATACTGATAGCAGCATTGCTTCCACGTTTTGTTGTAAAGTTTATTTATCAATATTATTGTCCCGACGATATTCAAATTTCAAGAGAAGTCGAGAAGTTTGAGAATATAAGGGTCAATGGAGATAGACAGATAGAAATGCTTCACATCTCAAATCCACAAAGATAACACTGGTGATCTTGTCCATTTGATGTATTATTTCTATTGTAAAGTTATTCATTCTTTAGGCTACGTCAGAATATTATTGCATTGTTTTCTATCCAAAGGGTAGATAGAGTTTTTGTTTCATACAGAAGGTTGTTGTATTTTTGTTCTTCTTGTATTGATAAAATTAGGTTGTTGTAAATTTACATTGATTATAGCAGAAAATGAGAAAAGTTGATTATATGTTACTGATCAAATTTTAATATGAAGAGTTGTTTTCATTGCCTCCTTTGATGATATTCATGTTTTTACCTCATATATAAGCCTACTTAGTTCAGTTTTAATTTGATGCAACTATATATCATATCACTCTTATATGTAATATGACTTGTGCTACTGAACAAAAAAGACAAGAGATGAAATCATCATCACCATTCAATTTTTAACGACTTACAGATATATCAGTGGCTGAGATTTCATCTCAAAAATAAAATTTCATGAGAGATGATCTGTTTCCAAATATAATTATAGTGGAAAAAGGAAGAGATATAAAATTAGAAAGAAAAATATAGGGTAAATTACACTTTTGGTCCTTAAATATTTTTCAGGTTTCATATTGGTCCCCTAATTAATAAAAGTAACGTTTTGGTCCCTTAAATCCTTCTCTGTTAGTCACTTTGGTCCCTTCCGTTAGTTTGTGTTAAAAAACGTTCACTTTTGGTCTCTTAAAAATTTTTCCCGTTTCACTTTTGGTCCCTTAAATATTTTTCAGGTTTCAAATTGGTCCCCTAATAGAGGACCAATATGAAACCTAAAAAATATTTAAGGGACCAAAAGTGAATGTTTTTTAACACAAACTAACGGAAGGGACCAAAGTGACTAACAGAGAAGGATTTAAGGGACCAAAATGTTACTTTTATTAATTAGGGGACCAATATAAAACCTGAAAAATGTTTATGGGACCAAAAGTCTAATTTACCAAAAAAAAAAAAAATATAAGAGTGATGCATAATGGCAGTAATGCAGATGACAACATTTGGCCTCCATGAAATTAATTCTCTGTGACAAGTAACTATTCCTATGTCACCTGACAAGGGTCAGTGTGACTTTGTTGTTCATATATGATAAGGGTAATCTTTTTTTGGAAAAAGAAAAAGAGAAGACTATGGAAACACCACAAATGTCACAACTCACAAGTCGGTCCTTCCTTTTATTTTTGCCTGCATCACAAGTGGACTCTTCAAAAGGACCAGAAAGTGGCTTTGTCTTTTCTTTATATTTTGTGGACCCTAATGCCTCATTACTCATTTATTTTTTTGCTTAAGCCTAATTACCGATTTAGGTTAATTAAAATGTATCTTAGAAAGTATAACTTAGATGATAAAAAATTGTGTGAGCATATGATACATTAGAGTGCACATAGGGATGGACTCAAAAATAAATTTCAGTGAAGCTAGAAGTAAATTTGAATTTAATTAGTATATATCGATAGAGTACATGTTTTCTATATATATATATAAAGAAAATAGTCTCTTTTGGACTGATTTTTCTCCTTCTAAAACTACCATCAACTTTCAATACAAATAACATGTATAACAAATAGATAGTAGTAAATTCAAATATTAAAACAAAATGTAACAAATTGTATATGTCCGATTTTTTCCTTATCATTTAAAAAAGATAATGGATGAGAGTGAATTCAAATATTAAAAAGTGTTACAAACACAATATTTTTTTGTTACCACACAAAATATATCGTGTAACAAATACGATATGAGTATATGTTCAGTTTTTTATTTTATCCTAAAAAAAGTGTAACAAACTAGATGATCAAGTATATGTCACTATAAATATAATCAACAAGAAAAGAAAAATTATCATCGATACACAAAGATAAAATATTTTTAAATTATACAAACAAACATAATTAAATACACTCATGTTAATGCAGTAAAAAGAGCGAACAAACGAGTATGATAGTGTCCGTCTTTCCGCTAGTATCTCATAATATAAATACTCCTGCCGATAATTTTTGCACGCTCTCATGAAGGTAGTCTCCCATCCGTAAATGTTTGTAGTATCCGTCCTTTTTCATGTTGAGGTTATTGAAAAATCAACCCCTACAATCAAAATAAAATAAAGGGTTAAACATGTTATTAACATGTTTTTAGTCCTCACAAAATTACGAGTTTTTAAATTTAGTCCCTATAAATTTTTAGTGGTAATTTTAGTCCTCCAAATTCTATAACAATATATAACATCATTCTATAAAATAAATAATATTGTACATATCTATTCGGCAGCAGTTAAATAACCACCAAAAGCAAGTGTTTGGAGTCACCCTATGGAGCATTTGGAAACATAAAAATAACAAAGTTTGGAATGATGAGCATGAATCTATCCAAGACATTTGTGATCGAGCTGGAGCACTACTAACCAGTTGGCAGAATGCGCAAATTGCTCGGCATGATCAGTAAAATTCTTCAGTAGCGCTTGTGTGTGTGAAATGGAAGAAACCAAGCACAGGACGATATAAATGTAACGTGGATGCATCGTTCTCCAACTCTCTCAACAAGGTTGGCATTGGTGTATGCATAAGAGATGACGAGGAGCGCTTTGTTCTAGCAAAAAACAGAATGGTTTTCCCCGGTTGTTGATGTTGATTTGGGGGAAGCGATGAGGCTATTAACCACTATGCAATGGGTTAAAGACTTACAACTGCTGAATATAGATTTTGAAATGGATGTCAAAACGGTGGTAGATAGTGTTTTTGGAAGAAACAACGATGTCTCAAATTATATGGTCATAATCAATGATTGGAGGCACATGTTCGCAACTGATTTAACAAACTCAGACTTGAAGTTCATTCGGAGACAAACGAACATGGCTGCTCATAGCTTAGCTAAGGAAGCTCCGTCTAATCCTAGTTTCCATGTTTACTCTAACATTCCATCTTGTATTTTCGACATTCTAATTAATGAAATGCAATAAGTTTTTCTCCCAAAAAAAATATCTATTTTCTTGTCACGTGGACTTCAACTAATCCTAATATCTTGAAGATTTTATTTTTGCACAGTGTCTTACCTAACTCAAAAAAATTAAAAATCAATAATTAAATTGAAATATAAATAAACTATCTCGTGCATAAGACTTTTTTATTTTACTCACTATAATAATATTAAATTTCATTCGACTCAGATCAAGTGATAATAAACATAAGTGAAACTCCCATTAAAAAAAATTAATGAAATTCACATATACATCAGCAATATCCCAAATTCAAAAATGAATGAAAATATTGAATTCAACAATTTCGACGTTGTCAATCGAGTTAGATTTTTGAAACAATTTCATTTGAGGTTATTATATCTATATTCTATATATTAAACAGTATTACACATTCCCATGGTTTTGGGTTTCTTTGTTTGTTTATTTCTATGTTGCGCCATTTTCTTCTTTAGTGACTTTTTTTGGGTCATTTTCCACTTTGTTTCTTTTTCTTTTTCCATCCTAAGTAACTTACAAAGTTGTTCCATTTGAGGCATGTTCCATGTTAAAGAAGAAGAAGAAGAAGATCCTTCAATCAAGCTTTTTGGAAGTGATATTCAAATTCATACTCCCATTAATAACCCAATAGATTCACACACTCTCTCTCAGATTCACTCTCTTCCACAACAACAATCCATCATGGTCATGCTTTTCATTTTCCTTTACATCTTTTTGCACCTTTTTATCTTTCTTACATATTTTTTGCTTGCACTTTTTCTTTTTCTAACTTAATGCTAAAGTTTGCATTTTTATACTAAAATATGAAAACCCAGAATTTTATTTTTCATACTGAATGGATATAGATGCTATTTATGATATAAAACAATTTTATTATTCATATATAGTTCTAAGTTGTATATACTTGTATAATGAATATTTTGATTTTGTTATTCATATCTATAACTGTTCTAGCTAGGTATATGAAGTTGTTTGATAATTTGTTTTGAAGGTAGTGAGACTTGACTTTTGAGTGTTTCTATAGAAAATAAGTGGTAGGGTTCAATTTGAATTATTTGTGTTTGAATCTGGTTTTTTAAGTTGGACTGAACTGCTTCACCAGTAATTGACATGAAAAATGTTAAATCAGACCAAATTAGTTGAGGTGTGTTCTATTTACTGTATCAACGGAATATGTCTGGTTGACCGAGTAATTGGGCTCAAATTATTAATGAACTCCACTAAGTACGAATAGTTCGTGGGAATCTGAGTTTGATTCCTAAATAGAATAATTCTTAGTCAGACTTTACTTACGTTCCGGGGATTACTGGAACCCCTTCCCATAGGAACCAAAGGATTAACACAAAAAAAATTGAAATATGTCAGGTGAAAGATTTTTTTTGACCTTTTGTTATGTTAGAAGTTCAAGATTAATTGCATTTTAACTTGATTCTTATTGTCCTATTCTTTAACTGTTTGATTACTTCGCTAGAGTAAAACCATGAGTTTTTGGTATTGTTTAATCTGTGAGTATTTCATGTATAGTTTTAATGTGTGGAAATCAATGTTGTTGAATAGTGGCTATAGCGTAGCAGAATTTGACCAAATTATTTTTGTTCCACGATACATTATTTAGTACAAAATGTTGTCAAATAGCATTGCCATAGAACTGTTACGCCGCTAATTTGAACAAGTCATTATTTTCGGCCACCCGTGATTGACAGCACCGGTAGAAATGCGTAATATCAATGAGTTATAACTTTTGGTCCTAATGCAAGTTGTCTTTTTAATGTATGTCAACTGACACAGTTTGGTACTCAATTGCAGAATGCACTTGAAGAATCAACTAATGCTGATGTTGAAGTTCCTTTGAACGAAGTTTCCAGCAAACAAACTAATCCACAAGAAGATGCTAATGCTATTCCAAACATGTACAAAGCCGGTACTTTGAAACCGGTGACCAAATCAGTTCATAGAACTAATGAACACAAGACTGCTAAAAGAGATATTGACAATCAAGAGAAAGTTTTCAAGAAGCCAGACAAGGTTCTGCCGTGTCCTCGCTGCAATAGTTTGGAGACAAAGTTTTGCTATTTCAACAATTACAACGTTAACCAACCAAGGCATTTCTGCAAAAATTGCCAGAGGTATTGGACAGCTGGTGGAGCAATTAGGAATGTTCCTATTGGAGCCGGTAAGCGTAGAAACAAGCAACCGCCTTTGCAGAATTGTCAAGTTCCTGTTACCCTTGATGCAGTACCTGTCATACACATAGATTCCAAGGAGGAAGTTCCTCTTAGTGAATCAGTAGAAACTGTGTTAAATCTCAAGGGCCATAGAAAAATTGAAATGGACTCTTCTACTGTCAAAGAGGATATTGAGAACTCTTCCAGCTCTTCTGTGAGAGCTGCTGAATCCGGGGAAATGGAGTATTCAGAAAGTGGAGTAGAGCATGTTGGTTTGACTTTGACACCACAATGCAATGGCTTAATTCCGTTACATTCACTTCATTATTACTCTGCTCCTCCATGGAGTTATCCATGTTGGAATCCGGTGGCATTTAAGCCTGATAACATAACTTCAAATCCTGCGACCATGATGGCAGTAGAAGTACCAATGACACCTTCATATTGGGGCTGTATGCAAAATTGGGTTGGCCAAATGGAAGAATTATCGTTAGTTGGATCTGCGTTCAACGGCATTCCATCCCCTTCATCTTCGGCTAGCAGTGGTACTTGTTCCGGTAATAGGTCACCAACTTTAGGAAAACATTGTAGAGATGGAAGTACACAAGAAGAAGATACGATGAAGCAGAATATTTGGGTGCCTAAAACCATCAGAATTAATGATCCAGAAGAGGCTGCTAAGAGTTCTATATGGTCAACTTTGAGAACAAAATCTGAACAGAACAAACCTATTATGAAAGGAAGTGTTTTTAAATCATTTGAACCTAAGTCAAATGCAACTCGTGATTTAGACGATAATCAAATTCTAAGAGCAAACCCTGCTGCTTTCTCTCGCTCCGGATCCTTTCAGGAAAGCGTGTAATATCCTAACCAAGTCCTAGTAACATTTGTTGTTGGATGAGACATTGAGGATTTCTTCAAGTACATCGCCGCTGTCATGGCTAATTCCATGTATTTGATGTTTAAGAAGATAGCTATGATAAGAACCGTGAGGGAATGTTAAGCTTATTTGTTCTCTGATCAATAAGAATTTCAATTTTGTGACAACAATAGTTTCATGGTAAGATAGACTTGAGGGTTTGTGCTTCAAGTTCATTAGAATAAAGAGTCATGGAAGTTGATAAATCCTGACTGAGCTATGATATTTAGGATTCCAAGCAGTTGCAATCAAGATATTAACTCATTTGAGTTTGAGTTCGTGCGTAACACTCACTTCTTTGTGTATTGTTTTTCATAATTTTTAGGAATGTATTTCATTGTTTTCTTTTCCTTTTTCCAAAAGTAGTGTATACTGATTCTTGAGTTAGTTATAACATAAAGGAAAATGCTCTGGGTAATATCTGTAGCAAATTTCTGTGTTTTATACACAGGTGAAGTCAAACATTGATTTTTATCAAAATCAGGTAATGTAGAAACTTATTAAAACATTAATGAATATTTTAGAGCATTGTACACAATGTTTTTTTTTTTGTTTATTGAATTAGGGATAGGATTAAATGACATTACTTGGTGACTTGCACCAATTGAGAAGATTGGAATCGAAATACATCAATCCGGTCATTGAATTTAAGTAGATCAAGCTTACAAAAAAAAAAAAACCAATCGAGGAATTCTAATATGGACCACCTTCATAAGTTGTTCACCGTGGTCCAGTACTTAAAAATTGTTAAAACTCCAACGACGACATATGTCGTTTTTTAGTGATAGATGTTAATGATCCTCCTAATTTTTACAATTGAAATAGTGACTTAATTGAAACCACTTTGATTAAAATAACGAAAAATAAATACGTAGCTCCTATTGAACCGATATCAATCAAGTCACCATCTTAGCCGTAAATATGAAAAGGATCATGAGTTTTTATTTCTAAATATTATTGTTGATTATCGTTGGAATTCCTCATAATTTTAAACACCGGTCCACGGTGATCCACTTGTGAAAATGGTTAGCAAGGTCAAGGTAGCATATACTATTGTGCCAACATTTTTTCAGCAACAACTAATGAGTAGATTTTTGTACTTTCACTTGAGTATGGACTATAAAGGTAAACAAATTTGACATGTTCCCAAAGAGTAAAACTATAGCAATTCAAAAGTAATAAATAAGTCCAAATTATTCCCTGTGGAAGATCAAGCTTATGAGGCACTTTAAGCATTCTTGCAACAATGTTTAGAAGTTTGTCATGCCTATTGTTCAGGGACCAATGGTAAATATGCTAAGATCAGAAAAAGAGAATAATCCATGTCTTAAATTAGACATGGATCCCCCTCATCCGCTGTATAGTGAAACAGTCGTAGAAACCGTTAAATCTAGAGTTTCACTCTCTAGATTTAATGATTTTTACTATTGCTGAACCATGTAGCGGATATAGAAGATCTAATATTGTCTTTTAATCTTGGTATCTTTTTTTATTCTCTGAATTAATTCAGAATGTCAAGTACAACTCATGATACTTTAGAAACCTTCAGATTTTACTTTCCACAGCTTCTTTCTTTACCTTGAGTGTGCATGAATTTTCAATTAGCCATGGTTTTACAGATGTGGAATGATAATTATATTCTCTCTGCTGTCAATCAAATGGTAGCAGCACTACCTTGGCATATTTTTTATGTTATATCCTTAGGTTGGTAGAGACATGTCATATTAAGACAAATATTTTGTACATATATCTAGAGAGATTGGAAAACTTGATTGAAAGTATATGTTATGAATGTTATTTTTTAACAAACTCTTTTTGAAAATAACATATGAAGCAGCACTTTTAGTATAAGCCACTACACAGTTCCTTGTTTGTTAAATTAACAAATCAATATTGTTCTTTAAGTTTTCTAAAGTGTTCCGTTGCTTCACGAAAGAAAAAAAAGTTTGAAGAATTTAAAATAAATGTTTTGTACGTTATTTGTTGTTACACAGTATATATGCATCATTATTGAAATGAAACTGTAACTCATTTTCAATTTTGTTTTTTTACTAAACCATATCAACTTTCAACGTGGTTATCAATCAATAGTTGATGTTCTGGAAGGGGCTCAAGCCCATATCTCCGGTCCAATACATTGCGGCCCAACAAACAACCCATAGTTCTCGCCACTCAAGGCAAGACAGAAGACTTCCTGTGTGCCTCACCGCACAGGAATGCGACTCCATTAATCTGGACCGTTCATACAATCTCTAACGAACTTCCGCCTTTCTCGTCGGGTTTCACGGAGTCATACAACTATGCTTCTCTATAAAAGTGTGGCTCTGCGCCACAATCTAGGTACAATCACATTTTGCACCTTTTTAACATACTTTACCTCCTCATTTCTCTCAATGACTAGCCAGAGTGCTAACCTATTTTGCAGATACCTTTGCTCTCACCGGAGAACTACCTCCACCACATCAGAGAACTACTTCCACCGCATTGCACGAGCACTTTCACCGGTTAGTAGTTACTCATCGAACTGGTCCACTCCAGATCATTGACACTAGGAGGGGAATCACTTCATCGATAATTATGTTAAAATTAATTAAAGTGTATCTAGAGTGGAAATTGTAATCCAAACATCTCTAAGAGGAGGGGAGTATAATTTATTTTAGTTTTTTACTTTCAAGGGAGGGGAGTGTATATTATAACATAAAGAGAATGAGATGAGAGTGTAATTCAAGATTGAGAAGATTGTATTTACTACAATAATAATAATAATAATAATAATAATAAAATTTATGGTGTGAGGATGACGTCTCAGTCCAAGGCACGGTAAATTAAGGCTTAAAGAACATTTACAAAGATATTTATGACAATAACCACTTGAAAACTCTCACACATAATTGCAGGAGTCAGGGTTCGAACCCTGATCATGACATCCGACCTAACAATTTCGACATTTTTCCATCTAAATTAATATGCAAATATGGGGTAGTAGTAATGGGAACAAGAAAAGTCAAAGTCCTCACAAAAAAGGCTTTGATTTTGGTTCTCTGCATTCAGAAATTGAATGATAGCCCAAAAATTAAAGTAAATCAAGAATAAATAAAAGGAAAAATTGATGCACAAGTATATGATGAATTATGGTAACAAAGATAATTTTAAAACTCTGATAATTAATCATGCTCATATAATATGTATATATAAAATGAAACATTTTGTACAAAGTAGCATACACCCTATTAATTTCATAGTAACCTTATATCTCTCTTGAGGATGATATAGGTGAGTCTCTATGATCACTTGTTTCTCTTTTCCATGAATTCTGAACTTGTGCTGCAAACTGTAAATTCCAAAGAATATCTTCCACAGAAGGTCTTTCATTTGGTTCACTAGAAAGACACCTTACACATATCTCCATCATCTTCATTAATGATTCATCTGAACATTCCTTATGAACAAATGGATCAACAATACTCCTTCTTGCTATATCATCGGTTTTTATGCTTACATGTAACTGCATAAGGGCAACACATAAAACATTGTTAGGATTGGGAGATGTTTGAATATACAGCTTAATTAAGCGCATATAAGGTAAAGCTTATATGATATGCGTTTATATAGCAATTTTATATAGTAAAGAAATGTGGTCAAATTGTTTTCATATAATCTATAAATTGTTTTCATTAGCTATCGCAGAGAGATTATAGAAATTAGCTGAAAACAACTTTTGAACATGTCATAAGTTATTTTTATAAGTTCTCTCAAATATATACTAGTAGATAAGGTCAGATAAGTTGTTCATAACACAATCCAAATGCAGCCCTATTGTATAACCATTTCCGTATAAGTTGCTTCTACCATCGAAAGCTGAAAATAGCGTACGACAATAAGCTATTCAGAGAAGCTAAAGAAAACAAGTTATGTTAAACTTTTAGACATGTCTCATACGCTCTTTCAAACAGTTATAGAAATGCTTAGGTTATAATATAAGTCCAAATAAGCTCGGCCAAACACTCCCTAGGTGGTAGTTTACTTACTTTTATGCTTAATAAAACAGAAAAGTTGGGTTTTATAACTTGGCTCATGTTTAGATAAATTTCACAAAGTTGCTTAATTGCAAATGGGAGACTTGAAAGTAATACTCACAAGATCTTTCAATGTTCCAACTTCATTGTGGAACATTATTGGTCTTCCCAGAATGATTTCTAGCAAGATTACGCCAATATCATAGACATCATTCTTGTCTCCGTCATTTATCCTGCACAAATAATTAATGCAATTATCTTGTTAAAACAACTGACTCGACTCTAAAGTAAACAAATAAATAAACGCACACAAGAACACAACAATCGATCACAGCTAGAGTTTGGCTAGTTATGCCTATGTGTCTGACAACAGTGTCTACCGTAGTTTTTCATGTATACAATACTTGGGTTTGTAAAGTACAAAAATTTGTTTATACGCTATGGTCCAGATTACAAATTTACCCCTCCTAACCATAACTTGTAACCCAACAAGTTTACCCCTGAACCTCTTGCTCAGCTATGCTTGAGCGCCCACCCACTTATTGGCAATTTAGAGAATACATTTGGGTTGCCATCATTGCAACCGCCAACATCTTCATTGTGTTGTGTGTGAAGGGGTGGTTTAGTCCCTCATTACCTAGAGATACGACATGCGTAGTGTTTATAAAGTTAGGGCAGCCCTCACCTTACAAGCCGGTGTTGTAAGGATGAGTTAGGCCGAACCTAAAATTCTAAGATGAGCCATACTCAGCACATTCCAACTAATGTCAAGAAAAAATAACTATATAACCATATGAAATCATCAAGGCATCCTTTGCACAAGGTTTTGGAAATAGGTTATGTGACATGTCTACATAATTGTAGATATTGAAACCTAAACCTATCCAAACTAGGGTGAACAGGTTATGCCACTAATGGTAGCAAATCAAGTCATTATGTGTTCAATTTTCTATACTTTCATTCTCTCTAAGTAGATATGATTACTAGATTTGGTAACATTGTAATATCAAGGAAGCACAATTTTTTACCTTGCTTGGATATTTCCTTTTACTGCAGGAGAAGTTCCATTGCTGACCTGAATATTTTGAAGAAAACAGTTTTACCGATAAATATCATATATTAGTGAAGATATATCAGTAGGAAGATGAGAGTATATAGAAACTGATATTTTATCCATTTACCATTCTTTTGTTTTCAGCATATAATGGCAGATTATAACTGCTTATTTTAACATTATGATTATTATCCAAAAGAATATCAGTTATCTTGAGGTTATTTGAATATAGTCCAGGCACTATCCCTGTATGCAGAAATTGAATGCCTTTCACTACTCCAATTGTGGCTGCTATTCTCTGTGTCCAACTAAGCTTTTCTCCATTTGATCCTATTGAAACAAAATGTTATTAGAAAACACATTCTTTGAAGTTTATGGTACACAAGATAAATTAGAAGGAAGATTGTAGTGGAAAATTTCATTACCGGAGACGCGGCTTCTTAAACTTTTGTCTTGAACAAACTCAAATATGAGAAAAATAGTGTTGACACTTGAATCTTCCTGGTTGCATTCAAAAGAATGACCAAGTGAACTAACCAAATGTGAATGCCTAAGTTTTGAAATCAACTCAACATGGTGCATATAGGCCTGAGGGCTGTGCCTCTTTCGTATCTTCATCCCTCTAATAGTAATATGCATCCCATCAGAGAGCAGCCCTTTATATATCTGATATCGTAGTAAAGATAATTGAGTTTTTGCAAGTCATAAAGATTCTAATAATTATATGCATAATTGCTGGGAGAACTATAGATTCTAAAACAATACAAAACTATGAGAAAACCATCCAGTTCAAACATTAGGAAAGTATCAAGCAATTTTATAAAAATCAGACCGGAGATAGAACTGGTGAGACCTTCGGATCATGGTTGAACCAACCACAGTTGCATTGGTTCAATCCAGTTCAACCGGATTAAATTAAAACGGGGATCAAACGAACCGGAAAACTGAATGGTTCTTGGTGCAACTGGTTGTACCTGCCGGCCTGATTTTTAAAACATTGGTATCCAGTTATAATAGCTAAAAAGATGTGAGTATATCCTGTAATGGGAATTGGTGGTTAAAAAATATATTTTTTAACAGAATTCAATCTAGAGGTTCAAATGTACCACATCAAAAGACAATACATAGACATGGGGCATATAGGAAGCTATCCCAAATATCCTTATTAACAAAAATATTTATGAAGCTCAATTACTACTAACATTATTCTTTCATGTCATGTGCATATTATTGACATATTTGATTCTAGTATAGAGTTTCTAAAGTTAAATGTGTAGTTAACACAAAATTATATTCTTGTAGGTCATGGTGCAAAATATTTGGTAGACAAATATGATTCTATATCAACCTTTATAACTTCAAATACATACCTGACCACGTGGACCTTCACTTATGAGACTTGATGCATCAAAATTATTTGTAGCTTCCTTAAGTTGGTCCAAAGGAAAGGTCCTATATGCAGGAAGACCAGTCCCCATCTTCATTGTTTCAGATATACACCCTGTTAACAAAGAATACAAAGTGACTATATGTAGCATAACAACTTCAAATGTGTGTTAGGTGTCTGACACATGTGGTTTCATTCGAATTCAATCCTCTCAAATTATTATTGGTCTTGATGAGCCAGTATCGTGTCTGGTGTACATGTGTGTCGGTGTTTCATAGATGATGTGTAATACTGTATAAAAAGGAAATGCTTTGAATGGCATGTTCTAATTTCATGGTCTATGAAATATTCAGCACTTCAGAACAAAAGATTCAGATTGTACATTTTTTATAATTGATCCTATCTACTGCAGCAGTATAACCAAAATTTTCTTCAATCCAAGTTTAAAATATGTTATACATCGACACATATATGTTCAGAAGCAAAAGGTACTACCGGAAACTCTGATTTCCCTAGAATCATATTAACAAAAAACAAATAAACACATTTTTGCAGAATTAAAGTTATGTACAAACAAAGCAAAGGATTTGTGGATTTACTTGCATCAGTGAGTAGTTTTGCAGTGTTTACTGATGATACATGTTCTATTATGGACCTCGAAGGCGCCCTCACAAGGCGTCTGTTATTGAATCGGCCCATGATATGTTCCTTTATAGATCTTGTCAGTGTTTTCATAGCATTTTTATCAGGAACCCTTCTTCTGAAATACTCCACTATAGACCTTGCAGTACTTTTCACTTTCTCTTCATTGTTTATCTGACTAATAATAATATGTTCCAATGTTGACATTGAAGTTGCTTTCGTCGCATTTTTGCGATGAATTTGATTAACAACCAAGATAACAACTCCAACAATCAATAATCCAACAACTCCTATGCACGATGACAGAACTACTGCTTTACTTGTTGTTCCCTTATGCTTCTGTTGTTGATGAGGCGTAATATTCACAGCCAAAGCTTCACTGCTACAAAAATTGTAACTGTGCTGATCTTGTTTCTCATTTGATAAACAATTTCTAGCATACAAAACAACTCTTGTCTTTGGTCTCAAACATCTAGGTAGTTCACCTTTCAAAAGATTTGAAGATAAATTCACAAACTGAAGATCATCATTGCATGAAAAATTCTTGAAAAGCATACCAGTAAACTTATTTGAAGAAACATCAAGGTAATTGATCGAAGGTAGCGACAATAAAGACGGTGGAAATGGTCCTACAAAACCATTCAAAGAAAGGTCCAGTTTTTGAAGTTGATATAAAGAACTAATATTAGAAGGTATACCAAGCCTAAAGCTATTGTTTCTAAGCACAAGTGAAACTAACTTTGTAGGAAGTGAAGGAAAATGAGGTCCTAATGTGTTGTTTTCCAAATGAAGAATTTGAAGGTTAACCAAATTATGAAGATGAGGTAATTCACCAAATAACTGATTATTAGATAGATCCAAAACTCTAAGAGTAACAAGATCATTCACTGAATTTGGCAAACTTCCACTAATAAAATTTTTCTTCATGCTAAGCACAACCAAACCATGAAGTGAGCCTAAAATATTTGGAATTTGACCATTGAAATGGTTATCATCAAGTACTAGTGATTGAAGATTGTTAAGATGTGAAAGCTGAGATGGTATTTCTCCACTAAAGTAATTTGAGCTAATGTTAAGTATTTCTAGTGAAGATAATTCAGCTATGGTTTCAGGTAGTGGCCCCCATAAACCAAGAGAAACCAAAGAGAGTACTTTCAAGCTTGATAAAGTGGAAAGTGTTGAAAAGAGTGTGTATGAGTTGAAATTTTGAGGCAATGAGGTAAACTCATTGTTGTTTCCAACAACATGCAACTGTGTTAAGTTACCTTCATAGCACACTAGTGTTAAATAAGGAGTAGGTTCAATGTTGCAGAAATCTGTGGAGCTGCTTAAGGTTTTTAGTGCTGAAGGGTAGCCAAGAATTTGTTGAAGTTTGTAAAGTGTTTGAGACTGAGAAAATTGTAACTGTTGTGAAAGATGGATGGTGGAAAGGAAGAAGATGAAGAGGAGTAGGTGTTGTGAATGTGGAAATGGTTTTGCCATTATCTCTTCAAGTGGAGAAAAGAGATAGTGTTAGATAAATAAGTACACTACACAAGAGGTTTTGAACCTAGGTTATAGGAATAGGACCAAGCTGCAGTCTCTGCCATTCATTCAATACCAATGAATGAACTAACTATCTGTTCACACATGGTTCTTTCTCATGCGTATATTTTGTATGTATTGTGATGATTTTTTTTGTTAGGTTGAGCATAACACAACCCCGGCATCGCGACCAATACTATGTACGCAGGTGGTCCAATAGATCTTGGAGAGGCTATAATACTATCTTAGAAATTGTGGTTGAGCCTAACACAGCTCCATAAAACCGGCTTGTGAGGTGATGATTGCCCCCGCTTATAAACACATGTTCATGTCATCTTTTATTCGATGTGGGACTCTTTAACAAAGATATCTTTGATAAGAAGTCTGAGAGTTAAGTATTGACACAGACACGACATTGACACGTCGATACAAGTATTATATTAAAAACATATAATAATATGTAACCATATGCGTCCGTATAGAATACTCGACACGACTTTCATCAGAAAAGTGTTAGTGAACTTATCATATGCATACTTTTGATCACATACTTAAAGGAAATGGATTATTTGTAAACTGTGTCACACTATATTTTGATGTTTTGCGATGGGATTACACTGCATGTACTAGGGAATGAAAAGCCATAAACTTTAACGGTAGGACCCCATTCTCATTCTAACCTTACCCTTTTTTTTTTGCGATCTACTTTCTTTTGATATTAAAGCTTTTCAGTTAGTTTGGTAGCACTTAGTTATGGCAACATATACATTTTTTATAAGAAGCATATACAAATTCTTAAATGTCATTTTTATATTCTGTAAAATGGTGTATTCTTCCTCCAAAAATAAATAAATAAAAAATGATCTACTCTTTTGTGGTGTCTCTCACTCACTAAAAGTTGGATTGTTTTTGTCCTCTTGTCTTGTCTCCTACAAACACCCAATAGTGTGGTCCTTCTTCATGATTAAATTTATCTATTTTAAGAAAAATTGCTTTGGTGTCTATTGCTTTGAATATATATATTCTATGGAAAATAATTGTTACCAAGTTCAATATTAGGTGCTGAGAAGTGAGAAATATGGGGTCCCCTTTACAAAGTTATCTTCTTTTTTTTTCGGTTTCATTTACAATGTTTCATTTTCTTTTTTTGGGTTGATTTACAAAGTTATCTTTATTATCCATTAGACATTAATCATTGTAAGTAAACACAAACTGTAATGAGCTTGAGAGTCATTAACATAATATTAATTTGGAAAATAAACAATTATTGTTAGATTGAAAATAACAATAACTCTTATTTTAAGATATGACACTAACAATATATGACAAATGAAAATTTTAAATTTTCAGTGGTTAGAGCAAGTTTCAATCCTACCCAAAACAGTTGTAATTTGAGCATCAATGCCACTATTTCTAATAAAATTCTCCATTTCCATTTTTGTTTTAAAAAGTGAAAATTCAAATTGAAAAAATAGTGCTTGTGAAAAAGATGGAATAGCAGTAAAATACTTGAGATTCTGCATTCACGTTGTTAACTCTACTTTAATAAATAATTGTGGAATGCTAACCTGACACACACACAAAAGTTTTTTTGTCAAGTATCTAAAAAGTAGCATGTGATGCCAAAAGTGTCATTTAATTGAGTCATCGTTGATTTTTTATGTTTTATACTTTCACTTATCAAACATAATTCATTGTTGATTACTTTTAAGTTACAATAATGCAAAAAATTGACAGTAAATTAGTGAGCTTAACTAGGTTTTAAAAGTGTATGTTCGACATCATAATTTGTATATCAGAATCACACAGTAATCCATCGCAATTTTGTAAAAGCTTTAAAACATAATTTTTGACAAATCACAATAGATCGTTGTGATTCTGATATACTTACGTTTTACCGTGATAGGACATCAATCCAATGAACATGTTATGTGTAAACAAGAATTTTTATCTTAAATAAATTAAGAATTTGCCCATATATTATTAATATACTATTGGTTTGAAGTTCATAGCACCCACGAGCCAGACTATGAAAAGTACATAATAGTCGACAGAATATGATGAGTGTCACATTATGGCTGCTGAATGAAAGGGACAAATGACAGTGGGACCCAACCTCACGGGTCTGCTTTGTAATGTTCTCGTGAAAAGCAATACTTACATAATAACAACAAAAATTAAATTCATATAAAAAATAAATGAAGAGAAGCATGCTTATATTTATGTGTTTTTATTTTTTGTACAGATATATTAATGTGTTATTTAGTTAAAAATAAAAAAATGAACACAAGTCCTATCTCAATTGAATAAAATGTCGAAATTGTTAAGCAGGATATCGTGATCAGGGTTTAAACTCTGACTCATTCACTTGTGTGTGAGTTTTTAGTGGCTATTGTTATTTTGCTTCCCTACTAAAAAAAAAAAAAGTAGACACCATATTCGATACAACCAGGGCCGGCTCAAGGTCTAAAGAGAATTTTAACGCGAATTTCTATATGATGGTAAAGTTGCCTTTGGAATTTCTATTTTTAGTTTGTATTTAATGTTTTTGTTGTTTATGTGTAATCATAATTTTTACTATAAATATATCTGAAGACGGCTGTCGAATTCCTCCTACATCTTGGCTATGGGATAGCCATCGTCAAGATGACGAGCCCTGAAAGTTTAGATATTGTAATATCCCGCTTATAAGTATCAGTTATCAGTAATAGAAGCTATTAAGAAGCATGGCAATCTTGTAATATGTGGCAATGACATAATTGAAAATATTTGAAAAGGGAGGAACATTTTAAAAAGAAAAGGCAAGATATTTCTTACCATTTTCTTTCTTCTCTTCCACTCTCCCAAAATCAGCTCCCCCTCCCTCATTCTCTCTAGCTCACGCCCCCTCACTCTCACCCAAATCCATCAAGCTTTCACCCAAATTCTTGTGGAGTTTGCTAGCAAGTTGGTTTGTGGAAAGTTAGAACAAATAAAGAAGAAACAAGGAAGAATCAAAGGAAGGAGCAAGTTAGGGTTTCTGAATTCAAGTTTAACCAGCACCAATTAAGGTTTAGGTGAGCTCATCTTGGGTTTTAGAACCCTCCTAGAGTGAGTTTTATGTGTTTTACAACTTAAGTAAAGTTATAGAGTTTTACCATAAATCCTTGCTTGCTAATTCCTTGCTCATATATGTTTAAAATTGTTATTTTATGATGGAAAATCATTCCTAGCATGATTAGGAAGCTTGGGTAACTTTGAATGGGCAAAAATGGTGGAAAAACACGTTTTTATGCATGACCTGTACTGTCATGGTCGCTACAGCGACCAGCCGTCGCTTGTAGCGACCAGGCAGCATTTTCACTGCCTACCGTCGCTTGTAGCGACCAACCTGTCGCTTGTAGCGACCAAGCCCGAACAGCACAACACAGTTGAGCTGTTCTGGGGGTTCTGGTGCGCGCGGGCATGACTTTTTGCAATTGTTTTCTCCTAATACATTCTAGAGACATTACCCACCATTTTAGTTCATTCTAAAGGCTTCCATTGGTTGAGAAAATTATAAGAGCAAAGATTACGCAAGGCTTGGAAATTCATGAACTAAGGTTAAATGTTTAAGTAAGCCCTAAGAATGACATATGAGAACGATATGTCTAGAATCTTAAATAGGTTAACAGGAAAAGAATCATACTTAGGTATGTTGAGGGTTATTTTTCCAGGATACCCTTAACCAGGCAGATTTCAGTGTACCTTAGTCAGTGGCACCTAGTTCCCTCAGTTCAGGCCTAGTTACATTTATATCAGGACGTGCCTCAGTGTTCACGTCAGAGTGACACTGGGGGTACACGTATCAGTTTTATCAGGATATGTATATTTATATACCATGAATAATATTTAATAATCAGGACAAACTTTGTGTCTTCTGTGCTCTCGACCAGTTAGAGAGGACAGGGGGTTTCAGCATTGCTGGAACGGGCAGGAACTTTCCGCGAGGATAACCACACAGAGTTATAGTGTGTCTCCTGTGCTCTCGACCAGTTAGAGAGGACGGGGGGTTCCGGATACAGCTGGAACGGACAGGAACTTTCCGCGAGGATAACCACACACTTAGACAAGAGGAGTCCGGTGTTAGCCTGATATGATAGGAATTTTCACCGGTTATCAGGGGAATGTGCTTCGGGGTTACTCCACCCGGGGGCATTCCGTAAAATGAACTCAGATAATATTGCTTGTTCAACGCTAACAGCTAACATAAAATGTATCAGTTAATATTCTATTATTCTATTACATTATCAGGCAGGAAATAGTGATCAGGCAGTTAGTAGATATCAGGTAGCAGTTATCAGACGGTGATCCTAGATTACCCCTTGATCACCAGTTTAGTAGGAACAGTCAGGTAGCCCTCTATGGGTAAGGTTAAGACTTGGCGATCATAGGTATCCCCAAGATTGCCAAGGTAGGCACGGCGACCCTAGGTTCCCTGTGGTTGCCAACAGTAGGTAGGGTAGGAGCTCACTGAGACGTTATGTCTCATCCCTTTCCTTCTGGTGCAGGTTCTCAGCAGGAGGCACGACGTAAAGGTAAAGAGAAAGCTTTGGATTGATCGTGCTGCTTTAGTTATATATGGATGTTGTGTATAGCTGATGTATTATGATGTGTATTATTGAGGATGTCATGTATCAGAAACTCATGTATTGTATAATTAATAAGTCAACTTTTCTGTATTGTATTTAATGTATCCAGTACGAAATTTTAATACTCGTAAGAGATCCTAGACAATCTCTATATGGGTGTTACAAATATTTACACAGGATGGTTAGTTACAATAAACTTAGTCGTGTTGCAGGTAATGTGATAGTTAGAGACGATGGTGTGGTGATAGTTGAAAACCTAGAGAATGATGAAGACACAAGTTATAGATGAAAAATAAGGTTGTACGTATAGTAAAATTTGAAGATGATAGTCTTGAAAGTGCAGATTATGATAGCATAGACATCGTCAAAGATCAATTGAAATGTATATCATAGTCTTGTATATATAATGTTTTTTTATATATAATTATCTATTTATGTTGGTTAAATTTTGTAGTTAATGACTGTCAGTTAAATCTGCATATGTATTCATATCATATGGTACAATACCATTTTATATAGCTTGTTAGAGTCTAGATTGTTTCAGATTATATAATCAAAAAATACGAAAACTCGTTTTGAATTATATAGTTACGCCATAAAACCAAAATATTACTATGGTTAAACACACACATGGGTGTTGTGAGAATTAACAATATCCTAGATTTCGTGGGAAAACCTTCTCTATTTTTTTTTAGACAAAGTGGTAAAAACCACCTGAAACTCAAACAACTGCAAAATACCCGACTCATGTGAAACAATCCAACCTAGCAATATTGTCATTTAATAATATACTAGTCGAGATACCCGTGCTGTAGCATGGGTAGCGCGGCGCAAGCGCCGCGCAAGGACGATTTTGATAGTTTATGTATGGTAACTGCAAGAACATGATAATGACAATATTAATAACGTTGGAAATATTACACTAACATAAAAAATTTGAAAGGTAAAGAATGATTCAAAGCCAATTGTAATTTTTAGTGTAAAAAGTTAATGAAAAACCGATTTTATAGAATTATAGGTTGTGATGTATGCAGATGAAATACTGATTTAGAACGTAGGTGAAAGCCAATTGTTATCTTCAGACTCTGAACTTCAGACTCCAATCTTCAGACTCCAATCTTCAGATTCAGACTTCAGACTCCAGTATTCAGACTCTGGTCTTCAGACTCCAATCTTTAGACTCCAGTGTTCAGATTCAGACTTTAGACTCGAGTATTCAGACTATGGTCTTTAGACTCCAATATTCAGACTCTGAACTTCAGACTGCGAGCTTCAGACTCCAGTCTTCAGATTCATACTTCAGACTCCAGTATTCAGACTATGGTCTTCAGACTCCAATCTTCAGACTCTGAACTTCGGACTCCAGTCTTCATATTCAGACTTCAGACTCCAGTATTCAGACTCTGGTCTTCAGACTCCAATCTTCAGACTCCAGTCTTCAGATTCAGACTCCAGTATTCAGACTATGGTCTTCAGACTCCAATCTTCAGATTCTGAACTTCAGACTCCAATCTTCAGACTCCGGTCTTCAGATTCAAACTTCAAACTCCAGTATTCAAATTGTGGTCTTCAGACTCCAATCTTCAGACTTCAGTATTCAGAGTCTAGTATCCAGACTTTGAATTTCAGACGCTGTTATTCAGACATTGTTCTTCAGACGCTGTTGTTCAGACACTGTTGGAAACACGCATAGGCGGGCTTTGAATAGGCTGAAGGTAGTGTGTTGACCGTTCCAAAAGTTATGTGTAATGATTCGTTGACCCAACCCAAATCAACCCGCTCAACAACATATTGGGTTGGTGCAAGTTTGACATGAAAAGTACTGATTTTTTACCCAATTCAAACCAATTAAGTTTGGTGCCATGAAAATACTGATGTTTAAAGCACACATATTTTATTGCACACATTATATTTTACTTGTATTATTTTCACATTAAAATCAAGCACAAAACTTAATTTATTTATCATAGCTTTTTATGAGAATTCATACAAAGACTAAAATATAAATGATATACTTGTCAATAAAAAAATTATATAAATAGTTATATCCTGCTTAATTTTTCAAATTATTTAGCTAGCCATCAAATTAGATGTCCAAAACCAAAAACTAAAAGGAGACCCACATCTCAATAATTGAGGAATCTTGGAATTCACAAGAAACTGATATTCTATGTTGTTCATTTTCCTAGTTTGTTGTCACTGAAAATTTCACCCGTGACTTCTTTTTGGAGCTTCTCTCCCAACGTTTCAAAAACAGTGAAACTGAGCTGCACTCTCAAAATGTATTTTGCAACATTTAATTAAGATTTCTCTTTATTCATGCATTAGTTTATTTACCGAGTTGAAGCCAGTTTATTAATGTAAAAAACTATGATGCAGAGACACCAACACCGACACGTCAATACCAATGATTATTTTAAAAAACGAATTAATTGAATGTGATCACAAATGCCGGTGTCATGCCGATGTCGGACACCAGACACCTTCAATCAGAGGTATTAGTGATATGGAGGTAAAGAGTCTTGTCACCACATAAGCAAAAAAAAAATCCTGAATAATAATGTATCAATAGTATATACGTTGATTTCATCTTTACTAAAAGGAGAAAAATAATAGAGAAGACCATAAAGGGGACAAAAATTGAACATGACACCTATTTTCATGCGGTTCAATCTTCAATAATGTACCGGTTCCTCCTTGCCCCAAATGCAAATCTCTGTATGATAACAGAAAAGAAGGCATTAAGTTCTGAACATGACAGAAATTGCTAGATTATGTTTTGTCATTAACCCCATGATTTAAGAAAATGGAGGACATGGGCATGGGTGAACTAATGTAATGATGCATGCAATATTGAGATTTAAACTACTGAAGCTTAGACTTTTACTTAACTGAAAATATTTGGGAATAAGCTTTCAAACCCGTGAGGAACCGGATGTATGTCGGCTTCATTGATCTGTTGGTAGGGATAGATCTAATGTTTGGAACTAAGTATTCTGCAACCTGCGAATCATCACAGATATGTTACAAATTTATGAAACATGAATGAACAAATCATTTGCTATGTCTATCGCCATTCCCTGCTACGAAAACTTACCACTTCGGCTGGTTCAGCCAAGACATTAATGAAAAACTTTGCCTGCAAAGAAGAAAGAAGTCAAGTCAGTCCACAAAACTAAGTGGAAGAAATAAGATAATTGCATATTTACCTGTTTTGTATTGGCGCCAGACATGAGAAGATCTGTTGTAACCATTCCGGGCTGTAACACCAAAAATGAAGAGGGTAAAAAGAGAAAAATGGGTTCTAAGTATTAACAGTTGAGATGAAACGAGTGCACATTAACCATCAAAGATTCGCAGGAATTCCATCCTGATGTGTTTTCTTAAGTCATGTTTTCTTAAGGTGAAACATGAAATGATGAAAATATCAGAAAAAAGTAACTAGCCATATATAAATAAGAAAACCATGAAAGTGACATGGGTTTAAGAAATAATTTTTCTGGCAATGGATTGCAGTTGGAAGGATTTGGTGCTGGTAATTGTGCACATTTTTAAGATTCCACTAAGATCTAATACCATAATTTTCTTAAGTGAAGGGAGCCCAAGTTTTTCTACAAGCCTTTCTCCCTTTAAGAATTAAATCAATCAAGCAAGTGCACATAAGGTATTTTTCGTCCTCTAATCTTCTTCTAACATTTCATCTAAGTGGTGACAAGACTCTTTACATCTAATTTGAAGTTAATAATGGCAGTAAGCCATTCAACTTTTCAGGAAATCAAAGTCATGTGTATTCCCTCACATGATCTTCATATACAGTGTGTTATAACTTATAAGTTTCATCTGCTCTTCGATAATTAGAATAAGACCCTCAAAACTACTGTATTGTTCAAGGGATGAAAAATCTGCAACAGGATTGGCACAAAAAAACATGATATAAAGGGCAACCTGGTGCTACAAAGCTCCAACAGTGGTTGGATACAGGGAAGGGCTGCCACATTGTGAATCAATTATAAATTCTCTAATAGATCTAGTTTAAGATTCTAACAGACCAGTACATAATACCATTATGATTAATATAAAATCAGCATTCAATTGAGTAATAGACTCTGATTTATGCCACTAAATAATCCAACTATTTCAGTGTTTCTTCCTAGATGGGTTACCTTTCTATTGATCAGGGATCCAGTAGAACAAATCACTGTTCTCCACTAAATCAGTACACTTTGGTCAGAAGTATTAAGCTTAGTTGCTAGTTTTGCTTCCTCCAAAATGAGGTATGTACTTTAGAGGGTATGTGGAGTGATATACCTGTTGATTCCATATCAACTGTTGAGATTTTAACTTCATATTTGTTATACGTGTGTATGTATTTTATCATAATATCATTATCAACCAATAAAACTCTGCATGCTGTCTCCAAAAGTGCACTCCTCGCTTTACATGGATCAATTGTAATTTGCATTACTAAGTTTTTTTCAACATTAGGTTTGGGATTTTATTTTTTTTCCACTTTTAATTATTACAAAACTATCATCTTGTTTTTAATTTGTTTGTTATTTCTAAAGATTTGTTGTCATCCATGAGGTGTCAGCCCAGTGATAAAAGCTTGACCTTGTAACCTCAAGAGATGAAGTTCAAATCCCTTATGCGACAGTTATAAAATAGTAAGTATTTCGCTTTAATAAATATTAATTTCCCCTTCCCCATTAAAAAAAATAATTGTTTTCACTTATTTTGTAGTAGAAAGCTTTTAAGACAGGAAAGCAAATTGAAATAAGGTGGTCACATTGTAATTAATAGTGTAAACAGAAAATAGAAAACAGAACATTTTGTGATACCAGACATCCCCTTTATTATATTTTAAATGGATGAGAATAACATCATTACTTCACCTAATTGGATAAGCATGATGGTTTTTATCATTACTAAAGCTAACATAATTTTGTTTGAAGTTCCTTCACTAACAAGTTCATTCAGAATGTATATGGTTATTAATATGCATATGTTTATTACTAGTTGAGCATATCCAAGCCTATAACTCAGAAAATAAGGCTGTAATAAAGACTGGAATCATTCAGCATAACAAAAAGCATGTCAAATCACTAAATATTTTGCAGCCAGATTTGTTAAATTCCACTTATGAACAAATAACTATTACCGTGCTTATATTATAGAAGACAAAAGTTTAATATCCATGTGGAAATGCTTATTATATACTATCGAAGGATAAATAAGTCAAAACATACCGAAAGATTGTGAACCATGACATTTTTCACATCTTGCATCTGCAATTCTGCCTGTTAAATTTCAAGAAGACTGTTTCACTAAAGTTTACAAGATACTTCAAATGTGGCATTCTTGCACACTGAACATCTTATATGTAATGTGAATGCAAAAAGTTTTATTTTTTTACTAATTTAGAACTCTGTTGAAAGGCAAGAAATGTCAATCCACCATCCATGTTACAGCCTTATAGGTGCAAAGTATCCACTGGCTTTTTCAGTGACTAACCTCCCGAAGGAGAACCTGAATAGCCACCTATAGGGGGTCTCCCCTCCCATCGTAATATAGCTTAAGGGATACCAACGCAATGTTTTTTTGAAGAAGCTAAACTAGCCCACCCAAATTGGCACCGGGGAGTATTGAACTTGAGACCTTGAGGAGGGGCACACTCCAAGGTCCCAAGCTAACACCACCAGGTCAACCCAAGAGTATACCAATGTTGATACCAACGCAATGTTGATAACTATTATTTAGTTTTAATGTTTATTCAGGAATTTTATCTGATAAACTCATTTCTCTCTGAACACCTAACATTACATTTAGAGAATGACAAAAAAAATTGTAGGACTAAATTTGTCTTTTCTTTTCCATATACTAGTTCAAAAAGTAGCATCTTTTTAACGTGAACATGCTGATAATTGTGATGATGTCTCACATTTATTATCACAGGTAGGGGTTATAGAAACCAGTGATCAGTAAGAAACATCACAGAATTAGTAACCTCACAAATTACCAAAAAGCTTTGTTGAGATTTCCCTAATTTCCCTCTTTCCTTTGTATACACAGATGTGAAAATGTGATTAGATGAATTCATCTAAAACATCAACCTGTAACGACTTTGTTAAATGCACGACACTTCTCTTTGTTGCTCCATATGCAGCAAACCTATGAAAAAAGGCAGAAATCAAGAATTACTCCAACGACATATCAGATTACAGATAAAGATTGTAATATGTAGTGGAATCTAATGTGCATTTTTGGATTTCATCCAAAATCTAACTTTCAATACACACCCACCACCCATAAAAAAACAACTCATAGGCTTTGCATGTATTGGTAAAGAACTGATGATCTATGATTTTCATCAAAATGCGAGTTAAATCAATTAGACCACAAAAGACCACAACATGGTTAACCAATGATCGACAAAAGACGAGTCAGTATGGCATGTTTAATTTGGCTGTATGCCCTAGAAGACAATAACAAATTAACAGCAACATTCTAAAAGTATAACCAGGAAATTGTACCCAATCAGCTCATTATGAAGTAGTTCAGTAAAGTCCAAAAATACCTGGGAGTTGGTCTTCCATCTGAACCTGCTCCATCAATATTGAAAATATGACCTCCGCGAGGTTGGCCCACCATCATCTTTATTGCCTAAATAGAAACTAAACATCCATGCATAACAGAGCACCTACTTTATTTACAGGGACTCTTACATGAGAATATATTTTACCTCTCGGCAGCATATCATCAAGCCAAGTGTGTTTGTTGTAACCACCTCACTGCATGCACAGAATCAAGAATTTCAAAGAAATAAAATGTAAAAATGATATTTAGGGTGCAAGGTCTATAGTGACTCACATAAGATCTTCATCTGATGCTTCAGCAAGTGGCTTGTAGCTATACGCATTTGATCCAGCATTATTGATCTACACCATTCTCAGCATAGGCCGAGAAAGAAAAGAATTAGTAAAGTATACTTTAACAAACACATTCAATGAAATTAGGGAGTTGAAACAAATGAAATATGGGTATAGCTTTGTGTAATCAAGTGCGGATGGAGGACAATGGCGGAAAGCCAAAAATTCATCATTCTAAGCGACCATATCCGCCATAAAACGCCATGGTGCAGCAGTCAGTAAAAAATTGGTCATGGCCGTTATCAAAGAACCCTCCACCGCGATCCACCATGGCCAATATTTGACAACAATGATATAGCTACAAGACAATGTCAAATTATAAACAGTGGAAAAATTGAAGAGAAAGGGGAGAAGGAAGGAAAATGCTTGATGCTAAGTGTAAGTGATGATGATTGTGAATCTAACTACGAAAATAAGATGGCCAGAATTTTGGTAAGTACATCATCAGCTTACATAGTAGATCAAACCATGAGTTTATCAATGAGAACCAATTAAATCCTCGCAAAAAGTTTCTAATTATATATTCAAAATAAAAATTTCAATGGGAAAAAGAAATCGGACATTAGTACCCATATATCAATGTATTTCAGTTTTTCTTTAGCAAATGAAACTAGTTTCTTCACATCCTCTCCATTTCTCACATCACATGCAGTGCCCTGCAAGAGACAAAATGCGAACATGAGAACATAAAAACGTATCGTAGATGGGTTTCTACTAAGATAGAAGTTCAAGAGGAGGTACCCACACATGCTGCTCCCCAAATTCTTCTCTCAAGTTCTTGACTGCAGTCTCTACCCTTTCATCTTTAAATGAATACCAAGATATATAGAGAAAATAAAAACAAAGTCATGGAAATTGCAACCACTCAATCATAATTCACAAGGTAAATTGAAAAGAAAGCATAAATAAGAGGGATTGAGACAAACAATAATACAAAGGAAACAAAGTCTATGTATTCCTATAAATAGTGATTGGTGCTTATATTTTTATACCAAGTTAGTATCAAATCATTATCAATCATATTACACCGAAATCATATTTGTTTTCATTCTTCTCCCCTTTTTTTTTTTTCTAAAACCCATAACTTTAATAATAAAACCAGCGTTCAATTTAGTCCCTAAACTATAAAAAAAAGGTAGTTCATAGAGAGTATAAAATTTGTAGATTTACTTCATAAAGTATATGGAAACGGGAACCCATCAATTTAGCACCGAATATCGACTAAATTGACGGATTTTATATACTTTACGAGCTAATTATTATATTTGGATAGTTTAGGAACTAAATTGATGGTTTATCCAAAGAAATTAAGGGAAAGATTAACAGAAAAATCAATCACTGATGAATCGATAGTAGTGATATACATACAACTTGAAGTGATATTGAAGTATATAGCATGAACGAAATAAACAAATAGCATAGTTGAAACATATTGAAAATCCAAGAATTTATCCACACCTGATCTTGAGCAAACTAAAACGTTATCCCCTGCTTTTAGAAACTCTTTCGCCAAAGCATACCCTATCCCTAAATCATAAGGTAAATATGATTCAAGCTAATTGTTGAAAATGAGCAACTAAAGTGCAAGCAAAACTTACAAGTTACAACAACAACGAAGCCTTATCCCACTAAATGGAGTCGGCTACAAGGATCAAACTATAAACTATATTTCAGTCAACTCATTAATCTCTATATCATTCTTAATAATTTCTCTTATAGTTTTTCTAAGTCTTCCCGTGCCTCTAGTGATTTAACTACCCCTTCATCTAATCTACTCTCCTTACTACAAAATCTACAGATCTTCTCCCTAGTGTATGTTTGGTTCTGCGGTGACAAGAATTGATTCTGAGTGAATTGATTCTGACTAAAAGTGAGTTGAAGGTAAAATGATTTGTGTTTGAATACATTCATGTAAAAGTGATTTGAACTATAGATTTGTGTGTAAAAATCAATTCTAAAATTAACAGCTACAAATTCTAGCTTCAAGTAGAATCAATTCTGAAGGCAAAATCAATTCTACTTGATAGCAACCAATCATGTCTAAATCGATTCTACAACTTAAGAATATATTTGGCCTCTATAGAAGTGGAACAAAACATACACTAAATGCCCGTTTGGATTAACTTATTTTTGAGCTTATTCAAAATAGCTTATGCAAATAAATAATTGTATCTTCATATACTGTTTTTTCATAAACTAACTCGACAAACTTATGAATAATACATAAAAGCTTGTATATATATTTGCATAAGTACACTTCAAGTTTTTACCATTAACTTGACACTTATTAAACAAGTGGATAAGTAAACTAAAACTTTCATTCAATCATCAAAGAATAATACAAATAATATTCTAACTAAAAACAAAATTCTTCCAACAAAAAAAAAAGACCTTTGGTTGAGCCAGTAATCAAAACATTGTAAGGAGGAAGCATGGTATTGTTGTTAGAAGAAGCTGTTATCATCACAAAGGATGAAGAAGTTGGTTTAGTGAGAGAAAGAGAGAAGCGGTTGTTATTGTTGGTGGTGGGGGTGCAGGAAGTAAATGTTGTGTTGAAATTGGGAAGACGAGAGAAGGGAGGGATGCAAAGCTTATGAGAATGAGAAGAAAGCAATTGAAAGGAAGCCATTGATGATGTCATGCCAATTCACCGCTACAGCCTCAGCACTTCCAATTTTTGAGGATAAAATTATTCAAATTTTGATTATTAATAAGTTCTTATTGTTTATAAGTATCCAAAGACATTTGTTACAAAAAAGTTATTTTTTTATTTTAAACTTTTTATCAAAGTCTTAATAGGATTTGTTACCATTTTCTTAGTTTATATTCAATACAACGATAACTTGATTTTCTTCTGATTATACAATTATATTAACATTAACAAAGGTGGATATATATTATTCATCTAAGTTGACACCAATAAAAATTATTCATTAACAAAGGTGTATATAGTAAAACATTGAAGACAAATGAATGATTTTGATTGGAGTCAATCTCTACTCATCTTTTGTTGATTTGTAAATAAGAGAATTTACCTTTATTTAAACTAGAGTTAAATAATGTTTAGCCCTCTGCCATTTGGATGAGTTGTGATTTTACCCCTATAAAAAACAAAGTTTTAGATTCTCCTTTGCAATTTCAAGTTTCTTTGATTTTAGACCATAAGTTCATCTACTAGACAAATTAGATGACATGACGTGTTGACTATACATAGTAAATGACATGGCACACTGATTCAACATTTTTTAAATAGGTGGTAATTTTAGCTCAATTTTGTTTAAACATAACATATAAATATTTTTTTTAAAGTTCTTTATCTTCCCCTTCATCACATTCATCACCAAATTCATCATCAATCCCATTAAAACTCATTCTCCTTTCATCTTCCTCACCTTGATTTTTCTCTTCTTATTCATAACTTCATCATCAAAGTTAAGATTTTTCAACAAGGTTAAGATTTATTCATATCTAAACAAATGAGTTACAAAAGATGGGTGAGGAGGAAGAATAAAATGAGGACGAAGGTTAAGATCATGCTTATGGGTTTTCACTTTAAAGAATTTGAGTTTCTTGATATTTTATGAATTTGAGATTATGCTTCAAAGTTGAGATATATCAACACCCACATGGATTTATTAAACAAGCAAGACAAACGATTATTAGCTTTCACTAGTATATTATAATCCACTCATAATATTTTTGCATCGCAACCTAGATCTAAGCACTCAAACATTCTTCTTTTTCTTCAATTTGGGAATTAGGATTTTCTATTTTACAAGCTCATCAAGATAGAGAGATATATAGATTGGAGATGAAGGAGAAGATTAGGGATTCTGAAAGAAAAAAAATAGAAATGAAATAAATTGAAGAATTAAATAGGGATTAGAAAATTGGAAGGGAGATTTGAGAGAGAAGCACGCAAGAGAGAAAAATTGAATTAAATTGTTTTTTTTTTCAAAATTAATGTTAATTAATAAAAAAGGCAGGTGGAAAAAAATAAATGAATAAGAAATAAAAAAATCCAAGTTAGCACGCTACCTAATTAATCACTACACAGTCAGCATGCCACATAAGCTTACTTGCAGAGTCATATGTCATTAGGGTCTAAAATCAAAGACTCTTGAAATGGTAAAGGGGAATCTAAAACTTTTATTTTACGGAGGATAAAATCAAAACTCGCCCAAATGACAGGAGACTAAACATTATTTAACCCTTTAAACTATTATATAAATAGACAAATTAAATACAATAGAAGAGCTTAATAAGTGGAATCCACTTACCTGTTTGAGAGCAATTGCTTAGATTGTTTTTCTTGTTTCTTTCCGTCTTTTTTTGTTTTTAGTTTGTGGTTGTAATTGTTAAAAACTTTAACAAAGTTTTTTCCTAGTACATCTTATGCTGGGAGTACTTGGTGGTTTGATTAATATAATTTCATTTTGATATCTTAAGAAAAAAGTACAATAGAACAGCGGACAAATGAGCACGTTAGTATCCGTTTTTCTACTCGTATTAATAGAAATAACATCATTTACAAGGTTGATTATTAATAATTAAAGTGTTTGTTTTTTAAATAACAATCACTTATGGATTAAACTTTCATAATCATCCTTTTTAAAATAATATCAAAACGAATTTCTTTTCTGAAATATTTCACCTTGGCGTTTCACAAGAATTGGCATTTCGACGAGGCAGTTAACTAGACTTATTAATTAAAGCAGTAAATTAGGGGGATTTTGCAAGTTTGAATTGATTGCGCAAATCAGTTGGTTTGATTGCATAAATAATAAAAGGGGGTTGATTCAGTTATTAGCAGACATTAAGATTCTTCGAATCTCCTCTACATCTTTGTTGGACTTAATGCAAATACATCTATCAATTATGAAACAAGGATTATATCAAAGTAGTTAGTTCGAGGGATAAAATCACTTTAGATGTCATGTTGTTCCGCATCATCCTAAAAGTCATACATGCAATACCGTAAAGGATTGTCACTCCTCTAGGTCTCCGTACACATTGTTATATTTATTAAAGTGGGGACTTACACTCTCATTAAAGTGGGGATTGAAGTTCCTAAATTGACATTTAAAGGAACCGTACCACACATGAATCTAAGAATTCAACCATATACCCTCATTATCCCTAATTAATTAAATACATTAGAATAAAGCTCATATGCAACGACTCTGATTGAGGCAAGTCATAAGCTTTCAAGCCTAATCTAAGTTCAGCCATGCATGTTAAGTATGTCATTTTCCCCAGTACATGAAGGCATTAGGCATGAAACATACGAGAATTAAATATAACTCATATCATAATTGAAACATTAATAAAATTCAACAAATAAATAGAGGTTCATCTTAAAAAGTTATTCAAAATATGTTTAGATACTCGTGGTAACAAAAGACATAATCAAAAGAAATAAAACCTACTTAAGAACCAAAGTTAAGGAGATCCCTTTTGTACACTATGCTTTTAATAGTGTAACCTATGGATAACACACAAATAATTGTTAAGAATTGCTGAATTCCTTTTGAGAGTACAATATCTTCACTCTAGAGATCAATTTCTTGATAGCTTTGACAAACGATGCAATTACGATGGTCCATAAAAAAAGACTAACTTTTATAGCTGAACTTGAACTTGCTAACATAAGTATGAATAAGATCCCAAAGATGCTGCATTCAATAGGGTGCATTGTCGTAATACAAAACAGCTCTAATTGAATAAATGTAACAAAATTGACGAGCAAGAGCATAATGATATTCTCATATTTTGCCATAAAGTTACCACCATATGATGATGTCTTTAGTGTAGGGAAGATAACCAATACCAAGCATAGTATTATTGAGAACTCCACGACATAATTTATGTACATGTATGCATATTAACATATGTTCATGAGATTATATACATACATTGGTTTGTGAGTTTTTACATAAGTTTTATGAGACTGTTTCAAAGATCCATGAAAACAGCTTATGACAATTTTTATAAGATTTTTTTCGCTTGTTGTCAAAAGTTTTCCAATATAGCACATAAAAAACAGCTTATTTCATATACAAAAAATGATTTAACTTTAATATATCATTTACCATAAAATTAGTTTATGAAAACTTATGTATAAATCCTTATGATAATAATAAGGGCTCGGGCTATAAGGACAAATAAACTGTTTATCCAAGTAGATCCACTACAAGGAATCTGGAAATTTGCCAGGGGTAAAATCCCTGGGAAAAAGCGAAATTCCCTGGCAAAAAGCAATTTGCCAGGGCTTTTGCGAGGGGCAGCATCCCTCGCAAAACAGGTCATCGCAAATGCAATTTGCCAGGGATTTAGCTCCTGGCAAATTGCGAGGGCCTACCCCTGGCAAATTCCCTGGCATGTTCCCTGGCATTTCTCCTGGCTACGCCCCTGGCAAAATGTCTGACTCAACTGTCCCCTTTTCTGTCACACTGTAAAGACTGTCACATGTCACATCGTCTGACCAAATAGTGACAGGAGTTTTGCCAGGGGTTACCCCTGGGAAATTACATCACGTTTTTTTTTAAAAAAATGTTTTAATTGTTTTTTTAATTTAAATTATTTTAAAATTAAAAACAATTAATTATAATTATTAAAATTATTTTAAAAACGATTTTTTTTAATTTAAATTATTTTAAAAAACGTTTTTAGTTGTTTTTTTTTAATTGAAATTTTATATATTAATTATAATTATTAAAAGTATTTTTAAAAAACGATTTATTTTTTTTTTTTTAATTTAAATTTTATAATTATTAATTATAATTATTAAAATTATTTTAAAAAATGATTTTTATTTTATAATTATTAATTTTAGTTGTTTTTTGATTTAAATTGTTTTAAATTATAAAAAATTAAAAAAGTATTTTAATTATTTTAAAATAAAAATAAATAAAAAATAATTATAAATAATTTTAAATTGTTTTTTTTAAATAAAAAAATTATTTATAAATTATTTTAAAATTATTTAAAAAATAAAAATAAATAAAATAATTATTAAAATAATTTTAAAAAATGTTTTAAATTGTTTTAAATTAAAAAAATTATTTAAAAATTATTTTAAATTATTTTAAAAAATGTTTTATATGTTTTATAATTAATTGTTTTAAAAAATATTTAAAAATACAAATTAAAGTAATAGCACACATAAAATATTAGGTCACGCAGCAAGAAATTTAAATTGTACGGAATAATAGTACACATAAAATATTAGGTCACACACATAGATAACTTTGATTCCGAAGACCCTTCAAACAATGGGGCATTACATTCACTCAACAATTGGTAAAATCTCTGTGCTTTCTCATTTGGGAGTTGTTCGCCTTGTTCATCTTCAACATCATCAGCGTAAGACAGTTCCACACCTAAAGCATCAGCGACCATATCATCCATCATGTTGAATTGTTCATCGTTGAATTGTTCATTGTATTCCACATTTGTTCCACTACTTGAAGCTTGTGCATTGACTCCTTGCCCGAAATTATGAAACTTTTCACCGTTATAAACCCAAACCCAATAATCAGGCATAAATCCAACTCTATCCAAGTGTTTCTTGACTTCTCTAGGGTCACTCTTTATATATCTACACGTACATTTAACACACGGACATCTTATCCCTCCCTCATCTTTACAAACTTGTTGTACCCATGCCCATGAAATAAATCCTTGAACTCCTTCCACAAAATGGGGTTTTAATCCTCTTCTTCCCGGTAACGTTCTGTCATACATCCAACTACGATAATGCTGATAATACTCCATCTTTTGCACGTTTAACTATAACGTTGACATATTTCACGATTAGTAATTTTTTGTGTTAGTATCGCTACGTACTAACGCAAAAAATTATAAGTTCAATCAACAAGACTAAATAGTCGATCACGTAACGAGTCAAAAAATTTATTTATCTAACTAACCTATAATTACTATATCGTGTATACTGTTTTTTTACGCGCAATTTTTTTTTTACAAACTAAAAAAAATCTCGTGAAATTAATTTACGCGCGAAGCTGTTTTTAATAAAGAAAATTTTTTATGCGCGAAAGATTTTAATACTAACTTAAAAAATTATTCCACATTTATTTCAATTACTTATAAAAAACAATTTCATATCAAAAACATTATTATTATAATTTGTTTTAGATAAAAAAACAGTTTTACTTCCTTTTAATAATTAAGAAAAAATAGTTTTGTAGTTAAAAAACAAAATTATTTCAACAACATTATTATAATTTATTACACTTAAAAACAAACATTTTAAAAATTTTAAAAAATATAAAAACAGTTTTAATATTTGGAAAAAATTTCTCTAATTTAACTTAAAAAAATACAGTTTTAATAATTTGAAAAACAATTAAAATTTGAATAAACAACAATTTTCGCTGATTTAACTTAAAAAAATATGCATGGTTTTAAATTAACAAAAAACAGTATACACAATTAGGGGAACCAAATTTAATTATTAAAAAACAACCTAATATAAGACTATATTTAATCAAGAGATATAGACAAAAAAAACATATATTCAAGAGATCTTGAAAAAAAATATCATAAACACAACAAACATACATACTTATTAAACACAACAACATACATACTACACTTATATTCTATATATAAATAATAATAATCCCTAAAAAAACATATTAAACATACAATACACATACACTAAAAAAAATAAATTTATACATTCCATAAAAAAAATTCGAAATATAACAACATTATTATTCTAAAAAACAAAAATTCGTAATATAACACATTATTATTTTAAAAATTCGAAAATTATACATACACTAATTTATTTATCCATTAATTAACATCATTATTCCAAAAAAATTATATATAACAGATCCAAAAATTTATACATACAATTCAGGCATTAATTAATATCATAAACACAACAAACATACATACTTATTAAACACAACAACATACATACTACACTTATATTCTATATATAAATAACAATATATAATCCCTAAAAAAAACATATTCAACATGCAATACACATACACTAAAAAAAATAAATTTATACATTCCATAAAAAAAATTCGAAATATAACAACATTATTATTCTAAAAAACAAAAATTCGTAATATAACACATTATTATTTTAAAAATTCGAAAATTATACATACACTAATTTATTTATCCATTAATTAACATCATTATTCCAACAAAATTATATATAACAGATCCAAATAAGTGAGCAGCATGCATTAATTAACACACAACACAATTATATTGTTCTTGAGCAGCATGCATGACATTAGAAAATATTTAGAAAAAAATATACTAACTTGTACAAGAGCAGCAACAAACAGATCCGAGCAAGCTTCACAGGAGGCAGAAAATAGCTTTGCCAAATGAGATTGAACAAACTAAGAAAACAACAAACAAAACAAGTAAATAAATAAGTAAAATAATTATTGTAAAAATAATACAAATAAGTGAAGGAAGTTGTTACCACAAAATTAGAGAAGTAGAAGAAGAATGCAGTAGAGAGAAAGAAGAAATGAGAAATATGAATGAGTTTTGCGTCTGAGAAGAAGGGGAGAAAGAGGAGGCACGGGCTTAAATATCCACTAGAACGTCCCAGGGCTTTTGCGAGGGGCGCCCCTCGCATTGTACAAAACCAAGCTAGTCAAACGCGCAGCAGGCAGGGCAGTCTGCGAAGCAGCTTTATACGCGCTAAGCCAGGGCATTTGCGAGGGAATGCTCCTGGGAAAATGCCAACGGTACAATTTGCAGGCTGCTTGCAGGCTTTGGTCAGGCTTTTGTCACTTCGGAATCTGCTTTTGCGTTTTGCGAGGGGCAAGCCCTCGGATTTTCCCTGGCATAAGCTGACAGATTAGTTGAATTTTGAATTTCAGATTCCCGCCTTGAAAAAAACGAGGGCTTATGCCAGGGTGTAGGCCCTGTCAAATTTCCCAGGGGTTTTCGTGGGTCTACTCCTGGCAAATTTCCCAGGAGTTCATGCTCCTGGCATAAGACCCTGGCTAATAGCAATTTTTCTTGTAGATGTCCTTCAAAAAAAATCAAAGGCCGAAAAGAATAGTAGAATTGTGTGAGGGTATATTAGGGATTGAGTACCTTGGGGGAGATTCTTTCATCACAACCACTTTTTTCATTACTTTTTCTTAATCGCTGTAAACAATGAATATATATACGTACATAAGATACATAGGAATTGGAAAAAAAAAAAAAAGAGAATTATAGGAGGAAAATTTAAGGGACACATTTAAAGGTTATGTGTGGCTAAAGTCACACATCCAACTTCCATATTTTTTTTATTATAAATAGGGGTAATAGTCATTTTGGTCTCTGAATGTGTAATGAGTAGTCACAATAGTCTCTCAATGTATTAAAATTTCAAAATAGTAATTGATTTTGCACTTTATTAGTCAAAATAGTTAGTGAAGTGACAATAAGTAAGTATATTGAATGACTAATATGACAATATTAACGAAATATTTTAATGTTAGAGACTATTTTGACCAACGAAGTGTACAATCGGAGACTATTTTGAAATTTTAATACATTGAGGAACTATTACATATGGCTACTCCTTACACATTCAGAGAACAAAATGACTATTACCCCTTATAAATAAAACACAATATGTCAAGAATAAAACTTGTGGAAACAAATAAGTGCATCACATTTGCTATGATTTATAAGCTTTTGAAGTTGGCTTTGCTCTTGCCGGTAGCAACTGTAAGTATCGAACGTGTTTTTTCAGCTATGAAAGTTGTGAAGAGTCAACTGTAACAAAATGAGTGATCAGTGGCTAAATAACCGTCTAGTAACTTATATAGAAAGAGATGTTCTTTCAACAATTAGCAATGATGTCATTTTAGCTCATTTTCAACAAATGAATAGAAGATAATTTTTATTGTAATGTATTGTATCAAACAATATTATTTGGATCTGAGCAGGTAGATTCTTCCATATCTTCCATTCCTTCTACAATTCTAGAGTAGAGAGAGCTTTCGGTAGATAAATGCTCAAGGGCTAACCTACGAGGGCTTATGTACTGTTTGCCGTAACAAAGTGCCCACAAATTTTGGAGTATCCGGTTATTATTCATTGCTTACGTCAAAAATAAATACAATGTAACAAACTATATTTATATCTTTTCAATGACATCAATAATATATCAACTCTAATATAATTTTTTTATCTTTTTAACTCACACCAAAATTAATATAGCATTTTTAGGGTCCGTTTGAATTGACTTATTTTAAAGCTTATGCAAATAAATAAGCTTTTATGTATTATTTAAAAACTTTTTAAGGTAGTTTATGAAGGAAAAAAAACTTATGAAAATACAATTTTTGTTACTGAGAATTTATGAATTAACATAAAAGTTTATTTATTTACATAAGCTCTAAAATAAGTCAATTCAAACGGACCCTTATAGACAAACTATACGTTTTTTTTTACAATTTATTGGCAAACTATACTTATCTGCTCACTTGTCATTTACTTGATTTGAATTGAGTGAGTTAAAAATAGTACTACCTCCGTTCCTTTTTAATTGTCACATTTTGACATTTTACACAAACCAAGACAAACTATAAATGTCACTACTTTTGATACAATAATTTATATTTTTACTATAATAACCTTATTCATTTAATATATCATCTCATATATTTCTCTCTCCGTAATAAATAATTAAGGATAATATTGGTAAAACAATATTTAAAGTTGCATTGAACTTTGAAAGTGACAGTTAAAAAGGAACAAAAAATTTCTTCAAAAGTGACAATTAAAAAGGAACGGAGGGAGTATTATTTGATGATTTTTTTTTCTTTTTTCATAATTTAAAAAACAATTAATCTTGATAACTTTCACTCCCAAAACAATGCAAAATATGCTCCATAAGATCCAACTGAAGTTGATGATGAATTCGTTTATTTTGAGTTTATGCTCTTCTTTGTAGGTATGGTGCAAGAATTGAGTGAGAACCATTATATATGTCATTTGTTGAGACATCATTTTTTTCGTATGCATCAAAAAAAATTTGGATAACAGATGCATCAACTTAGTTGTTAGTTAACAACCAAAAATCCTATGCAAACATATTCATAATATCATATATAAAATAAAATAGAAAATTCAAAGATATATGGAGGGACCTAACCTAAATTTAACCACCAAAAAGCAACAAAAAAAAATGATACAAATATTATTATCTAGGAGTGTTTGCGGTGCGGTTTGGTTTAGTTATGAGCCAAAAAGTTGTTCGATCCAAATAATTTAAATAGTCGTAGTGCGATTCGGCTTGGATGACTTCTTAAAAACTCAGATCCAACCCAATTTTATGCGGTATAATTTTGATTGGTTTTTGGATATTCAAATCACAATTTTGTGAAAACATCTATTGAAAATAATATTATAAAGACACGATAAAATCATTGGTTTGATGCAAAAAAATAACTTATAATATAAAAAAATAACAATTATGAATGAAAATAATAGATAATGTTTGAAATAGTAAAATAATAATAATAATTAACTTCTAAGTTTTTCCTTGAAAAAAAAAGTTTTTATGGAAAAAACAACAAATAATAGATTAATGCAATATATTATTTTAATAGAAAAAAAGTATTACTATTTATTTGTCAAAAAAAAAAAACGTATTAATATTTATGTATGGAATTCAGTTTGGTTCTGTTTTGAAAAACAAATTCAAATTCTAATCGACATTGTTAAGAAAAGTATATCCAATAAATTTCAATTTTGTGTGGTTTTCATCTTTTTGGATAGATTTGTGATTTTAGATACCCCTACTTAATACCCTAATTACATATCTATAATATATATAAAGAAAATAGTCCATTTCGGCTCTTTTGGGCTGGTTTTTTTTTTTTCACAAATTACCCTCAACTTTAAATACAAATAGCACATATCAAATAGATAAGAGTAAATTCAAATATTACAAAAAAAATATAACAAATTCAATCTTTATTGTCCACGATATATCAATTTTTTGTAATAATTTATTCTTTAAAAAAGATAATTGATGGGAGTGAATTCAAAATTTAAAAAAAAAATGTAACAAACACAAAATGAATATATAGTTTTTTTTTCTTTTATGCTTTAAAAATTGTAACAAACTAGATCGAGTATATATAAGATTTTGAGATGACGTTTTCATTATCACAATTACACTCTAAAATAACTTTTTCTATAATAATGATTGTTGTATTGGTGTCATTAAAAAGATAAGAATTTAGATTATATTTTTTTGTTATATTGTTGGTGTCATTGAAATAGATAAACAAAGTTAATTTGGTTTGTTATAATTTGAAAGCAACAATCATTTATATTTATACTTTTAATCAAAATCAAAATTTTATAGAAAAACACTATTCATAATTTTCAAACTTTAGCACAATAAAAAAAGCAAAAAGACGGGCACGTGAGTGCCGTATTTTCGCTAGTTATCTATAACTACAATGGGCATGCTTTTACGGCAAAATAGAAACAAGTTGAAGGAACCAACTCCATCCCATTGAAGATCACCAAGGGTTTAAGGGTAAAATAGCAGCTTGAAGTTTGAATTTATCAACTAAACTATATGTCGCGTCGAATTTCGGATGTCAAGCTATTGACTAGCATTGAATCACTAATTCTAAATTACGACTGAACTTTTAATTTTTCGGGGAAAAAGGAAAAAAGTTCTAAATTACCTTGAAAAGAGATTTTAGGTTCGAAAGTCGATTATGCGAGGGGAAGGTATTAGCACCCCTCACATCCGTTGTACTCAACGGGAACCTCTTAGTTGGCTTAGGCTTAAAATGTTTTTTTGACGTTTTGCTTGCATGCTTAATCATATATATATATGTAAATGAAAATATAATGTGAGGTGAAGAAAGAGATAATAACAAACGAAATAGAAAAAAGGAAAAAAGATTTTAAATAACGGGCTTGACAAGACGTCGATCTTGCTCCTACGTATCTCCCGGTAGTCGGAGAATTCAAAGCTTACGTAGTTCTTGAAAAAGTTTGAAAACGCACAAAGGCGTAAAAAGCTTAAAAAGGTGAAAGACAGACGCTAAGGCGATAAACTCGCGCAAAGCGTAAATATTTAAGGGAAAAAAAAGACAGACGCACAGAGGCGTAAAATGTTTGAAAATAAAGACGAACGCACGGAGGCGTACAATGTTGAAAAATAAAATAAACGCGCGGAGGCGTTAAATTCACGCGAGGTGTAAATGTTTTAAAAATTTATGCGCAAAGGCGCGAAAGGTTTGGATTGACCACAAGGGCCAAGATTGGTGAGTTGGATTCACTTTGAAAATAGAATGACGATTGTCCGAGCAACGAGACATACGTCAAGTGTTCGTACAACCGGGGAAAGGAGAGACATACGTCAAACCACCCTTTTTCATTCAAGTTTTGTTTGAATTAAAAACGTATTTTTGGGGAAGCTAGAAAAGAATGACGATCGTCTAAGCAACGAGACATACGTCAAGTGTTTATTCGATCGGGGAAAGGAAAGACATACGTCAAACCACCCTTTTTCATTCAAGTTTCGCTTGAATTTTTAAGAAAAATGTATTAACTAAAAAAAAACGCTCGTTTTTAGAACTTAAATAAAAATAAAGGAAAAGAAATTGTTCAAATTAGTTGTTGCAACCAAAATGAACAAGTTTATCGCTTAATGAAAAAAAGTTTTTGTTGTTTTGGATTTTTTTATTTGGAGTTAAAAAAGAAAAATAAATGCGGCGAAATAAACTAAACGCGAGGAATTAAATAAAACGATCGTTGGATTTAAAAAAATAAAAAAGTTTTTATTTATCATGGATTGAACTATAAAAAATAATAAAACAATGCATTTATATCCATATATATATGTTCCTAAATGTATATACTAATGACATAAAAGAAAAAATAAAATGAACACAATAGAAATAAAAATGCATGAGATAATATCAAAGGTAAATAAATAAATGAAATGTTAAAAAACAATAAAACAATAAAAGAAATAAATAATAAAAAGAAAAAAAATTAAATTTGCAAAGAAAAATAAAAGAAATAAAATTTGGGAGGTGTAAAAATTAAAACTAGGGGTGCTAGTAGCAAAAACTAAAAAATCTGAAAGAAAAAGGCCCAAAAGCATTGGGCTTTCGTAAATTAATCTGGGCCGTCTGATTAATCAGACGGCCCTGATTAAATCACAGGGTAAAGAAATCAGGGCCACATGATTTAAGATCAAAGGCCTGGATTACGTGGGTGTACGCTAACGCGTACACCCTGCCACACAGAAACGGGGAGGGGTATTTAAACCCTTCTCTCCTCATTTCTCTTCATTTCTCTCATAATTTTCTCTCACTTCTTCTCTCCTTCTCCCAGCCGAAAATGCTCTCCCCTCTCTCCTCACTTATTTCGCCGGAATAGTGCTCCGGCGTGGTGGCCGGTGGTGGCACCACCGCGCCGGAGACCTAAACAACTCCCCTTTTCAAAAATTTTTCCCTTTTCCTATACCCTTTTTCATGCTAACCTCAAATCCGGCCCTAGATTTCTATAAATCTCCTTCAAAAAACCTAGATCTAGGTTTAAAAAATGCAAAAAATTTTCTTTTCTACCTTGTTTGGTGTTCGGCTTTGCTGGTGTTGCGTGCGTGAGTGGCTTGGTTCGTGAGTATGTATGGTGTGTGTGTGCTGCACCGTGTGGGTGTGTGTGTGCTGCACCGTGTGGGTGTGTGTGTGGGTGTGTGAGGATGTGTGAGTGTGTGTTTGTTTGGGTCGTACGAGTGTTTTCTTGATGGGTTGTTTGCTTTGCTGTTGGGTTATGATGTGTGGGTGGTGTGTTTTTGCGGTTTTGTGTGGGTGAGGGGTCGTGTGGCTTATGATGTGTGGTGGCTAGGTTTTATGAGTTTTTGTGTGTTTTTTTTGTGTTGAGGATTGGTGGTTTGCTGTTAACAGTGTGGTGTTAGTGTGAGGGCTTGCGAAAATTTGTTGTGTTAGTGTGAGGACTTGCGAAAATGGCTTGGTTTGTGGTACTGTATGTTGTGTTGATTGCTGGAAAATGTTGGTTCTGTTCTATGAATTTCTTCTCTTTTTTTCTGTTCTAAATTTTTCTGTGTTGTTTCTACTCTGTTGATTCTGTTTTATAGATGAATAATTAAGCTGCTTGTCAGCTTAATGACTCATCTAAATGCAAGTTGATCTGGTTTTTTGGATAGGATTTCTGCAATGCATTAAATGGGAGGATTGATCTTGCTGGATTTGCAGGTTATTGTGATGATTTCTGGATAGGATTTGAGGATTGAAATGATGAAAAAAACACTGTTTGGGGCGTGTACAGTACTGCTGGCCATGTTGACTGTGGACTTGGACTGGATTTGGACTTTTTGGACAAAAAATACAAAAAAGAAAAAAAAAAAAATAATAATAATAATAGTAAAAGTAATAAAAATGATAATAATAAAAATTGAAATAAAAATTAATGGTAATAATAAAACTGAAATTAAAAGTAAAAATAAAAAAGGGGTAAAAAAATAAAATTAATAAACAAAACAAAAAATTGACATGAGGTATTTTAAAATACCTCCCTGCCGAAATTTCGTCTGAAACGACGAAAATTCTCGGCCCTAAAAAAAACGCGTAAAACGAGACAATAAATAAAACGAGACGAAAACGGGTCAAAAAATGGGGTATGACAGATGCCCCTATTTAAGTTTCTTCGCTACGGAGATTAAAAGCGAAATTTTGATTCGACGGGTCGAAGAAACTTAAATACAGGGTACGCCATTTTTTGACCAATTTTGACAGTAAAATGTCATGGATGCTATGTTATGAATGCATGTGATGCAAGTATGAATGCAAGACGACAAATATGACCTGATTGGGGATAGTGTTCCACTGGGGAAAAAAAGGTTAGCCGTTTGGGTTATTGCCGAACTGTTCACTGGGGAGAGTGGGCAATTAACCACGGGAACCAAAAGGGGTAAAATGTCAGCCGTTCGGATTGTTGCCGAACTGTCACTGACGACAAGGATTGAATGTAAAGGTCAGCTGTTCAGGTTGTTGCTGAACTGCCACTGACGACAAGAAACAAAATGTCAACTGTTCGGGTTGTATTCCGAACTGCCATTGACGACAAGAAAGTAAATGTCGCGTCAACTGTCCGGGTTGGTTACCGGACCGTACATTGACGACAGGAAATAAAAGCATGTCAACTGTCCGGATTGGTTACTGGACCGTACATTGACGACAGGAAATAAAAACATGTCAACTGTCCGGATTGGTTACTGGACCGTACATTGACGACAGGAAATAAAAACATGTCAACTGTCCGGATTGGCTACCGAACCTTACATTGACGACAGGAAAAATAAACACATGTCAACTGTCCGGATTGGTTACTGGACCGTACATTGACGACAGGAAATAAAAGCATGTCAACTGTCCGGATTGGTTACTGGACCGTTCATTGACAACAGGAAATAAAAGCATGTCAACTGTCCGGATTGGTTACTGGACCGTACATTGACGACAGGAAATAAAAGCATGTCAACTGTCCGGATTGGTTACTGGACCGTACATTGACGACAGGAAATAAAAGCATGTCAACTGTCCGGATTGGTTACTGGACCGTACATTGACGACAGGAAATAAAAGCATGTCAACTGTCCGGATTGGTTACTGGACCGTACATTGACGACAAGAAGAAAAGAAATGTCAACTGTCCGGATTGGTTACCGAACCTTACATTGACGACAGTGAGGATGCGACTGACAAGTCGTTCCTTACAGAATTGCCCCTTCAATTAGGGAGAAAGGATGCACAAGCTGTCCATTAAAGAACTGCCACTTGGCACAACACTGGGGAATATGCACAAGCTGTTCGTTAAAGAACTGCCACTTGGCATAAAGACATGATAAAAAGATGCGCAAGCTGTTCGTTTGAACTGCCACTTGGCGTAAAAGGGTGACATCACTTGACCAAACAGATTGGGGATGACACCTGGGGAATATTTACTGGTGACTATGGTGGGATGCCGAGCAAAGTCGGGCTTTGGTTATGATTTGGTATTTGTGAATGATGACTCACTGGGGAATGCCAATAAAATTGGGCTTTATTTTGTAACATCACTGGAGGATGACATTGGAGAAAAAGAAAAATGTGGATTGTTTGTGACAAATTGGTAAGAAACATGGTGGTTAAAGCAACCATGTACAGATGACATTGTGGTATGTTGCATGCATGAATGCGCATATGCATGAATGCGTGATCACATGATTTGTATGATTGTACAAATGTACAAATGCATGAATGTATGAATGTACTAATGCAGGACTCCCACTGGGGATGTGTGAAAGATTGACTTGCATTGGGGGATACCCTAAATGTTTTGATTTATTTGCATGACCGACAACTTGGTGAAACAAGATTTAGACCGGTAAAAAGAAAAGTGGACCGACGTCGCATGGCAAACACTCGGTGATCTTTGATGGGGATGATGTCGCAGGGAACATCTCCAAAGTGTTGACGGGGTGAAGTCGTAACCGTTGATAAGGAATGCATACTTCATGGGGAAATTGTTACTTCACTTGGGGAATCGTGTTAATCCGCTTGGGAAAAGAATTTGTGATTCCGCCGGGAATGCTTATTATTTTGTTTGGATGCCGAGCGAGGTCGGGCTTTGATGTTGGGTGCCGAGCAAGGTCGGGCTTTTATGTGGGGTGCCGAGTGAGGTCGGGCTTTTTGTATTTGTGCCAATGGTGATTGGGCTTTAGGGGTTGAGACTCCACTGGAGGGATGCCAATAAAATTGGGCTTTATTTGTAGTTTCGCTGGGGATATAAGGGTCATTTTGGAAGCATGATCGATATCCCGCCTTAGATGCCAACGGTGGTTGGGCTTTTGATTGTAGGTGCCAATGACAATTGGGCTTCTGATTGTTTTGGACAAAGGTTGATTTCCTGGGGAGTTTGTTAATCCACCGGGGATTGTGCTAATCCACTGGGGATTATGATCGACTGCCGAGCGAGGTCGGGCTTTGATTCACTGGGGATATTCCCTTTGATTCACGGGGAAACTCCGCTGGGGAAATCTGTTTTAGCAATTGACCATATTTGGCCTGCGAAGCTTATCCGCTCTCGAGATAGCTGCTGGCGCGCACTTCAATTATTCGCAAGTCCGAAGAAAATGTGCTTATTATTTATGCTTTCTAAAAAATTTAAATTTTTCTTTTGAAAAAGAGTTTCGTTCCAAGTACTATTATCAAAAATAGAAGAAATGACTAAGCAAAATAAATGGGAATTCCCAACAAATTGTAAAGACTTCACTAGGAAGAAATTTTATTAATGGGGTGGTGGCCCGCCAACGACGTGGTTCCACGGATCTTACAAAGTTGAAAAAATGGTAAATATACAGGGAAGGTTCATTGAACACAATAACCGCTATTCTCCCTAACAACTTTGAATTCACTGTTTGGATGCTTCAGATTCTGAGTCCTTTGACAGTTGATTTGCCCCAAGTAAACTGTAGTCAATCCGATGCAGTTATTTTGTCCTTTGATCCTTAACTTTTGCATAGATCGCCCTTTCGGGTTTTCGACCTATCAGGATGATTATTTCTGTTTTGTGTCTCTAATTTTTGCCTGGACCGCCCTTTCGGGTTTTCAGTCCACCGAGACGCTCATTTTTGCCTAAGCCGCCTTTTCAGGTTTTCGACTTACCGAGCTGTTCTTTTGTTTTTAGACAAAATATTTCTTGACTACATCGGAATTCACAGGACGCGGAAAATCTTCGCCGTCCATTGTTGTGAGAATCAAAGCTCCTCCGGAGAAAACTCTCTTGACTACATACGGGCCTTCGTAGTTAGGCGTCCATTTGCCCCTAGAATCGGGTTGAAAAGATAGGATCCTTTTAAGCACGAGGTCTCCTTCTTGGATTTCGCGAGGACGAACCTTCTTGTCAAAAGCTTGTTTCATCCTCTGTTGATACAGTTGTCCATGACACAAGGCGGTCATGCGTTTCTCCTCAATTAAGTTCAACTGATCGTATCTGTTTTGACACCATTCAGCCTCTGACAATTTAGTTTCCATCAAGATTCTCAATGATGGGATTTCGACTTCTACGGGGAGCACTGCTTCCATGCCGTATACCAAAGAGAAAGGGGTTGCCCCTGTCGATGTGCGTACTGAAGTACGATACCCGTGCAAGGCATATGGCAACATCTCGTGCCAATCCTTGTAGGTGACCACCATCTTTTGCACTATTTTCTTGATGTTTTTGTTTGCAGCTTCAACTGCGCCATTCATTTGAGGCCTATAAGGAGAGGAGTTATGATGCTCGATCTTGAACTCTTGACATAGCTCCTTCATCATTTTGTTGTTCAGATTGGTCCCATTGTCGGTGATAATCCTGCTAGGAATACCATATCGACAGATGATATGATTCTTAATAAATCGGATCACCACTTGTTTGGTGACGTTGGCGTATGACGCAGCTTCGACCCATTTGGTGAAGTAGTCAATCGCAACTAAGATGAAGCGATGTCCATTAGAAGCTTTAGGTTCAATCCTACCAATCATATCGATACCCCACATGGAGAAAGGCCATGGGGAAGAGAGGACATTCAGAGCCGTTGGTGGCATATGGATCTTGTCCGCATAAATTTGACATTTATGGCACTTTCTGGCATGCTTGTAGCAATCACTCTCCAAGGTCATCCAGTAATATCCGGCCCTTAAGATCTTCCTAGCCATTGTATGCCCACTGGAATGAGTCCCGAAGGAACCTTCATGTATCTCATGCATTATACGATCGGCTTCTTGCTCATCGACGCATCTGAGTAGCACCATATCAAAATTCCTCTTGTACAAAACTTCTCCATTTAGAAAGAAGTTGCCAGCTAATCTCCGCAGAGTTTTCTTATCCTTGTTGGATGCCCCATGCGGGTACTCTTGCTTTTGGAGGAAATTTTTGATG